>CM054133.1:14604820-15959820 GCA_028751855.1 Ambrosia trifida | reverse complement strand
ATAATCAATAATAAAAAATAAATAAATAAATAATAATAATAATAATCAATAATAATCAATAATAAATAAATAATAATAATAATCAATTTTAAATAAATAATAATAATAATAATAATAATAATAATAATAATACGTGGCCCATTATATGCCTCATATTGGGCTATACGAAGAATACCTTTGTTTTTTCCTTTTTCTTTTTCATCTTTTATAAATTTTTAAATATATTAAACTAACTTAAAAAAATATAAAAAAATTACAGAAAATTAGTTTTATTATTCTCAACCCAATGTGACAAAAATTTTCAGTTTTTGTCACCGATACGATGCGTTTTCGGTTTTTTGGTTTTGTTTAGCTTCTTTTGTTAGGTTTTAAAGATGTTTGCTTTGTTTCTATAGAGTTGGACTTGTCTACACCCCATAGGTGTTTTTCTTTTTTATCTTTTATAAATTTTTAAATATATTAAACTAACTTTAAAAAATATTATTATTATTGATTATTGATTATTATTATTATTAGTAGTAGTATTATTATTATTATTGATTATTGATTATTATTATTATTATTTATTTTTTGATTATTATTATTATTATTTATTTATTTTTTATTATTGATTATTATTATTATTATTATTTATTTTTTATTATTGATTATTATTATTATTAGTATTATTATTATTGATTATTGATTATTATTATTATTATTTATTTAAAATTGATTATTATTATTTATTTATTTATTTTTATTATTGATTATTATTATTATTATTTATTTATTTTTTATTATTGATTATTATTAATATTATTAGTATTATTATTATTGATTATTGATTATTATTATTATTATTATTATTATTATTTATTTAAAATTGATTATTATTATTTATTTATTTTTTATTATTGATTATTGATTATTATTATTATTATTTATATATTTTTTTAGTATTTTTAAAGCAAAATTAGTATTTTTTATTAAAAAGGAAAACCTAAGTATGCTTCGTATAGAGCTATACTAGACATATAACAGGCCTAGTATTGGGTTGATACTGGGATGGCAACCAATACTGGACCCTTATATGATTCGTATTGGTCTATACGAATCGTATCAAGACCCATATCAGCCCCAATACGAGTCTCATATCTGCCATACGAACCACACAAACACACACACAAACGATCAAACACACCCTCAAACACGAACGTTGGTGGACCATCAGTGTATTAAGGTATGTTTTCTTTAATTTTTCACACGTATTGGGTTGATACTAGGTTAGATTTATTGATTAATTGATCTAGGTTAGATTAGTTGGGCTTGAATTTGGGACTGAATTGGGGATCTTATATGGGATTCATGTGGATATGATGAATGAATATGCCTCATACAGGGCAATACGAGGCATATTCATTCATGAAACTTGAATTTAGGGCTGATGAAGATGAACAGATCTGGGTTTCTTTATTGAAGATGAATGAATATGCATCATACAGGGCAATACGATGCATATTCATTCATAGTTTTATTTTTTTTAATTTTATTAATCTTTTACTTTAATAATAACAATAATAATATATATGCAATTTTTTTATTAAAAAATATTTATTTTTAAAAATAACATTATTTTTTATAAATACCATATTTTTTTTAAAATAACATTATTTTTTAAAAAATAACATTATTTTTTTAAAATATCATTATTTTTTTAAAAATAACATATTTTTTTAAAATTACGTAGTATGGCGGATATATTTGATGGCGAGGACGCGGACTTTGACGGGGAGGAGGGAGGGGGACCACCACCGCCGCCACCACGACAGGTTGACCCACTTCTGGGTCACCCGTACTTGGAGTTTCCTGCTGGCAGCAAGGCGTGGCACCGCTGTCAGAAGCTTAGGAGGATGCAGGTATTATTATTATTATTATTATTATTATTATTATTATTATTATTATTATTATTATTATTTATTATTGTTATTATTATTATTATTATTTATTCTTTATTATTTATTATTGTTATTATTGTTATTGTTATTAACATAATGCAGGTCGCGGCTCACAAGTCCGTTTCTTATACTGCGTTGGAAGAGTTTGGTGAGCTGGCCCGGGCACGTGATATCATCGGCGTTGATACGCCCTAGAGCCGTATGTTTGATGGTGCCCATACTCCGACGTTTCGGGAGCTGACCGTGGAGTTCTTGTCTTCCTTTACTTTCACCCCACGACCAGCAGATCGACCAGAGGAGGACGATGATCCCGAGGATCCTTTCTTCGAGATCACATTCCGGCTTGCGGGGCAGACGTTCAGGATGTCCCTACGCTCGTTCGCGTGCCGTTTGGGGTTTTACACGGAGCCTGAGACGGATACCGCGTTATATCGAGATGCTATACGCGCGACGTCTAGGCCTACGTTGCTTGGGTTTTGGGCGGTCATAGCTCCTGGTCGCCGGTTTCAGAAGGACAAGGGCAGGGTGACCGCCATTCGTGACCCCCTCCACCGATATATGCACCGGTTGATCGCTACGTCGATCCAGCCACGCCAGTCCTCCCGCGAGTGGTGCACGAGGACGGACCTCTTTTATCTTTACTGTCCATTATATCGGAGGCCGTGCGCGCTCGCGCGTTGTATGGCGGAGTGGTTTTCCTCCGCCATACACCGTCAGCAGCGGGAGATTTATACGGTGGTGCGTATGTCACCATCCTCGCTCGTCACTTGGGGCTTCTGCCCGATGGTGACCCCCACTTGCGTCCTCCGCTCCAGCCATCTCAGTTGGATCGTAGGACGATCATTGGCATGCGCGTTACGCGCAAGTTCGCTGGGATGGGTCGGCGTTTTAAGAACGCCGAGGGAGAGCTTTTTGTGCCGGTGGAGTTATCGGAGGTCATCCCACCTTACCCTTGGGATGTTGAGGAGGATATGGTGGAGGACGTGGATGGTCCGTTTGAGGTTGATCTGGAGCCAGAGGTAGAGGATGAGCCGGCGCCTCGAGAGCCACCTCAGTACCCGGCTCACGTTTACCGGGGTGCCCCTCTTGATGTTGTAGAGAGGATGCGTCGTATGGAGCGCAGTATTCGTGATCTGCGTCGCGATCAGGAGGAGATGCGCCGTGGTCACGACACTATTCTAGACTGGATGACGTGGCTGGCTGAGTCGGTGGCAGAGAGGAGACAGCAAGCAGGATTACCGGTCAAACCTCCACCAGCACCACGACCACCACCAGCGCCACGTGGGGCAGATGATGCAGATCATTAGTTTTTTATTTTCTATGCTTCAGTTATTTTGAATGTATTCAGTACTATTATGACTTCTATTGTATGAACTTGTTAGTTGATATGTATATATTCAGTTCAGATATTTATGTTTGTGATGTTTATTTACTGTTGTTAATAGTTCTTGATCAGTTATTCAGTTACAAATTAACTTAAGTTATATATCTTTGTGATGTATATACAATAGCTACAAATCAAAACTATTTAAAAAATAGAAACAATGTTTAAAAAACAAACCCAACTTCGAAAAATATACGTTAAAAATTAAGACTGTTATTGACGTATTAAGAAGACTCAATTCAACTTCGAAAAATATACGTAATAAATTCAGACTGATATTGACGTATTAAGAAGAGTCAATTCAACTTCTAAAAATATACATAATAAATTTAGACTGATATTAACGTATTAAGAACAGTCAATTCAAGGGGTGAAGATGATTATCTATTTGCCAGAAAATATAGTGGAGATTGAGATTAGCAACTTCATGACTTTTAATCATGTGGTTGTTGGTGTTAAGAAGAGTCAATTCAACTTATAAAATTATACGTTAAAAAATCAGACTGATATGTATCAGACTGTTATTGCACGTTCAAAAAAAAAAATCCTCGTATTGCCCTCGTATAGCCCAATATTTGAAATATCAGACCCACATATTCCACAAAACCCTAAGTATGAAAAAATTAAAAAAGTTAACCCTATATGCCTCGTATAGCTTTATACGAGGCATATAAGTACGAGGTTGCAGACTGTACGTGCCTTGGAGTCAGTGTTTCAGCTTTTTGTACCCTATATTCCTCGTATAGCTCTATACGATGCATGAGTAGGGTGTCAAATTAGATTCCTTGGGTGTCCAAATAGCCAGAGCCTATTTTAATTCAATATTATGTTCCCAATAAAATAGTCTCTTTGACTTTGCAATCCTACACTTTTCTCTGTCTGCCGCTGTTATTCAAGAAAAATAAAGTTTCTTCAATCTACCTCAACACTTTTCTCTATCTCTCCTAGTGTCACAAGTGAATCCAATATCCATCATAAAGTAAGTTATTTGTTTTTTATATTTTTCTATTATTTTTATTTAGTTATTATATAATTACCAACTCTAATATAAATTTTACTGTGTACCGATTATTTTTGTATGAATTATTTTATATTGCAACATTTAAGATATTTAATTACTCAATTAGGTTATTATTTAGTATTAGTTTTTATCATAATTTGCTAAGTGCTATTATTTTTGCGTAGAAATGCATGGTCGAGTAAGATATTTTGGTTTAAAAACCCAAACCAAGTATCAAAACTTCATCAACTCCATTAAGTTCCAATGAAAATACTAATAAAGGAAATCGTTAGCGACATGCTCTTGCGGAAGCCAATTAATGTAAATAATAATAAAATAATGTAAAACAATTCAATAGCGGAAAATCTATAAATATACCATCTATAAAATTTGTAAGACATTTCTACTGGACCCTACGATTAAAAAGTTCTGGTTCCGTCACTGTAAATCTCGATTGTAAAACGCGCAACGCGCGTGATTTTGTACAACTAGTTTGATTAAAGAGCAAAGGTAAACCATTATACATATGACTGACATTTACCAGTGGATTTTATTTTCAACATCGTTATCGAAGCGGTACCAATGTACCATACCACAACGTAAACTTTATAACTGCATTCTTTTGTGTTTTGTGCATATACCGAAATTGTAACTTTATAACTGTATTTTTTTGTGTTTCGTGTATATACCGAAATTTTTTGGTAGCACGTGAGAGAATTCTATTATTTTATCTAACAATAATTTGAAAACAAAATAGTTTACGTATGTCAAAGGTTGAGCTTAAATTTGTCCATACAAAAATAATATGCTAAAGATAATTACAAAAGTAGTTATTTTGAGGGCGTGTTATACCCATTATCTGTATCTTAATTGCTTGTGTAGTGAGGCTTCATAAGAGGGCGTTTTAGCACCCCTCCCCCCCCCCCCCCCCTAGCGCCCGGCACACCGACCCTGCCGGCGCTATGGGGGTGAGGGTTATGGAGATAACGGGTGTTTTGGCATTGGTTTTGATGATATAACCGTTGGGACCATAATCAATTCATTATAAATAACCAAAAAAAGGCTAATGAATTGAAGGATTAATAGAAGATTTACCTTCCGTAAAAAACCCTAAAGCACTGATGAAAATAAAGATGAAGATGAAGTTAAAGGAGGAAAAGAAAACAGGGCCATATTGTTGAGGGTTATTTTTTAGTTGGACTGGGTTTTAGTCTTGGTCCACAACTTCTATTGTATCTATTTTTAATTGGGCCTGGGTGTTTAGAATTCATATTATTTTTTTATTATTAGTTTTTAATATTCTTTTAATATTATTATTATTATTATTATTATTATTATTATTATTATTATTATTATTATTATTATTATTATTATTATTATTATTTAAATAAAAAAACAATAATTAAGCAATAATTACCCAATCATTTATAAAGCCTCATTGAGCCTCTTCCCATTACACCCCTATTTTCCCATAAAGCCCCATGGAGCCCTTTTATTACTTTATAATATTTTATTCTCCATAAAGCCCCATTGAGCCCCCCCCCCCCCCCCCAGTACACATGCCCTAAGAACAAAAGTCAGTGGTTTTTACACCGTCAACCCCCATCTTTCAACAATTGACTACCCGCTCCTTTACTTTGCGAAATGATATTTTGCCCCTTCTTCCTACAAAATTAAAAATGCAACCCCTATGGTTGTTCATGAGCCGAGCCGAGCCAGGTCAAGCTCGCGCTCGGCTTGGATTTGAAACCGAGCTGAAAATCAAAGCTTAAGCTCGGCTTGGTTTGGCTCGAATTTAAAAAGAAAAAAGAAAATTGGCTTTCGAAATTCAATAGTTTAAAACATTATTCAATAATTAAAGATAACACATTTAAAATAAGTTCAACCTAATACATTACAAGCAAAAATCAAGTTCAAACAAATACAAAATAAGTCTTAAATTTCAACGGAGTATAGTATAAGTTCATCAACATACGAATTAACTTGAGTACTTGGATCAAAAGCAGTATTGAGTTTATTTAAATAATTTGATTAGTTGTAACTCAATCTCAAGCACATAATATCCATGCTATTAGTATCACATATTCCCTATCTTTTTTAACATTTTATAGTATATTATATGTATATAAAAATATATATTAAAAATTAAAATTATTCGAGCCAAACCGAGCCAGATCAGCTCGTTACGAACCGAGCCGAGCTAGGTTCACTTTCTAACTGATCCGAGCCGGCTCGGCTCAATTTCAAACCGAGTCATATCGAGCGAGCTTTTTTCGAGCTAAATCTGAGCGACCTTCAAGCGAGGTCCGAGCCACGAGCTTTTTGGATAGCCCCAACCCCCCTCCCCCCCCCCCCCCCCACAAACTTTGTGAAATGACATATTTATCCCCTTCTACCTTTAATCGGCACCCCTATACTTTAAAAGTTCGTATTTTAATCTATTTGCTTTTCCTTTCACCACATTGCAATTTTAGCCCCCTGGCTTTGTAAATGTTAAGGTTGAATTCCTCGGGTTTCTAATGTTCTAATTGTACTCGTGTATCATATATAATATATGTTTTTAACATATTATTTGTAACGATTTTCGTTCGCTAATTTCTTTACTAAAGAACTAATTTGTCATTAATCTCCTTAAGTTTCAAAAGCTTCAACGTTACCCATTTCGTTCCTTTACTTGAAAAAAATATAGCTTTCTTACTTGTGGATCTTTTATGTACGTATTGATATAAATTTGAGTTGATCTGCGTTTAGATGAAAAATTTTCTTGGTGACAAATTAGTGCAAGTATAATACGTTTTCGTTACGTATCAAACCAAGCATAGTTAAATATAACACATTTTCATTCGACGGTATAAATTCGAGTTACTCTGCGACTCGTGTGGTTTCTAATTTTTTTTAAAGCTATAATAAGCCCCTTTTAATTTTTGTGCGACCGCCACATAACGCTTACAGTAAGATATTGAATGTTTACGATGTACCCGTGCTACAACACGCACTGGTCTATTTACTGGTCTAATATATCGGATACACCACTCCACGATTGTGCATCTACATATTCTAGCATGTCAGCTTTAGTCCTAATAACGCAGGCCAAAACGTGAATGTTAGTCGTGTGTCAACGTTTTTGCTTGTGTATCACTAGGGATGACAATAAGTCAAGTATGGCCAATCGAATCCTCATACCCGGTTTTAGCATTGTGTCTAATACCCGCCGCAATACAAATACATGTTGGTTAATTAGCCATCAAGTATCAGGCATATTGTAGGTATTGGTTATAGTCATTAGCTTTTAAAAGATACCCGTTAGGATTTCAAGTATATATTTTTTTCTTTCATTTTTAATTATCTTATAATTTTGTTTTATAATCTACAGTAAATTAGAATATGATAAATTACACACATACCATAACCATAGTACCATAAAATATTTAAGTTTTCAAAAATATGAAATGATCATGATGATATAAATCTCAAAAGATAGTTTTGTAAAGAAAGGTTTATTTTCAAGTAATGAAGTCACTGAAATGAAGTATCACTAAACAATGTTAAGTGAAAAATTAAATTTTTCTTCGAGTAAACGGTATAAAGCTATGGGTAATCGAACCGAGTATCACCTAACTATATAGCTCAGTTTTTTTGCCATACCTATGCATCACCGGTAAACGTACCTTTGGTGATAGTTTGATGAGAATATTCAATATCAACGTGACTTGGACTCAGATGTTATTTCTTTTCTTCATGTATGCGAGACGAAAATGATAAACTCGATACTTCACTTTTCTATTTAATGCAGGAAATTTACAATTAGTGTCACTAACACATACTCCCATAAGCATGTAATGGGGTAAACATGGCATACGACGGTGATCTCAACATAGTATAGATGTCTTGCAAGTAGCATCATAAATCAATTGTATCCAATGGCGAAGCTTGAAAAAGATTTCAGGAGGGGGGGGGGGGGGTCTCACTACAGAGAAAAAAAATTCGGGGTGCCGAAAGTTACCGGACCCTTAAATTCGTATCGTTGGTCATGGTTTATTCATAGACGAATTACTTATGTGAGAGTGACATGCAACATTTTTAACTTACCAAAAAATGACTTGTGAGGAAAGCAACAATAGTGGCCAAACATTTTCCTAATATTGCCTTTGCCGCCAAGAAGACAACATCTTATCTAGTTCAAATACATTTCTAATGATTTGTAGGTTGTCTATATTACATTGAACACGTTGTTGGTGTACATATAATCTCGTATTTTGTCAAGTTAAGAACATTGACACGTTTTCACCTTAATAGCTTAGCCATCGAGTTAAACAATATAATACATTTCGAACTTAACATAAGATGATATTTGACCAATATAATACATTTCGAACTTAACATAAGACGATATTTGACCGCCAACAATGCCTTCACCATAAAATGTTGTTGATGCCTACCACAAAAAGGTAATGTGCTGGAAGACCGAAGTCAAGGAACGTTTGACGTATAATAACCATGTTACCATAGAATTATTATACAATACTCGATTAATTTTATTTACGTTTATTTATTTGCAATTCAAACAAAAAACTTCATACAGGAAACCATAAAACGAAATTAAAATTCTAACAAATATGTACATACCCGAGTTGTAGTCGCGTATTACAAAGCTTTGTCATGATAGTAGAAGTTTTGTAGATGATACACCAGATGCATCTAAGTCTCTCTCTCTCTCTCTCTCTCTCTCTCTCTCAACACACACACACACACATGTGTGTGTGTGTGGGGGGGGGGGGGGATTATGTAACGAGAAAAAGGAAACATGCGACCAAGGATTTCGCGTACCTTATGGTTATAGGTGTTAAATTTTTTAGACATGGCTATAAAAGTATAATGAAACGTCCTGGAAAATTACTAGTTTGGTACTCGAGTTTAAAAGCTTATCTGGCAAAACAAGCAAGTGTTTGGGACAAAGTTTTGCTCACAGTATACTACGTGGTCAAAATGCAATAAGCTCAGGCAAAGGTAATGATTATTACTCTACATTTTCAAAATATATATTATGAAAAGATTTTTTATTGAATTTGTACAAAGTATTGAATTATTATTTGTTATGCTATTCCACTTTTGTTGTCACGGAATATGCTTACCCACAAATAACCTGTTAGTGCCTTGAGTGCACTTTCCGCTTTTGACTACCTAGGTTTCGGCAGAGAATTATTTATCTGTCTAAAGCGATTCCATAAACTTTGGGATTAATCCTTCGCCGTACAAACTATGTGTAACAAGTCAAATGACCGGTGGAATTCAATTCAATGATCAACATTTAGCTTATTGTCTACAGCAAGACTAGTGTTCTAAGCTTTCACACAGCTAAAGGCAGCATATAAGTACTTAAGTAGATAGTGTTCTAAGCTATTCTACCCACAAAACCATAACAACCTAATAGGTCCTAATATATTATAGTCAAAGTTGCACTAGTTTTAACGTTATTTTACTAATTTCGTGAAAATAACGTTAAAAACGACGGACGGTTAATCATGCATCATGTGGTGGTGTGGATAGCCAAAAGACAAAGGGGTACATGCACCAATCGGGTTTGTCCCGATTGCTAAGTGTTATGTGCCTTATGTCCAAGGCTTGATACCAAACCACAACGAGTCGGGGGTCTCACTGGAAGCGGCCTCTCTATTCCTAGGGGTAGAGGTAAGGCTGTCTACATCTTACCCTCCTCAGACCCTACCTTAGCTATAGGTGGGATTAACTGAGTATGATGATGATGATGATGAATAGAATCATTATTTCTCAAAAATTTAACTGAAAAACAAGATATATAAATAAATTTTGGTAGGAAACTATAGACATGTACCTGAAGATGAAGTGCGTGCCGAAATGAAGAACAAGCCACATCCTTTGGCATGCCAAAAAATTCAATATAAGCTCCTGCTTCAAAAAATACTATCCTTATAAAATCATATGTTTTTAGCGAACAATATAACCCTTACCATAAACCCTAAGTCGTATATGATTTTGTGAATATTTCACAAATATATATTCATAAAAGACTACACTATGGATAATGCTTTAGAGGGAAGAATAAATGAATTAGTTGAAAGTAAATGACTATACGCGTTCCATCCAGTGTTGCACAATTATAAATTACAATGACAAAACTAAATGTTACAAGTGTCAGGGGTTGGGATCTCATGGATCGACTACGCGTGGGATGGAATAGGGACGGTATAGTCAATTACTTCCCTACGCCACCCCATAGTAGCTTGATTCCAAAAACATATAAAGGTTTAAATTTTAAATTCTTGTGGTCTCGTTATGTAGAGTTTGGCAGCCTTTTATGGCTTAGCGTCGAATCAGTGAGGTTGGTTTTGTTTGTTGTCTCTTTTGAGTTGAACCTTCAATTTTTTACCACCTAATTGGTATCCATTCATCATACTTATTGCAGATTCTGCAGCCGCTGGCGTTTCATAACTGACGAAGCCTGCAAACATATATTTAATTAAAAGTTGAAGAAAAATTAACAAGATGATTGTAATTGCTGTTGAGAGAGGGTTAGTATAAAAATGAAATCAACATTGCTATGACTTCTAATTTACGTACTCAACGTATTATAGGCCAGCAAAAACCATCAAATGTAAAACTTCGCTAGAATTTAAATCACTTACGATAAAACTGAAACCCTAAATCGGTTTTTATGTGCAACATAAGAAAAAAACTCAGGAACGGTCGAAAGTACCCGACAAGTCAGCTGCCATGTCATCATATTGACAAAGGTTACATTAACTTGAACTAAAAAATATTTAAGTTAATTAGATTTAGACCAAATTTTGGAACTTTGATGTTTTTTCCTTGGCCTAAATGAACTGATTGCCTAAAATAGAAATCGGACCAAAGTTGTTAAATTTTATGCATGTAACGCTTGCTCGCTTGAATTGTAATGATGATTATTAGAAAAGTGAAATCCATACCAAAGCATTTGCTAACACCAGTAGCTTTGTCAACAAAAACCTTAGC
The DNA here is from genome assembly GCA_028751855.1 of Ambrosia trifida. Lineage (NCBI taxonomy): Eukaryota > Viridiplantae > Streptophyta > Magnoliopsida > Asterales > Asteraceae > Ambrosia > Ambrosia trifida. Next base: position 15,948,488 of record CM054133.1, on the reverse strand, counting down.
ACTCAAGACTCTTCCGAATTCCTTAAAGGCGTTTGCAAGTTCTGCATCATCAAATTCTTGAGGAATATGGTAAATAAAGAGATTCGCACCAGGTGGACCTGTATAAGAAACAGAGTATTTAAAATTACAAGAGTAACAATAAAACAGGGGAAATTCGATATATACCCTTCTCCTTACAAATTATAACATGACTATTATACCCTTCTCCTTAAACTTAAAACTCTTGTAAACTACATGTTTACATAAGGGAAGGATATTTATGTCAAATATGAAAATGGGTATATTTGATACTATGATTATTTATTGGGTAAATACGATATTGTTTAAGGTTTTGAGGAGAATATATTAAATTATCACTAAAATATTATTTAGCGTTCGAACTGTAATAAACACACACACACACACTGCATAAAGATTTTCAACCTTCAACATGGTCACCAGGAGTAGCAACACCACTTGATGATGTTGCCGGAAGATTGTTCACGACTGTTTGTGGTACAGGACTAGGTGGCCCACTCATCATCCCCCCAGAGTAAGCCATAGGAACACGCGGATAGGCATGCACCGGATAATTTTTTGGCGTCCCTCCTCTCACTGGATTTGCATCGGGAAAAGAAGGTTGATTCTGGCCCGGTGAAACCTGATATGTCATGAGCCCATAACTTCCAGTAGCCTACATGCAAAAGCAACTTTTACGAAAGTAAAAAAGATATACTAGAAACTAAGAGGGTGTTTGGTTTGAGGCCTTGAAGGTATGGGCTATGTTGGCTTAAAGGTATGAATTTGATACCCATAAAATCAGGTAATATATTCAAATTTTAAACTGTTATCAGACCCAGTCCCGTTTAAACTGTTATCAGACCCATTCGCATACAATCTATTATTAAACCCATACCCATACTGACTCCTTACTGCACACAAAACGCCACCTATATTTTTGTGTGGCCCTAATCAACCAACAAACCTGATATCCATAGTTGTTATATGCAGAAATGTAACCCATTGGCATCGCTCCAAATAAAGATGGATGTGTGACGTCAGCATTTGCGAAATTCGAACCCCATGATTGTGCTTTTTGAGCTTTTCTAGCTAGCCTTTCCTTTTCAGTGTCTGCCCATTTGACCACCAAATGGACAGTTGAACCCTATTTGCAACAACATATTAACTTGCATAATTATCATATAACATACAACTGTTTGCAAATTGCAACAAAAGATAAAAATTGGTACACTGATTAACGAAAAACAAATTGTCATATTTAATAAAAGTTCATTTATTAATTGAATATACACAACCTCCATCTTGTGCTTCCCATTAAGGCTCTCTATAGCTGCAACCGCTTGCTCTTTTGTCGCATACTTCACAAAAGCACAACCTGCCACCATAGTGAATAAAACATCAATAGATAAAACATTAAAACTTTACATGTGAGTTATTATTATTAATTTATTATTACATCAGCACTTGTAAGATCAAACCACATTGCATAAGATATATTACACTGCACCTTTGCTTGTCTGTTGAGAACCTCTCAAGATTAGTAAGTCTTTTAACGTTCCATATTGTGAAAACAATTCTTTAACTTCACCCTCAGAGACATTCTTCGGAAGCATGCCAACGAAAAGTTTATGCTCTTAAACAAACCAAAGCGAACCATAACGCTAATCAGCTGTCTTAACTATTAAGTGGAAGTGTAGAACCTTATAAAAACGTGTAGACATCAAACACAAAATTAGTAAATCTAATCTAAAATACAATAAAACAGCACGTCTCACCCAGTCTTTCCACCTCACCGTCTGCATACTTCACTTGCAATGGATAAGATGCCTAATACACACGACAGAAAACACATATTATCATCCCACCAAAAAAAAACCACTAACAAATCACTATACGAAAAGCATATCAATTTCCCCTAAATATGCCAGTGCTGTCCAAACTCCAAACAGGTCTCATCGTGTTTAACATGTCAAAAACAACGCAATTAACACAAGTATCAAACATAATACGACTCGTTTAACTACTTTATACCACATGACACTAACACAATGTCAATAACATGGTTATATGTTTATGTACCAAGAAAGAGAAACTACAGAGCCTAGCCTCCTAATTTTAATTATTTTAAAAAAATTATATAAAATGACATAGTGTACTTTTAATTAAACAGTTTTTATCACGTCTTAAACAGGTCAGGAACTGTCAGCGTACCTAAAAGGCTAAAACTATCACCCACTAAACTTACTATTGGATCCAGTTCTACAAATAATATGTAACCAAGATACTTTCTAATTTTGTGAAATAAAACTATAATAAAAATAAGTTTAAGATCTGTAAAAACAAATAATAATAATAATAATAATAATAATAATAATAATAATAATAATCACCCCAGGCAAAGTTTTCTTATTGTGACACGCATCCACAGCTTTGTCTGCTTCCTCTCTAGACGGACATATAACAAAACAACAACCTGATAATAAAAACATAAAAACATAACCACATTTACAATTAAAACAAAACAATGAAAACATTGAAAATATTAAATATCTATTAATTTAATATAAACTGAAAACACGAATTGCATATTGTGATCCGGAAGCAGCATTGACTAAAATAACCTCGAGAGGAACGAGTAGCTTTGTCTTTAATGATGTTGACTTGGTCAACGAGAGCGAATTCTTCGAACATTGCTGTGAGTTGTTGTTCCGTCATGTGTTTTGGGACTTGACCTACGAATAGCTTCACGCTCTCCTCGTTGTTTTGTTGTTGTTGTTGTTGTGGGTTTTGTTGTTCAGCCATTATTATTATTATTATTATTATTATTTATTATTAGTGTTATTTGTTTCTCTCTATTATCTGGTTTGGTTTCAGAGTGATCTCTGTTTGACAAACTATCTCTCTCTTTCTTGTTTCTCTCTCTAGAATTGAGTTGGATTCCTGTTTGAGAAAAAAGAGGGAGGTTGCTAATGAGTAATGTTTTTAAGTGATTCCTCTACTATGCATAAATAGGTTTTTTTGGTCCTCGAACTATTTTTTTTAATACTCCTTACTTGAAGATTCAAACTCGGGTAGGGGCTCGGTTAGGGGTAGTCGTTCAGGGCTACACGGCCCGTGTCCTTCAGGTATGATGGTTCGGTTATGTTTGTTGGGTATAAGAAACCGAAGGAGGGTGGGTGTGTAATGGTAAAAAATGTGAACCTTGAGAATTTAAGAAGAAAAAAACTTTATCCATTTTCTATTTAAATATCCTATATTTTAATTTTACCAAAAATCATTAGATATTCAATGTTTTCACATTCTTTTCACCCTTACTCCCTTAGACTATGTTTAATGGTTTGGCTAAAAAAGTGAAAACGTAAGAAACTCTCTCTATCATTTTTTTCTCTAAAGTGTGTAATGGTTTTCGATAAACAAATTAAATAAAGGAAAAGAAAATAAGTAAAGGTGTGTGATGTAGGAATGAAGATTTGTCACTAACTTTTTAAAAACTTGGTATCGGTTTTTTCGGCATTGGTCTGGGTTTAGTACAAATACATGTAGGGAGAGCATTTGTAACGAGTACCGGTATCGCAGCAAAGATTTGTACCTAGTTTTCTAAAAATTTGGCATCGGTACCGATCTCATCCCTAATGTGTTTTGGCTATTGGTGATTGGCTAAAAAGAGTTAAATATAAAAGTTGTTTCAGTTGGAAGCTCGCATCACACTCGTGACTGGACCCACGCCCCCCACTCATACCCCATAGGCATGGTGTTCCTGTTTCAGACCTATTTAGATGAGGTGACGTTGAGCCTTAAACCATAACACATAGTCATAGCTTATAACCGAATTGTTAGTACCCACAGCTTTTGGTTGTGCGATCTCGTCTTTGAGACAGATACCAAGTTATAATGTTTAATATAAGCATATAAACACACGGAACACATAGTTATGATACGTTTACTTTTTTTTTTTTGTCACGTTTTAATAAAAACTTTTTCAGAGATTGTGACATGCCTGATGTACTATTCTTTTGGGTCTTGAAATATTGTTTTTATTCAAGGTAGAGTTTAGAACTTTATACCATTTGTAGTAACAAAAAGGTTTTTATTATGTGATAATTTTATAGCATTTGTAGTAACAAAAGTTATGATAAAGTTATTTAACATTATAATACTTGAAGCGTAAGATGACATAAACCCAAACCTAAACCTAATATAGTTAATTGGGCTGGTTTTTTAATAGGAACTTTGTGTTTCAGGTTCTCCTGAAAACCCTGAGAAAGTCAAGACACAATTTAAAAAGTCGACTTTTCCTAATCCTAGTTTCCACTTCCTAGCAGATTTTAATGACTGACTTTTCGTATTCCAGATAAAGTCAAGGTATGTTTTAATGCTTGATATATCGTGAAACTTGGGAAATGACCATGTTTATTCGGTTGGATATATACGCATTTGAAGGGATATGGTACCTAATCCCGGCGCGGATAGCGTCCCTATCCCAAAAACTACGTCTTCCATAAAGACTCTGCGGCAACCTAGTCCGTGGAAAGAAACCTCCAAGGAGTGGTCACACTGTCGCAGAATAAATCCCGTGCGTGGTAACCAGCTCACGCGTTCTTACACGAGCTTCAATTCGACTTCCTAGAGTCTTTCTCTGGACCATCCACACAGAAAACACAAACTTTCTATACTCTTACACTCTCTGTTAGTCGAAATCCTGTTGCATGTCCTTAATAAAGTTCGGTCAGAAACTTCTCTAAAGTAAGGGAAGCTACTATAACACTGCCCTGCCCTCACCAGTGACCAGTTACATACTTTTCCCAAACCTTGCTCATTATAAACTCTTAATTCTCTAACCTTGGGTCAAACTTTAAGGATTTTCAAACTCTTATTTTGGGTATTAAACAACTACTTCAAACTTTGTCAAATCATGGCTGATGCATTTCTTAAAATCTACTTGCCTTTTTACAAATGTCTTTTGTTTCATGGAAACCTTCAATTGAAATTAATTTCGGGACAAAATTTTCTAAAGTAGGGGAGACTGTGACAACCTACACCCTTCACTTTTCATAAATGTGCATAATTGGTTCCTCAACTATTTCAAAATTTTCATTTTTAACCCTCGTATTTTAATAGGACCAAAATTCACAATTTAATAAAACTTATAAATTTTATAAGTAATAGTATGCACGTTTTATACTCACATCTACACCCGAGCACGCATGTTTCAGACCTTGATACTCAAAGCCCTTAATTTTCGGTCCTAAAACAACTTAGAAACAGAAGGAAACAAGTCTATAACTTAAAATGGATTAGATTAGAAAAATTATTTTTTTTAGCCCTCGCGGTCCGCTAAGACAGTCAAACAGTCAAAGTCCTAGTCAAAGTCTCAGTCAAAGTCATAGTCAAAGTCCTAGTCAAATAGTCAATTCATCTTAAAACCTTACTTTATTGTGTTGACCAATTTTAAAGCCTAATTGAATCCAACACTAGTATAAAACCCCACTTATGACCCATTACACTTTGCACCTCTAAATTGATTGTTTCAATTCGATTAAACTCTCTCTCATACCTTTCCTCTATAATATATTACTTCTACATTTGAAGCTTTGATTATAAGCTCTCGTAATTGGCGAATTGGAAGCTGGATATTTTTCTTATTCGGTTTCTTTCTTCTAATATTGGACTAGTTTCGTTGTTGAATCTTTGGATTGCTCGCATTTTCACGCTGGCTTAGTCATTTAGTCATTTGGCGAAAGTGAGTATTTCCTATCCCCTTTTTGCTTTTATTCATTTTTGGGGTGTTACATGTACACTTATACAAATTACAAATACAAGTTCACATTTTTTTACAATACAATTCTAGTACTATGTGCATTTGCTTGCAAACGTGCTTTATGCTTAGACATTACATGTAGAATATATTTGTACTTAGTGAAATCATTAACATTGTACAAGCCGACCTTAACATTGGATAGTGCTATTGGATTGACAACCCGCCTAGGTTGATTCTCCCCCTTTTTCATCGGAGAATCCATGGTCATTGTTAAGTTATTATCCATTTATTGGATAAGTACACCGCCGTTCATTTTAGTACATTTATACAGTCACATGATTGATTTCGCTCATTTGTATGATACATAGTTTACATAAATGCATTGTAGCTTGCACTTGAATTGTATAACATTTTTCCAACTTACTATATGTATTAAAACTAGGAATGCTCACCAACATTTCATATGTTGACAGAACTTATTTTGTACATGTTTCAGGTGCAGTTTGATCTTAGTTCCATAGCATTGGATTTTAGTGCTTGCTTTTAATAATTTATTTCAAATTTCATGTTTTGTTCATACTTATGTATTTTTCCCATTTCATCCATGTAAGACAATTTAAATTATTCAATAATATATTTACATTTTAGTACCATGTGCTTTTGAACAATCGTCACTATGTGACAACTCGATGATTCCGCCATCGGTTGGGGTATTACACAATATGCACCCGCCCGGCCTCCAGCCGTCGAGTGGGGTTTGTGAGGCCCAATAGATCTATCCACATTTCCCCGCTACATACCCGTATTAGTGGTTTCTATGGGATTTAGATGAGTCGTATAGTAATATAATGATAGCCATAGTATAACATGAAAATGTGTGTTTAAAATGTGTAAGCATGCTTCTCCCCCGAAAACAAAACTAGTAAAGAGTGGGGCCGGGAACTCACCTTAGATTGCGCCTTCAGTTTAAAAGTAATCCGACAAGTGTGTGATAGCCCCAACTAATGGCGACCTATCAATGAGTTTAAGTAAGTGTGTTGGCCACTAACCCGAAGGTTAACTAGTCCCCAATTGTCCAGATCTTGACTATGTGTGTTAAAAATGTGTTTGAATGTTAACTAGACAGACCTGACATCCCGTTGGTGACCCATTACATCAATTAATCAAGTACATAAGTTTCAAGCATAAAACACTTAGTTTGCATAAAATATCGCACATATGGAGTTGTAAGGTCGAATCAGCAAGGGACATGTAACATCGCGTAATTTTTACTTTTACATATATTTTAAATTCTATATTTAAACAAATTCCAAGTTCGTCTTTACTCGCTTCTTTTATGTTTCTCTTACCCATTCATGACGAGTCGTCATTATAATTTATCTTATCCAATTTAGACATTATAACAAGAAACTCATTTAGTTAAAATCTTAATATATATTTATTTAAATAAAACATATATATATATATACATAGTTTTAATAACATTTTTAGTAAAAAAAATAATAAATAGAAAACGTGAGTTGACTTTTACCTCCAATACTCACAACAACAAACAACATAACCACATATATAATACTGTTCGTTATTTTTTTTTCATTTCGTTTGGACTTGATGGCTAACAGCAGAACATAATAACTAGAATCATTCCACAATAACTAAGTTTAACCCCACTTAATCTCCTCCCAACCACCCTAATAACTCTATTTAATACCCAACCACCTTAACCCACTTATAAATACAACCCCTCTCCATTTCTTAATCCTTTGTTCATCTTTAAAACTCTCTAATCTTCAAGTTTTCAAGCCAAACTTCCTGTTTTGCATCAGTAAGTTTCTTGGCTTAAAACTTCAACTTTCATTCTATTTTTCTTCTTCTTTTTCATCTAAAACTCCTTGGAGAAACCTCTAGGATCTTCCCCATATTTATCCACAGAAGTGTGATAAGGGTAGAGCACCTAAAAGAGGTCTCAAAGGTGGTTGTTTTCTGAATTATACTATATAATAATATAAACATATACTTTCAAGTTTCTATCTTACTAGTTTATTATTAATCTTTGGAAGGTTTGTGGTTACACCCTACCTTACTAACTCTCTTGACCCTTCTTGTGCTACGGATTTATCCACACTAGAAAGGGGAAATCCCATGTCCAAAACCCACGTTTATTCCATAAGCGAAGTGGTTATGACATGAACCTATCAAATGGATTCACATTCCTAACTTTATACCATCTGAATCATCTATGATGGTTTTGTGCTTGGTCTAACTTAATCTCATGACCATCCGGATTGCCCTAAAGGCAATTTGTGCTTGGTTTGCCTAAAAGGCTTGCATGACTCTCGTGAATCTATAATCTAAACTCGAACCTAAGACCCTTATTTCTCTAATTCTAGTTAACCAAGGCTAAGGAACTAATCTCCGAAGACTCGTCTTTGGAACCTTACTAAACGCACCCAAAGGTGAGTTCATACTTGTCCCCCTTTTATCCTTTATTCTTTGGGGCTCAACATGTATCACTATCAAAACTCAAACGATTTTAAACTCTACAATCTATTATGCTTAGTCTAAAGTCTATCATATTCTAAATTCTATCATGCGCAACCTAAAGTCTATTATATGCTTGTACGCTATGCTATGTAGAATTATTTACTCTAACATACAAATGTTCATATAGTTGACAACCCACTTTGCATGTATAACGCTATAGGATTGGCTATCCGCCCCCTACATGGGTCATGTTAAGCAAAATTCTTCGTGGCTAGTCGCCGTTTTTATGGTTCTCTTGCATATGCCTATAAGCAAAACTTTATTATACTATGTATGTATGTCAAAACTAGTATGCTCACCAATGCTTTATGTGTTGACAGATATTTTATACATGTTGCAGGAAATATTTATTGCAGGACATTCAAGAAAACTACTTAGGATTGGACATAGAAACTCACTCTAGTTCAAGTTATCATATTCTTGTTGTTGTATTTTTCGTTATTTGAACTACTTGTATTTCTATTTTTAGACAATAAATGAAATTCTATCTTTAAACTATATTGTCACAAAATCTAGTGTCATGAAGTCTTTGAACAATCTACCACTAAGTCTCGCCCCGATGTATTCCGCCATCGGTTGGGGTGTGACAGGACAGGACCAGGTTGGACCCAAACGTCCTTGGTTCGAACCTTTTGTGACTCATTCGACCTATACACAAGTTCATACAACCTAACATATGTTCATTCGACCCTAACACATGTTAATTTGACCTAAATCATGTTCATTCGACCTAACTGGAGCACGTTCGACCTGTCATAAGCTAGGTTCGACCCTGGACCTCTTCATTCGACCCCACGTAGGTCGAATGAGACCCAGGTTCGACCCTAGCAGTCCCAATCCTCCTAAAACGCATCAATTCGCATCAAAACTATCCGAAAACATCACGAAACATCATGAAACACAATAGTCAAGTATGAATAACATATCCCCACGAAACCCTACCAATTTTATTCCAAAATCAATTCGTTTTAATACTTACCCAAAATGGTAAAATTATGGAAACGTCACATCATGCATGAAAACTTTACCCAATTTGGAAACTTTATGAAATCGTTGAACAATCAACCCCATATGCTCAGATTATCATGTGAAACAAAACCCCTAATCATATCATCTATAATAACATCATGAATCAAGTCCCTAAATCTATCAAAATCCCCAAAATGAGCAAAATATTATCATCCAACTATTAATAGCCTAAGATAACCAAAACTTATCATCAATAACAACTTTAGAACATTTCTATAACATTTATGCAACATCAAATCATCAAACAATACATCACACATCAATAAACACCATTAACACATGTTAACTTGTATGAAAACTCATGTTTAATGATTAGGTTTTGTTTAGAAAGATGTTAGAAATGTTTTTAACGGTGAAAACTAACTTAAAAAAGATCTGGACCTTTGGGGCTTAATGAAAACGAATAAAAAATGTTTAAAAAAGGATTTTGGATGAAGAACGCACCTTAGATCTTTGCTTGTTTATGATATAGAAGGTTATTGTTGGGTCTAGAATATTGAGACTGACGCTATCAAATAAATATTAGTGATCTATGTTTGTGTTTTACTATTTAGAACCGAGAACACTTGGGTTCTCGATTATTTAAGGTGTTTGGGCCGAGAACTAGTCAGTTCTCAGTTGGGCTTGGGCTAGGCCATGTGGGCCAAACCTAGCATAGGACCTATATAATGTTTTATTCTATTCATTTGTTAGGTTAGCGGTTTACATTTTCACTAATAGAATTTTCTCTAGTATTAGACGGTAAGTTACACCGTATGCTATTGAAGATTATCTTTTTCATAAATCGTTCATAATTCTTGAATCATCTTTATCATTGTTTCCACCTTTGATAAAGATTACTTGATATTGGGTATAATTTTGGGATTTACAGTTATATTGTGAAAAACAAGATAAAAAACTCCTTCCCTAGTGATTAAAGTTGTGAGAGAGTGTGTAGAGGCGTTTAGGGTTTGTGAAATGATGAAAATGACAAAGTATGGTATTTATCGTATCTGCAGGTTCGACCCTTGCAGGGGTCGAATGAGACATAAATGGGTCGAATTAGTTGTGTAGTTGTTTCAGGAACTTGGTTCAACCCCCCCTTAAGGTCGAACCAGTTCCTGTGTTTTCCAGTTTTGTCGTTTTGACGCATTTTAACACATCCTAACGCATGAACATGTAACCCTAACATGTGTTATGCATATATAATCATGGATAATCATCTAAACACCGTTTAAACACGTATTTGCATATCATATAACACATATATATCAATTCATGTTTGTTACTTAATCTAATTCATGTAATTCACCAACAACGGGACTCATGACTCGTGTGTGTGTGTGTGTGTGTGATTAACCCCAATGATCCTCCGAATCATTGGACCCTGGACAATACGTAATGTAATCTGACTCAACTGACCTAGTTAAGTACGTTTGGTAAATGTTTTTCGCTAAGGTAGACTTATGTGTTTGTAAAATGTTAACCTGAACATGTCGGGTGTCACATTCGGGTTCCATCTTAATCAGGCTTGGTTTCCATCATAACTGGGTTCACGTCAATTTGAGTCGGGTTCGGTATTCGACTCTAGTGTCATGTCTCTAAAACTCGGTACGTGCAACCTATGCTACTTAAGGATGGGAATTTCGAACCAAACTCCAAAATCATTACGTTACAGGACCGAACATATAGAATACAATATTCAGTTTTGAATTTAGCTCAATTTCAATATTGATACTATACTATGGGGTACGGTAACGGTTTAGGACTTTTAAATACATGTACCATACTAGTAGCTAACTAACAAATACAACATTCAATTCTAGTTTCGCCTAAATTTGGGTATCAATACTAGGGGTGTTCCTTTTCTACCAATAACGAACCTGACATGAGAAACTAGCTTAACCGACTAACCTGGACCCGATTTTTGTTAGTTTTTGGATAGGATTTTTGTGTTTTGGGTTCTTCCGAAAAATTTGAGAAAATTAAGGCACAATTTAAAAATTCGACTTTTCCTAACCCTAGTTTCCACTTGCTAGCAGATTTTAACGATTGACTTTTCTTATTCCCAAGAAAGTCAAGGTATATTTTAATGCTTGATATATCCTGAAACTTAGGAAATGACCATGTTTATTCGGTTGGATATATATACATTATAAAATTTTCATATCTTATGTGAGCTAGTAGACAAAAGGTTTATGATGTTTCAGTATTGATTATATGCATTATAAACTAATATAATGTAGAAGATTTATTGTTTTAGGTCTAAGACTTATTTATATACAAGCCTTACCTATTCATCCTATAATGTTTCAACCATCTGAGATCAAGGGTATGTTAAATAAGACAATATAACTTTTTGTATAGTCAATATCATGACATCAAGGGTTATCAGGTTAACCTATTAACCTCTTTTTTTAAACCAATTACCAAACCGAATACTACCCTCGGGTTTCGGGTTCCATCTTAATCAGGCTTAGGTTCCATCCTAACCGTTTTCACATCAAGTCAAGTCGGGTTCAGTATTCGACTCTAGTGTCATGTGTCTAAAATTCGGAACGCACAACCTATGCTACCTAAGGATGGGAAATTTCGAACCGAACTCCAAAATGATACTGTTACAGGACCAAACGTATAGAATACAATATTCTATTTTGAATTTAGCTCCATTTCAGTATTGATACTATACTATGTAGTACGGTAACTGTTCGGGACTTTTAAATGTATGTACCATACTAGTAGCTAACGAACATATACAACATTCAATTATGGTTTTACCTAAATTTGGGTTTTAATACTAAGCGTGTTCTTTTTCTACCCATAACGAACCCAACCCGAGGTAACCCGAAATGAGAAACTAGGTTAACCTATTGACCCAAACCCGATAACGGTTAAACCTGAACCCGATATTGGTTAAACCCGAACTCGATATGGTTAATTGGGTCAGTTTTTTAATAGGAATTTTGTGTTTCGGGTCCTCTCGAAAAACCCGAGAAAGTCGGATTTAAAAATTCGACTTTTCCTAACCCTAGTTTCCATTTGCTAGTAGATTTTAATGACCGACTTTTCATATTTCTGAGAAAGTCAAGGTATATTTTAATGCTTGATATATCGTGAAACTTGGGAAACGACCATGTTTATTCTGTTGGATATACATGCATTATAAAATTTCCATATCTTATGTGAGCTAGCACACAAAAGGTTTATGATGTTTCAGTATTGCTTGTATGCATTATAAATTAAGATAATGTTGAAGATTTATTATTTTAAGTCCAAGACTTCTATAGATACAAACCTTACCTATTCATCCTATCATGTTTCAATCATCTAAGATCAAGGGCATGTTAAAGAAGACAATATAACTCTCTGTATAGCCAATATCATGAGATCAGGTGTCTATAACCAATATTAAATCACATTAAGTTTTAGCTTTTGTTTTTCTTGTGTGGCTGGAAATATGCAACTCAAACACTTTAATCATTTTACCTGACCTGACAAAACCGAACCCGATTAACGGTTAAACCCAAACCGATAAAGTTAATTGGGTCAGTTATCGGGTAATATATCCACGGCTACAAACCCGATAACCGAAGACCAACCTGAAGAACACCCCTTACTACGCTAACTCATCATTGGTGCTACTAACCCTAACTAGCAACTCTTAGTATGAATTATATACATCCTATATACTAATGTCAGTGGCATTTGCCATCAACACAACAACCCAAACTTTTGAATTTTTACCCTTTGCCCTTACATGTTTAACACCAAACTAAACGTCCCTATACTTTGAGATTGCACACATTTACACCCTCAAAATTTGCAAATTGTCATTTATAGTCCATACTCTATTTTACAAAGTAACCATTCCAGTTTATAATGTTTCAACTTTACTTCTGTACCATACATAATATACGTTTATAACATGTTAAGTTATGTTTGCTAATTTTTCTTTTAAGAAAAACAAATTTATTGATGTCTTTAAAAACATTGTAAAATATCATTTTGATCCCTCAAATTTCTAAAGTTTTGAGTTAACCCCTTTTCATACCTTTACTTAAAAAAATTGTTTTTTTTTAACGTGTGTATATTATATATGTATCGGTATAAATTCGAGCGGGTATACATTTCAACTTAAATTTTTTTAGTACTATCCTATCTAGTAATGCTTGTGGGGTTTCCCACCGACCAAAACACCTCCCTTAGTTTTTGAATTTGACACATTTACCTTTACTCGAATTACATGTTTTACAACTTAACCCTTTAGTTTCTAAGGGAAGATCAAATAAGAAGAAGCTTAATGTGAGAACAAAAAAAATAAAAAGAAATAAAAAAAAATGAATTAATAATAAACATTAAATACTTTAACCCTTCTTACATTAATTATTATCCCTTTAATTAATTAGTCATTAACATTTTATCTTACGCATTATAAAAATTTGTCCTACACATATCAAAATTAATCCTACATATGTCGAACTTATCATATGCTATCCTACATATATCGAGGTTATCATACGTTTATCCTACACATATAAAAGTTCATCCTATACACATATCGAAATTATCCTTCACTTCAATTAGGTTTTCTTTGAAAGTATATAACTTAAAAATTAATTATGATTTCATTTATTTAACTAGTTTAGGAGGTTACACAAAAATAATAATTTATTTAACATTGCATACAATTATTATATAAAAGATTTCTATTGGTTAATATTTGTTATTTTTTCTTCTTACAAGCTAGTTTGTTCTAATTTGAACACTTCACTTAGTTTCTAATGTTCTAACTTTATCAGTGTACAATATATAATATACGTTTTAACCTATTTTTTCCAATTTAACTTTTCTTTAATAACTTTCGTTCGCTATTTTTTTTTTTAAAACTAATTTATCTACGTGTCTGAAAATTCGCCCCCCTCGAGTTTACCTATTTTCGTACCTTTACATGAAAAAAAAAACTATTTTTTTACGTGTGAATTTTTATATATGTGTCAGTATAAGTACGAGTTGGTTTACATTCTGACTTAATTTTTTTTCTTTTGAAAATTTTTGAGTTCACCACTTTTCGTATGTTTACTTGGAAAATAAAAACTATTTTTTATGTGCAACTTTTTATATATGTGTCTATATATATAAGAGTTGCTCCACGTTTCGACTTAAACTTTTTTTTTTCTTTTGAAAAATGAGTAATGCCAAATATAATACGTTTTCGTACTTATTCATTTCGATGTATATTTTGTTCCGAATAGCGTTAAAAGCAATGTGTTTTACAATTTTTAGTAATTGTCTTTTACGCATTGTGTTTTAGGAATTATGTGCGCATTATGTTTTACACTTCGGGTATTACTTTATGGTTTGACTTGTCACGCGCCGCCGCAATGCGTACAAAATACTAGTTATATTCGAAAGATGCCAATAATTTATAGATCAAGTGATGGAAACACTTGGGTTCTCTCTAGGAGACTCAAGTTCAATTTCCACTTGCATCAAATAGAGAGACATTTAGTGCACAATGATGGCGACAAACCCATCAAGGTGGGTTCGATCCTGAGCGTCACCCCGGTTTTAATCCGGCTGTTACTTCAGCGAGATAACTCGTGTGAAGACAATACAGTTTACAGGGGAAGCCACCAAGGCCGATGACGAGCTGGCGGTTCAAATCGGACCGACGAAGTGACAATGAGTTACTTGATTCGATACGAAAGTCGCCTCCAAAAAAAAGTTATATCCGAAAGATCTCCATCGTCGTCTCCCGCGCAACCTAGGGTTTTAGCGGACCCTCTCTGATCCTCAAAGTTTTAGGTATTACTTTCAAATTTTACGATTTCTAAATAACTCCTTTAGGCTTAATTAATCCAATCGATCGTATATTATTGTTTGCTAATCGTTTAATTTCCTTTTATTTGTTGAAAATGTAAACAGATTATACACACCGTGTCGACGCCATCATGCCTCGGTGAGATTTATTATTTTTTTTTAATTTAAATTAATATTCATGAGTGTCTTGACCTGAACTCCCCCAATTTTTGTTGCATTTGCAGGTATTACTGTGATTATTGCGACACTTACTTGACGCATGATTCCGTAAGCTATCCGTTATCCGACTGTCTATCTTTCTCTGAATATACTGTTAATGATTTTATACTTTTATTGCAATTCGTGTTTATATGTTTATTATATGGCATTTCAATATTTCATGGAGTAATGATATTATTCTGACTACCATGGTTTACAACTGGGTTGGTTTTGAATTACATATGTGGATGAGAAGCACGCTGCACGCTTGACATTCTAGATTGATACTAATTTCAAATGTACACGTAGTTAATAACCAGTAGTTTCATTCCATAAAAGCGAAAATTACATCAAAATAACAGGTAGACAGGCGACAAGCTGCGCGAGGGTTACACTATAGTGACATCCAAATTACTGTAATCCAAAGGGTTTCCTATTGTTAGACACCTTAGTTTTAAAAGGCATGCATGAGGCGCGAGGCTAGCTAGAAAACGTTTCATGGCTTGAGGTGACGTGTCATGTACTCCTGGGTCAAAATAAAGGTCTGTAGGATGCTGATTTGTAAAAATAACCAAATACACGTTAAAGTTATGAAAGGTTTAGTTGATAAAAAGGTTGATTTGTAAAATAGATAAGAGAGACACGACTTTTGGATGTAAATAAAGCTTATTTGGTTATACGTTAGAGGAATGCCTAATGTACTTGATGCACGCCTCTAATCTTGTGGGACCTACATGCTTTGGAGTGCTGATCATCTACCTGAAAAGAAAGGGGAAGAAGATTAAAACGAGTAATTCTAGAAAAATAAAGCTCAAAAGCACATGTATAACAACATACCTTCCCAGTTACTGTAACAAATAAACAAACTCTAAGATTTTAGTTACATGTTTAACAAAAAGAATGAATAGTTCAACATGAATTTAGTGCATAAACTTTAAATTCTGCAGCCTGATGTTTGTCACACTACTCACTACTCTTCTCACTGATTCCATATAGAAATTTCCTTTATTAGTTCATTGTGCTCAATATTTAGTTAAGTATCTTCCTCCTCCAGTGAGTGCTACAAGATGAGTATTCGCCATCTAGCATTTGATTTTGCGGTTAACAATCCGATCTTACTTTTTCCAGCCTTCTGTAAGGAAGCAGCACAATGCAGGATACAAACACAAGGTACTCGCCTACGTCATTTTAAATACAACATACAAGTTTACAACATACTCTTTAAGATTTTTAACTTGCATATATAATATTTACAGGCAAATGTTCGAATCTACTATCAACAATATGAGGCACAACAAAATCAATATCTGATTGATCAAAAAGTAAAAGAGCATCTTGGACAAGCTGCTGCGTATCAGCAAGTTGGTGCTGCTTACAACCAACTCAGACCTCGTCTTCCTGTTCTACCTACTCCAATGATGCCAATGCCTGGGAATCCAATGATGCAAATGCCTGGAATGAGGCCACTTGCCCCTTTGCCAAGACCTATTCCTGGTACTTTACCTTATTATGCTTTTTTTTTTTTTTAAACTGTCATTTTAATTATGAAGAAATAGATGAACATGTGACTGTACATTAACACTTTCTCTTACATACTAGATTTAGATTTGTTATCAATTGCATACTAGTATTACCACAGTCCACAGTCGTATCAATAACATCATTTTTGTTCACAAATGGTTAGTTTGGGACAAGAAATTTATGGGAAGACCAGTTTAACGGAGGAGATGTTAATAATCTTGAATGTTATTGGCTTTTCGGCTTTCGCCTTTTCGGTGGTTTATCTTCAAATTAATTTGATTAAATTTTGAAAAAGGATGTGATATATTCAATTGATAAATCATATGCAACTGGAAAAAAACATATGTGGCAAATGGGTGGATCAGGCTGGTTGAGTTATACGTCCGGGCGGGTTAAGGCTAAAAATGGATGAAAATTCACCATGGGTCAAAACAGTTTGGGTTGATCTAACAACCTTTTGTCCAATTTGTTAAATTTTTTAAATAGTTCTTATATTAAGATGCTCACAAAACTATTATCAAAATAGTGGTCCAATTCTTTAATAAAATTTAGGAATTTGTGAATGCCAGAGTATACTTTTGGTGACTTGTAGATCATTCAGCCTGTTCACTCTTTTTAGCTAAGTGTTTTAGTTTTACCCATTTGACCCGTTATCGATAAAACACAACCAAAGTCGTCCATTTTGGGTGATGCATCAACATGAACCCAACATAACTGTTTTATTCTATTAACTAATAATTAATAAATAATTTTTGACTGTAATCAAACCACGTTTAACCATTTTTTCTATTGCTCTACCAGGATATCCCGGCATGCCTCCAATGTTGGCACCGCCTGGCGCTCCTTCCATGCCTGGTCAGGTCAACCCATCCATACCCGGTCAGGTCAATCCATCCATGGCCGGTCAGGTCAACCCGTCCATGCCCGGTCAGGTCAACAACGGTGTGCCAAGGCCTATAACCATTAGCGCTCCAATGATGGCCCCAGGGAGCTCAGGAACCCCTACTTCAGGTGCGCCACCGCCAATGTATACACCAGGCATGTATCAAGCCAACCCGACAGCACCAGCACCGTCGTCTGGAGGTTTTGTAAGTCCAAATGCTAGTGGCCAACCCCAGGAAGCTAACCATTAATCTGTTTTAAAACACTGGTTTTTGTTTCTTGGTCTAGAACTGGGCATGTATGAAATTTATCTCACCCACAATCCATTATGTTTTTCATTATTTTAGATTTTAGAATCGATTTTGTATGAGCTGCCTCCTTGAATCTATAATCTCTATTTTTCTGTATTTCAAACTTGGAACAAATAGCATCAAGTAGCTTTTGCAGATAATTTGTTTGTTGCAAACATGGAGGTGAATTAGGAAATGGGTCAAAATCGATTCGATGAAATCTTTTCAGTATCGACTATAAATGGTAGGGTCAGGTTGTCCTGCAGCCGCGTTTCGTAATTATTGGTGATAGGCTATGGTAGCATGAACTATATTATCAACATAATCTGTGCAAGTTTTAGATGTTCAAAATACTGATGGTGTAACTGTGGTAAGTCTATGGCTGGCTAATCGGGGCGGTTGGGTTGGGTGGGGTGTTGGGTTAAAACATGTTTGTGAGTTGTGACATATTGGGGTTGAGTGAAAATGATTTTGGGTCAGTACCAAGTACCAACCACCTTGGTAACATACATATGGGTGCAGGTCTAAGCCTTGTAAAACAAGTTGGATTCTATGGCAAGCCAAAACGCGTGTTGGGTTGGCTCGGATTTGAGTAAAAATGAGTTTGGGTCAGAACGGGTGATTAAAAAATGTATCACTTTGGTTTGGTTCATAATCTGCCAAATTAAAACTTGCTTGGGTTGAAATAAGTCTTGTGTAAAAAAGAAAATTTATTGAAATAGACTCGTGTGGCATAATTTTTTTTATACTTGGCGTTTAGTGGCACCTGGTATTGGCCGTGATGGTGTAGAAACGATGTCATGGAGGTGTTGGCGATTTTGGTAGTGATGGTACTGGTGCTGGGAGGGCAGCGACGGTGATGATGGTTGTTGTGGTGGTAGAGGTCGTGTTGTCGTATTGACGTAAAGAGCAATAAAATATATTACACTCTGAATCTAGCGGGTATAGTTTTAAACATATAGTATTGTAGGATTTGCGATCATATTGAAATAAACGGTTATCTAAGCTCTATGATCATAACTTATGATATAGTGTATAGAACTTTTCATGCAACCAATTCATTAATGATATAATGTGGATGTTGAGATCAAGTTTACGACGAATAATAATGTGAAATGTGAAGTAGTGCAATCGTTGTTGGAGGTTGGGGGCACTCATATAAGTGCTTGTCCTTTGATTTTGGTAGCATGTTATTGTTGTAGACATTTCATAGACTTGGTTAGAGACTATAAGACTCTAGGACTAGGAAATAAGGTACGAATCAAGAACACAATAACACATTTATGATAAGAAATTAATCTTTATTGGATATGTGGGTATCCTCCAAAAGCCAATCATAACCCATCATGATCAACAACTTGTTCTTATGTTTGGAAAACATTCAACGTGTACTCTTAAACTTCACTTATTCACTGGCGGAATATGTTATACCATAAGGCTGTCCGGTGTGGAGTGACGACCTCAACCAAATAGGTTGGGAAAGGCGCCAAACACCCCCACATCATCGTTATTCTAGGGCGTCATCAATGTTCACGTTACTATAGTGGCGAGCGTTATGAGGAATAGATAGTGAGGCCCATTTTTATATTTTGTCATTCTTTTAAAAACTCCCACATTCTATTCTCCATATCTATCTTTATCCAACAAACAATATTTCGTAATCATTTTTTCTCTTTCATAAACTCTCAAATATTTACAGAGACTCATACCAATGTTTTCAGAATCAGACTGAAAGTTGAACCCATCCACTGGTCCAACCCCCTAAATCCCGGACCGACCGGCTGGTTTCCCGGCCCGACTGCCGATTTGCCGGTTTGTTGCACAGCTGATCCGATATCCTTCCGAACCAGTCCAGCTCTCGGTTCCCAGTTCGATCGGCCAGTCCGGATTTCAAAACACCGACTCATGTGAGCGTCAGGATAAAGACCTCAGCGTGACAATGTGAGCGAGTTTAGACAATGAAAAGAAGTAAATTTGAAACAAAATATAAGTAAAGGGAGCATTTGCATAACAATCTAAAACCCACTGACTGCACACCGGATAAGGCACTCCAAAACCTTCAAACAGAAAGAACAGTCAGTCTCTTTCTTCTGCACGCTCTCACCTAAGGCTGCCGGAAACAATGGTGATCGCCGTCGCATCGTGCTGGTTTAACGCCTTCACCACCGGCGGAGCTTCTCGCTCTACATTCTCCTCCCACCGTCTCTTCTCCTCGCCTCAAATATCAGCTACTCGTTTACCCGTTCCTAAAGCTACCAGTAAGCGTCAATATCCGAAGAACAGGACTCCTAAGGACCGTAATTCATCACCTGAGGTATATTTAAACTTCTTTACTTAGTTAGTTTCAGCGATGTTTAAGTTAGATATATTTTAATTTTAGTGTCGTTTGTTTGTGTTAGCTTGTTAGGTTAATTAACAGTTGTGATGTTAGTTAACTGGCTTGTATGCTGGTTGAGATTTTAGTTTTATTGATTTGTTTGATGTTAGTTTGGTCTGGTGGCTTGTTTGCTGGTTGAGTTTTGAATTTTATTAGTTTAGGATATGATTAAACATTTAAACCTACTTTTAGCAATGTATGAGTGACTGAGTGAGAGAGGTTTGAATTTTAGGTTGATTTGTTTGTGTTAGAGTTAGGTTAGTTGTTATGTTAATCATGGTTTAAAAAGGCTGTCTGAGGCTCGCCTCGAGGCTTACGCCTCGGCTGAGGCTATGAAAAAACGCCTTAGAGGCTTAGCCTCATGGGGGTCAATTGAAACCTAAGCCTCGGCCTATCCGAGGCTTTCCGAGGCTTCCTGAGGCGGTGAGGCTGTGAGGCGAGGCGGTGAGGCTTAAGCCTCGCCACCTAAGTCAAAATTGGGTCTAGGTGGTGAAAATTGGTTCAAGTCGGGTCAAAAATTGTACTTGGAACGAGTTCCCACCTCAAAATCCAACCAAAACACACCTGCCCCTCTACCTTATTAACTTTTGTTATTTTTACATTTAACCCCCTCAATGTTCACTAGTTTACATTTGATCTCCAAACTTAAGTTAAAGATTAAAATGCTATTAAAACTATTTTATGATGTTTGTTTCATTACTAAATTAGATATTATAATGTCCATGATGTTTTGTTTTATTAACTTTTGTTATTTTGTTTTATATTATATTGTATGTTTATGATATATATATATTGTTATTTTTAATAATGTTTTGAGGCTTACGCCTCGGTCCGCCTCGAGGCTTACGCCTCGTGAGGCTAACGGACAACGCCTCGAGGCCCGTTTCAGCCTTTTTAAACCTTGATGTTAATTAGGTGGTTTGTTTGTTTGCTGGTTGAATTTTGAATTTGATTGATTTTGAACTTGTTTAGTTAGTTTCAGCAATGTATGAGTGAGAGAGTTTTAAGTTTTGGTGTGATTTGTTTGTGTTAGTTTAGTTGGGATGTTAGTTTGGTCTGGTGGCTTGTTTGCTACTTGAATTTTGAATCTCAATTGGTTTGGAGATTATTAAAGCTATAGAGTGTTTTGATGAAATGTGATGCTAAATTTAGCACAATCCTATGGCTCACCGTGTTTGATTAGTTACCTAATGAAATATGTTCAGATTTGTGATGTAAATCATGTAATGTGACTGAAGACTTAAGGTTCATTGTCAACGGGATATTTTAATTTCTAGGTTTTACAATAATGAACTTGTTTAGTTACTTTCAGCAACCTATGAGTGAGAGAATTTTTGAATATTAGTGTCTTTTGTTTATGTTAGGTTAGTTGTCATGCTAGTCAGGTGGCTTGTTTGCTAGTTAAATTTTGGAGATGGTTAAACCTAGTTTCATCATTTAATTGATGCGTGTGTTGCTCTGAGTGTTCAGACGAGATGTGATGCTAAATTTAGTTCTTCCTATGGCTCATTGTGTTTGATTAAGTTAACTAATGGAACACAATCACACATTCATATTTGTGATGTAATGCAACTGAAAACTTAAAGAGTTTGGTTCAATAAATTGTCAACAGGATATTTTAGCTGGTAGATCTTTATTTCTAGTGTTATGTGGTCATTGGAAGAAAATATCTACTATCGTAATCCATCTCAGTTGCTTGTTTTTTTTATACTTTAAAATCAAATCTCACTGACATGCTGGCAACCTTGGTTCTGTGTGTGTTGGTATATTTGCATCCAGAAAGAAGCTAATATTCAAAAGCTTTCAAGAAGATCGAGAGACGAAAAGTATTCAAATGCTGATGATTACAGTGATGTAAAAAGTGCAGAACAACCTCAGTCGACTGCCTTCAAGTCGTTTGGTACACAGAGAAAAAACGCTAAAGGTTTTATGGGTAACTTGAAGGATCAACAGGTATTGAGAGATCATTTCAATTCATAATTTGATTCGTTTTTCTTTTATGCCGAAACATGTAGATGGATTCATGGCAAACTGTTGCACTATATAATAATCAGCTGTCGGTTACTCGGTTCCTTAATTTCCATTATACGCCTCAGTAGATTTTATGGTATTAGCGGTGTGGCTATTTAGAAGCCAAGTTGAATTTTGTTGGGCTGCTTTTTTTTTTTTTTTAATTTAACTAGGTTTGGTGGTGGTAATTTTCAGTGCGGCCAGATTTCTTTTTGATCCTATGCAGAATATTTGCTGTTTATTATTCTGCTGGGATGCTCTGATATTCCAAATTTATTTCTTGAATTAATTCAAGTACACACATTTATATGATTTGCCTGTGTTTTTGAACATTTCATTTTAGTTGCATCATCCAGGTTCAATTGTTCGACCTCATTACCTGTAAAAGTGATCCTTAATTTACTGCCAGCATAACCATCTTAATATTTCCAGGGCGAGACTGCTAAAATTCAAGATGCTTCGTTTCTTAATGCTGTTGTAAAGGTAAATATAATATAAGACTCTACTTAAAGTCTTAAACGTTTCAAACTGCACCTTTCGTTAATAGTAGAACCACATCAATGTTGATAAGTTGTTATATTATACTATCTGTTTTAAAAAAAAATTTATATTATCTTTTGCATCCAAAGAAAGGTTCTATAGATATTTTAGATCTTATCCTTTGGCTTGGCATGCAAAATATGAAGTTGATCACATTCTACCATAACTCCATAGTCTCATTTATTTTGGAATCAATAAAACGGTGATGATCTTTTGCAATTTAGGATGAAGGGTGTATGTCAACATTACATAGTGTTTATGTTAACAACCTTGTCATTCTCCTTGATAACCATCATTAGCTTTTGACATTATTGTTTTTTTTAATTAGGTTTATTGTACTCATACTGCACCTGATTATTCCCTCCCTTGGCAAAAGCAAAGACAATATACAAGTACAGGAAGGTATGTATGTCTATTTCTTTACATACATGAGAAAATTGTAATTATATGCTATGCCAATACTCAAACAGTTGTTTCTCATTGTTAATGCAGTGCTTTCATGATTGGTGATGGAAAGCTTTTGACTAATGCTCATTGTGTTGAACATAACACACAAGTAGGTTATTTCACTGTTCTTTAATGATTCAGTGATATTAATTTAGTTCAAAACCTGGTTACATGAAACAAGTAGATAATTTAACAAAAGATTATTTATAAAATGAAACCCATGAAATAGTTATCCTTAATTATACGACCTTTATCTTTACGATTTACATGGCAAACTTGTAATGCCTGTAGTTTATTTACTTTTGAGCATATAATTTGGTTTCTGTGCTTTTTACAATATGATATATTCTTAATGAGGCATTATCATATGAATGCAGAAAAGTTATATGCAGTTTCATATTAATTTGATGCCTTATATATTTTCTTTTATGTCAATAATCCTAGGGCTGTAAACGAACCAAATGAACACGAACAAGGCCTTGTTCGTGTTCGTTTGTTAAGGAATTAACGTGTTTGCGAACTGTTCACGAACACTTACCGAACGAGATTTTTTGTTCGTGTTCGTTTGTTAAGAAAATAACGTGTTCACGAACTATTCATGAACACTTACCGATCGAGATTTTTGTTCGTGTTCGCTTGTATTTATTTTCTAAATTTAGGTGTTGGCCAAAAACGAACACAAACAAACACAAATGAATGTAAACGAACACAAATAGGCATTACTAAACAAAATCGAGCACAAACTAACATATTAAATTCTGAAAATTCGCATTTTTTCATTGCTGACATTGTCCGCCCATAATATACCAATCCAATTATCCAAATATACGTGACATAATCTTGATCACATAATGTCATATAAAAACACAGAGTATTCATATTAAACTTGAAATCCTCGTTTAATCCACCAAAAATAACCGTTAATCAAAATAGTTAAAGTAATATTAACATGTGATACACTAATATATGTTAAATAATATACCACTGGGAAATTTGAAATACTTTAATTAAATATAAAAAATTAAAAACCCTAATGAACTATCGAACAAAAACAAACATACACGAACACGTTACCGAACGTTCACGAACATAAACGAACGAACGCGGCCTCTGTTCATGTTCGTTTGTTTAGCTAAACGAACATATTTTTTTGTTTGTGTTCGTTCCTTTATTAAACGAACGAACACAAACGAACTTCCCGGCGAACAGTTCACAAACTGTTCGCCGAACGTTTGGTTTGTTTACAGCCCTAAATAATCCAGAAAAGCTTCTTAAGCTCTAGTAGTTGATTTCACAAACGTTGCATGTGTTCCGATTGTTGAGTATCAATATTTCCATTAATTTCAGGTGAAAGTCAAGAGACGGGGGGGATGATACCAAGTATGTGGCTAAGGTATTCTTATCCCTATTCTAATAAAGCATTCAATTAATGCCACATGTCACTTTCCTTTAATTTATTAATAATTAATAATTATTAATTAATAATAATATTGTTAAAATTTTAGTATCTTATATTATTAAATTATTAATATATAAACTTTATCTTTGTTATATAACAAATGAATTTTATTTAGTTTCTCTCCTGTTAGATAATAATGTTAAATACTTAAATCATAATTTTCCATTTCTTTCTTCTATTAAATAATAATATTAATTTATATTTTTATTGTAATAAATAAAAAAACAAAGTAAAATATTATAATAAGTAAATAGTACATCAGAGTTTATTTTTTTAAAGACATATCTTGACTACTTTTTTTGTTAACCGATTACATTATATTTATTCAACCTGCGTAAGATATAACTGTTTTGTTACTTAGTATATAAAGTTACTTATATTTAACAACCTAGTTATCATGCCAGTGTAAATATATTCTCAAAAGTTATCGTGACTTATTATCCCACTATCAGTTTTATTATTTGCATCTGGGATGTGTAAGATGGTTATTTTCCTTTGTCATAATATTTAGCCTTTGTCAATATTTTGTTAGTGATTATATCGTAGACACCGCAGCTGCATCTCATGTTATAATCAACAAATCACTTACAGGTTTTAGCTAAAGGCATGGAGTGTGACATAGCTTTGCTCACAGTGGAAAATGAAAAATTCTGGAAAGGAGCTGAGCCGCTTCAGTTCGGCCATTTGCCTCGTCTTCAGGTTAGTTTCTCTGCACGCTTTCCCTCTCCCTAAAAAACTAAGATAAAAATCAATGGAGTTCATTTTCAAGATCTATAAAATTCTAGAATGTTACATGAAATTATTGACTTGAACCAAAAGTAAAAAGCTTATATGATGTGTATTTGAAACTACTAACTACAAACTTCGTCTACAGGATCCTGTTACTGTTGTAGGGTATCCACTTGGGGGAGACACCATTTCAGTGACCAAAGGAGTTGTATCTCGAATAGAGGTTTGTTCTACAATATGGGCCTTCATGGTTGTAACTTTGATTTTCTAGGAATTAATTATTAAAAAAATGTTGTCTGAATGGAAAAATATGCTGCCTATTCAAGCAGTAATGTAGCTTTATATCAAAATAGGTTGTAGTTCTTAAGTTGTTTGCAGTTTTATACCTTTATGTTAATATTTGACTACAAAGATGTCTAATGACTATTAAGAAAATAGCATGATAATCCCCTTAATATCTTGTGGTAAAAATAAAAAAAAGTCAGTTATATGAGACATGTTTTGATGGAATTGGATTTCAATGGCAGGTCACCTCCTATGCTCATGGATCAGCTGAACTGTTGGGCATTCAGATTGATGCAGCAATTAATCCTGGTAAAATCTATGTTTCTTGTTAAATTTGTAAGATAAACATATACTTACTTTTCCTTTTGATTTACTACCATTATGATGCTTTATGTTTCTTCCTGCTGTAATCACTGCTTATACCAGCCATTTTGTAGGTAATAGTGGTGGGCCTGCTTTCAATGATCAGGGAGAGTGCATCGGTGTGGCATTTCAGGTAAAAGAGGGTCAAATATGCTTCATATTTTATCAGAAAAGAAAAGAGTCTTATGTCAAATGAGCAAGTATTATGATTAGAAGGGTAAAATGTAAAGTGCATAAAAACGTGCCAAGCTTCATTGAGGCTGGAAACGAAAACCATCGAATTTCATGTATTTTTCTATTTATTTAAAGTAATCTTTTAAGTTAACAAACACTATTCATCAGCTTCTAAAACTAATATATAGGATAATTGGGTTCTATTTGTCGCGTCAGAAAAAAAACTCAACTGGGTCAAACTTACCAATGCGGATTACCGTAAATAATTTTTTTGAAACTTCAGTGTATTTTTTGCCAAAACAAGTTGGTTACAAAAATAAAATTGGACCAAAGTTGGTTTTTTTTTATTCAATTTACCTTTAAATAGAATGTATTTACTTTATAATCTGTTAAACCACAACTTTTAGCTTAAAATGAGAAGAGCACCGGCGTGTGGCAAGTCAAAATTTATACTCATTTTTCCTAAGTAGAGTGAATACATTAACTAAAATTTACATGGGATAATAGGATATAGCTTTTGTATATGGAGAAACAAAATTCTTGTACACATTTGATGCTCCTGCAGCTTGACCATACTCGTTTCTAGTGAACATAATGAATCAATCCTGAACAATATATCAACAGATATCTTATTAGTTTGGCTTGCTTTTGTCACAAGAAAACACCAGTTCTTTCTTGCATATGTTATTTAATATTTACACCTATTTATGAATTTAGGTGTACAGGTCTGATGATACAGAAAACATTGGGTACGTAATTCCAACAACGGTCGTGTCTCATTTCCTAGAGGATTATGAGAGAAATGGGAAGTATACCGGTAAGAGAATGCTTCCTTTACAGTTATAACACGATTTAGATTATAATTGTAATAATGATCTTTAATCATTATCCGTATATTCATTATTGGTATTGGTATTATTATTTTTAGCTGTACAAATTAAGAGTATGTGGGTCAACCTTAATCCCTCCCTCTCCCCCTCACATAACCCCCCCTCTTTCCCTTTTCTTGCCACCTCTATATTGACATAGCTCATACAACAAAGATATTTAAAATTTCAGGTTTCCCTTCCCTTGGAATATTATTGCAAAAGTTGGAGAATCCAGCTTTACGTGCCTGCTTAAAAGTGCCATCTAACGAGGGTGTCCTTGTCCGCCGTGTAGAACCCACTTCTGGTGCCAGTAATGTCTTGAAGGAGGTACACCACTATTTAAGCTTAAGATGCTTCAAATTTGTGGTTTACTATCAAGTTTTAGGAAAATTAAGATACAAGTAAATTTAGAATATTCATATATATATATTTTTTTCTCTACAGGGGGATGTAATTGTTAGCTTTGATGGTGTAGAAGTTGGATCAGAAGGGACAGTCCCATTTCGATCAACCGAACGCATTGCATTTCGCTACCTCATTAGTCAAAAGTAAAGCCTCTGATTCTGCTATTTAATTTGTCATAGCAACTCTGATGAGTTCATTTTCCTTTTTCTTTGCTTTTTTTTTTTAATCATTATTATAGCACTGTGCTACAACCTGATAAGCAAATTAAGAAAAATTTAAACAGGGTTTATGTTCAACAACTTTTTTTTTCTGAGCAACAATATTTTACACCTATATACCACCTAACCTTGCACTTGAAAGGATTTGAACACACTACATTCTTACTTTTGTGGGGGCAAGATGGGAGAGAGAGACCCTTACACCTATATACCACCTAACCTTGCACTTGAAAGGATTTGAACACACTACACCTATATTGGCCCGCTTACGGCTGTCCGCATATAATGTATATATGTGTGGCCCTCGGGGGGCAAAAGTAAAGTTGCACTAATTTTAACGTTATTTTACTAATTTCGTGAAAATGGCGTTAAAAACGACGTGTGGTTAATAATGCATCAGGTGGTGGCGTTGATAGCCAAAAGACAAAGGGTCCCGATTGCTAAGTGTTATGTGCCTTATGTCCAAGGCTTGATACAAAACCACTATCGTGCCGAGGGTCTCACTGGAAGCAGCCTCTCTATTCTCACGGGGTAGAGGTAAGGCTGTCTACATCTTACCCTCCTCAGACCTTACCTTAGCTTTGCTATTGGTGGGATTAACTGAGTATGATGATGATGACATTTTTACTTTTGTGGGGGGCAAGCACCATCAAGGGTTTATGATCAACAACTGCTTCTTTTAGCCTGTTGTAGGAGAGAGAGAGACCGCGCGGGGGGGGGGGGGGGGGGGGGGATAAGTTTGGGTCAGAACAGATTATATTGAGTAGATGTAAGAAAGGGCCGGGCCCAACCACAAACACTTTATTTGGTTAAGTACATGCGCATGGTATGCACATTATGTCTAATGATGAATGTTATGCTTGATAGATTCACGGGGGACATAGCAGAAATTGGTATCATCAGATCAGGGGCTTTGATGAAAGTTCACACTGCTATTTATCCTCGTGTTCATTTGGTATGCAACTACCTCCATTTTTCTCTGTCAATGTTAATACTCATAATCACTAAATTACTTACCAATATGGAAATGTATGGTGTAACTAATTATGTGCCCTATAACATGGCTTTTACACTATAGGTACCGTATCATATCGAAGGGGGTCAGCCATCATACTTGATAGTAGCTGGCTTAGTTTTTACTCCTCTGTCAGAACCGCTGATAGAGTATGTATTCTCTTAGTGTAATCCATTTACAGATTTGTTCAATATATTGACAGCCGTTATTAATGGTTTAATGCTTTTGTTCTCTACTTTGCATATTTTCTACTCGACAGCGAGGAATGTGAAGACAGCATAGGGGTGAGTCTGATTTTTTTGTTGATGCAGTCATATGTACTGGAAAATCGTTGGTTTAGAAGTTCATTTCGTTATTGTTTCTTTTTTTTTTTCAGTTAAAATTATTGACAAAGGCACGGTACTCCATGGCAAGGTTCAAAGGCGAACAGATTGTGGTCTTATCACAGGTAAGCATGCTTGAATCTTGATGTTAGATTCAAATGGGTTAAGGTAAACAGTAAACTATTTAATTAAAAAATAAATATGGTTCAAACTAGTCATTTGGTTAACAAAACTTTATTAAAGAGTTTGCATAAAAGAAAGCTAGAAATTCAGTTGTTTATGTAAAAAAACTGAAGGGTTTTCTGTAGTGTTATTTTTTGAAGGCAAAGACATCTCCATACCCCCTAAATTCTACACCTGTAATGATATCGATTACCGAGAAGATTAACATGGACCATTGTATAGCACCCTAGGCAAATCCCACATCGGATGTGGCCATGAGAGATCCTTGGTTTATAAGTATTTCAATGCCTCTAAATCACCAACGCATTTTGGGGCTTAATGTTAGTGGATGAGAGAACTCTGTAACGATATCGATTACCGAGAAGATTAACATGGACCATTGTATAGCCCCCTAGGCAAATCCCACATCGGCCGTGGCCAGGAGAGATCCTTGGTTCATAAGTATTTCAATGCCTCTTAAATCACCAACGCGTTTTGGACTTAGCACAGTTAAGCGTGCTCAGGTGGGAGTAGTACCATGACGGGTGACCTCTTGGGAAGTCTCCATTAGGGCAACCAAAAGCAAATCCGTGAGCTCCTGGATGGGCAACCCATCGGGGGTAAAGCGAACAATATTGATGGTGAGAGGGACCGGATGTTACAACACCTCTTCTCTGGCGAGACTTGAACCCTCAACCTCACATTAGGAGAAACACCTTTATACCTTGATACATTCTTTAAGGCTCCCAATCAAAGAACTTACTTTCCTGCATATGATTCCATCCTTGTTTTGAAGTTTGGTTTGAAAGCTGCTTGAATGTTTACCTTATCTTGCATATAACTTGCAGGTATTGGCAAATGAAGTTAACATTGGGTACGAGGATATGAGCAACGAGCAGGCAAGTAATCTCTTTTTGATCAGCAATTATCGATTTTGTTTTCTCATATCTATATCTTTTTTCTCTTTCCATAGTTATTTTACTCAGAAATACTGACTTATTATGTAAACTAATTTGATAGGTTCTGAAGTTCAACGGAACGCGAATCAAGAACATTCACCATCTTGCTCATCTTGTTGATTGTGAGTACATTTTGTTTAGTACTTTAACTATCTACACAATTCGAATAAAAATTCCCAAAAAGCGTTCTTTGGCCAGTAAGACCGTATCCAACCTGTAAACTCTTGAGTGCTTTCTCAGTTTTATCCCGTGTGGACCCGTTTGGAAACATCATTTACCAAAGAAACCCAAAAAGTTAACAAGAAAGCTTAATTGACCCTGTATTTCCCGTATGTAGCAAAACCGCCCCTTCTGATAAAATCTTTGGTGTTTCTGATCCTTGTGGTGTTATTCTTTCAAACAGCATGCACGGACAAATACATGGTTTTCGAATTTGAAGACAATTATCTTGCCGTTTTAGAGAGAGAGGCTTCTTCGGCTGCCTCACCCTTCATTCTTAAAGATTATGGCATACCGTCAGAGAGGTCTTCTGATCTTCTAGAACCATACGTTGACCCCGTTGGTGAAAACCAAGTAATCGAACACCACGATCTTGGTGACGGTCCTATCACAAATTCAGATTTCGGGTCTGATGGGCTTCAGTGGGCTTGATTCCTCTTCCTGACCCAAATCTAAATCTTTATCCACACAAGTCATCTGCAGCCATATTTTTTAGGCTCAAGTGCAGCTGCAAACCGATGAAATTTCATCACTTTCATAAACTGGCTGTTGGAGAAACGAAGAATTTGCAGCTTTGCGCGTATGAGAACGTCACAGCAGCTTGTGGAGACCGGTAAGCAAGCAAACTGTTGTATTTGTATACTGAGGTAGTTTAATGATTATTTTTTAATTCAAGTTTTGACAATTCATAGGAAAACACCCAATATTCGATTAGTTCACTTAGCGCATAATCCCAATTGTGCCACTTAGGGTGTTTGGGATTGTATTTTTTGATGTTATCTTGTGATTTGAGAGAATTAATAATCAATTTTTCACATGTCAATAAAGTGGGTTGCATGTGAATATATAAGTCTTTGGACGTGTGTCTACTGTTTGAAGTTGAAATGATCATATAACAAATTGTGAGTGTCTTTGGAAAATTTCGGTTATTTAGTGAGGATGAGTCACCTCTAAATTCTAATAATCAAGAATCCTTTTAAACTGATTATCCAAAATATGTTGATTATATTCATAATAACATAAAGTATAAACATAATATTTAATTAAGTGTACCTGATTTGCTTAACCGTTCAGGAACCTCAGTAATGGAAGACACCATCATTTTGACTGGGTTCCCTTTAGGGTATGCAATTCTGATGGTTTATGTGTTCTTAAGTTGTGAACACATTGAGAGAGAGGGAGAGATAGGGGATGACTAATGGTGTTATGTTGTTATGATTGTCTCAACCCTAATCTCATAATATCTCTCCATATTTATACATATCCAGGGGACACCCTAATAAGGCCCATCTAATGATAGTCCGCCCATCAAAGACATATCTGTTATTGGGCTTAGGATAATATTAATAATTAATCATCATTATATAAATGATTATAATGGCTATAGATATAAATATACTAACATAATGTATATTTACTCCAACATTCTCCCACTTAGCCGAGTAATCATTTATTATGAGTATTACGTAAGTCTGCAGATATTAATACTCATTTTAGTTCTAAACCCAAAATGTAACAGAGAAATACAGCCGTTAAGTCTTTATTCGACTTAGGACCCCCATTAATCATACTACACCCAAATTTAAAACTTAACATTAGGATCAATTAACGTTATGCCCTTAGTTGATTTGTTATATTATTGTCTTTATGCCATTATGCTAGCTTAGCATACTAATAGACAAACAAATCATAATGAGGAAAATTAATCATTAATCTTTAGCCATTAGTCATTCATAGTACGATATGCAGTTGTACATGGTCATTAGTAAAACCCTTTTCTCTTAGTTGGCCCTTAGTGAGACTTTATGGGCAATAGACCTTTAGTTATTGGATCCATAAGCATATCATGAATGCATTCGATACAAAATCCTGATTTCCTCTATTTGTTCTTAACATAAGCGAACAATAATTTCGTATCGAACTCTAGTGCAGCTCCTCTCAAACTGTTACTGTTCGAGAAATTAGGGCAGCTGACTTTATCACAGTAAGTCTTCAACTTAGTATTGATATGGAGTTAATAAGTAATGAGTCAACTGATAAATTTACCAACAACATTTAACGACCATTATGTTGTGATCAGCAACACATTATGCCATGATAACTTAGGTTGTTTTAATCAGTTCCTTATGACTCCTCCGTGAGATAGTTATGTCTACTAACGTTATGATATACCCCGAAATTGACACTCGATTTCCTTTGAATATAACAAAGTTAGAGTAAGAGTATTCAATCACTTTAGGTTCTCACTTCTTCTTTAGATTATAGTCTCTTGTTTCTTAAATATATTGTAATGTTCCATTAGATATGCTTTTCATCAATCTAGACAAGTCTAGTGTCAAGCAATACGATCAATATCATAAACAAGCATAGACTTAAATTTACATCAATCTTCTAATTAATGAAGCATAAGGTGATAATCTCAAATTATCCTATTATCCTCTAAAAGAGAGCAATGTTGTATGTTACATGCTTAAGGACCCGCTTAGAGTAAAACTTATGGGATGAAACTAATATCCCGTTGGGTCTATCTCGGTATATTTTGATTCCTATTACGTAAGAGGAATCCCCGATATTCATCATGTCAAAAGTATGCATGAATAATGCTTTGACTTAGGTAACATATACTTGTCAGGAGAAACATCATCTATGTAAGGACAAGTTTTCATTAGTTGCTCCCACTCATCTTGAGGTAGGTTCTTTAATCCACTTAGTTCTTGATGAAGAGAATTTCATTATGATTCCAACACATTTTATGCTTGCATCAACCCATACATGGATCTTATTGACTTACAGACTAAATGTTCTTAACCTTCAGTTTAGAACTTTCAGGTTGCTTAATGAACATGTAGGTCATCGTTATGGAAAGTTGTCTTAATGTCCATCTAATGTGGCTCTTAGTTATTATGAGCTACTAGGACGGTAATGATCCTCAAAGAAATCTTTTGTAATACGAATAAGAAGTTTCTTTGATAATCTAGTCCCTCCTTGAGTATAATCTTTTACAATCAATCTTATCTTACAACGTTCCCATTCGGATCTGGTTCAATTATGAATACCTTTAGGTTATTCAACCAAATCCTAAACGTTATTCTAATTTATGGAATTAAATTTTGCTAATAATAGCTTTATTCCATTTAGAAGATTGATTGATACTAATGATTTAATTAGAAGAGGTAGGATCGGTAAACTTTCCAAACATCCATTTTGTGTTAGTCAGGCAGGTTACATAATCATCAAATTTAATGGGCTTTTAGACCCAAATGACCTCCTGAGTTGAAGATTGGATTCATTATGATACAAACTTAACTTTAGTTAGGTGTTTTATTTTCATGTATATAAGGAGCAACATTAGTTTCTAAGTGTGTAAGAGTTGGTGCAGTAAGGTGTACAAGAGGAATAATCGAAGTTAAATTTGGAGTTAGACTTAATGAGTCTCGAATTTTAATGAGTCTCTCCCCCGCATCTTGTACTTCCGAAAAGTCATAATAAGGACTTTACTGCTCTCACTTACCTTAGAGATCTCAATGAATTCAGCATGCTTAAGATCTAACATTTGGAAGATCCATAGATTTTAATAGAGAAAACAACCTAATGATGTTTATTGTCGTTTCTCTTAATGAGGATTACTTTAGTAAGAAATCTAAGTTCGCCCATATTTAGGCATCCACAAAACTTTGTTAGGAGTACGTTAAATGCTAAGGAGACAAGTTGTGATAGAGCGTTGTCCAGTGCAAGAGGTGTAATTTGAGGATAGATCAAATTTTTGTTCCCCCCACCTCTGTAACTTTTGCAAGTCATAAGTAGGACATCTAATGCTCCCACTAATCTTTTAGGTCTCTTAGTATCTCCACATAATAAGTTTTAACGATGCGTATGAACGAGAATATTCCATATATTTTATATTTGATTTCCCTTATCGTCCAGATTTCATAAGAAATTTTAAGGACATACTTAGAGGGAACCTTATTAAGTATATATGAATTGATTTCTTTAATACTTTTGGTCTGTAGGAAACGGAATAGATACAATTAGATATTTATCTAAGCTCCACTAATGTCAATTAGTTATGACTTATGATGGAAACCCATTTATTCCTTTCGTCATTTAATGTTTAGGACGTTTAACACATGCTTTAAAGTCACTGAGAACGAGATTTGATAGCTAAGCATCCTTTAGTGACCTGATCATGATTTCTCATGAAATTTTGGTCTTAGTGGATGAATTGCATGGGTCTCATTTTCCTTTGTTAAATTCTCATTTTCATGATAACAAAGTTGTGAAAACGTTATTGGATCATCTAGTTTTATTTCATAAGGTTTCTATTCAGATAATGACAACAAACAATATAAGAGTTTAACTTAATAGTGGCTTTGGTTTGGTCATTAAAACCTTGTAACTATCAAAAAATTGTAGCTTTTAGTATTGATACTAAATTCTGAGTAATCTCAAGAATATCGTAAGGTATCATAAAGCTTCAACACTAAGATCAGTTATTAATGGTTAATAGACCCTTAATTTAGCCACCAACTCTCATCTTAAGTATTTGTTGAATTATAGGAAGGAAACGTATAAAACTAGACTCAACCATCATGAGTTAATTGGAATTCATTAGCATTTGTGGAGTTAAATATCCTTAATTAGGCACTACGTATCTTAGCCAGACATTCTCCTTTCTTATGGGTAATCTCATTGCTTATGCCTATTCTTAATGGCACAGTTTTGCTTAGTAAAACTTTCCCTTTGGAGAAACTTATAGCTGAAAGTAGTACTTGTATTTTGTTTCCATGCCTTAGAATTATCCTCTCTATGGTAATTATTCTTCCTCTTTTAGGTTTAATGGTAGTAAGGCAAATAACATCAACTTTTCTAGTTTAATGCGTTCCTTTTCCTGTACGTAATTCGTTATCAACACACTCATTTTACTTTAATGTTTCTGAGTGTTATAGTTGATTCATAATGCATCTAATCGTACTTATGGAAAAGTTATTATGCACTAGAAATGTATTGATTTCCATGTGTAACCCCTTAGCTTTATGGGTCATGTTATTCAATATTAAGATGTATTCACATATCCCATTTAACCATAAAGTTAGATTTGTTTGTTTTATGCTTCTTAGGAATTCATTATATTCTTTCATTCCATAGATAATACATTAGGCTTGGGAATTTCAGAATCTTTAATAGCTCGCCTGATAGGAATCAGTAAAAGGAGTTCTTAATTTACCATAAGAGACATTTTATTCCACTTCTTATGCTCATATGTTATTCTGTAATACTTTTTTAGATAGAGCATAGGAATGTCATGTCTTAAGAGGTAACTTAATAAGAACAAAAGTTAAGAAAACTCTTTATGTTTTGATAATTAGAGTGGACCAGTTAGTTGAGATTGTAATTTATAGAAGAATGTGAGATGAGTTTCGAGTTATGGGTATTGATGTAAGGCAGACTTAGGTTATGATCATTATATTAATGAAGGATCATTAATCGCGAGGATCAATTTTGTAATGAAGACGTGATAATATCATAACACCAACATAAGCTACTTAAATAACATGCTCTAGCTTTGGCTATACGCTGTTCATTTAAGTATTAAATTGCCAACAGTGAATGTAACCCATCACCTTTGGGCAGAAGTGAGACATTCAAAGTCCTAATGCAATACGCTCAGTTCACTAACATAATCTGTTACACATCACCTTTGGGCAGAAGTGAAACCTTATGGCACTTATGTGAACGAGCTACAATGCTTAACGAGATCTTTATAACGAACTAATGTGACACATCACCTTTGGGCAGAAGTGACACCTCAAAATGTTATTGCAAGTTAAGCAAGGTTTTATAATGTTTTGAATAAACTTGATACATTAGGTTTCATCAAAACTGTAAATTTTATTAGAGATCCCGAAAAAATGGGTTCTCAGTAATCTTATGAGTTCTCGGAAAACTTATGAGATCTCGAATAACATAAGGGGTTCTCGAAATTATGAGTTCTCGAAGACTTAATGAGTTCTCGAAAGTGATGAGTTCCCGGAAGACTTATGAGATCTCGAATAAATCATGAGTTCTTGAAGTTCATGATTAGTTCTCGATTTAGTGATGAGTTCTCGAATATTATGAGTACTCGAATAACTTATGTTTTCGGATAACTTTAATAGTTTTCGAAAAATATTGGTTCTCGAATACATGATAGTTCTCGATCAATAAGATGGGTTCTCGGACAAACGTAATGGGTTTTCGAACAACAATGACCATAACCGAAAACTCCTATTCGTGAACCTGATCGAAATCCTGATGAACCGAGAACTTATACACTGAGGACCATTATCCGAAACTTAACTAATAATCCAAGAACTAAATTCGTTAACCTTAAAACCGAAAACTTATTAATCAAGAACTAATAATAAATAAATATGGTTCGAAATTTTAGGGATTTACATAATATCTATTTCCAATTTTAAATAATGGCTATCTCCAAAGATATCATACGATTTCGAAATCTTTGTCTTAATCATAATTAATTTCGAAAATTTCTTGGAGATAAAGTTATGTCTAAATTATCGGAAACAGAATTTAAATCCAGTTTTGAACCAAAAACATAATAATTTTCGGTTTCTTATGATGTTCTTGAAGAACATCAACCGAAAAAATTAACATAAACAATATGATCTTTATCTCATAAATCCGTAGTTATCTCCGATTGAATTTATGGAGCGAATTCGATAATAGAACATAAAATCAGAAATAAAATTTCACCATCAAAATACCCTTTGGTTATGAAATCATTAGTGATAATTTTAAGTTAACAAGAAATTCACGTGAGAATGAATTCTTAATTTTTCTTCGATTTAAATAATTGAGTAAAGAAAAAAAAAGTTATAACAAATCATCATTCATATACCTCACCGTTAAGATTCAATTATTTTCAATATTAAACTATAATAAATCATTAACATTCCTTTAGTGATTTAAGGCATCAACACGTTATTTATTATTCACCGTAATATATAAGGTTACAATTTTGAATCAATTTGCAGCTTGCGAAAAGATTTATGAATATTCTGAAGGAATCGAATCATAAAAGGGGATTGATTAACATGATTGAAACGATATAATCAACATCGCTCTGATACCACATGTTGATTATATTCATAAGAACATAAAGTATAAACATAATATTTAATCAAGTGTACCTGATTTGCTTAACCGTTCAGGAACCTCAGTAATGGAAGACACCATCATTTTGATTGGGTTCCCTTTAGGGTATGCAATTCTGATGGTTTATGTGTTCTTAAGTTGTGAACACATTGAGAGAGAGGGAGAGATAGGGGATGACTAATGGTGTTATGTTGTTATGATTGTCTCAACCCTAATCTCATAATATCTCTCCATATTTATACATATCCAGGGGACACCTTAATAAGGCCCATCTAATGATAGTCCGCCCATCAAAGACATATCTGTTATTGGGCTTAGGATAATATTAATAATTAATCATCATTATATAAATGATTATAATGGCTATAGATATAAATATACTAACATAATGTATATTTACTCCAACAAAATAAAGGTTTGTATATCTCGTGTGTTGTATGGTTGAGAGAAGAATGTACAGAGAAGGAAACATAACGAATGACAGCTTCAAAGGAGTCGAACACTCAAAACTGTCGGACAATCACTAAAAACGACGATGGTAAGCCATTTGTGAGGATGTTAGTGTAATATGAGCTCGAAGGAACATGAAGAATGTGTAGCTGATCCAACGCTACATTACATCTAACTATGAATATTAATCTCAATATGTTTAAGGTTGTATATTGCGTAAATTTGTGCAGAGTAAAGGATAATGAAGCCAGCAATTTTTGGCAACAACATTAATGACACCGTCGATATACAACTTTAACACTAGAGGGTGATATAATATTTGGCAACAACATTAGATCATGCGATGTATGTTCACTTTTTTTGCTCAGCGGTCTTAATTTCTCCATTTTTGTTCGAAAATTTTGTATATATTGAGTCCGGTCCCTATCGATTTGATTTGATATTGCGTAAATTTGGGTATCGTGACTTTCAGCCCCCACCATATTAAAATTCAAGCTTCGCCACTGATAATAACCAAAGTCGAACGACATATACGACATATATCTGGACGACCTCCCGAATTATCGTTTGAATACGCTATGAGACACAGAGTGAATATAGAATATACATATAGCTGCATCACACGATCTAAGGTACAATAAATGTAACATTGGAAATTTCTATAGTATGAATGGAAATTAATATAATAAAATTATGAATGACACTCTTCAATATATGGTGATTAACTCTTGAGTAGAGGTTTCACATGTCAGCCACATGGGGTATAACCCAGTGGTAGGCAGCAAAAGCTGCTTTTGGGTCGATTCCTGTTAGGTGTAAATGTGGGGAAGAATTTGCCGTTAAAAAAAAGGTTTCGCATGTCACTTAATTAGTTTTTATTTGAGTTTATATCTTTAATTAATTGTATTATTATCTCAGACTCTTCATCACCTATGGGTCTTGTATAGATGGTAGGCTTTGTGCCTAGACAGATTAGTGTTAAAAAAACTGATCAATTGTTTGGTCATTGTTTTTAACCAAGGACAAAATGTGGCATTTGTTTTTGTTTAATTCTTAATATAGCTAGGTTTTAATAAAAAGTCTCCTTAAACTAAAAAGGATAGGAAGGAAGGAGAGTGTGCCATGTGAATTTTTAGTAAGTTTTGGGAAGCACTATTTTTTCTAGGGAGGGTAATTTAGTTTTATCACAGTTATGTTTAGGATAGAAATGGTTGTTAATAGTTCAAGGGGGTAATGTGTAATAATGTCATAGTTGTAATAAGGTAGTTGAAAGTATCAGGGACTAATAGTGTCAATGTTGTAATATGTAACTAACTGTCGTTGGCCTATAGGTTTGAATAAGAAATGAGAGGAAATGTATGTTTGAGCTGATATTTCTCTTCTTCTGATTTCTATCATAACAATTGGTATCAGAGCTAACCGATTCTCGGTTGCTCATTACCTTCTCTATCCAAAACTGTTATAACTGTCACCAACCACCACTCGCCACCGTCAACCACCACCGTTAACCACCATTAACCACCGTCTTCTTCGAAGATTCCGATCATACTCTGTTCTTTGTTCTTTTCCTTCGTTTAATCTTTTCATTTCTGAGCTGAATTGATCAATTCTTGATTAGTTCATTCCTTAGATCGGTCAATTTGTGACTTGTCCAATCCTGTCCACCATTATTGTCTCTAATTCAATTCGTTATCAATTCTTTACCATTCATCATGACTACACGTAACAGGTCTGAAGCTGATTAAGAAAATATGATCAAGAAAACCTTAGAAGAGCATGCATTTACTCTTGTTCGAGTTGATTCACAGTTACAAAAAATGATCCAAACTTTGTGAACATCGATTCTGTTTTGTCCAAGATAACAAAAGAGATTGCCAAGATGAACAACATCAATAATAATAATAAGCATAATGATAATAATACTACAGCAAATAAACATAATGATAATAATACTACAACAAACAAACATAATGATAATAATACTAAACTAAACAAACAAATAGTGGATCTGACCAAAACAGACAGATTCCATAGGGTGGGAAAGATCGAATCTCAAAGTTTAATAGCAATGATGTTGATAATTGGATTTACAGAAGTGAAAACTTCTTTTCAATCGATGAAACCCCTGAGAATTGCAAGGTGAGATATGCTGCAATTCATCTAGAAAGGAATGCAGTGAAATGGCATCAAAGGTTTGTTAAAAACAAGAATGTACCAATAACTGGCATTTTTTTGGAAAGAATACTCTGAGTCAATTATTTCAAGGTTTTCTGAGAATTTGTATAAAGATGCTATGGGGGTTTTAACCTCAATAGTACAAGAGAACTCTTTAGAAGATTTCTGCACCTTATTTGATGCTTGTTTGCTTAAGGTCTCAATCCCTGAGCCTTATGTAGTGAGCATATTTCTGAAAGGTTTGAAGCCTGAGATAGGAGGCCCTATAAGAATGTTTCAACTAGCCAACATGTCACATGCTTACCATTTAGCCAAGATTCAAGACAAAACCAACAAATCATTGGGAATTTCTTCTTCTAAGAGTTATGGTAAATACAATTCTGGTTTCAATAAATCTTTTAACACTCTTAAACCACCCGTTAACACCCAACACCTACCCTTATTACCCAGCCCTTCTGCTAATAAACAATTACCTTCCAATGGAAACTATAAAACTTTGACAAGAAAAGAGATGAATGAAAAAAGGGCAAGAGGAGAGTGTTTTGGCTGTAATGAAAAGTACTCAGCAACTCATAAATGTAAAAATAAACAGTTGTTTATTTTGTAACTAGATGATGAGTTGGAATTATTGAATTGTGAAACTCCTGCGGAAAATGACCAAGATACCACTAATGGCCAAGAATGGGTTGATCCTCAAATTTCAATCCATGCCATTACTGGAATACCCTCCTATTCCACTATGAGGATCATTGGTACCATTGGTACCAGACAACTCATAATCCTTATAGATTCAGGCTCCACTCATAATTTCATAGACCTTAAGTTGGCAAAGAAACTTAACTGTCTTATGAAAAAAAATTGAAGGAATGAGAGTTTCAGTGGCCAATGGAGAAGTTTTGGATTGTGTCAATATGTGTTTAGACTTCCAGTGGGCCATGCAAGGTCTTTGGTACAAAAATGATGTTTTAGTACTTCCCTTGCAAAATTATGACATGGTATTAGGCAT
Source organism: Ambrosia trifida (assembly GCA_028751855.1). Lineage (NCBI taxonomy): Eukaryota > Viridiplantae > Streptophyta > Magnoliopsida > Asterales > Asteraceae > Ambrosia > Ambrosia trifida. Next base: position 15,907,127 of record CM054133.1, on the reverse strand, counting down.
TCAATGGCTTAGAACACTGGGGGACATCACTTGGAATTTTAAAAATTTGGTTATGAAGTACCAAGTGGGAGATGCCTGCCATGAATTAAAAGGTTATGCTAACAAGAAGGTTACCATTTGTTCAACTGAAAAAATGGATCAATGGTTTAACCAAGAAGATGTGATTGTAGAGGCTCAGCTGTTGAGTTTGCAGATGAGTAATGTTGATAAGCAATTTCAACATACCACTACTGTATCTTCCAATGATCATCAGTAGATAATTGAAAGAGTCTTGTCCAACTTTGATGATGTTTTTAAGGAGACAACTGGTTTACCACCCAAGAGAAGCTGTGATCACAAGATAGTATTACAAGATGAGAATGTAGTGATCAATGAGAAACCATACCGGTACCAGGCTATGCAGAAGGATGTTATTGAGCAATCTGTTCAAGAATTGCTAAACACAGGTGTGATAAGAAGCAGTTCAAGTCCCTATGCTTCCCCTGTGGTATTAGTCAAGAAGAAAGATGGTAATTGGAGGCTATGTATTGATTATAGGAAGCTCAACAAAGCCACAATCAAGAACAGATTTCCCATTCCTCTAATAGATGAACTGTTTGAAGAGTTACAAGGTGCCACTATTTTCTCTAAATTGGATTTGAGGTCTGGTTATCATCAGGTAAGAATACATACTGATGACATCTTTATGAATTTTTAGTAATGCCTTTTGGGCTTACTAATGCCCCTGCTACCTTCCAATCTTTGATGAATTCTGTGTTTCATCAGTATTTGAGGAAGTTCATATTAGTATTTTTTGATGATATACTAATATATAGCAGAAGTGTTGATAAACATGTGCAACATTTACAGCTAACTTTAGAACTCTTTAGGCAACACAAGTTGTTTGCAAAAAGATCTAAATGTAGCTTTGGGGGTAGTACAGTTGAGTATTTGGGACATTTGATATCAAAAGATACGGTAGTAACTGATCCTAAGAAGGTGGCTGCCATTATGGATTGGCTAGTCCCTACTTCAGTTAAACAATTAAGAGGGTTTTTGGGGCTAGATGGATACTATAGGAGGTTTATTATGTCATTTGGAATGATGGCAAGGCCTCTTACTGATCTAACAAATAAAGATGCTTTTAGGTGGTCTGATATACGTTAAATTACACATATAAAAGTCCCCGTTTAACTCCCATTTTCATACGTATTTGACCTTATACATAGGAATTGGTACTTATTTGGGTATCTTTACGATTTCAGGTCTTAAACGATGTCCCGGAAGCACAACAGAAGGAAAAACGAAGATTTCGGCGCGCGAACAGGACCTCAGGCCCTGTGAGCGGCCGCTCACTCCCTGTGAGCGGCCGCGCCCCCCCAGATATTTCTGGGGACCTTCTAGAAAGCCTACGTCATCAGACTGCAACTCGCCCACTTGGTTTGAAAAAGCGAGTGGCCGCTCGGAGGCTCTGATCTTCTATAAATCAACCATTTCAGCCACTGATCGAGTGTTAGATCTTGGGGGAAACTTTTCTGGCGATTTTTGGGGCTGTTGAAGTGCTGCACAAGCGTGGAACAAGCTCGGGAATCCATCCGATCCATCCTTCAATCATCCAATCCATCTCTTAGCATTTTATATGGTTTGATCCTTTAAACATTTATGTTTCAAATCTGATTTTGGATTGCTATTTTGATGTTGTTATAGTTAATCGTACGCCTACGGGCAAGAACAATAGTATGTAGTACGTTAAACAATCATTCGTGTAGTTAATCATGTCTTGTATAAATTTGGCGTTTTTCACATTTAGATCTTGATGATCATAGCGCAACCTTGTTTCATTGTTTTTGGATTTATAGTTGTATTTGAATGACTTTGGCGAATGTCGAATGTGTTAGGCGGATAAATGTTGAAAAACCGTCCGTTTAATCATCCGGTAGTAGACTAGTTAACTTGTTAAATAGTTTATGCCATGAAACTGTAACCGGGTATTGGTTTGGTTAAAGTCAGTCGAATAACGGTTAAAAATGCTTACCGGCACGTAAAAGGGTTTTAAAAGCTTAATGGTGCCATTACTAGTCTTTGACACAGTTAATGATCTTTGGTAGTTATTTTGGTAAAAATAGCGATCTTAGTAGATTTGGGTTCAAAGTTGGTAAAATGGAATAGGTTGTGAAATGCTCTACTTTATGCTAGTTTAGGTGGTTGTGTTGTGTATTCGGTATTGCTTTCCTGAATTAGTGAGGTTAGAAAACTCTTAACAGATGACTAACTTATCTTTAGAAGATCTGCGTGAGATCATATCAGCTGCTCGCTAATAAATGACTTGAAGTGGTTAACGTGTGTACTCGTGTTAGCTTTCTGTATAGTTGTCATGTTAGGATGCCCAAAAGGGACACTAACTGTCGGAGAATGGGAATTTTGATCACACGCCTTTGTTTTATATGATTTGTAGATGACATGCTAGGGTTGATATATTATAGTCTACATAGTTATATTTTGTATTTGGAGTCTTACATATGTTATTTATATGTTTTAGAATTAATCTAGTTATAAACAAACTCAAACTATCTTTTTCTACTGGTAAATCGGGGACAGAGTTTTAGTACCATTGCTCCGCGCGCGTCCATGGATCGATATCTGGTTCTTATCTGTACATTACTACATATATGACAGGGTACACTTGCCCTATTGTGTGTGTTTTAATATTAAGGTCTAAACCATTTTTATAAATATTAAAGCAAAACGTGTGTTAATTCATTGTAAAATTATTTGTACTATCGCACACGTCATGTTTTTGGCGCCGTTGCCGGGGACGCGACGAGCATTAGGAACGAACCGAGTCAACTTTTTACCAGTGTACATGCTTGTGAATACTTGTTTATACTTCGTTGATTCATTATTTCATTCATTTATTTGCATATATGATTATTTGAATTTTTATTAAATTTATCTGTCTGTAGATATTTTGGATTGATTTTAGATTGGTTTATAGGTTTGCATATAGATTCGTTCATTTATCTGCTTATAGGATTGTTTGATTTGATTTTTCGTTCATTAGGATGTTGATAGATTTAATTTATTGAATATTGGATTAATTTGTTTGTCTATGAATTTGATTTGTTCTTTATTTGATTAATTAGATTTATTTGTTCGTATTTGGACTAATTATTAATTTCATTCTTTGTATAGTTTCAGGCTTAGTCTGTTTATTTCTGTTCATTTTATTGATTCTATTAGTTTTTATTTGATTTTCTCGAGTATATAGCTTTCCGTTATGTTTGCATGAATTTATGGATTCTTTATTTCATTTATTTATTTTTCTGTCTTTTATCGCTTTTTTTTGGGTTTGTCATATATTCGCCTGTTGCAACTGTATCATTCTTACATGCAGGTTGATGTCCGCGAACCCTGGGCCTTCTGGTGATCTTTCTGACGAGGAGCGAAGGCGCCTAAGGAGAAGCGAGAGGATTAGACTTCATAAGTTGCGTCTTGTTTCTGATATTCTTATTTCTGCTCCTATAGTTGAGGTTCCAGTCGACGAGGCGAGGCACGATCTGGCTGACGACGAGGGGTCGGAAGCCCATAGTGACATTATCATGGCGGACGACGACATTCTGCTTAATGATAGTGGTCGTCCAGGAGGAGATGGACTGGCGCCGAGTATTGTTCGGCCGGCTATTTTGGCTGACCATTTCGAGATCAAATCTAGTATCGTGAATATGATACAAAACTCGGTGCAATTCGGTGGACTGGAGCATGAGGACCCAGGCCGACATATTGCTGCATTCTTAGAGGTTTTAGCCACCTTTAAGATGACGGGCATCTCCGATGATGCTATCCGTCTGAGACTCTTCCCATTCTCACTGCGGGACAAAGCCCGGACTTGGCTTCTGTCACAACCCGCAGGGTCGATCATGACCTGGGCAGAGTTATCCCAACAATTCATGCAGCAGTACTTTCCTCCTGAAAAGACACAAAAATTGAGGAATCGTATCATGACATTTCGTCAAGATGACGACGAATCATTGTACACCGCATGGGAGAGATTCAAAGACCTACTCTTAAGTGTCCCGCACCATGAACTTTCCAAAAGACATTTGGTGCACACGTTCTATCAGGGGCTCAGGTATGACTCTCAGGAACGCCTTGATGTATATGCTGGGGGAGACATCGGAACAAAGTCCCTTAATGAAGCATGGGCCATTATTGAGAAGGCGTCCCTAAAGTCTAAATCTCGAAAGAGTGACCGATCAAGGTCTTCGTCTGCCCGATCGGGTGTACATGCCGTGGATAACTACACGGCCATTTCTGCACAGATTGAGGCGCTGGCTACGAGATTTGACAGATCTCAACAAAGTGTAGCCCAGGCCCAATGTCTGTGTGAACAGTGCGGGGTATCTCACGATCCTGGCTCGTGTGCTCAGGGGGTTATGTATACTGGCCACGAGGATGTGGCTTAGATGGGTAATCAGTCGAGACCCCAAAATAACCCCTACAGTAATACTTACAATCCGGGTTGGAGAAACCCAGTGGCGAAGCTTGACCCAAAGGTTCGGGGGGTCGGAAGTCACCGGGGGTCGGAAGTTACTAGTTTCGGGGGGTCGAAACCCTATATTTCCAAATTTTTCTATACAAATACTATATAATCGGAACTTCTGCGCGAAAATTCGGGGGGGTCGGTCGCCCCCTCCCGCCCCTACAATGCTTCGCCAATGGAGAAACCACCCAAACTTTGGGTGGAGATCTGGTACTTCTAACCAGAACTCTCTCGGATTTCAGCAGAGAGCCGCCGCACCACACCAATCCCACCAATCCCAACAGTCCCAACAACAACAACAGCCTTACCAATCTCATGGCCAATCCTACCAATCTAGACCGAACCAGTACCAGAACCAGGGCACTGGGGGCAGTTCCCAGCAGCACGCCCAGGGTGGTACGTCTAGGCTGGAGGAAATGATGTCTCAACTCCTCACCAACACCACAAATTCCATTCAAATTGCCGAGCAGCGCTACCAGCAGCACGAGGAGCGCTTCTCCAATTATGAGGGTGAGATGAGGGGCCAAAAGACGTCCATGTAGGCCATCGAAAATCAGGTAGGCCAGATGGCGAAGATGATGTCTGAGAGACAGCAGGGTGGTCTCCCGGGCAACACTGAGCCTAATCCGAGGGGGCATGTAAATGCCATTATGACGAGGAGTGGTAAAACCATAGGACCTGACACATCGGGCTCACCACCGATCACTGAGACGGTCCAGACTGAGTCTTCGGACGAGGTGCACGCTAGGCGAGTCCCAACAAGTACAGCACAGTTACCGAAGCCAGTCACTGACTACACTCCTCCTGTTACATATCCTGGTAGGCTTAGGAAACAAAAAGACGAGGCCCAGTACAGGAAGTTTCTTGAGCTGTTCAAACAACTCCACATAAACATCCCGTTTGTGGAAGCCTTGGCCCAAATGCCTAAGTATGCCAAGTTTCTGAAGGACATCCTCACAAACAAGCAAAATCTTGCGGACCTGTCCTGTGTACTCATGAACGAGAAGTGCTATGCAATAATGCAGAATAGACTGCCCATGAAGATGGGAGATCCAGGTAGTTTCACCATCCCTTGTCTGATAGGGAACATGTCTGTCAGTAATGCACTGGCAGACCTGGGTGCGAGCATTAACCTTATGCTCTATAAGGTTTTTGATAAACTGGATCTGGGTGAGCCTTCACCCACAAGGATGAGTATTCGTCTTGCTGATCGTTCAATCAAATATCCTCGGGGATTTGTTGAAAATATGCTTGTCAAAATTGACAAATTTGTATTCCCGGTGGATTTTGTCATCCTTGATATGGATGAGGACTCTAAAGTGCCTCTGATCCTGGGACGTCCTTTCCTTAACACGGCGTGGACGATTGTTGATGTGGCTGCGAGCCAGATCATGCTCCGGGTGAATGATGAGCATGTGACTTTTGATGTTCAAAGGTCGATGCGTCATCCCGAGAGTCAAGATGACTCACTATACTATTTTGATATAGTAGACCAGTGTGTCAGTTCTCACTTTCTAGGCACGATAGAGGGGGATGTTTCGGGCACACATCTGTTGTGTGGGGACTTAGATGGCATTATGAAGGAGGGCCGTAGAGATGAGCAGCCGGTCTATCAGATTGGTGATGATAGTTCCCAGAGCCCGGGGCGTTTCGTGGAGATTGAGCGAGAGGAGAGTGATAAGTCGAAACCGTCTGTTGAGGATCCACCGTCTTTGGAGCTGAAGGAGCTCCCACCGCATCTAGAGTATGCATTTCTTGACGAGGAGGGTCTTCTGCCTGTTATCATTTCATCTTCTTTATCTGCAGTTGAAAAGAGCGAGTTGCTTCGTATACTAAAACTTCATAAGAAGGCAATCGCCTGGAAGATCATGGACATCAAGGGGATTAATCCCTCATTCTGCACTCATAAAATCTTGATGGAGGATGTCCACAAGCCTTGTGCGCAGCACCAGAGGCGTCTGAACCCGAACATGCAGGAGGTTGTAAAGTCCGAGGTCATTAAACTGCTTGATGCTGGATTGATATATCCGATCTCGGATTCTGTTTGGGTGAGTCCTGTACACGTGGTTACAAATGATAGGAATGAATTGATTCCTACGAGGACCGTCACGGGGTGGAGAGTTTGCATTGACTACCGCAAGCTCAATGACGCCACCCGCAAGGATCACTTCCCGCTTCCATTCATCGATCAGATGTTGGAACGACTGTCGGGGAAGTTGTATTATTGTTTCCTTGATGGTTTCTCGGGGTATTTCCAAATCCCTATCGATCCTGTGGACCAGGATAAGACGACTTTCACATGCCCTTTTGGCACATTCGCCTACAGGCGTGTGCCATTCGGGTTGTGCAATGCGCCAGTGACCTTCCAGCGTTGCATGGTTGCCATATTTCATGACATGATCGACTCCATGGAGGTATTCATGGATGATTTTTCAGTCTTCGGGAGTTCATTCGATCAATGTCTAGGAAATCTGGAGCGGATGCTTCAGAGGTGCGAGGAGACCAGTCTTGTGCTCAACTGGGAAAAATGCAACTTCATGGTGAAGGAAGGAATAGTCCTGGGGCATAAGGTCTCCCAAAGTGGGTTGGAGGTTGATCTTGCCAAAGTAGATATCATTTCTAGGCTCCCTCCACCCGCCTCTGTCAGAGCGATCCGCAGCTTTTTGGGTCATGCGGGTTGTTACGAGCGATTCATCAAAGACTTTTCAAAAATCGCCCGCCCGATGACCCGTCTGTTGGAAAAGGATGCACCGTTTGTGTTTGGTGCAGAATGTGTGAAAGCCTTCGGGCTTTTAATGTGTTTGCTTGTGGAGGCCCCTATATTGGTAGCACCCGACTGGGAGCTGCCATTCGAGATCATGTGCAACGCGAGTGACTTCGCGATAGGGGCGGTCTTGGGATAGCGGACGGACAAGCACTTCCACCCGATCTACTACGCTAGTAAGACTCTTCATGATGCTCAGGAGCATTATACCACGACTGAGAACGAGCTTCTATATGTAGTGTTTGCATTCGAAAAGTTTAGATCGTATTTAGTGCCGTCGAAGACCACTGACTATACAGATCATGCAGCGATAAGGTATCTGTTTAGCATACAGGACGCGAAACCGCGCCTGATTAGATGGTTCCTGTTGCTGCAGGAATTTGATATAGAGATTCAGGACAAGAAGGGTGCCCTGAATGTTGCTGCTGATCATTTATCCAGACTCGAGCATGATGATGCCGAGAACTCCGCGTGGGATACCATTAATGACAATTTTTCCCACAAGTTCTTGATGAGCGTCGAGTCAGTGGAAGATGTATCGCCATGGTTTGCGGATTTTGCGAACTACCTCGCGTGCGGGATCCTTATCAAAGGATTGTCGCACCAGCAAAAGAGGAAGTTTTTCGCGGACCTGAAGCATTACTTCTGGGACGACCCATTTTTGTTACGGGTCGGGGCGGATCAGCTGATTCGCCGTTGCGTGTTCGGGGTAGAGGCGGCGCATATCTTGCGCGATTGTCACGAGGGGCCTACCGGAGGTCACCATGGAGCGAATTACACTGCTAAAAAAGTGTTAGACTCCGGGTTTTACTGGCCCACACTCTTTCGTGCTCTCAGATATTGGTTGGTGCATGTGATTCGTGCCAGAGGGCGACGAACATATCGGCACGCGACCAAATGCCGCAGAACCCCATCCAAGTCTGTGAAGTCTTTGACATTTGGGGCATTGACTTCATGGGACCATTCCCCTCCTCACGGGGCAATAGATATATACTCGTGGCAGTTGATTACGTGTCAAAGTGGGCCGAGGCGCAAGCCTTGCCCACGAATGATGCCCGAGTTGTAGTGAGGTTTGTTAGAAGCTTGGTCTCGTGGTTTGGTGCCCCGAAGGCACTAATTAGTGACCGTGGTACGCATTTCTGCAATGCGCAGCTTGATCGCGCGTTAGCACGTTATGGTGTCCACCACAGGTTATTCACCCCGTATCATCCACAGACAAGTGGACAGGTGGAGGTCACTAATCGTGGATTGAAGCGAATCCTTGAGCAGTCAGTTAATCAAAACCGCAAGGATTGGGCGGACAAGCTAGATGACGCGTTATGGGCCTTTAGGACTGCCTACAAGACGCCTATTGGGACGACTCCCTTTCGGCTTGTCTATGGTAAAGCGTGTCATCTCCCTGTTGAGTTAGAACATAGGGCATTCTGGGCTCTTAAAACAGCGAATTTGGATCTTAAGACCGGCGGTGAGACCCGTTTCTTGCAGATCCATGAGCTAGAAGAGCTTAGGCAGCAAGCCTATGAGAGCTCGATGTTGTACAAAGAGCGCACGAAGGGATTGCACGACAGTCGCCTGAAACACCGAGAAGATTTTATGGTAGGCGACTTGGTCCTGCTTTAAAGCTCGCGCCTGCGTCTCTTTCCAGGAAAGTTGAAATCCTGATGGACAGGAACGTACACCGTTAAGGAAGTATATCCTTACGGAACTGTCTCGATTGAAATTTCAGAGGGTTTGACTTTCAAAGTCAACGGTCATCGCCTTAAAGTCTACATCGACGGACCGGTTGACTAATCCATGGAGGTAATCGACCTCTACGCCCGACACACTTAATAAGTGTGGGGAATTGAGTCTAGCTAGCGACTCGTTAATAAATATAGCACGGCATGTATGGGCGCGCCAAATTGTACAAATGTTAATAGCTTAGAGTAGTTGTAGATAAATTGCTTAGTTCTAACTTGTTTGTTTAGTTTGTTTTTAGTTATTTCAGGTTTGATTCGCGCTTTGTGATTGTGAGGAAAGTCGCTTCAAAACCATGGTATTATGCTAGAAAGCGTCTCGAAACAGGTATGTAGTTGTTTGTGTCGAAACAGAGCGAGTGCAGGCATGTTTGGGTGAAAAATGCAGGAAAATTCCACATCAGTAGTTGCGAGCGGATGCTCACTGGCACCGAGCGGCCGCTCCAAACGCCCAGGTGTTGAAAAAAAAAATATTTCGGCGGCCGCGCGCCGGTTCTGTTCGAAATTTTTGGCAGGGGCAGCTTGGGTATTTCACTTAAAAACTGAACCAAATCAACCCTAAAATCACACCATCGGCCGCTCACTTTTATTATACTCAAAACACTTGCACTTTACTCTCAAGAACACACTCCAAACAAACCCTCAAATCCACCTTCAAATCTCCAAACAAGGTATGAATCATCTTCTTTTCTTGTTATTTTCCTTATCTAGTGTAATGTAGACTGAATCTTTGCAATCTTTTCATGATTTTTAGGGTTATTTCATAATGTTTAACAAATCCTAGAATTGCTTGGATGGATAATATGCTTTGTTAGTATAGATTAGTGGGTGATTATTGTCCAAATCTTTGAGTTTTTGGGTTTTCTTCATAATGTTTAAAACAAATCCGAATATTTTTAAGATTTGTGTGATTTTGGAACCTTATGTTTAGTATAGTTTAGTATGTTTGTAGATTAATTTCATTATAGGGTGTATGCTAGTGTAGATATTAATGTAATTTATGTTTGTTGTTGAATTTTGGGGATCCTTTATAATTGTTTAAAAATCCCCCAAATTCATTATGTTTTAGGTTATATGTTATTGTTTAGTTTTCTTAATTTTTGGGGATTCTTCATAATGTTTAACAAATCCCCAAATTTTAAGGTTGTTAGTTATTAGATTATAGTTTAGAGTTGGGGTATTCATGAACTTTGGGGCGTTCTTCATAACTAAACAAACGCGCCCCAAATTTGATGATTACTTCATAAATATTTGGGCTTTAAAAACCTTGCGCTAAATAACTTAGAGTTAAGATGATTTGCAAAATGATGGCGCGTAGGTGTTAAAATTCCAAATTCGCTTTAAAAACTTCATAATTGCGCAAGTTCGGCCATTCAAGCGCAAAATTTGATAAATTTTCAAACATCAAGTGCTTGAATGGCCGCTTTTTGAGTGCATTTGGCGAAAACACTAAAAACCGGGCAAAAGCCAATGCACGGGAGCAAAAATGGGGCTGCAAAAAGCAATTCTGCGCGCAGACACTTTGAGCGGCCGCTCACAGAGACCGAGCGGCCGCTCGAACCTTCTGACATGAATTTTCACTTTTTTGTTTCGCGCATTTTGGGTCCGGGTCCTATTCCTTCGATTATAACTGACATATTTTAGCATTTTGATGCAGATGGTGCACCGCTTTCTACAATTCAATCCAGCGGACCCGCGAGAACGCGGGTGCATCGAAACATTCAATGAATTGTGGGAGCGAAGGCGTTCTATCGCCACTCCACGAAGGATTTGTTTTGACACCTTGGCTGAGCTGAACCAAGAGGCGAGATTCCGGGAGATGATGGACGAACACATGGAAAACTTGCTGATGATCGAGGAACCGGTTTTTGAGGAGCTCACCCTCGAGTTCTTCTCCACCTTGCGCTACCACTGGCCGCATAAGTATGACCAACCGGATTTTCAAAAGAATGGTTTGCGCTGGGGATTACAGTTCCGTTTATGTGGGGAATGCCGCGACATTTCAGTCGCAGAGCTAGGTCTCCACCTTGGGATCTATACTGACGAGGAGATCGAGGATGATAGCTTCAATGAAGCTATGTTCAAGTTCCCGAACGACCATGTAGCTAGAGACGCTTTTTGGACTGAATTAACGGGGGAACAAAAATATAACCGCCAAAGTGCCAAGGCGACCAAACTCATTGACCCATTGCTACGGGTGTTTCAGAAGGTCCTATGCGGGACCGCGGCTGCTAAAAAAGAAGATTCCATCGGCTGCCCCACACCTGATCTATTATTTCTTTACGTTCTAGTAAGTGATGTACCAGTTAAGCTTGCTGCACTTATTGCATCTTTTCTCAGTACAACATCAGGTACAACACCTGGGAGTATGATATACGGTGGGGAGTATGTGACTGCACTGGAAAAGTGAATGGGGATCTTAAAGAATGCACGAAGGGGACTGACCCAGATTCCTGGTGAATCTAAGGTGAACATGGACGTCCTCCGACACATGAGGATAGACCATGAGTACGACAGTGGGGAAATCAGGCTAAAGGGTAAATACCGATCGATCTGGAACCCATTGCCAGCAGTACCCATGCCACCACCCGACCAGCAGCAGCCACACTAGCAGCAGCCCGACCAGCAGCAGCCCCAGCACCAGAAGTACCATTACCAGCACCCTCAAGCCTTCTATGATGACTTTGCCGCGTTCAGAACAAAAACGCGCGATACTTTTTATCAGCATGGCGAGTCCCTACAGCATCAGGGCGCGACCCTCGACTACCTCGTGACTGAGTTTCGCGCTTGTTTCCCGAACCATTTTGGAAATCCCCCACAAAGGGGACATCCGGGGGACAAGCGGAGACGAGGTGGTGATGTGGCGGGGTCGTCTGGGGCTCACCATGATGATGAGGACTGAGGAGTGGCTGGTAGGCTGGTGATATTTTGTTTGTCTTATTTTTGTTGATACTATTATTCGGGTGCTTGCACCCAAGACATCTTTTCTTAATTCTGTACTCGTACCATTTACTTTTTCGCATTTTAAATTTCAGTAGTATTTGCTTGGTTTGAATAATTGTGATGATGAATGGATGTATTTGATGTGTTATGCTTTTGTCAAGAATGGTGATAGTGCAGGAAACGGCGAGCACCGGTATGGATGCTCAATGCAGTCACTATGCTTTTCGGGTTATCACAAACAAGGGAGTTTTATTCTCCTTTTTCGCACAAATAGTTAGCTATTTCATAAATGCTATCTATTTCTCACATTGGGGACAATGTGACGTTTAAGTGTGGGGAGGGATTATATCTTGTTCTCTTATCCTCTCATATGTATATATATATATATATATATGTTAAAAAAACCTATATAACTACATATATGTATATATTTATAATAAACATCAAGCCTAACTAATTTTTGATAAAAATAACTTGAGGCGCAACAAACAGACGAGATACGAGCGTGTTTAATTCGTACACTTGCACCCATTTCCTTCCGGTTACGTGAGCGTTTGAGCCTTAGAATAGATTACATTTCTTTGACATGCTTGCGAGTGAGCCGGATGTTTTGTGTAATTTAGAACTTGTCATTAGTATACTTGTTTAGATCAGATACGTGTGACACTGTACGAATATGATTGAGGCATTTAGGATACCCTTTTGATTTAGCCTTTTCTTTTCGTTCTATCTGTTTCCCGCACCCAAATATTATCCACTAGTTAACCATGTTGAACCTAATCCCGTGTTTTTCTTATTTACCACACCATTTCACCACTAAACCAAATAGCCTTTTTCTTTTAAACCTTTTTGTGTTAAAACTCGGTTTAGGTTATTGTTTAACTAGTTTATGTGTTGTAAATAGTTTGTTTTCGGGTATATCTATTTAGAACCCGTATGTTGATTATATATCAGTTTCAGTTCATTATATATATATATATATATATATATATATATATATATATCATAGATATATATGTTAAAAAAAATCCAGAAAAATAGAACACCCTAAAATAGGGTGAATTAGCAGTGTTCGAGCAATTTTTAGAGCTTTAAAGTTAAAAGTTATATGTTTAGCTCGTTTCAAAAGAAAAATCGCCTATATTAGCATTTGTGTTGTACAGTTGTAGTAGTTGCTATTAGTTAGACATAACCGCCGGGTTTTAGCAGATTTGTCACTTTAAATATCCATTCCGCACCCTTACCTTTGCCTAACATTACAACCCTTATAAGACCTCTTGATTTGTGCTTTTTCACACGTTAGTTGGTGAAGACTAGATCTTTTGACAAGCTTATGATATTGCACGATTCATTGTCTTGGCAATGGAGCGATTTACACATACACATTACACTTATGTATCATAAATAAAACCGAGTGTGTGTGAACATTGTGAGTTGTGTACGGGTTTGCGTGCTTGTAGATCGGAAGTGAGTCGTTGCTGTTAAGTTATCTTATCACCTGTTTATATATCTTTGTTGGCTTGACTATTATCGTCTGTACAGGCTATATTTTGTCTTTGTAGCCACTTGGCGAGTTTTTCGTTTATTTTATGATTAAGTGTTTGCTTGAGGACAAGCAAAGTTCAAGTGTGGGGAGGTTTGATATACGTTAAATTACACATATAAAAGTCCCTGTTTAACTCCCATTTTCATACGTTTTTGACCTTATACACAGGAATTGGTACTTATTTGGGTATCTTTACGATTTCAGGTCTTAAACGATGTCCCGGAAGCACAACAGGACCTCAGGCCCTGTGAGCGGCCGCGCGCCCCCTAGATATTTCTGGGGACCTTCTAGAAAGCCTACGTCATCAGAGGCCGAGCGGCCGCTCGGAGGCTCTGATATTCTATAAATCAGCCATTTCAGCCACTGATCGAGTGTTGGATCTTGGGGGAAACTTTTCTGGCGATTTTTGGGGCTGTTGAAGTGCTGCACAAGCGTGGAACAAGCTCGGGAATCCATCCGATCTATCCTTCAATCATCCAATCCATCTCTTAGCATTTTATATGGTTTGATCCTTTAAACATTTATGTTTCAAATCTGATTTTGGATTGCTATTTTGATGTTGTTATAGTTAATCGTACGCCTACGGGCAAGAACAATAGTATGTAGTACGTTAAACAATCATTCATGTAGCTAATCATGTCTTGTATAAATTTGGCATTTTTCACGTTTAGGTCTTGATGATCATAGCACAACCTTGTTTCATTGTTGTTGGATTTATAGTTGTATTTGAATGACTTTGGCGAATGTCGAATGTGTTAGGCGGATAAATGTTGAAAAACCATCCGTTTAATCATCCGGTAGTAGACTAGTTAACTTGTTAAATAGTTTATGCCATGAAACTGTAACCGGGTATTGGTTTGGTTAAAGTCAGTCGAATAACGGTTAAAAATGCTTACTGGCACGTAAAAGGGTTTTAAAAGCTTAATGGTGCCGTTACTAGTCTTTGACACAGTTAATGATCTTTGGTAGTTATTTTGGTAAAAATAGCGATCTTAGTAGATCTGGGTTCAAAGTTGGTAAAATGGAATAGGTTGTGAAATGCTCTACTTTATGCTAGTTTAGGTGGCTGTGTTGTGTATTCGGTATTGCTTTCCTGAATTAGTGAGGTTAGAAAACTCTTAACAGATGACTAACTTATCTTTAGAAGATCTGCGTGAGATCATATCAGCTGCTCGCTAATAAACGACTTTAAGTGGTTAACGTGTGTACTCGTGTTAGCTTTCTGTATAGTTGTCATGTTAGGATGCTCGAAAGGGACACTAACTGTCGGAGAATGGGAATGTTGATCACACGCCTTTGTTTTATATGATTTGTAGATGACATGCTAGGGTTGATATATTATAGTCTACATAGTTATATTTTGTATTTGGAGTCTTACATATGTTATTTATATGTTTTAGAATTAATCTAGTTATAAACAAACTCAAACTATCTTTTTCTACTGGTAAATCAGGGACAGAGTTTTAGTACCATTGCTCCGCGCGCGTCCATGGATCGATATCTTGTTCTTATCTGTACATTACTACATATATGACAGGGTACACTTGGAAATGAACAATCATGCCAATGACCCGCTCAACAGAGAGCAACAAAACACCCAATTATTAAGTAAAAATGAAATACGACTACACGTGACAATGTCTAATTTGAACACTATACAATTCCACATGGAAAACGAATATTTATAAATCCACTTTTATGAATATTTCGGCGCGTCAAAACATTTAGTTTTACCATTGATCCATTTCAATTATCAACATATGTAATATAAGTTATTATACAACATATGTTTAAGTATAAACTACACTAGAATTCTATGGAGACAAAATCATATTATTTTTATATACATATGCCATTCATAGACTAAACACATAACACAATATATGTATATAAACATATACCAATCGGATTTTATATATATATATATATTTAAACTTGTTAGAATACGAGATACATATTATATATTCACATAAATACATATGTATGTATGTATAATCAAGACCAAACAAACCTTAAATGTATTCATGTACACTCGTATGATATATATATTAACACGTGTGATCAAAGACAACTAGCATACATACATACATACATACATACATACATACATACATGTACATACATGACACACACACACACACACACACACTCTCTACACACATGTGTGAAAGTGACAACTAAATCTATACACATAACTATATATTATATGCCTTGAAAGTGACAACACACTCTACCAATCATGTGTACACACACCCATGGATCTTTGCATATACATATACACATGTGATGAAATTAAACCACCTATATGTCTATATATATATATATATACATATATATATATATACACGCATGGGATAGACAAGATAAGGACAAAAGAGACATGTATGACATGCATGCTACTAAAGACAAAATACCTACCCTAATCTAGTTATTATCAAAATGGACTCTTCCAATCTTTCACCAACATTCTTTCATGAAATTCACTTCCCAATTTGCCTTGTTTTGTTTCCTTTGAGCCGAAACATGGATGCATACAATGATATTTGATTTGTCAACTTCTTACACAAATCTATGTTTCTTCCAAGAGGAGATTTCCTTTCCTCTTTCTTGATTAATCTTTCACAATCGGCCCATGGGAAATGAATAAAGAACTCACTAGACAACTCGTTAGTCAACTATTTGCACTATATTAGCTAACACACTTTTCCATCCATAATATCCACAAGAATTGAATTTCCCAAAGTATCACACAGACCACCATTTGACAATCTACATTCACCCATTTGGAAACCTAGGATTAATGACACATAATATCCTAGTATGATTATTCACCAAATTATGATGGATCTTCTTCTTTGTTGCATTCTCGGCCGAAAATCAAGATGATGAGGCATTCACATGTCAATATCACTAATGTGTACAAAGCTTGCATCAAAGGGGAAAGGTCAACTCTTCCATAGCTCACATTTAAAACCCATGAACCATCCCTTTTTGCTTGTTACTAATCGGACAAGAAGAACCAACCAAGAAACAACCCATAAACACCAAAATAGAAAACAACTTTCTACATGGATCAACAACCTAGATTTATCACTTGCCAATAAAAGAGATTTGATCACATGGGGACACTACAATCAATCGGCTATATAAGGGCACCCAAACCTCACTTCAATCTTCACAATTAACACTCACAAACTCCCTCACTACCCATTTCAATAGGCTATCTCTCTCTCTCTCTCTCTCTCTCTCTCTCGGCACACTACCACCAAAACCAGAACCTTTTCCCACTTGTGAACACTAGACGATCAAGGAACTAGTACACGCAAGGCTCAAGACCAAATCGCTCTTGTTTGGAAGACGTGGTGGTACACACACTCGGGATCATTATCACTTCAACTAGGTATGACTAACTAACCATAAGTTTACTTGGATCCGCAATCTTTCGGCCTATTCTTTGAACACCCGACCCCTTGATCCTTGGCCTAAGCTAATGGACCTTGAGCATGTTAAAACGATTGTTTATTAGCTAAAACAAGTGATGTGGTAAATTGATTTCTAAAATTGAACTTATGTTAACACATACACACACATATATACGAATACATCATCTACATTACCGACTTAGGTAATGGATCACATACAGCTAGAACAAGTATAATACGTCAATGGTTCAGCCTTTTGGAATCAAAGCATACGTATAAATATAGATCCAACCTATCTTACATTTTTCATGTATTTATACATGATTTCAAAGGAAATGCTCCTACACACACTCATGGTCACTCTTTTATACATTAGTTGACACAAGTGAGTCAATTGTTTTATATCAAATAATCAGATTTTGAGTCAAATTACCCTTCAAAGGCTTCGGCCATATAGTTAAACATATGTTAAGTGGGATCAAACATATGTTATTTCTAGTTTAACACTATGACCTATGTTAAACCTTTGATTTTCTATGATTTCACCACAAATGTTAGAGTGGGGAATATTACATCACCCATGATGACGTGCGAAGCTCATTTTGTTAACAATGGATACATTTTTACCATAAAACACCCGGAATACACAAAACGTACACTTTTCAAAAGTACAAATAAGATACGTAGTAATTGTCACATGCATGAACCATGATCCCGTGTATACATGGTACAAGGGTCCA
Organism: Ambrosia trifida; assembly: GCA_028751855.1. Taxonomy (NCBI): domain Eukaryota; kingdom Viridiplantae; phylum Streptophyta; class Magnoliopsida; order Asterales; family Asteraceae; genus Ambrosia; species Ambrosia trifida. The sequence goes on along the minus strand of CM054133.1, from coordinate 15,889,457 downwards.
CAAGTCGGGGTGAACAACCTGTAGGGTAAATAACAAAGTACACAAAACTTAAGATGTCCTTAACATTTTAGGGCACTCTTTGTCGGGATTATAGTTATCCCAGCTTCTGCTTTGCTAGACCACGTCTATAGTCACCAGGTGAGTTTCACTGCCCCTTTTTACTATTTTCCCATTTTGGGGGAAAACATGCAACTATACAAGTTACTTTCATTTAGAGTGAATTCTAGCATGACTACAATTGTAAACATGAGACAATTGGTTCATAAGATCTCAACAGTCCTCGTACATACATTACACTGTAACCATTTGCTAAACAGTTAGCCATGGAACACTTAAATAGATCTATTGGGTTGACACCCCCACTCTTGGTTAGTCGCGCTAACCTGCCACATGCAAAAGAGTGCTAGTTTTCTACGAAACTTACATTGTCTTTATTGTACAATGCGCTAGGCACAATAGTCAAGAAGTTTGGTTATGGGCTCATGTTGGTACATAAATCTTGCCCTAGCTAGGCAATGATTGGTCAATCACGGATTCACTAATTATGTGTGTGTTTTCACGAACTTTCTAATGGGAATAATTTACAACAATTCTCAACAGTCTACGAGAATCACCAACGAATTTCCAAGTACAACTCACAGTGAGTCGATAAAACCTGTGAACTCACCAACTTTATGTTGACAAATCTTTTATGCATGTTTTTCAGGTAATAGACTGTCATGAATGGAACTTGGGATTCAAGCATGCGTTACACAACACCATTTTTGCGGGGATTTTTATTTGAACTAGCAAGTAATACGAAGTTTGAATGTAAAATCCTTAGATTTCAAAAACACGAATTTCTCAAGTTGTAACTTTTGACGAGCTGAAATCAAAACTTGTGTTTTATGCTTGAATCTTGTGCTTGAAAACCTTTCGAGTTACATCCCGTATTTCCGCCTTGGCATGGTGTGACAAAAATGGTCTAGAATTATTCTTGGTATGGGCAATTGCTGAAAAGAAAAGACAAAGTTGTTGTGGGCAAGGTACCAGAATTAAGGCAAAAGATACTTTTCCTGAATCATAACACTGCTGGTGCAGGTCATTCAGGGGTGCATGTGACCCTGCAAAGAATCAAACATTTCTTTCATTGGAAAGGAATGACAAAAGATGTCAAACAATATGTAAGGAATTGTGACATATGTCAAAGAAGTAAGTCAGAAACAGTGGCAACACTAGGTCTGTTACTAACTCTCCCAACACCAAAATTCATTTTTTTTAGATATCGCTATAGACTTTATAGGGGGTCTATCTAAGTCTGGGGGCAAAGATACAATTCTGGTTGTTGTAGACAAGTTAACTAAAGTTGCACACTTGATTGGGCTGTCTCATCCTTTCACTGCTGCCACAATAGCCCAAGTCTTCATGGATCAAGTTTTTAAACTCCATGGATGGCCTGATACCATCATTTCATATAGAGACCCTATATTTGTTTGTAATTTCTGGAAAGAATTTACTAGACTTCATGGTGTATCACTAGCTTTATCTACTGCTTACCATCTACAAACTGATGGTCAAACTGAAGTTGTTAACAAATGTCTAGAAGCTTATCTTAGATGCATGACTATGAGTAATAACAAGGAATGGTTCAAATGGTTGCCTTTAGCTGAATGGTGGTACAATTCCAGCTATCATTCAACCATTAAGATGAGTCCTTTTGAAGCCTTGTATGGGTATCTTCCACCTACTTTCATTCCATACATTCCAAGAGATGCAAAGGTTGCAGTAGTAGATGATTTATGTAGGAACATGGAGGAAATGATCAAGATACTCAAGCTGTCATTGGACCAGGCTAAAAATAGAATGAAATAGTTTTCTGACCCACACAGATCAGAAAGAAGCTTTGAAGTGGGTACTTGGGTGCTTGTTAAAGTTCATCCCTATTGCCAAGCTACACCAAGGTACACCAAACATTCAAAACTATCTCCCAAATATTATGGTCCCTTCCTGATTTTAGAGAAGATTGGGGCAGTTGCTTATAGACTTGATCTGCCTAATGATGTGTTGGTGCACCCTACTTTCCATGTATCTTTGCTTAAACAAGCTAATGGTCCTCCTACTCAAGTGGTCCCACTCCCTACTGAACCTAGATTTACTCTACAACCAACAACCATTTTGGAAAGAAGATGGGTCAAGAGGGGAAATAGAGGCTCATTGCAGGGGTTAATTCATTGGCAGGGAACTTCTCCAACTGATGCAACTTGGGAGGATTTACAAGAGTTAAAACTTCGATTTCCAGACTTTAATGTTGATATTCAGTCTTAAGGACAAGACTTTGCTATGGGAGTGATGTATTGTTAGGATAGAAATGGTTGTTAATAGTTCAAGGGGGTAATGTGTAATAATGTCATAGTTGTAATAAGGTAGTTGAAAGTATCAGGGACTAATAGTGTCAATGTTTTAATATGTAACTAACTGTCATTGGCCTATAAGTTTGAATAAGAAATGAGAAGGAAGGTATGTTTGAGCTGATATTTCTCTTCTTCTGATTTCTATCATAACAAGTTATTTTTCACAATCCTGCAATCTCTTATTTTTGTTAAGTACGTGACTCACGTAATTCATAATTCATATTCTCATTCAATTCACAATTCAAATTCATAATTGAACATAATTCGATAATTCCTTATTTTCTTTATGCGTAATTGATAGTCGAATAGGTTATTGTAATACATTGGAGATAATCAACATGATAAGTAGTTACGTCGATCCGATTTATTCTTATTTGTTTTGATTTAGCAGTAAAGTATAACATTTGATTATATGCATATCTAAATCTAATTCCAGAAGATACAGAACATCATGATACTGATGTTGAAGAAGGTAGGTTATCGGTTATCGCTTGCTATTACTGATTGATTCACTATGTTTTACATCTTTTTAGGTGTTTTCTATGTTTCGGATCTTATTATTGAAGATACATGTGTTGTTGAAGGAAATTCTAGCTTTAATTTTATCGATGAGCATATAAAACTCCAAGGTTAGCTTAAAATTTTCCGATTTTTATATGTTCTCTGTAGTTTGAGATTTTTGCATTGGCAATATAACATGCGTTATTTATGTTTTCCAACATGCGTCTTATATTATTGAACAGATGAACTCATTTATGTTGTCTAACGTGCGTCATTTATGTTCTATATACTTTGAGATTTTTTTGCATTAAAAAATATAACACGCGTTATTTGTCTTTTCTAAAGTGCATGATTATTATGAACTGATTAACTGTTTTTTTTTTTGTTATAGGAGTAATGGATTTAAATAATTCTAACTATTGACTATTGGCCAATAACAGCTCCAACTACGAAAATAACCACTAGCGGTCCCAACTTTCAGACATTTTGCTCTCAATGGACCCCCGTTAACTCACACTAACGTCGTTAGCTGAAACTCATAATTCTAGGCAATTATTCACGGGGTTTGAAAGAGGAAATCGAGACGATGATATTGGTATGTTCAATTGCAGAAATAAGCATGGGTCGTCGATTGTAGGTTGATGTTCTCCTCGAATGGGATGACCGGAACCGACGATTAAACCCTCAAACCATGCTCATTTCTGCAATTGAATATACCAATATCGTCGTCTCTATTCCCACTTACAAAACCGGTGAAAAGTCGCCAAGAATTGTGAGTTTCAACTAGCAGCGTTACTGTGAGTTATCAGGGGGTCAATTGAGAGAAAAATGTTTGAAAGTTAAGACCGCTAATGGTTATTTTTGTAGTTGGGACTGTTAATGGCTAATAGTCAATAGTTGGAATTATTTAAATCCATTACTCCTTTGTTATATAGGTGTTTTTACAAAAGAGGTATCGTTGAAGAAGCTACAATATATGAACTTGAAGAATCATCTTCATGTAAACCAGAATTAGGCACGGTTTTTCATAACATAGATATTGCATTTGAGTTTTATCAAGAGTATTAAGACTTTCATTTCACGATTTAGGTTTTATTATTAAACTTAGGGGCTATTTGGTATGCCTTTTAATGAGGTTCTGAGCCATTCAGCGCTTAATGATTCAGCATTCAGCGCGTTTGTTTCAGCTTCTAAATGGAATGGTTAAGGCTGAACCATTAAGATTTGGGATGTTGCTGAACCATTAAGCACTGAACTAGGCTGAATCTTAATGAGGCTCTCCTACCAATGTGAGACAAGAAAACTAACCATTCAGACATATTACCCATTCAGCACTTAATCAACCAAACAGCCCCTTAGTGTTAAATTATCATTAGGTTGATTGGGCTAGTAAGTATAAATATAATTGTATATTTGCATATATCGGGTCAAACTCAATACAATGGTATGTATAAAACTATAAATATATCTTTAATTTGTGTGTGCATGTGTATATAAAAAAATTAATAAAAAATATATTGAGACGAACCAAGCGGACCTTTGCTCGTGTTTGGTTCGTTTACAAATCAAACTGAGCCGATTGGTCAATCTGCTCGTTTACTACCGCGTGGAAAATCAAATGAGCATTTTCCAAACATATTTTGAGCGAGCACCGAGCTATTTGAACTAACACTAGTAAGAAACAACATGGCATCGGCATGTGAAGAAAACTTTGAAGGAGCGCATGAGAAAAGGAAACAAATTAAAATGGGTTGTAAGAGCATTCACATTCTGTCCATCAAATCACCTCCATCAAATTACACTAAAAATCACCACGTCACCCCTAAATCTTCTCTCTCCTAATTAAAATAATAATATTTTTCATACTTTTATCATTATATTTTCTCTCTACCTACTTACAACCACTTACAAAAATTTTAAAATATATATATGGGTGAACAATAGCTTTTCAAATATAGGGGTGAACAGTGCTTTCGCCAAATATATTCTCTCTTCTTCACTCACAACCACTCACACCCACCCCATATAATTTGAGGGAACCCCTTACATAATTTGGTGGATGGGCTGTTAATGCTCTAATATGCGGGCCAATCCCAAAGATCCGTAGATAAAAAATGGAATGATGAATGTCTTCCATTCATCATTTAAGCCCATATAATTTAAGCCCCGCTTACGGCTGTGTGCATATAATGTATATATGTGTGGTCATTGGGGGGCAAAAGTAAAGTTGCACTAGTTTTAACGTTATTTTACTAATTTCGTGAAAAATAACGTTAAAAATGGCTGACGGTTTATCATGCATCATGTGGTGGCGTTGATAGCCAAAAGACAAGGGGGTACATGCACAAATCGGGGTTGTCCCGATTGCTAAGCATTATGTGCCTTATGTCCAAGGCTTGATACAAAACCACTATCGAGCCGGGGGTCTCACTCGAAGCAGCCTCTCTATTCCCACGGGGTAGAGGTAAGACTGTCTACATCTTACCCTTCTCAGACCCTACCTTAGCTTTTGCTATTGGTGGGATTAACTGAGTATGATAATGATGAATGTCTTCCATATTTAGTCCCTCAAGAGGTTGACTTGTACCATTTTAGCCCTCAAGGGCGAAGCATAGTGGAGGCTCGGGGTGCCCTGGCCCCGCCGTTTTTTGATGCAGTGGTGGGATTTTTCGATTTTCGTAGGTAATTTTTATATGAATTGAGTCCGGCCACACTGATTTGATCTTCCGGCCCCTTACGGATCGAAAAAAATGACTCCGGTCCTGCTAATTCGATCTCCAAACTTCGCAATTGCTAGTCCTCAAAACTCTTTATTTTAAACCTTAGAAACAAACATGAACAGACAAGGTATTTACATGTTTGCAACTGAAATGAAGATCAATTTTTAACAGTGTTGGGCTATATTTAAGTAGGTTTACGCTTGTCTTTATTAAGCTAGTTTATTACATTTGGGCTTAGTTTAGTTAATGGACTTGGGTTAGGCCATGTGGGCCAAGGCTTTAGTGGACCCTATATATTGTTATGTTCTAGTTCATTTTAGGGTTAGACCATTCATTTGACAAAAACAAAACATATATCTCTAGAGAGCTTCTCTAGAGATCATTGGTGATTGGTGTATTGTACCCGACGGTTTTCATACCGTGTGCAATACAAAGCAGCAATTATTTGTGTTTTTCATCGTTTTTGGTTTGTGTGTTTTTTGTTGAAGTAATATCGATTAAAAGAAGCGTTGATCATATAGTTGTAGAGAGATAGAGAGAGCTGGTTGTTATGTTCTTGTGTGAGAGGAAACAAAGAAAAGGAGAGAGAGTGAGTTGGTTTGTGAAATGAAAAGTTGCAGAGAAGAAGGGATTAGGATCTGATTTTAGTTGGTGTTCATTAAGAAAGAGTGTGGAATGCATGTTGTTTTAAGAAGAGAGAGAGAGTGTAAGAGATTGGAAAGATTTGAAGGATTTTTTGTTTCAGTTGGATTTTCACGTGATAAGAGAGAGAGAGAGTCATGTGAAGGATGTGATTTGATCGGTCAAAGAGAAAAGTGAAAAGCAGTGAAAGTGGAGGTGGCGTGTGATCTTGACAAAAGAAAAAAAAGGTGCAAGTGTGATAGCATTAGGTATACTAATAATAATAATAATAATAATAATAATAATAATAATAATAATAATAATAATAATAATAATAATAATAATAATAATAATAATAATAATAATAATAGTGGTACTATTTGGAGTGTACAAGCTTAATTTGGGGGGATCGACCTTACGGTTGACTACGGTTGGACGTCCTGTGCTCGGTGTGAAATATTTTTTTAACGTCTAGATTTTTGGGGGATCACTACTCAATATTAAAATGTCTTCTCAAAGTGAGGTGTTTGAGCAGAGACTTGAGAGTTTTAGTTACACTCCTGGTGAAACCGTGGGAGCAATTATTGGCAGATTTACTGAACTACTGTCTGACATGAAAAATGCTAAAATCGTAGTGTCAAATCGATGGGGTGAACAAGAGTCTTCTCGACGCTTTGAAAAGAATTCCAGATGAGTCAACATTCAGCTGGTTTAAGTATGTCAATTGGATTATTACAGAAACAAGTTGGTCCAAAATGACGTCGGATGAGTTAATCTTACTCGTCAAAGAACATGCTGAGCGTGCAAAGCTGACGACTCAAAGCAACACCTCTGCTACAACATGCTCATCCGCCTCTGACACTTCATCTTCAAATTCAAAATCTGACTGCTCACCCACTCTCGCTGCTCCTGGCGCTCCCGCTGCTCCTGTCACATCTGCTGCTCCTGCCGCTCACGCTGATCAAGCTTTCACGGCACAACAGAATGACCATGTGCCATCCGCATCTGAGGTACACGCTGACATTTTAGCTGAATCATGTTGCACTGAACGATGCAGGTTAAAAATTAAAGGTTTTAGAGAAGAAACTCTCTCTGCATACAAGCAGCTTGAATACGAGAAAATGGCCACTTGGGATATTAAAAAGAAATTTAATTCTTATAAAGAAATGGTCGAACAACAAAAACTCGATATCAAGCGCTTGCATCAGGAGGTGAGTGATCACAAGTGTCGATATTTACACTTCAAACGACTGTCTGATACTTTAACTACGGAATTGATCGACTTAAAATCTAAATTTGAAAATGCCGATTTTCATTTTAAAAAATTCGATTGTTCTAGTCCCAAAGTTGAAAAAATAATCAATACCCAGTTAAAGTTCAGACCAAAGGACGTGAGGAATAAGGGAATTGGATTTGTGGAAATCCCTCTACCTTTTAATGAAAACTATTCCTCAATTCCCATGTCGGATGAAGAGTTGTTGGCTCTGCCTGTTAAAGGATACGGTCCACCAATAGAAGAGCCAACCAGTCGACCATCGAGGGATCAAATTGAGATCTCCAAACCTAAATCAGTCCCTGTCCGAATTTCTAAACCCAAGAACAAACAACCAAAGCAGGAGCAGGCTCCATCAAAAACCTTTGTCAAGTCTCAAGATGCTTCAAAGCAGACTGAGACATTAAATTTTGAGAAAAATAAAGAAATTGACAGAGTTTTTGATGTGAGGAGAGATGAAGTTCCAGTTTCAAATGACACAACTGAATTGAATAATGTCTTAAAAGAAACCGTTTTTGAAACTGAACCAAATATTGAGCAAACTGAACCGACCGGCCAATCAGACTCAAATGTGCCCTTTGAGTTTGATTTCATGAAAACATTCAAAAAGATTTATGAAGAGTACAGGGCACCACAGACCGTTGAACCAGTTGCCCCATCAACTTCTGAAAGTGACTCCAAATGTGAATCACCTGAAACAACCGAATCTGAGAAATCAGTAGCAGTTGAATCGAGTGAATCAAACTGTGAGTCCTCTAGAGCAGCTGAGTCAACGGGGGATTCAGTAGAGCCACCACAAGTGTCTGAATCAAGTGGCTCAACTGAATCAAATGTCACACCCTCGACTGAGCCAGAATCTGAAGAATCTGTGTGCTCAAGGCCAGTCGAGATTAAACAGGAATGTAAGGATCCCTCACCCAATACTGTTGGCACAGGTTTGGTAAAGCCAATAGTCCCTGATTTTAAATGTATGAATGTTACTAATGCTTCTACCTCATGTACAGCTGAAGTTAAGGTAGAGGTTAAGGTTGAGGGGGATGATCTTGATTGCACTAACAATGCAGGTGTTTGTGTGAAACAGTCTAGTTTGTCTGCAGATGCTATACCATATGTGCAAAAGACTGTTTCTAAGCTATCTGTTAATGGCACGACCGATAAATATGTGCCACCACATAGAAAAATTACCTGTACTAACTCTCATGAACAGGTTCCTGAAGTTAAACAGAAAGCTCAAGGACAGTCCTCATCACAAGCACAATCTTGTTCACACGGGTGTTCAAGATGTTCTAAGCAGAGCAGGAAGACTGGGAAGCCTGCAAACAAATCATCCAACAGATCCCATCACTCACATTCATCAGTGGGATCAAACAGACCGGGATATGCTTCATATGCAAAGAAGCAGACATGCTACAACTGTGGAAGACCTGGTCACATTGCAAGGAACTGCACAAGTCGTCCTTATGTGCCCTATTATAGACAGAATCAGAGGGTTACACCAAGGGATAACTACTACTCCAAGCCAATGAAGGTTGATAAACCTAAGGCAAGGAAGAACATGAATCCCAAAGTTAAACCATCTGATGGAGACTGGAATGCTGCCAAGAGCAAACGGAAGGTTGTTCAACCACACAAGTCGAAGCAACCTAAGAAACTAAAAGCTACTCCGAAAGTGGCAAAACCGTGTGCTAAGCCTAAGCAAGTTTGGAAAGCAAAGGAGGCAGCAGTACCAGATCCAAATGAGCAAAAGGACATGTGCTTGAGAGAAGTGTCTTACGTAGATGCTTCAGGAGTGCCCAGGACCGCGATGGCCTGGGTACCAATGTTTAATTAATCTCCTTTCTTAGTGCAGGGACATCCAAGGAGGATTGTCGATGACCACTGGTATGTTGATAATGGTTGTTCCACGCACATGACAGGTGACATCTCTCTGTTATACGTTTATTTTAAATTCTTAAACAGTGAGTATGTTTCCTTTGAAGGAGATAATGGAGGTTAAATCAGATAAAGAGGTACACTCAAAACCTGATGCATTGAATTTTGAATGTAATTGGTCTTTAATTCGAGAATGGTTTTAGAAAAACACAAAAATATTTTTCTTAGTTTTAGGTTGTAAATTTGTTCTTTAAATTTTCAATTTTAAGCACAAATTTAGGGGGATATATATCCTCAGAAAAATACAAAAACAATAGAAAATTTCAAAAATGAGAATTTCATGGTGCGAAAAAGAAGAAATGATAGTACATCAGCTGTTGAAATGACACACCTTAAAATCGAAAAGAAAATTAAATCAGGTGTGATTGCAGCTCCATTATATGATGTACTGGCAGGCAAACTGCACTACGAACTCAGTCCAAAATTAATGATAAATATAAAGGACTGTGTAACTTGTGGGGAACACATCATCGGCGTATGATTTTATGGTCTTAAATCTTGCGTTGATAGATTGCCAAAGTCTGAGATTTCAGGTCTTTAAATTGTTGATACATCTGGGGATGTCCTGGCTGCCCTTCTGCTGCATCCAGATATATGCTGACCTAGGCACAGTCAGGACGTCTTAAAAGAGCAATAAGGAAAATGCCAAAACCCAAAATTCTCAAAGAGAATTCAAGCTAAAGGCACAAATCAAAAGCCTAAAGCAATGATCATACCGAAACATTTGGTATTTGCCCTAACCCTGGTCGAGAATCCATTGGTCTCTCTGTTGCATCCAGATATATGCAGACCTGATCACCGATGATCTTGACCTTGTAAAACATACAGATGTCAGCAATTTACTCACCTGTTATGAAGAAGCTTTGTGCATACCTTGATCGCGGGGGTATGTCATGATGTGGGACACACAGTTATTTTGGTCTAACACACGTTAAGAAAATAAGAAAAATAAAGGACTTGAAGATGTGTGTGTATGTTTGTTTAAGTGGATAAACGATGCTGGTAATCGTCTTGGACTGCTTTATGGCACTTTAATAAGTTTATTAGAACAAATATACTAACGATGTGTTGCATTTTAACAAAGCTGATATGATTTTCTTGCACATGATTCTCACCAAAAAGATGCATTGTAATTAGTTTGAATTTTTTATTTTAATTTATTTATCTATTTAAAAAAAAAAAAAAAAAATTGACCATTCTTGAGGATTTGACCGATTCTCAAACAAAATTCAGGTTTTTGAGATTTTAAAATGGAAGTACACTGATGTACTTGGTGTTCATGTATATACTGGACCCTCTGTTGCATAAAATTGTTTGCTCACAAAATTCTGAGAATTTGCAGAATTTTATTCGAATCAAGAAACAGGGGTTGATGAAGAATGAAAGAGTTCCAGTTGCTGACAAGCATGAATCTCCACACTGAGAAGATGTACATGAGTCAGAAGAACCTGAAGTGAATCATCTTTTGACAATGAAAGTACAAGTGAAGAAGTACCTGAAAAGTTGCTTGAAAGAGAAAATTGACAAAGAAAAGAGCTTCTGAGAATCTTCCTCTCACGTTCTCTTTTAGCAATATGTTCAAGCAGAAGCTGATGATGATTAAAGTTGTGAAGCTACCTCCAAGAGAACAAGAAAGAACCCAAGATTGGAAGATCAAGATCTGAAGATTCTTCCTACTAAGCCATGATAAAGACAGCATAAACCTAGGGGGATATTGTTGGGCTATATTTAAGTAGGTTTACGCTTGTCTTTATTAAGCTAGTTTATTAGATTTGGGCTTAGTTTAGTTAATGGACTTGGGTTAGGCCATGTGGGCCAAGGCTTTAGTGGACCCTATATATTGTTATGTTCTAGTTCATTTTAGGGTTAGACCATTCATTTGACAAAAACAAAACATATATCTCTAGAGAGCTTCTCTAGAGATCATTGGTGATTGGTGTATTGTACCCGACGGTTTTCATACCGTGTGCAATACAAAGCAGCAATTATTTGTGTTTTTCATCGTTTTAATCTTTTGTTCTTCACATTCAATCTTGTTTTCCGCACTCGATTGTTTGTTTGATACCCGGTAGAGAAGATCTTGGACTTACAAACAGAATGATGAGATTACCTTTCCCTCACATTCAAGATTTGTTATGGCATAAGTTACATTTCTTGTTACTTAAAGTATCTGTTTTACGCAATAAGTAAGGGAATGGATTAAAAATTTGGAAAAGTTAGCACACACTAAGTTACACTAGTGGGCTCGTGTGATGTGATGGGGTGAACAATCTACAAGTATAAGTATAATTGTGTAGTTGATAATTCGACAGGATGCGCGAAGATATAATTAATCTAAGTCAAATATTTTGAAAATATTTATAAAAAACATTTTTAAACATCACCAAAAAAATTAGACTCAAAATGCATAAACTATGACAATAGTAAATATAACATTACACTATAAATAGTTAACTCTAGAATTCATACCTTAATGGCGAGTTGTATATCTAACGTTAAGTTGTCTCCGCTTAAACGTTGCAAAAAACTCGTTTTTCGTATTTTTAAGTATGTTAATCTAGAGATTATGCGTTTAATTGATCTATCTTATTGTACTAATTTGTAGAAACTATGGGTCATTTAATTCATTTAATAAAAATCATGTGTGTAATGTATTGTGTGTGTCTATAAGATGCGTGTGAGTATATGGATGTGTATGTATGAAGATTTGATTTTGAGGTTTACTTAAAAATAAGTATAGGTATAATTAAAATATCTCTGAAAATCGTCATGAACCAAAAAATAAAACAACATAAAGGACAAAAAATGTATACATTACGAGAACAATAAATTCTAAATGATGAAATACCACTTTGTAAAAATTAAACTAATAATCAAGTTTTTATTCATTATATATAATTATTATTTCTTGTTGACTCAACGAATCCCTTAAAAGCCTTCCTATTTTAGATTGTATTAAATCACAACTCAATAGTGTTAAAACTTTAATTTTGGTCAATATATTATTTTATACAATAAGTGGTAAGTAAACAATAACAAAAGGGGGAATGGAATTTAATAATCCCAACTTTGGGGGGTTGGAAGGGAGCAGTCCCAACTTGAAAGTTGTAATATAACGGTCCCAACTTGTCAATGTTTTTATTCTAATGGTCCAAAACTAACCCCAGTTAAGTTTTTCTGTTAAGTGCCACATGGCATCACACGTGGCAGTCCTACGTGGCACAGTATGTCCAGCTAGTAAAAAACGTGGGCTCCACTTGTTTTTTCAATTAAAAAAAATCTATTAATTATTTAAAAAAATCTTTAAAATCGTGGGCCTCACACCACCCCACCTACACCACCACCAACCACCACCAACACCACCACCACCTGCCACCACCACCAACCACCTGTTACGAAGAACCCTAATTCTATACTCGATCAATTGACCAACAATTCGAACCTATTAATCAAATTAATGTTAGGGCTATTATAGAAAAATGAATTCCGAACAAAACCATACTAAATAATCACACTAACCTGTTTGTTTTCGAGGTGTAATCGATTAAAAAGGGTGTTCGGTGTAACATCGCGAAATTTTCCCCCGAATTTTTTTATAAACACCCTTATTATTATTACGTTTTAAAAATGTGGTAAAGTCTTTATTTTTCCTCATTCACAACTTATATATATATATATGTATATATATGTGTATAATAATAATAATAATAATAATTATAAAAAAATTCTGATTATATATATATATATATATTATATTTTCTTAAACCATAACTAACCACAACCAAACCCAATACATTAGCCTAGACCCAATGCTCCTGAAGCCCAACAGCCCAACACATGAACCCAGACCCAAGCCCAACTGGTAACCAACCCACCCCCTTATCTGTTTTAAAAAAAAAAAAAAATATTTGTTCCCACTGAGACTCGAACCCGAGTCACACCCCACAACACACACGCGCCCAAACCACTGCTCCACACCCTTGCTTTGCTTTAAACCTAGCAAATAATATATATAACACCACATTCAACTTTCCTTTTTCCTTTCCCTGATCCACTGTTAGCGCGCAGCAGCAGAATGATGTGAGTTTCCAATTATAACCAATCCATTTGCTTAATTAACGCGAAATCTATCCTGGTTTGACTTGGAATCGCAATTATCGGCCTACAAAGACTCATTAACGCGATGATTTTCATCCAATTAACACCAAAATTATCAAGAACACGCGTTTGACAATAATTCGTGGTCAACCTTCCAATTAACCAAACCCATTGAACCTCAGTATAAATAGATGATCCTCGAGCCTTAACAACTCGCTCACTCATCTCTCTTAACCCCCAATTCTTCTGAAACATCTCTGTTATTACGATTTTGAACGCCGTTGACTTATATCTTTGACCCTGCAATTATCCACGAAACAAACACTGTAAGTCCAATTTTTTTTTGTGGGTTTTGTTAGTCGGCATCCATACAACGAAAACCCTAACAATAATCGGATTAAAAATGTATGGATTGCCTGATTGGAAAAACTAGGGTTCGTGCTATTGGATTTGGGGATAAACTCTGTTTGACATTATGTATTTAATTAATTTTATACAGAGTTCAACATAAACATTGTCCCAGACCAAATGGTTGTGTTGTGGCCTTATCACCCAGCAGACGCGGGTTCGAACCCGGCTGCCACCATTTATTTTTTTTGTAATTCTTTTTAAAACCAATTAGATATATATTATACATTATAATCTTATAAATTCATTTTTAAATATTAAAACTATTTTATAAATTCTAAAAAAATTATATTTATCAAATCTATTGACAAAGCTTTATCTACAATTTTTATTTTTCTGAAATTCATTTATTTAATATTTATAATAAATAAATCAAGTTTATTCCTTTTTATTTATAAAAATCTATAAAAATATCAAAACGATCTTATTAATTTCCACAAAAATTATTCTAAATTTTTATAACATTAAGCTATTCAGAAATGATTTTTATTTCTGAAAAATCATTTATTTAATATTTTTAATCAATTTTTGTTAGTTTTAATCATAATTAAATCATAATAAATTCAATTTTTGTTATTTTTGCACCAAAATTTTATAGAAATTATTTCTGATTATTTGGAACAGAAATATAAATTTTAAACTTCTAATTCTTTAACTTTAATATTTTTAAATATTAAAGTTAGATTTTGACAATTTGTAATAAATAGATTTAATAATCTATTTTAAAGTAAATAATTTTATGAAAATTATTTTTGTACTTCAAACACATTATTGTGATCATCCTAAATTTAAATTTCATAAAAAGATTTTTGGGTATTTATTTACTAATATTCTCTCATTTACTAAACAATTTTCATATTAATCAAACAAGCAATTATCCCCAATTCGAAGCCCTAGGAACTTATACATCTATAGACTTGATAGACTTAGACATATTTATTTCCTTATAGGGTGATACTTGACATATTTGGGCAACACACTATTTTTCAAGGGATAACATTTTACCAAGGTGAGTTTACATAGCCCCTTTTCTCTATTTTCACTATTTTTGGGGTGAAACATGTTTAAACATTTTATACTATCATTTACTCATATTTACTTGAGATTCAAGTACATCATCATTCGATCATTTGACTGTAACAAAAAGACACAGTACAATCATTAACAATGATCAAGCCGCATGTTTAGATTATAGCGCTATAGGTCTGACAAACCCATCCCCCGCATAGACTCAGGGATGATCGATAACAGTAATAACATTTAACTAACTTGCGAGTTAGTCATCAGTCGACACAAGGTTTGGTTGTACATAGACGCATTGTTGCATGTCGGTATCATACTCTATCATCATACAACCCTGAGTGTTGTACAAACTATTGTTATCAACTATTTCTCAAAAACCTATGTAATTCTCACCAACTTTTGTTGACCCAAACATTTTCAACTTAACATGTTTCAGGTCCTACTTGCTTGAAGAATTGCTTGAAGATATGTGCATAGTTTATTCAATTTGATGTACGAATTCTTGTAGAACAATTGTATGTAATTTATTTAAATCAATTAATGAAAACTTATTATTCTCCATGAGCTACTGAACAATCATCAATACGTGGCACCCCGATGTTTCCGCCATCGGTTGGGGTGTTACAGATTGGTATCAGAGCCATGGTTATAGGGAATTAGGTTATTAGAAAAATAATCTAGTCTATAACCATAGGATTTAACAAGTACTTGCTTCTTTTACTTGCTATTCTCTATCTCCCTCCTACTTCTTACCCCTACTTTCATCCCTACAAGAAGGTTACTCTCCATCAGTGGATCTACTCTTAGACTAATAGGACAAATTCCTCAGGTTTAACCTGAACCCCTTGAGATCTCGTCGAAGCTCTAGATCTTAATAACGAACACGTGCAATCTGGAAGGGTGAACGCCTGTATTCTGAGTCTTCTGTCTAGGCTGGCATTGCGCATATATCCCAATCAGACGAGGGACCCGGATGCCTACCTGGGAATTCTCGGGATGAGTGTTCACTTATAGGCTAAAGCATGTCTTCATATGTTATTAGAATCTGGAGTCTTTGATAAGTCAACGTTTTCGTTTATTCGTTTTAATTAATGAATAAATGATTACATTCCTTGTATCACCTCATTCATTTCATGCCCTCATTGTGTCCCTTACGGATCATGTCTCCACGTCGTAGCACTCGCAATAACAGTGGTGAAAACCAAGAGGAAAGTAACAACAACCACAACACCAACCACAACAACAACAAAAACAACAAAGGTGTTGAGGCCCGACTGGCTGCGATTATCCACAACCCTGCTCAGGTTACTAATCCTAATCATCCTGGTAAATACAACTATGGTCAATGCTATGAATGTGGAAACCCAAATCACTACCGAAACCGATGCCCTAAACTAAACCGAGATCAAGACCCTCCAGCTACTTAACAGCAAGTCCCACTATTTAAATGTTGTCTGCTTTTAATTCCATGTATTGACATTTTATTTTCAAGTAATAAAATTTAAGTAATATCATAAGATCTGTGTGCATGCTTGTTTGAATGTGAATTGATTGCTATATCTATGATCGTACTTGCTTACTTGTTGACTACCAAACAACCTACTTAACGATTGGTAGGGGTCATCATGTCTTTCCAACAGTCGGGAGAGGCCCTACCACCTGCTCAACGACTGGTGGAGACTATCAGACTGCTCAACAATCGATAGAGTCATAAAAGGACGCAAAACCCTAATGTAAGGTAAATTGGTAATTACGGTCCGGAACGTAATCATGAATTTACAGGTACATTAAGGTAGTGTGAAATTTTATCAAGGTTTCCGGTAGATGACCAAATGTAATCCTGGTTTTCTCTTAACTTCGGGACGAAGTTTCTAAAAGTAGGGGAGACTGTAACATCGCGAAATTTTCCCCCGAATTTTTTTATAAACACCCTTATTATTATTACGTTTTAAAAATGTGGTAAAGTCTTTATTTTTCCTCATTCACA
This sequence comes from Ambrosia trifida, assembly GCA_028751855.1. Classification (NCBI taxonomy): domain Eukaryota; kingdom Viridiplantae; phylum Streptophyta; class Magnoliopsida; order Asterales; family Asteraceae; genus Ambrosia; species Ambrosia trifida. Next base: position 15,872,504 of record CM054133.1, on the reverse strand, counting down.
ACTTATATATATATATATATGTATATATATGTGTATAATAATAATAATAATAATAATTATAAAAAAATTCTGATTATATATATATATATATATATATATATATATATATATTATATTTTCTTAAACCATAACTAACCACAACCAAACCCAATACATTAGCCTAGACCCAATGCTCCTGAAGCCCAACAGCCCAACACATGAACCCAGACCCAAGCCCAACTGGTAACCAACCCACCCCCTTATCTGTTTTAAAAAAAAAAAATATTTGTTCCCACTGAGACTCGAACCCGAGTCACACCCCACAACACACACGCGCCCAAACCACTGCTCCACACCCTTGCTTTGCTTTAAACCTAGCAAATAATATATATAACACCACATTCAACTTTCCTTTTTCCTTTCCCTGATCCACTGTTAGCGCGCAGCAGCAGAATGATGTGAGTTTCCAATTATAACCAATCCATTTGCTTAATTAACGCGAAATCTATCCTGGTTTGACTTGGAATCGCAATTATCGGCCTACAAAGACTCATTAACGCGATGATTTTCATCCAATTAACACCAAAATTATCAAGAACACGCGTTTGACAATAATTCGTGGTCAACCTTCCAATTAACCAAACCCATTGAACCTTAGTATAAATAGATGATCCTCGAGCCTTAACAACTCGCTCACTCATCTCTCTTAACCCCCAATTCTTCTGAAACATCTCTGTTATTACGATTTTGAACGCCGTTGACTTATATCTTTGACCCGGCAATTATCCACGAAACAAACACTGTAAGTCCAATTTTTTTTTGTGGGTTTTGTTAGTCGGCATCCATACAACGAAAACCCTAACAATAATCGGATTAAAAATGTATGGATTGCCTGATTGGAAAAACTAGGGTTCGTGCTATTGGATTTGGGGATAAACTCTGTTTGACATTATGTATTTAATTAATTTTATACAAAGTTCAACATAAACATTGTCCCAGACCAAATGGTTGTGTTGTGGCCTTATCACCCAGCAGACGCGGGTTCGAACCCGGCTGCCACCATTTATTTTTTTTGTAATTCTTTTTAAAACCAATTAGATATATATTATACATTATAATCTTATAAATTCATTTTTAAATATTAAAACTATTTTATAAATTCTAAAAAAATTATATTTATCAAATCTATTGACAAAGCTTTATCTACAATTTTTATTTTTCTGAAATTCATTTATTTAATATTTATAATAAATAAATCAAGTTTATTCCTTTTTATTTATAAAAATCTATAAAAATATCAAAACGATCTTATTAATTTCCACAAAAATTATTCTAAATTTTTATAACATTAAGCTATTCAGAAATGATTTTTATTTCTGAAAAATCATTTATTTAATATTTTTAATCAATTTTTGTTAGTTTTAATCATAATTAAATCATAATAAATTCAATTTTTGTTATTTTTGCACCAAAATTTTATAGAAATTATTTCTGATTATTTGGAACAGAAATATAAATTTTAAACTTCTAATTCTTTAACTTTAATATTTTTAAATATTAAAGTTAGATTTTGACAATTTGTAATAAATAGATTTAATAATCTATTTTAAAGTAAATAATTTTATGAAAATTATTTTTGTACTTCAAACACATTATTGTGATCATCCTAAATTTAAATTTCATAAAAAGATTTTTGGGTATTTATTTACTAATATTCTCTCATTTACTAAACAATTTTCATATTAATCAAACAAGCAATTATCCCCAATTCGAAGCCCTAGGAACTTATACATCTATAGACTTGATAGACTTAGACATATTTATTACCTTATAGGGTGATACTTGACATATTTGGGCAACACACTATTTTTCAAGGGATAACATTTTACCAAGGTGAGTTTACATAGCCCCTTTTCTCTATTTTCACTATTTTTGGGGTGAAACATGTTTAAACATTTTATACTATCATTTACTCATATTTACTTGAGATTCAAGTACATCATCATTCGATCATTTGACTGTAACAAAAAGACACAGTACAATCATTAACAATGATCAAGCCGCATGTTTAGATTATAGCGCTATAGGTCTGACAAACCCATCCCCCGCATAGACTCAGGGATGATCGATAACAGTAATAACATTTAACTAACTTGCGAGTTAGTCATCAGTCGACACAAGGTTTGGTTGTACATAGACGCATTGTTGCATGTCGGTATCATACTCTATCATCATACAACCCTGAGTGTTGTACAAACTATTGTTATCAACTATTTCTCAAAAACCTATGTAATTCTCACCAACTTTTGTTGACCCAAACATTTTCAACTTAACATGTTTCAGGTCCTACTTGCTTGAAGAATTGCTTGAAGATATGTGCATAGTTTATTCAATTTGATGTACGAATTCTTGTAGAACAATTGTATGTAATTTATTTAAATCAATTAATGAAAACTTATTATTCTCCATGAGCTACTGAACAATCATCAATACGTGGCACCCCGATGTTTCCGCCATCGGTTGGGGTGTTACATTCGGCCACCGAGCATAAAACCAACGAATTGGAGCTTGATTTGGATGTTTGTGATGGGGGGTTTTGCACAGAATGGATCGATTTGAAGCTGGCAACATGTGGGTATGACCAGATTTGTGATTGGGTTCGATTTGAAGGAGGTGGTGAAGATGACAGTGGTGGCAGGTGGTTGTGGTGGTGGTGGTGGTGGTGGTGAAGATGATGGTGGTGGCAGGTGGTTGTGGTGGTGGTGGTGAACATGATGGAGGAAGAAGGAAGGTAGTGGTGGGTGTTATTATTATTATTTGATTGTGGTCCCACCTTTTTTTAAAAACATTAAATTAAGTTTATTTTACACATGTGCAATCCGGGCCCACCTTTTTTTGACAGATATTAACACTTTATGCCACGTAGGACTGCCACGTGTGATGCCACATGGCACTTAACAGAGAAAACTAACTGAGGTTAGTTTGAGACCAACAAAATAAAAATGTTGAAAAGTTAGGACTGATATAGTACAAATTTCAAGTTTGGACTGTTGCCTTCCAACCCCCCAAAGTTGGGATTATTAATTTCCATTTCCCCGTAACAAAATGATAGTTCTTAAAAATCATTACAAATATATGTTTGATAAAAATATGTAAATGCCATTCACATGAAATTAATAAGAACAAAATCAATTTAAGCCATGAAGAAATATATAGTAAACATATAGATCCACAAAAATATAAATTGACACAAAATTTAAATAGAAAACGTCCTTAATATGCAATATATCTAATTAAGGGGTATTATGATGAGTACATAGTTTTGATTAATAGTTACCTGAGTCAATGTTATCTTCTAAAATCCTATGAATAGTTAACAATCAGCCTACAACACTCCTTTTAGCATATCATGGTCATGAAAATATTGAAAGACTGAAATAAAACCAGTTAACCTTTTATTCACAGATGGATGTTGTTGTTGCGGCGAATAAACCGTAGTACAATCGGTGGTGTTGATCGGGAGATGAAGTTGTATGGATATTTTTGACTGATTATTGTCTTGATCGAATGATCATAAGTATATGCTAAGATATCACCGGTTTAAAGTTCATCGAGTGGTGATCATTGAATGTTGCCATTAATAAAATCTAATTATACAAACAAGAAAACAAAATATTAGTGTATGCTATGTAATGAAGTTGAACATGTCGCATAACATATGCAAGCAGATGCACAATCATATGTATTTTAGTCTGTATATATTGCGGTAACGTATGAAACTTATCACCTGATGCTTCAATTTGATAAGAGGTTTGCGATATGGGTCGTCGAGAAGGAATCAGTAGGCGACTATTTATAAGTTCTTGATGTCTAAGAACTTCTAAGCAGAAATGCAATCGAGAAAACATGTTCCATATTAAAGAATTAATACTTGTGCAGATTGAGAGATGTACGAGAAATATACGACTACTTGAGGGTTAGGTTAAGATGGTATACATTTTGAAGTTATTAAGACTAATAACTTGCATTAGTAATGGCATTGAAAAGCTAGTTATTTAGCCGGTTATATTTGCTTTGTCTTAACCTTTAACATGGATTTGTAACAACTTTTCACTAACCAAAAGTCATGAATTAACCTTTCATTATTGTTACACTTATTAAAATTTAAATAAAATTAAAGACAATTTAAACATGATGTATAAACAAAAAGAGAGCTTTTAGTTTTATTTGTAGCTAATATTCATTTTCATATGTCCTGATATTTTTATGGCTCAATTTTAAATAACAATCACAATTTTTGTAAAGATCAAGTAATCAAATGTTTTATATCATATATATATTTTTTTTAATTTGATTATTAAACTTGGTGAATAAAACTTTGGTTTTTATGTCATTAAAGAACAATATACTTGGTAAACAAATGTTTTATGTCAATAGTATTAAGTTTAGGGCATGTTTGGATAAACTTATTTGAGTCCAAAAGGACTTTTTGTTAAAAAAGACTTTTTAACTTATAACTTTTTGAAAATGACTTTTTAAAAAAGTGTTCGGGTTAGCTTATGGGATGATAAGTCAATAAGTTGTTTTGTAAAAAAGTGTTTGGATTAGCTTATTTATGTAAAATGACAAAAAAATGGCATTATATAAAAAGTCAAATAAAGTTGTTTTTTTAAAGTGTTTGGGGTTACTTTTAACCATCACACCCTCAAATTTCCACTGCGGGGTTTTACCGCGAGGCGCGTGACAAACCAGGATTCAAGTCAACGGTCACAATAAACAACACTATATGAAGTATGTAAACCTAAAAACATCGATTTCATAAGCGGAAGCATTTAAAGAATTAAATCAGCTACAAAAGAGTGTTCCAAAGTATTCAAGACACTTATTTCAAAACATGCAACTAAGCCTAGACGCCAATGCAGACCCGTGCGCCTAGTCCAACTGATGCTACCTTAGCGACTTGAGAAAACATGCCAAAAGAGACGTCAACATATAAAATGCTGGTGAGTTCACAGGTTTGTTCAATATGTTACCAAATGATACCAAAATGTTACCACGGTGTTACCAAAGTGTTACCATGTCCATACTATACCAATGTTACCAAGTACGCTAGCTAGGCGTATGTTTTATTACTACTACGATTGGAAAACCATTACTAGACACGTTTAGCAATGTTTAGCAATGTTCAGCCCGAACGTTCAGCATGTTACCAATGTTACCAGTTCGAGACAATATGCACCCGCCCGGCCCTCCAAGCCGTCGAGTGGGGCAGGTCACGCCCAATAGATCTATCCACATTTCCCCCGTTGTGCATCCCCGCACATTCATGGTTTTTCCTGGGACTTTCAAAGATCGTATAGCAATGCAAAGTTTAAACCATAGTATGACATATGTTACCAAAATAGTTTAGCGCATGTTTTCTTCCCCAAAAGTTAAAGCAGTTAAAGTGGGGCCGTGAACTCACCTTAGGTTGCGTTCTTCAGTAATATAAGAAAGCCAAGCCCTTGATAATCCCACTACCGGAGATCTATCAAAATGTTCACATAAGTGTTCCGACTAATAACCATAAGGTTATCTAGTCCCCGATTGTCCAGATCGTGACCAAGTATGTTTTAAAACGTGTTTTGAATGTTCAACCGACACACTAGACCGACCCGACATCCCGTTGGTGACTCATTACCCTAACTAATCAAGTACACATAGATTACACACAAGGTTCAAGAATAAAACACTTAGTTTGAATCAAAAATCTCATTTTTGATTCCATAGGGTCGAACCAGGAGTTTCAGTTCCACCTTCGCCCCTTTTTAACCACGTTCGACCCTGGGATTCCACCTTCGACTCCACGACCGGTCGAAGGTGCCCAGGTTCGACCCTGGTAGAATGTTTTTCCCCAAAACGCTTCAAAAACATCCGAAAACATCCCGAAACATCATCAATCACAGCAGTTAATAATGAATAACATATCCTCACAAAACCCCACCAATTTTGCCCCAAAACCTGTTTGTTTTAGCCCTTTCCCAAAATGGTAAAAATTATGAAAGTGTCACATCATGCATGAAATCTTTACCCAATTTGGAAACTTTCTGAAATCAACCCATAATCATCTTAAAATGTTCAGTTTGTTGTGTATATGAAAAACCCCAATAGTTCTATTGATAATACTAGCATGTAACAAGCCCTAGATTTATTAAAATCCCCAAATTAGACATGATATCATCATCCCTCTAATTGTAACCTTAAACAATCCTAAACTAACATCAATAGCAGCCCTAGATCATGTTTCTAGCATTAGTACAACAGCAAATCATTAAACAACACATAATATCACATAACACATAATTAACATATGTTTATTGATATGAAAACCTATGTTTAATGATAAGGTTTAGGTTTAGAGAGATGTTTAAAAGGTTTTTATTGATAAAAACATCCTTAGAACAGATCTGGACATTCAGGGTTAGATGAAAACGAATTAAAATGCTTTGAAAAGGTTTAGGATTAAGAACACACCTTGGATTCTTGATTAGATGTTGTTTGTAGGTTAGATTATGAAAAACAAGAGCAAAAACTCCTTCCTTAGTGATTAAAATCGTTTGAGAGTGTTTTGAGACGGCTAGGGTTTGTGAAATGGTGAAAAAATGACAAAGTGTGGTATTTATATAACTCCACATTCGCCCCTTGCATGGGGTCGAAGGTGCCACCTTCGCCCCTTATCCAAGGGTCGAACCAAGGTACAGTTCCAGGTTCGCTCCTACGCCATAGGTCGAATCGGGACTTGTGTTTTCTAGTTTTGTCGTTTTAACGCATTTAAATACATTCTAACGTATGATCATGCAATTCTAACACATGTTAAGCACATATAGGCACGTATACTCATATTCATACCTTGTAGTACGTATTCTCATGTTATGTTACACGTGTGTTAATAATCTACTTGTCCTACTTGATTCAGTTTATGTAATTTTACCAACAACGGGACCCGGTACTAGTGTATTCCCAAAACGACTCCTAATGATCCTCCAGATCATTGAACCCTGGACAATCCTATCATAACCCGACTCAACTAACCTAGTTAAGTTTGTTTATAAATGTTTCTCGCTAAGGTAGACTTATGTTTTTCCAAAATGTTTAAGCCGAACATGCCGGGTGTCACATTAACTTTTATATACTTTTATTTCCTCCCTAGTAATAACTAAACATATTTTACAAAAACTAAAAAAAATATATAGATATAATATAAAACTCATTTACAAAATTTTTAATTTCGTGATTAGACCATAATAATATTACGTCCATACAAATTGTAAATACTTCGTAATAAAATACCATAATACAAAATAATGTCATAGTACATTCATCCCCGCAATGTCATTATATCTTGCGCAATAATGTCTCTTATCGCTGCAATGTATGTAGCGTCAACATTCGTACGATGTGTAGCCGGAACTTTTTCATCAACTTCATTAATAGTACCACCATCTCCCTCTCTGGTGGGACTATAAGATTCTTGTTGTGCTATGTTAAACGCTTCATCAAACCTACTACCCTTTCTAATAAAGTTATGGATCGTCGTCGATGCTATCACAATACTTACTTGGTGCTCGTATGTGTAATTAATATGCATATCTCTCAATAACGCCCTCCTAGATTTCCACACTCAAAAAGTTCTTTCAATGATATTTCGCAATGATGAGTGGCGATAGTTAAATGTCTTTTTTGGTCCGCGAGGAGCACGACCAGCACTAGTTTGAAAGGAATCTCGCCCCGTGATTCATTCAGCTTCAGCGGTAGTATGCCTAGATTCGAATGCACGTTTTGGGAAAAGATGAGGATGTTTAGCTTTCATCTGGTCCTCCCGTTCCCACGTGAACTCCGGTCCATGATTCGAGTTCCAGCGAACTTTAACGATGCGGATTTTACTCCGACGAAGGCTACGAATCTTGTAGTCGAGAATCTCAACGGGTTCCTTCACAATGCGAAGACGATCATCAACCTTGATCTCTTCCAGTGGTACAATAAGAGATTCATCAGCCAAACACTTCTTCAAATTAGACACATGGAAGACGTTGTGAACACTACCGAGCTCCACTGGTAAGTCAAGTCTGTATGCCACCGGTCCAATCCGTTCCAGGATTGCAAACGGCCTGACATAACGAGGGTTAAGCTTGCCACGCTTTCCAAAGCGTATGATGCCCTTCCATGGCTAAACTTTTAGAAGTACCCTGTCCCCAACCTGGAACTCCAAAGTTTTACGACGGCGATCGGCATAGCTCTTCTGACGATCCCGCGCGGCTGCCAAACGGTTACGAATTTGTACGATTTTCTCCAAAGTTTCGTAACGGACAATTGAGCTGGCTCTCACCCACCTCGGCCCAACAAAGAGGAGATCGACATTTTCGTCCGTAAAGAGCTTCTAACGGAGCTGCCTTGATACTAGAGTGATAGCTGTTGTTGTAAGAGAACTCCACCAACGGTAGGTGAATCTCCCAACTTTTGCCAAAATCGATAACACATGCCCGAAGCATGTCTTCCAAGGTTTGGATCGTCCGCTCACTCTGTCCGTCAGTTTGCGGATGATAAGCCGTACCCATATCCAACTGAGTACCCAAAGCCTTGTGCAGAGCCTTCCAGAAACGTGAAGCAAAATGAGAATCACGATAAGAGATAATAGAAACAGGCACCCCATGCTGAGCAACCACCTCCTTAAGGTAAAGTCGAGCTAACCGCTCGAGCCCATCAGTTTCCTTAATAGGTATGAAACGCGCCGATTTTGTCAACCTGTCGACAATCACCCAAATCATATCGTAACCACTTGGTGACTTCGTTAGCTTGGTGACAAAATCCATCGCGATTCGTTCCCACTTCCATTCTGGAACCTCTGGTTGTTGCAGAAGACCAGACGGCTTCTGATACTCCACCTTGACTTTAGCACAAGTCAAGCATTTGCTCACGTATGAAGCTATATCAGCCTTCATGTTAGGCCACCAATAAAGTATCTTCAAATCCTGATACATCTTATCGGAGCAGGGTGAATAGAATACCGGGATTTGTGAGCTTCGTCCAAGACAAGTTCCCGTAATCCCCCGAACAAAGGAACCCAAACACGCTCTACGAAATAGTGCAAGCCATCGGACCTGTGCTCAAGATGCTTGTCAGCACTGTGCATAGTTTCAGCTTTACGGTTTTCCTCCTTCAAATTGTGCAGAACGGATTCGGTCAGGCAATGAGGAATGAATGGTGAGCTGTAAGGCTCGAACACGACGAGGTTTCGCAGACTCCTTCCTGCTTAAGGCGTCCGCCACAACGTTCGCCTTGCCAGGATGATACTTGATAGCACAGTCATAATCGTTCAGGAGTTCAACCCAGCGACGCTGCCGCATGTTTAACTCCTTCTGGTTGAAAATATGCTAAAGACTCTTGTGATCGGTGTATACATCACACTTGGTACCGTACAAGTAATGTCTCCAGATTTTCAAAGCGAAGATCACCGCACCCAATTCCAGGTCGTGGGTAGTATAGTTCTTCTCATGAATCTTGAGTTGACGAGAAGCATAAGCAATAACCTTCCCGCGTTGCATCAACACGCAACCGAGACCACGAATAGAAGCGTCACAGTACATAACGAAATCATCCGTACCCTCGGGTAAGGACAGGATAGGTGCGGAACAAAGTTTAAGCTTCAGCATCTGAAATGCCGATTCCTGTGGTTCACCCCAGTCAAACTTTCGGTCTTTCTGGGTAAGAGAGGTGATGGGTTGAGCGATCTTCGAAAATCCCTCAATGAAACGACGATAGTAACCCGCAAGACCTAGGAATTGCCGCACCTCAGATGGCGTCTTTGGTGCTTCCCAGTCTTTAATAACTTCGATCTTAGCCGGATCGACATGAATTCCCAGTTCATTAACCACATGCCCTAAGAATTGAACTTCACGTAACCAGAAATCACACTTTGTGAACTTAGCATACAACCGCTCTCGTCTCAAAAGTTCCAAGACCAACCGCAAGTGTTCCTCATGGTCCGTCTTATTCTTAGAATAAACCAGAATATCATCAATAAACACGATGACGAATTTATCAAGGTAAGGCTTGCAAACGCGGTTCATCAAGTCCATGAACACCGCCGGTGCGTTAGTGAGACCAAAAGGCATGACCAAAAACTCAAAATGGCCATAGCGAGTACGAAAAGCAGTCTTCGGAACGTCGGCTTCCTGAACGCGCAACTGGTGATAACCAGACCGCAAATCAATTTTCGAATAGTAACTAGAGCCCTGGAGCTGGTCAAAGAGATCATCAATGCGAGGGAGAGGATAACGATTCTTGATGGTCACTTTGTTCACCTCACGATAATCGATACACATGCGAAGACTTCTGTCATTCTTCTTCACAAACAGAATAGGAGCTCCCCACGGGGAAGAACTCGGTTGGATGAAACCCTTTTCCAAGAGTTCCTGCAACTGGCTGGACAACTCCTGCATCTCGGGAGGTGCAAGACGATATGGAGCTCGGGCAATAGAAGTTGCACCCGGAGTAAGATCAATGCCAAACTCAACCTGACGATATGGAGGGAGACCAGGTAAATCATCAGGAAACACATCGGGAAAATCACGAACCACCGGAATATTCTCGATCTTCTTCTCATCGTCAGTCGAAATAGAAACAAGTGCCAGAATGGCCGAATAACCCTTTCGAAGATACTTAAGGGCTTTCATGCTAGAAATGATACTCAGCGGAGCACCGCTCTTCTCGCCATGAACCGAAAGAGTCTCCGTCAGGGAGAGGGATCCGAATAACCTTATTGAAACAAACGATCTCCGCACGATATAACAATAACCAATCCATGCCTACAATGACATCGAACTACCCAGGGATACCGGCATAAGGTCAATGGAGAAAGACAAACCCGATAGTTCCAAGCGACATTCCCTAAGAGTGTGTGTCGCTTCGATTTTCTTACCATCAGCCAATTCTATCAAGTACTTAGCCTCTAAAGGTGTGGGTACTATATCTAGCAATCGACTAATGTCCACAGATATGAAACTCTTATCGGCACCAGAATCAAACAAGACAGAAACATAGCGATCATTAAGAAGGAACATACCGGTTACTGTGTCTGGATCCTGCCTAGCCTCTGCAGACCCAATGACGAAAGCACACGCAGTCCTGCTGCCGCCTCCGTTGTTCCCGTTACCGTTCCCGCCCTTCCCATTCTCGCCATGCCTCAGCTAAGGACACTCTCGCTTGAAATGTCATGTGTCACCACAGTTGTAGCACCCCTGCTTTCTTGGAGTCCCTTGAGCAGCAGGAGCAGGAGTAGCAGTAGGAGCTTGAGTCGAGGAAAGTGACACCCTGCAATCCTTAGCAAGATGCCCCAACTGATGGCACCGATGACAACGAGCCCGATCACAACTCCTAGAGTTATGATAACCACACTTGTTGCACTTGGGATGCTTTCCAACATACCGACCCGAATTCTGCCCCAAAGAAGACCCAGACGAATCAAACTTCTTCACCGGCTGAGATGGCGCTGGCACGACACTCTTCCGCACATTATCCCACTTCCTCTTGTTCCCCTCAGAGCCCTTCACAGTAGTACCCTTAGGAGGAAAAACACCTTCTGCTACCTTCAGGTTAGTCATTCGATGATCCGATCGAACAACTTCAGCAAGTGTGGGAAGATTCCCGGCAGCCACTAGCCCTGCAATCTCTGGCACTAACCCAGAAACATAGTGCTCAATCCTCCTATACTCAGGTGTGTGCAAATCAGGACACAACACCGCTAGCTCGTTCCTCCTCACAGTGTACTCCTCTATCTCGAACCCAACCATCTTGTGGCTCCAGACCTCGTGCTCCAACTTCTGTACCTCCCCCTGGACAGTACTCGCTCCTCAAATGATGCATAAAATCCGCCCAAGCCATAGCAATAGCCTCCCCAAAACCCATGTTCTAGGTTGTAGCATTCCTCCACGACAATGCAGGCCCCTCAAATGTCGCAGTAGCATACTTAACCCGGTCCCCAGCGGGATAGTTGCACATCACAAACACAGATTCAACCTTATCCAGCCATCGGAGCAGTCCCACCGCTCCCTTAGTTCCAGCGAAGTTATGGGGCTGACAGTCCCGAAACTTCTTATAAGAGCACTGAGGTGGAGGTGGATTGACAGTGATACCTGAGACATAGCACACGAATAAAACACAAAAGAAAAGGCATGACACCCAAGAATTAGGCAAAGTCGATAGAAATCAACTCACCACCCATGGCATTAATCCCAGCCTGGAAAGTAGCCATGGCCATATTCACTTGTTGTTGCAACAAGTCGTTCAGTTCAGCTTGGGTCATGTTGATGTTACCACGACCACCGCCGCCACCACGACGTCCACCACCGCGAGCACCAGACATGACCTGACAATCAAGAAATCGAGGGATTCAGATTCACCTCTAGTGTCAACCACTAGAATTTACAAGGGTTACCCTAGGGACAAATCCAGGACTGTACATCCCAACTCAAAGTCCACCAGGATTTCCATGCATTTCAGTTTATGATTTCGTGTGCACCCGAAATAATAAACTACTCTACATGGTCCTCCAAATGTACTCCTAGTTCAAACTCCAGTCACCGAATATCGTCACCTAGTAACGTGTTACGATAGGTGTAAGTGTAAGAGAGCATGTGTGTGCAAGAGTCAACAAATCAATTCCTTCCTCTTCAAATCCCAAAGAAGAAAGCAAGAGTAGGTAAGAACCCAAGTAGAAGTGGATGATGTAACACAGAAGTGTGATGATGATGTAAAGACATCCCGACAAGATTAGTACGTATCCCACTAAGCGACTTAAAGTATGTGACCGTCTAGTGTGTGTGACTCGGCTATAGACCAGACTCTACATGCAGTCCTAGTTCACTATAACCATTGGCTCTGATACCAATCTGTCACACCCTCAAATTTCCACTACGGGGTTTTACCGCGAGGCGCATGACAAACTAGGATTCAAGTCAACGGTCACAATAAACAACACTATATGAAGTACGTAAACCCAAAAACATCGATTTCATAAGCGGAAGCATTTAAAGAATTAAATCAGCTACAAAACAGTGTTCCAAAGTATTCAAGACACTTATTTCAAAACATGCAACTAAGCCTAGACGCCAATGCAGACCCGTGCGCCTTGTAACACCCCAACCGATGGCGGAAACATCGGGATGTCACGTATTGATGATTGTTCAGTAGCTCATGGTGAATAGTAAATTTCATTAAATAATTTAAATAAGTTACATACAATTATTCTAAGAATTTGTACATCAAATTGAATAAAACTATACAACATCTTCAAGCATCAAATCAAATCTTCAAGCAAGTAGAACCTGAAACATGTTAATTTGAAAATATTTTGGGTCAACAAAAGTTGGTGAGAATTACATAGGTTTTGATAATAGAATAAAATTGTTGTGCAATTCATGTGTCATGGCAATCTAGTCCATATGCGAAAACATACTAGAAGTAAATCGAGTGCATAATCAACCTTGTGACTGTTGTATTGTGGTACATCCCATACGCTCATGGTTCACTCGTTTATATTGCAGTAACAAACACCCACGTAACCTTTGTAGGAGGCACGTATCCGGGTGGGATTGTCAGTCCAATAGATCTATCAATGTATACCGTTTGGCTGATGAATGTTTATGCTAGAATTGTGCTTACCCTAGTCATGTTCAAGACATAATGCAACATAGAAATACACATAGACACATTGATGATTGAATTGCATAAATATTGTTGTAACATGTTTCACCCCAAAAATGGTGATAAATAGAAAAGGGGCTATGTAAAACTCACCTTAGCAAAATGTTGTATCTGTTGAAAAGATTGAATAATGGTGTTGCCCAAATGTGTCAAGTATCACCCTATAATAAGGTAATAAGTACGTCTAAGTCTATCTAGTCTACAAATGTATAAGTTCTAGGGCTTCGAATTGGGGATAAATGCTTGTTTGATTAATATAAAAAATGTTTGATAATTGAGGGAATATTAATAAATAAATAATCAAAAATCTTTTTAGGGAATTTAATCTAAGATGGTCACAAGAATGTGTTTAAAGTATAAAAATAATTTTTATAAAATTATTTTCTTTAAAATAGATTATTAAATCTATTTATTACAAATTGTCAAACTTTCACTTTAATAATTAAAAATTACTAAAATTAAAGAATTATCAGTTTAAAAATTATATTTTTGTTCTAAATATTCAGAAATAATTTGTATAAAATTTTGGTGCAAAAATATTAAAAATTGGATTTATTATGATTTAATTATGATTAAATCTAACAAAAATTGATTAAAAATATAAAATAAATGATTTTTCAGGATTAAAAATCATTTCAGTAAAGTTTAACATTGTACAAACTCAGGATAATTTTTGTGGAAATTTATAAAATTGTTTTGATATTTTAATGGATTTTTATAAATATAATAGCATAAAATTGATTTAATTATTATAAATATTAAATAAATTAATTTCAGAAAACTAAAAATTGTAGGTGGAACATTTATATTAGATTAACTAAAAGTAATTTTTTTAGAATTTATAAAAGAGTTTTATTAACAAAAAAATGAATTTATAAGATTATATGTATAATATATGTTTATTTGTTAAAAAGGAAAAAGGAAACAAAAAGGAGGCCACTGCTGGGACTCGAACCCGCGTGGATTGGGGAGAGGGCACCAGACACAACCACCTGGTCTAGACCAGTGGTTGTGTTTGGTAGCTGTTTATTTAAAATAAATAACAAACACACAGACTTGTTCTTCCCCAAATATAGGCTTCGAAACCCTAGTTTTTCAATTGTCTGATTCACACATCAATAGCCCAATCAATCTTAGGGCTATTGATGTGTGAATGCCGATGAACAAAACCCACAGAAAACATTGAACTTACAAACACGTTTCGTATATGAATGGATGGTCAAAGCTTACGAAGTCAACTCGAACAAAAGGCTCAAGAACAGACGATTTTGAGAGAAATTAAAGATTGAGAAGGGAGGATTGGCGAGTTGTGAATGTTTAAAAGCGCTCAATTTATAGGGTAGTGGCCTGGGGTGCTCGATTTGGTAATCGTTGACTCACCTTTGAATGTTTCACGCGTAAATGGCAAATTGGTATGAAGTGATTTGTAATTGGACGTGTAATGACACATACAGGCCGATATTCACGATTCCAAGTCAACCCCATGATAAATTTCGCGTTAATAGAGTAAATTGATTGGTCAAAATTGGAATCTCTTGCCATATCTGCTGCTGCGCGTCACCAGGAAAGAAGAAGGAGAGATGAGAGTGAGTGTATATATATATATTACGGGTTGGGTTTAAAACAACAGATAGTCATGGCTTAGCTGGTTGTGTGGGTGTTGTGCATCAGACTTGGCTCCGGTTCGATACCCGGCGGAAACATTCTCGTTTTTTTTTAAACAAAGCAGATAAGGGGGGTGTGGGCTCAGCTTTGGTCCTGGCCATTGATGGGCCGCGCTCTGTTTGGGCTGGATGTATCTGGGCTCCGAAATAAAGGAAATGAGGGGTGGGCTTTGGGTTTGGTTTGGAGATAACTTATGGTTTAAAGAAAATAATTCTAAATAAATAAAATCTGATTTTTTTATTATTCTAGATTTATTTGTTATTATTATTATTATTATTATTATTATTATTATTATTATAAATTTATATATATATATATATATATATATATATATGTATGAATAATTATCATTGTATTAGGGTTCAAAATATCACCAAAAATAATAATAATAAAACTTGTCGTATTTATCCAAATTATACGTAACGTACAACTATTTAATGTGAAATGTTACACGCATAGTCCAACCGATGCTACCTTAGCGACCTAAGAAAACATGCCAAAAGAGACGTCAACATATATAATGCTGGTGAGTTCACAGGTTTGTTCAATATGTTACCAAAGCGTATGACGCCCTTCCATAGCGAAACTTTCAGTTTGCGGTTGGCTTGAACATTGGATAATACCGAGAATTATTTAATATATAAATGAGCACATCATCATTTTACTTTGCGGTTGGCTTGATGATGACAACACACATCTTAAGCACGACTGTCAAAACTTTATAGAAGTGTCTATGAATGGTTTCACCGGAATGATTAAAGGATTCTTTGGCAAACCCATTCGTACACCAATGAGCCAGAGTCATTAAGAAGATTCCGACCGACTCCTCAATAGACATATGACGGGTTCCTTTAAATACGTAATTAGTAACAATATCTACGCATAACTGTCTAAAAGTCGATACAACCAGTCTAAAAATTTCATAACACTGTTTAGGATGGCCATTTAATATTTCAGTAATACACATGTGCCCTGTGCGAGCCGACGTTTGACATGGCCTTCATGCATTATGCAAGTCACGAGCTATTATTATCCCTTTAACAGCTATGCCACATTACCTTTTGAATTCTATTTGTCATCCACCCGATATTCTTCATTACTATCAGATGACTTAGATTCGTTATTATCGATCCTAGATAAAAATAAGATAACACACACATAAGTTGTCAAAGGATAACACAAACATAAAAAGTATAACAATAACACATATAAAAAGTAAATCAATAACACATATAATGTCAAATAGTAACAGAAACATAAAAAGTAGAACAATACCACATAATGTCAAACGACAACACAAACATAAAAAGTAGAACAATAACACATAATGTCAAACGATAGCACACATAGTATCGAACAATAAGATATAATGTAAAACGACGCGTCATTATTTCACAATTGCCTTAATGACTTCCATCTTTGCTCAATGAGTCTTTGGATACATAAAAGCCACACGATGTTGCTTTTTGATGAAAGCAAGCAATGCTTGTGTATACTCTTTGCAACCTTCTTCGTAACCGGGAAAAGTTGCGACAATGTCCATACAATCTTCAATTGTTGAAGATGGAATAGTTGGTGGAAAAGTTTCTGTGCTTTTTGTTGATAACTAGTGGGATGATCCCGCGCTTCGTAGCGGGCATTCTATTTCGTTCTGTACCGGTTAAACGGAATTTAAGAACCATTTGACATTTAATATAATCTAGAATATAGAAACATGAAATTATTTAATGCATCTATTCATAATGATAAGTTTAAGAAAAACCATTATAAATATCACCCAGTAAGTTTATTTTGTTATGATGCAATTATAGTATCATACAACCTTAGAAACTGATTAACTTGGCTAATTATGAGGGAATGTTTCAACTAATGTTCTTAATTGACAATTTGCTGCATAAATTTTAGGTTTCATCAGCATGCTAACTTATGGGCAAACTATAGAATAGGGAAAAGATGAACAAAGTTTGTTACTAGACTTTTCAAATGCTACATTTTCTTTAGATAGTTGGGTTATGGACATACGAACTATATCACAAGATTCATAAAATCTTGATCCGAAAGAAAATCTTCATAAACATAATTTTTAGCTTTTAACTATGATATTTACAGTAAGGTAATCTTGGGCTTAGGATCTAAGTTACAATCCAACAAACGGCCTTGGGAAAAACAAATAGGAAGCTTAAGACAAAGTGAACACACAGATATTCAAGTGCAATGGCAATGAGCAAGTCTTACTAAACACTATCCCAAATAGCCATTTTTGATACAAAAGATAAGCAGAAGCAAATTGGTAATGATTATCTAGTTCTAGATACGCAATATGGGACTATTTAAAAAGTTTTGACTTTTGAGTGTTAGTATAGAAGCAAATTCCTTATTATCTACTTATTTGAGGTTTGTCAAGGCATTTTATGGTGGTATTTCTTTCTGGCTAACGACTATTCTTAAATTAGAACAATGAAACCCAAACACTATCTGTCTATCTGATTCATTGTGTGTTGTTCAAAAAGCATAAGCATTTTAATAAACAATCTCTAATCTATTCTATCAAAGCTACAAAATAACACATTAAAGTCACTACATTATTGAGTTTATAAAAATTATAACATTGCTTAGCGTGAGGGAATTTTTTATTCTTTCCCAAAAATTCAACCTAAATAATCTAATTAAGCACAATAATAATAGTTAAAAGAAAAGAAGCAATGACACACCGGCCAGTAACAGTGGAGATAATATGAGAATCTGAATCGGGTTACCGGAATCTACTCGAAACCCTAGCCGAATTCGTCGGAGTGTCAAGGTCTTCAACCGTGCCGCTGAACCTTCATTACTGGTTGTTCAACTTGAAAATAGTGTCGTCTTCGGCCGTCGCTGTTGCCGGAGGCATGGCCACAGCCGGCGGATCTCTATAGGGTCTCAGGTGATCAAGGAAAATGACGGCCACCGCCTTCTGCGTTGTCAAACGTGGCTCCGCCACTGCTCCACCGTGCCCGCCACCCCTTTCCCTTCCTCTGTCTAGCCCCTCTCTTACTCTATGTGGAGCTTGCTTGATTTACAAAGTGTATGAACTATGAAGGAGCTAAAGGTGTATAAAACAAAACTATTGTGGCAGTATGTGAACCAATCAGAAGTACCCTGGCGCAAAGTAGTGTTGTTCATTGATATATATATATATATATATATATATATATATATATATATATATATATATATATATATATAATGCATCCAATACAACATCTAGCTTTTCCTCAAAAGATGAAGTTTTATTCTTGGTTGCACGTTTGTTGGAAACATTCTTCTTCCTTTTACTCGAACTGCTTCCAATGTAAGTAGGAAACAAAGTCTCATCATCACTGTCTCCTTTGCCTTCTATATTTTCTTCATGTTGAACATCGCTCGGATTTCTATCAGAAAGTATTCCTTTTCTATAAAAATAATATTTATTTATTGTTGGGTCCATATATATTTTTTGGGACTTACATTTATACTATTTAACATCTGTTTTATAAATACTTTTTCTTATAAAACAGAAATATTCTAATGTTTGAAAGTCTTAATCCTCATTTATTTGGATCATTGTGTAACTCATAATTATTTATTCAAATATATTTATGAGTATTGTATTTACTTACAATAATTTAGTTAAAGTAATTAACTAAACTATTTCGTCTTAATTATTCAAAACATATTTTTATCTGAATACTCAATTGGAAATATTTAGACTATCGTATCATATTCATGGAGTTTAATCATATACTAATTTCATATACAAATATAATATCAATTTAATTTATCGCAAAACCCTAATTCCCCAAATCGACTTAGCAAACCCTAATTCTCCAGAAATATTCTAATGTTTGAAAGTCTTAATCCTCATTTATTTGGATCATTGTGTAACTCATAATTATTTATTCAAATATATTTATGAGTATTGTATTTATTACAATAATTTAGTTAAAGTAATTAACAAAATTATTTCGTCTTAATTATTCAAAACATATTTTTATTTGAATACTTAATTGGAAATATTTAGACTATCGTATCATATTCATGGAGTTTAATCATATACTAATTTCATATACAAATATAATATCAATTTAATTTATCGGAAAACCCTAATTCTCCAAATTTGCGCCCTTAAATTTGGCAAAGTCTTTATCTACCTACAAGATAAACGAATTAATTAATCTCAGGATGCAGTCATAATTAAAATTTAATAATGATAATAGGAGAACTTACCTTTATTTTCTCCTCCCACCACTTAGGCGATGCATCGATTAAGCTTCTAGTCCCACCGATCCTAGTTTCAAGCCTCATCAAGCGTTCATAAATGTGACAACCGTCACCCTCATCTTTTAGCAAGTTGTCAATTATAGGCCTTTGTGTATTCAAATATTTCTATTTTAGTCTCTGTAAGATTTGTCGTTTTCAAATTTAATTTAAGATCGACCTCAAATGTTTATTTATCATTTACATTGATTATGGTTCGCATTTAAGATTTAATCAAATAGGTATATTGAAGCGTTATTCGGTATAGATTTTATTTAGGAAATGTCAAAATTTTAAGTTTAAATGTTGTGGTTTGATAAAAGTTTAAAAATTTTACGTTTTATGAAGTTAAAAAAAAAAAAAAACATTTCAAGTTAAGTTGGTTAACTTGGTTAGTTTTTATAAGGGAAAAACTAACTATGATATAATAAAACTTAACCAAACTAACTATAGGGGCCAATTATGTTAAAAATCAAAAGTTCAAATCAGATTTTTTTCCTCTTTCTCGGTTTTCCGGCGGCTTCTTGGCCGGAATCCGGCCAAATTCCGGCGAAGGTGATTATGGGTTTTTTTTATCGCGTTTTAACTCGTTTTTCTTGCTCCCATACGTTTCCCCTTCAACATTAGTCAATTATCAATGATTCATAACCAACATTAAACGTGTTTTAATGTTTTTTAATCGGATTCAATGTCGTAACCGTCAGGTGTTTTAAAACAAGTTCAAACGGTTTGATTATTGATCTACACTATATAAGGCTATTATATTTTCGATTCCAGTATTTCCCGATTCTTAAATCACCATAATATCACACCAATCGAAACCTGGTAACTAGAATTTTTTTACTCTAGGTGCGACCTGTGTTCTTTGATTCCTGGTTCACATCATCAATGTAAGTCGAATTTTTGTGTGTCGTTTTGTTCCTCAGTCACTGCTGTACAAAAACCCCATAAATTTACTGTCTATTCATTTCTGATTCGGGTTTATTGATTTTGAGGGTTAGGGTTAGGGTTTAAAGGAGGATTTGGGGAAGAAGATGATGTTGGATATAATTGATAATAGATATTATTTTCAATAAAATAAACAAACTCCTTAAGTGGTAAAGTGGTTGTGTTGATGTGTTTCAATTGAACAGACATGGGTTCGAGACTCATGACCCGCAGGTTTGTTCTATCTTTGTTATTTTTATTAAGAGTTAATTGCCAATTTAGTCCCTGAGGTTTGTCAAAAATTGCCACTTTCATCCAAATCTTTTTATTTGGTCAATTTAGTCCCTGTGGTTTCATTTTTTTTGTCATTTTAGTCCCTGTGGATTAACAAGATTTGGATGAAAGTGGCAATTTTTGACAAAACTCATGGACTAAAATGACAAAAAAATGAAACCACAAGGACTAAATTGACAAAAAAAAAAAGATTTGGATGAAAGTCGCAATTTTTGACAAACCTCAGGGACTAAATTGGCAATTAACTCTTTTTATTAAAGTTTATTGTTTGTTTTGTTTTGTTTAAATAACCTATATGATTTAAAACTTATAATATTCATAATAAATTCATTTTTGCTCCAAAAATTATGAAAATTTAGGTGTAATATCTTGACACCCTAAAGAAAATTATCACATTTTTATTTCCTGGAAAATACTTTATTTTTTTGTATTTTTCTCGATTTAAAATGTTTTAATCATAATTAATTGATTAAAAATTCGTTTTTAATAATTTTAATCTCAAACTTTTTGGGAAATTATTTCTAATCATCATGAACTGAAATAAAAATTATTTTGACCCGGATACTACTTAAATACATAATTGTAAACGGTATACAACACATGAATTGCAAAACATTTTTCCTACTATATGTATGCAAAACATGGTATGCTCACCAATACATTTTTGTATTGACCTATATTATTTTGGTACATGTTTCAGGTTATTATTTGTGACACCCCCAGAAAATCCCACATCGGCCGTGGCCAGGAGAGATCCTTGGTTCATAAGTAATGTCCTGCCTCTTAAGTCATCAACGCGTTTTGGGGCTTAATATTAGTGGATGAGAGGAGAACTCCACAGTTAAGCGTGCTCAGGTGGGAGCAGTTTCAGGATGGGTGACCTCCTGGGAAGTCTCCACTAGGCAACCAAAAACAAATCCGTGAGCTCTGGATGGGCAACCCATCGGGGTAAAGCGGACAATATTGGTGGTGAGAGGGGCGGGGTGTTACATATGGTATCAGAGCCACTCCTGTGCCGTTCGGGATGGTGGGTGCATACCTCATCAGGGACGATAAGACTCTAACGGGGGGTGAATGTGACACCCCCGGAAAATCCCACATCGGCCGTGGCCAGGAGAGATCCTTGGTTCATAAGTAATGTCCTGCCTCTTAAATCACCAACGCGTTTTGGGGCTTAATGTTAGTGGATGAGAGGAGAACTCCACAGTTAAGCATGCTCAGGTGGTTAGCTTTTGGAATTTATACTTAGATTTTGGATTCATTGTATTTCAGTTTAGATTGTTAGTTTGAATCATTGTATCTTGTATCTCTTTTCAATGTAATAAACTACTTAAACAATGTATCAATATTTACACTTTTAGTCCATGAGCTATTGAACAATCGTCACTACATGACACCTCGATGATTTCGCCATCGGTTGGGGTGTTACAATAAAGCTTCCATTCTTTTTTTCAGGAGGTCCCTTTTGTTTTTGATTTGTTTTTGATTTGTTTTTGGGAGAGGGTTTTACCTGTTTTTTCCATCATGGTTTTTTCTATATTTGCCCACCCAACCCTAGTAAAGTGAGTACCGGATCTATTCCCTTGTTCTTTTTCATGCAACCATGCATTAAGAAAGTCCATGAACGTAGTATTATCCCATAAGAATTTTGGTTTGTTCTTTTTAGATAAGGTTTCACTATCAACAAGATTTAGGCAGTTTTCATCCATTAACTGATACACATGGCAACATATCAAAAACAACTTCAAATTAAGCATCAAACCATGTTTATTTAAGACACACCATGACAACTCTACCAAATTCAGTCATAAATATCTATAGTTTGCTTCTCAATTTTATTGGATTTGCACACAAAAAGTGATAAAGTTTTGACCTTTTCATTCTTTAAGTTTCTGAACAATCTTGTTTTATAAAATAATGAAGGTTGCAAGAACCTAAATGTTTACACCCAAGGAAACAAAACAAAGAACAAGATACAAGATCAATAAAAAACTGAATCACTCACAGGCTATCAACACAATAACCTAATAACTCTTTGGAACATTTAAACTACCAAGATCTTGATCAGAGGATGATCAAGATCTCAGATTATTTGTGAAACCCTAACAAGAGCATAAAAAGAAAACAGAAAGAAAATGATCTTAAAAGTTGTTAATGTGGAGAGAGAACATGTTTATATAGAAGCCTTAGAAGCTTCTAATGAGAAAGCACAAAAACAAAGACTCTCCACCATTAGATCACAAACACACGGATCCTCCCCAAACGAATGGCTTAGATCAACTTAGAGTGTGTTTAATAAAACCAACTAACTAGATGGGTTGGGCCATACTAGTATAAACGGCTCCACTAGACCTTTACTGGATCTTCTCAGCATTAGCCCAAATTCCTTAGCCTAGCAACTCAATCCATCAGCAAGCAGCAACTCAACAAAGACCAATAATCATGCAAAACAAACAAACAAACCAATTTAAAATAAAATCAACCAAAATATAAAGTATTAAATTGAACAATAATAGGTAATATTTTTAACACTTACCCAGAAGGACGGAGCCCATGGCCCACCAACCACTAGTTACGGGGAAAACCCAACCATTCATCCGTTCGAAGGCACGATAATAGAATAATCGGTAAAACCTGTCGCTCTCAAAAATCGAATCCATAACCTTTCAGCCATATGTCTTCTATCACTGAGCCTCCATACCACTTCACCATAAGATAAGATGAGTGATTATACTAACAATTTTACACAAAGTTTCTTCTTATTATATGAGTGAATTTATGTTCCAAGAGTTGGTCAAATTATAGTTTTTTGTCTGTTTGTTTTCTATAATTCTATTTAATCTAATTTTCCTTCGAGGATGGTATTTATTTTGGTTTTAAATTTTGGAAGCTTGGGCCACAAAGAAAATTGTACATTAGTCAAAAGATAGTGGATGCTGATTAACATTCCAAACAAATACACTTATTTGTATATCTTAGTTATTTTTTTTTTTCCAAATCCTTTAACAGTTATCTAAGCCTGTAAATAAACTGGACATTTATAAACTGTTTGTGAACTTGTTTGATAGGAAGTTTGTTTATTTATCAAATGAACAAACAGGGACAAAAAATTGTGTTCGTTTAATTAAACGAACAACCGTAAACACACGTTTTGTTCATTTATTTATTTCATGAACGTCCGTTTATGTTCCTTCATTTATGTTTGTTCGTGTGTGTTCATTCAAATTTTAATAAATACATAAGTAGTTACGCTCATATAAAATATAAACAGAAAACAATTTTTCTATTTACTTATGCAAATATAACTAATTAGTGATTGGTCTTTCTAGTAAAAAAATGGGCTTTCACTGAAACTTATCGTAATTAATCATTAAAAACTACTACATGTCCATCTGTATTTGTTTATATTTGGTCAATTATTTCATTTGTGTCCGTTTATGTTCGCTCACTGATGATTATTTGTGTTAGTTTATATTCGTGAATTGTTCGTTTAGGTTTAAACGAACGGACATAAACAGATACGAACATACCCATTTTTTAATGAACAAACATTAAAAAAAAGTGTGTTTGGTTATATGTTAACGTTCGATTAATGTTTAATAAGCAAATACAAATATTCATTTGTTGGTGTTCGTTTGGTTATCCATCCATAGTGGTGGAGTGGTGGAGAGGCCTTATGTTCACTTAGGTGATCAAGGGTTCAATTCCCACTTCCAACATTATGGTTTGGTATCCGGGTGAAGATCGAATACGGGTGGCGCCGGTTCGAATCTGACGGGCGGCGAGGTTTTACCGAGTTCTATAACACTGTCGTGCCTTCGGGCGGGTGGGGCTCGGGTTTCCGCGCATCGGGAGAAGGCGGGGGCTGCTGGAGGTCGAGTAGTCGATTCTTGGGCACGGCGCCCCGCAAGGGTGGTTGCCACACAGTTGTTCGCCGATCAAAAAAAAAAAGTGCCTACAGTTATCAGTTACGTACTTCATATAAGATTCTCCTATCCTTAAGAGCCTCGGATGCTATGATTCAAACCTTTTAATATAACAACATTCAATTATTTTACAAGCTGGTTGAATCTGGAAAGGGCATATTGGTAAATTAGACTTAAGTATTGATTTTCTCCTTTTTTTTCACAAATTATATGAGATTATAAATTTAATAATGAAGTACTTTTTTTACGTCTAAAGTCACATAACTTATAAACTTATAAAAGTTTGCATCCTAATAATTGAGTTAATTCACATGTTCAGCTTAAGTAATTAAAATTTTCAAAGATTGGATCATAATTTATTAAGTTCAATAATTGAGTTTATTAATATACTCATCTAGTCATCTTAATTACTATTTATAGTTTAAACAATAGTATTGGATTTAAATAATCTTAACTATCAAAATTGGTCGTCATCAGTCCCAACTAACGAAATGTGTGCTAATGAACCTATCTTTTAATATATTGGCTACCAACGAATTATGACTAACAGAATACTGATTAATTATACAAATGGACAAATTATTTTCAGATGTTAAAAGTTGAGACCGTCAACATATATTTTATTAGTTGGAACTAATAGTGACCAATTGCTTATGGTTCAAATTATTTTAAGGGAAAATGACCAATATAGCCCGTTGACCGGGCATTTTGCACAAATAGCCCTCTCCACCGTCTTTGGAGAGACGGGACACGGCTCCCAACCAGCCTGAACCGTCTCCCGAGAGGCTTCCCATTTCAGCCAACAGAGGACCGCCACGTGTCGTCTCTGATCCCGAGATGTACCGTCTCTCTCCAGACGGGTCAGAACCCTCTCCCAGACGGTTCACGTTTCCCAAGACGGCTGACCCTTCGGTTCAACCGTCTCCCAGACGGTTCACGTCTATCAATGCCGGCTGACCCTTCGGGTCAACCGTCTCAAAAAGACGGGTCACCTTTCCCAAGACGGCTGACCCTTCGGTTCAACCGTCTCTCAAGACGGTACACATTTACCGACGCCGGTGGTTCCCGATGAGCGGCGACGCTTCGGTTGTCCGGCTCAGCCCTATAAATACCCGTCTCCCGTCCATTTCCCGTCATCCAACCCCGTCTGAACACAATCCACCACCGTACAACTCCGTCCAAACACTATCCACTACCCGACGACCACCGTCCAACACCGTCCAAACAATATCTACCACCCCACCACCACCGTCCAACACCGTCCAAACACCGTCCAACACCGTCCAAACCACCGTCCAACACCGTCCAAACCACCGTACAACACCAATGGCACCTCAAAGATGGACGGAAGAACAAGAGATTGCGTTGATTGCGGCATGGCTACATGTTGAAGAGAGCACACACCTCAACAACAAATGGTTCCGGATCCTGAATGAATACAACCGGCTCGTTGGAGGGTCACAACGTACCACCGAGTCGCTTAGCCGCAAGTTGAATGATTTGACGACAAAGTGTCAAATATTCAACGGCCACCACAACCGGACCCTTTACGACGTACCCTCAAACTTTCCCGAAGACGTGGCCATTAGACACAGTCTAAGGCAGTATAAAAACAGGGAGGGTAAAGAGTTTAAACATGTGTCCGTTTGGCAAATGATAAGACATCGTCTTTTTGTTTTTATATTTAAGGTAAATATCTCATTAAACGTACTATACTATTACAATCACAAATAAACAATAAATATTATTACAATAACAATTAAAAAACTACACTATTACAACAAACTTCCCGAGAATAAAGAAGCAACAAGTGAAAACTAAGAAGCAACAAGTAAAAAACTACACTATTACAACAAACTTCCCAAATTTACTTCCAGAACTAGGAACTTTGTTTGAAGTAATAGTAATGTCTAACCAACTATTGAGGACTACATCTTAGTGTTAGATGTTTTGTCCTCCACAGCGGCGGTAGTAGCAGTGGTCTACATAGACGTTGTTTCGAATGGTGTATGTGCTCTACACAGACAAGTCCGAAACGTTTCCTCGTTTTATGTAACAATAGTTCTCAGTGAGCACACGTCGAACATCGAGACATAAATTCGGAAAGCGAACGAACTTGCCTAAAATGTAGACCACCACATCATCGATCCATTACACGGGTTGCAAACCACGCGCAGATGGAACAACAATCCAAGTAGCCGTACGCAGATGAAACAACAATCCAAGTAACCGGGACATATTTTCCGAAGCCGGTAGGCTTCGGCTGGGAAAGTCAAAAAGGCTTCGGCTGGGAAAGTAAAAAAACGTCATTGGATTGGAAGATGAAAGCTTAGAGGAGACGGGTGGGTGCATGGAAGATGAAAGCTTAGAGGAGAGGGGTGGGTGCAAATTTCGTTAAGTTAATTGGGGTATTTATATACACTCGTGAGACGGTTCAGACGGTTCAGACGGTATCACAAATTTCGTTAAGACGTCTTGGGAAAGGTGACCCGTCTGTTTGAGACGGTTGACCCGAAGGGTCAGCCGGCATTGATAGACGTGAACTGTCTGGGAGACGGTTGAACCGAAGGATCAGCCGTCTTGGGAAACGTGAACCGTCTGGGAGAGGGTTCTGACCCGTCTGGAGAGAGACGGTACATCTTGGGATCAGAGACGACACGTGGCGGTCCTCTGTTGGCTGAAATAGGAAGCCTCTCGGGAGACGGTTCAGGCTGGTTGGGAGCCGTGTCCCGTCTCTCCAAAGACGGTGGAGAGGGCTATTTGTGCAAAATGCCCGGTCAACGGGCTATATTGGTCATTTTCCCTTATTTTAATCCAAATCTCTTTTTAAATAAATACTGGATCATATTTTGTACAGTTAAATGATTTGAAAATATAAAACAAAATAACTGTAAAAGTTGTTTTACTAGACTTTAATATTTGAAAAATTCTGTTTGGAGCAAGAAGACAAGAGAACACCACATGATACACCAGGGCAATCTTGTCCCTTTCCTAAACCACTTGCTATATGACACCCTGTTTTCACATAACCTAACCCAACCAACTCGTGACACTTTTCAACCTTACCAAAAACTTACTAGTAAACGAATAACACAAGCCTTTTCTATGCATGTGTATGTATTTGGTCGGTTACGATTACGATTTTTATACATACATTTATTCTTTGAGTCTTATTTAAATGTATAAATAACTTATTTGGTTTACTTTGGGATTTTTGTAAAATCACAACATACAGGGACACCTTTATTACGTAATTGTGAGATTAAAGTGCACATATAGTCTTTGGGCTCTTACAAAGTTTTAAAAATAGTCATTAAGTATAAAAAATTAAACAGATAGTCCAAAATTTTATATTTTGTAACACCTTTAGCTCAATCTTTTGCAATTTGTAACATATTAGTCTTAATATGTCATATAATTTTAGTAGGGGTGCTTAACGGGTCGGGTTGGCGGGTCCAACCCGGCCCGAACCCGAAAATTTTACATGAACCCGAACCCGACTCGAACCTGAAAATTGTGACATACATATGAACCCGTACCCGACCTGAATATTCTCGGGTTGACCCGAACCCGACCCGTTCAACCTGTTTTTTTTTATTTTTTCGCAAACTAATATATTAAAATTAAAATTTTACTACAAAAAACACTAACATATATAAATCATTTATGTTTTATTTATAAAATCTCATACCAATTTCTATTTTAAGTTATAAGTGTAGCATAAAATACCTAGCTAATTTAATTTATAACATAAAACGTATTGTAAAAAAACAATATCAATACATATAATAAAACAAAGCCATTTTAATGACATGTCATTCAAAGAGGCATTCTCTTCCTTGAGTGTGCCATGTGTCATCCCATGTGGCATTGAGATATTTTAGGAAAAAAATAATTTAAAAACAAAATTGGATTTTTCACCCTTATGTTTCCTCCCATAATTTTTAAACGTTAATATCTTTAATATACGAGATTTTTTAAAGAAAAAAATTACACTAAATTAACGAGCGTTATATTATCTTTCCAACGAGTACCATAGTGCTATATAAAAAACGGAGAAATTTTTTTGTGGGGTTTTGTTCATACAGGAAAAAAAACACAAAGTGTTCAGTTAAATCATTAATCATGTATAGACAAGTCACTAATTATGTTTAAATCAGTAAATATGAATTTTTTTTCAACCAGAGCCGAATAGGTTAATAGAGTTATACGTTGTTTTAAGTTAGGTATCAATATTAGTATGTTAGAGTTGTACATTTGTTTAGTCTTTAGGATAGGTGTTAATATTAGAGTTACATTAAAGTTCTGCATTCTTTTAGGTTAGGTGTTAGCATTGGAGTTGTACATTGTTAATTTGTTTTATGTTAGATATTAATATTAGAGTTATACATCAGTCTATTTCATATGTAGAATTAATGTTTCATATTAAAATTTTCAACCCGGGACGCTCCCGGGGTATAATCTAGTATAGCATAAATAGATCAAACGGGTCAACCCGCTCGGGTTGACCCGAACCTAACCCAAACCCATTTAGACTTAACCCAAACCCGCTAATTTCGTGTTAGGTTCGGGTCGTGTTAGAAATTCTCACCCCTAAATTTTAGGGACTAAAGGTGTTAAAAATTTATAAAAGTTTGGACTAAAGACGTTACGACCTGCAAACGTTTGGACTATCTGTTTAATTTCTCATGCTTAGCGTCTGTTTTCAAAATTTTGTCAAAACACAAGGGTCATCCGTTGTATTTTACTCTAATTGTGAGAATTGGATAATCACATATTCATATGAACCTTTTGTTTTAAATGTGATGCATACATCAATTATATAATTGACTACACCCATTGGCGAAGCTTGATTTTTTTCCGAAGGGGGGAGTTGAATGCGAATAAAATTTTCAGTCAGAAACATTTAAATTACACTACGGAGCAAAAAAATCGAGGAATGGCACCCTGACCTCCACAAAGCTATGCCTCTGTCGCTGTCTACACCATTCTCTTTTTAACTCACCTAACGTCTATTATGCTTTACATACAAATACATTATACGACTCTTACAGTTTCTTGTTTAAAATAATATATGTCATGAAGGTGCCCCCTATATATGTTATGTTTCTAGTATTAGGCTTGTATAATATTCTCCTTCAAAATCTCTAATTCAACAAAATAATTTTCCCTTCACCATGTCTTTTGTATAAATACGTTAGTTAATACATGCTTCGTAATTTAAAATCCAAATAATACTTCTAATATTTATACACTTATTTGTTGTATAAAAATCTTACTAAAATACATATATACAACCTTTTATGTCTAATCCATGCGATTATATCTGCTATTAGGGTAGAGGGTGTAGAGGGCGGATACCCCATCAGGTAGCAGGTAGCCAATCAGCTACACTGCCCTGGCCTCCTAGGTTAGGGTTGGGTGGGTAGGGTGATCGGTAGAGGGAATCGAAGGAGAGATGGATGTGATAGTCATTTTTTTGATCGTTGAATAATTAAAAAAAAAAAAACCTTTTCTATTTTCCAATTAAATACCATCCATTTCATCAAAAATCATTAAACCTTCATCATTCTCACACTATTTTGAACCTATAATCCATACAACCTTCACCATATTACAAAATCTTTTTTTCTTTTTTATATCTAAAAAAAATCATCATCAAAAAACAATGGAGGACAACGCGGACTCTCTTGGAGTAATCAATCCACCACCCGATGATGACGATGATATATTCTCAACGGATAATAGCTTAGAATTTATGAAGAATATCGTCTGGCGAGTCGTACATGAAGACACTGCAACATCTACTAGAAGATATGTGAAACATGATTGTGAAAAAGGTCACAAAGTCTTAATGCAAGATTATTTCATTGACACCCCAAGTACAACGAAGAAACGTTTAAACGAGCCTTGTCAATCTATGCCCCCCAACGCTGAGGTGGATGCCACCTGTTGTTCCATGCCCCTTTATGGGCATGACCACACCGTATAGTCTAAGAGAGTGACATGGAAGATATAGAGGGAGGGGGGTGACAGAAGATGATGATGATGACGACGACGACGATGACAATGATGATGATGACGATGACGATGACGACGACGATGACGACGACGACGGTGATGATGATGACGATGATAACGATGACGACGACGATGACGAAGACGACGATGATGATGATGATGACAATGATGATGACAATGACGATGACGATGATGATGACGATGACGACGACGACGACGATGATGATGATGACGACGATGACGATGATGAAGGTATGACATTCAATGGTGGACATACCATGTTGTGAGGGTAGCGCCCCCACTCCTAAACTTCTCTGGCGTAGTGAAAATCTTATTTTATTTTTACGTTTTTCGTATTATGTTACTCCTAAACATTTACTTTGGTTACCCCTCAAAAGTTAAAACTTAAAAGCCCACACTCCCACTCCCAACGCCAACACCACATCCGCAAGCCAGCCGCTCTCCTTCAGCTTTCCTTCTAGGGTTGTCCAAAAAGCTTGCGGCTCGGAGCTTGCTTGAAGCTCACTCGGATTTCGTTCGGTAGAAGCTTGCTTGATATGGTTGGGTTTGACACTGAGCCGAGCCTGCTCTGTTCGATTAGCAAGTGAGCCTAGCTCAGCTCGGTTCATTACGAGCCAAAATTGCTTGCTTTGACTCACTCATTAGCTTGAATTATTTTACTTATAATAAATTTTATTTTATATACATATAAGATATTATAACTTTTTGCTTTTTGCAAATATTTAAGAGTACACATGGATATCTCTGGCATGTTATATATTGTATCTCGTTAAAATTTGAAACTTAACTTGTGCTTTGTCGAAACTTAATTTGCTTTATAATCGAGCCGAAACCGAGCTTGGCCTAGCTTGGCTTGACTTCGGCTCGTGAACAACCCTACTTCCTCCGCGCCCCGACCACTCTCCAGCGACACTCCGACCACCTATGCAATCCCACATCCGACCACGGTAAACATTTTTTTTTTTGAACGTTACTAGTGAACTCCATTCCAAATAAGATATAAACAACCTTTTAGTGAATATAACTCTTTAACTTCAAGGAGTTTTCTAGAGGACCACCATTCTAAGTGTACCAACCCATATCACATTCACACATGATAATCAGTAATACAGACGACCCTGAGAGTCACACTAGATGACAATAGCAAAATTAACTTCATATTGTGGTCCCACAAATGACAATAGATGTTGCTAAGACCATCTTTAACGCGTCCGAAATCAGGTCGTCCGAGCCATGTTGGAGCCGCCCATTGTTAGGTGCTGCGTTGGAGCCGGCCGTCCGAAGGTGAGGCGCCCAAAGTTAAGGGCTCGCTTTTTCTTGGTTATTGAGCCACTTCGTTTTGTTTTTCAATTTTTTATTCTCAACGATAGTTTTCATTCAAGGTTGGGTTGTTTAAGAAAGCTTCATGGAGGTTTATTAACGAAGAAATTGTGTGGTGAAGATAACAAATGGGTAAAAGAAGATACATGTTTTTGTTTTATTATCAAAGTTTATATTCATCCTTTATTTTTGAATTGAATTACATAATAACCCTTGAGGTTTGACTAAATTAAATACTTTTTAACATTTTATTTTTTTTGAACGGCAAATTTTTGTTACACCTTTATTCCACTTTACCTTGCATTTGCAAGGATTTGAACCTACAACCTTACATTTGTAAGGGGTGACATCATACCACTAGACCAAGAGGTCATGGTACTTTTTAACAATTAAGTGTAATAATTTTAAAGAAAAAAATGGTAGTGATGTGGAAAATGTAAGGATATGTAAGGATGTTTGTATGGTTGGAGGTGAAATTAAGGATTTTTAAGGATTTGTAAGAATTTTAAGGATTTGTAAGGATATGATGTGGAAGCTGACTAGGCAGGTAAGGGCGCCTAAGGGCAGCCTTAGCATTAAAGATAGTCTAAAAAGGATGTGTTGTAGTGCATGGTTTGGAAACTCCACGTATGCCTGAAGGTCAGGATGCCTCAACTTATACAAAGAAGAGCATTATTACCATCACCACAACACTATTAAGCTCTAGTGTGAGAGTAAGTCAATGTGATCATAGAGAAATAGGACAATATATTATAAATATAGGAGAGTAATTTGAGATAAGGATTTTTAAGCTCTGATAATTGGGATTCGAAGTCTTCGAATGGCTTAAAAGGATTTTCTTTTTAGTTATTCTAATAACTAGACAAGAACATGACATGTATATATTGTATTGATACACATATTTTTCGCGATTTATGCAACTAGCTCCCTTTTAACCTAGCAATACGAACGGACAATGATGTAGATTTTTGTTTCTAAAAGGTGAGATTGCAGTTATAAAACACATATGAACTTATAATATGGGGTCTTTCATAAACAAAAAGGTGGTCGGTTTGATGTTAAACATGGTTCCTACTATATATCTTTTATACTTCAATAATCTTAAAACAATAAATAACTGAAAAAGTACCTTTCTTTACCAAAAGTGTTTTAGGTGACTCATATGCATTTGCTATAACCTTTTTCCTAGAACAAATTATATTTAGTGATCCCATACCCCAGAAAATGTTTGATCTAATTTGTGATGAATTTTAATTGCAATATCTTATCAATAATCTTATAACACAAATTTTATGACAACTTAGTGTTCTCGGAGGACGAAATTTGTCCGGTCTACTGCATAGCATGCCTGGATAAACACGGGGAGTGAAGAGATATGTACCCGCGCGTGCGCACGACCATGTCGCACACACGTCAACACAACAACATGACGTGGAGTTCTAGAAGACGGCGCTCGCAAAGTCAATAGCAGGACAGGTGTCACCCGACAGGAGCAGGGACATGTGGCCAATCAGAGGCGTTTATTCCCTACTCCATGATCTCCTGCCAATACGAGGTACGAGAAAGGACAAAAAGGACAATAGCAGGACACGTGGACCAATCACAGAGAGACAACGCGAGAATGACAACGGTTGCAATAGTACAAGACAGTTGTCATTCTCCTCACAGCCAATCACTGACCACCTCAGGGGCCTATAAATACCCCCCTTCGTCATCAGAAGAAGGGATCAGCTCGGCAAGAGAGAATTCGTATTATATAGCTGTGAGAAATAGATTATAGTCGAAACTCTGTAATAGTCCGAATCAGTGTTCTGTATTCATCTTATTGATTAATGAGAATTACGTCCTTTCCTATATTTACATACTAGCATTGTTATATTCGGATCGTTATATTGGTGTTTCTTCATTGGCGCCATCCGTCTTTTGAGCAGTCAAGAACAACAAACTTAAACACTTCTATTTCTCTACAAACCAGCTATGAGTTCTTTACCGACGATAAATTCCCCTGTAGGTATGTCAGGCACTGGTGTTGCTCAGGCAAACACCAGCCAGCTTGACAATACCACCGAGGAACAGCTTCACGGTACAGATGTGGGCCGTACTCCGTCCTCCGGGACTAGACAGACCCCATCGTTCCATTTTGCCACCGATAATTTTCAAACTTCACCTGTTGGTCAGACCACGCCGATGGTTAGTCCGGAGGTGTGGTATGCTCAACAGAAAGAAGCATTGAAACAAGCTTACATAAACAAGATAAAAGAACAACAGCTAAGAGAAGCGTCCCGCGCACTATCCTTCAGCGAAAGAAGGCATGTCACCATATCGGAAGGGCCATCCAGAGCTGCGGGACAAATTGGCGGGAGCAATCAAGTCACTGACCCAACTTGGAGGGAAGACTCCGATGAGTCCCAGAGTCGTTTTCATCGTGACACAAGCCAGTACTTGACCAACACGGTTGATCGAGCACACTTGTTGTCCGGCGAGGACGATCTCACGCAACCCTACTACCCTCCTTCATTCAGTGAAAAGTCAAAGTTTACACCGCGCATCGTGCTTGCCACGTTGCCCGCAAGAACAAAAATTCTAAGCACTTTATGAAAGTTTGACGGCACCGGCGACCCTGATGACCACTTGAGAAGTTTTGAGATCGCAGGGAAATGCGCGAGGTGGAGCCTGTCCGCATGGTGTCACATGTTCGTGCAAACGCTTATGGGCGCGGCGCGAGTATGGTTCGACAGCCTGCCAAATGGCAAGATAGACAACCTAAAAGAACTGACTGATAAGTTCTCAGACCACTTCAGCCAAAACAAGAGAATTGAACGTGACTCCACTGACATCTTGCAACTCAAGAGACGTGAGAACGAGTCTATTGAAGACTACATCACCAGGTTCAATCGAGAAGCCCTGCAAATCGGACCAATTGGGTTCGAACTCATGAAAGCAGCGTTCACACAAGGAGTGAGGTGCGACTCGCTAATCCGCACTTTGGCTGGATGCACAGGCATGCCCAACACTTGGGAAGAGATCATGCGTGGCGCAAAGAATTACCCAAAAACTGAGAGAGAGCTATCTGTCTGGAGCAGAATTCAAGCACCGCAATACACAGATACGCAAGCACAAGCGGTGCGCAGCAGAAATAACAGGCATGAACGAAAAGGAAAAGGGAACGTCTGGACGAGGCTTCAAGGAGCCAACCAGACAGTAACAAAGCCCACCGCACCTCAAGAATACCAACACAACACGTCACTCGTGCACAAATCTGGTAGAAGGAGTCACAACAACTGGACTCCCTTGGTAAAAACGCCAGCGCAGGTACTGGCCACAGAAAATGTCGATTTCCCAGAACCAAAAGTCATCAAGCGGAGGGAAGGGCTAGACCACAACAAGTTCTGCGCCTACCATCAAGACATAGGCCACAATACTGACAAGTGCTACCAGTTGAGACAAGCCATTGAGGACGCGTTGAAATCCGGTAAGTTTGGACACCTGTTACAAAATGTGGAGCGCAAGCAAACGGCGGGTCCACCGCCAAAAAAGATAAAAAATGTGAGTATGATGATACATGGCGGTGGGCACCGGCTCTAGAAGCGAAAACCAGAGACAACAGCAGAATGGAAAGAACAACAAGTGTGCTTCCCAGTGGTCAAGGGTGGCCCGTCCGCCACGCGGGCGATCATTGTCACAGCCATCTTCGACCACTACAGAACTACCAGAGCGTTCATGGACACTGGCAGCAACTCCGATATCATGTATGGACAATGCTTCGACTTGCTAGACGAGGAGGACAAGCAACGACTGCGCCCCATCAACTCCCCAATTATGGGATTCTCGAATGAAGTTGTGACCCCACTCGGGGATATATCTTTCCCTCTCACTCTGGGAGCACATGGGCGCTCACGAACTGAAGAGGTCACATTCCTCGTCATCCCAATGAAGTCCAAATATGATATCATCCTGGGGCGAGACTCTATGGCATCGTACAACATGGTCACCTCTACAGTCCACGGCGCAATCGGTTTCCCCACCCCAAACGGTGTGGCAATCGTGTGGGCTAACAGAGAGTGCGCCATGACTGCGGAGTCCCATCCAGCCAAGATGTTAAAGCCATGTCCGCGCACGGAACCAGAGAAGTGGATTTTAAATCCAAAGTTCCCTGATCAACCCATCACACTAGGACCGGCAATCTCAGAGAACATCAGAGATCACTTGAAGCAGCTTCTCCGCAAAAACATGGACGTTTTCGCATGGCAACCGTCAGACATGATCGGAGTTCCACGCGAACTCGCCCAGCACAAGCTCAACACATATCGCTTAGTGGAGCCCATCGCGCAAAAGCGACGAAGCATGGGCGCTGAAAAAACGCAAGCGATGAACGAACAAGTCGGAGAGCTGTTAAAGGCTGGAATCTTAAGGGAGACACGGTATCAAACCTGGGTTGCCAACCCAGTAATGGTAAAAAAAAAAAAGCAACGGCGGCTTGAGGATGTGTGTAGACTACACTGACCTCAACAAAGCATGTCCCAAAGACTGCTACCCGTTGCCAGAGATTGATTTGAAGATCGACTCCCTAGCGCCCTTTCGTTTTTAATGCTTCCTGGATGCCTACAAAGGGTATCATCAAATCCAGATGGTGCTAGAGGATGAAGACAAAACAACCTTCCGCACGGATAAAGGGGTTTTCGGTTACACCAAGATGCCGTTTGGCCTAAAAAATGCGGGAGCCACTTACCAACGGTTAATGGACCGCGCATTTGCCAAGCAGATAGGGAAAAACTTGGAAGTCTATGTGGATGACCTGGTCATCAAGAGCAAGGAAGAGGATCAAATGTTGAAAGACATAGAAGAAACCTTCAAGCATCTGAAGGAAATATGTATGAAGCTGAACCCAAGTAAATGTGCTTTTGGGATGGAAGAGGGAAAATTCCTTGGCGTTGTGGTCACCAAAGATGGTTTCAGGCCAAACCCTGAAAAGATACAAGCCATTGCGCAAATGCCTTCCCCATCCACATTGAAAGAAGTTCAAACGCTGAACGGGCGTCTGGTCGCAATCAACCGTTTTCTGTCGCACCATGCAAGTAAATCAATCCCATTCATCGAAACGTTAAAGAATTGCCTGAAAAAGAATCACTTCAAATGGACCGCAGAAGCGGAGAAGGCTTTTCAAGAAATGAAAGAATGTCTGATGGACTTACCAACACTCATCGCCCCACTCCCAAGGGAGCCCTTGACAATCTATCTGTGCGCAACAGAGCAAGCGGTGAGCGCGGTACTGATGGTAGACAGAAAACTGGTGCAGGCGCCCATCTATTACATCAGCAGGGTCTTAACAGACGCAGAAACCAGGTACACCACTATGGAAAAGCTGGTCTTAGCTCTCGTTCACGCATCGCGGAGATTGCGCAGATATTTCCAGGGCCATCCCATCAATGTGCTGAGCGATTACAAGCTAAATAATGTCCTGTCCAAACCAGAAGTCTCCGGGAGACTGGCAAAGTGGACCATCGAATTGGGTGAACACACCATTTATTACAAGGCGCGCCCAGCAGTTAAAGGACAAGTACTGGCAGACTTTATAGCGGAGGTACCTCAAGAAAAAATCGAAGAATGCAAAGCAGAGCAAGACCCGCAACCACCATGTGATGAAAAGGCTATCTGGAATCTTTACACAAACGGGGCCTCAAACGAAGATGGTGTAGGCGCAGGAATTCGCGTAGTTAGTCCGGAAGGCACCGAGTTCACCTACGCAATCAGGCTCGAATTCAAGGCCACCAACAACGAGGCTGGATACGAAGCCTTCCTTGCCAGACTGCGCATTGCGCAGAAGCTAGGTGCCAAACACATCTTCGCACATGTTGACTCTATGCTGGTTGCGGGCCACATTACAGGGAAGTATGAAGCGAAAGAACCCTCAATGATCATGTATCTCCAGCGTGCCAAAGAGCTCATGGCCAATTTCCCCAGCTGCACCATCGACCACATTAAACACAGTCAGAACAAGCCGGCGGACGCTCTAAGCAAAATGGCCTCTACAAGCTTCAGCCATTTAGCAAAAGAGGTCCGAATTGAAACCCTGAGCGAACCGTCTGTTCCACCCAAAGAAGTCAATGTCATACAAACGGGTGTTGACAGCTGGATGACTCCGATAGTTTCTTACCTCGCGACCGGCGCACTGCCCAAGCAACGCGCCGAAGCCAGGAAGATACAGCAAAAAACCTACAATACCAGATGCAAGATGGAGTGCT
Organism: Ambrosia trifida; assembly: GCA_028751855.1. NCBI lineage: Eukaryota > Viridiplantae > Streptophyta > Magnoliopsida > Asterales > Asteraceae > Ambrosia > Ambrosia trifida. Next base: position 15,834,097 of record CM054133.1, on the reverse strand, counting down.
TTATCGGAAGTCATACCTAGGGCCACTACTGCGATGCGTGGATGTAGTCGATGCGGATTACCTGGTGCGCGAGATACATGAGGGAATATGCGGGATACATGCTGGGCCACGCATGGTGGTTGCCAAGCTTATGAATGCGGGTTACTACTGGCCGGGCATGCACCTGGATGCCCTAAATATCATCCGCAAATGTGATTCTTGCCAGCGCCATGCCCCCAACACCTTGCGCCCCAAGAACGACCTTATCCCAGTAACCTCAGCATGGCCATTCCAAAAGTGGGCTATTGACCTCGTGGGGCCATTCCCAATGACGACAGGAAAAAGAAGATTTCTGATAGTCGCCATTGACTACTTCACAAAATGGGTCGAAGCCAAACCGCTCGCTGAAATCACGGCCAGTCATGTCAAGAAGTTTATTTGGGAATTCATCATCTGCCGTTTTGGGTTACCCATGTCAATTGTTACAGACAACGGGACCCAATTTGCGGACAAAGGGTTGCTGAAATGATACGCGGACTTGCACATCCAACCTACATTCACTTCGGTCGCGCACCCGCAAGGCAATGGCCAGGTTGAACGCGTGAACCGAAGCATTGTGGAAGGCATCAAATCCAGGCTGGGTACTAAAGGGAAGGCTTGGGCAGAGGAATTGCCGAGCGTGCTATGGGCTAACCGCACATTAACAAAAACGAGCACCGGTGAAACCCCGTTCAGCCTCACATACGGCTCTGAAGCCATGATACCCGCAGAGATCGGATGCCCGTCAGCAAGAGTCCTCTCAGCAACCCAGACAGACAATGATCGAGAGTTGCGCGTCAACCTAGATTTGGCAGAGATACGCCGCGAGAGAGCAGTGGTAAGAGAAGCAAACTACAAGCAACAATTGGAGAGGTATTATAACGCAAAAGTCAAGCCTCACACTTTCTACACGGGGGACTTCATCCTGAGAAACAATGAAGCCAGCAGCACCATACCCAAAGGGAAACTGGCCCCCACTTGGGAGGGGCCATACCGTATAAAAGAAGTCCTTGGTAAAGGAGCCTACAAGCTCTCAACCTTAGACGATAAGCCAGTTCCCCGAACATGGAACGCTACCCAATTGCGAAAGTGCTATATGTAACAATATTCCGTCTTGTAATGAAGGCCGACGCGCCATTTGATGAAATGAAATATGGAAATTTCTTTACTTTATATGCACTTCGTCTCATAAACATTGTATGGTTAACATACAATGTCAAAAACAAAAATTGCATTGATAAATCTGCAATTTCCTAAACTGCGCGTTGCATGGTTAAGATGCAACGCGCACCCTAAACATTGTATGGTTAAGATACAATGTCAAAAACAAAAATTGCATTGATAAATCTGCAATTTCCTAAATTGCGCGTTGCATGGTTAAGATGCAACGCGCACCCTAAACATTGTACGGTTAAGATACAATGTCAAAAACAAAAATTGCATTGATAAATCTGCAATTTCCTAAACTGCGCGTTGCATGGTTAAGATGCATCGCGCACCCTAAACATTGTATGGCTAAGATACAATGTCAAAAACAAAAATTGCATTGATAAATCTGCAATTTCCTAAACTGCGCGTTGCATGGTTAAGATGCAACGCGCACCCTAAACATTGTATGGTTAAGATACAATGTCAAAAACAAAAATTGCATTGATAAATCTGCAATTTCCTAAACTGCGCGTTGCATGGTTAAGATGCAACGCGCACCCTAAACATTGTACGGTTAAGATACAATGTCAAAAACAAAAATTGCATTGATAAATCTGCAATTTCCTAAACTGCGCGTTGCATGGTTAAGATGCAACGCGCACCCTAAACATTGTATGGTTAAGATACAATGTCAAAAACAAAAATTGCATTGATAAATCTGCAATTTCCTAAACTGCGCGTTGCATGGTTAAGATGCATCGCGCACCCTAAACATTGTATGGCTAAGATACAATGTCAAAAACAAAAATTGCATTGATAAATCTGCAATTTCCTAAACTGCGCGTTGCATGGTTAAGATGCAACGCGCACCCTAAACATTGTATGGTTAAGATACAATGTCAAAAACAAAAATTGCATTGATAAATCTGCAATTTCCTAAACTGCGCGTTGCATGGTTAAGATGCAACGCACACCCTAAACATTGTATGGTTAAGATACAATGTCAAAAACAAAAATTGCATTGATAAATCTGCAATTTCCTAAACTGCGCGTTGCATGGTTAAGATGCATCGCGCACCCTAAACATTGTATGGCTAAGATACAATGTCAAAAACAAAAATTGCATTGATAAATCTGCAATTTCCTAAACTGCGCGTTGCATGGTTAAGATGCAACGCGCACCCTAAACATTGTATGGTTAAGATACAATGTCAAAAACAAAAATTGCATTGATAAATCTGCAATTTCCTAAACTGCGCGTTGCATGGTTAAGATGCAACGCGCACCCTAAACATTGTATGGTTAAGATACAATGTCAAAAACAAAAATTGCATTGATAAATCTGCAATTTCCTAAACTGTGCGTTGCATGGTTAAGATGCAACGCGCACCCTAAACATTGTATCGTTAAAATACAATGTCAAACATAAAGATTGCACTAACAGTCCGCAACTTCTTAAATGCGCAATACAAACACTGTATTCCCAAAATACAACGACTACAACAGCAGTTGCTCAGCTGAGCTGCAATTCCTTAAGCTAAAACGTTGTACCATTGGGATACGAAGCGCAAAACAAGCAAGTCATGTGTATATAACTCAAACCTACACTAAACCATATGCTTAAAATTGGCATAAAATAATTAACTTGCGCAACAAATTTTAAACAAACATGTCTTTCACTAAAGGAAGGTTCCAGTTAATACATCACAGTTTACAGATGTGGAAATTATGAACACACAGACATTACAAGCAAAACAGCAAGAAAACAAGCAGCAACAGGCTTCATTCTCTGAGCTCAGAAGACGCATCGCTGAAGTCGTCATCTTCATCCGATCCTGACAAGTTCAATCTCTCGCTGGCCTCAGGCTGCTCACCCGGCGCCACATCTGCTGCCTTGGCCTTCTTAAGGGCATATTCGCGTCGCGTGTGAGTCAGCCCCTGCTTGTCAAAGGACTCTTTCAGCTCAAAGCAAGTTGGCCGGTCGCGATGACCAACGACGAAGTCCACTAACTCATACTTCAGCCCGTCAAACTCAGCAGCTTTCTTTGCAAACAAGGCATCCAGATCTTGCCTATACAACGCGAACTGCTCCAAGGGCTTGCCGTCTTTAGCATGCTGATACCCCTCAAAAAAGCCAGCCTTGCGCCCCACAAGCTTCGCGGCAGCGTTTACCGCAGCCACAGCCTGGCGCGTCTGATCACAATTCTTGACATAATGGGCGACCTACACAAACATCAAACAGAAGTGCTCAATACGTATAAAAAACAAAAGAAGTCAACAAATGAGAGGACACAAAGACAAGAAATGAACACAAACCTCAGGGACGCAACGGGTGAGAAACCAGTCACGGTCACCCTCCGCAAGAAGCACCTCGTCCTTGGTATCCAACAGCTGCCCCTCGAGCTCGAGGTTCTTCTGTTGCAACGACAGATTTTCCTTGTCTGGCTCCTCATGCGCCTCTTTCAACTGCGCTATCTCCACATCTTTTTCCCTCAGCAAATCGCGAGACTCGAGCAACTTATTGTAATGTTGCTTCACAAGCCTCCCCTTCAACTCCAACTCCTTGGAAAGCTCCTCATTCCGAGCGTCAACCTCGCTAATTCGCTTAGTAGATGCCTCCATCTTGGCATTCGTTTTAGCGCAAGCAACCTTCCACTGTTGCTCTCTTTCAGAAATCTGCTCCTGAAGTTTGTCCCGCTCCTCGCGGAAAGTAACAGCGTCCCACTTCGCGCGCTTCAGCTCGTGATGCATTCGGTCACGCTCCTCAGTCACGCACGCCAACTCTATGTGGAATCTGTTACGATCGTGAGCCATGGACCCCCACTCACGCACAATTTCAGCAGAGGTAGACAACATGTTTGCCATACTCATGATATGGTCATTGTAACACCCCAACCGATGGCGGAAACATCGGGGTGCCACGTATTTGATGATTGTTCAGTAGCTCATGGTGAATAATAGATTCCATTAAATGATTTAAATGAATTACATACAATAGTTCTAGAATTTGTACATCAAATTGATTGAAACTATGCACATATCTTCAAGCATCAATACAAATCTTCAAGCAAATAGAACCTGAAACATGTTAAGTTGAAAATGTTTTGGGTCAACAAAAGTTGGTGAGAATTACATAGGTTTTTGATGATTGAATAAAATGTTGTGCAATTCATGTGTCATGTCAATCTAGTCCATATGTGAGAACATACTAGAAATAAATCGAGTGCATAATCAACCCTGATGACTGTTATAAAATGATACATACCATACGCTCATGGTCCAATATGTTATACGATAACAAACACCCACGTAACCTTTGTAGGAGGCACATATCCGGGTGGGATTGTCAGTCCAATAGATCTATCAATGTATACCGCCGGCTGATCAATGTTAATGATTATGCTAGAATGGTGCTTACTCTAATCATGCTCAAGACATAATGCAACATAGAAAACACATAGACACATTGATGATTGAATTGCAATGATGATGTTATAAACATGTTTCACCCCAAAAATGGTGATAAATAGAAAAGGGGCTATGTAAAACTCACCTTGGTAAAATGTTATATCTGTTGAGAAATGTGTTGACCAAATGTATCAAGTATCACCCTAAAATGAGGTAATAAATATGTCTAAGTCTATCAAGTCTACAAATGTATAAGTTCTAGGGCTTCGAATTGGGGATAATTGTTCGTTTGATTAATATTAAAAATATTCGCCAATTGAGAGAAATTTAGTAAATAAATAACCAAAAATCTTTTTATGAAATTTAAACTTAAGATGGTTACAAGAGTGTGTTTAAAGTGTAAAAATAATTTTTGTAAAATTATTTTCTTCAAAATAGATTATTAAATCTATTTATTATAAATTGTCAAACTTTAACTTTAAAATTTAAAAATACTAAAATTAAAGAATTATATGTTTAAAAATTATATTTCTGTTCTAAATGATCAGAAATAATTTGTATAAAATTTTGGTGCAAAAATATTAAAAATTGAATTTATTATGATTTAATTATGATTAAAACTAACAAAAATTGATTAAAAATATTAAATAATTGATTTTTCTGAAATAAAAATCTTTTCAGAAAAGTTTAATGTTATAAAAACTTAGGATAATTTTTGTGGAAATTAATAAGAGCGTTTTGATATTTTTATAGATTTTTATAAATAAAATAGAATAAAATTGATTTATTTATTATATATATTAAATAAATAAATTTTTGAAAACTAAAAATTGTAAGTTGAACTATTACATCAGATTAACACAAGATAATTTTTGTAGAATAAATAAAAGAGTTTTAATAATTAAAAATGAATTTACAAGATTAAATGTAAATATATAAATATATACATATATGGTTTGAACAAAATAAACAAAAATAAGAACAAAAAGGCTGCTGCTGGGACTCGAACCCGCAGCCCCTCGTTTGGATAACAGTGCGCGTGACCATCTGGTCTAGACCAGATTCTTGTTCAGATTTGCTTTCAAAAAATATTAATACACAACTAACATGAAACCCCAAATCATTATGAACCCTAGATTCTACAATCAAACAATCAGACAATATAAACCCGATTGAAGTTAGGGCTTTTGTTGTTTGATTGCCGACTAATAAAACCCACAAAAACAATTAGACTCACAGTGTTGAATCGTTGATGAATGTCCGGTCAAAGCAAAAAGTCAAACTACGAACAAGATGAATATAATCAGAGTGATTCAGAGATAATTGGAGGTTGAGAGAGAGTTGTGAGCGAGTTGTGAATGCTTAGAAGCGTTCAATTTATAGTGTAATGTCTGGATCGAAGGATTGGTAAGGGTTGACCACCATTTAATGTCAAACGCGTCAAAGTTAATTGATTATCAATCAATTGATAATTAACGTACTGGTATGTCAATATAGGCCGATAATTACGAGTTATAAGTCAAACTATGATTAATTTATATGTTAATGGTGTCACTTGAATGGTCAAAAGAAAAGAAAAAAAAAATAAAATAAAAAATGCCTGCTGCTACTGCTGTTCGACGAGAAGAGAAGGAAAAAAAAGAAACAGCAGTATTTGCCTTTAAATATTTAACGAGTTGGATTACAAACAAGATGGCTATGTGGAGCAGTGGTTGAGGCGCGCGTGCTTTGTGTGAGAGTGGCCCGGGTTCGAGACCCGGCTGGAACAACTTTATATTTTTTTTAAAGTGGAAGGGGAGGGTTTGGTGGGCCGGCTGGTTCAGTGGGCTCAGTGTCTTGGGCCGCCTTAACTGGGCTTCAGGAACAAGGGATATGGTTGGGTTGGGTTGGGTTTACTAGTTCTAAATAATAAAATCTGTTTTTTTTTTTTTTTTAACACATAAAATCTGGAATTTATTATTACTATTATTATTATTATTATTATTATTATTATTATTATTATATATATATATATATGTTGTGAATAAAGACTTAGGTACAAAAATGAGGGGTTTTATATTTAAAATTTGGGGAAATTTTTGCGATGTTACAGTCTCCCCTACTTTTGAAAACTTCGTCCTGAAGTTTATTGAAAACACAGGGTTGAAGGGGATTGGATAAAAATTAGGACAAGTGTGACCTGGAGAATTTTTGTGTTAAGGCGCGACATGAATGGAATAATCTGTCTCGAATAATGTGGATAAGTGGCGTGTTACATGTGAGTTGACTAAGTGAGCTACTAGATAACTAGGGTTTACATTTGGTTAACTACTGAAAATTTTGATAGAATTCCACACCACCTTAACGTACCTGTAAATTCACGATTACGTTCCGGACCGTAATCACTAATTTACCTTACATTAGGGTTTTGCGTCTTTCTATGACTCTCCGATTGTTGAGCAGGTCTGATAGTCTCCATCAGTCGTTGAGCAGGTGGTAGGGCCTCTCCCGACTGTTGGAAAGACATGATGACCTCTTACCAATCGTTAAGTAGGTTTTTGGTAGTCAACTAATTGTTGTACAAGTAAGCACGTATGTTTATAGATTTATTCACATTAAAACAAGCATGCACACAAATGTTATGATAATACTAGAATTTATTACTTGAATCAAATAGTGTCAATGCATAGAATAAAAGCAACCAATAGTCAAATGGTGAGACTTGCGGTTAGGTAACTGGAGGGTCTTGATCTCGGTTTAGTTTAGGGCATCGGTTACGGAAGTGATTTGGGTTTCCACATTCATAGCATTTACCAGGATGATTAGGATTAGTAACCTGAGCTGGGTTAGGGATAATTGCAGCCAGTCGGGCATCAACACCTTTGTTGTTTTTGTTGTTGTTGTGGTTGGTGTTGTGGTTGTTGTTACTTTCCTCTTGGTTTTCACCACTGTTATTGCGAGTGCTACGACGTGGAGACATGATCCGTAAGGGACACAATGAAGGTTTAGTGTGGCATGAAATGAATGAGGTGATATAAGGAATGTATTCATTAATTAAAACGAATAAACGAAAACGTTGACTTATCAAAGACTCCAGATTCTAATAACATATGAAGACATGCTTTAGCCTATAAGTGAACACTCATCCCGAGAATTCCCAGGTAGGCATCCGGGTCCCTCGTCTGATTGGGATATATGCGCAATGCCAGCCTAGACAGAAGACTCAGAATACAGGCGTTCACCCTTCCAGATTGCACGTGTTCGTTATTAAAATCTAGAATTTCGACGAGATCTCAAGGGGGTTCAGGTTAAAACCTGAGGAATTTGTCCTATTAGTTTAAGAGTAGATCCACTGATGGAGGGTAACCTTCTTGTAGGGATGAAAGCAGGGATAAGAAGTAGGAGGGAGATAGAGAATGGCAAGTAAAAGAAGCAAATACTGGTTATAATCCTATGGTTATAGACTAGATTATTTTTCTAATAACCTAATTCCCTATAACCATGGCTCTGATACCAATCTGTAACACCCCAACCGATGGCGGAAACATCGGGGTGCCACGTATTTGATGATTGTTCAGTAGCTCATGGTGAATAATAGATTCCATTAAATGATTTAAATGAATTACATACAATAGTTCTAGAATTTGTACATCAAATTGATTGAAACTATGCACATATCTTCAAGCATCAATACAAATCTTCAAGCAAATAGAACCTGAAACATGTTAAGTTGAAAATGTTTTGGGTCAACAAAAGTTGGTGAGAATTACATAGGTTTTTGATGATTGAATAAAATGTTGTGCAATTCATGTGTCATGTCAATCTAGTCCATATGTGAGAACATACTAGAAATAAATCGAGTGCATAATCAACCCTGATGACTGTTATAAAATGATACATACCATACGCTCATGGTCCAATATGTTATACGATAACAAACACCCACGTAACCTTTGTAGGAGGCACGTATCCGGGTGGGATTGTCAGTCCAATAGATCTATCAATGTATACCGCCGGCTGATCAATGTTAATGATTATGCTAGAATGGTGCTTACTCTAATCATGCTCAAGACATAATGCAACATAGAAAACACATAGACACATTGATGATTGAATTGCAATGATGATGTTATAAACATGTTTCACCCCAAAAATGGTGATAAATAGAAAAGGGGCTATGTAAAACTCACCTTGGTAAAATGTTATATCTGTTGAGAAATGTGTTGACCAAATGTATCAAGTATCACCCTAAAATGAGGTAATAAATATGTCTAAGTCTATCAAGTCTACAAATGTATAAGTTCTAGGGCTTCGAATTGGGGATAATTGTTCGTTTGATTAATATTAAAAATATTCGCCAATTGAGAGAAATTTAGTAAATAAATAACCAAAAATCTTTTTATGAAATTTAAACTTAAGATGGTTACAAGAGTGTGTTTAAAGTGTAAAAATAATTTTTGTAAAATTATTTTCTTCAAAATAGATTATTAAATCTATTTATTATAAATTGTCAAACTTTAACTTTAAAATTTAAAAATACTAAAATTAAAGAATTATATGTTTAAAAATTATATTTCTGTTCTAAATGATCAGAAATAATTTGTATAAAATTTTGGTGCAAAAATATTAAAAATTGAATTTATTATGATTTAATTATGATTAAAACTAACAAAAATTGATTAAAAATATTAAATAATTGATTTTTCTGAAATAAAAATCTTTTCAGAAAAGTTTAATGTTATAAAAACTTAGGATAATTTTTGTGGAAATTAATAAGAGCGTTTTGATATTTTTATAGATTTTTATAAATAAAATAGAATAAAATTGATTTATTTATTATATATATTAAATAAATAAATTTTTGAAAACTAAAAATTGTAAGTTGAACTATTACATCAGATTAACACAAGATAATTTTTGTAGAATAAATAAAAGAGTTTTAATAATTAAAAATGAATTTACAAGATTAAATGTAAATATATAAATATATACATATATGGTTTGAACAAAATAAACAAAAATAAGAACAAAAAGGCTGCTGCTGGGACTCGAACCCGCAGCCCCTCGTTTGGATAACAGTGCGCGTGACCATCTGGTCTAGACCAGATTCTTGTTCAGATTTGCTTTCAAAAAATATTAATACACAACTAACATGAAACCCCAAATCATTATGAACCCTAGATTCTACAATCAAACAATCAGACAATATAAACCCGATTGAAGTTAGGGCTTTTGTTGTTTGATTGCCGACTAATAAAACCCACAAAAACAATTAGACTCACAGTGTTGAATCGTTGATGAATGTCCGGTCAAAGCAAAAAGTCAAACTACGAACAAGATGAATATAATCAGAGTGATTCAGAGATAATTGGAGGTTGAGAGAGAGTTGTGAGCGAGTTGTGAATGCTTAGAAGCGTTCAATTTATAGTGTAATGTCTGGATCGAAGGATTGGTAAGGGTTGACCACCATTTAATGTCAAACGCGTCAAAGTTAATTGATTATCAATCAATTGATAATTAACGTACTGGTATGTCAATATAGGCCGATAATTACGAGTTATAAGTCAAACTATGATTAATTTATATGTTAATGGTGTCACTTGAATGGTCAAAAGAAAAGAAAAAAAAAATAAAATAAAAAATGCCTGCTGCTACTGCTGTTCGACGAGAAGAGAAGGAAAAAAAAGAAACAGCAGTATTTGCCTTTAAATATTTAACGAGTTGGATTACAAACAAGATGGCTATGTGGAGCAGTGGTTGAGGCGCGCGTGCTTTGTGTGAGAGTGGCCCGGGTTCGAGACCCGGCTGGAACAACTTTATATTTTTTTTAAAGTGGAAGGGGAGGGTTTGGTGGGCCGGCTGGTTCAGTGGGCTCAGTGTCTTGGGCCGCCTTAACTGGGCTTCAGGAACAAGGGATATGGTTGGGTTGGGTTGGGTTTACTAGTTCTAAATAATAAAATCTGTTTTTTTTTTTTTTTTTAACACATAAAATCTGGAATTTATTATTACTATTATTATTATTATTATTATTATTATTATTATTATTATATATATATATATGTTGTGAATAAAGACTTAGGTACAAAAATGAGGGGTTTTATATTTAAAATTTGGGGAAATTTTTGCGATGTTACAGTCATCCATGAGCTCACCCCGCGGGCGAGTGGCCTGATGCTCCCGCTCCCCGGGAGGGACAACATTAGCCAAAAACTGGCGGCAGTCCTCCACATCAAGAAACCGGGTGGTTGGCGTCAATGTCCAATTGGGCACAAAAATGCCAACGGAAGACTCACCACCCCCAAGGGGAGGGGCACTTGAAAAGCTGCGACCAGGCTCTATCGTTACCCTTTTCTCATTCTCATCATCGTCATCCACCGGCATATCCACGTCGCGCCCATAACCCTCGCTGATATCAATCGGCGACACCCATCCTTCGCCACCCTCTAATACATCCTGAGGTGGGGTAGGAAGACGTGCGGGTGTCGGCGACCGCGGAGGCGTAGGCAAACGCGCAGGCGTTGGCTGACACACTGGTGTTGGTTGGCAGATAGGCGGTGACTGATGCACCGGAGGAGACGTCGCCAAAACATTGCCCTGCACTTCAGTGTGCGCAGGCTCTTCAATTTGCACGATGGGAGATACTTGCCCCAAGGGGCCAAGATTAAACTCCTCAGCAATTGGGGCAGCCAACACATTCTCCGACGCGCTAGCATTCAACAAATCCGCTGCAAGAATGAAATGACGAAGGGTTAATAACAACAATAAGACTACAAAAAGAAGGGGAAGAGAACACGAACACTTACCCAACAGACTATCTTCTGCGGAATGCACAAGGTCGTCTAACTTAACCCTTTTCTCAACATGAGGCGTCAACTCCCCCGCAGCCTTCTTACCCTTAGAACCAGAACGCCTGGACCGTTTCTTAGGGCAGGGCGCATCAGTAGCGACCGGCGCGATTTCCATTACTTCAGTAGAAACAGGTTTAGTCACCAACGCGCCCTAAACCTCCTCAGTCAGCTTCACAGCGGACTCTCCTTGAACGAATGCATCTGAAAGTTCAACGTAGCTTCGTTCAAAAGGGTGGTAATTTTCAAAATACCTATTAACCACTTCGTGGTTAAGAACGAAATAACAATATTCACCTCCAGTTGCCTCTGACCGCGGCTTCACGATGCGATGCACAAGGAAATCGTCGTCTTCAGTCTCCCCATCGCTGTCATCTTCAACACGCACCGGGGACGACTGCGGGCCTTGAGTGCCTGCGGACGACGGAAGCGGAGAGCAGGATTCGGATGAGTCAGATGACTCATCGCTGGATATAATAATTAAAGGAAGGCCCGTCCGGATGAGCATGTTGACGGGCGAAGGATTATCATAAAGTGGCAAGGACTCACCTGCTTCGGTTATCAGCAGCTGCGAAGGGGCTTGCTCCTGCGCAACCTCACCCAATTTCGGACGAATGAGCGTGTCCCAAGCCTTCTCCAAAATATACAGCTCATCCTCCGCCAACTCCTTAAAAGCGAAGCCCATGTCATCCCCACCCAGCAGCATGTCATACAAATTCTTAACATCTGTAAACAACAAATAACAAAAGGCGGATTAATATTGATGAATAAATTGGGCGCGAAGCGCGAAAGTAGAAAAGAGTACCAACTAACCTTTCCCATCACACGTGAGATGCGGGTTACGACCCTTCACATCATACTTGATGCTCATCCCAGCCATCACCAGTCCAGTCTCCGGGATTTCACACAAATCAACAGGATGGCTAGTAAGAGTCTTGAACCAATCCTGCCCCTTATACTCTATAAGCACAACATTCCCTATCCCCTCAGCCGGGTCCAATCGACCCATCTCTATAGGGATAACCCCTTGGTTGATCCAGAAAAATTTGTGCTTCCACTCCCGAAAGCTTTTCACACCTGCCCCAGCGCATGCATGCACTCCAGCACGCGGCCTACAGGAGAGCCAGCTCTCCACAAAACTTAAGCTGTAGAATACATAGAGCATGTCCACCAAGGGTTCAATCTTGTGGGCATGACAGCAGAACTCAAAAAACATGAGCCTTGACATCAAACCATGGTGGATCTGGTTAATATGCACACCCACTGCCCGTATAAAGGTACCCAGAAACTGGGTAATCGGAACCCTAAAATTGCAGTCCCGGAAGTAGCAAGCGTATAGCCCAACCTTCCCTGCAGGGGGTTCCAAGATGGTTTTATCCGGGGCAGGCATCTCCACACCATATGAGGAGGGGAACCAACATCCCTTCCTGAATTTCCTAAACTCGTCCCTCCCCCAAACCGCCGTAACCTCTCCGGCATGCGGCGGCCTCTTCTTGGATCCATCATCCCCTTTCCTGGATCCTCCACGCTTTTTCTTCGGAATGTTTGTGATATGTTCCATCGTCACAACTAAGATCGCTTTACGGATAAAAATAAAGATGAAAAAACTGATGAACAAGAAAAGGAGAAGAGAGAAAATGCTTGGAGAAAAAGTAAAATGAAATGGATGCCAGAAGAGGGATTATATAGGGAGCTTACACGTGGCATGACGGTTTTAAAAATTCGAAAAAGCCATCCAGTCAGCAAAGGACACGTCACAGGATGAAAGAGAAAGAGGCATTTGAACCGTCCAGGCGGGCCCACCACGTCTCTGACAGTACAACCGTCAGAAACGTTTCGGCTACACAACCTGTCGCTTCATACACGCCGACTGACAACATTGATGTGAGCATTTATTACTGACGTCCGCACCTTTACCACTTGCAACACATCGCGCAGGCTACCAGAAATAAACCTGAAGCGCAAAAAACAGCCCGCATTGACACTTTCGTCTTACTAAGTCCAGCGTCTCGCATGCTGCGCATACAACACACTGGACTAGGGGGACTTGAAGAAATATGTACCCGCGCGTGCGCACGACCATGTCGCACACACGTCAACACAACAACATGACGTGGAGTTCTAGAAGACGGCGCACGCAAAGTCAATAGCAGGACAGGTGTCACCCGACAGGAGCAGGGACATGTGGCCAATCAGAGGCGTTTATTCCCTACTCCATGATCTCCTGCCAGTACGAGGTATGAGAAAGGACAAAAAGGACAATAGCAGGACACGTGGACCAATCACAATCACTGACCACCTCATGGGCCTATAAATACCCCCCCTTCGTCATCAGAAGAAGGGATCAGCTCGGCAAGAGAGAATTCGTATTATATAGCTGTGAGAAATAGATTATAGTCGAAACTCTGTAATAGTCTGAATCAGTGTTCTGTATTCATCTTATTGATTAATGAGAATTACGTCCTTTCCTATATTTACATACTAGCATTGTTATATTCGGGTCGTTATATTGGTGTTTCTTCAGGGAGCATACGCTCCACTGTAGAGAGCTGTCGGGGTTCAAGTATCGTCACGATTTTGTTCACAATGCGTTAATGGATATTCTCAAATGAGCAGGGATTTCGGCCAAGAAGGAGGCCCGGTTAATTTTCTTAAAGACCCGGCGGAAGGGAGGTCCACCCTACGCCCGGTTGACATGCTAGTGTTTGGCTGGGAGAGCGGAAAAGATGCATGTGTTGACCTTACAGGTGTATGTCCCTTAGTCAGGTTTCAGGATAGTGGGTTCATGGCCAGGCAAGCAGTACTAAGAGCAGAGTCAAAGAAGATGAAAAAGTACACTAAATCTTGTGAGGATAATCAGCATACCTTCGTTCCCTTGGCTTTCGACACATTCGTCTCCTTGGCACCGGAGGCGGTTCGGTTCTTGACACGAGTTAAGAGGGTGGTCCATAAAAACTTTTCGATCCCCCAGGGGCGATGATTTGTTTTCAGTAGATTAAAATTTTCTATTCAAAAAGAGATGACAGCGCAACTTATTACCCGTCTAGCTGCTATTCTTATATAATAACTTGTCCTTTTTATCTTTCAATAAAAAATAACTTGCCTTTTTATATCAATGAAAAAGTATTTAAAAAAAACTTAGTGATCCAACTTTAACATCTATAATCACTTTCTTTTAATGCCAATCAATAACCAAATAGATAAATCCAAATTCAAATATCGCTAAAGAATTAAACTACAATACTTTTGTAAGAAAAATACATGTAAAGACTACTCAAGTATTCTGATTTATCAATTAAGATTATCTATATCTATAATCTATATAACTTATAATAAAAGAATTGAGTTTGTATGAGGTGACATTCAATGGAGGCCGTCATGTGGCATCATGTGAAGTTTCTTTTAAATTTATTTATTTTGTGTTTTTAAATAAAATATATATCTATATTATCTTAAAATTTCAAATATGTTAATTAATATTTTTTCCTTATTTTCCTCTCACATTTTTTAAATGTTAGTAAACTATTATTTATTTTAAAATTTCAAATATGTTAATTAATATTTTTATCTTTATTTTTTTTCTTATTTTCCGCTCACAATTTTTAAACGTTAGTAACTTTTATGTACGACATTTTTTTGAAAAAAAATTACACCAAAGTAACGATTGCTTTATTATCTTTCCAACGAGCACCATATATAGTGCTTATACAAAAACGAAAAACATGTTTTTTAGTGAGTTTTTGTTCATGCAGAAAAAAACACAATGTATTTAGGTAATTTCTTATATAGGCAAGTCACTAATCATGTTATGATAGTATATATGTTTTTGAACCTACAATTACATATATGAATTGCCCATCTTCATGTGTTATGACAATATGCTTAGCATTAAAAGAGGTTGGGATTTTTTAATCTGCTGAGAACGTAGCATGAGAACCCTTTTGATAGTATAAACATTAGAACAACTTTCTTTAACATTAAAAGAGGTTGAGACTGATTACTTCTTTTATCCTTTTTTTATATACGAATTTTTTTAAAGAAAAAAAATTACACCAAATTAACGAGCGTTTTATTATCTTTCCAACGAGTACCATAGTGCTATATAAAAAACGGAGAAAAAAAATGACTATTTTTTGTAACCCGGCAGGTATTGTGTCGGGTTTGGGATTAGTTTAAAAAAAAATTGTGGGTTTCGGTCGGGTCTGGAATTAGGTGATACCCGACCTAATTACCCGAAACAACATACCCAAATACCCGAACTATATACCCGATCATATACCCATGAATTTTTTTAACGCATCACATAACCCTTAGACTAATGCGTTCGATATCTCAATAATTAACTTTTTTTTCTTATTTCATGTTAGTTCTTTTTAGAACGATCGATTACAAACTTCCGAATTCATTTGTAATGGCACTAGATTTCTACACCGGCGCGAAGATTCGTTTTTTTTTATATTTGAATATGATACTTATGGCAGAGATTTGTTTAAATTACTAATAATAATAATAATAATAATAATAATAATATATTTTATTATGTCATATTAGATATTTCAACCCGAGACGCTCCCAGGATAAAAACTAGTTTTATATATAAAACTATTACTCCAAGTATTCATTTAGCATTACTTATACAAACCAAAAAAACATTTATGATAACAAAAACTTCTAATTAACTTGAAAATATTAAAATACCTCTAGTTAGATGTCAAAATATTTTATCTTAAGGTAATAACTTTAAGTATCTATAGGTTTATTTTCAAGCATACTTAGATGGTAATAAAGTTTGTATAACATATGAGTGATAGAAGTAAAAATTAAATATGGAAATGGTATAATTTAAAGAAAAATATACTAAAACTATTGTATTTCAAATTTCATAAAATATGTATATACAAAAAGTACATACAAAACATGTTAGTTTGTTGGACATACCAAGTATTCATTTAGCATTACTTATACAAACCAAAAAACACTTATGATAACAAAAACTTCTAATTAATTTGAAAATATAAAAATACCTCTAATTAGATGTCAAAATATTTTATCTTAAGGTAAAGGTAATAACTTTAAGTATCTATTGGTTTATATTCAAGCATACTTAGATGGTATATAAAGTTTGTATAACATATGAGTGATACAAGTTAAAAATTATTAAAGATGGAAATGGTATAATTTAAAGAAAAATATACTAAAACTATTGTATTTGTCATAAAATATAATATGTATATATAAAAAGTACACACAAAACATGTTACTTTGTTGGACATACCCCCACCCCACCCCACATTCCAATCCCATATGATATGATCAATCATTCTAACATTCATTACATAAATTACATAAACAAACCTTTCTCTTATCACCCTTCAGTCTTCCACATTCTTTCTTTCTTTCTCTCCACAAAAGCACATTGATTACACTTTCTTGATTTACTACTACTCATCATTTAATGGCATCATCATCATCATCAACACTTCTCATACTTATGCCTTTATTATTATGCCTTTTATCTTCTTTCCATTTATCATATGCACAAATGGAAACAAATACAATCTCTGCAGCACCTGCATTACTACCCTCTATCTCTTCATCTTCATCACCACCATTGTCTTCTTCATCACCACCTTTGTCTTCTCCTTCTCCTGCTTTATCTCCTGACATCACTCCTTTGTTTCCTTCACCTAGTGGAGGTGAACTTTCTCCTACTGAATCATCACTCCCCACCATTCCTTCTAGCCCAAGCCCACCTAACCCTGATGACATATCATCTTTTGGTCCCAACACTATGGCCATCTCACCTTCTGGCTCACTCCCTCTCTCCTCTTCTGTTTCTTGGAATCCTTCTGCTTCAATGGTGGTGGCTGTTTCTCTAGGGGCTTTTTGGTCATTTCATCTCTTTATTTAAGAGTGTTTTACTGTTTTTGTTTGTTATCTAAGGTGGTGGTGGTGGTCATTGGTGGCAAGAGTCTTTGAGGGTAATTCAGACATTTCAAAGATAATATGTGGAGAGTGGTTTAAGGTAACTTTTTTTATTTGTTTGGTTGTGAATGGAGTGGGAATCATTGGTGGAGTAGCAACAAATAATTGTCTTTTTTATTTTATTTTTGTGTAATTCCAATCACTATTTGTAGATTTTATTTTTCCTTGGCTTTTCAAGGAGTACATATATATTTTACTGTAATATTTGTATGAGTCTTGTGATTATGTTGCTTTGTTGTTTCATGTGATAAGATTTGTCTTTTTTTAAAGTAAATAAAAAAGTAGTTTTTTCTAAAGAAGTTAAAAAGTAAACAAAAGGCATTCCTTTTAGCAGTCTCTCTCATTTCTTTAATCCATAGAGGACTGAGTAAGAATAGCATGATTAGTTCTTAATCATTAGAGATCACCATTAGTTTTTGGCACTAGAAGTTCAAACCCATGATCAAGTGATCATTGGTCTAGTGGATATCCACTTATTACTCAATGCCCTACCACTTTTGGCTTTAAAAATGTGAGTAGTGATTTTTCAGGGGATTTAATAAACCATACAACTCAAATATTTTTTTTAAACAACTTAAATTACATCAAATTTGTTTTGACGGAGCTCGGACCCTTGAACTCAAGAAAAGCAACACCTTAACTTCAACGGTTTTACTAATTGAACCAACCCCTACCCAACCATACCACTCAATTGAATGGAAAAAAGTGAAGTAAATCAGATAGTCTAGTCAGTTTAAGATTTGTACAGTTTTGTTTGCGGGTTATGGTTTTGAAAATAAGGTATAACTGTTCGGTTTATAGTTTAGAACTTGAAACACGCTGTTTGTCTTTATTATTTATCTTCTTTTGATTTTTAGAATATGCAATTATGCATGTTTGATATGGAATATATTCATGAATCATCCTTATATTTTAAAATGTTAATACAAACTAACAATTTTTTTAAATAACACGGCTCAAACGCCCAATCCCTAGAATCGAACTGTTTTGGCTGGTCTGACCGACCTAACCAACTTGGTTGGTTTAGTTTGTTATTTTTCTAAATCATAGTTTATGGTATTCCTAGAAATTCCGTCAAAGCCGGTCCAACCGAATAGTAAGCACCTCAAATTATTTGGTTACCATTAAAACCATGATTAGTAAGTTGTGATATAGCAACTAGTTAACCATTATATGTTTTGTGGGCTCGGGAGCTCTAAAGTCTAGGAAAGAATCAAGACAGGTAGATGTGACAAAACGTGGGTCGTGGGGTATCAATCAAGGCCCAACAATCTCAATTCAAAAATGAAAGTAACAAGGACCAACTTGCCTCCATATTAACGCATGCGTTTGATCCAACACTAAAAGAATGCAATCAAAATCAAAAAATGCTCTCTTAGGGAGGTCTGTAAAGTTGTCGAGCCCCACCAAACTTCACCTTGCCATGTCAAAATCAAACCCAACACCTTACCGATCCGTTACTCCTTGTCGAGCGGTGAGGTTTTTGACCGTTGCCGAGGAGGTGCCGGTGGTGTTGCTGATCAGCAACGGTATCCGGGTGTGGCTACCCAAGGAGTGCCCCGTCCCCCCTTATACAAACGTTGTGGCTTCACAAAGCACTCATTTACAATCATCCGTTGGTGTTGGTGCATTCTTAGACGAGCCAACCACTGTGAGACTTTTAGAAACGACTCGAAACCTCGAAATCAGGGAGAGTTATGTGAAATATTGAACGGTGCTAAAGGCTCGTTGCAAAGTTGTGGTACTATATTTATATGAAACTCAAAGTCGACTTTGAGAAATCATATTACAAAATATTGGAAGACACTCAACCAAATTGATAACATGTTATTTTGATAATAATATGAATCTTGAACATAATGGATTATCAGTTTTTTTAAAGATAATAAAAATGGTTTTATTTCTTTTTGTTAATATAGTTAATATTGGGTATGTTTGGCAAGAAGCTTTTAAGAGCTTTTATAAGCTACAAGCTTTTAATAAAAAACTCATACTCAATGAAAAGCCTTGTATAGTTGAAGAAGCTTCAAGCTTTTAGGTTAGAAGAAAAAGTTCTATATTGAAAAGCTCAAGGGCGAAGGTTAAGAAAGACCATGGGTGGCCCTGGCCTCCCTGTTTTCTGGCGCAATGGAAGAAATTTGCGATTTTTATAGGTAAATTGAGTTCGGGTTGAGTCCGGCCCCCACCGTTTCGCAAACCAAGCTTCGCCACTGGAAAAGCTGATACTAGCGTTTAAGAAAAAGCTTTTACTAGCTACAAGCTTTTAATGAGTAAATGATACAAATACTCATTCTATCATTAAAAACAAAAACAAAAAAAACAAAAAATCTTACAAACTTTTAGTTAATGCTCATTTTAGTCATTATATACATTTTATTAAAAGCTCCATGTAAAAATATATGTGTGTCACATAATTCAAGTGTGAACATTTGTTATATAACACATAAGAATGTTGTTGGACTATTGAGTATATTATTATGAATTTGGGTTAATGGTTGTATCAAGAATGTGCAGGCTTGGGCTAAAGTCTTGGGCTTGTCAATGGTTGGGCGTGGCCCAGTTGTGGTCTTTACTAGGT
Organism: Ambrosia trifida; assembly: GCA_028751855.1. Classification (NCBI taxonomy): domain Eukaryota; kingdom Viridiplantae; phylum Streptophyta; class Magnoliopsida; order Asterales; family Asteraceae; genus Ambrosia; species Ambrosia trifida. The sequence continues at coordinate 15,814,135 of CM054133.1, read as the reverse complement.
TGTGGTGCAAGTTTTTCGAAAGCTCATATGAGCCGTTGGATATTTCTGATCTTGACCGTTGATTGCTTGGTTGTTGAGAAGCTTCGAGATGGGCTATTTAAGCTCTCTTTCTTTCTCTCTCTCATCCGATTAGGTCATTGTATTTTTTCGATCAGTCTATCGTCTCTCTCGTCTATATTAGGGTTTGTATCCTTTTTATTTTGTTTCTGTAAGTCTTGTTCATATTTTCCTTATAGTCTTCAACTGCTGATCTTGATAATCAGCAGTTGATTGACAGCCTTTGTATTTGTTATAAGATCTCAGTGATTGCTGAGATCATTTGGGTTTGGTTGGGTATTTTTCAGGTTTGGGTAAATAATAGTTTTGTCACCGTTTTGTCGCTATCTCTCTTGTTTATGAGTTGTTGTTGATGTATGGTTGATGTTATTGTTTGTATTGTTGATCAGTAGCTAGATCCATAATTTTCTTCACTTCAGCTGCTATGGCAAACACCAAAATATATTTAAAAAGCTACAGCTACTAGTTTCCAGCCACCAGCTAGTTTTACCAGACATGCCCTTCATCAGTTGAAACATGAATATAACTAGGTGTATTAATACGCGCGTTGCGCGTTTTTCACATGACGCGTTAATGCGGATTTTCTAAACTCAATATTTAAACAAACTTACTCAATGCCCAACATGTTATCATTCAATTCCGCAACAAATACGTTAATTCAAAATTCAACCATATGATGAAAACCCACAATCATTCGACTTAACCTCACCCAGAAGCCATGCATTTAGTCATCATCAATGGGTACACAACAACCCACACAGAAGGGAATCGGAGGTCAAATGGTGAATAAACCTCACCCAGAAGCCATGTATTTAGTCATCATTAATGGGGACACAACAACCCACACAGAAACGAACCGGAGGTCAAATGGTAAATAAAACAATATAAATAAAATAATAAAGTTTTTGAATAAAATAATATAAATAAAATAATAATATAGTTTATTATATTTATAAAATAATAATGTAGTTAATATAAATAAAATAATATTATTTTTACTATTCATTTATATTTACTATTCATTAGGTTTGCAAATTAATAGTATGTAATTTCGCTCTAATACCTTTTTTATGTGTTTTATGTAGGTGTATCAGAAAATAACATAAATTTATTAGATAAACATTTTTAAAAAGTTAAACCCCAATATGTGATTTATGTATGTACGTATGCAAAAGCATGAGAACTCGTGAAAAACGAACAAAAACACATTTTTTTAATACTATCAATATGATTACTATTATTAAGATAAAAAATTACTCTCCAATTAATTCATTTATCCTCTTTTTTTTTTTTTCTTTTACAAATATGTTAGTGGTAAACCTACACATGTGTAAATTTTTTTTGTACGCGTTTAAGTTTAAACGCATAAAAGTTATTGATGTTGTATGATAATAATAATAATAATAATAATAATAATAATAATAATAATAATAATAATTTAAATATAAAAATAAATTTTGAATTTGAATGGTTATTCATCGAGTTCTTGTTTTTCTCATGAAATATATGAGTTCTCAAATTTATTAAACATATAGTCAAATGTGACATTGTGCTTGCATATTTGGTTTACGTCATTAAAAATTTAACATATGTGGCATCATGATTATTAGACCATGTGTAGTGAAGGGGAAAATATAATGCCCCTGTTTCTGATTGGTTGTTTATTTTATTATTTTTTTAATTAATAAACTCAAAATAATTAAAATAAAAAACAAATAATATTAAAAAAAGTTACAAAATAATTAAAATAAAAGACAAATAATATTAAAAAAAAGTTACAAATAATATTAAAAAAACGTTACAAATAATATTAAAACACACTGCTAATATTAATTTAAACATTACATATTCCTAAATTACTTATTTAAACACTAGATAATCCTAAACTACTTATTTAAACATTACATAATTAATCCTAATTTTCTCCCCTATTGAGAGTAATTATCCCAGTCCTCGAGTGTGTAGTACGGCGGGGACAGGGAACGATTGCTATCGCGACCATCGGATCTCGCATCCGAGCGGATCCAGTAGTACTCACGAGAAAGGGAATAATTGTAGAAGCGTTCCTCTTCTTGAGCATCCCTTAGTGCTTCATACTCCTCCTCAGTGGGCTCCCGGGGAGGAGGGCTTGAAGTGGGGTTGGGGTTGGGGTTTGGTTGGTTCTCCACAAACTGTAGGCGACCCATTCCCCTAACAGCCATAACATAATTTACACACCACACAATCTCCTCTTCAGTGATATCAGCATCTGGGTGTGGGGGAATGTATCCTAGGAATGGAGGGGACGGGGTTGGAGACACGTTGAGTAGGAGGAGAAGAAAACAGTGGTTGAGGAGGAGGAGGAGGAGAAGAAGAAAACACTTGTTGAGGATGAGGAGGAGAAAACACTTGTTGAGGAGGAGAAGGAGAAGAAAACACTGGTGCACGACATCTCCGGCGAGCTTATCGCCAGAGATTGAACGGTTCGGCAAGATCATTTGGATATCCACCACCCATAGTTGGTTTGTAGTGGAGTTTTTAAAAAATTGTAGTGTGTTTGTTTGTGTATTTTATAAATGTTTGTGTAGTGGAGGTATATATATATATATATAGTAAAAAAATAACCGTTCAAATAAAACGGTCAAATTTTTAAAAATCAAACGGTCCAATGCCACGTGGCAACAATTGATTGGTTGGTTCATTTTGGTTGTAGCGTTATATAAGTAATGCCGGAGGAATTTTTTGCCCCATAGCGCCCCCCGTAACGGTGTGGGGGGGGGGGGGGGCGCTGTTTTTTGGCTTAACGCCCAAAAACGCCTCCACTACACCCAGTCTTATACATAAAATTTGATATACATCCACACCGGAAACCTTGTTAAAGTCCAAACATCTTTGTCTTATGTTAACATCTAGTTGCTTTGAACTTTTTAGTTTAGCGGGCAGTGTATAATCATATGTTAACATACCTTGAATGTAGAATGTTGGTTAAAAGACTTGAAGTAAGATGAGGGATAATCATATGAAAGTGACTATTTACGGTCTTCTCCCACAACATCTCTCTATTAGAATCAACCACCTTAGGGTGGAGTGGTATGGAAGTTCAATGATAGAAGACCCATGGCTTAAAAGTCATGGGTTCGATTCTTGAGAGCGTCGGGTTTACCGATTATTCCATTGTCGTGCTTTCGGGCGGGTGGATAGTCGGGTTTTCCCCGGAACTGGTGGACTTGGTGAAACCAGGAGCTCCCTTACATGTCTGGCTATGCCGGGTGGAAGGGATCCTGATTTGACTGAGTAGGGACTCCGAAGGGAGTTCTTGATGAATTTTGTTGGCCGTTAAAAAATGTAGAATTGCGTTGTTAAAGTCTGACACCAAAGTAATAAGGTCTACAAACAAGCTATAGATGTTATTAAGTTATCAAAATGTGAGAATGTATGGACACAAACAAAGTGTCTAATGTAAAAGTCATTACAGTATAGTTATGGTGGTTGGATTGGTTTATTGCCAATTTGCATTCACGGTAAAAAAGTGTAATTTATGTTAACGTTGCCCCTTCATTGCTGCGCTTTCTATATTAAAGACATGTTTTGACAAAGTGCAATATAAGACAAACATACCCAAGTTGTGGCCATCTTTCCATACCATTTCCTACTCTGTCGTGAAGTTGCCAATTAAAGGGGGTAAATTTACCTTGGTTACCCTTAAGACTAAAATAATGCGGTTCTGAGTTCAATAAGATACGGCAAAAAGATTTGACTATTTGTAAAGACTAAAATAACACAATACCAAATGAAGACGATCAAACAAAGCTTTAGCTTGTGTGAGTGAGTTTAACTTTTGACAAACGGATTTGAAGTTCTATGACTCACCAACCCTCGGTGAACCATGTGAAGTCATGCTTTTAACTTTTGATAAGTGCAGAATGTTTGGGCACCTAATTCGAGCGGATTACACAATCATGTAATACATTTTCATGGATGGTTGTCAACGAGAATGGTGAATTAGAGCACCTAAACTGGTTATGCACCCCACATTTTTCTCCCTCTCCCTCTCCCTCTCCCTCTCCCTCTCTCTGTGTGTGTATTATGTGGCCATGTAAGATAAAAAAAAAATATGGTGAATAAACTAGCCGAATTTACATGACTTGAATTTCATTAGCAAACATACATTTAATTGATTATATGAGATGAAAAGGTGATATGCGAGAGTATATTCGTGTACAATTTTTTTTATGTCGCGTAATGGTACTCGTTAATGAATGGTAACCGTTTACATTGTGAGTTTAAATTTCTTTAGAAACACATGTAGTGGAAATTTTGTAGTCGATTAAGAATTGTGCCGTGGTGAAATCATCTTACCAATTGTAATTTGCTTTTTTTTTTTCTGAGCCGGATTTTCGAGATATAGAAAAGGATCAAGACGAATACAGCTACTACCACCATTACTCTAAAAGATACAACTACAATTTTAAAAGATACAACTACAATTTTCACGAATACAAATACTACGCCCATATAATTTAAAAGATACAACAATCCATACACAATTTTCACGAATATTTTAACAATAAAAAAAAAAAAAAAAAAAAAAAAAAAGACAACTTAGATTTTAATAATAAAAAAGACCCATAAAAAAAATTGAACCCATTTATCAAAGAAAAGATCATTCCAAATTTTCCAACAAACAAAATGAATCTTTACTAAAATCTTTTAGAAAATGGCTGCTAACATATTAAGAACATGAGTAATTTTAAATAAAACTTGTGAAGTGAACTTTTCTTTGGGACTAAATGGGCATATATTATTTTAAAAGAATATAAAGAATATGACACAAAATACCTGGATTATGAGTAGCAGAGCCTTCAGTTGAAACTATCTGTATATGATCTTTATAAAGGAACAGCAAACTTTCCCCAAAATACCCCTTTAAGTTTACTGAACTCAAATGGGCTGCTGCTGTTGCTGATGGTTTGCTTCTTCTTGTAAGCATCTTTAGCAATTCTTGATTTGAGATTAATATTTTCTTGCTTGAGAAAATCAACACTAAAACTGAGTTGTCTTATTGCCTCTTTCTTCTCTTCATCCTTTTGTATCAATTGTTCTTTTTGCATCTTGTTTTCTTCTCTCAGTTTATTAATCTCCGCCCTCAAATTCGCCATTTCTTCATCAAGATTATTGATCTGTTTCGCTTGTTCAGCGAATTGGGTACATTTATCTTCATCGTCTTCTTCTTGTTCTTCTTCTTTTTGTTGTTGTAGTTGTTGTTCAAGATCATCAATGACCACAGAATCATCAGAATCATAATAATCATGGTCAAAGTCACACGACTCGGAATAACTGTCGTATGACTTCTCTGATTCTTTTACTACTAGGGAAGTTCTGAACTTGGACAAGGGTGAAGGGCAAGATGTCCATGGAGTCAAGTGGCGGTTTCCGCTTTCGAATTTGACTTGATCATATTTTTCTGCTAATGAGCGGTGAGCCCGATAGAGATCCTCAACGATAGTAATGAGCTCGGGGCGCTTCTTGTAATACATTTCAGCGCGTTTTGCGAATGAATCTGCGTCTTCCTCGATTAGCTTAAGCATTGCCTCTGTCTTCTCATCCAGTTCTATCATCAAATTATAATTTTAGTTACATTTAGAAAGCAAACATATAAAAAGGCAACTGTGAATTAATTTATTTGATACTCTGATTCAAACATCATTTTTTTTTAACCTAGGCTAAGATTAGTATTTTGCTCCGATAATATAGACATCATATAGACATCATAACAAAACCCTAACTAACCTAACGGGCCCGTGGGCTAACACTAATAAACCCTAAATAATATATTCTAATACTTATAAAAGCTCATTTCTATTTGTCACAAATTATTGTCTAGAAAAAACTTAAGGCCGTCCGTTGTGGACGCGCGAGCGACATGACTATCAAGTAATCCGGTCACTTGACCCCATTGTGGTTGGGTGTGAGCACCGGTGCGACCAAAGGTCACTTTCTCCCGTTAACCCATACGAAAACCATGGCTTCTGCTCGCGCCGCCGGGGCTGTTCGCGTGGGGTTGTTGTGGCTGGGGGTGAACACTGTCCGCGCGTCCACAACGGACAGTCTAACACCAAATTAAAGGAAACTTTTTAATTCTGCTTTCAGACTTGGTAACAGAATCAAACAGGAACATAGAGGTTTTAATATTAGAATTTTTTCCAACAGGAACATATATAGAGGTTTTAATATTAGAATTTTTTCAAACCGTGAAACCAAACCGCTCGCAACGCCTTGGTCAGTTTTAAGTTTTAACTTTCAATGGTTCGGTTTTGGTTTTAGATAACAAAAAAACCATTACTAACAGTTTGGCTCATGGTTTGACTTAAAAACCGCCAGACCATGAACACGGATCAACCCTAATCCCAGGGGCAGGTTCAATAAATAAGCAATTTTTAGTAGAGAACCATAAGGGTGGCCGGGGCGCTCTCAGCAAAGTTGCGGAGACCCATCCAATCCTTCTTTGTCATGTAAAAATCACACCCAAAATCATCAAAATGTGTGGTTGCCGAGCGGTTACTTGTTGCCTATCGGTGAAGTTTTTTAGGGTAGCCAAGGGGGTGGTGGCGGTGTTGCCAGGCGCAGGATTGAAGAGGCCATGGGTGCCCAGAAAAAACACTATTATTATCTACTTAAAACACATCTATTATCTACAAACACTATTTTTTTTCAAAAAAAAAAAAAAACAGTTAAAAGAGATAGAAGCATAGTATTATTATAATACCTGCAAGAGTGGAGTGTAGCCATGGAGATTTCCTGGGGATGCTGTTGGTCTGACTGTCAAACCACCACCATTGTGTTGATAGCTTGCTCTTCATCTCCATTTCTTCCTTTCTTTCTCTCTCTCTCCTCTGTTTCTCTCTCTAAGACGATGAAGAAGATGACAGTTAACAGTTTAGATATATATGGGATGATTCACTTTTCACACACAACGGTAGCAAGAGGAGCGTATATACAAAAAAGAAAAAAAAAATGAAAAGAAAGATAATAATAATAATAAGAAAGGGTCATGTCAACCTCATTGCTCAACGGTCGAAAAATGTCGGCCCACATATCATGAGCCCAACGGCTATCAATAGAAACACTTTTTTTTTGTCTACTAGAAAACCACTTCAATATATGTTTTTAGGTAATTTATAGATATCTTTACAACTTATGCTTTGTGAGATTTTTTAAAATATTTGGTTGCAAAACAAGAAGGGAAGAGATATTGTACAAAGCTTCTTAACGTAAGAAGCGTAAAAAGCAATCTTAGCCATTAGATTAACAAGATGGTTGGATGCAGATTAAAACCCCTAATCATACTTGGGTTAAACTAACCAAGGGTAAAATAGGAAAAACCGTCTAATTTTTTTTTTCAAATCGTAACAACAGAACTAATTTGAACCTTATTTTTTTATCGTTTTCAAATCGATTCATGTTCAGAATGATTACACAATTCAAAAACAAAAAAAAATCGATTACAATGAACGAAAACGTAAGATCAGTATTTGAATCTAAAAATAATAAAAAACAGAGGATTAAAATAATCATATGAACAATTATGAATAAACACTCGTAATAGTTGTCGAATACTTTCGATTTTGTTTCAATAAGTATGATTAAACATAAAAATTAGGTTAAAAAAAGTTGCAGAGGAAGAAGATGAAGTTGGTGAAAAACAGAGCCTTTTAAAATCTCAGACGCACTCATCAAAATTTTCAGACTCACTCATCAAAATTTCAGACGCACTCATTGAAATTTAGAAGCACTCATTAAAATGTTTGGAAGCACTCATTAAAAATTTAGAAGCACTTATTAAAAAGTTTGGAAGCACTCACTGAAAATTTAGAAGCACTCATTAAAAGTTTGGAAGCACTCATTGAAAATTTTGGACGCACTCATCAAAAACCAACAAAAATTCAAACGCACCTTTACCAGATAGATGCACGTGCCTTCATCTTGTTTGTTTATTCCTTTTATTCATTACACAGGTACACAATAATCAACCCCTAACCTTATCTCCTCCTGAGATTATTGTTATTAGCTCTTCCACTGATGTAAATCTCACCAACAACTCCAATCCTTCAAACGCACCTTTACCAAACATTAAACGCACCTTAACAAAAACATTCAAACGCACCTTTTACAAAAACATCAAACTCACCAGGCATCATCTTCTCCAATCTCTGTCTGCGTTCTCTGTTGGTCGTAGGATGTGGTCTAACTTTAGGGATAAGGACCAGAAGGATGAGCTGTCGTCGCCACGTGTTGTGGCTGCAGGAGATACAGTTTTGAATGATTATGTTGACGAAAGTGACGTTGACGTTAGGTAAGTGTTGGTTATTATTATACGTCAGGTCATGGGGTGGCATCGGGTTAAATATGGTGGTGGATAACTGGTCGGATTTGTGAGGACAGAGGTGGGGGATGATGATGGTGGTGTTGGTGGTGGTGGTGGTCAGATCTTGATTGGTTTGTTTCAAAACAGGGAAGAGGAAAATAGGTTTAATTGTAGTTAACTGTGGTTAGGTTAAATTGACGGTGGCAAATTCTAGTGTTTTCTTACACTTCTCACGTTAAGGGACTTTATACCCTATACTTTCTCAAACAAGAAAGTGTACATTTTTATTATTATCTTTGTTTCATTTTATTACTTAATTAAATTATGTATTTAATATTGTAATACGCATTAATTTTATGAAATTATATTGGTTTTCATACACGGCGTAATGTGGGTGTGTGGTTCAATGTTTATTTTTTCCCGTTTGACAAGTTCGTCGTAACGTGCGGGTCCAAGATCGACTTAGTTATTCTTTTTTTTCTTTTTTTTTTTTTTGTATTTTACGTTTTTTGTCTAACTTCTTCACATTAACATGCCGCATCAAGTCTACATTACCGAATTCACCGGTTTCAATTTTAGTTATTACGGTTCAAAAGTCTTCTTTTTTAACCGCCACTACTTATGAGAAGTTATTACTTGTAATTTTCACGATATGAATTTCTTTGACTATGCTTTGATCCTTCGGGTTAAACCTGACTCTTTCTCTCTAATAGTTAGGGGTGTACAAAAAACTTGCGGCTCGCTCGAAAAAAACTCGAAAAAAGCTCGCTGGAAAAGGCTCGTTTTGTTTTCGAGCCGAGCCGAGCCAGCTCGTTTTGTAATCAAGTCGAGCTCGAGCCAGGGGTGTTCAGCTCGTGGCTCGGCTCGATGGCTCGACTCGTAGCTCGACTCAGGCTTGTGTATGTGTAATTAATATATAGATGAAAGTAATATATTTTGGCTCCAAACACAATTCTAAAATTCAAATTTTGAAAGCCCCGCTCATATTACCTATCTACCTTATCTCTTCATAATCCAATAAACCCTAACTTAAAAAAATAAAAAATATACATGTATATGTGTAATTTTATTTTATTTTTGTTTTGTTTTTTATTTTATAAATATTTATAAAAATAATAAAAAATAACGAGCTGGCTCGAGCCAGCTCGAGCTCGGATCGAACATTTACGAGCCGAGCTCGAGCTCGGGCTCGGGCTCGGCTTTTCAGCTCGACAAAAAAAAAACGAGCCGAGCCAAGCTGGCTCGTTTAAGTTCGAGCTCGAGCTCGAGCTCGAGCTTAGCCTGGCTCGGCTCGGCTCGACTCGACTCGGCTCGTGTATAGCCCTACTAATAGTGGGTTTTAACCTGAACGGGTTTAACAAAAATCGAGTTTGAATTTCTTTGACCGGATCGACCCGATTTCAACTCAAACCATGATATACGAACCTGATTTGTGTGCACCTCTACTTTTGGCACTAAAACAACGGGTTTAGGTTCCAAATTAGCAAAATTTCTGTGTTTTCAACTTATTATGTTAATTGCTAAATGGTATGAAGATTGTTTAACGGTTGTGAATATAAGTTTTTCCCTTGAGCACTACATTTTCTATTACTTACTTATAATTTTCAATTTCTCTCTTTCTTTTTTTTCATCACTGTCTTATCCAATTTTCTAATCATTTTGACCTATTTTCTTCATTCATGCTTGGTTTGTTGAGAACTCAAAGTTGAAATTGAGACAAGTAAATCGTTCTATGATCACGACTAAAAAAATACATGTGTGTTGTATACAAATTGCATTAATCAATTTGTTACATATTTCCCCTTACTAAGGCTATGAATTACATATTTACGCTGCCCCTAAAATCAATTACATATTCCCAATGGGGAAGGGAAAATACGTAATTAACTTTTTACATGTGTATGCTTTAGGAGGGGAAATATTGGGTAAATATGTAATAAATGATCTTAGCAAGGGAATATATGTAAATGACTACTTTTTAACCGCGACACCACTTTTTAAAAGCTAATTTTTCTCCATATTTTCACCTTGCCCGGGTATTGAATCTGAGTCTTTTCTCAAAGAGGCTTTGCCTCATACCAGACTACAACCCAAGTGGCTAACCATGACACCTCTAATGTGGCAAAGTGGGTTTGGTACTACACCATGCTACTTAGTAGAAAATTAGGGTTTAAACACACACTTAACCACAAGAATCATAAAAAAAAAAAAAAAAAAAAAAAAAACATAACTTGGATAAACTAGACTTAGGTAAAAAAGGCCTAACATAAAATTAAAAAAAAAAAAAACATAACTTGGGCTACAATTGAAATTACAGGGTCCATAAGCAGGTCATATGGCAAAAAGCGGCCTAACAATCATACCCAACTCCCAAGTTCCATCATTTAGAGCTTTGATTTTATCACTGAGAATTTTCCCAAATTTTAGTTATTTATAATTCTTTCCTTTTTAGTCCAAAACGCGTAAATTAGGCCTTTGGATGTACCTAACATTTGAGGCGTTAAGGATGACATGATGTTAACCAGCGTTGAACATATCCACTTTGTGTCAATAAGATACACTAGTAAAGAAATTTGAGCAGTAATACTTAATACATAGAACTATCACCTCTCCATTAACTAAGCAAAAAAGAAAATTTATAAGTGGGCAAAGATTTAATCCTAGTGCATAAGAAAATCCCTACAAAATCATTACTATGTACAATAACTCAGTCCAACTCATCACATTGACGCCACGTCATGTTAACGCTACATTATCATGTCAACGCCACATCGCGGGTACCGGTAACATAAGAAATGAACCCTCTTCCACCAAAAACCGGCCGCATAAAAGCATCATCAAACTTCCTCCAATAATAATGAATGGTGTTAGTAGGATTACTAAACATCACTTTTAAGTTGGTTGTTGTCTCTAAACTAGTTTCATCATCTACTGTTTCAGCTTCTAGATCAAGTCTATGCCCTATAAGTGGCATCATGATTGACTTTGGACTTGATGGTTGTGTTTGGTCAACATTAGATGAGTTGGTCAACAAGTTTATAATAGGCTTAGTCAACAGTCCAAACACCTACAAATAATAAAACAGAAAAACACCTATAGATAATAAAACAGACAAAAATAGTTTATTAAATAAATTAAAAATCTAGATACTTACCACAGTACTGAATAGAACTATAATAATGGTGCTGGTAATCAAAAGTGCATTGGCTGGCTCCATATGTTGTTCATCAGACACAGTAAACTGCATATGTTTCAAATATTAACTTAAATCATATTTAAACCTGAAACACAACATGAAAATAATCGAGTTTTGGGTACCCATTTAACTAAACAAGTCAACACGCTTAAAATTCGAATAAAAGTTATATATTTTAAAAGGCCACCCGTTTGACTAGTTTAGATAAATGGGTTATACAGGTCGTGTTCAGGTTACACATTTTAGTGTGTGCGCTTTAGGATGGATGTCTTTAACAAGAATAAATATATGGGGCATGTTCTAGTTTATCATATCAACCTACCAACCGAATACAATTGACACCCCTAATTTAAATCGAATCTAAGTTTTTACCTTTTTATAAGCAAGTGCCACAGAGACAGCGCCTCGCATTAGACCAGCCCACCAAACCGTGATCTGTGAAGAGATTGATTAAAGTAAGTTGACTAGTATGATATGCATATGGAGAACTATTAATTTGGCCAAGAAACTTCAAAAGGTAGTTAAAACTAGTTACCTGCTGCTTAAACTCGATTTTCTTATCGGTATTCTCTGTGGTTAAGTTGGATATTACTGAAATAGGGAAAACAAAACATGCTCTCCCAACCATAATTAGTCCAAGTAGTACACCACTTGCCCCGAAAGATTTTCTCGGACTGTAGAATTAGATTTTTAGTTTGAAATAGCAATCACCTCAAGATATGTGGGCTTGGCAGGTTGGGTAACTGGTCAAAACAGTTCAGGTCAAAGAAAACATTTTTAGAATGGGCCGGTCCAGGTTGGGCTGACCAGCTAAAAGTTTTTTGTCCTATTTTTAGTTATTTTTTTATAAATAATGACGCACTTATTATGGTTACAAAAACAATATTATGACACTTCTAACAAAAAATAAAAAAATATATAAAAAGAATTTTGAATACGGCGATTTAGGAGGTTATATGCTTTATAATAGACTTTGGGCAATTTCCCATCCGTTTGTACGTGTAGCTAAAGTTGTTAAATTGACTGTTGGAGATATAAGACAGCCCAAATCGACCCACGAATAAGTGAGCAGACCAAAATTACCACCACTACAAGAGAGATATCACAGTGGTATCTTATATGAAAAAGGTTACCTGTCATTGACAAATTTCCATTTTTCAACATCAAGTGCATCCATACCAACATACATGAAGATGAAGATTTCAGCAATAAATGACATTGTTGCAAAAGCATGTCTGCAATCCAACAAGAACATATTAACGATCTACTAGAAACCTAGGAAATGTCTTTTTTTTTGTTGGAAAAATGTCAGGTTGAATTTAAATGGCAAAAGGTAACACACTTTGTAGTTACTTGTGAATTGATGGTGACATTATGCCAAGCATAGTGTGACATTACAATACCGCAAAAGAATACAGTAAGGATTCCACTTAATCCAAAAACCTGGAGGAAAACAATATTATTATTGTGAATTTGTGATCAACTGTTAAACACAAGCCAAGTGTATATATTAAGTGTCATAACTGATATAGAGCACTTACTTCAGCTAAAACATATGAAAGGTAAGCCATCAGTATCATAAGAGAGACTTCACGATCCGTTGAATTCCTGAATATTCACATCATGTGAATTTGAGCCAGTTGTTCGAAATATCAAGACAAATACGTAAACAAACTTATATTTGCGGAAATAAAGTAAGAGGCTGAGAGCAAATAACTGCATACCTTCTGAAATAGAGTGTTCTAATGATGAACGAACAAAGCAGCCCAACCTACGAATGCAACAAAGTGTTATTTACACACGCACACACACACATACAGAGAGGGGGAAAGGAAGGTTCTTACCAAAACTCCCAAAAAAGTACTTAAGACGAATAATGACAAGAAATTCCCAGCAAATTTGAGGGCCGTGAAAGTGTTCATGTCTGATAGATCAAATTTTGTAATTGCATTGAAAAGTACAACAGATGTGGCGTCATTAACTACGCCCTCCCCAAACACTAGACTGTATAACAATGGTGTTTCGTCTTGATTAAGAACCTGTTCAATAACCAAACTGATCAAAATAAAGATATATATGCCCTTATTCTCCATTTCATTAACAATCACTGTTTCAACAAAACATATTTACCTGCAAGGTGCAAACAGAATCTGTTGCAGAAAAGATGGCTCCAAGTGCTTCCCACAATTAGAGGAAATACAAAAACTTAAATGAATTAGGTTAGCAAAACATGATAGATTAATTGTAAATGAAATTATACTTTTATAGTAATATATTTTGGGTAAATCTATCTATATACGTATCAACTTTAAATGACGGATGCGATAGCAGGAATGAGCAAGGATATGAGTTCCATTCTGGAGTTTGAATGAAAATGTATATGAAAAAGAAAACAAAAGGAAAAGATAACATACAAAGATAATCCTTCATGTCAAGATAACCAATGCCCAGCTTAGGAAACAAACGTGTTGCGCCTGAATTAAAATTTAAGTTACAATCTAGCAAATGATATAACTAAATGGAAATGTCATCAATGCTTGCGATATTAAATAAAAAAAACCTAACAATATCATAATCTAGGCAAATATCACGACTATATTCTCCAAAGCTATTAAGCAGTGGCGAAGCTCGAAAAAAATAGTGGTGGGGGCCGAAAATCACGAGACTCAAAATTTTTCCTATCGGTACGGGCCAGAAGTCAGAAGATCAAATCTGTGGGGGCCGGACTCAACTAATATAAAAAATTACCCACAATAATCACAAACTACCACAACTGAGCCAAAAAACGGTGGGGGCCGGGGCACGTCCTGGCCCCCATAATCCTTCGCCACTGCTATTAAGTACATGTGCAACAGAGTAAATGTTCCTGAACCTTCATATGTCATATATACTATAAAGCAACTGCTATCAAAATTGGATAGCACTAGATAAATAAAAACATATAGTTCTTCTAGACAAGAATAATTAAGCATCTTAACATACCGAATGATATAACGGCAAAGGATATCAATGTACCAACGGCTCCAAACAAGGTAATAGTTGTGAAGTTTTGAAAAAACTGTTTCTTTTTAACCTGGAACCTGGTAGGTACATAACCCATATCAGAATAGCATTTTTGATAGATTGAAACATATATGTTAAGGAGAAGACATAAGTAGCGAATATTCTAAATAAGACTTTGTGACTAAATGCATTTTAACAGATATAGACCGTAGACTAATAGCCAAACGTCCACTTTATACAGCATATATATTTATAATGCAAGAATATTGGTATTTTATATAAACATGTTCCCCGAGAAAGAAAATATTGCAATTCTTATGAGACATCCCACAAAAGATATTTCGCTACTTGTGAGATAGGGGAACCTTGCAATCTGTGAAGCATTCGTAGAAAAATTAAGAACATATAATCCACAGGCATTCATGATTCAACACCTAAAGGTATCGAAATGAAGTATGGTAGAACGAAGAGCGCAATAAGTAGTATATTCAAATTAGTGTTTAGTAAATCTTTTGTTTGATTCAACAACTATATTTTTTACACCTAAATACTACCTATCTTTGCACTTGCCAGGATTTGAACCCACACAACTTTTGTGGGGCGCAAGCACCATACCACTAGCTCACTAGGTCAATTCTTTACTGTGTCACACGCTCACCCTGGTAATAACATTAACAGTATTCAAATCCTAAAAAGATACGAACCCGGCATTGAATATAATTGGTGGAAGAAGATATATAAAGAAAAACTCCTGCTTGAATTCCAATATGTGCGAGCTTGTACCACCAGACGTTAGCAAAATAATAATTCCTGTGCCTAAACCCTGTCAGCAGAACATCTTTCCATAAGTTTTGTCTTCTCAAAAGTTGTGAAATGCTTGCCTTAATTGTGTATTATATTATAAATTGCATAGCTAAACAAAGGCAAAACCTTCACCACAACAAGATTCATATACAAAGCCTATAACTCACAATTGCAAGAGCGGTGATAGATTCATTCATCCATCGACTTTCTTCAAGAAGATGACCGATTACAATGCATGCGCAAAGAAGTGCTGCAAATAGAGCTATGTGGTGAACAAAATCTGTCTCTGATTCTGATTTCATTAGACCATAATTTGCTTCTATAAGGTTCATACTGTTGGCCAAAAAATTGTAATTGAATTGAGTTCCTGAACAATGTTCCAAGTGTCAAACAGAAAGTCAACTTAAAGTCAACCACCAAAAAAAAACAATCCTAGTAATTAACCTTTTCCAACAACATCAAATAAGTACACAAGGGTGGTTCTGGCACACAATGTCCTTAACCTAAGAAACGTACAATACCAGCTCAAATGAACTCTGATTGAACTCATTTCAACAGCGTTTGGAACCAGCTCATCCAACCCTATCCCTAAATCTAAACCCTAAACTCTAATTCATCATCATCATAATACTCAGTTAATCCCACCAATAGCAAAGCTAAGGTAGGGTCTGAGGAGGGTAAGATGTAGACAGCCTTACCTCTACCCCATGGGAATAGAGAGACTGCTTCCAGTGAGACCCTCGGCTCGATAGTGGTTTTGTATCAAGCCTTGGATATAAGGCACATAACACTTAGCAATCGGGACAAGCCCGAATGGTGCATGTAACCCCTTGTCTTTTGGCTATCAACGCCACCACATGATGCATGATTAACCATCCGTCGTTTTTAACGTTATTTTCACGTAATTAGTAAAATAACGTTAAAATTAGTGCAACTTTACTTTTGCCCCCCGAGGACCACACATATATACATTATATGCGCACAGCCGTAAGCGGGGCTAAAACCCTAAACTCTAATTCTAAACCCTAAATATATTTATATAGGGTTCGACGAGCCGGTTCCACTGTTGCTGGAATGAGACCAGTCGAAGTTCATTTGATCTCGTTTCCTACCTTTCTAAGATTAATATCTCTTTGTATTTGATCATGCCACTAATACATCAAACAAAATATCCATAAAAAGGTATTAAAAAAAAAAAGATAAATAATAACTAATCATACATGATACAATCCTCATTTAACATTATACAATACCAAACCTACAATTCATACTCGCTAAAAGCTAATTCGCCGAATTAAATGAAATTAACTAGCCTTCTAAACCAATCAAACTTATTACTTATCTAAAATTCATTGCGTTTCAGGAGTCATTGCCTAATTAATTACAAATACAAATAGGCTAAACAAAGACCAGTTGCTGATCGTGACGAATGATATCAAACGAGATTAAACAAAGAGATCATACCGCGAAAACGGATTGCTGATGGTGAGAAATGATTGAGCTAATGGAATTTGTTAGGGAGCAAAAGTGTAAGGAAAGGATTGAGGTTTATTGAATAGAGATGATACGATGAAACCAAATAAGTAAGCGGAGAAATCAACTTTGGAAAAGACCGGGAAAATAACGACTTTGACGTTTTCATATATATTAATTAATTAATAATAATAATTAATAATTTCATATGAAGCTTCTTGATGTAACAAAAATAACATATTTAAAATATAGTAGTAGTTATCTATTTTTAGTCTGTGTGTTTAAGGTAGTTCGGGGCATCCCTCGGCTGGGTGTCAAGACTTGGCAATTCGGCTTGTGCAAGCCGAAGGAAGAAGGAGAACAAGCCAAAGGAGGATGAAAAAGGTGGGGTCATGTGCGGACCATATCATAGGGTGTGTAATTGGTGGCATAGTAAAGTGGTGGGGTCTTTGGTTCTACGCTAATTTAGGCTTGCGTTTCGGTGTTTAGGCTACTTAAGGGTAAAAATAATGTGGCAGTGTGTGATTGATTAGGATGGGGCTACCAGTGGCGGATCTAGAAATTTTTTTAGGAGTAATATTCAAAAAAATTTACCGCAGTTGTTCATATAGTCTTGGTTTTAAAAAAGTGCGCCTCAGGCGCGAGGCGCGAAGGGCATCACCTTATGTGACCTTAGGCGCACGACGTACATGAAGCGCATCTGAGGAGCGCTTTGTGGCAAAAATTGGCCTGGGGCGCGTGCCTCAAGTACACTGCCCCTTATTTGTGTAATAGAATGTTGTTAGTTATTTCAGCCCATATGGACAAGTTATACACCATGGTAGAATTAACTTATACTAGCCAAACTATGTCAGAGTCTTTTATAAGTGTAAATGCGAAATCGGCCTAACTAATTTCCTTGCCGATCTCTGTTCGGTTATCCGGTAGCAAAGATTCTTGGGAATGGGTTGGTGCGGTTAGAGTCTGTAACACCCAAACGATGTCGGAATCATCGAGGTGCCACATATTGACGATTGTTCAAAAGCTCATGGTACTAAAGTATAAATATTTTATTCAAATGCTTCAATTACAGATATTCATCAAATACAAATCTAATTCCACACGTTGTCTGGATTAACTCTTTACTAAGTCCAAATGTCCTACATGAAGTATTTTAACAATCAACCTGAAAGATGTACGAAAATAATTGTCAACATCAATAATATTGGTGGGCATACTCGGTTTGTATACGTATAATATAAGTTTAAAGAAAATGATTTATAATTCATGTGTCATGATTCATTCAAGGCAAATAAGATAAACATGTAAGAACACAATGCGAGTCAAAATCTAACCTCTTTGATGGCAAAGACTTTCTAACGTCTATGGTGACAAAGACTATCTAACCTCTATGATGACAAAGACTAAGAATTAACAATGACCTAAGATTTCCCACACGCATAAGTACTTTCCTTTCCACATGATGCATATGTACTTTCCACTAGGCGAGACCTAGGACTTCCAACACGCATAGGTACTTTCTTTCCCACATGCATAGGTACTTTCCACTAGTCGGGTTGTCAATCCCAAAGGTATATGAATATGTTTATGAATATGTAATGATTACAAGTATACAACGTTTATGAAGTTTACTTTAAAAAAATATGCCTGTCAACGACGTCATGTGTCCGTTTTTCATAGGCTAGTCGGTTTTTATGAAGTTTACTTTAAAAAAAATAATAAAAAAAAATTGATAAAATAAAATTGGAGAATTATCCGATCCATATTTACCGGAACTAAATTAACAAAAATAGAGGGTTATCCAAATTACCCGCCAAACTTATATAAAGCGACAGTAACTAATATCATCATTCATCATCATATTCTTTTATTTTCTTCTTCTTCTTCTACAATACTACTACTGCAATCTCTCTCTCTCTCTCTCTACGCACAATCTCTCTCGTTCTTTAGCAATAATAATAATAATCTTCATCTTGTTCTATTCCCATGGCTTACATTCTCTCAGCGATTGTTCTGATACATATTATTGCATTGCTCAATCTTCGATTTTCTGGTTCTGTTTCGAGGTCCAACGATGATGCTGTAAGTCCATTCTTTCTTTCTTTCTTTTTCTATTATATTTCTTTTTCCTGTTTTAATTATCGATACTAGGTGTGTGTTTAGGGTTTAGCAAAAATTAGGGCTTTTGTTCTGTTTTGCAGCAAGTCATTGGGGTTTCTTTAGTATCTGTATTATTAGGGATTTTTGTTTTTTTGAGTCAATGACTGTCTTGTATTCTTGATAAAAGATTAGGCGACTTCTTGTTGTGTTACATCATAGCTAGACAACCAGGGTATAAGGAATTGATATGATCTTTTGCCTATTTTAATATGGATATTAGTTGTGTGTTTAGGCCAGGGTTTAACAAAAATTAGGGCTTTTGTTCTTTTTTGCATGATTTCTTTTTGTATTATTAGGGCCTTTTGTTTTTTAGTTGTGTGTTTAGGGTTCATGCTTTCTAGAGTCAATGCCTGTCTTGTATTCTTGATACATAAAAGATTATGCTTTATAAAGACTTCTTCTTGTTTACCTTCTGTTAGACAACCAGGGTGGGTATAAGGAGCTGCTGGTAGAGAAAGGGGGGTGGGGGTGGGGGTGGAAGAGGGAATTATCATCTTTCGGTCAGAGGATTGGCATAAGAAATCATGTTTTTTCTCCTCAATATGGTCGTCACTTTTTATAACATATTAGATTAGATTCTACCAGCCCAATGGACCCTCTTGACCGCAATCATAGTTGTTAATAGCGAATAGCGGTAAACACTGACATGCTATGCAGCGATAGTGATAAAATAGCCGGCACTATTTTATAAATAACGATACACCAGAATTTTTTTTAAATATTTTATATGTATATTGTATCAAAATTCTTTGGTATACACGCTTTTTTTTATGGATATTTAACAAAACCCTAAAATCCAACTATTTTTTTTTATCTATGTTCAATCGATATTATGTAGATTGTATTAAAATTCTCTATTATATACACTATTTTGAATGGATATTCAATCGCTATTTATATTAAAACAAACACAAAAAAACCTAAAGTCCTGCTTTTTTTCATGCTATGAAGGCGCCAAACACATATAGCGATGATCCATCGCTTCACTACGATATTCGCTAATGAGCGCTGTTAACAACTGTGATCGCAATTGCTCTTGGTTACATTGGTGCAATATGAATGTCTGTTTTATTGGTCCAGTAGGTCATTAGACTCGTGATTTATGGCTGTTTAGTTATCGTAGCAATTATATAATCTCTATATTTAATGCAGTATTACAACAACTAACTTAGGCATTCATATATATACATACACACACACACACACACTAGGTATTTTGCCTGACATCAGCAAGTATTTGTGATAAATGAATATTGGATTTCATCAAGACTACAGATTGCATAGAAACTATTTGTGATGATGAGAATATAAATAGCCAATATGGTTACTATGCATCCTATTAAAAAAATCTATGAAGGACGATCATGTCAGTTTACTATTGTATTTTCACATTTTCAATTATTAGATTTTGAAAACATTTTATTAATCTTACCAAACAAGTGACTGTGAGGTTTATAAATCATTTAAAAACATTATGCAATGAAAGTCATGTACCAATGAACAAATGCAAAGTTTGACCATCTTGGTTGCGCTTTACCTGTCATCAACAAGTATATAGAAAATGCAGAATATAACAGAACTTGATCATAAATCTCAAGACTAATAAAAGGCACTTGATCATTTATATGACTGAACCTCAAAACTTAAAAGGCACTCTTCATTTTAAAAGATGATATAATAGAATATGAAAAATTGTTACATGATATAATAGATTATCATTGCCCCTAGTGATTTCTAACTTTTTGGTATTTTTTTTTTATATCAGGCTTTTGCAGCCGTGTCAGGGTTCTTTTCTGACACCATTTCCACCTATTTCGGCGTGCTTTCGGGGTGGATCAAGTCATTCAGCAAGATTTTTCACTGCAGCAAACCGCATGATTCTGTTCCTGTGCTTGCTGCAATAAGGTGTACACCTATTCCTATTTCTATTCCTATCCATCATGTTGATTTTGTCGAAAGTACACCCATTCCTATTTCTATCCGTTGTGATGGTGATTTTCTCGAAAACGCCAATTGTCGCATAGCTACCTTGTTAAAGGAGCTAGAGGCAATTGAGCTTCGATTTCCTGCCATGCGTTCTGCTATAGACAATCTGTGTACTCAAAAACCCATAAAACTCCCAATTCGATCTACCCAAAAGCCCGTAAAAGTGCCTACTCTCGTTATCACTAGACACTCTTTAAAGCTTCCAAATTCCCTGACCACCAAAAAGACTATACTGCTGCCGAATCTCACTACCCCTAAAAACACTTCAACGCTGCCAGCTAAAGCTACCACCAAAAAACCTTCAAAGCTGCCAAGTCGCGCTACGATAAAACATGTTGAGCTACCAGTCCCATCTACAATCCCCTGTACTCGAAAGCCCACAAAACTGGCAACTTCTGTAACCACCAAAAAAACTGTACAGCTGCCGAATCTCACTGCCCCTAAAAACACTTCAACTCTGCCAACTAAAGCTACCACCAAAAAACCTTCAAAGCTGCCTAGTCGCGCTACCAGACAACCTGTTGAACTACCAGTCCCGTCTACAATCCCCTGTACTCGAAAGCCCACAAAACTGGCAACTTCTGTAACCACCAAAAAAACTGTACAGCTGCCGAATCTCACTACCCCTAAAAACACTTCAACGCTGCCAACTAAAGCTACCACCAAAAAACCTTCAAAGCTGCCAAGTCGCGCTACCAGACAACCTGTTGAACTACCAGTCCCGTCTACAATCCCCTGTACTCGAAAGCCCACAAAACTGGCAACTTCTGTAACCACCAAAAAAACTGTACAGCTGCCGAATCTCACTACCCCTAAAAACACTTCAACGCTGCCAACTAAAGCTACCACCAAAAAACCTTCAAAGCTGCCAAGTCGCGCTACCAGACAACCTGTTGAACTACCAGTCCCGTCTACAATCCCCTGTACTCGAAAGCCCACAAAACTGGCAACTTCTGTAATCACCAAAAAAACTGAAAATCAGCCAATGCCCCCTACCGTAAAAAGATCTAGATGGAAGTTTTGATGTTTCATGAGAACTAGAAACAGGTGAGTTTTTTTGAGGTTATCCTATGCTGATTATTTAATATTACATAATCATATGCAGTTGGTTATCCTATGCTGATTATTGAATGTTACATAATTCATGTAGTTGGTATTGGAGTGTTTTGAACTTCAGCCAGATACCAATGTCTTCTGGAACCTGATTCCTATTTTTTCCAAGGTATGCTTTATACTTTTATTTAGTTTTGAATACTCAAATGTTGATAATTGTGCATTTTTGGAGGTTTTTGTTTTTTTATTTTTATTTTTGTTTGTAATGGAAATAATTAACTCTTTAATGTGTTTTTTGCCGAACAACTGGATGAGGTAAAGCCGTTTCATACAGCATAGCTTCTGCCATCTGCTCCACACCCTGCCAAAACACTTAGTTAGGTAACTTTAGGTTTTAAGATTATTTATATATTATATATTGTTTTTGCATTTGTAGATTTTGGTAGTAAATCTTATTTTTCTTCTGTTAGATTGGCCTTCGATCTCTTAACTTGGGAATTTGTCCAAAACTAAATACCCTCAAGATTGAAGCACTAACTATGGTATTGCTTGAACTCAAAGGCTGTGGTCATCTACATTTACTCTTCTTTCTCTGTATCCCTCGGTTGAAATTCATTAACAAGATGCTAACGCTTTATCTTTCACAAATGCAGCCAACTGAAGGATGACTGCTTATCTCCAATGACCGCCTCATGCCCTCTCATTGAATCACTAATTCTGATGTCTTGCACATCTGTTGGTTCTGATGGACTCGCATCTCTCCGTTGGCTTCCTAATTTGACATCACTTGATCTTTCCTACACATTTTTAACCAACTTGCAACCAGTATTCGATTCCTGTTTGCAGTTAAAGGTTAGTGTTATACTGTTATTATCACTTATTTTTTTTTTTAAATTTCTGATTTTCGGCTTACTACTTTTATTTCTCTGTTCACATGGTAGCTTATTTGGGCTTGGGCTGAAAGCTCGCTTAATATTTAATACTTTTTTTCGGGCCTTGTTGTCAGATAAACACATGCAATGGGTTTTAGTGTGATGATTTTTCGCCCAACAAGCCTTACAAGCCCACAATGTGGACCGAGACTTGGAGCGGCTGGTATGTAATTTAGTTAATGTTCTTTCTTGATTTCATTATCATATGCTTAGTTAACAAACTGCCATTTCATTTATACCTACAGGTTTACAGAATTTGGCGGGCCCATTTACGAGAGGCCCGTTCAAGATTAGGCTTTTGGTGTTGCCCGCTTCGTACAAAAGGGCGGATCATTCTTCAACTACTACATGGTTGGTTTACCTATGCTTTTCTTTTTGTAACAGATAAAATGTTCTTATTGTAACATGGCAATATCACTTTTAAGGTACCATCTGAATTGTTCCATGGTGGCACGAATTTTGGTCGATCCGCTGGTGGCCCGTTTATCACTACTAGTTATGACTTTGATGCTCCAATTGATGAATATGGCGAGGTTTAAACTTTAAACTATCTATCTGTATTTTGACTTGAACATACATCTTTTACGTCAAGGTTTGAACTCAATTCCCCAATTATGGCGAATTGGGTTAGCCAGGATGATTGGGAACCGATAGAAACAAATCACAGAGAAAACTGGTTTTTTTATTTGGGCTGGAACGCTGGGTTGACCCCCCATCGCTTTGTGCCCATTTTCAAAGTTTAAATAATTAATTACTAAATATGATGACAAAAACTTAAAAACTTTTTAATAGGTATTTAGAATCCCCCCCCCCCCTCTTTTTATATGGTTATTTAAGAGGTTGTAAGCATTTGGATACACTTTAGGCATCTTGAATGGTGGAAATTAACTATAGCTTAAATCGACCCGCTTAGGTAAACGGGTCGGAAAATGCCATCTCTACTTCAAGTGTTTAAATGTTAAGATTCATTATGAACCCATACAGGCTTGATCAGAGAACCAAAGTACAGTCACTTAAAGAATCTTCACAAGGTGATCAAACAATGTGAGCTGGCTTTACTTTCAGCAGAGCCCGCTATCACCTCTTTGGGAAGCCTACATTTCCCCAATAAAAAAACCGTAGAAACCATCTTACTAAATTATTCTTTTGCAGCTTTTCTCTCAAATTACAACACGAATAATGCTGCCAAAGTGACGTTTAATAACAAACACTACACTTTACCTCCTTGGTCCATAAGTATACTTCCCGATTGCAGCACTGTGGTTTACAATACAGCGAATGTATGTATGATCAATATTTTTAAAAAAGTTATAACTTTTATACATATATTTTTTTTTGTTTTTTGTAATTCTTGTAAAAATGGAACAGGTTGAAGTTCAATCCACACAACTGGAAATGAAAGCTAGTGATTCCAATATGTTTTCTTGGGAGATGTATACTGAAGATTTAACGGTTAGTGATGAAAGATCTACCTTCACTGCAACGGGCTTATTGGAGCAAATTAATATCACAAGGGATACTAGTGATTATCTCTGGTATACAACTAGGTAAGACTAATTTATCACATAAGTAACAAATATGGTTTTATATTATTATTAATATTATCATTATTATTATTTATTATTTGCAGTGTTGATATTGGTATATCCGAATCATTTTTACGCGGAGGGGAGCCCCCAAAGCTTCTGGTGCAGTCAATGGGTCATGCTCTTCATGTATTCGTAAATGGAGAACACTCGGGTATGATTTTTTAAATGTTGTTTTTGTTGCTAAGCATATATTTAAACTAGAAAAATGATGTAATATTTGATGCATTTGTAGGTTCTAGTTTTGGTACAAGAAAACATAGGAGATTTACATACAAAGAAACGATCAACCAATGCGCTGGAAGCAACAAAATTGCACTACTTAGTGTGGCCATGGGATTGCCGGTCAGTTTCTTGATTTATTGTATTTTTGTGCTTGCAATATATTGATGTTTTGTTTTTGTGAAGAACATGGGAGGGCATTATGAAGCAATGGAGACTGGAGTCTTAGGTCCGGTGGCTCTTTATGGTCTTGACTACGGAAAAATGGATTTGGCATGGGTCAACTGGACTTACCAGGTGCGTAATGCATTTTTTAGGGTTGATTAATGGGTCAAAATTTAGTCTTGGTTTTAGATAGCGCGAGGCGCACCGAGGCGACAGGGTCTTGAGTCGTTTGAAATTATAATTTTGTTCTCAGTATAACAGTTTGGTTAATTAATACCGACTATCTTAATTTCTCTATTTGTAAAGTTTTTGTTTTTGAAATAAGGAATTTATCTAAATCCACATATCTCCACATAAAAGAAATTTATAATCTGATTATGATATTATCTTATTTAACATCATACAAATATACTCAAAATTATTTTATGATCCACATTAAATTTAAAGTATAGATAAGTATACAACATATCATATTAGTAAAATCTCTTAAATTTCCATTATTATGAATTATGATACTTGGTAAGTTAGGGGGGTCATTGGGAATCGGGAGGGAACCGACTGTGAATTCCAGTTTTTCTTATTTCAAAGGCGTTGGAACCGACTCGTTGAATGCTAAATGGGGTTTAAGTTTTAGGGTTTAGAGTTTAGGTTTTAAAGTTTAGCTTTCAGGGTTTAGCATTAGAGTTTAGTTTTGGGGTGTAGTATTAGAGTTTAAGGTTTAACTTTAAGGAGTTTAGTTTTGGGGTTTAGCATTAGAGCTTAAGGTTTAACTTTAGGGTTTTAGGTTAGGGTTCGACGAGCCTTCCAAGGCCACTGGAATGAGTTCAATTGGGTTTTGTTTGAGCCGGGTCCTCGCTTTTTTAGAGTTTCTGATGACACCCCTCCCCCCGGAATGGTTTCAAACTAATGATGGACAGTTGTAATTCTGTCTGAGGCATGGATATATACCTGGGCTATGAAGAGGCACGCCACTGAGCCCGAATATGCCGTCGTTAAAAAAGAATTAAGATATACTTAACCTTACCATGAGAATTAACCTTACTATGAGAATATTATATAAAAAGATTATGATTTTAAAAATAACAATCAACCTTTACAATCATATGATATAAATGATGGGTTAAAACTTTCTCTTGAAATATAATCGTTTTGACTTCTTTTATGTATAAGATATTGTTTTATGTCAATATAGTGTAATTGAATATCATGTATAAAGTAAACATATTGTTTTATGTATTGTATGTATGTGGATATTTGTGTACGCTCTGTGGTCTCAGACCATGGTTTGAAAAAATCATTGCCAGCCCGGGGTCTTGAACCAAAGTTTGAGCTGAAAAGGTTCACTCTGGAGTCTCAGATTATGGGCTGATATTTGGGTTTGTGACAAACCTGAAATAAAATAAAATGAAACAAGAACCCTCAAAATACCTCTTCTAAAAAGATTTCTTGATTTGGGCTGTGTTCATCTCAAATAGGTCAATGGGTCGAACTGATAAAGTATGCTAAAAGGGAAGCAGTCAAAACATGTTGAAACTCTTTCTCAATTTCTACATCCTATTAAACCTATTAAGACTACAAAAGCACAAAAGATGGTTTGGCTGTGCTTCCTTTTGACCCATACTAAAAGCCACAAGAATCTGAATCGGCCCGTTCTCTAGCCTGTGAAATGTGCAGTCTCTGCCCTGTGTAATGAATTTCTTAATTCTTATTCTTTAATCGTGTTTCGTCTTTTTTTGAGTTGGTTTCTGGATTAAATGATGAACCAACCGAAGAACAAGGAGGAATTGAATCACCTTCAACGATAAATGACGGACCCCCACCTCCCCAGAATGAAGAAACAGAAGAGGATAGTTCAGGAAACGTTAGTGAAGAAACTGAGAGTGAGGTAAGTTGTACAATCTAATTATATCATATCAGTAGTAAGCTAGTTTATTATTATTATTATTATTATTATTATTATTATTATTATTATTATTATTATTATTATATGTTTGTTTGATCAGAAAAAATGTAACCTAAATAGGCACTCATAAGTAAATGGCGGCCGTAGTTATTCTTTTAATGATCTGGGCTTCACAAACAATAAGGTTCACCTTGAACACATCATGAGTTTTATATGCTAAAGTATTAAACATACATCTTTTTCGTGGATGTATGAAACTGGATTTGTAGGAAGAAGCAGCACTTTTTCGTGGGAAAGGGTAAGAAAAGCCGTTTCATAAAACATAGCTTCTGCTCCACACCCTGCCAAAACACTATATCAGGTAACTTTAGGTTTTAAGATTATTTATTTTATATTCTGTTTTTACATTGGTAGATTAAACCATTTTAGAGCTGCATGGGTCAGGGTTGACTTCCAAATAACTGAAGTTATTGAAATTATCAAATTTGTGATAAATTATTATGCAGAGGGTTTCCAGTTTGGCTGAAGTATGTTCCTGGCATTAGTTTCAGAACTGATAATGAGCCATTTAAGGTCACACTTTCCAACCTTTTTTTTTAAAATTATTTTTTCTATATTTTTTTTATAAGAACAAGCAATTTAATTTACTAACACAAATGCAGAGAGCAATGAAAGGGTTCACAGAGAAAATTGTCAACTTAATGAAGAGTGAAAAGATGTTCGAATCGCAAGGAGGCCCGAATGCCCGATTATTCTTTCTCAGGTATAAGCATTTTTTTACAGTTTTTAATTTTTCTTTTTTTTTTGTATTTAATTACTGGTTGGTGATCATTAAATTTGAATTTATGACATGTTATGACGATGTTCATGAATTTATTGGTTTTAAAGTTGATTACACAATCTGTTTATAACTTTGAATGATGATTGGTGCAGGTTGAGAATGAGTATGGATCTGTAGGAAAGGCGTATGGAGGAGCGGGCTATAACTACATGACTTGGGCTGCAAATATGGCGGTTAAATTGGACACGGGCGTCCCATGGGTTATGTGCAAGCAAGATGATGCTCCTGATCCTATTGTAAGCCCGATCTGACCCGTTCACATGGTAGTTTATTTGGGCATGGGCTGAAAGCTCGCTTAATATTTAATACTTTTTTTTCGGGCCTTGTTGTCAGATAAACACATGCAATGGTTTTTACTGTGATGATTTTTCGCCCAATGTGGACAGAGACTTGGAGTGGCTGGTATGTAATTTAGTTAATTTTCTTTCTTAATTTCATTATCATATGCTTAGTTAACAAACCGCCATTTCATTTATACCTACAGGTTTACAGAATTTGGCGGGCCCATTTACGAGAGGCCCGTTCAAGATTTGGCATTTGGTGTTGCCCGGTTCATACAAAAGGGCGGATCATTCTTCAACTATTACATGGTTGGTTTATCTATGCTTTTATTTTTGTAACAGTTAAAATGTTCTTATTGTAACATGACAACAATACTTTTAAAGTAACATCTGAATTGTTCTTGTTTGAAACCCGAGCAGTTCCATGGAGGCACAAATTTTGGTCGATCCGCTGGTGGCCCGTTTATCACTACTAGTTATGACTATGACACTCCAATTGATGAATACGGTGAGGCTAAAACTATCTATCTGTACTTTGACTTTTAAATCGACAGTTATGACTATGACTATGACGCTCCAAAGTCGACAGTTAAGTAGAAATGGGTTAGTTGAGCTGATTGGGTAACATATTAAAACAAGTGACAGTTAAAACGGGCCATTTTTATAAGGGCCGTGTTGACGCACCATTGTTTTTTGTCCATTTTTTAAGTTGTTTACATAATTAACTACTAAACATGATATACAAAAACTAAAATGTTATAATGTAGATTTAGTTTTTGTCGAATATAGTTATTTAAGCATTGGATACACTTTGGACATCATTTGAATTGTTGAAAATAAACTATAGCCTAAATCGACACGGGTCGAAAAAGGCCATCTCTACCTCGAATGTCGAAATGTTAACAATTCATTTGAACCCATACAGAAGAATCTTCACAAGGTGATCAAACAATGTGAGCCGGCTTTGCTTTCAGCAGAGCCAGCTATCACCTCTTTGGGAAGCCTACAACAGGTTTAATCTTTATAAATCTAACTTCATTTCCCCAATAAAAAAACCTTAGAAACCATCTTACTAAATTATTCTTTTTCAGGCTCATGTCTTCTCTCCCAAATCAGGACCCTGTGCAGCTTTTCTTTCAAGGTTCAAATTCAAGTCGACAGTAAAGTAAAAATGGGTTAGTTGAGCTGATTGGGTGACATATCAAAACAAGTTACAGTAAAAAGGGGCAATTTTTATAAGCGCCGTGTTGACCCACCATTGTTTTTTGTCCATTTTTTAAGTTGTTTACATACTTAGATTTAGTTTTTGTCGAATATAGTTATTTAAGAGGTTGTAAGCATTGGATACACTTTGGTCATCATTTGAAATGTTGGAAATAAACTATAGCCTAAATCGACACGGATTGAAAAAGGCCATCTCTAACTTGAATGTTGAAATGTTAACGATTCATTTGAACCCATACAGGCTTGATCATAGAACCAAAATACAGTCACTTAAAGAATCTTCACAAGGTTATCAAACAATGTGAGCCGGCTTTACTTTCAGCAGAGCCCGCTACAACAGGTTTAATCTTTTTAAATCTAACTTCATCCCCCCCCCCCCCATAAAAAAAAAAACCTTAGAAGCCATCTTACTAAATTATTCTTTTTCAGGCTCATGTCTTTTCTCCCAAATCAGGACCCGGTGCAGCTTTTCCCTCAAATTAGGACACGAATAATGCTGCCAAAGTGACGTTTAATAACAAACACTACACTTTACCTCCTTGGTCCATAAGTATACTTCCCGATTGCAACACTGTGGTTTACAATACAGCGAACGTATGTATGACAATCTTTTTAAACAAGTTATAACTTTTATACATATTTTTTTTTCTTTTAAACAGGTTGAAGTTCAATCCACACAAATGGAAATGAAACTTAGTGATTCCAATATGTTTTCTTGGGAGATGTATACTGAAGATTTAACGGTAAGTGATGAAAGCTCTACCTTCACTGCAACGGGCTTATTGGAGCAAATTAATATCACAAGGGATACTAGTGATTATCTCTGGTATACAACTAGGTAAGACTAATTTATCACATAAGTAACAAATATGGTTTTATATTATTATTAATATTATCATTATCATTATTATTATTTATTATTTGCAGTGTTGATATTGGTTCATCCGAATCATTTTTACGCGGAGGGGAGCCCCCAAAGCTTCTGGTGCAGTCAATGGGTCATGCTCTTCATGTATTCGTAAATGGAGAACACTCAGGTATGATTTTTTAAATGTTGTTTTTGTTGCTAAGCATATATTTAAACTAGAAAAATGATGTAATATTTGATGCATTTGTAGGTTCTAGTTTCGGTACAATAAAACATAGGAGATTTACATACAAAGAAACGATCAATCTACGCGCCGGAAGCAACAAAATTGCACTACTTAGTGTGGCCATGGGACTGCCGGTCAGTTTCTTTATTTATTGTATTTTTGTGTTTGCAATATATTGATGAAGACTGAAAGTTGATGTTTTGTTTTTGTGAAGAACATGGGAGGGCATTATGAAGCATGGGAGACTGGAGTCTTAGGTCCGGTGGCTCTTTATGGTCTTGACCACGGAAAAAATGGATTTGGCATGGGTCAACTGGACTTACCAGGTGTGTAATGCTTTTTTTAGGGTTGATTAATGGGTTAAAATTTAGTTTTGGTTTTAGATAGCGCGAGGCGCACCGAGGCGACAGGGTCTTGAGCCGAGGCACAAGGCGCAAAAGCGCATCACTTTTCCCAAGTGTGGCACAGTCTTTATATATTGTACAATCTTATAGGTTTATAGCATCGCCTATCCAAAATTTAGCTATAACAAGATTTATATATGATTTAATATATATCACATATATAAAACCTAAAAGGTTATATGTACAACATCCTGAACAAAACCTTGCCCGGGCCGGGTACTCCTCATGACTGTGCCTTATGTCGCTTGTTCATGAACTTTTGCGCCTCAAGTGTGTAGTCAAAAGTAGGCGCACCTTGGATCTCCTTACGCGCCTAGGCCCGGTTTTTTAAACCAAGACTTCAACACGGGTCAAAACCGGTCAGTTTGGAATAAAATGGTTTAGGAGATTTTATGAAATGAAAGCTAACCCAAATTGACCCGTGCATGAATAAATGAGTGGAAATCGTCACCCCTAATTTCTGTCACGGATTTGCTATTTGTTTTACAGGCCAGTCTAAAGGGAGAGGCTTTGAATGTTATCTCCCCAAATACTAATTCTTACATCAAGTGGACTCAAGATTCCTTAATCAGTCAGAAACAACAACCGTTAACATGGCACAAGGTATGGCTAAAGTCCAGAAATCAAGACCGTTAAACGTTATTATTGATAAAGATTTCATAACCATATGGTCACTTGAAATCTTTGCAGGCTTACTTTAATGAACCCGGCGGTGATGAGCCATTGGCTCTAGACATGAGTAGTATGGGGAAAAGGCGAAGCACGGATCAATGGTCAAAGCATAGGGAGATATTGGTCAACATATGCTAATGGTGATTGCCAAGGGTGCCATTATGCTGCAGTCTACCGGCCACTGACTAGTCAACTCGGATGTGGTCAACCAACGCAAAGATGGTACCATGTTCCCAGATCTTGGTTAAAGCCAAGCAATAACTTGTTGGTCCTTTTTGAAGAACTTGGAGGTAACCCACTAAGATTTCGCTAGTTAAGAGATCAACGGTCCAGTGACCATAGCAAACCGCAACTTTGGTCAAACAGACTCGAACGATTGTTGGTCGAAGCTGTTTGGGACGAGTGCATCAAGGGGAAGGTACAGGAAGTAAAACGACTAAGTGATTGAGAATTTAGCCTAGTTCTTTAGCGCGATTTTGTTTGATTCGAGTTTTAGCTTATAAGTGTGCATGTATTAGTAAAGAATTTTTAATGTTTTTTTTAGGGTGGGGGATAAAGTGAACCCCTATAATAATAATATTATGATGGAATAAATTAATTCAAATGCCAATACCTAAATGCTGTCCAAAACTATAAAAGGAAACGCCAAAGAAGAAACATGTTATTTAATCCGTTAATAAGGTTAACTTAGAGCATGTTTGGCTCTCCTTATTTCCACCTCCTTATAACTTATTACTTTTCTAAAAAGTTAATAAGTTGAAAAAAGTGTTTGGCAAATGAAAAATGACTTAATGTTTTAACTTTTCATTTGCCTATAATAAGTTGTTTTGAAAAAGTAAGGGAGCTGTGACTTTTCGAATCTCCTTGTATTTACCAACATTCTCTTCTTATATCCTTATATCTACCCTTCTTATATTCTTTTTGGTCATTTTACATAAATAAGTTAAACCAAACACTTTTTTACAAAATAACTTATTAACTTATTGTTTTTCCTCACTACATAAGCTAAATCCAAACACTTTTTTAATATGTTACTGATAGAAACCAGAAAATCAAAAGGCTGATTTTATTGAAATAATATGATAGTCGCCTGATTCGAGATATGCAGATCTCCAAATACAAGAGCACAATAATCAAAACATCTTAGACATGAAAAACTAGAACATGAAATGAAATACTTAAATGAAAAATAAAAGAGTTACTTCCTAAACTTCAGCCTCTAAATTCAGCATTTTGACTTTTGACTTTGACCTTGACTTTGACTCACTATTAGCAGGTTCTTATCAGTTACCAATTTAATTTGTTAACTATCATATCTAAGATCAAAGATCAAGTTATCCTACACAGTGTAATAAATATGAGAAGGGCGAGAAAGATACAAAAACATAATAGATCACGAAATATGACACAATAAGCCACAAAATAAAAAAACAATGCTGAAAAATATAACACAATGCTGAAGAAAAAAGACACAATGAATCTCAAAAATGACACAATGATAAAAATAAGAAAAAGACACAATACTACGTAAAAGATACAATGATATAATGTAAATTCTAAAAATTACAAGCTAAAAATCCAAAAAAAGTAAAAACTAAAAACTAAGATCGCAGGGTTCGATGAGACAGTCTCAATGCCGATTGAATGAGTTCAATCGGAATCCGTTTGATACCCTTCCTACGACTTCCTATTTTTCTTTCACTGTGTATTTGATCCTAACCATATCTAATAAAAAAACACATTTTTTAAGTAATTAAGTCAAAATGATCAGTCCAAAACAATAATATTAAACACTTATCTTGACGTGTTTACGCCATAAATGCATTTTGACAGTGGTACAAGGAGATGCATAGATGTATAATTTAAACTCATGACGTTAACATTGTTGTCAACATGAACTAATCATTCATCTAATGACCTAATAATGTGTAAAATCAAACTTGTAATATGAAAGTATGAATCTCCATAGGACCTAACTCGACAACTAGAGCCGAGGGGTCAACTGGTCGACCTCTAACTATCGGTGATTCGCTCCCACTTTGTTAAGTGATGGATTGGAGATGGTGGTTATGGTGGTTAATGGTGGCGGAGTGATGGTGATTATGACGGTTGGAAAAGAGATAGAGAGTTTAGAGAGAGAGACACAAAGAATAAGCTCAAATCAACCATGCATTAACTGTCATTATTAACTGTATTTAACAGTCATTAACTAACTAACTAACTACCAAGTTTACTCTCTAACACAATACCCCCTTATAAGGTTTTTGGTTTATGGTCACAGTTTCATCTTTTAAGGTAATAGTATGATCAAATGCCCTATGGGGTGGCAGTGTAGTAGGTGTGCTGAACACATCATCAAACTCCTTTAACAACTCATCTAGAGCTTGAGAACTTACAGTATTAGTGACCACTGATTTGTGTTGAAAATTTTTAGACTCTTCTCCCACCTTCAAACTATAGACTTGTCCTTGTGAAATCTGCCCTGTTGTAGACAATATATTGTTCATGACTTCCATAGAACAAAGTGTCAACTTATTATTTCTGATGCCCTTAAGCTGATAGGTCTTATTCCCTGTAACAACCCGGTCATAGGGCCTAGAATTTTTTTTTTCGCGTCTAAATGTGAAACAACGAGACCTAGATAATAATAATAAATATAAAGAATATATATATAAATATATATACGAATTCGAAACCCGAATAATTATAAAAATATATCACTATCCGAAAAATACCTGTTACACGATTGAACCGATACCCGATAACGAACCGACCCGAAACCATTTTGATTAGTCATAGGGAGGACACTTGTCCTCCCCATAGCTTGACACCACACCAACCAAAACCATTTGATAAACAAATGGTTTTGATTCAATACCATCCAAACACCCACACTATATAATACACAAACCACCCCCTGCCCCCTTTTTGTTCTTGTCTGTTGATCGAAGCACACACAACACGAGAGAGAGAGAGAGAGAGAGAGAGAGAGAGAGAGAGAGAGAGAGAGAGAGAGAGAGAGAGAGAGAGAGAGAGAGAGAGATGAGCGGAGCCGGAGGAGCAGCGGCGGAGCTCTGGCGAGTCACCCTCAAACCCCCACCCTTTCTTCCTGATAAACCCATACACACATCCTCAACTGCTTCGACGACCGCTGCATCTCGTCCCTGCATTAAATATTAGACTATTTTATTTTAGTTTTGTATTTATATTTTTGGATTAGAAATTGTAAAACATTTAAATATTTGTTATCGTTGCTTCCGTTGTGCAAGTCTGTTACCAAACTGTCGTAACGTCCAGCCCCCTCCTGGTCGGGTTGTTACAGTTGGTATCAGAGCAACGGTTGTGGCGAAATAGGATATCACCAGATATCCTATACCACACCAGGACAACTTAGAGAACTTAGCGTTTAAGGCTCTAAGACTACCTAGCTAGGGAATGCCTTGAATTTTATAAGACCGACGAAAGTAAGAAACGAACTAAGTCGAGACTCGAGTACCTGAACACACTAGAATGCTTACCGGAACTTAGAACCATTGTGCCTAGTATACGAGTTTCGAGTGATACGTGAAAGATGACTACGACGGAAATTATTAGGACAATCTTGTGAGGTAAATTGACGATTACACTTGATATCACGTAATCGTGAATTTACAGGCACGCGAAAGCTCTAAGAAATCCGAAGAGTCGCCAAGAATATGAAACGATAATCATTATGACCCTAAATTTGTGCAAAGAAACGGATTACGGTAAATCCGTAAACAAATAGGCGATGTGCTTACATGACCATAGTAAAGGTGTTAAATTTGATATATTTAGGCGAATAGAGCCCGTTATACTAGTTGTGACTTAGTGTGTTTTGGGTAGTAGTATATATTTATGTGTATAAATATCTCTTCATGACTATGGTAGTATGTATATACATATACGTACAATGATTCTTAGTGAAAGATACTATATATGACTAATTTTTTATGATTAAGCACAAGTTGAAATATCAGGTACCTCGTTAGAATTTGGCATTGCAATGTGAAAGAACCCGAAATATCAAGAAGGATTTTGATCAACATAACGAATGAATAACCCGATAAGTTTTACTTTTAACACAATAGTTATTGTCGGATTGTAGGGTGCAACGTAGAGAGTTCGTGCGCATGAATAAGTTGAATTTTAGACATAAGATGAGAAGCTAAAACGATGGGTCACTAGACTATTCTACTTGAACATGAGTAATATAGATTTTTGCAGATGTAAGTCGAATAGAGTATATTGGAATTGTAACCGCATAATAAGTTCGGCTTCAAAACACCTTCAAGCGAACCTAACAATATTCCTAACAACATTGCCTTTGAACTAAAAAAAGAAAAAAAAAAAAAAAGGAATCTATTAGAGGGGGAAATGAAAGATATTTTGTTCTACCATAGAAAATGATTTGATTCTTGCCTTTCAAAGAATTTCCATGATAGTGCTTATCTTAATTGTTGGTTTAGTTTATAAGTTCTAGACATGATTCAGGAACATCAATTGGAGAGGCGGTAATCTAGACTCAAGAATGTATCAAAACCATGACCATCCAACCTTTGGTAACAAGAGAAGAACCCAGATTTAAAAGCTTTAAGGTATTCTTTAAGCTTAATGAAAGCTCCCGCTGTCTTAACACCCCATATTAAGTTTGGATTATTGTCAAAAACCATCGGATTAAGCTCCATGAATATCTGGTTTAGTGACGAATTATTCATATAAAACTTGTTAGAAATCTATACGTAGGCTTTAACGGGGGGAGCAAGTACATGGAAACTATTATAAGGAATATTTGAAGAGAACAAGGAAGTATAGTTGAGGTTAGTAGAAAATTTTACATTAATAGCGAAGATCGATCATATGAGAAAATAAGACTTAGGATACAAAGATAAAACGTGCGCCCTCGATAAGGTTAAGATCAATATAGCACGCATAGATGGTTAACTTTTCATAATTTCTAACGTTTCATTATTATATTCTACACCATATACCATAGAAAATTTCGAAGGTTTAAGAATTCCATAGTGTTGCGGACGGTATAGAAAAGATTGACCGAAATATTAGGCATAAAAGCTTGCGTGAGTAACATATAACCCTTAAAACGTAGTCTTATATAAGACCCCTATTTCGGAAGTTAACCCACACTTAAACATAGTTATTAAGAACAAATAACCATCGGGGCAAACATATAGAAAATTTCGACTAACACAACTAAGGAATCAACAGCCAAAATACGTTTTCTGTCAAGTTTTTGGGAAGATTGTCAATACATTTACGAGGTATCATTGGTGTGGTGGGTTAGCTGCGGTACACCCTATATATAAGCACGATGATACGTCAAAAATGAAACTGAGAATCAAACCAAAAACCAACACTATTCTATCTATAGTTGGAACCATTTGTTTTGAACCTAAAAGTAGCGTAAGGCTTGGTGTGGGACCAGCTAAATTACGATTGGATATTAAGAAAAGAAATATGTATGTATGGGCGTAAAGACCCGAACATCGAACCCGAGTATGGAATATACTAGATGTATCCGATGGATAGCTCGAAAATAATTCCGAGGACGGAATTCCATTAACGGGGGAGAATGTAACAACCCGGTCATAGGGCCCAGAATTTTTTTTCCGCGTCTAAATGTGAAACAACCAACCAAAACCATTTGATAAACAAATGGTTTTGATTCAATACCATCCAAACACCCACACTATATAATACACAAACCACCCCCTGCCCCCTTTTTGTTCTTGTCTGTTGATCGAAGCACACATAACATGAGAGAGAGAGAGAGAGAGAGAGATGAGCGGAGCCGGAGGAGCAGCGGCGGAGCTCCGGCGAGTCACCCTCAAACCCCCACCCTTTCTTCCTGATAAACCCATACACACATCCTCAACTGCTTCGACGACCGCTGCGTCTCGTCCCTGCATTAAATATTAGACTATTTTATTTTAGTTTTGTATTTATATTTTTGGATTAGAAATTGTAAAACATTTAAATATTTGTTATCGTTGCTTCCGTTGTGCAAGTCTGTTACCAAACTGTCGTAACGTCCAGCCCCCTCCTGGTCGGGTTGTTACTTTCCCCACCCTGAATTGCATTGTAAGATCCTTGAAATTCCACACAATATCACCCAATGGCAAAAGCCACCGAATGCCCAATACCATATCATAACTAGCTAGTGGAATTACCAACACATCAACTTTAAACCACAATCCTTGCATCTGCCACTCAAAATTCCTGCAAACTTTTGTACAACATAGTGGAATTCCATTAGCAACCCCCACTTTCATTGGTTTAATTTCTTCCAACACACACTTAAGTTTTATTGCTAATTGTTCATCTAAAAAGTTATGAGTAGAGCCTGATTCAGTTAGGATTTGTAAGGTCTTGGTGCCAATGTTTCCTACTACTTGCATAGTAGAAAAAGAAGGTACACCAGTAAGGGCATGAATGGAAATAAGAGGATCAGTGGCTGTGGTATCAATGAGTGTTTCAGATTCTTTATTATTATCCTCATCAATGTCATCCCCTCCTTTAATCTCTAAATTGTATAACTGTTTGTTTGGACATTTGTGTGTTGAAGAAAACTTTTCAGGACACCAAAAACATTCTCCCCTCACCCTTTTTGCTTCCATTTCCTTGGTTGGTAGGTTCAATTTGTTCTTAAAGGTATTGGTTTTTGTGTTCTTTGGTGGTGTTGGCAATAAGGAAATATGGTTTGTATTTGTGGGTGGTTTAAAAGTTGAAATAGGTGTTGGGTTAGGATAATATTTCCCTGTGTTGTTAGAATAGGTTCTTGGTTTAACCAATAAGGCTTTGTTTGTGAGATCTTGTTTTTTAGAATATTTATAGGCTTCCTTCATGTTTTTGGGTTCAAACATTCTCACAGGACCTGCTAACTCAGGTTTCAATCCATTCAAGAATATGCTTAAAGCATATTCTTCACAAATATTAACCCTCAACAAATTTTCATCAAACCTTTCACAAAAATCTTCTAATTCTCCTGTTTGTATTGTTGAAGTCAAAACCCCCATTGCATCACTATACTGGTTTGTTGAAAACCTTTCAGTGATATTTCCTGAATACTTAGACCACGTCACCTCTGTTATTGGTCTGGTCAGCTGTTTAACAAAAGAAGCATGCCATTTCATAGCTTTACCATCAAGATTAATGGCAGCATACCTTACTTTGAAGGTTTCTGGGGTCTCGTCCACATCAAAAAAATGCTCACACTTACATATCCAATCTTCTACATCTTTACCATCAAACTTAGGAAATTCTATCTTCCCTAATCTGTACAATCTTTCTGTTCTCAAGTTGTGATTGTTGGTAACCACATCTTGATGACTACTAGATTGAGATGATGATCCATTTGTCTGATTACTGGCTATTTTCTCCAGTATTTGATGGATATCATTAAAAATGTTCTCAGCTTTTTCCACAAAAGCATCAAATTTCAACAATGAAGTAGTGTGATCCTTCAAAGTTTTTTCAAGATCTGATTGACTTCTGGTAGTTGTCATATTTGTAATTTGTTGGTGAATGTATTATTATTATTATTATTATTATTATTATTATAATTGAATTATGATGGTGAAATTGTAGTGATACTATTATTATTATGTTGCAGGTGATGATCTTGAAAGATCTGAATTAACAACTCAAGAATTGATGAATGAATCAGAATAATTTGATCACTAATTGATCAAATTATGGAATGAAATGATCACTAATTGACCACTCCGGCTGAATCAGAAAGAACGCTTGAATGAATCAAGAAAACGTAAGAACAGAGTATGAAGATGAATGTAGGGAAAGAAACAAACGCTGATCGGAATTGGTTAATTGGCTGGATTTAGAACTCCGGTGAGGACCGTAAGCTTTGATACCAATGTTAGGTGATGGATTGGAGATGGTGGTTATGGTGGTTAATGGTGGCGGAGTGATGGTGGTTATGACGGTTGAAAAAGAGATAGAGAGTTTAGAGAGAGAGACACAAAGAATAAGCTCAAATCAACCATGCAGTAACTGTCATTATTAACTGTATTTAACAGCCATTAACTAACTAACTACCAAGTTTACTCTCTAACACAATACCCCCCTTATTATGACAATGTTACATTTTAGCCCCCGACTATTATTATTATCACTTATCACACTTTCGCCTTCAACCTTCCATCACATCCTCTTTATCAACGACTTGTCTTGGTTTGTAGATAAACTTGTTTCTTTTATTGACTTGATCTGTAAATCATAATGATTCGATATGGTTAGTTTTTTACGCTAGCAAGATTATTTGATAGCACGATAATTTGCTTATTTTGAAACTATTGGTGTCACGGTGTACCTTTTTTGAAGCGAACATTTTCTTCGGTTCGACTTTGACTAAGGTCGAATAGTCAACATCCTCACCTGCCTAAATTTATAACATGTAACAAAATGATTATGTAACAAAATGAGTTTAAGAACTGAATCAGAAATGCATAATACTTTTTTTTTTACCTAATTTAAGTTGCATAATATTTTGTGAGCTTATTTTGTTATGCAGAAAAAAAAAGCTATGCATAGTCATTTTTATTATATTATTGTATGTGAAGTAACACTTGTCTATTTTATAAAATTTATTATATAAATACCATAATTATATTAAAATAAAGGGGAATTGGATTTTAATAATCCGAACTTTGACTCGTTGGCCGATAATAATCTGTACTTAAGAAATTCCCCACAACAGTCCCAACTTTCAAAGTATTGGCCGACAATAAACTTTTTAACTTTCAGACTCTTTAAGTTTTGAAATTGGGTTGGTTTTCTATTAACAAAAGTTCATTGTCGGCCAACACTTTGAAAGTTGGGATTGTTGTGGGGAATTTCTTAAGTACAGATTATTATCGGCCAACGAGGCAAAGTTTGGATTATTAAAATCCAATTCCCCTAAAATAAAATAAGTAATATTAGACATAAAACTTACTACAATACAAAACACAATTTTATAACACACAACTAAGGTCAAGTTACCTCGTATAGATGTGCTAACCGAAGAAGCACACTTCCATCCTCCAATTCCTACATAAACAAAGGTTGGAGATCAAAGGCACATGTGTGAATCGTTGTGTAACGACTCAAAATGTTACCGGAAGTGTAATTAGCGTGACGTTAGGTGGTAAAATGTAGTTCGGGTCCATTGTTGTTGACCTTGTTGAGTGTGAAGCTTTATAATTATCTTGATTCTGTCAAGTAAATGGTTGTTGCTTGTTAGATTATGATATCTGAATAAACTATCACATTAGTGTAGGAAAGCAGGCCAGGAAGGCTAACCAAAAGCCCAAACACAAGGAGCCCAACCCGAAGAAACCATTATCAAGATGAGCAAAAGGTTTGAACTCACAAGAGGACTAATTTACCCGGTTGCCTTGTGAACGTTTGTAGCTAGATAATCGTAGAGGTGATAGTTTGACCTATTATATGTTTGTTTTATATGGAAAACTAGAAAAATAAAAATGTTAACTCGAAAGGACATAGGTCAAATGGTTAAAACTAGCAATAGGTTTATTTTAGTGCACAAAATCAACTCAGGCCCATTTTGATTCGCGAGTCACGACCCAGCCCGTCCATTTGCCACCACTTAACATACGTAACAATACACACCTCTTTCAAATGGTATGCAAGTGTAACACCCCAACCGATGGCGGAAACATCGGGGTGCCACGTATTGAATGATTGATCAGTAGCTCATGGTGAATAATAGATTCCATTAAATGATTTATATGAATTTCATACAATAGTTCTAGAATTTGTACATCAAATTGAATGAAACTATACACATATCTTCAAGCATTAATTCAAATCTTCAAGCAAATAGAACCTGAAACATGTTAAGTTGAAAATGTTTTGGGTCAACAAAAGTTGGTGAGAATTACATAGGTTTTTGATGATTGAATAAAATGTTGTGCAATTCATGTGTCATGTCAATCTAGTCCATATGTGAGAACATACTATAAATAAATCGAGTGCATAATCAACCCTGATGACTGTTATAAAATGATACATACCATACGCTCATGGTCCAATATGTTATACGATAACAAACACCCACGTAACCTTTGTAGGAGGCACGTATCCGGGTGGGATTGTCAGTCCAATAGATCTATCAATGTATACCGCCGGCTGATCAATGTTAATGATTATGCTAGAATGGTGCTTACTCTAATCATGCTCAAGACATAATGCAACATAGAAAACACATAGACACATTGATGATTGAATTGCATAAAATGATGTTGTAACATGTTTCACCCCAAAAATGGTGATAAATAGAAAAGGGGCTATGTAAAACTCACCTTGGTAAAGTGTTATATCTGTTGAGAAAATTGTGTTGACCAAATGTATCAAGTATCACCCTAAAATGAGGTAATAAATATGTCTAAGTCTATCAAGTCTACAATGTATAAATTTCTAGGGCTTCGAATTGGGGATAAATGCTCGTTTGATTAATATTAAAAATATTCGCCAATTGAGAGAAATTTAGTAAATAGGTAACCAAAAGTCTTTTTATGAAATTTAAATTTAGAATGCTCACAATAATGTGTCTAAAGTATGAAAATAATTTTTATAAAATTATTTCCTTTAAAATAGATTATTAAATCTATTTATTACAAATTGTCAAAATCTAACTTTAATATTCAAAAATACTAAAATTAAAGAATTTCTATTCTAAAAATCATATTTCTGTTCTAAATGATTAAAAATAATTTGTATAAAATTTTGGTGCAAAAATAATGAAAATTGAATTTATTATGATTTAATTATGATTAAATCTAACAAAAATTGATTAAAAATATAAAATAAATGATTTTACTGAATTAAAAATTATTTCAGTAAAGTTTAATGTTATAAAAACTTAAAATAATTTTTGTGGAAATTAATAAGATCGTTTCGATATTTTTATCGATTTTTATAAATAAAATAAAATAAACTTGATTTATTTATTATATATATTAAATAAATAAATTTTTGAAAACTAAAAATTGGGTGTTGAACTTTTATCTCAGATCAACATGGTATAATTTTTGTAGAATTTATAAAAAGGTTTTACTATTTAAAAATGAATTTACAAGATTTAAATGTAATAATTATATATATAATTGGCTTGTTGAAAATAATGCAAAAAGGGGTGCCCTTGCTGGGACTCGAACCCGGTTCCTATCTGTTGCAGGCCATGGTCACAACCACTTGGCCTAGGCCAGTGGTTGTGATGAATCCTGATTAGAATTATATAAATACTCTGTGTCAAAACTAGTTTATCCCCAAATTATTAATATGAACCCTAGAATTTCAATCAAACAATTCAGAAAGTTTTAGCCCGATTAATGATGGGGCTTTCGTTGTTTGATTGCCGATTAATGAAACCCACAAAAAATATA
Source organism: Ambrosia trifida (assembly GCA_028751855.1). Lineage (NCBI taxonomy): Eukaryota > Viridiplantae > Streptophyta > Magnoliopsida > Asterales > Asteraceae > Ambrosia > Ambrosia trifida. Next base: position 15,771,294 of record CM054133.1, on the reverse strand, counting down.
GAACTCACAGTGTTTGTTTCGTGGATAATTGCCGGGTCAAAGATATAAGTCAACGGCTTTCAAAATCGTAATAACAGAGGTGTTTCAGAAGAATTTGGGGGTTAAGAGAGATGAGTGAGCGAGTTGTTAAGGCTTGAGGATATCCAATTTATAGTGTAATGTCTGGATCGAAGGATTGGTAAGGGTTGACCACCATTTAATGTCAAACGCGTCAAAATTAATTGATTAACAATCAATTGATAATTATCGTATTGGTATGTCAATTTAGGCCGATAATTACGGGTCATAAGTCAAACTGTGATATATGTGTGTGATTGCTGAATCAAAGGAAAAAAAAAAAAATTAAAAAGGGTCTGCTGCTGCTGTAACGCGAAGGAGAGGGAAAGGAACAAGGAGAGTTGAAAACGGGGTTAAATACAAGGCGAGTTGGGTTAAATTCAAAAGTGAATGGTGGCTCAGGTGGTTAGTACGCGTGGTTGTGGTGAGAGTGGCACGGGTTCGATTCCCGTCAGAAGCAAAATCCTCTTTTTTTTCAAAAACAAACACAAGGGTTGCTGGGCCAAGGCTTGTTGGGCCACTGGTTTGGGCCTATGGGCTGTGTACTGGGCCGGATCTAATGAGAGGAATTGGGCTCTGAACAAAGGAAGGTTTTAAGGTGGGTTTGTTGTGGGCTAATGTGTTGGTTGGGCAAAACCAACTAATTATGTATCATCATCATTTTTTTTTTATTATTATTATTATTATTATTATATATATATATATATATATATGTTGTGTGTTAGGAAAAATAGAGATTTAGGCATAGTTAACGATGGAAAAAAAATACAAGGGCTTTTATACCAAAAATTTGGGGAGAATTTTGCGATGTTACAGCAAGCATACACATACCTCATGAGTAAAGGCTAGGAGGAGAGGTGAATAAATCTCTTGGCCCGTTGTTCTACGCCACCGTGATCCGCTAACAACGTGGTCAATGCTCATATAATAATTCCCTTTAATCTGAAACTATGTCGCGTTGAGAGGTTTTATGAGTTCTAGTATTCATTTTATATCATTTATTTCTCTGTATGGGACCCGATATTTCGGCTAAATGAAAATATCAATGTTTAAGCTACCATACCACAAGTCCTTGACATGTGGTCTTATTACACACAATCTCGTCAAGGGCTTCACCCAAACCCAACATATCTCTATAACCACATTCGCAACTGCTCTATATTCGGCTTCTGCACTGGAACGACAGATAGTTGATTGTCGTTTAGAGGACCAGGAAAGAAGGTTAGATCCCATGTAAACACAATAGCCAGAGGTAGAACAGCGAGTGTCTGGGCATCCTGCCCAATCCGCATCAGTGTAGGCACGGAGAGATAAGGTAGTACACGATGTTAAAGTCAAGCCGTAGGTGGAAGTGCCTTGTAGATATCCGATGGCACACTTTAAGGCGTTCCAATTATCAACTGTCGGGGCATGCATGTGTATGCAGATCTGTTGTACGGCATAACTGATGTCTGGTCTGGTAAACGTGAGGTACTAAAGTGCACCTGTAAGACTACGATACAAGGTAGGATCTTCAAAAGCAGAACTAGAGGTGTGACTCAGTTTCGGCTTCGTGTCAACTGGTGTAGCAACAGGGTTGCAGGACTGCATACCTCCTCGAGCAATAATATTGGTTGCATAGGATTGTTGAGACAGGAACATTGTATTGCTGGTTCTGGTGACAGTAATACCTAAGAAGTAGCTTAGGGGACCAAGATCCTTCATGGCAAATTCGGCAGCTAAATGCGACATGAGTTTTTGGCGCAAATTATTTGAAGACGCCGTCAAAATGATATCATCGACATAAATTAATAAATAGGCCGTGTCACCCCGTGATTGTAGGTGAAAAGTGAGTTATCACACTTACTCTGCATAAATCCGATGGAGAGAACAAAATCAGTGAATCGTTGGTACCATGCTCGAGGTGCTTGTTTTAGACCGTAAAGTGACTTTTTGAGAAGACAAACATGATCCGGGTAATCTCTGTGACGAAAACCCATGGGTTGATACATATAAACGGTCTCATTGAGGTTACCCCATTATTAATAACCTTTAAGATCCATTCAAGTTATGTTTTCCAAATATATATTAGTTATATATTTTATAACTTGAATTATTTTATCTTCCTCGACTCGATCAGCTAATCCGTATATTTATCTCCCCATCAAAATAAATATACTAGCACATGTCATTCGATAATCTTCTCGAATTAAGTTTATTATTATTTTTAAGTATATATATTTCCCATATACTTATATTTCATCATATACTTTACCATACACGAATTTACTTAGTTCACCTTAATACGTTATCTTTACCGATTTTTCGTGTATTAAGTGTCTTCCGTATAGTTATTCCGATACTTAAAATATGTTCATACTTTACCGTATTGTTCACTCCCGACTATACTTATATTACTTACAAAATTTACCATTTTTGCCCTTAAAAATCATATTTGACACTTTTGACACCAAGTTACCGAAAATTGTATTTTTTACGTACAACTTTCTAATCTTGTCAACTTGCCCCAAACTAGTTATTTTAGTAAACTTTGAGTTACCATTTCCTTGTTAAATATGTTTTTCTTTTCACTTTTAATCAACTTTGTTACCCTTGATTAATTTAGAAAAACAACATCATCATTTTAATCATGCTTGATTATTTTAATGGTTTATTTATTTCCTTGTTAAACATGTTTTTCTTTTCACTTTTAATCAACTTTGTTACTCTTGATTAATTTAGAAAAAAAAAACATCATCATTTTAATCATGCTTGATTATCTTAATGGTTTTTTTTTTATTTTAACCAAGTTCACCCACTTTGTTAACTAGTTTTGTTTACCACATACTTGGTTATTTTCCATGGGTTTTATGTTGTGTTTTGTGGTCTATTATGATGTCTAAACCTTTTATCAACCTTAATCTTGGCCAAAGTTAATTACCATCTCAACCGTTTTACTAATGAGCTTATGATAATTAACCATTTTAGTCACCAAAAACCAACCCAAACCTTCTTACCCTTCGGCACAAAACCCATGACCCAACCCATTTTCTAAACCCACCATTTTTTTAGCTTAAAAACCAACTTATAATTCACATGTATTAAGCCCATAAATAACCCAATAGGTGTACACTTGCTAGATCAACACCACACTTGACATTTTTAAATAAAAACACATATAAAGTTAGCGTGTTATACCTTTAAAAATATGCTTTGAGCTAGATTAGAAGGGCTAATTAAATGTACATCCTTAGGTTATGCTCCATGCCATCCTAACACTTGATCTAAGCCATTGTTTATGTGTGTTTTGTAGTAGATTTATAATGGGCGAAGTTTGAAAAACAAAATGTATGGGATTGGAGTTTCTATCGAGGTGCACAAAGGGGGAAATGAAAGGAGTTGTTTTCAAATTTGTATGGTGTGTATTATTTAAATGCAAGGTCGTAATAATTTTGAGACATCATAATGATTCTTGAACAATTCAAATTTTAAGTCCATACTTTCAATATTAGGTTGAGATATAGAAGGAATAGCTATGTAGGTGATGGGGTGGAGTTGGTTTGGTTGGGTGAAATAAAAGATCACATTTTGACTTTTAAGATCTCATAATAATGTATATTAATTTTTTTGGGTATCGCTCGGTTATGTTCGGGTCCAATTTCGAAACATACCGAACACCGTATTAACCTCCTACGGCTCCTAAACAATGACTAGTTTAGGCCCCGCGGTTAATCTATATTATCTTATTAAGGATGAGTGATGGCCAACATGGTCATTTTCACATCCGTACAACTTAAGAAGCAACATGTGTAACATATTTAAGCAAGAAATTTAAGGGTATTATGAGAATGTTAGTGACAATTAAGACACTTAGGAGGGTAGTTTAGACATTTCACCATCCTCCTCCTTTACAATGTCAAAACAAATTTACAATCCTACCCTTCATCTTCCATCCATACCCTTATGTTTCCATCATTGTCCTAAACTGAAAATTTATTCCTCTTTACATACTAATTGATTCATGTGGTTTGTAACTCTTTAACTGTTACAAATTGAATTGAAGGCCCTTCTTCTTCTTCACAATCACTCAAGAATTATATAAAATCATGTTCAACCTAAAATATAAAATCATGTTCATCTTCCCCCAAATCGCCTTCAAAATTGACATGGAAGCACTTTAATTGTTCGATCAACACAACTAAATAAGAAACTAGTAAACCTCGTCTCTTTATTGGTTGAACAAAGCAAACCCCGTTTCCTTCTTCTATCCTAATTTTATTAATTTGGCTTAAGGTGATCCAATATTCTCTCAATCAAATTCTATCTAACGCCATAAAAAGTTTTGTTTTAATATGGGTATACGTATATTCTATCATTCTATGCATTTGAAGTTGGTTTAATAATTTTGTTCGTCTTGTTATGTTGAATCTTTAGAAAGAACAATAGGTGTTTCATGATATGCCTGACTGAACAAAACAGGGTGTTTTTTTTTTTTTTTTTTATTATATGGGTTGTTTGTGAACTCTTGTACCCCTGTTTCTGCACATAGCTTTATGAACCTGATGTTAAGAGTGTTGGCCCAGAAACAGTTTTGCAGCAGATAAACAAGTATGAATACGAATATGAATGACACAATAACAATACTTAATATTATAAGAACTGAATTGAAAGATTGTTTAATACAAACAAACAAGACAACTTGAAATTCTTGAAATTATGATCGACAAAGGATTGTGAAATATGAACAATCTTGATGAAGAAACAAATGAACCATGATGTCCCAATATATACGTTTTGAATCGATGTGATGTTTGTTTCTGAACCGTTGTGTCCCTCCTTAATAACTGTTCTATTTGAGTCCAACCGGTTTGTTTCTTTTGGCGGCAATAATAACCATAATAACCGTAAGGGTATAATGGTCCTTTTAGCCTATCTTTTGTCTTCGAAACAATCTGAATTAATCTGTTTTGCTTTTGTTCTTGTTCCGGTTGCAGCCTTGTTGTGTAGTCTCGTAAACAATAGTGTGCAGCCTTGATCTTCAATCTTGTCGAGTTGTTTTGACCCATATGCTAACTTATTAATCCTAAACTAATGTGTTTTGTGACTTAAAATACTAATACATACATATGCAAATACATAATACATATGTTCAACTTTACAAACTAAAACATAAATAATAAATATAGATAAGTTATATTTACCAATCAACACTCGCCCCTAAATATAACTAGGGCTCATGGGACTTGTTGGTAATGTTCCAATTGCTTCTTTGAGGGCTATTTCGGCTTGTGTAAAGTCGAAATTTCTTCGCTTAATGAACCGTTTTGCTGCCCTCCAATCACCACCCATGTACAATGCATAGTCTTCTTCACTTGGCTTTACTTCTTTGCTTGATGTTGATGCATTCTTTGACATGTTTGGCATTGTATCCACCCTTCGAATTTGACTACTTTCTTGCCTTTCCTTTTCAATTCTTTCGGCTATTTTTCGGGCATTTTTATGGACTAAATATTGCCAATCTAGGACATCTAGATATTGTGCATATAGAATTCTCATCATGTCCTTATTTTCATAGTCAAATCCTAACTCCTTTGCAATCACAACCCAAATATTATACATAGATACTCGCCTATGTCCTCCTTCTATTTGTACCATGATATATAAATCGTACAATTCAACATACTTTCCGTTCTCAAACAATGGAGGAATCGGTCTATTTGTTATCCCAAGGAATTCTTTTAGAAACCATGACACCATTTGGATGAATGGTCCTTTAAGAATGTTTCTATGTGCCCAAGGATAATCCATATAATGTATGATGTCCAAGAACTCAATGCATTTATCAAGGGAATCTATCCTTATGTTGTTCACAATATCATCAATGTTACTAATGTTATTTTCGGCATCGGCCGAAAGATATTCGAAATAATCATTCAAATATTTTTCTTTTGATCTTATGTGATCACTATCATCTTCTAACACTTTTGATATTGTTTCCCTTGATTCACTAGTATGTTCTATGAAACGAAATTGCATGCTTTTGTCCTTAAACATATTTTCAACCACACAAAAGTTTCTCACAATTTTCACTACAAAACCTTGTAGTTTAAGTTGTGGAAGACTTAATATATTGTCCTCCAAATCGGTTGAGTAAAAAACACTTGGTATAACCAATGTTTGATCTTCAACCGATATGCTTACTATACCAACCCCTCTAATAAACACAAACTCTTTCTTGATTCTACTTACAACACCAAACGATTTTTTTAACTTAAGAAAGAAGTCTATGTTACCCGAAATATGATTTTGTATGTTTGGACTAATGTACCACATGTCTTTCCACAAACCATTATCAGATCCTTGAAGAATATAATCTTCACCATTTCCAAACGACTTCTCGGGATAATATGAAATCCACGTGTTTATGGCATCTCTAATCAATTGTGCACCATCATCTCTTTCTTTTATGCCACAAACACCAATAAGATGACCCGGTTGTTTACAATAGTAACATTTTCTCGTTTCAATCCCTCTTCTCCTTAGTGCTGCCCTTCTTTCTTTCTTTCGTCTGAATCTCGCCATATATTGTGGCCTTGATCCCGTATATGAAATCCTAGATGAGTCAGACATGTTTTGTATTGTATTCGGATTGATTTAATTGACTAAGGAATTATGTCAGAAGGAAATGCACTGATGTGGTATGAAACAAAAAACGAAACAGAATACTTATGATTCAAACAGAAATATTTTCAGACAGAAACGAACTTACTTTTCCAGAATTCAATTTTAATGTGACACTCAAGTATTATGACAGATGATGATTAACCGTATGTTGATGTTGACATAGAAACAAATGGACAGACTCTAACAATACCTTTTTTGTTGAACAGACAGAATTTTTGAAACAGAAAGATGATTATCTTGACTCGAACAATTGAATATTTATAGAAATTTATGAATGATACCAGACTCTTTGGACAGTAAATTGAATGAACAGAACAAACAGAACAGAATTAGACTTCGAAACAGAAAATGATTGACAAGACACGAGCAACCTTGCTCTGATACCAGTTTTGTTGGCCCAGAAACAGTTTTGCAGCGGATAAACAAGTATGAATACGAATATGAATATGAATATGAATGACACAATAACAATACTTAATATTATAAGAACTGAATTGAAAGATTGTTTAATACAAACGAATAAGACAACTTGAAATTCTGGAAATTATGATCGACAAAGGATTGTGAAATATGAACAATCTTGATGAAGAAACAAATGAACCATGATGTCCCTATATACACGTTTTGAATCGATGTGATGTTTGTTTCTGAACCGTTGTGTCCCTCCTTAATAACTGTTCTATTTGAGTCCAACCGGTTTGTTTCTTTTGGCGGCAATAATAACCATAATAACCGTAAGGGTATAATGGTCCTTTTAGCCTATCTTTTGTCTTCGAAACAATCTGAATTAATCTGTACTGCTTCTGTTCTTGTTTCGGTTGCAGCCTTGTTGTGTAGTCTCGTAAACAATAGTGTGCAGCCTTGATCTTCAATCTTGTCGAGTTGTTTTGACCCATATGCTAACTTATTAATCCTAAACTAATGTGTTTTGTGACTTAACATACTAATACATACATAAACAAATACATAATAATAAATATAGATAAGTTATATTTACAAATCAACAAAGAGAGATCATATAGACCTAAATGTGTTATTTGTATAGAAAAGGTGTGTGATAATGTTTGTTTGTTGTCAGAAATTGAGAGCATGATACAAGCAGTAGAAGAAATAACTTCTGGGGACAAATCAAGCATTTCCCATGTGAAGAAACTGTTGTTTAGGCGAATGTTGGTCGGGTAAGCGATGAGCGATTGGGCGGTTTTTCATGGGGGGGGGGGGTTATTGTATGGATAAATAAGGATAGTTTTCACTTTAAATTATTGGGCTCCGTTATGTAATCTTTGTTTATTTTGTTGCATGTTGAATGTTGTGATTCCTATTTTCGTGTTGGTTATCGATGGATGTTGTGACTTGCTTGTGTGAAAGAGGTTATTTTCTCTCTGCCATAGATTAGGAATATGTGTTTCTTTGAGTTATTAGGGCAAAAATGAGCACATATCCGCCATGATATAATGGAGTTTTCATTTTGAAAATATAATAATTGATTTCCCTATCCGACTTTACTAAAGTTTTGCTATAATGCATGATTTGGTTTTTAACTATCAAGCATACTTTATTTTGTTTTTGTTCAGGGCTAATGACTGTGAATTGAGGATCTTAGCTTACCCTTCCCATGATCAAGGAAGCAAAAACACCAAAGTAAATCACCAAGTGCTACAAATTATATCCGCCACAATGATGCTAACTTCATTGTGGTGCCACACAAGAAGAGACTATTTGGGTTGAGGGTTTTGTTGCTGGCATTGATTTTTGCAACCATGGTAATCCAGTCTGTTTATTGTTTGATTTTTTAAAGTAAATGCGTGAGTTGTTTTTAGGGATATTGGATATGTTAATTGGTTAATGTATGTTTGAGCTTTGAGTAAGTATGATTTGGTCATGTATGTGTGTCTGTATTGGTCAGATTAGTTGTATTTTTTTATTTTACTTTGCAATATTAGAAAAAAACTTCTTTAGGCTATGCATGTGTGGCTGTTATGATCTGGTGTTTGTGGTTTGTGATTTTCAGTAAATTGTTTGGTCGATTTAGAAATTTAATTGAATTATTGTTTGCTAAACTAGACGATCAACAATAGGGCAACTGGACCATAATTCACTGTTAATGGGAAGAAAATCCAAGAGGTATGCTTCCAATTTTATTATTTTGCTGCATCTCTGTTTAGTGTTTAGTTTTGCCTTTTAATGGTTTTAGTTTGTTTTAAGAATTATAGTTGTTGCTGCTTACAAAGGCTTTGAGAGTAAATGGTTTTGCTAGAGCATGTTTTCTAAATATTGTAGTTTAGGGGGGGGGGGGGGGGGTTCATTATCATGTTTTAAAGATAGTTGTTACTCAAGTTATTAATTCTACATAAGCATGGTTTAAAAAAAAGGGAGAGGCGTGCGCCTCGAGGAGAAATGCTAAGAAAACAAGTTTGAGGCATGCCTCATGAGGTTTAGATTGTACATACGCATCTAAGGGCTGAGGCGCTAAGAAATTGTGCGCATCATGTGGTTTAGGCTGTTTTTGATGTGTGTGTTTTGTGTTTTAGACTTTTTTTATGTCAATTATTTTATTTTTTTATAAGATACTTAATTATTATATATATATTTTTTTTTTACTACGCCTCGGCTTACACCTCGGTTCGCCTCAAGGATGATAATACAACAGAAACTAGGGTTGTAAACAAACCAAACGTTTGGCGAACAGTTTGTGAACTATTCGGCGGGAAGTTTATTTGTGTTCGTTCGTTTAATAAATGAACGAACACAGACAAAAAATTCCGTTCATTTAATTAAACAAACAAACATGAACAGAGGCCGCGTTCGTTCGTTTATGTTCGTGAACGTTCGGTAACGTGTTCGTTTATGCTTGTTTATGTTCGATAGTTTATTAGGGTTTTTAATTTTTTATATTTAATTTAAGTATTTCAAATTTCTTAGTGGTAGATTATTTAACATATATCAGTGTATCACATGTTAATAGTACTTTAACTATTTTGATTAACTATTATTTTTGGTGGATTAAACGAGGATTTCAAGTTTAATATGATACATCTGTGTTTTTATAAGATATTTTGTGATCAAGATTATGTCACGTATATTTGGGTAATTGGATTAGTATATTCTGGGCGGATAATGTTAGCGATGAAAAATGCTAATTTTTAGAATTTAATGTGTTCGTTTGTGCTCGATTTTGTTCAGTAATGCCTATTTTTGTTCGTTTTTGTCCGACACCTAAATTTAGCAAATAAATACAAACGAACACGAACAAAAATCTCGTTCGGTAAGTGTTCATGAACAGTTTGTGAATACGTTGTTTTCTTAACAAACGAACACGAACAAAAAATCTTGTTCGGCAAGTGTTCATGAACAGTTTGTGAACACGTTAATTCCTTAACAAACAAACACGAGCAAAGCCTTGTTCGTGTTTGTTTGGTTCGTTTACAGGCCTAACAGAAACCATAAGAACACTGTTTCTTTGATTCAGAAATTATGATTTCAACACTTGGGTATTTCTTTAATTTAATATTGTTCAGTGGCGAGGCTTAGTTGGGGCGGGAGGGGGCGCGCCCCCCCCCCCCCGAATTTTCGTGCAGACGTTCCGATTATATAGTATTCGTATAGAAAATTTTGTAAATATAGGGTTTCGACCCCCAAAACTGGTTTTCGACCCCCCGAAACTAGTGACTTCCGACCCCCCGAACCTTCGGGTCAAGCTTTGCCACTGATATTGTTCCTACTCTCTTTCCATTGTAGAAGATTACATGCAGAGATGATGAACTTCCTTTTGATGGGTCATTGAGTTTAGTAAATTATTTTGGTTTTGCTCAGACACACATCCTGTGAACCGAGTGCTAACAAAAGGCTATTTAGAGATATAGGGTTTCATGATGGCAGTGGCGGATGCACGGCAAACATACGGTGGGCCGGTGCCGGTGCCCACCATCCAGCCGACCGAAGTCTTGGGTTAGATGCTTGGACCGCTAAACATTTTTACTGCAAAAAGGGAAAACCCGACTGCCAATGCGTGTTTGATTACCTTTGTAACATGTTGATGTTGATCTCTTAAGTTTTGAAGTTGTCTTGGTTGTGATTGACGGCTAGTGATGGCAATATATAAGGTGATTCTCAGAGATGGTTGTAGAAGAAAAAGAAATAAAGGGGTTGATGGAGATGTTACGTGGAAGTACTTTTCCATTTATAAAAGGGTTACATAACATAGCTAGTCCTCTAAACTAATAACATTATACAATTTTTGTTATACATGAAGTCCTGGACTTTCTTTTTTTCACGTTCATTTTTGAAGTTTTAACAATAACTAAAAATAGTTTATTTAATAAGTAATCTAAATTCTAAACATAAAAATTAAATAAATAATTGCAATATATAAGTACTAAGTTGTTGTCATCTTGAATAAAAACTAACATTATCTTAACTAATAGTATATCATCAATAATTAAATATACTTATCTTAGTATTTATAGTAATGGAAGAAAATAAATAAATAAAATAAAAGTTTTTTAAGTAATTTCTAAACATACTGTATTGATGTCATATTTCTTGGCGAGTGGTCGAAGACTAACTTGTTGAACCTGAGAAGAATACTTAGATGCTTTCATTTGGTGTCGGGCTTAAGAATTAACATGGATAAATGTCACTTGTATGGGTTAGGTGTAGGTGAACAGGAGCAAATGGATATGGCTGACTTTCTACGGGTGAGGCTTGGCAAGTTCCCGTTTAAATATCTCGGTTTGCAAGTAGGTGCAAACATGCATTTGGCTAAACATTGGGAGCCGGTAATCGACACATTTCACAAAAGATTATCGATATGGAAGGCGAAGAATCTCTCCTTCGGTGGGCGGGTGGTACTCATTAAGTCGGTCCTTAATTCTCTACCGACTTATTATTTCTCATTGTATAGGGCGCGGGAAAGGTTATTGATGCGATCAGGCGTCGGTAGAATATGGGGGTTTGGGTCTTGGGTCGCTTAAGGATACCAATCTTGCACTTTTAATGAAGTGGTGGTGAAGGTTTAAAAGAGAGAAAGATAGTCTTTGGTGGAAGGCGATTTGGTCCATTCATAGTTGCTCGATGAGGTGGAGCTTTGTTCCATTTAACTTGACACTTCCGGGCCCTTGGAAGCACATTGGTAATTCGGTGGGTGAGGTCAGGAGGGTTGGGATTGATGTTCCGAGCTGCATAATTGGGAAACTGGGTGGGGGTTGGGACATCGCTTTTTGGGTGGATATTTGGGTTGGGAACATGGCTTTGCGATTCAGATTTCCGAATCTATTCGCTTTAGAGAAACATAAAAACTGTTGGGTGGCTGATAGGGTGGGTCTTGGGGTTGGGATTTGGAACTGGAAGTGGAAGCGAAGCCGTTTGAACAGCGTGGAAGGTTCTGAACTGCTGCAGCTTCAAAATTTGCTGGAATCTATTTCGCTTTCATCCAGGAAGGACGACTGGGCTTGGGTTTTCAACGGGTTGGGTCCTTTTTCAGTGGCCGGCATTAAAGAAGGTCTCGCGACTTTACGGTATTCGGCTCCAGGTTACGTTTGTAAAAGGAATTTGTGGGTTCCGAGAAAAGTGGAAATATTTGCTTGGAGAACTTACTTGGATAGGCTGCCAACTTTAACTGCTCTAGCAAGAAGAAACGTGCACTTTGGTTCAGCTTTGTGTCCGTTCTGTGGCAAACATCAGGAATCGGTTGATCACGTATTTATTGGATGTGGTTTGGCTCAAACAATTTGGCATCTTTTGGCACAATGGTGTGGTTTAAAACCTTTTTTTTGCTTTTAGTATTAAGGATATATTAGACCTTGCTGATTATGAAGATGGTTCTACTAAGAAGAAAAAAGCTATACACACGGTTTGTCTAATAACTCTGTGGTGCATTTGGAAAGCGAGAAATGAAGTTGTTTTCAATCAAAAGGAATGCTCTATAAGTCAACTGTTGGGCGAGATTAAAGGGAGATCAAGCATCAATAAAAGCAATTATCTTTGGATTGGGAAATATGGAGAGGGTTCCAAGTATTCAAAGTGGGCTGGTAATTTGTGGTCTGTAGTACTAAAAGTGGGCTGCTTCTTTTGTTTGTTTTGTATTTCTTTGTCATTTGGTTTTGTATCATGAATGATTGTATCTTGGTGGTTCGCTAGTTTCCCGCTAGCGGCTTGGTTTGAATATAATAATTTGTTGATCGTTCAAAAAAATTTTTTCTATCCAGCAACAGTATGAGCTTTATCCTTATTTATTTTCGCCAACCCGCGTATTGTGCCCACCCTATAAAAAAAGTTGTATCTGCCATTGCATGATGGTAGAGCTGATGGTGATTACCTAGGTAAATATTTTTTTTTGGCTCTGTTTTTATACGCTATATAAATTAGTTACAACATTTAGTTACTTTGATATACTGATGTGTTTGGGTTAACGAGCCCCTGTTTATAATTTTTTTAAGTCTACTAAATTTAATCTTTTAAGTCTGAAATGGTTTAGTGTATACCCCGCCTCTAATATCATCCAATATTGTCCGCTTTGCCCACTAGAAGCTCACGGATTTTTTTGGTTACCCAGGGGAAGACTTCTCAGGAGGTCACCCATCCTAGTACTACTCCCACCTGAGCACGCTTAACTGTGGAGTTTTCATGTGCTCCACAGCCAACTAAGCCCAATACGCGTTGGTGATTTATGAGGCATGACATTACTTAAGAACCAAGATCTCTCCTGTCCACGGGAGATGTGGGATATGCCAAGGGTTAGGGGTGTTCAAATTCGGATAATCCGAATTTCGGACATCCGAAATTTCGGATAGTCAATATTGGGATCCGAATCCGAAATTCGGATTATCCGAATTCGGATAATCCGAATTTCGGATTCGGGTCATCCAACGGATAATCCGAAACTTAAAAAAATAATAAAAAAATAAAAAAAATGTTTTCCTTTTATGTCTAAAACGTGAACTTGTTAAAAGAACAAAAATCGAAGTTAGATAAACGAAATTGGAACAAAAAAATGTAAAAACAAGTTACCGTTTGGTGGACGGGGGCTGTGGAGGTCGTAGATGAGGTGGACGGGGGCTGTTATAGACAAAAGAAGAGGGAGCGGCTGTTATGGATTGGAGGAGTATGGACTTTGGGTTAGGAGAATTAGGGATTTAGGATTTTGTATTGTGTTATGTAGTGTGTATAATATTATATATTTATATATTTTTTTAATATTCGGATTCCGAAAATTTTCAAAATCAGGATCCGAATCCGAAATTTCGGATAATTCGGATTCGGAATTTTTTGAACACCCCTACCTAGGGTATTACAATCACCCCCCCCCCCCCCTCAGGGACTCATCGTCCTCGATGAGGTTTGCCCCACCATCCCGGATGGCACAGGAGTGACTCTGATACCAATCTGTAACACCCCGCCTCTAATATCATTCAATATTATCTGCTTAGCCCACTAGAAGCTCACGGATTTGTTTTTGGTTACCCATGGGAAGACTTCCCAGGAGGTCACCCATCCTAGTAATACTCCCACTTGAGCATGCTTAACTGTGGAGTTTTTATGTGCTCCACAATCAACTAAGCCCAAAACGCGTTGGTGATTTATGAGGCAGGGCATTACTTATAAACCAAGATCTCTTCTGTCCACGGGAGATGTGGGATATGCCTAGGGTGTTACATTTAGTTAAAAAAAATTTAACGAAGTGAAGTGATTTATTTTCTTTTTTGAGGTTTACTCATTAACATTAATGTTTGATAGCTTCATCTAGACAAATATGGAGTTCATAGCAGTAAGATGCTATAAATATTAATGTTGTCTTATGTAAGTTTATTTGAGTAATGGTACTTAGTCAACTTTAATGAGAGGTGTATAATTGATGATATTTATTCAACTTGAATGAATTTTGGTTGTCTTTTATGTGTTGAAGATCGCAAGAAGTTATACTAATAATTCGTTTCCCCCTTTCAGCAACCCCATGGTAGCAAAACTCCTGATGAGAAGGAACTTGAGGTAATAATCTAAAAGATATTATGTCAAACACTCTTGTTTGTTGGATGTGCACTTAACCTTTTGTTGGATGTGCACTTAACCTTTTGACCATGGATATAAAGTAGCAGCAGCCGAGTGTGGGATTTGATGAAGTTGATATGGGTTCTTGTAAGTGATAGTCGATCATAGGGATTTCAGATATGGTTTGTCTGAATCCGAACAGATAATAGGTTTCTTTACGTTAATTTTAGATGGCACAAACTTGTTTAGATTAATCTCAACGTGTGAATTTCGTGTTACTTTACAAACTCGAAGTCTCACACCCTCATCTTATACTAGGTAACAAGTACTTTATCCATCCATAGTGGTGGAGTGGTGGAGAGGACTTATGTTCACTTAGGTGATCATGGGTTCAATTCCCACTTCCAACATTATGGTTTGGTATCCGGGTGAAGATCGAATACGGGTGGCGCCGGTTCGAATCTGACGGGCGGCGAGGTTTTACCGAGTTCTATAACACTGTCGTGCCTTCGGGCGGGTGGGGCTCGGGTTTCCGCGCATCGGGAGAAGGCGGGGGCTGCTGGAGATCGAGTAGTCGATTCTTGGGCACGGCGCCCCGCAAGGGTGGTTGCCACACAGTTGTTCGCCGATCAAAAAAAAAAGGTAACAAGTACTTTAACCGAACTTCGAGCAGGATCCAACTCATGCTTAATAATTACGAAGGTTGTTTATATTTTCCTTTGCATATACATTGTTATTTGTATAAAATCGTCATGCCTTATCATCTTCGTATAACATTACAATAATTACACCACTTACACTAGAATTTTACATAGTCATCAACAGACTAAGAGGCGATAAAACATACACACCCGCTGCAACACGCGGGCATTCCCACAAGTTATATTTTTAGTTGGGTGTTCGTATATTTTATACGCGTAACGAGGGCAACACGCGCAAAGTATTTTTAACCAAAACATTTAGCGTTTTGATTTCCATATAAAATTTTAAACATCTAAAACGCTAAAATAATATAAATGGCCAATTATTTATATCCCTGGTGTCCAAGATAGTGTTTGGTTATTTTATTTCTGACGGACAATCACCAACCTTCTGTTCTGGACTATTAACTTTTTTAAGCAACATACCTCTTTTTTTAATTAAACCTATGCAGTGAAATACATTTCCGTGTGGATCCTTTGTTGGGCTTGTGTACTATAGTAATCAGTTTAGTGCTAAAACATGTCATTATCACATCGGATTAGCCACGTAAATATTTCTTCTAATCAAAGCCTTCTTTGTCGGAATACGATCTAAACAAAGCCGCCACATAAAAATATTGTATTTGAGAGGCGCCCATTTACTCCACACGAAAACATCCCTATCCACAATATTCATCGGACCTTTTAACCATTTCTTAACTTTTGAAACGGCAAAATCTTTCTGCCGCCCATCGTGCCACACCCATGAGTCTCTACCAGCTGCCAAATCAACCGTGCTAAGCATATCTTCCAGCAACCTCTTCTCTTCGATCTCTGCATTAGAATTCAGCATACGTTTCTAATCCCAACAGATAATACGGCCAGCCCCATTGTTCTTCACCCGATCACAAACTGCTACACATTTATCTTTTTCCACATCAAATAACCTAGGGAACTTAGCAGTGAACGATTCGTCACCTAGCCAAACATCTACCCAAAACCGAATAGCCTTCCCATTTCCCAGTTGCCCCCGAATAACACTTTCTATACCCTTACCTTCCACTTTGATTTTCTTACATAATGACGCACAATTCTTCCACACACCCGTATATGCATTATTTACCGGGATGAACCCCTTTATCGAAATCAATTTTAAAGAAAAACAACTTTTTATCACCTTTCTTAGCCCACAAAATAACCTCATTAGCCATCAATGGCCCATCCAAAATGTATCTCCCACTCAAGAAAGCCGATTGAGTTTCCGAAACAACTCTACCCATAACTGTCTTCAGTCTATTTGCCAACACTTTAGAAACCACCTTACTAATAATACTGATCAAATTGATTGGTCTAAAATCTGATAATTCAACCGGATTCTCCTTCTTTGGAATCAACGTAATAAAAGAAGAGCCAACCCCCTTACTAAAGACCCAGTCTCATGAAAATGCTTCATCACATCAATAAAATCATTTTGAAGAGAATCCCAAAATGACCTAACGAACCGGAAGTTGAAACCATCCGGGCCCGGGGCTTTGTCTACCCCACACTCGAACACTGCATCTTTCACCTCCTGAATGGAAAAACTCTGAATCAAAGATTCGGCTTCCATGCTGTTTAATTTATTCAACCCATGGCAAATCAAATTTGGTCTCACCACCATCTTCTCCTCAAACTTATTTCTAAAAAAACGAAGAACCTCTCTCTTAACAATCTCCGGTTTTGCTTCCCAAACCCCCTTCACCATCAATCCAGGAATGTAATTAGTAGCTTTCCTTTTATATACAACCATGAAAAAACCAAGTGTTGTCATCCCCATATGAAGCCCAGTTGTTTCTAGCTTTCTGTTTCAAATCTTTTAACCGAAACCACTCAAGCTCGCGTAACCGTCTCTTTGTTTCTTCATAACTCCACACCTCCTCTTCCTCAAGATTTCTCACTTCCAAGTCAGCGTCCCATCGAGCCAATTCCTGGTCCAGTAACACCTTTTCACCTCGTTCCTCCGCTGAACGTTTCTTTTCCCACTCCACTATAATACTTTGAAGCCTCCTAAACTTCGTCATTAACCTCGTATCCGGATCCCCATCAACAACCATACTACCCAACGCATCTGTAATAAAACCATGAAAGTCTTGGCGACCTAACCACGAATTGAAAAAGCGAAAAGGCTTGGGACCAAAGCTTCTACATGTAGTTTTTAATATTATAGGACTATGATCGGACCACCTCCTTTCCAACGCAACATACTCAGCCAACGGCCACGCAGAAAAAAATTCCCAACTGACCAAAACTCTATCAATGCGACTCAACTTATGTAACAACCGGCAAAATTAAGGTAATTCCGTACTAATTAATTAAACGCGATTAACGTAATTAAACGTAATTATGTGTTGATTGTTTAACTAAGGCCTTAGGAAGATAGCAATTCCCAAATAATGCATAGGAATGCATAAGTTTAACGACAAAACATGATAGGATCATGCGCAAGCAAATCTATCCGGTATGGACACTGGCGATTACCCGGTAAAAATTAAATAAGCGAAACGAACCCCGGACACCCGGAAAATATAATAAATGATAATTTCACAAAATATAATGATTTTTGGGAACCCAAAGCCATACGTGAAAGCTTATTGTACAAATCTCCCGGTAACGAGTAAAGTGCGCGTAC
Source organism: Ambrosia trifida (assembly GCA_028751855.1). NCBI lineage: Eukaryota > Viridiplantae > Streptophyta > Magnoliopsida > Asterales > Asteraceae > Ambrosia > Ambrosia trifida. The sequence goes on along the minus strand of CM054133.1, from coordinate 15,753,240 downwards.
CGCACCCGATACGCGCGTAACACGTAATTTCACCCGGCAAAAGCCAAAATAATTCATCAGTAATTAAACTGGACTATATTTAAGGAATATTAAGGGTATTTTAATATTCGGGTGACACGCGATTAAAAACCCAAGAATACCCGGACGGTACCCGCACAAGATTAACTTAACTAATTAAGAGTATTATTTAGCAAAGTGGACCCCACCAAACACCCCTTGGGGCCAGCCTATGGCCCACTCAAGTGGGTGAAATCTTTTAATTATCCCACTTAAACTCTTCATCTCCTTTAATATCCAATTATTTAGATAACAATCATTTACTTGCATGTAATTGTATTGGGTAAGAAAATTAACCAAATCACTTCTCTTCCTCTCTCTAATTTTCGGCCCAAACACCCCTCACCATATCCTCCAAGATTTTCATAATCTTACTAAAATCTCTAAATCTTCCATAATCTAGCTAAAGATATTAGGTAATCTTTGAAGATTTGAAGAGATATTATATACATACACAAGCATACTTGAATCAAGAAAAATCAAAAACACTTCTTCTTCTTCCTTCCCTTGGCCGTACCATATCACCCCCACATCAACATTATTCTTTCAATTTTTACACTACCAAATCACCTCTAGATCATTATCCTTCAAAACCCCATTGTGTGTTTCAAGAGCTTGGAGCTTAACCCATTGGAAGAACACACTAAACCCCATCCAATCCAAGGTTTTTGTCTTCCCTAGCCTTGAGCTAGTAGTAAGTTTTAACCTTGTTTTGTTTATTAATGTTCATATTATGTGCTTTTGTAGGCAAGTTGTACATTGATGGGTAAGAATGGTTTTGAAAAATAAAGATAATGCGTCTTACAAGAATAAAAATGGAAGAATAATAACATTAATAAATCTTGGATTAATATTAATAAAGGTGATATTTTGAGAAAATGTAATAATATGAACATACACTTGAGTTGGATGATGATTGGAATATGATTTGTGAAAAGGACTTGAATATGATGAGAGATGATTTTAATCATCATAAGATGACTAGTTAATGTCAAAAATATATTAAAATGGGTTAGATGATCATAGGTGAAAAAGTTCCATGTTCAAAGTCTACTCACTTGGATGAGTGAAAAGTTGATATTTTGGATAAAAATATGAAACACACATGTTAATAGCATCTAGGATGGATTATAAGATTATTAGAAGTGGAATGAAGTAAAAATAATCAAGCATTAAGAAAATGATTCTTCAAAGTCCACTAAGTTGGAAGGAAAATGCTAACCTTGAAAGATAAGATGAAAAATGCAACAAATATAAGTTAAGGGACTAATATTGTAACTTAGAAAGTTGAGGGACTAAAACATGTATTTTAGAAACTTTGGTCCAAAAATGCATTAACGGAAAGTTCGGTGTCAAAAACGTAAATAATAGTTTTTCCGAGTGTAGTTTTGATAAACATGAGAAACTTACTTATGTATAAATTAAAAGAGGTATTTTTATAAATAGAAGTTTTATAAAAATAAGAGGATAAGTTAGCATAAGGATTTTATAAAAATAAGGTTTTATAAAATATTAGTAAAGACTTGGGAAAACTTGTACAAAAATGGATACTTTTATATAAATGGGAATATAAAAGTATCGGAAACATTTTTGGAATACAAGTTGAACAAGTTGGGCTAAAAATGCAAAAGTATATTTTTTCCAAGGAATATACGTTCGGAATTGGAAGTATGAATAATATTTCCGTAGAACGCATATTGGAAGAAAATGTGGAAAAAGCGAACTAACGGACTTAGTTACATGAACTAACGAAAACGGATAAACGGACATATGAGAAAAATGCCATTACGGCAAGATGAAAATATATATATATATTTTAAGAAATAAAATATATATAACAAGGGTAAAACGTGCGTAAACACTTTCCTAAGTGTAGAAAGAATATTCGTGGGAGAAAACACGACGTAAGGAATTAAAAACGCTAAACGACACATGAACTTAACAAGTAGAATTCACGCATGGGTATATATATACACATGCTCGTTTCGACGAAATTCTAGTATATCTATTTGAACGGGAAAGTAGATATGCGATGAGGAAAACCGAGACGAGTAGGTGAAGTATACCTACGAACATGTGAATACCGACAAGATCCTAGTACATTTATTTGAATGGGAAAATAAATGTATGGCATGGTGAGTCGAGTCGGGCGTTAAGAATATATTACCAAACGACAAGAACTTAGCATATTCATTTGAATGGGAAAATAAATATGTGGCAAAGTGAGTCGGGTCGGGTAATAAGAAATCATATTATATCGAGCGAAACGATCCTAAGTATAATTATTTAAATGGGAAAATAATTATACGTTGGGTAGAGTCGTGTCGAGGATAATAGTATACAAGTCACAAAGAATATTAACAAGAATAATATATGACTTGCAAGAAAAGGGTAATCCATCGCCAATGGACCTAGGATACGAAACTATTAAACGGGAATTGGGATAAAACGTGGTCGGGAAGTTGGGTGTACAACTTGCCAAGGCACATGCACTATAGGTGTAAGTGACTTATACGTCTAGGACATTTGTAGGTGCGAGACCGCAAAATTTGCTATTTTCTTCTTTGAGCCGAGCACAGTTACAGGTGAGTCTCACGGCCCCATTTCTAAACTATTTAACCTTTTTACGGGGGAAAGATATGTTGGGAATTGTTTGACGGGTTGGATACTTGAGTTGTGATCGCCACTCGGGGTTGAGACCTCCCTACTATAATCATTAATTCAGGAAAGTGAAACCGAAGGAATATTTGGATAGTACTATTGGTGCCTGACAAGGCCCACCCCTAATCGATAGCGTCGATTATGCATCGGCGTATGTCTGGGGTGCACGTATTCTGAAATCAAGTCGTAGGAATACCGAGTAACGACTTGGGGCGGGGCATTATTATATCGTCTTGGTTTGGTTATAGGCTCAAGTAAAATTTTAGGAACTTGCAACTCCTATAAATTGTCATAACAAGGATATTCCCATGAGATAAAGTTTTATTAAACCAAAACCTGTGAACTCACCAATATTTATATATTGACGATTTTTAAAACATATCTTTCAGGTAATTGACAGATGAAGGATGGCATGGCAAGCAGGGTCGGGGGAATCTCCAATTTGGGCGTTGGATGTCGTGAAGGGGTCTCGTCTCTCTATCCCAAGGAATTCGGGATATAGGGAGGAGCCTCCCTATTTATATTAAAAACAATTTTAAGTTATGTATGAATAATTTGACGTGATTTTTCAACGTTTGAATAAATGCCCGTTTCTTTAATTAATGTTGTGGTTTGCATTAATCTTGGCTTAATCCTCTTGAACCGTCGCGCCACGTGTTTCCGCCATAGGCGTGGTGTGACAACTTATCCCCCGCCACAAACGTGAATCTTCTACCTTTAAGCGAGTACTCATGCAAGTTCGAATCCTCAATGAAAAAATTAAAATCATGGGCTTCCGATAAACTGAAAAAAGAGTTCCTTCTTTCCCCTTCGTGTCTAACCGAATTAAAATCACCCGCTACTATAGTAAACCCATCGCACTCTCCGACCATACCTCCTAACTCAGCCCAAAGATTTCTCTTAGAAACCGCATTATGAGGCGCATAAACATTAATCAAATTATACCTATTCCCATCACCTTTCATAAAACCGGAAATCTTCAACACTTTATCTCCCTTCACGACCAAATCTGCGGAAAACATTTTTGCATCCCAAATAGACAATAATCCCCCGGACCTACCTGCCGAAGGAACCCAATCATAAACAAAGTCACATCTACCCCAGAAGCTAGCAACATCTACCCAATCTAAAGACACCATTTGAGTTTCTTGTAACATAATAAAATGAACTTCATGATTAACCCTAAGACTACGCACCCACTCAGCCTTAGAGGAATTCCCCACCCTACGAATATTCAAGGTCATAATATTCATTGACCACCCACTTGAAAACGTTCTTCTCTAATACTTTCCTGGATCTTTGGAACAAAATCAACCAAGTTTGTTGCTCCTAAAACCTCTCCCAACCTAACTGTATTCTGAGCTTCAGTATTGACTTGAACCTCCTCTACCTTCTCATCCAGAACATGCTCATGAACCCCTTCCACTTCAATACCCGTATTAACCAAATTGTTCCCCGAATTTTCAGAATTGACATTCAAATCCGGAGTACAATATTCTTGTACATCATCCTTATCAGCCCCACAATCATAACTCGAGCCATTATGCATAATCCCAATGATTCTATCCAAGTCGAAAATATCATTCTCATCACGTTGTCTTTTTTTCGGTCTTTCTTGTGACGTACTCGCTTCCCCTCTATTCTTGAACAAAGATCGTTTTCTAAACTTCTTCCGGGTACTCTGCCCCGACTCTTTCTGTCACACCCTCAAAATCCACTTGCGGAGTTTTACCGCGAGGCGCATGACAAACCAGGATCCAAACCAACGATCACAATAAACAAGTCTAAATGAAAATAAATGCAATTTCAAAACATAGTTTAAAATCCCGTTTACAGCGGAAGCTTATTCAAAAACAGTACTCAAAAATGAAATAATAGTCCAATGTTCAAAAGACCATGCAACCCTAGTTAGACGCCGTGCAGACGCGTGCGCCCTAGTCCAGTCGTGCTACCTTAGCGACCTGAGAAAACATGTAAAAGTTTACGTCAGCACAAAAATGCTGGTGAGTTTACAGGTTTTGTATCCAAGTACCAAGTCCACCTGTCCATACTATAATAAATCGAAACCCAGTATACGCTAGCTAGGCGTACATTTTGTTACTACCACGATTGGAAAACCATTACTAACGCGAATACCAAAAGTATGCCCGATGTAGTTCCTGTTGTTCCTGTTGTTCCTGTTTGAGACAATATGCACCCGCCGACCCTCCAAGTCGACGAGCGGGGTTGGTCACTCCCAATAGCGCTATTCACATTTCCCCGTTGTGCAAACCCGCACATTCATGGTTCCCCCCGGGACTTCCAAAGATCGTGTAGTACACAGTGTAAACCCATAGTATGACAGTAATTACCAAATAATCGTTTTAACACATGTTTTCTCCCCCGAAAAGTGTAAACTAGTTTAAAAGAGGGGCCGTAAACTCACCTTAAGTTGCGTTACTCCTTAACCCGAGTAAACCCAGCTGCTATGCTAGTCCCGTAAGCGGCGACCTAACATACGACAGTTACAAGTACTTAGACTAATAACCCGCAGGTTAATTAGTCCCTAGATGTCCAGACCATAACCAAGTTTGTTTGAAAACACCGTGACTGTTTAACTGACCCAAAGTACAAGACTCGACATCCCATTGGTGACCCGAGACTCCCCGTGTTATGTTTACGCTCCAAAACATACAATAACGCACTTACACTTAACATACGTTAACGCACAACAAGTTATAGCACATAGTTCACGTATCACCGAATTACATCCAAACATATGTTACCAAGTTACCATATATGTTACGAGGTTCCTAGCATGTTACTACATGCCCAATCGGGTCTCGGAATGCTAATCTACACTTACAACAGTAGTACACGTGATTAGGAAACGTAAACTAGCAATTAGGACTGATTGCGTATAAGTTCATGTGATTAGGGCTGATTGCATATAAGTTCACGTGATCAGGGCTGATTGCATGTAAGTTCACGTGATCAGGGCTGATTGCATGTAAGTTCACGTGATCAGGGCTGATTGCATGTAAGTTCACGTGATCAGGGCTGATCGCATGAAAACTCATGCGATTTGGGGCTGATCGCATGTAAACTCATGCGATTTGGGGCTGATCGCATGTAAACTCATGCGATTAGGCCCTGATTGCATGTAAAAGTGGCGATTAGGAATCCTAATCGCCTGTAACCTTGCTGTTCCAGTTTTTCGCGCGTTTAACGCTCCAAATCAGATCCAGAACGTGTGTAACTACCCAATATCATCCCAAACACTATCCTAAACATGTTTCAACCAAAATCCTTCGTTTAACCTCGTATAATCAGTCCTGCATGCAACCAAGTAATCCAAACATATACACATAGCATGCAATCATCATACTAACATGCATAACAATAACCCTAATAATCAATTAATCAGATTTCTATCATCATACTATCAATATCAATTCTGATCTAACCAAATAACATGTCAATCAATCATCATGAATCATAAAAATCCTAGCTTTCTAATCATACACACCCACAACGCATGTATATTAGTTATAATCCGATTAACAATCCTTATTTATGATTTTCAGAAGGCTTTTTCGTTTAAGAACAGGTCTGGACCATTAGGGATTGATTAAAAACATTTATAAAGATTTGTGGATGAAAACCAAACCTTGGGATTATGAAAGAATGATGATTCAAGCTTGAAACCTTGTGTTTTGATCAAAAATCGCCTTCCAGAGGTTGTTTATGTGTTGGGGCGGGTTATGGGACGACTAGGGTTTGTATAATGAAGTTTATGAGGTCAAGTATGGTATTTATAGTCGTTTTTAGTCGTCCAGCACGTAACATGCGATTATGCAGCTTTACACGCGATCAGGAAGCCTAATCGCGTATAAGTTCATGCGATCGGGGCCTAATCGCATGAACAGTCATGCGATCAGTCCCAGTCGCACCACATGACCCCCCAGTCGCACCACATATAGGCGATTGGGCTATCCTGATCGCCTATATGGGCCTGTTTCGTGTGTTTTGCGCGTTAAACCCCGTTTTAACATATGTTAACACATATTAATGTACCGACAAGTCACATAATGATTGTAAACACATAACACAAGTAAATACACATATTTACACTCGTTCACCAATTCCCGGGACTCGAGACTCGTATGTTCCGTATGCCCTGACGATCCTACCGATCGTCACCGTTTGTACACTTGGTTAAGGACCGACATCTAATGAACCTCTAGACCAACATCCAATGATCCTCTAGACTAAACCAATAGTTCCCGAACTATAACCCGACTTAACTAACCCAGTTAAGTACAATATACGCGTGACTCGCTAAGGTAGACTTTCATCTAGACAACGTTGTTAACCAGAATTTGCCGGGTGTCACATCATCCCCACGTTAAAAGAATTTTCGTCCCGAAAATTGCACAAGTACAGAAAGAACAAAAGAAATAACGAAGGAAACAAGCAAAAGATAGAAACCTAAAGAGAGAGATTTACCCGAGTTGTCACATCATCCCCACGTTAAAAGGAATCTCGACCCGAGATTCATTCAGCTGCCGAAGAGACATGTCTCGACTCGAACGCTTCCTTAGGAAAGAGATGAGGATACTTAGACTTCATCTGATCCTCTCGTTCCCACGTATATTCTGGTCCCCGGTCCGAGTTCCACCGAACCTTAACGATACGAATCTTGCTGTGACGCAGGCTACGAATCTTGTAATCAAGGATCTCCACAGGTTCTTCCACAATCCGAAGACGATCATCAACCTTGATCTCTTCTAGTGGAACGATGAGAGACTCGTCAGCCAGACACTTCTTGAAGTTTGACACGTGAAAGACGTTATGTACGTTACCGAGCTCCGTCGGTAGATCAAGTCGATATGCCACCGGCCCAATCCGTTCCAGGATCGTAAATGGGCCGACATATCGTGGATTGAGTTTGCCACGCTTCCCAAAGCGTATGACGCCCTTCCACGGTGAGACTTTGAGAAGTACCTTGTCATTGACTTGGAATTCCAGTGGTTTGCGACGCTGATCAGCATAACTCTTTTGCCGGTCCCGTGCCGCCGCCAACCGATTTCGAATCTGTACGATCTTTTCCGAAGTTTCGTACACTAGTTCAGGCCCAGTGAGTTGACTCTCACCCACTTCAGCCCAACAAAGAGGAGAACGGCATTTCCGTCCGTACAGTGCTTCGAACGGAGCAGCCTTGATGCTCGTGTGATAACTGTTGTTGTACGAGAATTCTACTAACGGTAGATGAGCTTCCCAACCCTTGCCAAAATCGATCACACATGCCCGCAGCATGTCTTCTAAAGTTTGAATCGTGCGCTCACTCTGACCGTCAGTCTGTGGATGATAAGCCGTGCTCATGTCTAGTTGGGTACCCAAAGCCTTGTGTAAAGACTTCCAGAAGTGAGAAGTAAAATGGGAGTCACGATCCGAGATAATAGAAACTGGTACCCCGTGCTTAGAAACAACTTCCTTCAAGTAAAGACGAGCCAAACGATCCATGGTGTCGGTCTCCTTAATAGCAAGAAAATGAGCTGATTTCGTCAACCGATCGACAATCACCCATATCTTGTCATTCCCGCTTGGTGACTTAGGAAGTTGCGTGACAAAATCCATAGTAATCCGTTCCCATTTCCATTCCGGAATTTCAGGTTGTTGCAAGAGACCCGACGGTTTCTGGTATTCCACCTTGACCTTAGCACAGGTCAAGCATTTGCTCACATATGAGGCTATGTCCGACCTCATGTTTGGCCACCAGTAAAGCACCTTCAGATCTTGGTACATCTTATCCGAACCAGGATGAATAGAATATCGGGACTTATGAGCTTCATCAAGAACAAGCTCCCGTAGTCCCCCGAATAAAGGAACCCATATGCGTTCTGCGAAATAGTGCAGGCCATCAGGCCTTCGCTCTAGGTGCTTGTCGGCACCGTGCATAGTTTCAGCTTTAAGGTGTTCCTCCTTCAAAGCCTCCAACTGGGCAGAACGGAGTTGATCAGGTAACGACGAATGGATGGTGAGCTGTAACGCCCGAACGCGACGAGGTTTAGTAGATTCCTTCCTGCTCAAGGCGTCTGCTACAACATTCGCCTTGCCAGGATGGTACTTAATAGCACAATCATAGTAGTTCAAAAGTTCAATCCAGCGACGCTGTCGTATGTTCAAGTGTTGTTGGTCGAAAATGTGTTGGAGACTCTTGTGATCGGTGTAGATGGTGCATTTGGTACCGTACAAGTAATGTCTCCAAATTTTCAACGCGAATATCACGGCACCCAACTCCAAGTCATGAGTTGTGTAGTTCTTCTCGTGCACTTTGAGTTGACGAGAAGCATACGCAATCACTTTCTCGCGTTGCATCAACACGCAACCGAGTCCATGAATGGAAGCATCACAGTAGACAACAAAATCATCAGGACCCTCAGGTAAAGACAAAATAGGAGCAGAACACAGTTTAGACTTCGGTTCTTCAAACGCTGACTCTTGTGGTTCACCCCAGTCGAACTTCCTATCCTTCTGCGTGAGAATGGTGAGGGGTTGAGCAATCTTCGAGAACCCCTGAATGAAACGACGATAGTAGCCCGCAAGGCCTAGGAATTGCCGCACCTCAGTTGGCGTCTTTGGTGCTCCCCAGTCCTTGATCGCTTCGATCTTAGCTGGATCGACATGAATCCCTAGTTCATTAACCACATGTCCTAGGAATTGAACTTCGCGTAACCAAAAGTCACACTTTGAGAACTTGGCGTAAAGTTGTTCCCGTCGCAAGAGTTCCAAAACTAACCGCAGATGTTCCTCGTGTTCGGTCTCGTTCTTGGAGTAGATCAGAATGTCATCAATAAACACAATGACAAACTTGTCCAAATATGGTTTACAGACGCGGTTCATCAAGTCCATGAAAACCGCCGGTGCGTTCGTGAGACCGAAAGGCATGACCAAGAATTCGAAATGGCCATAACGTGTTCGAAAAGCAGTCTTTGCAACGTCAGCCTCCCTGACGCGCAGCTGGTGATAACCGGACCTCAAATCAATCTTGGAATAATAACTAGAACCCTGAAGCTGGTCGAATAGATCATCAATACGTGGAAGAGGATAACGGTTCTTGATGGTCAATTTGTTCAGTTCTCTGTAGTCTACACACAATCGGAAACTCCCATCCTTCTTCTTGACAAATAAAATCGGGGCTCCCCAAGGGGAAGAACTTGGCCGGATGAAACCCTTGTCCAAGAGTTCCTGTAACTGACTAGACAATTCCTGCATCTCGGGAGGTGCAAGACGGTAGGGGGCCCGAGCTATAGGAGCAGCCCCTGGTACAAGATCAATACCGAACTCGACTTGACGATGAGGAGGAAGACCAGATAAATCATCGGGAAAAACATCAGGAAACTCGCGTACCACCGGAATATCGTCGATCTTCTTTTCATCACCAGAGGAAACAGATAAAAGCGCCAAAACAGCTGGATAACCCTTTCGAAGACACTTAAGGGCTTTCATGCTAGAGATGATGTTTAGCGGAACACCACCCTTGATACCGTACACAGAAAGGAATTCTCCATCAGGGAGAGGAATCCGAATAACCTTATCGTAACAGACAATCTCCGCGCGATACAAAGATAACCAATCCATTCCTACCACAACGTCAAAACTACCCAATGATACCGGCATAAGGTCGATGGGGAACGATAAACCCGACAACTCTAACTGACACTCCCGAAGGACACTAGTAGCTTCAATCGTTTTACCGTCAGCCAACTCAATAATATACTTGGTCTCTAATGGTACGGGCACTACATCTAGCAGTCGACTAACATCCATGGATACAAAACTCTTGTCGGCACCAGAATCAAATAACACGCTAGCAGAACGATTATTGAGAAGAAACGTACCGGTGACTGTGTCAGGGTCCTGTCTAGCCTCAGCGGCTCCAATGACGAAGGCACGTGCATTTCTGCCGCCGCCCCCGTTGTTCCCATTCCCGTTGTTTCCACCCTGTTTCAGTTTTGGGCAATCCTTCTTGTAATGCCCAGTGTCACCACAGTTGTAGCATCCTTGTTTCCCTGTAGTCCCCTGAGTAGTCGGAGCTGAACTGTTGGTCGGAGCCTGAGTCGATGGAAGTGTAGCCCGACAATCTTTAGCATAGTGGCCTGTTCGCTGGCAGCGGTGACAACGGTTACTGTCGCAGTTCCCTTGATGATGGCGTCCACACTTGTTGCATTTGGGCAGTTTTCCCGCATAACCACCCTGCTTGTTACCCGAAGAAGATGAACCCCCATTATCAAACCTTTTACCCTGCTGTGCAGACCCAGACCCTTTCCCGTCATTTTCCCACTTGCGCTTATTGTTCTCTGGAGCCTTAGCAGTCGAACCTTTCGCAGGCAAAATCCCCTCATTCACCTTTAAGTTGGTCATCCTATGGGCCGATCGAACTACCTCTGCATACGTAGGATGATTTCCAGCAGCCACTAACCCTGCAATTTCCGGTACTAACCCTGAGACATAGTGTTCAATCTTACGATACTCTGGCACGTGCAGATCGGGACACAGCACTGCCAACTCATTCCGCCTCACAGTATACTTCTCAATTTCCGACCCAGTCATCTTGAGGTTCCACACCTCATGCTCCAGCTTCTGTACCTCTTCTCTCGGGCAATACTCCCGCTTCAGCAACTGCACAAAGTTCTCCCATGGCATAGCATATGCCTCCCCAATACCCATATTCTGGGTGATGCCATTCCACCAAGTCAATGCCACGTCCTGAAACAACGCAGCAGAATACTTTACCCGATCTTCTGGGAGACAGTTACACATCAGAAATACCGACTCCACTTTCTCCAACCACCTAAGCAAACTGACCGCACCCTCAGTGCCAGAGAATTCCTGGGGCTTGCAGTCCCGGAACATCTTGTAGGTGCACATGGGTGGGGGTGGGTCAACAGGACCACCTGAAATGAAACGTATGAGAAACCACGAAATACGTAAACAAGGTTCACCAATGAGGCAATAGAAAATGGATAAGTCAACTTACCACCACCGTTGTGCCCTAACTGAAAGGCAGCCTGGAGCAAGTTGTTCAGATCAGCCTGCGATAGGTTAATGCCTCCACCACGACCACCAGCACCACCGTGACCACCACCACGTCCACCATTGCGACCACCTCCACGTCCTCCTCGTACTCCAGACATGATTCTGGCAGAAAAGAACGAGAAAATTTAGGTTCGCAGTTAAAGATAATCACTAATGTTCACAAGATCAAAGCTAGATCCAATCCAGGACTATCCCCTCAAACTCAGAGCTCACTAGTGCTTCCATGCATTTCGGTTTATGATTTTGTGTGCACCCAAAATGATAAACCGCTCTACATGGTCCTTCCAGTGTTCTCCTAGTTCAAAGTTCAAATCACCGAACATAGACTCTTAGCTGCACACCGTAATACCACGGTAGTTCACGACAAGTGTTTCTATTGGAGTGCGAAAGGGAGATGTCCGAGCCTTGGACAAATCTCAAGAGCACACGAGTTACCCCAATAGACCACACTGCCTAGAAAACAAGTAACCCAACCTAAGATAGAACGGATGATGTAACGTAGAAAGACCGATGATTTTGAGACACCCCGACAAGACCATACGTAAACCACTATAACGTTTAGTACCATGTGATCGTCTAGTGTGTGCGACTCGGCTATAGACTAGACTCTACATGCAGTCCTAGTTCACTATAACCATTGGCTCTGATACCAATCTGTCACACCCTCAAAATCCACTTGCGGAGTTTTACCGCGAGGCGCATGACAAACCAGGATCCAAACCAACGATCACAATAAACAAGTCTAAATGAAAATAAATGCAATTTCAAAACATAGTTTAAAATCCCGTTTACAGCGGAAGCTTATTCAAAAACAGTACTCAAAAATGAAATAATAGTCCAATGTTCAAAAGACCATGCAACCCTAGTTAGACGCCGTGCAGACGCGTGCGCCCTAGTCCAGTCGTGCTACCTTAGCGACCTGAGAAAACATGTAAAAGTTTACGTCAGCACAAAAATGCTGGTGAGTTTACAGGTTTTGTATCCAAGTACCAAGTCCACCTGTCCATACTATAATAAATCGAAACCCAGTATATGCTAGCTAGGCGTACATTTTGTTACTACCACGATTGGAAAACCATTACTAACGCGAATACCAAAAGTATGCCCGATGTAGTTCCTGTTGTTCCTGTTGTTCCTGTTTGAGACAATATGCACCCGCCGACCCTCCAAGTCGACGAGCGGGGTTGGTCACTCCCAATAGCGCTATTCACATTTCCCCGTTGTGCAAACCCGCACATTCATGGTTCCCCCCGGGAATTCCAAAGATCGTGTAGTACACAGTGTAAACCCATAGTATGACAGTAATTACCAAATAATCGTTTTAACACATGTTTTCTCCCCCGAAAAGTGTAAACTAGTTTAAAAGAGGGGCCGTAAACTCACCTTAAGTTGCGTTACTCCTTAACCCGAGTAAACCCAGCTGCTATGCTAGTCCCGTAAGCGGCGACCTAACATACGACAGTTACAAGTACTTAGACTAATAACCCGCAGGTTAATTAGTCCCTAGATGTCCAGACCATAACCAAGTTTGTTTGAAAACACCGTGACTGTTTAACTGACCCAAAGTACAAGACTCGACATCCCATTGGTGACCCGAGACTCCCCGTGTTATGTTTACGCTCCAAAACATACAATAACGCACTTACACTTAACATACGTTAACGCACAACAAGTTATAGCACATAGTTCACGTATCACCGAATTACATCCAAACATATGTTACCAAGTTACCATATATGTTACGAGGTTCCTAGCATGTTACTACATGCCCAATCGGGTCTCGGAATGCTAATCTACACTTACAACAGTAGTACACGTGATTAGGAAACGTAAACTAGCAATTAGGACTGATTGCGTATAAGTTCATGTGATTAGGGCTGATTGCATATAAGTTCACGTGATCAGGGCTGATTGCATGTAAGTTCACGTGATCAGGGCTGATCGCATGAAAACTCATGCGATTTGGGGCTGATCGCATGTAAACTCATGCGATTTGGGGCTGATCGCATGTAAACTCATGCGATTAGGCCCTGATTGCATGTAAAAGTGGCGATTAGGAATCCTAATCGCCTGTAACCTTGCTGTTCCAGTTTTTCGCGCGTTTAACGCTCCAAATCAGATCCAGAACGTGTGTAACTACCCAATATCATCCCAAACACTATCCTAAACATGTTTCAACCAAAATCCTTCGTTTAACCTCGTATAATCAGTCCTGCATGCAACCAAGTAATCCAAACATATACACATAGCATGCAATCATCATACTAACATGCATAACAATAACCCTAATAATCAATTAATCAGATTTCTATCATCATACTATCAATATCAATTCTGATCTAACCAAATAACATGTCAATCAATCATCATGAATCATAAAAATCCTAGCTTTCTAATCATACACACCCACAACGCATGTATATTAGTTATAATCCGATTAACAATCCTTATTTATGATTTTCAGAAGGCTTTTTCGTTTAAGAACAGGTCTGGACCATTAGGGATTGATTAAAAACATTTATAAAGATTTGTGGATGAAAACCAAACCTTGGGATTATGAAAGAATGATGATTCAAGCTTGAAACCTTGTGTTTTGATCAAAAATCGCCTTCCAGAGGTTGTTTATGTGTTGGGGCGGGTTATGGGACGACTAGGGTTTGTATAATGAAGTTTATGAGGTCAAGTATGGTATTTATAGTCGTTTTTAGTCGTCCAGCACGTAACATGCGATTATGCAGCTTTACACGCGATCAGGAAGCCTAATCGCGTATAAGTTCATGCGATCGGGGCCTAATCGCATGAACAGTCATGCGATCAGTCCCAGTCGCACCACATGACCCCCCAGTCGCACCACATATAGGCGATTGGGCTATCCTGATCGCCTATATGGGCCTGTTTCGTGTGTTTTGCGCGTTAAACCCCGTTTTAACATATGTTAACACATATTAATGTACCGACAAGTCACATAATGATTGTAAACACATAACACAAGTAAATACACATATTTACACTCGTTCACCAATTCCCGGGACTCGAGACTCGTATGTTCCGTATGCCCTGACGATCCTACCGATCGTCACCGTTTGTACACTTGGTTAAGGACCGACATCTAATGAACCTCTAGACCAACATCCAATGATCCTCTAGACTAAACCAATAGTTCCCGAACTATAACCCGACTTAACTAACCCAGTTAAGTACAATATACGCGTGACTCGCTAAGGTAGACTTTCATCTAGACAACGTTGTTAACCAGAATTTGCCGGGTGTCACACTTTCCTCCCACTCTCACCATCATCTACCAAACCATGAAGTACCCTATCATGAACATCAGTATCCCTCCCCACCACCTCCACCCCTAACCTCTCCTGCCTCTAAATCCACTTCCTGTACAACCACGTTATTAACCTCCTCGTAACCTTCTTCCACATCCTCCTGTTCCATATCAGCTACCGAATCCTCCTGAGTCTTCTACACTGTCTGGTACCCATTCACCCATATCTTCGTCTACCCATACCTTGTAGATACCTCCTCTCCACGAAATATCCACTCTATCAACAATCCTACCCCGGACATTACACAACACACCAACATAAATGTAAGACAAATTTTGATCAGTGTCCGAGAACTTAGCGGGTTTGACAATCCTACCGTACCGACTCCCCACCAACTCAAACACGTGCTCAATCGCTAACTGTACCGGCACCCCATGAATCTGCAGCCATGCCACCCTCTCATCCGCCACCTTTTGTCTACCATCCCATTTCTCCAAGGATTCTAAGACACACGACCATAATTATTTTTCCACAATAAACTTGTCACATTCCTCCTCTCCACGAAACACAAGTAACACCGTGAATCCCGACACATACTTGATACCTACACCCTTTAACCCTTTATCCCTTAACCATATATTCAACTCCATCAACATCTGAAAATTCAATACTTTACCCAACGCCGCAACGTTATGCCACTGAGTAAACCCTATAACATTGTCATCAACTGATAGAAGATCAACCTTATTTCTATTTAGGAGCGAATCTAAGAACGACCTCTCGTTACCACCATTCACTCCCGAGTTACCTCCACCACTGAATTCCTTCTCATGTCGTGATCCCTCCACATTAGGTTTAGCATGACCATAATCTTCCTTCTCCTTACCCTTCCTACTATGTTTCTCAACATCACCCTGAATTTCTACCCTCTCCCCGTCCACAAATCGTGCCAAAGACACAAAGAGTTTATAGGACCCCATCCATACGTCCGACATCTCCCATGCTAAACGTTTCACATCCATAACCCCACTAAACGAAACAAAACCAAACCTCTTCCCCAATCTATCAACCTTCCTAGCAATATACGAACCTTCATACGAACCAAAAAACCTAAAAGCCTCCTTAAGATCTGCCGAAGAACACTTGGGTGGAAGATTCGAAACAAAATATTTTGTTATTACCTTTGAATTAGCCGTTTCCTTCTGCTTGTTACGTCGTCCTTTACGTGAAAGAGCATCCTGCCATTCCTCCTCAGATTGCCGCCGTGTGTCATCCGACATAGTCGGAGAATTAGGGTTCACAGGAATTTACTATTGTTGAATTGCTTAGAGAAATAAGGAGGTTGAGCTAGACGATGGGTGCAGCGAACGTGGGCTGGTTCACGGCAGCAGCATGCGGTGGTTGACGTTGGCGTGGCGTGATGGCTGCTCGAACAAGAGAGTGGTTGTGGGTGTTTTGTTGGCGCAGGTAGTTATAGTGATCGTAGGTTGTGTGGTGGTTGGTAACGGTACTGGTCGGAAGAACGACAGACCGAATAGGGGTGACAATTGTTTTGAGTCAGAACAGAGAGAGGAGATAGGGCAAAGTTTTGAGTGGCTCCTAAAACACATAGACGTAATAAGTTACCAAGTTCCAAACATACTGTACATTCAACATTAACAATATTCAAGTTAATTCCCTAAAACACATGAGCAATTCAATTAACAAAAGTCTCCACAAATTATAAAACACATGAGCAATTCAATTAAATTAAAAAAAATAACTCACAATTTGGTGGAGGGCGGGGCTACAGAGAAAAAAGTCTCAGCGGAGCTTGCAGGGGCGGCACCGGTGCTGTCTGGCTGGGCCGGTGGAGGCGGAGGACGGGAGGGAAGTGAGACGGTGGAGGGTAGATGAGGGTGGGGTAGGGTTTGTTGATTTCTTGTTGAATGATTGCCGCCATCTGAACAAAAAGAAAGACCCAAACGTTTTTTTTAATCTGTGAAGATGAAAGTGGGTTGGGGTGGGGTGGGGTGGGGTGGGCTTGTTAGACTTGGGGTAATGGGGCGAGCATATTTAATTGTATTATAATCTGTGATATTGATTTTGAGCTTGTTTAAATAATTAGATTAGTTAATATTTTTGGTTATTATTACTCGAGTTCGATAAATATTTTTCTTAGTAACGTAACGTGTTAACGTATAATTTTAGTTGGTAGTAATGTATATTAAATTTTAGTAGCAACATAAATTTTATTTTAGTAGTAACGTTTTCAAAAAATCGTAAAAAAAATTCCACTACACGCGCAAACCCAAGGGGCAGCGGCGCGGCACCTAGTGTTTTCCGCCTCAACCACCAAAAGGTTCTCCAGTTATGAAACCGGATCCTTGTTCACATCAACCATTCCTCTTCACCGCTGGAGCATTGTTCGGTTCGACAACCGGGATGTTTTGTGTTGCATTGCATCTTGTTGTGGAGTTGGTTTTGGTAATGAAAAAATATTACCATGGTTATCCGGGTTCTTTGTGGTGATTTTTTGGAAAGGGATTGATAGGGGTTGAAAGATATAGAGATGATAGGAGGTTTTTTATATAAAAGTTGGTTTAATATATACAAAGTGAAGATTGAGTAAATTAACAAGGTGAAAATTGCTTTATTTTTCATTTTATCATTTGAAAACGGATAGACTTCTTAACACTTTTGTTTAAAATGCTGAGTAACCGTGTTTGTATAACACTTATGATTAACATCTATCTATACTTACTATAATAGGAGAGTCGTGAGTGACATAAGAAAGTTGAGTTGTCAAGCGGAGAGACAGGCCAACAATGCGCGTGTGATGCGAAAAGTGATGTCATTAATGACCTTAAAATATTCAGAAAAATATGTGGGCCACTTGAAGCAACAAATGTTCATACAACTGTTGCTCCAAATTTGAGCTCAAAATTTAAAATCAAATTTCAAACTCAAAACTCCTTACACAACTATATAAATGTGAACTCTGTCTCTCTGTCTCTATCTCTCTCTCTCAAATAATATACTGCTCTCTCTCAAATTTTATTCGTGAATGGTTTGTGTCTATCGATATTTTTAAATTACTAGTGGAAATGCCCGCACATTGCTGCGGGTATTTATATTTTGAGCTACATTCCACTCATACAAGTACGGCCTATCATTGATTTAGCTTTACTTTTAAAGACCAACTCTTTTGACCCGTTAGAGAGTAAACTTAGTCGAGGTTGACACATTCATCCATACATAGGTCAAAGTCTACCCAAAATATAAGAATCTAAAATTAAAACTATGTAAGAATGTTGTTTCAAATAAGTCACCTAAAAGTAAGAACATTAGGTAACACATTGGTGGCAATGCTGGTCTGTAAGTCAACTAACAAACATCATGAAGCCGCCTCTTGTAAGAGGTAAGGGGCAACCCGTTACCCATCTATTGATCAATATAGTTTAATGAATCTGGACAACATCTTTATTAATGATGTAAGCACATTTTAAGAAATCTTGGAGGCGAATATAACACAGAATTTTGATTTTGGACTAATCTAACAATTTCTCCAAACCACGGGGATGGACCTGACAATTTCTCCAAACCACGGGGATAGAGGTGAGCAAAAAAACCGGTTCGGGAACCGAAACTGGTAAAACCGACCCGAACCAAAACCGGTCAAAACCGGTTTTACGTGAAACCGGTACTAAAAAATCTCAAACCGAACCGAACCGAAAACCGGCCTAAAACCGACGGAAAAACCGGTCAAAAGAAATCGAAACCGAACCGAAACCGGTACACAAACCGGAACCGAACCGAAACCGGTATCGCTAAAAACCGGCCGAAACCGATAAAAACCGAAACCGAACCGAAACCGGTTTAAGAAAAATACATTTTTTGGCCATAAACACAAATAAAACTTTGTTTTTTTGTATTAATATTCAATTTCCTTCTTTAAAAGACCCTAAAAGTTATTAAAAGTTAAATTTTATGTAATTTATATGATTTTAAAAAGTGCGCGAAAAACCGATTAAGAACCGAAACCGAAACAAACCGAAACTGAAACCGAACCGAAACCGGTCTTACGAATCGACAAAACCGGTCCAAAACCGAACCGGTTTGGAACCGAAACCGGTTCGGCCAGGAACCGGTATTGTAGCGAACCAGTTTGGAATCGAAACCGGTTCGGCAAAAAAAACCGATTTGCTCACCTCTACACGGGGATGGATGAAAATGGCAATTAACTCTTGTGGCTTGCAATTACCGCTTCAGTCCGTGTTACTAAACCGTCTATTTTCCGGTTAAAATTTTTGCTAAATGATCAAAATGCCCTTATCAGATAAGTAATAAAAAATAACTACGTACACAACATTTTGTCTCTCTTCGTTCTTCTTAAACCCAAAAAACTCTTCTCTAATTTTATTACTCTCCTCGTTGTCGAGTTCAACACACAGTACCAACACCATTGGCCACCACGATAGTCTTCACGGTCTATGGCTTGGGTTGCCGGTAACACTCGATAAGTCATCTTTAATTTTAGAAGAAGAATAAGAGCAAGAACGGATGATGAAGTGAAAATGGAAACATGGTGTATGAACAATTTTATTTTCATTTTATGTTGGCACACTGCTTTTAATCTGTGGTTTGGATGATATGTTTGAACAATTATTTACAACGATTTTTTGTTTGTAGATACATTTTTTATCAACTATTTGTAGCTTTGTAATTTCGTATAATCAATAAAAAAATCATAATTTATAAATCTGTATAATTTTCTCATAACTTTCTATCAATAAAAAATAAAGTTGTGTTTAACACATCCCAATTTTTCCCAAACCATTGAAGTCTTTATCTATAACTGGTGGAGGTTGCAGCCAATTAAGTTTTTTTTTTTTTGAACGGCCAACAAATTGGAATCACTCACGGAACACTGGAGTATCATCGTGCCACCAATGTTGCCACGCGATCATATTCAGGAGGAAACTCATAATAATTATGAGAAAACCCCCTTTGTGAGATTCGAACTCAGGACCTTATAGTCCCTAAGTCTTATCTCACCACCAAGATCAGGGGCGGTTTTTGGGCTGGGCAGCCCGGGCAACGGCCCGAGGCCCAAACATTCAAAGGGCCCAAAATTTTTTTATTGAAATTTATATATTATACAATCTACAAAAATATTAAATTAGCACCAACAATGGCTCAGTGGTAGCCGTGTCATGTTCTAACGTTCAGTTCGTTGGATCGATTCTCATGATTTAATTGTGGTTTTTAATATATGATTAATGAGTTTATATAGAGGTTTAATTTTATTTTATTTTTTTGTCTCGCCCGAGGCCCAAAAATTTTTAATCATTCTCGGAGACGGCTCTGACAAAGATGCCGCTGGGTTATAATGCCTTTGGCACAGCCAATTAAGTTACCTTAATAGATTCTTGCACCAGTTTTCTAAAAATCTGCAAACTAAATAACTAATAAAAAATAATCTAGGGGAAACAAATGACACACATGATTAGTATCATCAGTAGATCATACAAATATCAAAGAGTTACTTATACATGTGGGTCCTTTTGCACCTTTTAGCATACTATAAATTGTCCCCAATGTTCTAATTCATCTTCCAACCACAGCATCAACCAATTTCCTGTTTTTAATCTAAGAACCTATTACTTGACAGATTTCCACCACTCTGAATTCATATTCGTGTTTTTGTTCGTGTTCGTGTTCGCGTATTAGTACTCGCAGTCATGCAAGCTAGTGAGGTTACAGACTTCCACTACTTGGCTCCTGCAATCCAAAACCTCCAGCCACAAAATTCTTATAACCACTCACTTTCCCTGATACTTTTTCGATACCATACCAGTAACTAACATATGTGCACCCGTTTCAATCTCCGATCTAGACGAATCCTTCGCTTTCACATATTCCTCTAACTGCTTAACAACATCATCTCCCAGCTTAACCAATTCATCTCTCTCCTTAACTGTTTCAAGTTACTGTACCGATAACTCGTCTTTCAACCGTGAAACCTCGTCACGCTTTTTGATCGCTTCATGTGCCAAAACTTTCAACCTGTTGAACGAAACTTGTAATTCGAATTTTGATTTCTATATTATATTATTAAGCAACATGTACAACAAAAACAAAGCAAATGTACAAATCCACAATTGCAGGAATAAAAAATATCACATAATTCAAATATATATTTTCAAAATAGGGCTTTGAATTCATGAACATGGTTGGTGTTACTGTTACCAGTTGTGTAAGAAAAATGTGTAGAACACCTTTGTGCCAAAATAACCTTCTCTAATGGAGGAAATCTAGCTTCAATGGTGCGTAATCGTCTACCAATTTATGACTTCTATAATATTTAAAGAAGTTAAATACCACAACGAATCATGATATCGGCTCCGTCAATTTCAGATTCAAATCAACCAAAAAAATAAGAAAATTAGAAATTCAATAACGTGAAGAGAAGATTAGATAATTACTTAGACATATCATTTAATTGATGGAGGATTTGGACGATTCAGGCAACCTATAATTTCAAAACCAAAATCGAAAATCAATTAAGATATGTATGCAAAAGTGTTACCTTTATTTTCAACGTCTCGTTATCTTCTTCCAATTTCACTGCTAAAGATTCCAGTTCGGCTTGGTATGCCTGAACAAGCACAAGTAAGAATCGTTACTAACTTCAATTGAAGCAAGTTCAAACGGAAATAGGAGATAATAAATGGCGATAAAGGAGTAATCAGTCGTGTATATGATAAAATGAAAATTTTGTAGAAGCAGAGTTTCATTATAAAATGGAGATGGTTGAGCATGTAAAAACAAAAATTAATCAAGAAAATATCCACAAATTATTCTATGAACATATGGCATTGCGTTTTATTAATGATTATCTGGTAATAATCTAATGTTCTACAATATTCAAACAACCGATTATCTACTTTTTTGGTAAAGAGCATGGCACCCTGGCAAAATTCTATTGAAAAATAGCGGAAGTATACAAAACCGTAGGCCAAACACGTGACGAAGAACATTAAACTATGTCATTGAACGTGACTTTTAAATAGATAGCGGTTTCAGTAAGCTTTACCAGTGAATTCGACAGAAAAAACAGCGAATCTAAAAGCGAGTTGGACTGACATCAGGAGGGATTGCCAAGACAGACGATTGTTTTTCGACATCAGCAGGTGGTCTGATGATGTCAGTGTTTAATCTAGGAGCCTTGTAACCAGCTATAGCTGCCATTCTTTCAACAAGACCTGACCTTGAGCTTGCTGCTTTCGGGTCACCAAGTGCACCATTTTCAGACCCGAATTGTTTATCTGGCCCGTGAATGGTGAACCCATTATTGGCTGTGTTGTCCTTAGGTGGTTCAGTCACTGACCCAGAGGCAGCTTCATCCAACATAGGAAGACCTAGGGCTAGGAGCCATCCAATCACCACCTATCCCAACATGGTCATTTAATCCACCCATCAAAAGGCAATAATAAACTCCTGTTTTATTGTCAGCTCCTAATTAAGTTCAACTGAAACACAAGAATATTATTAAAAAAAAAAGAGTTAACTGCAATTTGCATCCCTGTGGTTTAGTGTAGCTGGCACCTTGCACCCATTTTTGAAACCTTTTGCACTTTGAGCCATTATACTTGTATTTTCTTGCAGTTTGAGCCTAACTATTAACTTTCCATCCACTTTAAAGTTAAAAAAAATTGAAGTTACTAAAATACCCATCTTTCACCTCTATCATACCTCTATCATACTGATGCAATCAACCTATGAGCCCTAATTCTTTCCCCAATTCTTCCCTGCTCTAAATGACCCAAAGGTAATCGAAGGATCCATCTAATTCCTTCACTGATCTAGTCGAAGCTTCCATCCAACTTTTAATGTAATTGCTCTTATTTTATAATTTGATTCTGCACCCTACCAGCCCCTCACAGATCCCATATGCTAAGTTGCTAAGTTGCTAATTCCTAATTTCTAATGTTAGTTTTGTTTGTTGTTTTAAATTTTTAATGTGTTTCTTTAATAATTGACACTTTCTAGATGCTGACATTGATTTAAGGGTTCTTTAATAATTGTTTTGTTTTTGTTAATTTATTTAGTTGATTTTTTTTTGACACTTTGATTTCGACACTCTGTAATGAATGTATAGTCATAGGCAATCAAGGATTGAAATTTGAATGGAAACTTTGGCCATATACAGGGGAGATGGGGCTCTTTTGAACCTTTTATATTGAGTCAGTCAAACTTTGACTGCTTTTATATGTAAGTTAAAAATCAAATGCAACATACATAGTCTACAAATGAGTGAAGTCTAAAGAATTTCAAAAATTAGATACTTTCAAAACTTAAAAGCTGCAGAAGTCAACTAAAACTGGGAGCCAACAGTCAGACACAACATACAGATGTCCAATGACAAATATTTTCAAGCGACAACAGCCAGAAGTAGAATAACGCAAGCAATATTTGAATGAAGTCAAAGGAAAATGATAGTCAAAAGTTTAAAGATGAAACGGGTTCAATTGCTTGCAGCAGTCAACAGTAAGTCAAGCATCAGTCAACAGGATAAAAATGAGAATTTGATTGCTTTAAAAGAATGGGATTAAGGTTAATTTGGATGGAAAAATACAAATCTGTCCTTGCATCTAACGTTAAAGTGGGTGGAAAGTTAAGAGTTGGGCTCAAACTGCAAGAAAATACAAGTATAGTGGCTCAGAGTGCAAAATGTTTTAAAAATGGATGCAAGCTGCCAGCTCCACTAAACCACAGGGACGCAAATTGCAGTTAACTAAAAAAAAGATACTGAAATGTAACTTAAAAATATAAATTTCAAAGATAAATCCCACTCTGAAACAAGAGCT
The DNA here is from genome assembly GCA_028751855.1 of Ambrosia trifida. Taxonomy (NCBI): domain Eukaryota; kingdom Viridiplantae; phylum Streptophyta; class Magnoliopsida; order Asterales; family Asteraceae; genus Ambrosia; species Ambrosia trifida. Next base: position 15,729,314 of record CM054133.1, on the reverse strand, counting down.
TATGATGGGAAAGATTGTAAAACTGTAACCGACTAATCATTAATTTTAGACCTTTTTGCAACAAAGAATACATCCCACTACAAATTAAGAACATACATAATGAGAAACACTGAAAGTAAAAATAATAACAATACAATACAACACAATAAGGATCTACTACTAAGCAGCAATTGAAACATACCAGAACGAAATTGTTGTCGCGTCCAGACCCTTTAGGTTCTACATCGTTCCATTGTTTTTGTTTAGATGAGAACAACCGGGAGAGACAAAAAGATGCAGTGAGGGCAAATAAAAACATGATGAAGAATCTGATGTTACCTAATTAGTTGTACCAATGAAGCATACAAATGTATCAATAACTTACTTATGTAGGAGATTCAACTGATGCAGAAGACGTTTGGTAGTGAAGGTGTGGTGGTCTTTTGGGTTCTCAACTGATGCAAATGTTTAATTAGGTTTAGTTGAATGAGTTAAGGAGGGTTACAAATTACAGAGCAGGTGAAAGAAGAGAGGGCACCATCGGAATGAGTTACGGTTTCAAAAAAGAATGGGTTAATCTTTCTTGAATGGGGGCTACGAATTGAAGAGTTATAAGAGATGAAGAGGGCATTCAATTGTGGGGGTAGGATGGGAATTGAAGGGTAGTATTGTAATTTGGTTTTGATATTGTAAAGGATGATGTGGGTAAAATGTCTATTTTACCCTTTTAAGTGTCTTAATTGGCACAACTATCCCCATTATACCCTTAAGTTTCATGCTTAAATATATTGTACTTGTTGCTTTAAAAAATGTACTCATGTCAAAATTCCAATATGGTACATAACTCCTCCTTTTATAATGTATACTTGTAGGAACCCGCGCGTTGTGGCGGGGCTGCACGATGTCTGGGTATACTTAATTGGTATCTATATGTATAATTGATAGATATGTTTAGCTTTAAGACTTGGACATGTAGCTTTAAATCTTGTTTTATTGGCAAAAAGAGATAACCATAGGGGATATAGTTACTATTACTACTACTAATATTACTACTATTATTATTAATATTATTACTAAAATAGTGTTTGACTTATTATAACTTTATTACCTGTAACTTAAGCTCAAATACATGAATGATGTTGAATAGTTCCTAGTATCCAGACCAACAATATTATAATTATTTAATAGGGGGTATTTTTTATTCTTTAGTTTGAATGAACTCTGAAAATAGTTTAACAAATAAAAATACGGTAACACAATTGATATGAGTTTGAAAATTATATATATTAGCTTTTAATAGTGTAATTGATATGATTAAAACAATTGTGTTTTCATGCGTATAAACCTTCATTGGTTAAAGTTGAAAGAGTGCCACATATACTTGAGATACAATCTGTCAGGCCGCTGGTATTTAAAATAGTTGATGTCCAATCTATGAAGGGATATGTAGCAACATTGTAAAGAGGGTACGATGGATCGTATAACCATTTAAGTTTAACATCATCAATGTTGCTAAAAGAATAAACATGACAATAGTAAAGCTCCTTTGAAATTACCTTGGACCTTCGCAAATTAAAGGGATAAAGAATTACTAAATGCATCTAATGATTTAAACTAATAACACAATCAAGAAAAATTGTATATTTATGGCATCAGAAAGTAACCTTGCTCCACTAAATGGGATACTCTATAAAATGCCCAACTTTCAACCTAATTCCAAGTTTATAGTGTAATTTAATTTATTCTACAAGTTTCTAAATCTTTTTTTATATCTACTGATACTTTATATGGTTACAAATTACAATACAAGAATAGGATGAAAGTGTCGGTTTGCATTAAAAACCTCCATTTCTTTGTTTGCCGAGTCCCCGAATGCATCCGTTAGAACAACATCCAAGGAGAAGTTCCTACGACATCATCAATAGTAAAGCTCCTTTGAAATTACCTTGGACCTTCGCAAATTAAAGGGAAAAAGAATTACTAAATGCATGTAATGATTTAAACTAATAACACAATCAAGAAAAATTGTATATTTGTGGAACCTTGCTCCACTAAATGAGATACTCTATAAAATGCCCAACTTTCAACCTAATTCCAAGTTTATAGTGTAATTTAATTTATTCTACAAGTTTCTAAATCTTTTTTTATATCTACTGATACTTTATATGGTTACAAATTACAATACAAGAATATGATGAAAGGGTCGGTTTGCATTAAAAACCTCCATTTCTTTGTTTGCTAAGTCCTCGAATGCATCCGTTAGAACAACATCCAAGGAGAAGTTCCTACGACATGATGCCTGCATTTCATATGTAGTTAGTAACAACATTTGAGATACTAATGAAAAGAAAGAACTTTGATTTAACATAGCAAATATATGTAATACCTAATAAGCTTTATGCACAACCTAAGAAGCTATATGTACAACCTAATGAATCTAAAAAAACATAAAAATCAGTAAGAAACAAATCAAAAGTGGAGAAAATAGAAAGATGAGAAAATGGGCTGGTAAACACCTAATAAAGCGAATAGTGTCTTTCGAAAAAAAAAAAAGAAAAGGAAGCGCCACTCTAAATTGAAGGGGACTCTCAACATCTTAGCTCTAGAATATACTTGTTATTATGTAGAAGAAGAGGTTTTCATAGGGGAGCATTGAATTGGATTAAAAACCATTGGTAAGTAACCTATGCAAGCATTGAATTAGATATTTCATTCACAAGGGTGTGTATTAGAGATATGTACTATTATCATTAAAAGTTGTACACGAGGGCATAAAGGGAATAAATGAGGTAAAAGTTAGATATTTGTAAAGAAACCTTTAGACTCCCATCTTAAAATAGAGATGATTTAACCCTTTTACCCATCTAGAATGCATTATATAGTAGTATAGATTATAGATAATAGATACTTCTCTCACAATCACCTTCAGATCCAAGTATTCAAGCATCAGGTAACCAAATTTTAATCGATCATAACAATAAGAATAAAATTTATATCTGTGCAATAATCGTGGAATTTTTTGTCTGTTTCATTAGCAACCAAAGTATTTGGGTTGAAAAGATTGTTTATTTCGGGAAGATTCTTACAATCCAAGAAAAATATTAGTTGTACCATTACCAACAGTTCAACATTGGCAGCATCAAACTTAAGATAGGTATATCTTTGTTTTTTTAAAGGTATTTAAGTGTTTGTTTAATGCGTTTCTCACACTTTCATTCAGATTGACCCATTAACTCAAAGTTATGCTTAAAATGCTGAAATTTCATTAGTATAACATGATTATTAGCCTTTGATAATATTTCACCTTGAATATCATTCTGTATTGACTTGATATATAAAGAAATGTACAACATAAATTTAGGAGATAACACTTTTGACTAAATAATAAATTCAACTTATAATACTTTTGACTAAATAATAAATTTTGTTTATGGTGGAGATTTTTCGTTAACACCCCCCCTCAAGCGAACGGGTGGTGGGCGAACGCGTAGCTGATCTCGAAATGATTCAAAGAGAGGTCTCGGTAGAGGTTTTGTGAAAATATCAGCCACTTGGAGCTTGGTAGGCACAAATTTGGTGTGCAACTTCCCAGAAGACACTAGTTCACGTACAAAGTGGTAGTCAATGTCAATGTGTTTAGCTCGTCGATGAGCTACCGGATTTTGGCTAAGAAAAATAGCACTTAAATTATCACATAGAAGTGTGGGACGTTCAGAAGGCAAGGCATTCAAGTCATGGAGTAAATGAGAAATCCATATAAGCTCAGCAGCAGTGTTAACCATTGCGCGATACTCAGACTCACAACTGGAACGTGAGACAGTGGGTTGCTTTTTGGCACTCCAAGATACTAGGTTGCCACCAAAAAAATTTGAGTAGCCATAGGTGGAGCGTCTTGTTTCAATACAACGAGCCCAGTCAGCATCAAAGTATCCTACGAGTGTGGATTTTGTAGGATATGAGAAATGAAGACCGTGAGTGGTGGTGCCTTTGACATATCTCATGATTCTTTTGACCATTTGAAAGTGTTGATCCGTCCGCGAGTGAAGAAATTGACTAGCTTGATTGACGGCATAAGATAGATCGGGTCTAGTGATAGTTAAATATTGAAGCGCACCAACGAGTGATCGGTATAAGGTAGAATCATGAAAAGCCGTTCCAGAGCTAGTGAAAATGTCATTTGTAGCTAGAGGTGTCCCAACCGGTTTAGAGTCAAGAAGGCTGGCTCGACTTAGAATGTCATGTGCGTACTTGGTTTGACTGAGAAATAAGCCATCCGTCGTATACGAAACTTCAAGGCCAAGGAAATAATTCAATTTCCCTAGGTCTTTAATGGCAAACTCTGTTTGTAAACGAGCAATGAATTGTGTGATGGATGGTTCATGATTTCCGGTGAGAATTATGTCGTCAACGTACACCAATAAGTATAAAAGACACGAGCCACGATGAAACACGAAAAGTGAGGTATCGGCTTGACTGCACTTGAAAATTTGATGAATCAAAAAATTACTCAACCGTTGAAACCAAGCTCTTGGAGCTTGTTTAAGACCGTAAAGAGCTTTGTTTAGACGACATACATAGTTTGGATTGCGTGAGTCGATGTATCCCGGCGGTTGCTCCATGTACACCGTTTCTTGAAGATGACCATTAAGAAACGCGTTTTTAACATCTAGTTGGTGTAGATGCCACCGATTTTTCACGACAAGAGAGAGGACAAGGCGAACTGTGGTGGCTTTAACAACCGGACTAAAAGTATGAGAGAAATCAAAACCGGGAATTTGCGTAAAGCCTTGAGCCACAAGACGGGTTTTATGTCGATCAATGGTTCCACCAGCATGGTATTTCGTTCGAAATACCCACTTGGATCCAACCACATTTGGTGTCGTCGGTCGAGGAACGAGCGTCCATGTGTTGTTTCGATGAAGTGCCGTGATTTCTTCATTCATGGCATCACACCAATGTTGGTGCTTTGAGGCTGATTTGAAGCCTTTGGGTTCCTTAGATGACAATAAAGCAGAATGTAACTGTGTAGGAACAGTAGCGAGAAGATTTAGCATGTGTTTAGGTTTAACGATTCCGGATTTACCCCTTGTTACCATCGGATGTCTGGAAGTAGATGATGATGTAGTAGCGGAAGGAGACGTAGACGAGGTTGGTGATGTGGTATTTTGAGGTTGTGGTGAAGGTGACTAAGTTATTGGAGACGAATTGTCAGGTGGCGAGTCATGCATGGGATTGGTTGGTGGAGTTAGAGGAGGATTTATGATGTTTTCGACAATATTGGGTTATGGCAATGTTTCATGCATGCATAAGGGACAATTTTGGGATTTAGATAAAGATGGTAATGGATGGCATGGGATCGAAGTTTGATCAGTAGGTGTTGAAACTTTTGTTGAAGGTATGTCATCTGTATAGGAACTCAAAAATAATTTTGCAATATCCACTTGAGAATTTGTTTTGGCAAATGGAAAAGATGCCTCATCAAATCTCGCATGACGAGTAATAAAAAATCGAAATGTGTTCGGATCCCAACATTTGTACCCTTTATATTGTGTGCAATAACCAAGAAAAACGCATTCCATACTTCGCGGAGCAAGTTTGTGATCCGAGTATAGTCGCAAATATGGAAAAGCGCGACACCCAAAAACTTTGAAATTATTGTAATTTGGAACAGAATTGAAAAGTAGCTCATAAGGAGATTTATCTTGCAAAACTTTTGTGGGAAGACGATTTATAACATGAGCCGTGGATGAGAAGGCATCTACCCAAAAGGTTGCTGGAGCGTTAGCGCCAAATAACATTGCGAGACCCGTTTCGGTTAGATGTCGGTTTTTTCGTTCTGCACATCCATTTTGTTGTTGAGTTTATGGACAAGACATTTGATGGTGAATGCCATGGTCGAGAAATAAGTTTCGAACTTGATTGTTTACAAACTCGGTACCCCCGTCACTTTGAAAGACTTTAAGTTTACAAGAAAATTGATTTTGAACAAACTTCAAAAAATATTTTAGTACTTCGAAGAAAGCCGACTTGGTTTTTAGAGGGTAAAACCAAGTGAACCTTGAGTAATCATCAACGAAAAATGCATAGTATCGATAGCCGTCAAGAGAAGTAACAGGTGCAGGTCCCCAAAGGTCACAATGTACCTTATCAAGAACATGTAAAGAACGTTTCTCATTTAATTGAAACGGCAATCGGTGTTGCTTTGAAAGTTCACAAGAAGAACAAATATGTGGTTTAGGTAAAAGGGATGTAAGATTCAAGCATCCATGTCTCTTTAAGACTGAAATAACATCATATGCAACATGCCCAAGGCGTTTATGCCATAATTCAAATGAAGCAGTACTAGGAGAATAAACCGAAGCAATAAGAGCTTCATGACCAGGGCTCAAAATATATAGACCATCCTGAAGAAACAAATGACCTCACCACCGATTATGGATGATAAGATTATAAGTTACTACAGGGTTGATCCTTCACTAATAGCTACGACTTGGAGATACCTGCAAATGAGAGTGAAAGTGTGGGTGTGGAGACGACTACACAAGGTAGCAGTTTATAACAAAAACGGGGTGAATGGGGATACTATCAAGTGTGATAGCTCTCCAGGTCAGTAGAAAGTGTCATCTCCTATTGGGGTGTGACCCCTTTTATAGGAGAGTCCGTATACCACCATTACCCAAGTCCTAACCGTGGTTAGGTTGTCTCCATCACCCTTAATTGTGTTAGTGAGGTGATATATGGAAAGCTGAATTGAAGGGAATAGTGGAATCGTGTACCGCCTTTAATGGTGTGGTTACGTGATTCGTGCATGGCTATTGACCATGCATGATATTCGCCTTGACCGGGTTTTGACCAATCATTGACTGTTGACCGATCATTAATGAGCCTTGACCATATCCTGCGCGTAGCTTTTTTCCGCGTGGTGACGTTGTGCCGGGTTTGGGTATGCGGAATGGTGTATTCAGTACCCAATCCCATCAAGTCCCCCCAGTCCAGTGTGTCTCTTATCTAAGAATTAATGATGAGATGTGAGGGGCGCTGGACTTACTAGATGTGTGGTTTTATTTCCTGTGTTGTCGTCTTGCGGTTAGGCCAGTTGTTCTGTGTTGCGGAATTCATATGCGAAGAACGGGTGATGAGAATTTACGTCAACTTTCCGTAGGAGATATGACACGTCAGTTATTTTATTGTGGACAGATGTCAGTTCCCCCATGCATTTGAAAACTTGTGGTCCATATGGCGAGTGGGTATGACGTGACCTGTTGCAGTTGAGACGTGTGCAGGCACGTTGAGCGGCGGTTTTCAGGCGAGTGGGCGCGTGTGGCGTCTGTTTGTCTTCAGGTGTACACGTGTCGCCTCCCTATTAGGCTCATCCCCAAAAAGCCTGCCCATTCTTCTGAGTATGACGTCAGGCGTATTAATTACAAAGCCTATATATTGGATTTTAATTGTGGCTCTTCTTATTTCCAACTATTTCAAAATTTGAATCCTTTTCTTCAACGTCTCTGCTTCCCCAACATCATTATTTCTTTAACTATGTCTCAAGAATCACAAGATGTTCAAGAGTCCAACAAGGCGTCAGATTCTGTCAAAGATCTGGGCAAAGAGTCATCAAAAAGTATAGAGGCTACCACTATTAAGTGGGACAAAGCCTCATATTTGACTTTCCTTGACCAATATGGCATTTTGCCTGAATGGGAACCAGAATTTCCGGCCGAGGGGAAAACTGCTTTGAAAGCACCTCCTGGTAAAATAGCATTGTACGCTGCCACATTTACCAAATGTTGTTTCCGTCTGCCAGCCACTAAGTTTGTGGTAGATGTTTTGTTGAAGTATGGCGTGCACCCTACACAGTTGACCCTTTATGGGTGGTGCCGGATATTGCACTTTGAGGCCACTTGCCGAGCATTGGAGATTGAAGCTACCTGGGAGAGGTTGAACGTATTTTATGTTCTTGAAGTAGCACGTGGTGGTAGCGGTTGGTACAGTTTAGGCATTCGCCGGAAAGTTAAACAACTTGTATCAGAGAAGGTGAAATCCATGTATGAATGGAAGGATAAATTTTTCTATGTAAACCATGGTGTCATTCCTGCACCTTTTCAATGGATGGTGTTAGGTTTAAAGGAGAAAATTGTTGAATTCCCTCCTATGGTAGGATTTACAGACCAAGATTGGTACAAGACACTCTGTGATCATGCTACTCCCTTGATGATGGATGAATGTTCGGAGAGTGTTTTGAATTTGCTGGGTCATGACCCAAATCCTCCAAAAGGTATTGGAATCATACACGCTTTGTGTTGTAAATTCTTTCTTGTCTTATTGTTCATGTGTTTCCTATACATCCAGATGTTACTTTGTTTCAACTGTTTGCCAAGCGCGGTGAAGCGAAGGTGTTGTACACTCCCGTTGTCGCAGGTGCGCCACGTTTGTCTGAGAGAACGAGTGGGAATTTTTTGTTTCCTAATCTAGTGGATCCTCCGAAGCAATATGTCCGGACAGGTTGTGAACTTTACCCATTTCTTTTACTATGGTTAGTTTTCTTTTTGTGCGCGAAGGAAGCGCAGTAGGTACGCATCCTGCGTACTGATTTAGCGCATTCTTCGTGGTAGGTGCGGGTATACAACTCCGCAGAAAAGCCAAAAGTGATGTTGAGGAAGTTACTTCAGAGCGCAAGGAGTCTTTTAGTTAGTCTTTATAACTTCTGAATTCATTCCTCACACATAGTTTAATTTTATACAGATGTGGTTACCGCGCCAGGCACTAGTACGTCGAGGAAGCGCGCTGTGGCAAGCAAGAGAACCAAACCACCTGCTGCTCCCATCATTGTTGAAGAGGTTGATGAAGAGTTAACGGAGTCTGACACGAAATTAGAGCATAAACGCGGTAGGCGTTCTTCTCCTGTCCGCCAGTCAGATGATGTTGCTGAGGATTTGTATCAGCAAAGGATCACCGAGTTGAATCAAAAACAGGTACAAATTCCTCAGTCTTCAGTTGAAAATCTAGAGACGGCCCGACCGGAACCTATTTCCGCAATTCCGGTGAATGTTTTTAAACCACTGACATGGCCGTCCACGGACAAGCTAGACATTCCTGTTAAACCTCCGCCCGTGCGCGAGAATCTGCCGATGAAAACGTTGAGGCATCTGTCTGGTACTTATATTCTTCTGTCCCTCTTTATGTATTTTGTGATAAATCCGTTGAAATACTGTGAACAACATTTTATGTAGGGCAACATCCTTTTGCAGAATCTCGGAAGAAGCATCCACCTTTGGTGTTGAAGAAAGCATCCTTGCCTGACCAGCCTGCCGATGTGACCGCGCAGGTGACAATGGGTACAACCGAAACGATTGTGGAGGAAAATTTGCTATCACAAGCTGAGCCAATCCCAGATGATTTGGTTGTTGACGTAGAGAAGGACGTCACGCCCCAGGGTGAGCCTACCCAAGATGAGTTGGTGACTGATGCGGAGAAGGATGTTGGGAAGGGCGTGGATGAGTCTGAAACTCCTAATCTGAGTATAGGTTGTCTTGATTCGATGTCGAAGCAAGCGCATGAGCCAAGTTCATCACAAGGATTTGAAGCTTCACTTGATAGTGGGAAAAAAGATGAAGTTATTGGTGAGAATCCATCTGGCTTCAAGCGCACAGTGGTGGACTCTACTGTGATTTACACTGACGCTTCTGCAAGTGCTGGTGGTAATTCCGGTCATCGACGGAGAATGCCCTCATCGCGTCAAGATGACTCCTCTAGGCCATATCAACCGCGCTGGGACATCCTTGACACAACTCGATTTACGAATGCGCTTGATGCGCAGGAGTTTGTCATGATGTCTGTTCCTCCTGCTGAGCGCGATTACCAAGATAGTGTCGACCGGCGTTCTTTGTTCATTGATATGGCAATGAACCTTTCTTTGGGTGTTAGCGGCCTCGGGTCTCTTATTAGGCGTGAGAATGAGTTTCAACGGGATTACCAGAATTTGAAGGATTCGGAAGCCGCGTTGTTGGGGCGCGAAGAAGAGTTTCAGCGCGCCCGTCATGAGATCCGGGCAGAGATTGAGCATCATCAGAAAGTTGCCCGTGATGCTGTTGAGGAGATGGAGAAGGTAAAGAAGGAGAAAGCCAAGGCTTCTCAGGCTTGGTCCGTTGCTTGTAAGAGGACCAACCATGAAACCGAACTATTGCGATCCACCATTAAGGAGTTAAAGCTTGAAAATGCTCGTTTGAAGAAAGAGGTGGAGCAAAGTCAGATATCATATGATGAGAAGCAAGCGGAACTTTCCGATGCTATTCAAAAGTATAATGCTCAGCATGATGAACTCCTTCACGCGACTTCTTCTTTGTCTGATGCGGAGACCATAATAAAAGAGTTAGCTTTGGAGAACTCCCAGTACCAAGAAGAAAAAGCCCTGGCAGAGTCCTCTTGCACACAGGCAAAAATGGAGTTGGACAAGGTGCAAGCTTTGTTTGGGCAAGCTACTGAAATGGCTGTTGCTGCCAATGAGAGGATCGCGTGGTTGATGAGTGATGGAGTCGCTGGTGTAAGCTATAAGATCTTCCTTTTGTATTTTGATTATTGACTTATGCAATTTGTTGAATGTTATCTTTTGTTGCGCAGATATTCAAGCGTGTTTGGAACGATCCTGCGCTGACAGAGGTGATTGCTCGCATTTCCAGTTCTTCCATGAAGCAGGGGATCAAGCTCGGCTTCTCTGAAGGCTTTTTCCACCACGCGGATGGGGTCAGAGATTTCATGGCCGATAACAACTGTCTGTTCCGGGAATATAGGGTTAATAACCCATTTTTCCGGTTCGGTTCTGACAGTTGGCTTTGTTTGCTTTGAAGGCCTCGGCGCTTCTGTGGCATGACATGTTTTGTTTCCGCGGATGAACGTAACACCTGTTCGCGTCGGGAAACCTGCCATCTAATGTAGCGTAGATGCATTGCAGTTGAATTTCACCAAACCCTCTCGTCCCAATAGGATATCATGTGAAGAGTTGACGGGGAGCACTGTGAAGTCGCATGTTTCGGTGCGCGAATGCTTCCCGTCTGAAAGTGTTACTGGGAAAGTGAGCGTACCCAGTGGGTAGATTGTTTCATGGATGAAACCTGAGATTGGCTCTGTGGTTGGTGTTATTCTTCTTTTGTCATCCTCGTCCAGCTGGTCGAAGCATTGCTGGTACATGATATCAGTGCTGCTGCCATTATCCAAGAACATGTATTGTGTTCGATAATGGCCAATAACCCCTGTGATGATCAACGGAGCTGTGGAGGAAGCCCCACCCTTTACCTTCGGCATTATCACTTGCTCTTCTTTCCATGAATCATCTCTTGCTTCCATAAAGGTCCGCTTATGGCTTGCATTTCTATGTGTTATGTTGCATGTATTGCGGGAAACGCTATACACGTGATGCGCATTGAGATTGCGTATCTTTTTCTGAGAGGGCTCTCCTGCTTCCGCGTTGTCCCTCTGTTTTCTTCTCATGTTCTTCACCAGGTGCGTTAGCTGCCCTGACTTAATGGCGTTTTCAATTTCCATCTTCAAGCTGTAACAGTTGTCTGTCATGTGACCGTGGTCTTCATGATACTCACAGTATTTTGATCTGTCTACGTTCCGCCTGTCACCACGGAGCTCTTGTGGTTTTGGAAATTGAATTTGTTCGGTTTTCAGCACCTTAGATGGCGTTTTGGACAGTGGCGTCCATTCGTAGTTCTTCTTTGAGTATCCTTTATGGTCACGAGACCCTCTTGAACTCAGCATATTTCTTGCGTCTTGTGCGGAGGAATATTTTCCTTCCTCCGCTGTGCCTGAGATTCTTGACCATACAGACTGTTTGCCTTTCCCTCTGTTGTGTGATGATGGATGGTGAATGCTACTCCGGTGCGTGTTTTTGTTGCGATGGAAAGATCGTTCGGAGGACGCATAAACTTTAGCAGCTTCGATTACTTCATCCCAAGCTTGTGGTACGCCGTCTTTACCGGTTAAACATTTCATCAGATCATCATTTCTTACCCCGTGTATGAATGCTGCGCGGGTAAGGTCTTCTCCGCATCCTAGTTGGAGGGCTTCCTTGTTGTACCTGATGATGTAGTCTTCTAGGGATTCGTTCTCATGACGCGTACACAAGAGAATGTGTGCCTGTCTTTCTTGTGTTTGCGCAGATGTGAGAAGTGATTCTTGAATTTTCTTATGAGGTCATCGAAATCCACCAGGCTTCCCACAGGCAGGCTTTCATACCACACTCTGGCTGCCCCTGTTAATGTTTGTACAAACAAGTGACACCAGGCTTGGACTGGCCATAACTTAGAACTTCCTGCGCAGTCAAAAGCATGCAAGTGATCATCCGGATCGCGCAAACCATCGTATTTCCCGATGGTGCTTGGTAACTTGCATTCTTGAGGCATCGGTGCCAATGCAATGCGTGCACAGAATTTTGATCTTTCGGCGAAAGTCTTTGGTCTGTATGGTTTGTAGAGGTCATCATCTTTTGGTGCCAGACTGCTGGCAACAGACTTGGTGTTCTATTTTTTGTTGGAATCATGATGCACCTCATCTTCTGATTCGTAGCCGTCTGGTTCATCGTTCAGGTTGACGGGGTCCTGGCCGTGAGTATTCTTACCACGGCCTCCACCACGTACCGCCTGACGAGATCCTTTAGCGTGACGGCCACTTTTGTTTTTTCGAGGAGATTCTGAGTCCTCCTCGCTTGTGTCGAAACTTAATGTCTTTTGGACGTTGAGTTTAGCTTGATTCATAACCATTTTTTGATATTCAGCAATCGTTTTTGAATTTTGCTGAGCCAACCACTCGTCCGGGTCAACCGGAGATAGGTTGGTTTTCTTCATTTTGCTTCCAGTAGATCCCCCCTTGTTTGGGTTGAACTGGAATGTCGAAGCCGGTTGCTTCTGAGCCACGTTCTTCGTGATCGTATTTGGTGTAACATCTTGGATCTCGTCGTGGATTGTGGCATCAACCTCAGCATTGTTGTTGTTTGTATCTTTTGAAAAAGCCATGTTGCTAGTTTGAAAGATTTGTTAGAACCGTAAGGGATGGCACCAATGAAGAAACAAATGACCTCACCACCGATTATGGATGATAAGATTATAAGTTACTACAGGGTTGATCCTTCACTAACAGCTACGGCTTGGAGATACCTGCAAATGAGAGTGAAAGTGTGGGTGTGGAGACGACTACACAAGGTAGCAGTTTATAACAAAAACGGGGTGAATGGGGATACTATCAAGTGTGATAGCTCTCCAGGTCAGTAGAAAGTGTCCTCTCCTATTGGGGGTGTGACCCCTTTTATAGGAGAATCCGTATACCACCATTACCCAAGTCCTAACCGTGGTTAGGTTGTCTCCATCACCCTTAATTGTGTTAGTGAGGTGATATATGGAAAGCTGAATTGAAGGGAATAGTGGAATCGTGTACCGCCTTTAATGGTGTGGTTACGTGATTCATGCATGGCTATTGACCATGCATGATATTCGCCTTGACCGGGTTTTGACCAATCATTGACTGTTGACCGATCATTAATGAGCCTTGACCATATCCTGCGCGTAGCTTTTTTCCGCGTGGTGACGTTGTGCCGGGTTTGGGTATGCGGAATGGTGTATTCAGTACCCAATCCCATCACATCCTTATGCTTCCCTTTTGCTATAATATCTTTGGTTGCCGAATCTTGGATAGCAAAGTAAGATCGAGAAAATAAAAAATCAACCGGGTAATCATTTGTGAGTTTGCTAACCGAAAGTAGTTTTTTTAGATGTGGAACAATAAGAACATTCTTTAATTTCAAGTGTGGATTTACCGAAAGGGTGCCAGTATGAGAGATAGGGAGCACATTACCATTGCCAAAAGAAACTTTATTATGGCCGTGATATGGCATGGAGGAATCAAGACGAGTCGTAGGCGGTGCCATGTGAGCCGTGGCACCAGTGTCAGCACACCAATCAAGGGTTGAGTCATTTTTATTGTGGTTTGAGTGAAACGTTTGGGCTAAGTTGGCTTCTGAATAAGAGTGCTTTTGAGCAAAGGTGGACTGCCCTCGATCGCACCCTCTAGAAGAGAAGGTGCCTCGGTTATTAAATCTGTCAGATTTGCCTTTAAATCGAGAGGGCTGATGAGTCTTGGTAGAATGACGGGCTATGAAGGAAAGCGGAGAAGCATTGGAGCCATGGAGAGATGACACAAATAATTCATGATCCTCAGCCTTAGCAATTAAATCACTAAATCGAGGCTTTGGTTGGACGACTCGTTGTGTAGTAGAACAAGTTTCAAAAACTGGCCCTAAGACACAAAGAAACCAATAACTCTTCTCGGTTTCAGGAACTGATTGACCAATAGCTGCAAGCCTATTGCAAATAGTTTTAAATCGTTTATCGTAATCAGAAACCGAAAGATTACCTTTTTTTAGTTGGCGCAGGGAATCTTTGAGATGTTGGGATCTTTCCATGGAATCGTGGTTGTATGCCGATTCTAGAGTTTGCCATATGTCCCGAGATGAAGAGCTCCATAAAAGGTAGTTAGAAGAGGATAGTTTTACGGTAAGCAGGTGGAGCAAGGTGGCCATGGGAAGGGAGGATTCTGATGGAGAAGCCATGAAGACAGATTTAGAGAGTGCTAATGGGTGATAAGGGATTGAGGTTTTTAGAAAAAAAAAAAAGAAAGGAACGAGTATTGGCTGATACCATATTAGCCTTTGATAATATTTCACCTTGAATATCATTCTGTATTGACTTGATATATAAAGAAATGTACAACATAAATTTAGGAGCAAAATACATGGTAACCTATATAACACTTTTGACTAAATAATAAATTCAACCTATAATACTTTTGACTAAATAATAAATTCTGTTTATAGTGGAGATTTTTCGTTAACAATGATGACCCATTAACTCAAAGTTAGGGGTTGTTTGCTTGATAAAGTGTTAAATCATTAAGAGGTCTGAATGGTTAAGAGACTCTGAATGATTTGGTGCTGAATGGTTCGGCTATGCACTAAGTCTGAATGGTTCAACTCTTAACTATTCCATTCAGAGCCTTTTTTAGGTTGAAACAAAAAGTGTGAATGCTGAATCATCCAGAGCTGAATGGTTCAGAGCCTCATTAAGAAGCTACCAAACAGGCCCTTATGCTTAAAATAGTATAACATGATAAATTATGAGCTGATTACATTTATAATAAAGATAGAGCGTATCTATGCAATTGTCACGGGGATATTGGTAATCAAAATGAGTTATATTCATAACATACTAAAGATAGTGTGCTCAATCGGGTTTACATGATAACAGCTTTGGATATAACAGTGAAAGGGACGCGCGTTTAAACGATGGAGAGGCGGGAAGATAATTTTCCCTCCAACTTTTAAATATTCAACTAATTCAGATAGATATGCGGTTGATGATATGCACCCGGAAGAAAAAACGAATAACTCCAGCATAGTAAATCTCAAGACAGATTTAAACTCATATAAAGAGTATCCATCAGCGATCTTCATTAACTAGAATTTATTTAATTTCTCATGTGAAGGTGTGGTTGAATCTTGTAGTATGTTAGAAGACTCCATCAAATGTCATATGTTCGTGGGTTTAAAAAACTTGTCAATTTGATGTGGATTTACATGTTACTGATCAATCATTTGAGTCAAGCTGCAAACAAGCAAAATGGTTGTTTTGGTGAGGGTTGTATAGGCTCTTGGTTTTCTGCATGTTCACCAGGTAAGAAACTTATTTTTATGGGTTTAGAACTGTTGATCTTGAGCTAATTTTCTGCATCTATGTGTACTGGTTAAACCCTCACAGATGAAGACATATTTGACACTATTGTTAGTCAAGATGAAGCTGATTCTGACATGTTAGGGGCTGCCCACGAAGGTGCTGATTGGGCTCACGATTTCCAGCAGGTACAAGATGAGTTATGACTTTATTTGACTCAGTTTTGATGAATGACAACCGGTTAAGCCTTAGGCAGCGAGTGTGATGTATTTTTGTTGTCTTGGAGCAAGTTGTGTGGCTCTTTAAACCACTTCGGGTATGTTATGATAAGAAGGTTAAAAGATTTTAATTTGGCTTCTTTTGGTGAAGCAAATTGACCCGTAATCAATGGTAATTAAGTGATTTGGTTTGGTTATGCTTATGCTTACCAAGATTTAAAGTGATTTTGGGATCTATTATTGAAGGTAAATGAGTTCAGTGGCTACTGCATTTTGGTTCCTGTTTGCTGCAAGATAAACGGTTTAAACTACTTGTTTTGGTGGAAAATGGACCTACAGTCTTTGGTAAGAAGTTCTGATTTTTAAGTTTCATGTTAGTTTCAATTTTAAAGGTTATTATGAGTCTCAAATGAATAATTCTTCTAAAAATTACATTTACTTTCTATGTCAGTTTTTATAGTGCAGATTTGGTTATTCAATACTGTTATAAGCACTATTATGAAACTTTTATATCATATTATGTTTAATTTAACAATAAAATGTTGGCATTCATTTGTTTTCTATTCATTTTGTTGTGGATGAAGTAATACTGGTTGTTGCTTATGGTTCAACTTTTCTTGCCAAATAATGTAAATGTGATGGCTGAATTATACATAGTTGTGATGGAGAAAAAGTTTGTAAGAGCATAATGTAGAACAATTACACATAGCACTAAGTCACTAACATTGTACTACTCATGTACTCGTGTTATTAACTTGCTAAAACGTTGAAACGAAATGTACTCCTACTATGAACTTACTAAAACATTGATGTGAAAAATAAAAGGCATAGAAGTCTTGCTTATTTTTTTAACTCTTGAATTAATTCTTTCGAGTTTGAGATTAGTTGTCAATAAGGGTTACCGTTGATACCCGCTGTACAACATAAATTCAGAAACCATTTAGTTTTAGTGGCTTATGGTGTATGACTTCACGCTATTAGTGACAATTAATTTTATAAAACACTACTAGGCTATAAATTGTCACTCTCGCCGCATCGCGTGGGTTTCTAACTAGTAAAAGGTTAATATGTGTGTGAGACTAAAGGGCCGGTTGAAAACTTTTTGAATGGGTAAGTGCTAACCTAGTAAGAGGTCTGAATGGTTAAGAGGTTTTGAATGGTTAAGTGCTGAATTATTAAGTGATGTTTGGTTGGACATCTTAATGGTTAAATTTGTTGCTTGCAGCAGCTCGTTAGTAGCAAACAACATCGCAGCCTTCACATTCACGTTTCCAAGTCTGGATCAGTCAGACTTGAATCCAAATCTGACCGGGTAAGTGGCTAGGTCAGATCCTTGGCCCGTTCAGACGTGCCCAACCAAACACGCATGTACATCTTAATGGTTAAATTTGTTGCTTGCAGCAGCCCGTTAGTAGCAAACAACATCGCAACCTTCACCTTCACGTTTCCAAGTCTGGATCAGTCAGACTTGAATCCAAATTTGACCGGATAAGTGGCTGGGTCAGATCCTTGGCCTGTTCAGACGTGCCCAACCAAACACGCCTGTCTGACGACAACTGAGCCAATCAAACCCTAATAAGACACAAAGAAACAACCCCTAAAAGTGCTACCATGTAATTATTATATATAACATTTATGGATGCTTAGTATTTAGCAGTAGTGTTATCTGTTTTTTTAAGTGTAATTTATACACTTGCACCCCCTATACTTTATATATTTACACTTTAGTCAGATTCTTATAAGTTTACATTTATACCATTGAACTTTAATAGAATTATCATACAATCTCTAAATTTCAATAAATCTTTTTCTTACCAAATTATGTTTATATCCATGAAGTTTTATGAAGTTTAATAGAATTATCATACAACTCCTAATTTTTAATAAATAGTTTTTTTTGCCAAAATAATGTTTATATCCTTGAACTTTAATAGAATTATCATATAACCCTTAAAGTTTAAGAACGTTATTTTCCTTTTTTATCAATATTTTTTCTTTTATCTTTTTTATATGTTTTATTCATTTTTTAAACTTATTTTATAACTGAAACTAACTATCGACTTTATACATGTTTATTTAACCGTGTGGCTTGCTTACTTTTACAATTGGTTCACAGTTAATTTTGTTTATTAATATACAAGTTTTCAAAACCGACCCTTACATACTTTCCACCAAATCTACATTTTTGGCGAAATTATTGTGCAACGAGCCTTAATTTGGGTAGGTTATGTGATATACATGTTCCATTGATAAAAAGATGTTATGATGTGCAAAGGGGGTAGTACCTAGGTGTAATCATCCATGAGATTGAATGTATATTTGGTGCACACCAAGTGGTCGATTAAATGCTTAAGTAGGACTTTTGTTAGAAAAGTTAGCAAAAGATAGTATTGTTGATGTGTGATAATGTAAATGTTAAACAAGTGAATCCATGTTAAGGTCATTTGTTGAGAACATAAATGATCTAATAAATGGTGATCAAATAGGCAAGGATCAAGTGATCAAGGGACGAAGAAGGATCGAGGAAAGGAGCACGCCTAAAGGTAAGTTCGGCTTACAACAAATAGTTATGTAGTAGATAATAGTATTCACAATTGAATTGATTGTTAATGAGAATAGAGTATCTTGAATGGTTGAATGTGAGGCCTAAGAGCTCACATGAGAACCTTAGAAGCCGAGCGTGTAAAGCCGAGTGGCCTCACACAAGATGATGATGCTTGCGTGATTGCCTTAAAGCTGAATGTCGAATATGTTTGTGACACAGCAGTTTCTTTTTCGGTTGATATACCAGATGTCGGTACATATTAAACCAAACCAATACCGACCAAATTCCCTTCATTAACATTACTAGGTTATGTACCCGTGTGATACACGGGTTGAACAATTTAAATTATATATATTATATATAAATTTAAAATATAATTAAGAAAAATTAGATTACATATTTTATTTAAAATAAAAAAAGTTGTCTTTACAACCGAAAAAATATTAAATATTCATCAGCCCCTAAATGATTTATTGTAAAAAACATTTTTATTCACATAAAACTTTTTTCAAACATTCCAAAATATATCTTCCATATCGTAGCTATTACCTTATAAGACTGCAGGTACAACAAAAAAAATCAAAAAGTAATAAAGGTAAATCTGTTTAGGCTAGGGTATAAAAAAATGAAATTAATTTAAAAGTATCTCCTCATCCGTTAAACCATCCCAATCGAGTATTGTTCATTTTGGAATTTGACATCAAGTTTATTCCAAAGCCAAAGTATTTCTAACCTTGAGTGTATAATCATTTTTTTTTCTAACATCAAGGTCCTTAAACATAATGACATTTATTGGTTCAATTCATGAGGGAGTGCCATGTCTCCCCCATGTGTTTTCTTTTATTATACAGTGTAGATGTAGATGGAGATGGAGATGTAGATATATAAGATTCATTTTACAATATTTGATCTTATATATCTACATCTATTGTATTAAATTAAATAATAAAATGAGAGATTTCGGTTACAAGTTACAACTATGATTATTAATATAATTAATAAAATTCATTTTAATAAATTTATAATATGCTTTTGAAAATTAATTATTATAATTAAATTTGAATTTATTGTATTAACTTAAATAATAAAAATGAGAGAATTCATGAGGGAGTGTCATATGTCCCTCATGTGTTTTCTTTTATTAGATAGTGTAGAGTAGATGTAGATATAGATATATAAGATCAAATATTGTAAAAAGAATCATGTGTTTTCTTTTATTAATGATTTCGGTTACAACTATGATTATTAATATAATTAATAAAATTCATTTTAATAAATTTATAATATGCTTTTGCAAATCAATTATTATAAAAAAATTTGAATTTATTGTATTAAATTAAATAATAAAATGAGAGAATTCATGAGGGAGTGTCATGTGTCCCTCATGTGTTTTCTTTTATTATATAGTGTAGAAGTGTAGATTGTAAAAATAATCATGTGTTTTCTTT
Organism: Ambrosia trifida; assembly: GCA_028751855.1. Lineage (NCBI taxonomy): Eukaryota > Viridiplantae > Streptophyta > Magnoliopsida > Asterales > Asteraceae > Ambrosia > Ambrosia trifida. Next base: position 15,709,408 of record CM054133.1, on the reverse strand, counting down.
TATTAATGATTTCAGTTACAACTATGATTATTATTATAATTAAATTTGAATTTATTGTGTTAGATTAAATAAGAAAATGTGAGAATTCATGAGGGAGTGCCATGTCTCCCCCATGTGTTTTCTTTTATTATACAGTGTAGATGTAGATGGAGATGGAGATGTAGATATATAAGATTCATTTTACAATATTTGATCTTATATATCTACATCTATTGTATTAAATTAAATAATAAAATGAGAGATTTCGGTTACAAGTTACAACTATGATTATTAATATAATTAATAAAATTCATTTTAATAAATTTATAATATGCTTTTGAAAATTAATTATTATAATTAAATTTGAATTTATTGTATTAACTTAAATAATAAAAATGAGAGAATTCATGAGGGAGTGTCATATGTCCCTCATGTGTTTTCTTTTATTAGATAGTGTAGAGTAGATGTAGATATAGATATATAAGATCAAATATTGTAAAAAGAATCATGTGTTTTCTTTTATTAATGATTTCGGTTACAACTATGATTATTAATATAATTAATAAAATTCATTTTAATAAATTTATAATATGCTTTTGCAAATCAATTATTATAAAAAAATTTGAATTTATTGTATTAAATTAAATAATAAAATGAGAGAATTCATGAGGGAGTGTCATGTGTCCCTCATGTGTTTTCTTTTATTATATAGTGTAGAAGTGTAGATTGTAAAAATAATCATGTGTTTTCTTTTATTAATGATTTCAGTTACAACTATGATTATTATTATAATTAAATTTGAATTTATTGTGTTAGATTAAATAAGAAAATGTGAGAATTCATGAGGGAGTGCCAAGTGTCCCTCATGTGTTTTTTTTTTTTTTGAACGATCAACGAAATTTTATTCCACCACGCTAGCGGGAAACTAGCATACGCCCAACATAATTATCACCATATGTACAATAATCGCAACAAACAACATTAATCACCACCCTATTCTAGAGAGATTAAAATTACACCAAGTGCTCCAATCAAGTGAATCTTGTCTCGCCCTAGCTTTAATCGCAACAATCAAGTGTTTTCTTTTATTAGGCTATGGGGTGTGGTCACCCTTCCCCCTTCCTTCCCCCTTGTCCACATCAGCGCCACGTCATTTCCCCCTTCCCCCTCCCCTTGTAGGGGAAATGGTTCCTCCTTCCCCCTTCCCTTTTTTTTTATTAATTTCATTTTTTATTTATTTTATAAATTAGATTTCATTAAAATATTTTTTCATTAAACATAAAATAAATTACATAGAAAATTAAAAAAAAACGAAAATACATTAAAAACCGGAAATAAAATAAAAAAAAAACTATCAATTAAACGCTCCTCCAAGCCATTTTTTGGCGATTTTGTCTTTTATTTTCGCCGCCACCGCACGTTCCGTTTCATCAAGGCTATCGAGAGGTTCTCTCATCAAGGCAAATTCGGTTGTTTCCTGTCTCGACATTTCCATTTTGAGGCGGTCCCTTTCCAACTCTATCCTCGCCAAGTCTCTCGCCGCGGCGTCTTCTTTCTCCTTCCTTTCCATCTCTAGCCTCGCCAAATCCCTCGCCGCCGCTTCTTCCTTCTCCTTCTTTCTTTCCAAGTACCTCTCCGTTTGCTCTTGTTTAAAATCGTTAAAGTTTTTTAGCAACTCTTCAATTTTTTCCACCGCCTTATCTCTCGATGCGTGGCCGGTATCAACACCCTTGCCTTTTGAGGTCGTCGCTTTCTTGGCGCGGTCCCTACCAATCGGCCTCTCACTCTCACTTGGTGGAGCCTCGTCTTCAAACTCCGGGTCGTCGTTTGTATTGATAGTACAACGAGCATCCGACCCACCACCACTATAACTCCCCGTTGCGCTCGTTTTAGACCTCTTCGCTTGTTCCACCTCATTAGGCACCGGTTTGAACTTTTCACACTTCACCAAAATCTCATACGCTTTCATGTACCCAAACGCCCCGTGCTTGTCGGTGTATGCTTCAAGAGCCACCTTCAACACATTCTCATCACTTTGCCCGGACGTACGATTATTCCAAGCTCTTTGATAAAAACCCCCAAAAGCTTGACATTTTGTCATCAAGTCCCGACACTTGGTACTCACGGAGTGAACCCGACGATAATCTTCACGTTGTAACAACTTGAAAAATTCCTTAACAACTTGGTTCCAAAAACCTTCTTTTTTCCGATTTGTTGCTACAATTATATAAAAAAAAAGTTAGTTTTTATAAAATATTAAAAACGAAATTTAAAAAAAATATATACATATATATATATATACGAAAGGTTTATAAAAAAATATGAAATTTACCTAGTATTGGGTCCGTAGAAGCGATAACCCAAGCTTGTGCTAGCGCCTCCAACTCGATGGGAGTCCAAGGAATGGAATCGGCCTTGGTACTAAGACCGTCATCTTTGGCCCGTTTTCTCCCCTTTTTGACGGTTTTTTTGCTTGGGGCCGGTTGGGTTTCGGGTATGTGATCATCGTGCGAGGCCAAAGAAACAAAATCGTGCTTGTGTTGTGTTTGTGTTTCGGGTATTGGTTGCCATTGAGGTTGTTGCATTTGAGGTTGTTGCATTTGAGGTGGATGCATTTGCCATGGTTGTTGTTGAAATTGCCATGGATTCAAAGGGGTGTTTAACGCGCCAAAAGATAGTGGTTGAGTCGCGGGAGTACCGGGTGTGTTAGGAAATCCGAACGGGGGTTGGTTTGAGGGGTTACCGGGTGTGTTAGGGAAGAAAGGACGCCTTGGATCCATGAAGATTTTTATAAAATTTTTTATAAAAGATTGGAGTTGGTATAAAAAGTGTGGGGTAAAATGTGGGGTTTGGGTATTTAAATAGGAGTAAAATAGTTAAAAAAAAAATTTAAATGGTTCAACGGTCCCTTTCAACGTTCAAATTTTAAATGTGGCATTGGGAAGTGGGACGGTGACCTCAGTGGGATTTTACCGTTTTTGCCGACCTTAGATCGGGGGGCGGTGTTCCCCGTCGGTGGGGTATTCCACCTCACCCACCGATCCCCCTACCGAACCCATACCCCTTGGTCTTATATAGTGTAGATGTAGGGGCTGTTTGGTAGCCTCTTAATGAGGCTCTTAATCATTTAGTGCTGAATGATTCAGCATTCAGCGTGTTTGTTTCAGCCTCTGAATGGAATGGTTAAGGCTGAATCATTAAGACTTGAGATGTTGCTGAACCATTAAGCACTGAATCATTAAGCACTGAACTAGGCTGAACCTTAATGAAACTCTCATACCAATGTGGGACAAGAAAACTAACCATTAAGAGGTCCTACTTAATGATTCAGCACTTAATCATACAGACCTCTTAACCATTCAGACATCTTAATGATTCAGCATTTAATCAACCAAACAGCCCCGTAGATTTTGCCACCGCGTCTTTATTTTCACATAAATAAATTTTCTAAAAATCAACAAGCCCTCATCAAAGCGCGTTAGTAACCCATGTGTTTTTTTTTTAAATAATTTTTGAAATCGATGTGCCCAAACTTTGGCAGGGTAGCTTCGGTAGCGCTCTACGGTAGCTTCGGAATCCGCTTTTTCTACTAGTGGCAGGGTCTTATCGATAAGGAGAACGAGGCTAACTCCAAAGGCGGTTGAGATGTCTATTTGCTTAAAGGATTACTTGGATGCGGCGGAAAGAGTACAAGATAAGCGCTCACTTGAGGGAGAATTGGAGTACGAAGCCGAATTGTACGAGGACGAGGTGAACATGGCCTTGATTGAACCAATGACCGACGAAGAAGCCGAACTTGATGAATACCTTCGAAACAACTCGGGTTCGGGCGAAGATTAAAGATGTTTTCAAGAGACGGATGATGTATTGAAGATATGCTTGCTTATTATGTTTAAGACTTTAAGTTGTTTAAATTTTTAGTTTGTTTAAGACTTTAAGTAGTTAATGACTTGGATGTTTTTATTGTTTAACTTGGATGTTTTAGTAGTTAATGAAATGGTTTGGAGGTTTAAATTTATAAGTTTCTTAATCCATGGTTTGAAGTTTGTTTGTAGTGAAAAAAAAAAAATTAAAACAGCAAAAAAAAAAAAAAAAAAAAACAGCAGCAGCAGCAAGCAGACAGCAGCAGCAGCAAGCAGGTCTGACCCGGTTTTTTTACCGGTTTTTTTTCCGGTTTTTTTTACCGGTTAAAAAAACCGGTTTTTAAAATCAATTAAAAAACCCGGTTTTTAAAACCCGGTTTTATACCTGACCCGAACCGGTTTTAATAATCAGACATATTCAACTCAAAAACCGGTTTTATACCCGACCCGGTTTTAAAAAAAACCGGTTTTTAAACCCAAAAAAAAACCGGTTCTGAAAAAAACCGGTTTCGGTTTTAAAAAAAACCCGATTTGTACACGTCTAGCCCAAAGGTGCCACATGGATATTGATATGGTGCATAACAAATGGATGGTCCATATGGGTCGGGTTTGAATAATAATGTATTTGCAGGCCAGATACCACATGAGCATAGATAGATCCATCAGTTAACTCAAGTACACTAAACCCAACATAACCCTAATTATAATAATAATAATAATCTTATCTTTTATCTCTTCCTTCCAATCCAATCCAATCCAATCCAAAACATCTATCCAATCTCATGTAAGTAATAATCCCAATTCACTTATTTTAGCGGTGCTGCTGAGATACCTAGGGTTTGGATAATTGGATTAGCTCATAGATCTACATCATCTACTGCAGTTTATACGACTGTTATTTTGTAATGACATCCTTTGTAAGGTTAATTGAGTTGTTGGTTTAGTTAGTTAATAAATGTGTTTAGTAAGCAGTTATTGAGTGAGTTTGTTAATAATCTAGTGGTTGGTTGGTTGAAGATACTGTTTAAGAGTGTAATGTTGTGATTTAGTTAGCGAATGTGTTTCCTAAGCGGTTTTTGAGTGGTTGAAGATGTTGTTTAAGATTATAATGTTGTGAGTTAGTTGATGAATGTGTTTTGTAAGCGGTTATTGAGTGGTTGAAGAATTGTGATTTAGTTAACGAGTGTGTTTTATTTAGCGGTTATTGAGTGATTTTGTGTAAAATCGAGTGGTTGAAACTTGAAGATGTTGTTTAAGGTATTATGGTGATTTAGTTAACGAATGTGTTTTTATAAGCGGTTAGCCGGTTATTGAGTGATTTTGCGTATAATTGAGTGGTTGAAACTTGAAGATGTTGTTTTAGAGTATATTGGTAATTTAGTTAATGAATGTGTTTCTAAGAGCGGTTATTGAGTGAGTTTGTGTAAAATCGAGTGGTTGAAACTTGAAGATGTCGTTTAAGAGTATACTTCAGGATATGAAGGGAGATTTGGGGAGCATTTCAAGAAGAGGATTTGGTTTGAGGTCTAGGTCACAGAGAGTGGTGGAGGATAGATCTTCGGTTGTTGTTGATGCATTGAAGCAGAGTTGTTGGGCGAACATGCCACCGGAGTTGTTACGGGATGTGTTGATGAGGATTGAGGCGTCTGAGGGTACCTGGCCTCCTCGGAAGAATGTGGTTTGTTGTGCCGGTGTTTGCAGGAATTGGAGGGAAATTATGAAAGATATTGTTAAGAATCCTGAGTTTTCTGGCAAATTGACGTTCCCTATTTCATTGAAGCAGGTTTGTGATGTTTGATGCTTTGATTTGATTGTTGTTGAGTATAAACATAGAACACTAGCTGCATGTATTCAGTAATTTCACCTTTAGTTTGGTGATTGGAAACAAGTGTGACTTTCTAGGGGTGTTCAAAAACCGTTGAATTTGACCCGACCAATCGTTCAGTTTGGCTTGGCTGCTTTGGTTTGAGGTTGAAATAATTCATACACTTCTTTTTGTTTTTGGAATATGTAGTTATGTTTATGTATGTGTTTATCATATTAATAGTTTTATTATGATATAATGATTTTGATTAAGAAAAAGGGTTCTAAATGGTAAAATAGAACTGTTAAACCGTCAAACTGGTAAATCTGGTCTGCCTGGCCGATTGTCATTCCCCTAAGCTTTAATTAGGGACTCCCGTATTTAAGCTTTAATTAGGAACACGCCCATAACTATACTGTATACTTGTGGTTTTATGCTTCTCACAGTTCTATAATGTATACTCAAAATTGGTTCCGTATCAAACTATCCCCTGTACATTTATATATGAAAAAAGATTTATATCTTTTGGCTTCTAACCTTTCAAGATCTTTGTAAAAGAAAGTGTTAACAAGTCTTTGTATCTTTTTGTATGGTAAAAAAACGGCGAAGAAAACAAGTTTAGGTCTTACGGAGTTTTTTTTTAGTAAAAAATGTTCTTTATTGTTTCCAGCCTGGTCCAAGGAGCTCTCTAATACAGTGCTTTATAAAGCGGAATCGAAACACTCAAACATATCATCTCTACCTCAGTTTAAATCAAGGTACCATCTATTCATGTAAACTAATCGTATATATGTGCTCAAACTCCTCAATTATTTAAACTATTGACATCTTTCAATATGACACGTTGGCAGCATCTAACGATGACGGGAAGTTTCTTCTTGCTGCTAAAAAATGTAGACGTGCTACATGCACAGATTATATAATTTCTTTGAATGCAGAAGATGTATCAAAAGGCAGCAGCACATACATAGGAAAGTTAAGGTAAAGCTCACCATTAGCAAATAATTATGCTTGCAATTTTTTAATATGTATATTCAAGGAAGTAAACAAACCAAGCCGAGGCACTCTTGAGCTACTTGCAATCATCTCGCTAAAAGCTCAAGTCAAGCTGAGTTTAAACGAGCTTGATTTGGCTAAGCTTGCAAGCCTAATTCTACGATTATGATAAGTTTTTAATTAAAATAGACAAACCAGTAAATATATATTATACATGTGCCTATATTAATTTATATAATTATAAGTGTATATATGTATAATCAATTATATATGTATATAAATAAAATAATTAACAAATAAGGAACGAGCTCGAGTTTGAAAAAATCTCAAGCCGAGCTTGAGCTTGAAAAATATCTAACAACCCGAGCATGAGCTTTGGATATTGAATTCGTTACAATCCGAGCTCGAGCTCGGCTCAGCTCGGCTCAGCTCAGCTCAGCTCAGCTAGGCTTGTTTACATCCCTACCTGTATTATTACTGAACTATTGTAACAGATCAAACTTCCTTGGAACTAAATTCACTGTATATGATGCCCAACCTCCAAATGGTGGAGCTTTAACTGCAAAATGTCGTTCCATGAAGCCTGGGAGTATGAAACGAGTGTCACCTAGGGTTCCTGCTGGAAACTACCCGGTTTCCAACATTTCATATGAACTTAATGTCTTGGGGTCCAGGTATAAATATAATATTTGATCAGTCATCACACTCAAAACACTGATAATTTGTTAAATATAATCTTCATTTATACAGTCTTTAACATACATTTAATTTAACAGGGGTCCAAGAAGGATGCAGTGTGTAATGAATGCAATTCCTGCAAGTGCTATGGACCCTGAGGGAGTGGCTCCAACGCAGACCGAGTTCCTTGTCAGCAATGTGGATTCATTTTCATCTCTACCTTTTTTCAGATCAAAATCTGCACGTATCGATAATTTCCAGTCTGGAACATTATTGACCGGTCAAAATGACCCAATGCTGGTGTTGAAGAACAAGGCGCCTAGGTGGCATGAACAGCTGCAATGCTGGTGCCTCAATTTTAATGGGCGGGTGACTGTTGCTTCTGTGAAAAACTTTCAGTTAGTTGCTTCCATGGAGAACGGAGACCATGAAAATGTGATTATACAGTTTGGAAAAGTTGGGAAAGACGTGTTCACCATGGACTATCAGTACCCGTTATCAGCTTTTCAGGCATTTGCTATTTGTCTCAGCAGTTTCGACACCAAAATTGCCTGTGAATGACTGATAAACTGGTATGTGCTTGCACTTTAACTACATTCATTTAAAAAACAAGCCGACTTTGACTTTGTCTTTAGTCAACATGCATTTTCCTGATTCAAATAACTGCTTTTATATTATAACATAAAAAGTCGGTTTACTTTCGGTTATAAGGATGGATGATTTTGAAACTTGAATGCAGATTATGGCAGGATGCAAAAATAGTGGTTTGCAGGAGTTATTTGCAGTGTAATCTTGACTAAAGTGCATTTGGGTCTGATTTGGATAGTTTTTTTTTCTTTTCTGTTGTTTTTTTGTCGACTGTAAAGCATAATGTGTAACATAGCAGAAAACTGGCACCCTTTCTAATATGATTTCATGTTTGAGTGATTGTCGGTATTTTAAAAGTTGTGTTTGCTGGTTTTGATGAAAATTCCGGGCCGAGCCGCTAACGGTTTTGGAAAACGGCAACCAAATCGACTAGCAGTTTACGTGTGAGAAACCTTATCCCTTCCTCCGAGATTGTTCACTATTGTCTAAAAGAACCATGCTTCACACCTTGATTACAAAAATGTCATCAAACTATTCATCTTAACTCACAGTTAATACATAGTATGTATAATATAATTGCATTTTTTTTTAAACTTTTATCTCTCTTTTATCTTCATTTTACATATCATTTCTTATTTTATTTTTGTTAGTACAAAGACAATTTAACTTTTTTTAAGATATAATAAAAACGAATATATACTATAAAAACAAAGATTTCATATTTTAATTTTATTTAAAAAAATAGTTTTTTTTTCAATAAAAGCATAATTTTTAAACACAATTATAAGAACATAACATTTTTTTAATAAAGCTAGTGTTAGACTGTAACTTCGTTCGATATTAACAAACATGCAACCTTTTAAGTTATTGTTAGAATCTAAAAACATTACATAATTTTTAAGTTGTTAACACACTGGTTGACTGATTTTCATAAGAAATCAGTTGAAAGAAGCGACAAACTAAACTACCATGTGTTGACGGTTTGAACCCATTTTTGTTATTTTTTTTACTAATACATACTTTTTGTTTATAGAAATTTTAAAAATTATGTTTGTTAATTCAAATATTTTTACTGTTAAATTTTATACAAATTATCCACAGGATCTTTATATTGAAAAAAATAAGAAATATATTTTGTTTTCTAGGAAAGAACGCGTCCACTTGGTACATTACTGCGATCTGGTTCACTTAAAACGTTTTTATAAGCTGTTTTTAAATAAAAAAAGGTATTTTGCTAGCTTATTTATAATACTTTGATAAAACTTGTTACAAAACAAAAACCACAAACTAACATGCAAAATTTTAAACTTGCATGTTAAAAAAAGTTATAGTTTTCAATATAAAAAAACGAGTGAAAAAGTAATAGATTACTGAAAGAACTACAGACCAGACCATGTGTAGTGGGGCGTTATGAGGGCTTGAAATCCTTTTTAGCGCTTAAACACCGCTACGGTAGGGCATTAGGGGGCGCTATATTGCTTTAAAATTGAAAAAAATAAGTGTCAGACGCTATGTATGTAACGCCAGTTTTGTTTGGGGGGTGTGCCACCAAATTTCAACCAATAGAAAAAAAGAGGGGGGCGCTATATTGTTGTTCCACTAAAGAAGGTCTAATCAAACAAATCTGGTGTTTTTTACAAAGAGGTTTTAGTTTAAAAAAAAGCTAACAAAAAGGGTTCTTCTATAAAAACGAGTTTCTATTATTTTATAAAAACGATTTTTTGTTAAATATTAAAAATTAATTAGAAAGGGTTAGAACTAAAAGTTAAACCTACTATTTCTATCCAATAACAAAGAAAACGTTTTAATAAAATATTATGCTTGCTAATGACCCCTAGCTTAGTTGGGAAGAGGTGGAAGGGTTTATTTTTTAGGGAGGTTTCCATCGGAGAGAGGTACACGGTTCAAATCTTAGGGCCAACAAAAATACACCTCTTGACGTTGAAATGACTTATGCCCTACGATGCGAAAAAATGAGATTCGAAACGAGGTACCGAGGTGATGTCCTTAGCCAATAAAAAAAAAAATTATACAGGTGACATACAAAACTAACTAAAAGAAAGGTTGAACTAATTATTTTGTTAATTTAAAAACATGGATCTAGCTAGAAAGCAGAAACCAACTATTGCAGTTAGTCACATTTTAAGGGTGTGACATCACATTTTGAAGTATGTATGAATATTGTGAGTCAGGGTATATAAATCCTAAATAAATAAATGGTGTGTGATTCCTAAATACCTTCTTCCATATAGTGGAGCTTTAATTAAGTGTCTTTTCATCTTCTGACAAGGGATAAATCACGCCACTACATTAGCCTCCACCGGCCGCCATTGGTCTGCGTGTGCTGTCAGTTCCCTCCCTTTAATAACCGATCTTCAACACTCGACATCTCACACCCGTTCGTGTCACCTGAATCTCATACTAGAACATTCACTAAAGAGGTGAGTTGCTTATTTTTAAAGCATACCAGTGGTTCCTATTTTAATAATAACTTAATCCCCTCTTGATTTGTTCCACTATTTTGTGTATGATATTTAACATTCAGATGATCACAAATGCACTATGGGCAATGCATCATCTTTCATCTTTGTAAACACGTGTATGAGTACTTGTTTTTGCATGTGTTTTGATCATTTCATTTTATTAAATTGCGTTTTCTGTTTTGGTAGATAATGGATTTTGGGAGTGATAACACGAGAATGAATGTAGAAGGAGATAGACTAAGCAGCTTGCCAGATGATCTTATCCATAAAATTCTCTCTTTTCGCCCCATCAAAGATGCTATTGGTACTAGTGTTTTGTCATCTAGATGGAGGTATATTTGGACGTCAATGCCCTATCTTAATTTCTCAAGTGGGGATTTCTCTACATTGCCAGAGTTCTCTAAATTTGTTACCCACGTTTTGTCTGGCCGCAACAATCTTTCAGATGTGTATTCGGTGAAGCTCTGTTTTCGTGGAAAGGCGACCCAAGTGTTTGTCAAAAGAATTTTGAATTATGCGTTCTGTCACAATGTCCAACAACTTAATGTGGTTTGCTTGCATGAGAATGGTATTGAGTTTCCTATTTCTCTCTTTAGTTCCCAGTCTCTCAAACATCTTAGATTTACAATGCCAATCGGCAGTTATCGTAGGAATACTGGAAATTCCTTTACACCGACATCGACTTGGGAACTCCCGACATTAACAAAATTGGATCTTAAACATGTCACTCTATGTGATGACGAAGCTGAGAAATGCATTAGTGTTTTCACAAAATGTCCAAACTTGAAGAATCTCACATTAGGGCATTTCAATACAAGAGGATCAAATGGTTTCAGTATCATTCATCCTCGACTGTCAAAACTCACGCTTGAAAATAGCCTCCGTAATGTGAAGGTTATCAATGTGGTTGCACCTCAACTCGAGAATCTCACCATCAGATCCTGTTATGCAAAGTATGTAGTTTCTAAACCAAACCTTTCCTCCTTGCTCTATAATGGTCATGATCTTTTGCATCTATCTACTGACGGTTTCCATTCTTTGAAAAAGGCTGATATTTCTGTTTCCCATCCAAAAGATGCTCATCAAATTGTATGTTTGCTTCAGCAGCTTTACAATGTCCACTTTCTTACACTTAACTTGGAAATCATTGAGGTATATTTGTATTATAATGAGCATCTTTCATAAATGAAAAACCAATAATAAAAAGATTAAAACAAAACATTTGTTAGAAAATATGCATATTGAGGGTGCTTACCTGCCTCTAATTGACTGCTCTACTTGTATCTGTGATAACAATGCATTATTATAAGGTACATTCACATGAACAACCAATTTGAACGACCCAAAATCCTAAATTAGCTTTTTGAGTTTTGACCACGCTCTCTGAAAACCACACCTTCAATCTAAATACACCGCACCTTCTATTGAAATGTTAACGGTCAAACAGAATATATAAATGATATTCCCTTGCAATTTTTTTTCTCCACACTAGGCTTTTTGTATATCACATATTGTGATGATTAATAATGAAATTGTACAAGTCATGTTTTCAAAAATATGAAGATAAACAATGTCCCAACATAACTTGGGAACCCTGCTCTCATTTTTTAGATTCTTAGAAGTTGAAAATTGCTTCCTTCAAGTTACATTGAAAATCAGGAATTCGTTTGCACAATAATGTGATGCTAAAACTAGGTTTAGAAACATGCTTTGATACTTCTAGGTAGTTGGTCATTGCTCACCCATTGGCGCCTAGCCACTATGTGACAAGAAACATGGACTATACACGTCATTTTCTCTTTTGATGCAATACGTATAATTATAAATTTGTACACATAATTAAGAAAATTGCATTATATGTTCTTATTTTCTATCTGTAACTTTCGTTTATAATTTTTTCTGCAGATTCTTTCTTCGTCCATGGATCCAATTCTACATCAACCTTCTCCGTTTGTGAACTTGAAGAGCTTAAATATTTACCCAAAAATAACAGACCGGTGGTATCATGCAAACAAGAAAGTCACTATGTCTACTAAACTCAAAAGCTATTTGCTAGATAATTCACCCGAGAGCTCCTTCACAATGGTCTTTCGTGAGGTATTTACTTCATTACATATTTTTTATCTTGCTATGCATTGTGCTTACCGGTTACGTTGCATAAAAAAATCACGACATGCAGTTAGCATTGTGCAACAAAAATTCATCTATTATCATTGTTTCATTTATCACCGCGTTGGGACGCCTAAGAAGTTCCAAGATTTTATATATTGAGGGTTTGTAAATGAAGCTGTGAATGAAGATTTATTTCGCTTCTCCCCTTGAGTACCATGAAAAGCTATGTTAAAATGCTGAACTATCTATTTAATCTTTCCAACTTTTCATTGAAGGGTGGGACCTTTACCTCACCTGTTATGTTCTAGCACCACTATGGTCTGAGGTTCTACTCTTTATATATTGACTTAATTTCTTAGTGATTCAATCGTAAGGCCTTGTCTGATGATAGCATTTTAGTTGAGTTCTTATGTCCATGCAATGTTTCTCTTTATGCAAGATAACAACATAATTTGATTTCATCCATCCAGCCAATGTACTAACTCGTCATTCAAAATCGCAAAACAATTTACGTTTGTAGTTTTAATATTTTTTTTTTATCAAACAGAGCATATTGTTTTTTTATTTATTTTACTGTCTTGCTAAAATCACAACTATATATAGATGTATGCTAAAAATATCTATATATAGATGTGATTTTATTGGCTTGGAAATTATGACTATCTTTTATTTCAAAAAGTTTAAGTCGATAAGCCATTTTCCAAACTCAATCCCAAATTACACCCTTGATAAATGGAGAGTGTACTCAGTTTTGTATAAGTTCTATAATTTCATGCAGGAGGTTCAAGCACAAAACATTATGGCTGAATTACGTGTGCTTTTAGAGAAAGAGGAGGACAACAGGTATCACCTGGACCAAGTGAAAACACATGTGGAGAGCCATAAACCAAAGAAAGTGAAAATTGGGTGGGACATGACGCATATCAAGAGCTGTTGGAAAAATCTGGGTGCGCAGATCGAAAAGACTTGTCGCATTATTTCAAAGTTGCAAGAGACTGAAGCATTATTGAGAAAGTTGCCTGCATCAAATAGGGCTAAGATTCAACAATGTTTTTCTAGTCTGTGTATTGAGGCCGACATTGCCATTAGTAAAATAACAGATTGTGTGAAGATTCAGTGTGATGAATATCAAAGCCGTTCAAGTGTCTGCTTTCATGATCTTGCGACAACGTTGAAACAGTCTTCTTAGCAAATGGTAAAGTTATTGGTTTCCCTTGTACCAATAAGAGTATAGTTTAAAAGCCAACTTTCATTGTTCTTTGTTGTCCTTTCAGGTCCCGAGTTTTTTGTTACTAATTATTACCTAAGTGTGGCAGTCAAACAACCGCATGTGCCACTTGGAATGGTAAAATTTGAACTTCTAGCACTTACGAACAGCTAAGATATTCAAGGATATGATTTGTTTTTGTGGCTATCCTGTAGAACTAAGATGGTCAAGGGACTGGGTTGTAACTAAATATCCCTAGCAGAAACTACATATGTAATGTTTTGAAATATGTTTGAAACCAATTATATAACATCTAATAACAAAGATTAGTTAATTAGTTGTGATAAAATGTTTATATACGAGATTATTATGTGTATGAATGTTTAACCTCTAAAGTACCTATGTGATTAATTTCCATTCATATTCGAATAAGGCTGAATATATGGTCAAAGAACAACTACTAAATTTTATACTTTTATTTTAAATTTTCCCTATAAACTGGCCTACTTATATGTAATCATTTGAAAATATATACTTTTATTTTATTCAAAAGTATTTTTTAATTGCATTTTTAAAATTTTTTATCCGTCTTTCATCTTATTTTCACTTATCATTTTTTTAATTTATTATTGTCAATATTGCAAACCATTTAAAAATTTTGTAAGTAAAAAAAAAACATTTATGTTAAAATATATCTCCCCCAAGCTTAAATTTTTCCTTGTCCTTAAGGAAGTCAAGAGTAAAATTAAATCAAGGAGAGAACACAAAAACAATTAAAACACATATGCATGCTTCAAATGATTTTTTTCTTTTTATCCCTTGGCAAAACTTCATGCTAAACACGTCCAACACATTCCCAAGGCATAGACGACTAACATCAAACGGAGCCGAGTATAAGCCACAAACCGTAGGAACACTTTAATTCACAAGACTTACAACGATCAATAGATTTACGACCCAACAAGTCAAGATGGTGTCATTTTTAAAAACCATGGGCGTACCTATTCAAGTTTCACCTCCCTTCAAGAATCTAATCATACATAGCCTATACCCCTCACAATAATCACTCAACACTCGGTTATATATATAATTTGAAGTGATTCTCTCAAAACCAGACAATAAAAACATCGTTAACATAAGCTTGTACATTAATCAAATCTACACCTAATTGTTAAAACTTAACATAGATCAAGAGGACTTTTCGGGTTGGCAAGGGTTAAAGGTAGGGAAAATGTGTTTGGCAATGAGCTTTTAGAAGTTTTTAAGAGCTAGCTTTTGAGAAAAAAAATTCATGCTTAATAAAAAGTCTTGTTTAGTTAAAGGAGCTTGAAGCTTTTAGATCATGAGAAAAGCTCCATATTAAAATTAGGGGTGTAAATGACACGTAGCGGCTCGAGAGCTACCCGGGATCGGCTCGGTAAAAAGCCCGAACGAGCCGAGCCTTAACGAGCCTGAGCTCGAGCCCGAGCCTGAAATATGGCTCGTTTAGTTATCGAGCCCGAGCTCGAGCCCTAGATACAAAGCTCGATTGGGCTCGCGAGCCTAAACGAGCCCAAACATAATTTTAAGTTATTTATATATCTTTTATAATTTATAGCCCACATCTCCAAAGCCCAAGTCCTTATTTCATAGGCCCATTTAATAACACTCGCGAGCCGAGCTTTTGCGATCTCGAGCCGAGCTTTGAGCCCGTTTGAGATTGTTCTCAAATCACCTCGAGCCGAGCCGAGCTCGAGCTTTTGATTTTGCTAGCGAGCCGAGCTCGAGCTCAAGATTGTAGGCTCGAACCGAGCCGAGCTCGAGCCCGAGCTTCATAAAACCATAACGAGCCGAGCTCGAGCCCAGTCAGGCTCGGGCTCGGCTCGGCTCGTTTACACCCCTAATTAAAATGCTACTAGTACTATCGTTTAAGAAAAACCACCTACTACTTACAACCTTTTAATAAATAAAATAATATAAATACCCATTCTACCAAATAATAAAAACATGCATGCTTTTAGTTATGCCCATTTTAATCATTTTATATATTTTATTATAAACTCCAGACAAAAATAAAGTAAATAAATTTTGTAATTTAACAAGAATCCGTAAGACAGGAATAAACGAATGTAAAAACACAAAATCTACAAAATAATATTTTATTACGAGCGTGACACAAGTTTTAAGCAAACAACTCGCACCTTTTAAAATTTAACTAGAATTAAAGTCTATTTGATTTTTGTGGTCGACACTTTTTTTTTCTTCTCAAAATTCCAAATCCATAAGGAGCAAGTTATGATTTAATCATAACATTTCTTCATTGGCAACATTTTTACAAAGCAAAATAAATGCATTGAAACCTGCCTAGCAAAATGGAGTGGTCAGTTCGGATAAAATTTCAAAATGAATTTTGAGCAAAATAAGTTCGGATTAAAATAATGCTTTACAAAAGTGGCAATTTGGTTTGGATGAAACAGAGTGTGACCAATCACCAAAGTGTAATCCAAGTTTAAACGAGTGGATTTGAGAAAAGAAAGAAAAAAAGAAGTATCGACTATATTTTTTTTTATGACAACTGGTGGCGATGAGATGAATAGAGATGACTGTGGGAGTGGTAATGATGGCGACGTCGGTGGAGGAGATGGTGGCACCATGCCAAGGCGACAACCAGTGGTGGTGGTTGTGTTCGGTCTCGTTCTTGGAGTAGATCAGAATGTCATCAATAAACACAATGACGAACTTGTCAAGATATGGTTTGCAAACGCGGTTCATCAAGTCCATGAAAACCGCCGGTGCGTTCGTGAGACCGAAAGGCATGACCAAGAATTCGAAATGGCCATAACGTGTACAAAAGGCAGTCTTGGCAACGTCAGCCTCCCTGACGCGCAGCTGGTGATACCCGGACCTCAAGTCGATCTTGGAATAATAACTAGAACCCTGAAACTGGTCGAATAGATCATCAATACGTGGAAGAGGATAACGGTTCTTGACGGTCAATTTGTTTAGTTCTCTGTAGTCCACACACAATCGGAAACTTCCATCCTTCTTCTTAACAAATAGAATCGGGGCTCCCCAAGGGGAAGAACTTGGTCTGATGAAACCCTTGTCCAAGAGTTCCTGTAACTGACTAAACAATTCCTGCATCTCGGGAGGTGCAAGACGATAGGGGGCCCGAGCAATAGGAGCAGCCCCTGGTACAAGATCAATACCGAACTCGACTTGACGATGAGGAGGAAGACCAGATAAATCATCGGGAAAAACATCAGGAAACTCGCGTACAACTGGAATATCGTCGATCTTCTTCTCATCACCAGAGGAAACAGATAAAAGCGCCAAAACGGCTGGATAACCCTTTCGAAGACACTTAAGGGCTTTCATGCTAGAGATGATGTTTAGCGGAACACCACCCTTGATACCGTACACAGAAAGGAATTCTCCATCAGGGAGAGGAATCCGAATAACCTTGTCGTAACAAACAATCTCCGCGCGATACAAAGACAACCAATCCATTCCTACCACAACGTCAAAACTACCCAAAGGTACCGGCATAAGGTCGATGGGGAACGATAAACCCGACAATTCTAATTGACACTCCCGAAGGACACTAGTAGATTCAATCATTTTCCCGTCAGCCAACTCAATAATATACTTGGTCTCTAATGGTACGGATACTACATCTAGCAGTCGACTAACATCCATGGATACAAAACTCTTGTCGGCACCAGAATCAAATAACACACTAACAGAACGATTATTGAGAAGAAACGTACCGGTGACTGTGTCAGGGTCCTGCCTAGCCTCAGCGGCTCCAATGACGAAGGCACGTGCATTTCTGCCGCCGCCCCCGTTGTTCCCATTACCGTTGTTTCCACCTTGCTTCAATTTTGGGCAATCCTTCTTGTAATGCCTAGTGTCACCACAGTTGTAGCATCCTTGTCTTCCTGTAGTCCCTTGAGTAGTCGGAGCTGAGCTGTTAGTCGGAGCCTGAGTCGATGGAAGTGTAACCCGACAATCTTTAGCATAATGCCCAGTTCGCTGGCAGCGGTGACAACGGTTACTGTCGCAGTTCCCTTGATGATGGCGTCCACACTTGTTGCATTTGGGCAGTTTCCCCGCATAACCACCCTGCTTGTTACCCGAAGAAGAAGAAGAACCCCCATTGTCGAACCTCTTACCCTGCTGTGTTGGAAGTAACCTAGAAATCAACCATATAGATGGAATTGAAGGATAGAATTTGTAAGAATTAACCCGATAGTTACCAAAGGATATTCCTACTCTTTAAGAATCAGAATTACAATGATGGTAAATTCTAAAGTTCAAATCAAAGAGGTAGTAGCTCGGATCCCGTTCAAATCATAATAACGAAGGGACTTCCGTATCTATCTCTTGAGAACTATCTAGAATCCATCATTGTAAACAAATCCGAATATCAAACGATGGAAGTATAGTATCAATACGAGAACCTTTAATAGCCATATCGAAATAATACAGATAATCCATGTATCTGAATTAATATGACTATAGCAAGAAAGGTTAAAACGTAATTAGAAATATGATCAAGATGTAGTCATACAGATTGACATTTCTAATATTGGATTGATACAAGATTGATTTCCTCGCAAACCATGAGAACCAATCATGTCCCGATGACAAGTATTTCGTTCTAATTGTGACGTCCTTATAGATTAAAGAATATAAAGGACAACATCATTCAAATTTCAGGGACGAAATTTCCTAAGGGGGGGAGATTGTAACACCCCAAAGTCTTGAAGTGATTACGTCACCTTACGTGTCTCTTAAACGGGTCGGGTCGGACCTGACCACCCGGTTATCCAAATTAATTATTCAAGTTCGAATCTCTCGACAAACCGTTTAAACCGAATATATAAATAATAATTATTGAATTATTATTATCGCAGTTAAACGCTCCTTATCTGCTAATAACCCGTTGTCCAACGTCTTTTGTTTGATCGTTATAATTATTACCAGTTATCGCGAGTCTCAGCATTTATCCCCGTAGCCAAACACCCTCTATTTAATTCATTCTATATAAACCCCTTTCTGTCTCTCACCTCTCGCTGCTCTCACTCTCTCTCTGCAGATATATACACACACATATATGTGACTCTCTGAATCAAGAAGCCTTCACCGGAGACCCATGGCAGGCTTCTGCCGCCTCTGTCTCCGGCACCACGGCACCACCGCTACCCAACCTCCAGGCATCACCATCGCTGGACAGCCATGGCGGCTGTTGCCGCCTCCGCTGCTGTTCCGGCTACTGTCTCCGGCCGCCTGCATCCTTTCAATTATCCGGTAAGATCGCTGACTAACCCCTCTCCCTTCTCCTTATTTCTGATAACAACAAGCAAACCTTCCTGTCCTTTCTTCTCTCTGTTTCAATTAAAAGGGCCGGTACCTTGTTGTGGCTCTTTATTCCGGAGTAACTAACCGGACAGTCACCAATATGGTGACTGTCACCGCTAATAATCCCGAACCCAGTGACCTTTCCTCCGTTACAGTTTATAAACCGGACAGTCACCGGAGCCGGTGACTGTCATCAGGTGACTCTCCATATCGCAGCAGCTAACAAGCTAAGTTCCGATCCTTGTCTGATTGGTATTTGATGTATGTATGTAAGATGTGCCGTATGGTTTTGTTAAAGACCCGAGCCACTGCCGTGAAACCGGTAACCCACTGATTGGATTATTAAACCACAACCTTGATCTTGATCTAAATCCCGAGTCTTGCTCTGATTGTAAAACCTTTGGTTCAGTTGTCGTGCTTCTTTGATATCTTTATTCCCGGTTTAGACGACGTCCGGGTATGTTCTGGTCAACCGGATATTCACCTATTCATTGGGTGATGGTTAATCCATGTCCCTCTTTGTTCGGCTAATACCCGATTATAGTTCTATTGATTTAGTTGCTTATTCAATATTATAAGCCGATATTAACTCACTGGTTATGGTATTTGCGAGGTACCGATAATCAAGTTGGAGGATACGAGTCGTCGCCGAGTCGACTCAGTGACTCGGTCGACACCCGGAATAGAACCCGGTTCCAATAAGCTAGACGAGGAATATTATTAGAATTATACGAATATATATATAATACGAATAACGTACGGATTTGATAATAATAATAAGAGACTAATAATTATATATAGAATATATACGTTTATATATAAGATTCGATATATAAAACGATATACTAAGCTCGGGTAAGAATGTCTAGAGTTCTTTTAGGTTCGCGTGCCAAGCTGTAAAGGCCAGCTTTGTTTCTTTTTGCCTAGATTGCCCAAACCCCGAGTTTAGGACTATCTAATATATACCGGATTCCATATATATAAATTGTATATATGATATATATCCTAAGTATTACAATCTAACAAGTCCCACGCGTTAAACGTATCAATATATATATGAAATATAATTGTAATAAGAAGATTAGCTAGAAGATATAACGCAAACAAGTGAGTATCGTGAACTCCCCTCTTTTTCAGTTTATTAAATGTTTTAGGGGAAATACATGTCATTTATAAGAAAACATAATGCTTTACATAAAAGAATAACGATTTATAGAAGTTATAGAAAGGGGCAATAGAAACAACGAGGACAGTACTGGACGGTATCGCCATTTCCTTTCTTGTCTAACTAGAGGACAAGAACCAGTTTTACCCGAGTAGAGGGTAGAAATAATCATATATTATCACAAGCAGAGTGATACCATAGAAAGGAATGGCAACTTATAGAATATAATCGAAATAATAGAAATATAATCGAATTGATAGAATATCTAGTTCCCCTCCAGAATATAGAATTGTAAAGCATATTTATAAAAGATTGTTATAAAAGAATTATAAATAAACGAACTGGCCATTCACTTTATAAAATACGAGACCTCACACAACTTTATGTTGACAGAAACTATTTTTGACATGTGTTCAGGTAACCCAACAGAAATGATGACGTGGATCCTGGAAGACTACAAAACTGTTATTACCCTGGATTCCGCTGTGTAACTCCGATAACCCGACCCGACAACCCGGCCACATCAGCCAGGGTTGTTACAGTTGGTATCAGAGCGGCACTTATAACAGTTTTGAAGTCTTTAGTCATCCGGGATCTACCAGAATATTTTTCTAAAACGAAATGTTGCATAGAAAAATAAATTAGAAATATTTAGGATATCAGGATTAGTAAAGAAAATATCAGTCGAGTAAATTTTTGGGTACCTAAATGTCAAACCATTATAAAGTTGGTGAGAACCATAACCGTATACTAGAAACTAAAACGAATCCACCACAAGAAATTACTAGAATGATTATGTGGGATAAATTGACAATTCTGTACACAGTTGTGAATTTATATGCACATTTAATTTCTGGGAAATCTTACAGGATATTAAGGCCACAATAAATGAGAAATAATATACAGAAAAGAAACCAGATATATTAAAAGAAATCAGAAAATAAATCTCGATATAAAAGAAATGACGAAGCTATAAAAAGTATATATGTTTATACAGAAAAATATATAGATCATTAAACATGAATCATCCGTCTTGATTCAAGAAACTTCACATAAGTTTATTGAATTATTCCAGTCTCAGTAATCATTTAAATCGTTAACCTCACGGTTATTCCAATAATTATAAAGAAAATACAAATATACGCTCCAACTTGAACATTCCTATGCTCGAGTTTCCAGAAATATTATTTTTATACCGTAATTTCCGAAGTTTTTATAAAATCTAATATGCCAGAAATATATAAATATTATGTTTCTAAAGAATTTATTTCAATTATTAAATTAAAGATTAAATATATTTTGCGATTATTTAAAATGTTTTAAATCTTTTAAGTATAATTTTGGAAGTTATTAAATTTATACTTAGTCATTACCATTTTTATACGAAACCAGTATTTCGATTTTAAATATATATATCCCGATTTTTAAAATAACGATTTATTAAAAAGATTGAGAAATTCCGATTAATATTTTTATCAAATCAAGTATTGATAATTTTTAAAACACCCCAGAATCTATCTCAGGTTTTATCTAAATTTATTCGTTTAACCTTAAAGTTTTGATTTTAATATTTTGAGAAATCTACGTTAAATTTTTATCAATCTATAATAAAGAATTTTGTTTATTACAAATTTAAGAATTCCGATAGTAAGAAGTTTTTACCACGACTCATTTGAATCGTAAATGTTATTTTCAAAAACGAATATTATTATGAAACTTGAATCCGTATTGTTATTATAAATTATTTCCGGAAATTTTTATATAAAAGAACTACGATCGCATTATTTTACCGAAACATATTTTCTACTGTATATAATGTTATTTTCATAGAAATTTATTTATCAACTTCGTATTCGTATATATATATATATATCAAGAGCCTTTTTCCGTATAATTTCGTACGTATATTCGATCGTATAAATTCCTCGTTATTATTCCAATATAAACGATAATAAATATTATATACATTCCGTTTTATAATCTAAACTCATATTTGTAATTATATAAAAATCTCGGTTAGAGGTCCTCCTCGATCCCTTCCAGAATTAAATAATATTTGGACAAAAATATTATTCTCGAAATTCCGTAATCAACATACGCTGGTATCTGTCGGACGAAACCGAATTCTTACTCGCTTGATTATACGAAAATATAACTATCATCTTTATCCTACGACTCGAACAAGTCAGGGACGTTAAAAAGATTGGAGTGTTATATTGAATATCTTCTGACACGAACAAATTCTTGAACGATTGACAGTCTATTCCGTTAGACTTAGATCAACAAGTCTTATCTCGAATAATATAATCTCAAATCTAAGAGAAAATAAAGAACAGAATATCAAAATAATATGTAAGGGACACATACCTATTGTGATTAAAATAAACAAATACTGGAATGTTAGGTGAGGTGGAATAGTAATTATGGTTGCAAACATAATTATGAATGCCACAGGCACAGGAACATTCGAGTAGGAGTTTATCAAGATCACAGTATGTTTGGGTCATGAACATATTAAGAGAACTAATACGAAAGTAAATAATAAGAAGGAATATAAAACCGAATTATCAGCATAACGTATGTGGAGAATACGACCACAAAACTGGCAATATTGTTGAAATTCCTTCATGAATACAACTAAGAATATATTCGCAGAATAGAAACCACCGATTGGTTAAATTCTACGAATCAAAGAAATCAGTTTATTGATTTAGATTGCCAACCAAAGCTAGTTATATATGTCCTCTGTGTAATCCCTGCGGCAAAGGATATCCGGACCCTTACAGAAGGTATATCCGGACATTTGCCACTAAGTCACAGGATTCTTATGAGGATATATACCACTATGAACAAATCTTCGTAGTCACTTCGTATAAAAACTCACGCGAGTTATAGTACAATCAAATTGGTAAAACGGTCGAGTGTTACCAAGTTTGAAATTTAAGAAGTGATAAAAGAATTGTTAAAATTCCAAGAATATAACAGATAAAAATATATATGGATTCGGAAACCAGAAATGGTAGAATCCAACAAATATATCGAAATATAATTAATACCAAGCGAAATCGCGTGGAGATTCGCAAGGTATAATCGAAGTTAAAACGAAAAATGAATAGAGTTATGCTCATTTTTTCCAGTGAAACTCTCTGGCCAAAGAAGGATGGATTTCCTATTCCGAATAACGGCTTATGAGAGTATTATAAGAAATCACTGTTATGGCAAGAACTATCTATACGAATATCTCAACGAAATAAGCCTTGCATATAATAAGTTGGATTAAGAAGATATGATATATTGCCTATCTATAAGTCTATCGGAACGTGTTTCCAGACACCAATAATACAGACTTTAATCAAATTTATATATAAGAAAGAATTATTCCAAGCAAACATATATTATAGAAATACTGAATTTATAGTGAGTGCTATAGATATTATCAGTATTTGCTTGGATATAAAAGAATATAAATGAATAAATAAAAGAATATAAATCGACAATAAAAAGAATTATAAAAGACATCCGATATGTCTGAAAAATAGAAAGGCATCCGATATGCCGAGAAATATAATTATCAGAATAAGAATATAAAAAGAAATTATCAGAATATAAGTCGTACGGAAACAACTAGAAATTTTATAAGAAATATTTTAACCGAGAGTGTATCGAATTCCGAACTAGAAATAAGAAAGAATTCTACAGAAATAGTTAATGCGATAAGTATAGAAATCCGGAATGATAATCATGATTTTGAGAAAGACTAAATGATGCATTGTTCTCAGAATTTTAAAGTCAAAAGAATCGTAACGACGACTGTTACCAGTAGATTCTGAGACTATAAAGAGAAAATTACATATATTGACTGTAGAATTGTGAAAGACCTCATTCACGATGATACACTGAGAAAAGTCAATTAATATGTATTAGATACAATGCAGTTAATCATCAATGAAATAGTCAGAAAGATTATTATAGATGATTTAAGAGAAATCTCAATTATCCATGAATTAGTCTTTTCCGGTACCTTTAAGAATTCAGAGAAGATACGTCTAATGGGTTAAGAAATCTCCTAAGTATACCCACGAATGGAAGTAACCTAGAAATCAACCATATAGATGGAATTGAAGGATAGAATTTGTAAGAATTAACCCGATAGTTACCAAAGGATATTCCTACTCTTTAAGAATCAGAATTACAATGATGGTAAATTCTAAAGTTCAAATCAAAGAGGTAGTAGCTCGGATCCCGTTCAAATCATAATAACGAAGGGACTTCCGTATCTATCTCTTGAGAACTATCTAGAATCCATCATTGTAAACAAATCCGAATATCAAACGATGGAAGTATAGTATCAATACGAGAACCTTTAATAGCCATATCGAAATAATACAGATAATCCATGTATCTGAATTAATATGACTATAGCAAGAAAGGTTAAAACGTAATTAGAAATATGATCAAGATGTAGTCATACAGATTGACATTTCTAATATTGGATTGATACAAGATTGATTTCCTCGCAAACCATGAGAACCAATCATGTCCCGATGACAAGTATTTCGTTCTAATTGTGACGTCCTTATAGATTAAAGAATATAAAGGACAACATCATTCAAATTTCAGGGACGAAATTTCCTAAGGGGGGGAGATTGTAACACCCCAAAGTCTTGAAGTGATTACGTCACCTTACGTGTCTCTTAAACGGGTCGGGTCGGACCTGACCACCCGGTTATCCAAATTAATTATTCAAGTTCGAATCTCTCGACAAACCGTTTAAACCGAATATATAAATAATAATTATTGAATTATTATTATCGCAGTTAAACGCTCCTTATCTGCTAATAACCCGTTGTCCAACGTCTTTTGTTTGATCGTTATAATTATTACCAGTTATCGCGAGTCTCAGCATTTATCCCCGTAGCCAAACACCCTCTATTTAATTCATTCTATATAAACCCCTTTCTGTCTCTCACCTCTCGCTGCTCTCACTCTCTCTCTGCAGATATATACACACACATATATGTGACTCTCTGAATCAAGAAGCCTTCACCGGAGACCCATGGCAGGCTTCTGCCGCCTCTGTCTCCGGCACCACGGCACCACCGCTACCCAACCTCCAGGCATCACCATCGCTGGACAGCCATGGCGGCTGTTGCCGCCTCCGCTGCTGTTCCGGCTACTGTCTCCGGCCGCCTGCATCCTTTCAATTATCCGGTAAGATCGCTGACTAACCCCTCTCCCTTCTCCTTATTTCTGATAACAACAAGCAAACCTTCCTGTCCTTTCTTCTCTCTGTTTCAATTAAAAGGGCCGGTACCTTGTTGTGGCTCTTTATTCCGGAGTAACTAACCGGACAGTCACCAATATGGTGACTGTCACCGCTAATAATCCCGAACCCAGTGACCTTTCCTCCGTTACAGTTTATAAACCGGACAGTCACCGGAGCCGGTGACTGTCATCAGGTGACTCTCCATATCGCAGCAGCTAACAAGCTAAGTTCCGATCCTTGTCTGATTGGTATTTGATGTATGTATGTAAGATGTGCCGTATGGTTTTGTTAAAGACCCGAGCCACTGCCGTGAAACCGGTAACCCACTGATTGGATTATTAAACCACAACCTTGATCTTGATCTAAATCCCGAGTCTTGCTCTGATTGTAAAACCTTTGGTTCAGTTGTCGTGCTTCTTTGATATCTTTATTCCCGGTTTAGACGACGTCCGGGTATGTTCTGGTCAACCGGATATTCACCTATTCATTGGGTGATGGTTAATCCATGTCCCTCTTTGTTCGGCTAATACCCGATTATAGTTCTATTGATTTAGTTGCTTATTCAATATTATAAGCCGATATTAACTCACTGGTTATGGTATTTGCGAGGTACCGATAATCAAGTTGGAGGATACGAGTCGTCGCCGAGTCGACTCAGTGACTCGGTCGACACCCGGAATAGAACCCGGTTCCAATAAGCTAGACGAGGAATATTATTAGAATTATACGAATATATATATAATACGAATAACGTACGGATTTGATAATAATAATAAGAGACTAATAATTATATATAGAATATATACGTTTATATATAAGATTCGATATATAAAACGATATACTAAGCTCGGGTAAGAATGTCTAGAGTTCTTTTAGGTTCGCGTGCCAAGCTGTAAAGGCCAGCTTTGTTTCTTTTTGCCTAGATTGCCCAAACCCCGAGTTTAGGACTATCTAATATATACCGGATTCCATATATATAAATTGTATATATGATATATATCCTAAGTATTACAATCTAACAAGTCCCACGCGTTAAACGTATCAATATATATATGAAATATAATTGTAATAAGAAGATTAGCTAGAAGATATAACGCAAACAAGTGAGTATCGTGAACTCCCCTCTTTTTCAGTTTATTAAATGTTTTAGGGGAAATACATGTCATTTATAAGAAAACATAATGCTTTACATAAAAGAATAACGATTTATAGAAGTTATAGAAAGGGGCAATAGAAACAACGAGGACAGTACTGGACGGTATCGCCATTTCCTTTCTTGTCTAACTAGAGGACAAGAACCAGTTTTACCCGAGTAGAGGGTAGAAATAATCATATATTATCACAAGCAGAGTGATACCATAGAAAGGAATGGCAACTTATAGAATATAATCGAAATAATAGAAATATAATCGAATTGATAGAATATCTAGTTCCCCTCCAGAATATAGAATTGTAAAGCATATTTATAAAAGATTGTTATAAAAGAATTATAAATAAACGAACTGGCCATTCACTTTATAAAATACGAGACCTCACACAACTTTATGTTGACAGAAACTATTTTTGACATGTGTTCAGGTAACCCAACAGAAATGATGACGTGGATCCTGGAAGACTACAAAACTGTTATTACCCTGGATTCCGCTGTGTAACTCCGATAACCCGACCCGACAACCCGGCCACATCAGCCAGGGTTGTTACAGTTGGTATCAGAGCGGCACTTATAACAGTTTTGAAGTCTTTAGTCATCCGGGATCTACCAGAATATTTTTCTAAAACGAAATGTTGCATAGAAAAATAAATTAGAAATATTTAGGATATCAGGATTAGTAAAGAAAATATCAGTCGAGTAAATTTTTGGGTACCTAAATGTCAAACCATTATAAAGTTGGTGAGAACCATAACCGTATACTAGAAACTAAAACGAATCCACCACAAGAAATTACTAGAATGATTATGTGGGATAAATTGACAATTCTGTACACAGTTGTGAATTTATATGCACATTTAATTTCTGGGAAATCTTACAGGATATTAAGGCCACAATAAATGAGAAATAATATACAGAAAAGAAACCAGATATATTAAAAGAAATCAGAAAATAAATCTCGATATAAAAGAAATGACGAAGCTATAAAAAGTATATATGTTTATACAGAAAAATATATAGATCATTAAACATGAATCATCCGTCTTGATTCAAGAAACTTCACATAAGTTTATTGAATTATTCCAGTCTCAGTAATCATTTAAATCGTTAACCTCACGGTTATTCCAATAATTATAAAGAAAATACAAATATACGCTCCAACTTGAACATTCCTATGCTCGAGTTTCCAGAAATATTATTTTTATACCGTAATTTCCGAAGTTTTTATAAAATCTAATATGCCAGAAATATATAAATATTATGTTTCTAAAGAATTTATTTCAATTATTAAATTAAAGATTAAATATATTTTGCGATTATTTAAAATGTTTTAAATCTTTTAAGTATAATTTTGGAAGTTATTAAATTTATACTTAGTCATTACCATTTTTATACGAAACCAGTATTTCGATTTTAAATATATATATCCCGATTTTTAAAATAACGATTTATTAAAAAGATTGAGAAATTCCGATTAATATTTTTATCAAATCAAGTATTGATAATTTTTAAAACACCCCAGAATCTATCTCAGGTTTTATCTAAATTTATTCGTTTAACCTTAAAGTTTTGATTTTAATATTTTGAGAAATCTACGTTAAATTTTTATCAATCTATAATAAAGAATTTTGTTTATTACAAATTTAAGAATTCCGATAGTAAGAAGTTTTTACCACGACTCATTTGAATCGTAAATGTTATTTTCAAAAACGAATATTATTATGAAACTTGAATCCGTATTGTTATTATAAATTATTTCCGGAAATTTTTATATAAAAGAACTACGATCGCATTATTTTACCGAAACATATTTTCTACTGTATATAATGTTATTTTCATAGAAATTTATTTATCAACTTCGTATTCGTATATATATATATATATATATCAAGAGCCTTTTTCCGTATAATTTCGTACGTATATTCGATCGTATAAATTCCTCGTTATTATTCCAATATAAACGATAATAAATATTATATACATTCCGTTTTATAATCTAAACTCATATTTGTAATTATATAAAAATCTCGGTTAGAGGTCCTCCTCGATCCCTTCCAGAATTAAATAATATTTGGACAAAAATATTATTCTCGAAATTCCGTAATCAACATACGCTGGTATCTGTCGGACGAAACCGAATTCTTACTCGCTTGATTATACGAAAATATAACTATCATCTTTATCCTACGACTCGAACAAGTCAGGGACGTTAAAAAGATTGGAGTGTTATATTGAATATCTTCTGACACGAACAAATTCTTGAACGATTGACAGTCTATTCCGTTAGACTTAGATCAACAAGTCTTATCTCGAATAATATAATCTCAAATCTAAGAGAAAATAAAGAACAGAATATCAAAATAATATGTAAGGGACACATACCTATTGTGATTAAAATAAACAAATACTGGAATGTTAGGTGAGGTGGAATAGTAATTATGGTTGCAAACATAATTATGAATGCCACAGGCACAGGAACATTCGAGTAGGAGTTTATCAAGATCACAGTATGTTTGGGTCATGAACATATTAAGAGAACTAATACGAAAGTAAATAATAAGAAGGAATATAAAACCGAATTATCAGCATAACGTATGTGGAGAATACGACCACAAAACTGGCAATATTGTTGAAATTCCTTCGTGAATACAACTAAGAATATATTCGCAGAATAGAAACCACCGATTGGTTAAATTCTACGAATCAAAGAAATCAGTTTATTGATTTAGATTGCCAACCAAAGCTAGTTATATATGTCCTCTGTGTAATCCCTGCGGCAAAGGATATCCGGACCCTTACAGAAGGTATATCCGGACATTTGCCACTAAGTCACAGGATTCTTATGAGGATATATACCACTATGAACAAATCTTCGTAGTCACTTCGTATAAAAACTCACGCGAGTTATAGTACAATCAAATTGGTAAAACGGTCGAGTGTTACCAAGTTTGAAATTTAAGAAGTGATAAAAGAATTGTTAAAATTCCAAGAATATAACAGATAAAAATATATATGGA
The DNA here is from genome assembly GCA_028751855.1 of Ambrosia trifida. Taxonomy (NCBI): domain Eukaryota; kingdom Viridiplantae; phylum Streptophyta; class Magnoliopsida; order Asterales; family Asteraceae; genus Ambrosia; species Ambrosia trifida. The sequence continues at coordinate 15,679,757 of CM054133.1, read as the reverse complement.
TTCGGAAACCAGAAATGGTAGAATCCAACAAATATATCGAAATATAATTAATACCAAGCGAAATCGCGTGGAGATTCGCAAGGTATAATCGAAGTTAAAACGAAAAATGAATAGAGTTATGCTCATTTTTTCCAGTGAAACTCTCTGGCCAAAGAAGGATGGATTTCCTATTCCGAATAACGGCTTATGAGAGTATTATAAGAAATCACTGTTATGGCAAGAACTATCTATACGAATATCTCAACGAAATAAGCCTTGCATATAATAAGTTGGATTAAGAAGATATGATATATTGCCTATCTATAAGTCTATCGGAACGTGTTTCCAGACACCAATAATACAGACTTTAATCAAATTTATATATAAGAAAGAATTATTCCAAGCAAACATATATTATAGAAATACTGAATTTATAGTGAGTGCTATAGATATTATCAGTATTTGCTTGGATATAAAAGAATATAAATGAATAAATAAAAGAATATAAATCGACAATAAAAAGAATTATAAAAGACATCCGATATGTCTGAAAAATAGAAAGGCATCCGATATGCCGAGAAATATAATTATCAGAATAAGAATATAAAAAGAAATTATCAGAATATAAGTCGTACGGAAACAACTAGAAATTTTATAAGAAATATTTTAACCGAGAGTGTATCGAATTCCGAACTAGAAATAAGAAAGAATTCTACAGAAATAGTTAATGCGATAAGTATAGAAATCCGGAATGATAATCATGATTTTGAGAAAGACTAAATGATGCATTGTTCTCAGAATTTTAAAGTCAAAAGAATCGTAACGACGACTGTTACCAGTAGATTCTGAGACTATAAAGAGAAAATTACATATATTGACTGTAGAATTGTGAAAGACCTCATTCACGATGATACACTGAGAAAAGTCAATTAATATGTATTAGATACAATGCAGTTAATCATCAATGAAATAGTCAGAAAGATTATTATAGATGATTTAAGAGAAATCTCAATTATCCATGAATTAGTCTTTTCCGGTACCTTTAAGAATTCAGAGAAGATACGTCTAATGGGTTAAGAAATCTCCTAAGTATACCCACGAATGGAAGTAACCTAGAAATCAACCATATAGATGGAATTGAAGGATAGAATTTGTAAGAATTAACCCGATAGTTACCAAAGGATATTCCTACTCTTTAAGAATCAGAATTACAATGATGGTAAATTCTAAAGTTCAAATCAAAGAGGTAGTAGCTCGGATCCCGTTCAAATCATAATAACGAAGGGACTTCCGTATCTATCTCTTGAGAACTATCTAGAATCCATCATTGTAAACAAATCCGAATATCAAACGATGGAAGTATAGTATCAATACGAGAACCTTTAATAGCCATATCGAAATAATACAGATAATCCATGTATCTGAATTAATATGACTATAGCAAGAAAGGTTAAAACGTAATTAGAAATATGATCAAGATGTAGTCATACAGATTGACATTTCTAATATTGGATTGATACAAGATTGATTTCCTCGCAAACCATGAGAACCAATCATGTCCCGATGACAAGTATTTCGTTCTAATTGTGACGTCCTTATAGATTAAATAATATAAAGGACAACATCATTCAAATTTCGGGGACGAAATTTCCTAAGGGGGGGAGATTGTAACACCCCAAAGTCTTGAAGTGATTACGTCACCTTACGTGTCTCTTAAACGGGTCGGGTCGGACCTGACCACCCGGTTATCCAAATTAATTATTCAAGTTCGAATCTCTCGACAAACCATTTAAACCGAATATATAAATAATAATTATTGAATTATTATTATCGCAGTTAAACGCTCCTTATCTGCTAATAACCCGTTGTCCAACGTCTTTTGTTTGATCGTTATAATTATTACCAGTTATCGCGAGTCTCAGCATTTATCCCCGTAGCCAAACACCCTCTATTTAATTCATTCTATATAAACCCCTTTCTGTCTCTCACCTCTCGCTGCTCTCACTCTCTCTCTGCAGATATATACACACACATATATGTGACTCTCTGAATCAAGAAGCCTTCACCGGAGACCCATGGCAGGCTTCTGCCGCCTCTGTCTCCGGCACCACGGCACCACCGCTACCCAACCTCCAGGCATCACCATCGCTGGACAGCCATGGCGGCTGTTGCCGCCTCCGCTGCTGTTCCGGCTACTGTCTCCGGCCGCCTGCATCCTTTCAATTATCCGGTAAGATCGCTGACTAACCCCTCTCCCTTCTCCTTATTTCTGATAACAACAAGCAAACCTTCCTGTCCTTTCTTCTCTCTGTTTCAATTAAAAGGGCCGGTACCTTGTTGTGGCTCTTTATTCCGGAGTAACTAACCGGACAGTCACCAATATGGTGACTGTCACCGCTAATAATCCCGAACCCAGTGACCTTTCCTCCGTTACAGTTTATAAACCGGACAGTCACCGGAGCCGGTGACTGTCATCAGGTGACTCTCCATATCGCAGCAGCTAACAAGCTAAGTTCCGATCCTTGTCTGATTGGTATTTGATGTATGTATGTAAGATGTGCCGTATGGTTTTGTTAAAGACCCGAGCCACTGCCGTGAAACCGGTAACCCACTGATTGGATTATTAAACCACAACCTTGATCTTGATCTAAATCCCGAGTCTTGCTCTGATTGTAAAACCTTTGGTTCAGTTGTCGTGCTTCTTTGATATCTTTATTCCCGGTTTAGACGACGTCCGGGTATGTTCTGGTCAACCGGATATTCACCTATTCATTGGGTGATGGTTAATCCATGTCCCTCTTTGTTCGGCTAATACCCGATTATAGTTCTATTGATTTAGTTGCTTATTCAATATTATAAGCCGATATTAACTCACTGGTTATGGTATTTGCGAGGTACCGATAATCAAGTTGGAGGATACGAGTCGTCGCCGAGTCGACTCAGTGACTCGGTCGACACCCGGAATAGAACCCGGTTCCAATAAGCTAGACGAGGAATATTATTAGAATTATACGAATATATATATAATACGAATAACGTACGGATTTGATAATAATAATAAGAGACTAATAATTATATATAGAATATATACGTTTATATATAAGATTCGATATATAAAACGATATACTAAGCTCGGGTAAGAATGTCTAGAGTTCTTTTAGGTTCGCGTGCCAAGCTGTAAAGGCCAGCTTTGTTTCTTTTTGCCTAGATTGCCCAAACCCCGAGTTTAGGACTATCTAATATATACCGGATTCCATATATATAAATTGTATATATGATATATATCCTAAGTATTACAATCTAACAAGTCCCACGCGTTAAACGTATCAATATATATATGAAATATAATTGTAATAAGAAGATTAGCTAGAAGATATAACGCAAACAAGTGAGTATCGTGAACTCCCCTCTTTTTCAGTTTATTAAATGTTTTAGGGGAAATACATGTCATTTATAAGAAAACATAATGCTTTACATAAAAGAATAACGATTTATAGAAGTTATAGAAAGGGGCAATAGAAACAACGAGGACAGTACTGGACGGTATCGCCATTTCCTTTCTTGTCTAACTAGAGGACAAGAACCAGTTTTACCCGAGTAGAGGGTAGAAATAATCATATATTATCACAAGCAGAGTGATACCATAGAAAGGAATGGCAACTTATAGAATATAATCGAAATAATAGAAATATAATCGAATTGATAGAATATCTAGTTCCCCTCCAGAATATAGAATTGTAAAGCATATTTATAAAAGATTGTTATAAAAGAATTATAAATAAACGAACTGGCCATTCACTTTATAAAATACGAGACCTCACACAACTTTATGTTGACAGAAACTATTTTTGACATGTGTTCAGGTAACCCAACAGAAATGATGACGTGGATCCTGGAAGACTACAAAACTGTTATTACCCTGGATTCCGCTGTGTAACTCCGATAACCCGACCCGACAACCCGGCCACATCAGCCAGGGTTGTTACAGTTGGTATCAGAGCGGCACTTATAACAGTTTTGAAGTCTTTAGTCATCCGGGATCTACCAGAATATTTTTCTAAAACGAAATGTTGCATAGAAAAATAAATTAGAAATATTTAGGATATCAGGATTAGTAAAGAAAATATCAGTCGAGTAAATTTTTGGGTACCTAAATGTCAAACCATTATAAAGTTGGTGAGAACCATAACCGTATACTAGAAACTAAAACGAATCCACCACAAGAAATTACTAGAATGATTATGTGGGATAAATTGACAATTCTGTACACAGTTGTGAATTTATATGCACATTTAATTTCTGGGAAATCTTACAGGATATTAAGGCCACAATAAATGAGAAATAATATACAGAAAAGAAACCAGATATATTAAAAGAAATCAGAAAATAAATCTCGATATAAAAGAAATGACGAAGCTATAAAAAGTATATATGTTTATACAGAAAAATATATAGATCATTAAACATGAATCATCCGTCTTGATTCAAGAAACTTCACATAAGTTTATTGAATTATTCCAGTCTCAGTAATCATTTAAATCGTTAACCTCACGGTTATTCCAATAATTATAAAGAAAATACAAATATACGCTCCAACTTGAACATTCCTATGCTCGAGTTTCCAGAAATATTATTTTTATACCGTAATTTCCGAAGTTTTTATAAAATCTAATATGCCAGAAATATATAAATATTATGTTTCTAAAGAATTTATTTCAATTATTAAATTAAAGATTAAATATATTTTGCGATTATTTAAAATGTTTTAAATCTTTTAAGTATAATTTTGGAAGTTATTAAATTTATACTTAGTCATTACCATTTTTATACGAAACCAGTATTTCGATTTTAAATATATATATCCCGATTTTTAAAATAACGATTTATTAAAAAGATTGAGAAATTCCGATTAATATTTTTATCAAATCAAGTATTGATAATTTTTAAAACACCCCAGAATCTATCTCAGGTTTTATCTAAATTTATTCGTTTAACCTTAAAGTTTTGATTTTAATATTTTGAGAAATCTACGTTAAATTTTTATCAATCTATAATAAAGAATTTTGTTTATTACAAATTTAAGAATTCCGATAGTAAGAAGTTTTTACCACGACTCATTTGAATCGTAAATGTTATTTTCAAAAACGAATATTATTATGAAACTTGAATCCGTATTGTTATTATAAATTATTTCCGGAAATTTTTATATAAAAGAACTACGATCGCATTATTTTACCGAAACATATTTTCTACTGTATATAATGTTATTTTCATAGAAATTTATTTATCAACTTCGTATTCGTATATATATATATATATATATCAAGAGCCTTTTTCCGTATAATTTCGTACGTATATTCGATCGTATAAATTCCTCGTTATTATTCCAATATAAACGATAATAAATATTATATACATTCCGTTTTATAATCTAAACTCATATTTGTAATTATATAAAAATCTCGGTTAGAGGTCCTCCTCGATCCCTTCCAGAATTAAATAATATTTGGACAAAAATATTATTCTCGAAATTCCGTAATCAACATACGCTGGTATCTGTCGGACGAAACCGAATTCTTACTCGCTTGATTATACGAAAATATAACTATCATCTTTATCCTACGACTCGAACAAGTCAGGGACGCTAAAAAGATTGGAGTGTTATATTGAATATCTTCTGACACGAACAAATTCTTGAACGATTGACAGTCTATTCCGTTAGACTTAGATCAACAAGTCTTATCTCGAATAATATAATCTCAAATCTAAGAGAAAATAAAGAACAGAATATCAAAATAATATGTAAGGGACACATACCTATTGTGATTAAAATAAACAAATACTGGAATGTTAGGTGAGGTGGAATAGTAATTATGGTTGCAAACATAATTATGAATGCCACAGGCACAGGAACATTCGAGTAGGAGTTTATCAAGATCACAGTATGTTTGGGTCATGAACATATTAAGAGAACTAATACGAAAGTAAATAATAAGAAGGAATATAAAACCGAATTATCAGCATAACGTATGTGGAGAATACGACCACAAAACTGGCAATATTGTTGAAATTCCTTCGTGAATACAACTAAGAATATATTCGCAGAATAGAAACCACCGATTGGTTAAATTCTACGAATCAAAGAAATCAGTTTATTGATTTAGATTGCCAACCAAAGCTAGTTATATATGTCCTCTGTGTAATCCCTGCGGCAAAGGATATCCGGACCCTTACAGAAGGTATATCCGGACATTTGCCACTAAGTCACAGGATTCTTATGAGGATATATACCACTATGAACAAATCTTCGTAGTCACTTCGTATAAAAACTCACGCGAGTTATAGTACAATCAAATTGGTAAAACGGTCGAGTGTTACCAAGTTTGAAATTTAAGAAGTGATAAAAGAATTGTTAAAATTCCAAGAATATAACAGATAAAAATATATATGGATTCGGAAACCAGAAATGGTAGAATCCAACAAATATATCGAAATATAATTAATACCAAGCGAAATCGCGTGGAGATTCGCAAGGTATAATCGAAGTTAAAACGAAAAATGAATAGAGTTATGCTCATTTTTTCCAGTGAAACTCTCTGGCCAAAGAAGGATGGATTTCCTATTCCGAATAACGGCTTATGAGAGTATTATAAGAAATCACTGTTATGGCAAGAACTATCTATACGAATATCTCAACGAAATAAGCCTTGCATATAATAAGTTGGATTAAGAAGATATGATATATTGCCTATCTATAAGTCTATCGGAACGTGTTTCCAGACACCAATAATACAGACTTTAATCAAATTTATATATAAGAAAGAATTATTCCAAGCAAACATATATTATAGAAATACTGAATTTATAGTGAGTGCTATAGATATTATCAGTATTTGCTTGGATATAAAAGAATATAAATGAATAAATAAAAGAATATAAATCGACAATAAAAAGAATTATAAAAGACATCCGATATGTCTGAAAAATAGAAAGGCATCCGATATGCCGAGAAATATAATTATCAGAATAAGAATATAAAAAGAAATTATCAGAATATAAGTCGTACGGAAACAACTAGAAATTTTATAAGAAATATTTTAACCGAGAGTGTATCGAATTCCGAACTAGAAATAAGAAAGAATTCTACAGAAATAGTTAATGCGATAAGTATAGAAATCCGGAATGATAATCATGATTTTGAGAAAGACTAAATGATGCATTGTTCTCAGAATTTTAAAGTCAAAAGAATCGTAACGACGACTGTTACCAGTAGATTCTGAGACTATAAAGAGAAAATTACATATATTGACTGTAGAATTGTGAAAGACCTCATTCACGATGATACACTGAGAAAAGTCAATTAATATGTATTAGATACAATGCAGTTAATCATCAATGAAATAGTCAGAAAGATTATTATAGATGATTTAAGAGAAATCTCAATTATCCATGAATTAGTCTTTTCCGGTACCTTTAAGAATTCAGAGAAGATACGTCTAATGGGTTAAGAAATCTCCTAAGTATACCCACGAATGGAAGTAACCTAGAAATCAACCATATAGATGGAATTGAAGGATAGAATTTGTAAGAATTAACCCGATAGTTACCAAAGGATATTCCTACTCTTTAAGAATCAGAATTACAATGATGGTAAATTCTAAAGTTCAAATCAAAGAGGTAGTAGCTCGGATCCCGTTCAAATCATAATAACGAAGGGACTTCCGTATCTATCTCTTGAGAACTATCTAGAATCCATCATTGTAAACAAATCCGAATATCAAACGATGGAAGTATAGTATCAATACGAGAACCTTTAATAGCCATATCGAAATAATACAGATAATCCATGTATCTGAATTAATATGACTATAGCAAGAAAGGTTAAAACGTAATTAGAAATATGATCAAGATGTAGTCATACAGATTGACATTTCTAATATTGGATTGATACAAGATTGATTTCCTCGCAAACCATGAGAACCAATCATGTCCCGATGACAAGTATTTCGTTCTAATTGTGACGTCCTTATAGATTAAAGAATATAAAGGACAACATCATTCAAATTTCGGGGACGAAATTTCCTAAGGGGGGGAGATTGTAACACCCCAAAGTCTTGAAGTGATTACGTCACCTTACGTGTCTCTTAAACGGGTCGGGTCGGACCTGACCACCCGGTTATCCAAATTAATTATTCAAGTTCGAATCTCTCGACAAACCATTTAAACCGAATATATAAATAATAATTATTGAATTATTATTATCGCAGTTAAACGCTCCTTATCTGCTAATAACCCGTTGTCCAACGTCTTTTGTTTGATCGTTATAATTATTACCAGTTATCGCGAGTCTCAGCATTTATCCCCGTAGCCAAACACCCTCTATTTAATTCATTCTATATAAACCCCTTTCTGTCTCTCACCTCTCGCTGCTCTCACTCTCTCTCTGCAGATATATACACACACATATATGTGACTCTCTGAATCAAGAAGCCTTCACCGGAGACCCATGGCAGGCTTCTGCCGCCTCTGTCTCCGGCACCACGGCACCACCGCTACCCAACCTCCAGGCATCACCATCGCTGGACAGCCATGGCGGCTGTTGCCGCCTCCGCTGCTGTTCCGGCTACTGTCTCCGGCCGCCTGCATCCTTTCAATTATCCGGTAAGATCGCTGACTAACCCCTCTCCCTTCTCCTTATTTCTGATAACAACAAGCAAACCTTCCTGTCCTTTCTTCTCTCTGTTTCAATTAAAAGGGCCGGTACCTTGTTGTGGCTCTTTATTCCGGAGTAACTAACCGGACAGTCACCAATATGGTGACTGTCACCGCTAATAATCCCGAACCCAGTGACCTTTCCTCCGTTACAGTTTATAAACCGGACAGTCACCGGAGCCGGTGACTGTCATCAGGTGACTCTCCATATCGCAGCAGCTAACAAGCTAAGTTCCGATCCTTGTCTGATTGGTATTTGATGTATGTATGTAAGATGTGCCGTATGGTTTTGTTAAAGACCCGAGCCACTGCCGTGAAACCGGTAACCCACTGATTGGATTATTAAACCACAACCTTGATCTTGATCTAAATCCCGAGTCTTGCTCTGATTGTAAAACCTTTGGTTCAGTTGTCGTGCTTCTTTGATATCTTTATTCCCGGTTTAGACGACGTCCGGGTATGTTCTGGTCAACCGGATATTCACCTATTCATTGGGTGATGGTTAATCCATGTCCCTCTTTGTTCGGCTAATACCCGATTATAGTTCTATTGATTTAGTTGCTTATTCAATATTATAAGCCGATATTAACTCACTGGTTATGGTATTTGCGAGGTACCGATAATCAAGTTGGAGGATACGAGTCGTCGCCGAGTCGACTCAGTGACTCGGTCGACACCCGGAATAGAACCCGGTTCCAATAAGCTAGACGAGGAATATTATTAGAATTATACGAATATATATATAATACGAATAACGTACGGATTTGATAATAATAATAAGAGACTAATAATTATATATAGAATATATACGTTTATATATAAGATTCGATATATAAAACGATATACTAAGCTCGGGTAAGAATGTCTAGAGTTCTTTTAGGTTCGCGTGCCAAGCTGTAAAGGCCAGCTTTGTTTCTTTTTGCCTAGATTGCCCAAACCCCGAGTTTAGGACTATCTAATATATACCGGATTCCATATATATAAATTGTATATATGATATATATCCTAAGTATTACAATCTAACAAGTCCCACGCGTTAAACGTATCAATATATATATGAAATATAATTGTAATAAGAAGATTAGCTAGAAGATATAACGCAAACAAGTGAGTATCGTGAACTCCCCTCTTTTTCAGTTTATTAAATGTTTTAGGGGAAATACATGTCATTTATAAGAAAACATAATGCTTTACATAAAAGAATAACGATTTATAGAAGTTATAGAAAGGGGCAATAGAAACAACGAGGACAGTACTGGACGGTATCGCCATTTCCTTTCTTGTCTAACTAGAGGACAAGAACCAGTTTTACCCGAGTAGAGGGTAGAAATAATCATATATTATCACAAGCAGAGTGATACCATAGAAAGGAATGGCAACTTATAGAATATAATCGAAATAATAGAAATATAATCGAATTGATAGAATATCTAGTTCCCCTCCAGAATATAGAATTGTAAAGCATATTTATAAAAGATTGTTATAAAAGAATTATAAATAAACGAACTGGCCATTCACTTTATAAAATACGAGACCTCACACAACTTTATGTTGACAGAAACTATTTTTGACATGTGTTCAGGTAACCCAACAGAAATGATGACGTGGATCCTGGAAGACTACAAAACTGTTATTACCCTGGATTCCGCTGTGTAACTCCGATAACCCGACCCGACAACCCGGCCACATCAGCCAGGGTTGTTACAGTTGGTATCAGAGCGGCACTTATAACAGTTTTGAAGTCTTTAGTCATCCGGGATCTACCAGAATATTTTTCTAAAACGAAATGTTGCATAGAAAAATAAATTAGAAATATTTAGGATATCAGGATTAGTAAAGAAAATATCAGTCGAGTAAATTTTTGGGTACCTAAATGTCAAACCATTATAAAGTTGGTGAGAACCATAACCGTATACTAGAAACTAAAACGAATCCACCACAAGAAATTACTAGAATGATTATGTGGGATAAATTGACAATTCTGTACACAGTTGTGAATTTATATGCACATTTAATTTCTGGGAAATCTTACAGGATATTAAGGCCACAATAAATGAGAAATAATATACAGAAAAGAAACCAGATATATTAAAAGAAATCAGAAAATAAATCTCGATATAAAAGAAATGACGAAGCTATAAAAAGTATATATGTTTATACAGAAAAATATATAGATCATTAAACATGAATCATCCGTCTTGATTCAAGAAACTTCACATAAGTTTATTGAATTATTCCAGTCTCAGTAATCATTTAAATCGTTAACCTCACGGTTATTCCAATAATTATAAAGAAAATACAAATATACGCTCCAACTTGAACATTCCTATGCTCGAGTTTCCAGAAATATTATTTTTATACCGTAATTTCCGAAGTTTTTATAAAATCTAATATGCCAGAAATATATAAATATTATGTTTCTAAAGAATTTATTTCAATTATTAAATTAAAGATTAAATATATTTTGCGATTATTTAAAATGTTTTAAATCTTTTAAGTATAATTTTGGAAGTTATTAAATTTATACTTAGTCATTACCATTTTTATACGAAACCAGTATTTCGATTTTAAATATATATATCCCGATTTTTAAAATAACGATTTATTAAAAAGATTGAGAAATTCCGATTAATATTTTTATCAAATCAAGTATTGATAATTTTTAAAACACCCCAGAATCTATCTCAGGTTTTATCTAAATTTATTCGTTTAACCTTAAAGTTTTGATTTTAATATTTTGAGAAATCTACGTTAAATTTTTATCAATCTATAATAAAGAATTTTGTTTATTACAAATTTAAGAATTCCGATAGTAAGAAGTTTTTACCACGACTCATTTGAATCGTAAATGTTATTTTCAAAAACGAATATTATTATGAAACTTGAATCCGTATTGTTATTATAAATTATTTCCGGAAATTTTTATATAAAAGAACTACGATCGCATTATTTTACCGAAACATATTTTCTACTGTATATAATGTTATTTTCATAGAAATTTATTTATCAACTTCGTATTCGTATATATATATATATATATCAAGAGCCTTTTTCCGTATAATTTCGTACGTATATTCGATCGTATAAATTCCTCGTTATTATTCCAATATAAACGATAATAAATATTATATACATTCCGTTTTATAATCTAAACTCATATTTGTAATTATATAAAAATCTCGGTTAGAGGTCCTCCTCGATCCCTTCCAGAATTAAATAATATTTGGACAAAAATATTATTCTCGAAATTCCGTAATCAACATACGCTGGTATCTGTCGGACGAAACCGAATTCTTACTCGCTTGATTATACGAAAATATAACTATCATCTTTATCCTACGACTCGAACAAGTCAGGGACGTTAAAAAGATTGGAGTGTTATATTGAATATCTTCTGACACGAACAAATTCTTGAACGATTGACAGTCTATTCCGTTAGACTTAGATCAACAAGTCTTATCTCGAATAATATAATCTCAAATCTAAGAGAAAATAAAGAACAGAATATCAAAATAATATGTAAGGGACACATACCTATTGTGATTAAAATAAACAAATACTGGAATGTTAGGTGAGGTGGAATAGTAATTATGGTTGCAAACATAATTATGAATGCCACAGGCACAGGAACATTCGAGTAGGAGTTTATCAAGATCACAGTATGTTTGGGTCATGAACATATTAAGAGAACTAATACGAAAGTAAATAATAAGAAGGAATATAAAACCGAATTATCAGCATAACGTATGTGGAGAATACGACCACAAAACTGGCAATATTGTTGAAATTCCTTCGTGAATACAACTAAGAATATATTCGCAGAATAGAAACCACCGATTGGTTAAATTCTACGAATCAAAGAAATCAGTTTATTGATTTAGATTGCCAACCAAAGCAGAAAGAACGAGAAAATTTAGTTTCGCAGTTAAAGATAACCACTAATGTTCACAAGATCAAAGCTAGATCCAATCCAGGACTATCCCCTCAAACCCAGAGCTCACTAGGGCTTCCATGCATTTCGGTTTATGATTTTGTGTGCACCCAAAATGATAAACCGCTCTACATGGTCCTCCAAGTGTTCTCCTAGTTCAAAGTTCAAATCACCGAACATAGACTCTTAGCTACACACCATAATACTACAGTAGTTTATGGCAAGTGTTTCTATTGGAGTACGAAAGGGAGATGTCCGAGCCTTGGACAAATCTCAAGAGCACACGAGTTACTCCAATAGACTACACTGCCTAGAAAACAAGTAACTCAACCTAAGATAGAACGGATGATGTAACGTAGAAAGACCAACGATTTAGAGACACCCCGACAAGACCATACGTAAACCACTATAACGTTTAGTACCATGTGATCGTCTAGTGTGTGCGACTCAGCTATAGACTAGACTCTACATGCAGTCCTAGTTCACTATAACCATTGGCTCTGATACCAATCTGTCACACCCTCAAAATCCACTTGCGGAGTTTTACCGCGAGGCGCATGACAAACCAGGATCCAAACCAACGATCACAATAAACAAGTCTAACATGAACATAATGCAATTTCAAAACAATGTTTAAAATCCCCGTTTACAGCGGAAGCTTATTCAAAATAATTATTCAATAATAAACTAATGTTCAACGTTTGTAAAATCATGCAACTCTAGCTAGACGCCGTGCAGACGCGTGCGTCCTAGTTCCACTGTGCTACCTTAGCGACCTGAGAAAACATGTAAAAGTTTACGTCAGCACAAAAATGCTGGTGAGTTTACAGGTTTTGTAATCCAAGTATCAAGTCCACCTGTCCATACTATAACAAATCGGAAACCAGTATACGCTAGCTAGGCGTACGTTTTGTTACTACCACGATTGGAAAACCATTACTAACTCGAATACCAGATGTTGTGCCCGAAAAGTACCAGTTGTTCCTGTTGTTCCTGTTTGAGACAATATGCACTCGCCCGGCCCTCCAAGCCGACGAGCGGGGTTGGTCACTCCCAATAGCGCTATTCACATTTCCCCGTTGTGCAAACCCGCACATTCATGGTTCCCCCCGGGACTTCCAAAGATCGTGTAGTACACAATAGAAACCCATAGTATGACAGTAGTTACCAAATAATCGTTTTAACACATGTTTTCTCCCCCGAAAGTATAAAAGCAGTTTAAGAGAGGGGCCGTAAACTCACCTTAAGTTGCGTTACTCCTTAACCCGAGTAAACTCAGCTGCTATGCTAGTCCCGTAAAGCGGCGACCTAACATATGACAGTTACAAGTACTTAGACTAATAACCCGCAGGTTAATTAGTCCCTAGATGTCCAGTCCATAACCAAGTTCGTTTGAAAACACCGTGACTGTTTAACTGACCCAAAGTACAAGACTCGACATCCCATTGGTGACCCGAGACTCCCCGTGTTATGTTTACGCTCTTAAACAGACAATCATGCAATCACACTTAACATACGTTAACGCACAACAAGTTATAGCACATAGTTCACGTATCACCGAATTACATCCAAACATATGTTACCAAGTTATTATATATGTTACGAGGTTCCTAGCATGTTACTACATGTCAAATCGGGTCTCGGAATGCTAATTTACACTTACAGCAGCAGTACACGCGATTAGGAAATGTAAACTAGCATTTAGGACTGATTGCATATAAAAACTAGCAATTAGGGCTAATTGCATGTAAAAACTAGCAATTAGGGCTGATTGCATGTAAAAACTAGCAATTAGGGCTAATTGCATGTAAAAACTAGCAATTAGGGCTAATCGCCCCTAAGGTCACACGAGTAGGCCTAATCGAATGAGTTATAGGCGATTAGCACCCTACTCGCCTATAACATAGGCGATTAGCAAGGCTACTCGCCTGTAACCTAGCTGCTCCGGTTTTTCGCGCGTTTAACGCTCCAAATCAGATCCAGAACGTGTGTAACCACCCAATATCATCCCAAACACTATCCTAAACATGTTTCAACCAAAACCCTTCGTTTTGCCTCGTATTATCAGCCCTGCATGCAATCACGTAATCCAAACACCATTCACATAGCATGCAATCATCATACTAACATGCATAACAATAACCATAAGAATCAATTACTCAGATATTATCATCATAACATTAATATTATTCTGATTTAACCTAATAACATGTTAATCCATCATTATGAATCATAAAAACCCTAGCTTTCTAATCATAAACACCCATAACACATGTATACTAGTTAGAATCCGATTAACAACCCTTATTAATGATTTTCAGAAGGCTTTGTCGTTTTAGAACAGGTCTGGACCATTAGGGATTGATTAAAAACGTTTATAAAGATTCATGGATGGAAGCCAAACCTTAGAATTGTGAAAGAATGAAGGATTATGCTTGAATCCTTGTGTTTTGATCAAAAATCGCGTTCCAGAGGTTGTGTGTGTGTTGGGGCAGGTTATGGGACGACTAGGGTTTGTATAATGAAGTTTATGAGGTCAAGTATGGTATTTATAGTCGTTTTTAGTCGTCCAGCACGTAACTAGTGATTATGCAGCCCTTACACGCGATTAGGGGGGCTAATCGCATGAATGTTCACACGATTAGGCCTAATCGCCCCTACCATCACACGAGTAGGCTTCTACTCGCCCCAATGGTTGCCTACTCGCCTCCCCTATGGGCGATTAGGCTTCCTAATCGCCTATAGGGGTTAGTTTCGTGTGTTTTGCGCGTTAAACCCCGTTTTAACATATGTTAACACATATTAACGTACCGACAAGTCACATAATGATTGTAAACACATAACACATGTAAATACACATATTCACACTCGTTCACCAATTCCCGGGACTCGAGACTCGCATGTTCCGTATGCCCTGACGATCCTACAAATCGTCACCGTTTGTACACTTGGTTAAGGACCGACATCTAATGAACCTCTAGACCAACATCCAATGATCCTCTAGACTAAACCGATAGTTCCCGAACCATAACCCGACTTAACTAACCCAGATAAGTACAGTATACGCGTGACTCGCTAAGGTAGACTTTCATCTAGACAACGTTGTTAACCAGAATTTGCCGGGTGTCACAGTTGTGGTATCGGCAGGGCCAGCTCAACCT
This sequence comes from Ambrosia trifida, assembly GCA_028751855.1. Lineage (NCBI taxonomy): Eukaryota > Viridiplantae > Streptophyta > Magnoliopsida > Asterales > Asteraceae > Ambrosia > Ambrosia trifida. Next base: position 15,663,974 of record CM054133.1, on the reverse strand, counting down.
TTTCGGAGGCCTAAAGCGAACAAACATTTGAGGCCTTTACGAATTTTAAGTTTATTTTTCAAAGAAACACCCACAATAATAAATTAGCATTTTACTCTTCAACCTATATTCATTCTAAAAAATGATTAGAACATATTTCAATCGTCAACTAAACCTTTTAGCATCCAAGATCCTTTGCAACTTCACGTAGTTTAATCACTCCTCAAGAAAACCTTGACCTTTTGCTGGGGTTATTCTATTCCTATTTCAATATGTTGTTTATAAATACAACAATAAGAAACGATAACATGGTAATTAAATTAGCATGCTAAATACAAGTACGCATTCAAATCATACTTCTGAATGATTGTAAATAAGCAAATTTGCCAACAAAATTATGTTCTTAGCATCCCGGCATAACCTGGTAAAAATCAAATAGGATGAAGTCTTTTAGGGCTAGTAAGAATTTAAAGAGCAAAAATAAAAAAAAATTAAAGCAAAGTTACCTGTGATCATAATCTAAACTCTTTGGTCTTAAAAATCAAAAGGATCTTTGTGGGTTCCATTAAAAATTGGAAAACAAAAATTATCGAAAAATAGCATATACTTATTTACCGCCTAAACCTATGCACACCATTGTCGCGTCAGTTCCATCTGCCTAATTTACGTTTTCAATGCATTAATATCGCGTACATGTTTACAGCTATGGGGCCAGCCAATCAGTTCTCAAAAGTCAGCCCACTTTCTTATTTCTAAGCCCAAACCGAAACAACCATATATAAACTTTTCTTAAGCCGGGGGCCTTTTCAACTTGTGGGCCTAAAGCCCTCGCTTGACTTTACTGGCCCATGGGCTGGCCCTAGGTATTGACAGGGCCCATTTTGACCCACTATATGATTTGATAGTCAGTAAATCCAAATTGACTTGTTATATAATTTGAGTTATGACACAAATAAGCATACATGTAAAATATTTTTGAGAATAAATCATTCCATTTTGAAGAATGGCTCAGGATTACCATCCGTACAGAGGAATGTTTCCAAAAGATCAAAGAGTTTGTAGTAGCTCATCGTAGTCAATTTAGCATCGCAAGCCAATGATTTGTAAGAGCATAAAAACAAAGATCAAGATCGTGTTTGAGAGACTTTGTGACAACCTAAACACAAACATGCATGGAACCCTACGAGCATTCAAGCTCCACCCTTTGATAGTATCCATGCAAGTGGGAGCAAGAGAGAGAGAGGGGGGGAGGGGGGAGAGGGAGAGGGAGAGGGAGAGAGAGAGAGGGAGAGGGAGAGAGAGAGGGAGAGAGGGGGAGGGAGGGGAGGGAGAGAGAGAGAGAGAGAAGTTTATGTTATTTGTTTTCGATCGGTTTTGGACCAGACTTGAAATCAAGAATAAAGAAATATAGAACATACAACAATACCTAATTATGAAATGTAGTTAGCAAAGACTCATAAACAAACGTATGATGTTTTTTATTTAACATTTGTAGCACATGCCTCATGACTTTTTTATTTGTCTTTGAAATTATTAGTACTTTTTAGAGTGTGTGACCACGTACATACTAACACTACACTTTTGATTTTTGCTAGCTTCACGTAGTGGTCATGTGATGAAGAAATCTTTAGTTACAAATGCTGCCTATTATATAATTTGAATTACAACAAAAAAAACATGTTTATCAATAAATGGCTTAGAAAAACTCTTGTATCAATAGATGAAAACGCACTATGAAAGCCCCATAAGGCTATGTGGTTTACCAGAGTTATAATAGTCCTCAAATGGTTTATAATCACATATTTAATCAAGTTTTCTGGTGTTTTCAAGTATAAACATTTTTTTATCTTTATTTTCAATCGTTCAACAATTTGTAACATATTAAACTTAAGGGGTATTGAATTTAAATAATCCAAAGTTTGGGTCATTCGCCAATAATAATTCGAACATTAACGTTGGACCAAGATAATCCCAAGTGAACACGTGGGTGTCAAAAATGAACATCCGTTAACTCTGAACTAACTGAGTTAGTTCAAGATGACGTGGCTGCTGAAGCGGCGTGCTGACGTGGACCAGATGCTGATGCGGTAGCTGAGGTGTCATGCTGACGTGGACTAGATGCTGATGTGACAGTTAAGGTGGCATGCCAAGTCAGCATCTGCTCCATGTCAACATGCCACCTCAGTAGCCACGTCATCTTGAAGTAACTCAGTTAGTTCAGAGTTAACGGAGGTTCATTTTTGACACCCACGTGTTCACTTGGGATTATTCTGGTCCAACGTTAAAGTTTGGATTATTATTAGCCAATGCCCAAGCTTTAGATTATTTAAATCCAATACCCCTAAACTTAATTGTATTTCCTTCTCATAATATTTTATTTGACACCTTTCAAAGTGTCATTTCACAAAATTTAGGGGTTAACATGTTTACCTAATGTTTTTCTTCTTCTAAAGTTCAAACAAACAACCAAACACACCTAATTACATGTCACTCATAAAGTAAACTCAAGATGACTATAGAAACTAAATCATTCTTTGGAAGAAATAGGTTTTCAAAACAAACGGATTCGAAATATTTGTTTTACCTAATTATTATTACTGCAATTCTTGTCTACCTTTTCGCTATTTACGAAAATACAAAACGTCATGATCTGGTCCCTATACGTAGATGATCGAGTGGTCCATATTATCATGGACCATTAAATGGGCCAATACATCACAATCAAGTTGCCGAAAGTTAACAGGTTTTTCATACACGGGCCATGTTTAATGGGCCATGCCATTGCCTTCTTGTGGTCCACAAGTCTTCACCAGTGATTAGTCCATGTCCATCAGGACCCAGTCAACATACAATAATTGGAATTAAAAAAAAAGACCATTATAACTTAAAAATATATATAATATTAAATCACATAGCTTCTATATTGGAAACAAGTTAATTGGAAGCTATAAATTCAGATGTCTATAAAAACTTGTACTTATTATTTATCTCGTATCATCTATTATAATCATTGAATATTAGATTATTTGTTTATGTATACTTCGATGTATTATTGATATATCATAAATGTTTGTACGTATAATAACAAAAAGGAATTCATTATTTATATATTATAAAAAATTGTTGTATGTGCAATTTGAATTAAAGTATTTAATAAATTTTAGTATTGTAAATCTTAACCTCAATAAGATTTCTAGTTGACTTGACTATCTTTAAATAGAAACAATGATTTACCAAGAGATGATAAATTATTTTATATGTGTATTGTAATAATAATTATTATTATATTTATCTATACTATATTATAATGTATAAGGGAGGGGTAGTTTAAGATACCCAAAAGTTAAGAACTAATTTTTCATTAATAACCTTAAAATGAGGGTAAAATAGTCATTCATACAATATTTACACTTTAATACCCTATCTTATTTATACTTTAATTCCCTAAATATTAGTTAGTAGTTATATTTTTCTCTCATCCTCTATAAAATTATAATTCTTTTATTTAATTCTATCATAACTTTAAAAATATTATATTTTAAAAACATACGAAAATACCATGACGACCTGCTCATTTTTGGCGACGTTTCGACGTTTTTCTTAGTCAATATCGATGTGTTGATTGGAATGTACAAGAAGAGATGCCTTATGTACAAGTGATTATTGCCTTAGCATACGGATATTAAACACTAATTGAATTTATTTCTTCAAATGCAATCTACATGAAGCATTTATTTTAGTTGTTTATACAGGTTATATGTTTAAAAGCTAACTAAATATTATGTAAGTATTTTTTTTAGCATAATTTTAGTGTGTTGATAGTAACAAAATAATGATAATTATTACTGACCACTCATTTTTTTAATCATAAAATTAAGTCATGCATCGATAAGTTTATATATATTAGAAGTATATAAACTAATTTAATATTATATAGTTATTTTTATTATCATAATTATGGTGTACTGATATTAACAATAATATACTAATTGTTATTAAATTTTTTTTATCATAAACACAACACAAAAAAAAAATGTGGATATTCTCAATAAAGTTTCCTATTTTTTAGGCTTCTTTTTACAAGTTTAACAACAAAAAATACAAAGCATGTCAAGTATTTTTTAAATAATTGATTAAACATTTTTTTATCAACAAACCTTCCTAATTTAAAGGGATAAAAAAAATCTTATACTGAGTCAAGCGAGAAACAATTTTTAAATTTAAACTATAAAATGCACTACTAGAGTTTATCCTATAAATATATACATAATCATACACACCTATTTCATTTGCTAAAAGAATAGTTATGGATCCGAATCTAACTTCAAATGATGAAGCTTCTAAGGTTAGTTCTTTGTTAATTTATGGTTTTCATATTTTATATAAAAGTTAATATTATATAAATCTAATATATTAACATGTTTTTTTATAAACATCAATGCATATATGATTTTATTTTAAATTTTGGCTATTTTATATTCTTTGAAAGTGCATATTTAGGACTGCTATAATTAATTGGTTTTACTAAGGAATTAATAAATATGATAATTTTTAGTGTCTTGAAAGGATAATCACAATTTTTAAATTAAGAAGGGCATATATGATTTTTGTTATATTTTTTAGAAACATATTTAGTTAGTAGTTACGCTTTTCACACCCCTCCTATAAAATTATAATTCTTTTATTTAATCATATCATAACTTTTAAACTATTATGTTTTAAAAACATTAAAAAATATCGTGACTACCTATCATTTTTATCGACGTTTCGATGTTTGTCTTAGTCAATATTGACATGTGGATTGAAATTTACAAACAAATAATGCCTTAGTGTAAATAATATATGTCTTTGATACTATAATTTATTTATTTTTTTTCAACATTCTGGTATACATTTAGTTGAAAAAGTTGTATTAGAATGTGTTTTTTTTATCAGAAGCTATAACGAGTGCTGGTACTATGATGAACCGAACCAATGCCGGTAAATGTATTTTTAAAACCGATACTGTTAATCGTTTTTCAATAATAGGTTAGTTTATTCATATGCTAAACTATTTCATTTGGTTTTCAGTTATTGATTGAGTTGCTTTAATTTAATTCATTCATTTTAAATAGAACGGATTGATCCAAAGTCCACATACCAAAGAATATGAAGGTTGATCAGAAGTTGAAATCATAACCCAATGTATACACATTACCTCATAGTTTCTGTGTCAGATTAATATGTATTTTTTTTACAGTGATTTAATATTTTCCTTTGTTTTCATCCTCAAAAGATGTAGCACTCAAACATTGTGAGATACAAGAAATTCCAAGGATCACTTTTGATAACAAATGGTGGTATGAAATTATAGGTGAGATTATTCTGATTAAGAAGGAGTATTACTAAATTGATCTCATCATGATTTAGGTAGTTCACACTTAGCATTGAGTTTTGAACTTTTTTGTTTAAGACTTATATTTCTTTATTCATATCTATACTATATTATAAAGCATGTGGGAAGGATGACAACCAAATTTAAGTAAATACAATATCTTATGCTTATGGTACAATACAAGTAACTTGGTAAAGGGGTAAAATTGTCTTTATACATAATATCAAATTGTCTTTCAAATCTAATAATTATTTCAATTAGTGTAACAATAATGAAAGTTAACTCTTGATTTTTGGTTTGTAAAAAGTAGTTACAAAATATTAAAATCAATAATATTGACATAAAAAACGAAACTTTTATTTTACCAAGTTCAATAATCAAATTAAAAAAAATAAAATTAAATATATAATATAAAACATTTGTTTATAGAAATTGGGATTATTATTTAAAACTAAGCCACAAAAATAACAAGACATAATTGCTGAAAAAACTAAAGATCTGTTTTTACTTTATACATCAAGATTAAATCGTCTTTAATTTTATTTAAAATTGAAATAAATGTAACAATAATGAAAGGTTAATTCATGACTTTTGGTTACTAAAAAGTTGTTACTAATGACTAGTTTTTCAATGCCATTACTAATGCAAGTTATTAGTCTTAATAACTTCAAAATATATAACACCTTAATCAAACCCTCAAGTAGTCATATATCCCTCTTATATCTCTCGGTCTGCACATGTATCAATTCGTTGATGTCGAACCTATTATCTCGATTTCATTTATGCTCAGAATTTCTTAGGCATCAAGAAGTTAAAAATAGTCGCCTACTGATTCCTGCTCGACGACCCATATCTCAAATCTCTTATCAAATCGAAGCATCAGGTGATAAGTTTTGTACGTTATACATATGATTGTGTATCTGCTTGCATATGTTATCTAACATGTTTAGGTTCATTGCATAGTGTGCACTAATATTTTGTTTTCTTGTTTGTTACTCATTTTATGTGACAATTAATAATTAGATTTTGTTAGTGTCGACAATCAATGATCACCATTCGATGAACTTTAAACCGGTGATATTTTAGCATATAATTATAATCATTCGACCAAGACCATAATCAATCAAAAATATCCCTACAACTTCCTCCCAATCAACGCCGCCGACCGTACTGCAGTTTATTCGCCGCAACAACAACTTCCGTCTGTGAATAGAATGGTGTGTTGATTTTATCTCACCTTAGGTAAGTTTTAATAGAAATTTTGTATTCATCTTAATTACCCCTTGATTAGATCTATTGCATATTAAGTACGTTTTCTATTTAAATGTTATGCCGATTCATATTTTTGTTGATCTACATTTTTACTATATATTTCTTCAAGGCTTGAATTGATTATTTTTTTTGTTTTATTTCATGCGAATAGCATTCCTATGTTTTCCCAAATAGAAACTATCATCTTGTTGTTGTTGTTTATTTTTTACCACTTATTATATAAAATAAAATTTTGACTAAGATTAAAGTTTTAACACTCTTGAGTTGGGATTTAATACAACAAAAAATTCAAAGGCTTTTAAGGGATTTGTTGAGTTAGTAACATATAATAATAATTTTATATGATGAATTACAAACCTGATTATTAATTTGATTGTTACAAAGTGGTATTTCATCTTTTGTAATTTAGGGTTCTCATAGTCTATTTATTTTTTGTCCTTTATGTTATTTTATTTTTCGGTTCATGTCAATTTTTGGAGATATTTTAATTATACATTTAGTTATTTTTAAGTAAACCTCAAAATCACATCTTGATACATACACATCCATACACTCACACACACAACACACTATACATTACACACATGATTTGTGTTGAATGAATTAAATTACCAATAGATTCTACAAAGTATTACAACCAGATAGATCAACTAAACGTATAATATCTAGATTAACATACTTAAAAATACGATAAATTGTATATTTTTTGTGACATTTAACAGGAGACAACTTATCTAGATTAATATTTGTAGCGTAATGTTATATTTACTATTGTCATAGTTTTTGTATTTTTAATCTAATTTTTGGGTGATGTTTCAAAATAAATGATTTGGATTAATTATATATTCACGCATCCCATCGATTTATCAACCACACAATTACACTTTTGCTTGTAAATTGTCCACCCGCCGCATCGCGCGGCTCCCCACTAGTATTACTAAATTGATCTCATCAATGGTTTCTTAAAGTACTTGATAATTTAAATGCTAAATCTGTTAGTTACTAGACATGTGTAGCGCTTATAACGTATATCCACCACAATCATGCCACAACAAATATTATTCGAATAAGAAACGAGTATCACAAAGTAAAATGTGGCTCCCGTCGTATTGCGCGGGTTTCCTACTAGTTTAATAAAAAGGAGGATAAAAAGGTGGATGGGCCAAATTTTGCATTGCTATTGGTGCAAGTAAATAACAAAAGTAGATGGAAGCTTTTCATTATCAAAGTCAAATAAATTATGTCAATTGAAAGAAAAAGCTTGTAGCAATAGGCTTTGTGGAAAAGGGAAATTAAAAAAAGGAACGAAAGAAAACTAAGAAGCATGAGACTTTTTGTTTTGGTTTTCTACCCAAATCATACACATACCACAACCCACCTATTCAAACCAAATAATTGAAAGTGGGAACTTTATACACACACGAATACAAATTGTATATGCACACACACACAATTTATTTATATATATCCAATAAACATTTAGAAACTGAAGAAGTTTAGTTTTGGATAAGACGAAATTGGTAACAATCATGAAGTGGAAAAAACATAGAAAACCGAAATTAAACTACGGTCAAGTAATTGTGTATGTGTGATATTTACCTACAGGTAAAAAAAAATTTGATTATGCGTTAGATGATTAGTAAATACAGATAAAAAAAATTGATTATATATCAAATGTCCTCCATTGAATCGATTTGTCGTGACCTACCAATTTTTGAAGACCTTGATGATGATGACAATGACCGTGTGCTAGAATGTGACACCCGGCATGCTCGGCTTAAACATATTAGTAACATCTAAGTCTACCTTAGCGAGAAACGTTTATAAACAAACTTAACTGGGTTAGTTGAGTCGGGTCAAGTTAGGATTGTCCAGGGTACAATGATCTGGAGGATCATTGGGAGTCGTTTTGGTAATACACTAGTACCGGGTTCCGTTGTTGGTGACATTACATGAACTAATTAAGTATATGTGTAGATTATGGGTCGTGTGGTGGATTATATACATAGATGTGTTTAAATGATGAGTAAATGATTATCTGTGCTTAAATATGTTAAATATAGACTAAGGATGCATGCTTATGTGTTAAGATGTGTTAGAATGCGTTAAACACGACAAACTGGAAAACTAGTTTAAAAGAGGTCTTGGTTCGACCACTTCGAGTGGTCGAAGGAGAAGAAGTTGCCTGGTTCGACCCTTGTAAAATGGGCGAACCAGGGAAGTGAAATTTGAGGAATTCCCTTCGACCAAACAGGGCTCATTCGACCCTGAGAAAGGGGCGAAGGAGACTACATTCGACCAATGAGTTGGTGCGAAGGAAGACTAGTATAAATACCAACCTTTGTCATTTTTCATCATTTCACAAACCCTAACCGTCCCAAAACGCTCTCAAACGATCTTAAACACTAAGGAATGAGTTTTTGCTCTTCTTTTTCATAATCTAACCCATCTACAACATCTAAACAAGAATCCAAGGTGTGTTCATAATCCTAAATCTTTTAAAAACATTTTAATTCGTTTTCATCTAACCCTAATTGTCCGGATCTGTTCTAAGGGTGTTTTTATAATTAAAAACCTTTTAAACATCTTTCTAAATCAAAACATGATCATTTAACATAGGTTTTCATAATGAATAACATGTGTAAATTGTGTGTTATGTGATGTTATGTGTTGTTCACTGATTTGCTGCTATATCTATGATAGAAACATGATATAGGATTGTTGTTAATGAGGGAATATTGTTGTCTAGGGTTAGGAATGGATATATTGATATTTGGGGGTTTTATTGGATTAATACTTGATGTATGAATATTTATGATCAATAGAATGAATAAGAAAGATCGGATAATCGACAAACTGAGTATTTTAAGCTAAACATGAATCGATTTCAAAAGTTTCCAAATTGGGTAAATAATTCATGCATGAAAGTGATGTTTCCATAATCTTTACCATTTTGGGAAAGGGCTGAAACGGACGTATTATCGGGGGAAATCGGTGGGGTTTTGTAGGGATAAGTTATCCATGCTTGACTGCTGTGTTTGATGATGTTTCGAGTCGTTTTGAATGTGTTTGAAGCGTTTTTAGGAAAAATTATACAACAGGGGCGAACCTGGCCTCCTTCGACCAGTCGATGGTGCGAAGGAGGGATCCAGGGTCGAACCTGGGTTTTTATTGGACGAATGTGATAAAACGGGCGAAGGAAGCATCAAACGGTCGAACGAGATGTAAAAGGGCGCGAAGGAGACAAAAAGGTGCGAAGGAGACTTAAAACTGACTGGTTCGACCGTTCTGATGCAGAAATGAGATTTTTGATACAAACTAAGTGTTTTATGCTTGAACCTTGTGTGTAATCCATGTGTACTTGATTAGTTAGGGTAATGGGTCACCAACGGGATGTCGGGTCGGTCTAGTGTGTCGGTTAAACATTTAAACACGCTTTAAAACATACTTGGTTACGATCTGGACAATCGGGGACTAGATAACCTTATGGTTATTAGTCGGAACACTTATGTGAACATTTTGATAGATCTCCGGTAGAGGGATTATCAAGGGCTAAACATCTTTACTTACATTTGAAGAACGCTATCTTAGGTGAGTTCACGGCCCCACTTCTTATTGTTTTAACTTTTGGGGGAGAAAACATGCACTAAACTATTTTGGTAACATATGTCATGCTATGGTTTTAAACTTGTGTACTATACGATCTTTTAAAGTCCCGGGGGAAACCATGAATGTGCGGGGATGCACAACGGGGGGAATGTGGATAGATCTATTGGGTTTGACAAACCCCACTCGACGGCTTGGAGGGCCGGGCGGGTGCATATTGTCTCGAACTGGTAACACTCGTAGCGTGGCTACAACACATCGGGCTGAACACATGGTAACAGTCTAGTAATGGTTTTCCAATCGTAGTAGTAACAAAACATACGCCTAGCTAGCGTACTTGGTAACATGGATATAGTATGGACATGGTAACATTCTGGCAACATCTTGATAGCATTTTGAACAAACCTGTGAACTCACCAGCATTATATGTTGACATCTTTTTGGCATGTTTTTCTCAGGTCGCTAAGGTAGCAATAAATGGAACTAGGCGCACGGGTCTGCACTGGCGTCTAGAGTTTAGTTCACATTTTGCATTAAACATTTGAAACATTGAAACTTTGGATTGTAACTCGTTGAATGCTTCCGCTACAGTTTATGGGTTTATGAAAACTATGTCTTTTGAATGTTATGTATTTTCATAAAGTGTTGTTTATTGTGACTGTTGACTTGGATCCTGGTTTGTCATGCGCCTCACGGTAAAACTCCGCAAGTGGTAATTTGAGGGTGTGACAGATTGGTATCAGAGCCAATGGTTATAGTGAACTAGTACTGCATGTAGAGTCTGGTCTATAGCCGAGTCGCACACACTAGACGGTCACATACTTTGGGTCTATTAGAGGGATACATACTAACGTTGTCGGGGTGTCCTTACATCATCATCATGATTCTCCGTTACATCATCCGCTTTTATTTGGGTTCTTACCTATCCTTTTTTTCTTCTTCTGGATTGAAGAAGGAAGGGTTACTTTGTTGGTTCTAGCACACACATGCCTTCTTACACTTGCACTTATCGTAACACGTTACTAGGCGATGATATTTAGTGACTGGGGTCTAGATTAGGGGTACATCTGGAGGACCATGTAGAGCAGTTTATCATTTCGGGTGCACACGAAATAATAAACTGGAATGCATGAAAATCCCGATGGACTTCGAGTTTGGATGTATAGTCCTGAATTTGTCCCTAGGTTAACTCTTGTAAATTTCTAGTGGTTGACACTGGGAGTGAATCTGAATATCTCGATTTCTTGATTTGTTAGATCATGTCTGGTGCTCGCGGTGGTGGACGTCGTGGTGGCGGCGGTGGCCGTGCTGGCGGCGGTGGTCGTGCCGGAGGCGGTGGTCGTGGGAACATCAACATGACCCAAGCTGAACTGAACAACTTGCTCCAGCAGCAAGTGAACATGGCTATGGCTAATTTCCAGGCTGGGATTAATGCCATGGGTGGTGAGTTGATTTCTGTCGACCTTGCCTCATTTTTGGGTTTCGTGTCCTTTTCGTTTGTGTTTTATTCGTGTACCGTGTTTCAGGTGCTGGTGCCAATCCACCCCCACCTCAGTGCTCTTATAAGAAGTTTAGGGACTGTCAGCCCCATAACTTCGCTGGAACTGAGGGAGCGGTGGGACTGCTCCGATGGTTGGAGAAGGTTGAATCTGTCTTTGTTATGTGTAACTGTCCTGCTGGGGACCGGGTGAAGTATGCTACTGCGACATTTGAAGGGCCTGCATTGTCGTGGTGGAATGCTACTACACAGAACGTGGGATTGGGAGAGGCTATTGCTATGCCTTGGGCGGAGTTTGTGCAGCTTTTGAGAGGGGAGTACTGTCCGAGGGAGGAGATACAGAAGTTGGAACATGAGGTCTGGAGTTTCAAGATGGTTGGGTCTGAGATTGAGGAGTACACTATGAGGAGGAACGAGCTGGCGGTGTTGTGTCCTGACTTACACACACCCGAATACAGGAGGATCGAGCACTATGTGTCTGGACTAGTGCCCGAGATTGCTGGGTTGGTGGCTGCTGGGAATCTTCCCACTATTGCTGAAGTTGTCTGATCAGCTCATCGGATGACTAACCTGAAGGTGGCGGAAGGCGTTTTGCCACCCAAGGGTGCTACTGTGAAGGCTGCTGAGGGGAACAAGAGGAAGTGGGAGAATGTGGGGAAGAGTGTGGTGCCAGCTCAGCCGGCGAAGAAGTTTGAGTCGTCTGGATCGTCTTCGGGACAGAAGACAGGTGGATATATTGGGAAGCACCCCAAGTGTAACCGGTGTGGATACCATCACTCGGGGAACTGTGATAAGGCACGCTGTCATCGGTGCAACCAGCTTGGGCACTTGGCCAAGGATTGCAGGGCAGCACTTCCATCGACCCAAGCTCGTACCTCTACTCCTGCTCCTGCTCCCGCTGTTCAGGGGACTCAGGGGAGGCAGGGGTGTTACAACTGTGGTGACACGGGACATTTCAAGCGTGACTGTCCCAAGCTGAAACAGGGCGAAAACGGGAAGAGCGGGAACGGTAACGGGAACAATGGCAGCGGAGGCAGGACTGCACGTGCTTTCGTCATTGGATCTGCAGAGGCTAGGCAGGATCCAGACACAGTTACCGGTACGTTCCTTCTTAATGATCGCTATGTTTCTGTCTTGTTTGATTCTGGTGCCGATAGGAGTTTCGTATCTTTGGAAATTAGTCGATTGCTAGATATAGTACCCACACCTTTAGAGGCTAAGTACTTGATAGAATTGGCTGATGGTAAGAAAATCGAAGCGACACACACCCTTAGGGAATGTCGTTTGGAACTGTCGGGTTTGTCTTTTCCCATTGACCTTATGCCAGTACCTCTGGGTAGTTTTGATGTCGTGGTTGGCATGGATTGGTTATCGTTGTATCGCGCGGAGATCGTTTGTTTTGACAAGGTTGTTCGGATCCCTCTCCCTGATGGAGAAATTCTTTCTGTTCGTGGCGAGAAAAGCGGTGCTCCGCTGAGTATCATTTCTAGTATGAAAGCCCGTAAGTATCTTCGGAAGGGCTGTTCGGCCATTCTGGCACTTGTTAACGTTTCTACTGACGATGAGAAGAAGATCGAGGATATTCCGGTGGTTCGTGACTTTTCTGATGTGTTTCCTGATGAGTTACCTGGTCTTCCTCCCCATCGTCAGGTTGAGTTTGGTATTGATCTCACTCCGGGCACAGCTCCTATTGCCCGAGCTCCGTATCGTCTTGCACCTCCCGAGATGCAGGAGTTGTCCAGCCAGTTACAGGAACTCTTGGAAAAGGGTTTCATTCGACCGAGTTCTTCCCCGTGGGGAGCTCCTATTTTGTTTGTGAAGAAGAAGGACGGAAGTCTTCGTATGTGTATTGATTATCGTGAGCTGAACAAAGTGACCATCAAGAATCGTTATCCTCTTCCTCGCATTGATGATCTTTTTGACCAGCTTCAGGGCTCTAGCTACTATTCGAAGATTGATTTGCGGTCCGGTTATCACCAGTTGCGCGTCAGGGAAGCTGACATTCAGAAGACTGCTTTTCGCACTCGTTATGGCCATTTTGAGTTCTTGGTCATGCCTTTTAGTCTCACTAACACACCGGCGGTGTTCATGGATTTGATGAACCGCGTTTGCAAGCCTTACCTTGATAAGTTCGTCATCGTGTTCATTGACGATATTCTGATTTGCTCCAAGAACAAGGCGGATCATGAGGAACATCTGCGGTTGGTCTTGGAACTTTTGAGACAGGAGCAGTTGTATGCTAAGTTCTCGAAGTGTGATTTTTGGTTGCGTGAAGTTCAATTCCTAGGACATGTGGTGAATGAACTGGGAATTCATGTCGATCCGGCTAAGATCGAAGCTATTAAAGACTGGGAAGCACCAAAGACGCCATCTGAGGTGCGGCAATTCCTAGGTCTTGCGGGCTATTATCGTCGTTTCATTGAGGGATTTTTGAAGATCGCTCAACCCCTCACTGCTCTTACCCAGAAGGATCGAAAGTTCGACTGGGATGAACCACAAGAATCAGCATTTCAGATGTTGAAGCTTAAACTTTGTTCTGCACCTATCTTATCCTTGCCTGAGGGTACGGATGATTTCGTTGTGTACTGTGATGCTTCTATTCGTGGTCTTGGTTGCGTGTTGATGCAGCGTGGGAAGGTTATTGCTTATGCTTCTCGCCAACTCAAAGTTCATGAGAAGAACTACACTACTCATGACTTGGAACTGGGTGCGGTAGTCTTTGCGTTGAAAATTTGGAGACATTACTTGTACGGTACCAAGTGTGAAGTATATACCGATCACAAGAGTCTTCAGCATATTTTCGACCAGAAGGTGTTGAACATGCGGCAGCGTCGCTGGGTTGAACTCTTGAACGATTATGAATGTGCCATCAAGTACCATCCTGGCAAGGCGAACGTTGTGGCGGACGCCTTGAGCAGGAAGGAGTCTGCGAACCCTCGCCGTGTTCGAGCCTTACAGCTCACCATTCATTCGTCATTGCCTGACCGAATCCGTTCTGCACAGTTGGAAGCCTTGAAGGAGGAAAACCTTAAGGCTGAAACTATGCACAGTGCTTACAAGCATCTTGAGCTCAGGACTGATGGCTTACACTATTTTGCGGGACGTGTTTGGGTCCCATTGTTCGGGGGATTGCGCGAGCTTGTTCTGGATGAAGCTCACAAATCCCGGTATTCTATTCACCCTGGCTCCGATAAGATGTATCAGGATTTGAAGATACTTTATTGGTGGCCGAACATGAAAGCTGACATAGCTTCTTACGTCAGCAAATGTTTGACTTGTGCTAAAGTCAAGGTGGAGTATCAGAGGCCGTCTGGTCTCCTGCAACAACCAGAGGTTCCGGAATGGAAGTGGGAGCGAATCACGATGGATTTTGTCACCAAGCTGCCAAGATCACCTAGTGGTTATGATATGATCTGGGTGATTGTTGATCGGCTGACAAAATCAGCGCGTTTTATACCTATTAAGGAAACCGATGGACTCGAGCGGTTGGCTCGACTTTACCTTAAGGAGGTGGTTGCTCGGCACGGGGTGCCTGTTTCTATTATCTCTGATCGTGATTCTCGTTTCGCTTCGCGTTTCTGGAAGGCTCTGCACAAGGATTTGGGTACTCAGTTGGATATGAGTACGACTTATCATCCGCAAACTGATGGACAGAGTGAGCGGACGATTCAAACCTTGGAAGACATGCTTCGGGCATGTGTTATCGATTTTGGCAAAAGTTGGGAGATCCACCTGCCGTTAGTGGAGTTCTCCTACAACAACAGCTATCACTCTAGCATCAAGGCAGCTCCGTTCGAGGCTCTTTACGGACGGAAATGTCGATCACCACTTTGTTGGGCCGAGGTGGGCGAGAGCCAGCTCACTGGTCCGGAACTCGTGTACGAAACTTCGGAGAAAATCGTACAGATCCGTCAACGTTTGGCTGCTGCACGGGATCGTCAGAAGAGCTATGCCGATCGCCGTCGAAAACCTTTAGAGTTCCAGGTTGGGGACAAGGTACTTCTGAAAGTTTCACCATGGAAGGGCGTCATACGCTTTGGAAAGCGTGGCAAGCTTAACCCTCGTTATGTCGGACCGTTCGCAATCCTGGATCGGATTGGACCGGTGGCATACAGACTTGACTTACCGGCGGAGCTCGGTAGTGTACACAACGTCTTCCATGTGTCTAACTTAAAGAAGTGTTTGGCTGATGAATCTCTCATTGTACCACTGGAAGAGATCAAGGTTGATGATCGTCTTCGCATTGTAGAGGAACCTGTCGAGATCCTCGATTACAAGATTCGTAGCCTTCGTCGGAGTAAAATCCGCATCGTTAAAGTCCGTTGGAACTCGAACCGTGGACCGGAGTTCACATGGGAACGAGAGGATCAGATGAAATCCAAGTATCCTCATCTCTTTCCGAAGCGCGCATTTGAATCGAGGCATGTTACTGCTGAAGCGGAATGAATCTCGGGTCGAGATTCCTTTCAACGTGGGGATGATGTTACATCCGTTAAGTTTCTTTTCGTTCTGTTCTTTTCGTTTCTTTCTTTTTGGCCTTTGCGCAATTTTCGGGACGAAAATTCTTTCAACGTGGGGATGATGTGACACCCGGCATGTTCGGCTTAAACATATTAGTAACATCTAAGTCTACCTTAGCGAGAAACGTTTATAAACAAACTTAACTGGGTTAGTTGAGTCGGGTCAAGTTAGAATTGTCCAGGGTACAATGATCTGGAGGATCATTGGGAGTCGTTTTGGTAATACACTAGTACCGGGTTCCGTTGTTGGTGACATTACATGAACTAATTAAGTATATGTGTAGATTATGGGTCGTGTGGTGGATTATATACATAGATGTGTTTAAATGATGAGTAAATGATTATCTGTGCTTAAATATGTTAAATATAGACTAAGGATGCATGCTTATGTGTTAAGATGTGTTAGAATGCGTTAAACACGACAAACTGGAAAACTAGTTTAAAAGAGGTCTTGGTTCGACCACTTCGAGTGGTCGAAGGAGAGGAAGTTGCCTGGTTCGACCCTTGTAAAATGGGCGAACCAGGGAAGTGGAATTTGAGGAATTCCCTTCGACCAAACAGGGCTCATTCGACCCTGAGAAAGGGGCGAAGGAGACTACATTCGACCAATGAGTTGGTGCGAAGGAAGACTAGTATAAATACCAACCTTTGTCATTTTTCATCATTTCACAAACCCTAACCGTCCCAAAACGCTCTCAAACGATCTTAAACACTAAGGAAGGAGTTTTTGCTCTTCCTTTTCATAATCTAACCCATCTACAACATCTAAACAAGAATCCAAGGTGTGTTCATAATCCTAAATCTTTTAAAAACATTTTAATTCGTTTTCATCTAACCCTAATTATCCGGATCTGTTCTAAGGGTGTTTTTATGATTAAAAACCTTTTAAACATCTTTCGAAATCAAAACATGATCATTTAACATAGGTTTTCATAATGAATAACATGTGTAAATTGTGTGTTATGTGGTGTTATGTGTTGTTCACTGATTTGCTGCTATATCTATGATAGAAACATGATATAGGATTGTTGTTAATGAGGGAATATTGTTGTCTAGGGTTAGGATTGGATATATTGATATTTGGGGGTTTTATTGGATTAATACTTGATGTATGAATATTTATGATCAATAGAATGAATAAGAAAGATCGGATAATCGACAAACTGAGTATTTTAAGCTAAACATGAATCGATTTCAAAAGTTTCCAAATTGGGTAAATAATTCATGCATGAAAGTGATGTTTCCATAATCTTTACCATTTTGGGAAAGGGCTGAAACGGACGTATTATCGGGGGAAATCGGTGGGGTTTTGTAGGGATAAGTTATCCATGCTTGACTGCTGTGTTGGATGATGTTTCGAGTCGTTTTGAATGTGTTTGAAGCGTTTTTAGGAAAAATTATACAACAGGGGCGAACCTGGCCTCCTTCGACCAGTCGATGGTGCGAAGGAGGGATCCAGGGTCGAACCTGGGTTTTTATTGGACGAATGTGATAAAACGGGCGAAGGAAGCATCAAACGGTCGAACGAGATGTAAAAGGGTGCGAAGGAGACAAAAAGGTGCGAAGGAGACTTAAAACTGACTGGTTCGACCGTTCTGATGCAGAAATGAGATTTTTGATACAAACTAAGTGTTTTATGCTTGAACCTTGTGTGTAATCCATGTGTACTTGATTAGTTAGGGTAATGGGTCACCAACGGGATGTCGGGTCGGTCTAGTGTGTCGGTTAAACATTTAAACACGCTTTAAAACATACTTGGTTACGATCTGGACAATCAGGGACTAGATAACCTTATGGTTATTAGTCGGAACACTTATGTGAACATTTTGATAGATCTCCGGTAGAGGGATTATCAAGGGCTAAACATCTTTACTTACATTTGAAGAACGCTATCTAAGGTGAGTTCACGGCCCCACTTCTTACTGTTTTAACTTTTGGGGGAGAAAACATGCACTAAACTATTTTGGTAACATATGTCATGCTATGGTTTTAAACTTGTGTACTATACGATCTTTTAAAGTCCCGGGGGAAACCATGAATGTGCGGGGATGCACAACGGGGGAAATGTGGATAGATCTATTGGGTTTGACAAACCCCACTCGACGGCTTGGAGGGCCGGGCGGGTGCATATTGTCTCGAACTGGTAACACTCGTAGCGTGGCTACAACACATCGGGCTGAACACATGGTAACAGTCTAGTAATGGTTTTCCAATCGTAGTAGTAACAAAACATACGCCTAGCTAGCGTACTTGGTAACATGGATATAGTATGGACATGGTAACATTCTGGCAACATCTTGATAGCATTTTGAACAAACCTGTGAACTCACCAGCATTATATGTTGACATCTTTTTGGCATGTTTTTCTCAGGTCGCTAAGGTAGCAATAAATGGAACTAGGCGCACGGGTCTGCACTGGCGTCTAGAGTTTAGTTCACATTTTGCATTAAACATTTGAAACATTGAAACTTTGGATTGTAACTCGTTGAATGCTTCCGCTACAGTTTATGGGTTTATGAAAACTATGTCTTTTGAATGTTATGTATTTTCATAAAGTGTTGTTTATTGTGACTGTTGACTTGGATCCTGGTTTGTCATGCGCCTCACGGTAAAACTCCGCAAGTGGTAATTTGAGGGTGTGACAGAGAAACACAATTCGATACAAATTTGGATGAAATGAAAAAAAACGTTTGCTGATTACCGAGTGATGTGCCATCATTTACACATATTAAACATGGATAAATAGTCTCATAATAGAACATAATTGGGATAAAATTGATAATTTATGCTACTTAATCGTTCTTATTTGTGTTTATTAGGAAATTAGAGCTCCAAAACGAAAATATGTGATTTTCGGGTAAAAACAGCTAAAACTAGAGATTCCTGAACATACGAGATCCAAAGCATGTTCCAAGGATGTGTAAAGACCTTCTCAGGGCTTAAACGATGATAAAATCAGTACGGGGTAGACCAAGCACGGCCATGCACATTGGTACAAGGCCCTGTACACTAGAAGACAAAGCAGCCAACTTGGGGGGACAAGAGAACAACATTTGTCAACCTGCACGCCCGTGCTAGACAGCAAGTACATACATACTATTCCCTGCAGCAATAGAACGTACGTGGGGCAGATGCACGGGCGTGCCTACCCTTGTGCACTGCCGTGCTTAGCCTGATAAGCCTATAAATAGCAAGCTTGTCATACCCTCAAATTCCACTTGCGGGGTTTTACCGCGAGGCGCGTGACATACCAGGATCCAAGTCAACGGTCACAATAAACGACAACTATATGCTACAAAAAGTTACGTAGAAATACCAACCAAGCAGTTTATAAGTTCAAAAGTAAAATAGACAATGACAGCGGAAGCTTAAAATGTTTACAAAACCAAAGTCAAAATTATGAATGCAAACAAAACCCGGTTTGCTTATAAATGCAAGGCTAGACGCAGTGCGACTCCAGTGCGCCTAAGACTCCCTGCTACCATAGCGACCTGAGAAAACATGCGAATTTAGTCAACACATACAGTGCCGGTGAGTCACAGAGATAAAGTTTGCAAAAGTTTGTCACAAAGTAAACCAGACCCAACAATCCTTACATCTATACTTGATGCTAGCTAGACATCGTTACATGATACTATCATGTCGTGAACCACTGCTGAACGTTAAGAATGCCTCAAACCCGTCACCGGTTCATCACCTAGTGCCGTAAGATATAGGACAAATATGCACCCGCCACCGACCTCCAGTCGGCCCGAGTGGGGCTTGCCAGGCCCAATAGATCTATTCACACTTTCCCCGCTATGTATCCACATATTAATGGTTCACTAAGAATTGAGAGGACTTAGAGATGAAATAATAGTCGCTAAGTATCCATGTGATATAATGTAATATGTTGGTCTAAAGTTAGAAAGTTTGTACCGCATGTTTCTCCCTAGACAAGTTCCGAAAACAGTAAAGGATGGGGCTGTGACACTCACCTTAGTTTGCGTTCTTGAAATAAGAATAGAGACAAGTCTTGATAATCCCAAATACCGGAGATCTATCAATAAAGTTCGCATAAGTTTTTTGACTAATAACCCCAAGGTTAACTAGTCCCCGCTTGTTCAGATCATGACTAAGTAAGTTTGAAAACGTGTTTGACTGTCAAACCGACACACCGGACCGACTCGACATCCCGTTGGTGACCCATTACACAAAAAAATCAAGTACACATAGATTACAAGTAAGGTTCAAGCATAAAATACTTAGTTTGCATCAAGAATCGCACATATGAAGTAGTCGGGTCGAATCAGGAAAGAAAGAAGCTTGGTTCGACCCCTATGAGCTTGGTTCGACCCAAAATGTGTTCCTTCGACCCTTTCATAAGTTCATGCAACCTAAAACAAGTTCATTCGACATTAACACATGTTCATTCGACCTTAACATGTGTTAATTCGACCTAAATCAAGCTCGTTCGACCAAACTGAAGCACGTTCGACCTGTGCCAAGCTAGGTTCGACCCTGGGCTTCTTCCTTCGACCCCCGATGGTCGAATGAACCCCAGGTTCTGTAACATCGTGTGATTTTTACTTGTATTGTATTTTAAATTCTATTTTTAACTAATTCCAAGTTCACCTTACTCGCTTCTTTTATGTTACTCTGACCTACCAATTCTTGACGATTCGTCAATATAATTTTCCTAATCAATTTAGAAACTCATTTGGTTAAGATCTTGATGTATATTTATTTTTTTAAATAAAACATATATATTTAATTAGGAACTTATACTTTCATTAAAAAAGAAAAAGAAAAGGAAAAGCATGATCTTGACTTTTGTCACCATAACAACAACAACATTCAACATCAACTAAATGTTGATGTTCGTCAATTTTTTTTCGTTTAATGTAAACAGTAGCATTTTAATGTCTATGACCATCCCATTTCAATCAAGCTTAACCCTCACCTAAACACCTTCCAACCACCTTAATTACTCCATTAATCACCAAACTAACTTTCCCCACCTATAAATACACCACCTCCCCACTCCCTAACCTCTTGTTCATCTCATTTCTCTCTAAATCCATCTCAAACCTTCAAGGTTCTTGAGCAAACTTCCTGAAAACACATCAGTAAGTTTCCAAACTCAAACCTTCACTTCTTTTCTGTTTTTCTTCTCTTTTTCTACCCAAAACTCCTTGGAGAAACCTCTAGGATCTTCCCCATATTTATCCACAGAAGTGTGATAAGGGTAGAGCACCTAAATGAGGTCTCAAAGGTGTCTATTTTCTGATTATGTTTTTATGTACAAAGATGTTTGTTGTATAGAAACCAACCAAGTCCACCAACAATCCAATGTTGGATGGATTTGTGCTATGGTATTGGTTGACAAAGGAGAGCCAAGGCTCATCCAAATAAGTCACCATACTTTACTTAAACTTCTTGGTTATATTATGTATTAATATAAACATACTTTCAATCTTCTATCGTATATCCCATTATCAATGTTTTGGAAGGTTTATGGTTACACCCTACATTACCAACTCTCTTGACCCTTCTTGTGCTATGGATTAGACCACACTAGAAAGGGGAAATCCCGTGTCCAAAACCCACGTTTATCCCGTAAGCGAAGTGGTTATGACATGAACTTATCAAATGGATTCACATTCTTAACCTCATACCATCCGAATCATCTATGATGATTTTGTGCTTGATCTAACTAAATCTCATGACCATCCGGATTGCCCTAAAGGAAATTCGTGTTTTGGTTAGCCTAAAAGGCTTGCTTGACTCTCTTGAATCTATATCTAAAACTCAAACCTAAGACTCCTTCATTCTAAAATCTAGTTAATCGGAGCTAAGGACGTATTCTTCCAAGACCCATCTTTGGGAATCTTATTAACGCACCCTAAGGTGAGTTCATACTTGTCCCCTTTTTACTTTTTATCACTTTGGGACTAAACATGTATCACTATGCAAAACACACTAATTCTTTCATAAACACACATGCTCAATCTACTAAACATACTTATATGCCATTTGCCATGCTTATGATTCTTAGATACTTAAACATAATTCATTAACTATTATTGGCCCACTTAACATGTATAGCGCTATAGGAGTAGCACACCGCCCCCTTTATGGGTCATTGTTAAGATTTAAACGACCTAGCATGAATATGTTAGGTATACGCTGTGGATTCACGGGTTTGAATTATGTCTTTTGTATGATATGTATGTGCAATGCTATAGTATGAGATTTGAGTAAACCATTCTAAATACTATGTATGTAAACCAAAAACTAGTATGCTCACCAATACTTTATGTGTTGACGGATATTTTATACATGTTGCAGGAAAAAGCTTGATGAGATGATACAAGAAACATCACTTAGGATTCGGCCTTAGAAACAAACGAAACAAACTTTATTTTACTTCCTGTTTACGTTAGTGTATTTTCTCATGAACAAATTGTATACTTGTTGAATCTTAGATACGAATGAAATCTATTTTAATCTATTGTTACAATCTACTGTTATGAAGTCTTTGAACAATCTATCACAAGTTGCGCCTCGATGTATTCTGCCATCGGTTGGGGTGTGACAGATTGGTATCAGAGCCATGACTATAGGGAATTTGTAAAAATTGCCATGTTTGACCTAGACTTTTGGTAGGAACCTTTTTGACCACTCCTTTATCATGCTTAATATACTTGTACTCCCTACCTTGCTTCTACTCTATTCTTTTGGTCTTTAAAATTTACCTGCCTATTTGGTGGATGATACTACACTCGAAGACAGTCATTGTAACATCCCGAAAACTCGCTAAATAATCATTTAGATGAATCAACAACCCGGATTTTTATACAGTGGAGTCGTTGACGAGTTTTGGCGCGTAGGACTTTATTTAAATATGTTAATAAATAATGTTTGGTGCTTACATCTTGGTTTAGAAGAAGTAGAGGGGCCCGATTGTTGTTTTTGGGAGATGGTTTTGTAACTTTGGTAACAAGTTGCCAGTAAATGAAAGTCTAGGGGCCCTAAGTGAAACTGTGGGTTTTAGAAGCATATTATAAAGAAACCCTAGGGCCATGAGCAGCCCTAGGTGTGTAAGGGCAAGGAAAGAAAGAGGAGACGTGAGAAGGAGGTATTCGGCAGGGAGATTTATCAATTTCAAGTAAGTTCTCGCACTTTAAACCATCCTTTTATCGTTCCCTAGGGCATGGTGATCGATAGGAATTATGATTTTGATGTTAGGGTTTCGTTTTTTCAGATTTAGATTGAAGTTAAGGAGGATTGGTGATCATTGGATAAAGAACGGATAAAAAAAACGAAGGATTCCAGCGAGAAAGCAGGAAATCCGGCGGACTGTTCCGGCCACCGGCGGTCGCTCCGGAATCGGCCGGTGATGGAATCAGAATGGTAGGAAAGTTTGTCGTCTCGCGGTCGCGTGGATATATTATTTGAAGAAAACGGAGTTCGGATGATAGGGTTATGGGCTGCGTGAAGACAGATGCGCAGAAACAGCGATTCCGGCCACCGTTTTGCTTTCCGGCAACTGTAGCGGCGGATTACGGCGGCGGTAACTGGTGGGTTTGAAAGAGTTTGGCGGTACGAACGCGTGGACATATTATTCGCCTAAAACGGAGTTCGTTTGGGTCTGTTTTGGTCTAATCGAATGTTGGCTTGCAAAACTGAACGAACTGGAGGACTGTTCTGCGATCTGGCAGCAGTGAAGGTGTTGGCGGCTGATGCCAATAATTTTCTGATGACGGGCATATCGAGACGAGGGCGTGGATATGTGGATCGCACAAAACGGATTTTGTATGGTCAAGTTATGGACAAAACAAGGTTCGGTTCGCAATTTGTACAGGAGTTCTGAACAGACACGTATTGGACAACACGTACGCGAAGGTATTATTCAATATAACTTTATAATATTTATTGGGTGCTCTTTTGGGATGGGAGAAAATGACGGGGGCGGCTTTCCGAAACGTTTTTCGGTAACGTTTAATTATGGATTTTTGTATTCGAATGGATATGTGGTTGCACGGTTCGGGACAGTATTAAGCTGAGCTTGTAGCTTGCTCATTGGAATAATGGATCGGGTATTTTGAGATATAGAGCTTGATGGAGATGCTTTGTGTGACGGCAGGTTCACATTTAAGGGGGGTATTCACGAGACAGTGTGCAAGAGGAAGGAAGCTTCGCAACCAGTGAGTTCTAGTCCCCCTATTTTTACGTTTTTATATATTATTTTGCGGCTATCATACATGCTTGAATGGTTTTTTCACAAATGTTAAGATGTCGATTAAATTAGAGAGCTTTACGACTTTGATGTTTTTATGAACCTTTTCCAATGAGACGGTTCAACGAGTCAAGAGGTTTAGAGATACCCTTTGCAGTGTATGTGTCGGTTCGAGCCGTTTAGTCTCGTGCCGAGGTATGGTCAGGTTGGTTGTTTATCTTGTGGTAGTATAAAATGGGTTGTATAGTCGAGGTAATACGATTAGGGGTTCAGTGTGAGAAAATGATTAGTTAAAGTCTTAGAATTAAATGAACGCGGTGATAATGGTTATAGGAGGTGTGTGGTTAATCCACGTTATAGTATGATGGGACCCTAGACATAGTGAATGTGTGTGTGGGTGCCTATATGTTTTGTGTGATATAGCATCCTTGAGGTGCTGAAGCGGATTATTGGTAATGGTTCGTTACCTTCGGGGGTGGCGACGGGTTACCAATGTTGAGGTCGTCGATCTAAGTGGTGGTGTCAACGCGTCTATAAGGTCGTTACCTTGGGGGCGGCGACGGGTTACTAATGGTCGGGACCGTCGATCTAAGTGGTGGTGTCGACGTGTCCATGTGGTCATTACCTTCGGGGTGGTGACGGGTTGTTGAGCTGGGCTGGCAACGGGTTGTCACAAGGCTCGTGCATATTTTTTTGACTTAACTAATATTGTGTGAGAGGCTTCCCATTTTATGTGCTTTACGTTTTTGTGCTAGACGATGCGGTGGGTAATGTGTATTCAAGACGTGAATGTAAATTAATCGAGTTTCCTTGTGTTGTTTTGTACTAGTGGATTTCTTGTTCAGTAGTGAGTCGTTTCTAGGCAAGAAGTCAGTTGTAATGACAAAGAGAAATGTAGAATGACAAGCAGGTCATGGGTAGAAGTGGATGAGTTTGGTTAGCGGGTCAATGTGCCTAGAAACCTCCACATAGTCGGTTGCCAGTTTGAGGGTAGTATGACTTAACGGGTTGGGTTTTATGTTGGGTCTTAATGATTATTGAGAGATTATAAACCAAGGTGCTTTTGTTAAACAAATAGACTGTTTTGTTACCAACTTTAACGTTTTAACTTAACTATTAGAACTCACTCAGCGTAGCTGACTTTTGCATGTATGTTAGATTGTTTTGTAGGTCGGATTGAGTTGGTAATGCATCTTGGCTAGCGGATGGGATTACTCGTGATAGCATGGATGGCATCCGTAGTTTTGAAATTTATTAGCAAACTATTTTTTAAAACAATTTGTACCGTTTTAATTATTTTTCCGCGGCGTGATTTTATTAAAATTGTTGATTTTAAAACCGTACACTGTAATGAAACCCAACGGTAGGGTCCCCGGGTTTGGGGCCTTACAGTCATATACCACAAATGAAAGGAAATCACCGAAATAGGCGTGAAACCCTCACTTTGGTGATAACTTTCAATCCGCGTAAATTCGTTGTGTTTTTGAAACTACACTAAGATAGGAGTGATATCCTCACCTTGGTGGAAATTTCACAATTCTCGTTCTAGTGGACACTTACCAATTGGAGGTTAGAATTAATTTTCTTACCACGTTGGACAAAGTGTACAAACCACACTCAAGAAACGACCTCGCTAAGATAGGAGTGAAATCCGCAACTTAGCGACTAGTTTCAATCCTTAATTTTCAATCTCTCCAAAGTCTCAAATTTACTAATGACAAGGAACATGTAGTAACTGGAAGGGTGAATACCGTTAACTGAAATTTTCGGCGTGAGTATTTCCACCTATTAGGCCAAAGCATGTTTCCAAACTCAAAGGTAAATTCGAATCACCTTGGTTAGTCTTAGTTCCGTTCCGGAAAACTCCAATTATTTTTTTAAACAAGCCTTTCTTTTTATGCTAATACTACTTTCAATGTTGTTTTCATGCTATATTTTCGTTATATATTTGATTTACTTACTCGCTTACAATCTCAAGACTCACATTTCAAGCTACTCTTGCAATCTCCAAACAATAATAATATTTGCAAACCAACAAATATTCAAAATTCCTCTATGTTGTTTATGTGCACTTTACTTATATATATACGTTGCAATATTTGAACAATGTGAAACTTGCATATTATACGTGTAACTTGAACTTACATACTAAGTCTATGAGAACAACTTGAGCTCATGTATTTTTTTATATATTTGAATTTGAACTAACTTTACCGATCTAGTGAAATTTTACTCACAAGCTTACATTGTTAATCAACATTCTAATAACTCCTTGCCTAAATTCAAAAGTCACCTTGTTTAAAAACGCTTATACAAATTTTCCTATGTATGATTCTCGTAGATGTCTTCTCATCTTAACAGCATCAATCTCAACCAATTGACGAGTCTTATTGCCCAAGAATTGATCAAGATTCTCCCTAACCTAGAGACACCAACAAACCCAATTCCAAACTCCGGCGATACCATCCAAGACAATACAAACCATGTAGACACTAAACCATCCACCCATACACCTACCAAACAAACGAAAAGGATAACCGAAAACGCAAAAACCTCAAACGAAGCCACACTTCGACAACCCCTAAGACTCCGATCCCCAACAAAAATCAGTACCGTGGAATCCATCCGTTATGCAAGACCCGAAAAACCTACTAGCACTACCTCATTCACTAGTAAACTATAACATAAATGTTTACAAAACATTCATCTAGCTAGTATATGCAAACATTCATCTAACAAATTGAAAACGAGCTCATGAACTGACTTTGGGGGGAAGAAAAACTTTGGGTTCCAAAAAAGAAGATGAAGAAGAATGGATATCCCTCTGATTAGATGTATAACAAGATGGCCAAGTTTTCAACAATCTTGGACCCTAAATCTTACCAAAAGTCAACAACTGAACAACACAGATTGACAACAACAATGTTGTATTTCATAAAATAAAGCTCAAGATAAAAGAACAACAAATATGATGTTGACTGCTACCGTATATGAACAGAGTATGAGTAGGGAGGGAGGTGGAAACTGGAAATTTGGGCAAATGGAACGTATCATTTTCTCTCCATGTGTAACACCCTGTATTTTTCCATAAAATATTTCTTTTCAAAAACGTTCCTTTCGCAGCGGAAGTTCTTAATCATGTATAAAATTTATAAAACCATTTAAATTAATCATAAAATTATTGGGTGTTACTCGTCATTCATATCAATAGAATAACAAACGAACCTTACTATCATACAAAAAGAACGAATCATCTGAATCCGTTAGGTCTTGTCAAAGTATCTCTATTCATTTCTCACAAGCTTCGAGTCTAACAATCTTAACTAACCTGAAAATAGTACACATCGATTTTTTGAAAAACAAGTGTCAGCTTTTTAAGGCTAAGTAAGATAAAGGGTAAATCTTAAAATAAAGAAAACATCATTTTATTCATAAAACATTCGGTTCTTGTGATTGCAAGCTATGATCCAAACAAAACAACATAATCAAATAAATAAATCTTAAATTCGTGCCTATCTCTTTAAGCGATCTTTCCTAATCTAATCTTTGTCTTTTTCACCTTATCACATTCATATCTTAAATCTGAATCTTTATCATATCACGTGGTGAAATTCTTTATATTTCATTCTTTCATCATCGTAACCACGTGGAGGATAGTCCTTAGGTCTCCCAAACTACACATAGTAAACCATGCGCATCTAGTAGACCGGTCGGGGGAAAGTCCACTACAGCCGACTAAGTGAAGGAGCACAAAAGCAGTTCACCGCTGTCGTTAGCCATCGTCCGTAAACAATAGCGAGCAGGTACTTCACGCATGTGGCTCTTGGGCGTGTCTTTAAATCTTGGTGCCACGGTACCGCTCTTATTATGGGTATGCAAGCAACCCACACCAAATCTTGGGATGGATCCATCAGAGAGTATTACCTCTCAATCATATTCGTTTACTTTTCATTAATTCTTTATTTTTCTTCATTAACTATTCTAGGGCCCTTAACGTGCATGTGTCTTACGAGTCAAAAGTCTAGTGTCATCTAAATTTTTTTCATGTATCATATTAGGCATAGATTCATCATAGTAAGGCATGAAATAACATCATAGTATCAAAATATCAACAACAAATAACATCCTGAGTTACCCGACCCATTATCAAAATAAATCCCATATGCATACCCCCATAAATCATAAATAACTTGCAATATTAAAAGATTTCATTTGATGTGTACCCGACTTTTCAGAAAACAATATCTTACCTCAAAAGCTTTAAATAACTCCTGAATAACTTCGTCAACTATTATCCATAAGCGCCTAGACATATATATCAATACCATTACTAAATCGAAGACATACTTTGTGTGACCAATACTACCCATTGTTACTTATTAATATTGTTCTTTAAAAGATTTTAATATGCCTAATTAATTGTCATCTTTGTTTAAGCATATTTGGCTACTCATATGAAATCTCAAGATTATTAGAAATATCAAGGTATGCATGTTTACGTGCATAGTCTACCTTTATGAACTACATCACCTCCATGCTCATAAAAACTATAATTACACCTTTGAAAAGTTATTGTTAGAACAGAATTTAAAGTAGATTTCTATACCAAAGTTATTATTAGGACATTGAACATAATAATAATATTTATATTAATAATTTAAAAAGATGTTTATAATAACATTACTGAGTTATATAAAACTATTCAGTTTACATATATTAAAATATTAGCACACTTATTTTATTTCATGTCATTTCTTAAAGAAGTTTGTTATGTAAATATTATTTATTTAAAACATAATAAGTAGTCAATAAAAACTATAATTACACCTTTTATAGATGATGATATTTTTGTATAATTTTTATTAATATAAAATATATGTTCAATTTTTAAATATATAAGAGCAATAAAAGAGTTCAAATTATTTGTAAGAACAATAGTTTTAATTGTTTTATATTAATATAAAATAATAACATTATAATGATATGTTATGTTTCCATTTAGATCCTTCGTTTGTATAGTGGTCATCAAAGACATTTAGGGCTGTGAAGACTGTTTGTAATTATGAATCTGAAAACACTGATCTAATTTAAATTTATTGTTGTTTTGTTAGATATTATATTGATTACAAGTTAACTATTGCAAAGTCTGTTTTAAAATTCTGGTGACATCATTCTTTAGTTGAAAATTGTAATTTTATGACAGTTGTTTGTTAACATCTGTTTGACTACTCATGAAATATTATATAACTTGAACTTATAATAGGTTTCCATATCAAATTTATTATTAGGACATTGAACATAATGATATTATTCATGTTAATAATTTAAACTGATGGTTATAATAACTTAAGTGAGTTATATGTAAATATTCAGTTTACATATATTAAAATATTACTAACAGTGACTATATTTCTGTCATTGGTTAAAAAAGTTTTTCATGGATTTCTATAAAAACTATAATTTCCCGTTTTATAGATGGTGGTATTTTAGTAGATTTTTTATTGATATAAAATATATGTTTATTTTTTAAATACATAGGAACAATAAAAGACTTCAATTCATATGTGACAACAATACATTTAATTGTTTAATTAATATAAAATAATAATCTTTAAATTTAAGTTATATTTTCATCTAGATCATTCATTTGTACAGTACTCATCAAAGACTTTTAGTGCTCTACGGTCTGTTTGTAATTTGAAAAGACTGATCTAATTTAAATTTATAGGTATTTTGTTAGATATTGATTACAAGTTAAGTTTGGAAAGTCTGTTTTTAAACTTTGTTTAAATCATCCTTTAGTTGAAAATTGTAATGTATCATAGTTGTTTTGCAACATCCGTTGACAACTCATGAAATACTCTATAACTTAAATTTAGAGTAGATTTCTATACCAAAGTTATAATTAGGACATTGAACATAATAATAATAATTATATTAATAATTTACATATATTAAAATATTAGCTAGACTTAGTATATTTCATGTCATTTCTTAAAGAAGTTTGTTATGGAAATATTATTTATTTAAAACATAATAAGTAGTCAATAAAAACTATAGTTACACCTTTTATAGATGATGATATTTTTGTATACTCTGTAATTTTTATTGATATAAAATATATGTTCAATTTTTAAATATATAAGAGCAATAAAAGAGTTCAAATTATTTGTAAGAACAATAGTTTTAAAATAATAATCTTTAAATTTAAGTTATATTTCCATCTAAATCCTCCATTTGTACAGTGCTCATCAAAGACTTTTAGGGCTCTGCGGGCTGTTTGTAATTACGAATTTGAAAAGACTGATCTAATTTAAATTTATAGGTATTTTGTTAGGTATTGATTACAAGTTATGTTTTGAAAGTCTGTTTTTAAAAGTCTGGTTACATCATTCTTTAGTTGAAAATTGTATTTATAATATCTTTCCATCTATATTCTTCTTTTGTGCAGTTGTCATCAAAGTTATTATTAGGACATTGAACATAATGATAATATTCATCTTAATAATTAAAACAGATGGTTATAATAACTTAACTGAGTTATATGTAAATTTGAAGTTTAGATATATGTTTAAATATTAGTTACAGTGAGTATATTTCATGTCTTTTGTTAAAAAAGTTTGTTATGGAAATATTATTTATTTAAAACATAATAAGTTGTTAATAAAAACTATTATTACACCTTTTATGGATGATGATATTTTTGTAGAATTTTTATTGATATAAATATATATTCATTTTTGAAAGATATAGGAACAATAAAAGAGTTCAAATATTTTCTAAGAACAATAGTTTTAATTGTTTTATTAATATAAAATAATAATATTATAATGATATGGTATCTTTCCATCTAGATCATTCGTTTGTACATTGATCATCAAAGACATTTAGACCTGTGAAGACTGTTTGTAATTATGAATTTTAAAAGACTCATCTAATTTAAATTTATAGTTGTTTTGTTAGATATTCATTACAACTTAACTATTGCAAAGTCTGTTTAAAAACTCTAGTGACATCATTCTTTAGTTGAAATTTGTAATTGATCACAGTTGTTTGTTAACTTCCGTTTGACTACTCATGAAATAATATATAACTTGAACTTAGAAGAGTTTTCATTATCAAAGTTATTGTATACATTTTTCATTAATTATGACCGTATCTTCTGTAAGTATTGGTCTATATCTTTCATTTGTGTAGTGGTCATTATAGACCTTTAGGGGTGTGGGCTGTTTTGTAATTATGAATTTGAAAGGATTGATTTATTTTAAATTTACATATATGAAGATTTTAATTAATTATGTAACAAAGGATATTATACTCAGTTTTTTGACGTTTAACATTTACAAAGTTTTGTTTTATTACAACTGTTGGTATGTTAACAGATGTTATATGTTTATATTTATATTTATATATAAGATTTACAATTTTCGAGTATTTTTAAATTAAAATTACTTTTTTTTTGTTGCAAATTGCAGTTACTATAAAGATGTAATAAACATCAGGAATTGTTAGTTTATTCACCGTATAAAAAGTTGAGAAATTCGCAATATTCATTTTCTATTTTTAGATTTGAAAAGAACTATTTTCAGTTTAGAACTGCCCATGAAAAGTTAACATTATTTTTATTATTTTTGTTGTGTTCAATTGTCTTTCATTATATCAAAAATAATACAAAATATCGAAGGTAACTTCCAACTTTAGGTTTACTTGAAATCTAACTGATAAAGTTGAAAACCAACTTTACGAATAATTAGTATATTTTTTATTCGATAAAAGGGGAGGAACTCCCAATATTTCATTTATCATCTCTATACAAGTGTCCATCCAATATGCATAATGATATTTGTCACACCCTCAAATTTCCACTGCGGGGTTTATACCGCGAGGCGCGTGACATACCAGGATCCCATAGCCATAAGTCGTAAGAACGACTCTAAATGCCCAAACCATTTAGTTCGTTATTGAAAATCAAGTTTAGCGTTTACCAAAAAGTTTATAAAGTTGCGGAAGCGTAAATCAAACATAACCATTTAAGTTCATGCGCAAAACAACGCGCCCAAAATAAAACCGTTAAATGTAAAGCAAAGTATAAGTTAAGTAATGTTCACAACCCATGACACAATGATGCATGTCCTATCGTGCTCCGAACCTAGAGACCTGCAAAAGCATGCTAGCGTGTGTCAACATAAAGTTGGTGAGTTCACAAAGTAAGGTAAGTAAAATTGTAGGTTTCCCAAACCCGAAAGTAAAAGCATAGGTCTCCAAGACCACATAACAACAAGTAAAAGCGTAGGCCTCCAAGACCTCGTAACCGCTAATTCACATGCCAAGGGTAGCTAACCCATTCATGATAACTAAACACTGATATACCGAATTGCTACTCAAACGTTGCACTCGCCCTGCGAGCTGGTTTTTCCCTCCCATCATTGCCTATCAACAATGATAAAATCTAAGGTCGTAGTTCACGCCCGGCTCCCAGCACAGTGTGAGGTTTGTCAAACCTAATAGCGCTATCAACTAGTACCCCGCTTGCCACCCGGCAACTCATTCAGTAAATAGTGAAGGACTTCCGTGATAGAGTGTAGTATAGTTCATCAAGGACATAGAGTGTGAAACTAGCAAAACCCGACCCACACAAGGAGTCATAGTATCCCAGCGATGTGTAGTAGTCCCAAACCGGACTAGAAAAAGTTAAGTAAGTTGTCTCGAACCCGAGACGCATGCTTTTGAGAAAAGATGTTGGGTCTGCTGACTTGGAGAAGAACAAATGATTGGAAAGCCAAAATATACTACTCAATTGATCCTTAATAATAACAACTGAGGGGGAGTACTTGTACAATTGATATAATCATTTGATATTATGAAAGCATTCGATTGAAAAACATTTATTCTCTTGTTTTGATTTATAGTTTATCATTCCGCTGCACTTTCCATTTATAATTCACTTCTTTCACTGTTCATATTACTTAAACAATCAAAACAATCAAACTTAGATCCTAACAAAAGAGTAGTGAAACTCACCTTAGTATGCAAGCAAGTAAATCCAAACTCCAAAGTAGGTGTGCTACCGACTCCCTAGTACATGTGTCACTAAGTGAGTATATGTGTAATACCATTACACCATATAACCCGTTTGTCCTAGACGTTTAAATGTTCAAAATCGTGTAAGTGACACCTAGTGATTCTACATGCATAAGTAAACCCTACGGACCCGTTGGTGAATATGTTGGTTATCATCAGTTTTAAACTTCATATGCATCTCATATAAGTGTCTATTCAAGTTCATCTCAATTAGATACAACATAAGACTCCAAATAGTCATATAAACACGAAATACACAATCTGCGTTTTTAGGACAGATTATGCACCATGAAAAATAATTTATTAAAAATACTTATCCAGTGAGTTAGACTCCCAAAATTTTACTAAATATTCTAGGGGGTCTACTGGACAAATCCATATTTTTATTTTGTGATAAAACATTGTACAAAAATTATGAAAAATCACGCAACACAGCTATGTCCAGAAAATACACACAACAGATCAGTCTAGTAGAAAAATTCCCAAAAATCGTGTATTCATCCAAACGGGACGAATCCACTTGGAAAAGCTATGTTATTCCAATGTTAACCTACTGTCCAAATTTCATAACTTAATTCCTTGTAAAACTAGAGTTATGATTGTTTAAAGTTGACTCAGTTTGTTAATCCGAAAATCTGATATGACCTTTAATCAAAGAAAATTTCAAAAACATATCAAACGACATCCAAATAAGATGATTTTGCCCATTCTAAAAAGATAAGACCATGTACAATCCATTCATGCAAAGAACCGATCAAAACAATTATTTTCCAGCCACGTAACAGACCCTACAACTCGACATTCAGATTCTGTCCAGATTCTAATCTTGCAATATTATCAATTATATCAAACCCTAGTTGCATATTATCAATCAATAACACCTAATAATCATCATACAACATTAATAAGACCTAGCATGATCAGAACCTATCATAACACATGCAAAATCATAAACCCTAAAGATCAAAACATCACAAACTTGCGCAACAAGCAACCTATCATATTACTAATCGCATAGGATCATGTTTAACCCATTCAATCTTTATAAACTACAAGTTTTAATCTTTATAAAAAGGTTTCAGACCTGGAAAAACTTAGTTATAAGGTTTTGATAACATATTAAGAAAGACTAAAACACAAGAGATTGAATGTCATACCGCAAGCTCTTCAAAACAATCAACCGAATGCTCTCCAAGCTTCCCGATCGATGTTCTTGCGCCTTAGCAGGTGTTAGGGGTTGATATTTTCGTAAAAGGGCAGTAGGGGGCGATTAGGGTTTGAGTTTAGGAGGTACAAGAGGCTTAAGGTTGCTTAAAAACAAATTTAAGTCGGTTTGGTGGAGACTGTCACCTGCACGCGGCCGCTTGAAGGGAGTGAGCGGCCGCTCACTCCTCTTTGACCCGCACCGGGTGGCCTGCTTCGTTGTATAGCGTGTTTTCTTTGATGTTTTCGCTATTTTGGACCATAATAAGTGTAACCCCATGTGTTAAGACCTCAACCATCAAAATGGTCCACCTTTAACGATTTTTATTAACGTATTCGGTTTAAGTTCACGTAATCACATACAGTTTGCACATAGTTTCATAGAGTATCATAGAAGCACGTAATTGCAATCAATCTCAATCAATTAACTCACAATTATTTAACTTCATTGTTCACCAACGTCCGAGGTTCACTAATCATGTATATAGTCTGGTAATTCCCCGAATTACCACTTCATGCAGTTATTAACCTATAACTGTGCAACGTGTGTCATATCTAGCTAACCCTAGTTAAGTATAATGCAAGGAATGTAACTAGAGTTTAGTTAAAGTGAGAACCTGAAATTGCGGGGTATCACAATATTTATCATCAAATGTATTTTCACAAATTTTCAAAAGATTCTTACAATCAAAGGAAAGTAGATTACCAACAATCCGTTGGTAAGAAAGTTGGAATTCATGTTTTTCGTCATTCATACAATCAAAGGCATATTTCATGGCATTTCATACAAAAGTTGTCATTGAAATATTATTTATTTTTTAAAACTTAATAAGTCGTCAATAAAAACTATAATTTCAAATTTTATAGGAACAATAAAAGACTTCAGATCATTTGTAAGTACAATAGTTTTAATTGTTTAATTAATATAAAATAATAATGTTTTAATTTGGTTGTGAGGGTTCTTCAATGATATGGTTAACCACATAAGCAATGTGTTTGTAACTTTCAAGCTTTTTGTTGACCTTTTCAGCAAAGAATTTGATGGTTGCCATTTCTAATTTGGTTTCTTCAAGTTCATTTATGTAACTGTTTATGGCAAGTTGTTTTAAAGAAAGAGTTTTCTTCAAATCAAAAATGTCCTTTTTATAACCATCAAGCACTTTATTAAACTCATGTGCTTCTTTGAGATAAGATTGATAGTTGATTCTTGCACTCTCAAGTTGAACCTTGAGTTGCTTATTTTCCTGTGTTAGTCTATCACAAGTTCCACAATATTTATCACTGTTCATATCTATAGTGGATTCAGAACTTACCTGTGAAAGCGTCATCAACTATGCATGACTTCCGAGTCATTAGAAAATCAGCTTCGGCCAGGAGTTGATCAATATCATCATCATCTAATGAATTGCCACTAGCTTCCGAGTCTGTTTCACTCTCCGAATCAGAATACGCCGAATCACGCTCATCAGGAATATCAGTGACAGAATCAAGGACCATTCCTGAAGTCTTCACATCTTGTGATTCTTCAACAGAAATATCAGCTTCATCTACCATCTCCTCAATCTTTACTTCAGAAACCTTCTCTGTCTCCAAAACATCACCAACTATCACCGGCTCCTCTAAGTCAATCTTCTGAGCAACACAAGCTACATTCCCAGCAGTAATTTCTTCAATACCTAGTTGCATCCCAGTCCAGTCAAAACCTTCATCTTTTTGGATCACCAAAGCCTGATTTTGGTTTTCGGTTTGGGTTTGGCTATTTGGTGTGGAAATTGGAATAATGGTTCTGGTTGGGTTATGTGGTGTTTGAGTTTGAGTCTGGTTGGGTGTATTTGTTTGTCTAGCAGAATTATTTTATGAGGTGTTCTGTCGGTTTTGGTAATTGTTTTGTGATTGATAGTTATTGTTGTTTTGGCTTTGATAGGTTGCATGGTTCTGAGATTAACGGTTTTAGTAATTTGTATTGAATGGATTCCTGTTACCTTGTTGAGCTGGCTGAGTGCATTCCCTCTTGAAATGACCTTTACCACCACAATTAAAACAAGTGACTTTGGCTTTGTTGAAGCCATAAGTAGTGTTCGGTGATGTAGATAGATCAGTTCTTCCTGTTTTCTCAATAAACTCAGTTGCTCATCTCATAACACTCGCAAAAGCCCATTGGATATCGATAAGCTCCATTTCTTCTTTATCAATTTGGGCATAGTCTTCACTGGTTAGATTGTTGTTACCAATTTGACTAGCCACCAAACCATTGTATTAAGCAACCATTGCAGAAACTAATGCAACGTGTTGCTGAGAAACTTCAACTGTGACATTATTCATGTTGGATGTCTCCAACACTACTGGACTTTGACTTGGTTGATTTAGGTGTGGAATGTAAGATTGTTGTTGAGGTTGATTCATGCTAGCTGTATAACATGCTGCTTGTTGCATTGGTGAAAAAGGTGGAATGAAAGTGGTAGTGTATGATGGTGGTGTGTAGGATGAAGTTTGAGCAAGGTAGTTTATCAGGGTTTTAGGTAGTTCCATAACACTTGAGACACAATCAATGTGTGGTGTAACAGTACCACTAGCACTTGAACTAGCCAAAGTAGAAGATGTACCAGCAGGATACAACATCGGATTCTGAGGAAATTGTGATCTCTTTGCTTTCCTCTTCTCTTCCAGCTCTTTGTTCTCTAGCTTTTGAATAAGCTCATTGATGGTCCAATATTGATAATCGTCTTTCTCCTTTAAAACCTCGATATGTTGGTTCCAATACGGTGGTAGAGAATCAGCAAATTTGTCTACCAACTCAGACATTGGAATCTGAATCTCATAATTCGATAGCTCAGTCAAAAGATGACAATATCTGGGAATAAGCTCCTTCAGAGTCTCATTTCCAACATAACTGAAGTTCTCAAATTCCTTCTTTAATTCTTCAATCCTCAACTTTCTAGATTTCTCATTACCATCATGATGATTCTTCAACATATCCCAAAGCTGTTTGGAAGTATTACATGATCCAAACTGTATTCTCCAACACTGGTGCAACATATCCCTTAGCAATCATTTGCCATGCCTCAGTACCTTCTAATCCCATTCTTTCCAAGTGAATCTTGAACTTTTTCTGCCATTGGTTGTAGTGTATCATCTCCATCAGCTTCGGTAGACGACTCCCGCTACCTGAAGACAAATCATTTATCAGAGTAGAAATAGCACTAGTAGTTTGAGAGTGTACCGCTGCTGCTGCAACTCCCCAATAATCATTCATGGGTTGTTGTGGAGGTTGAACAACAGTCTGTGGAATCGAATTAGTCATCGCAAGGTAATTGATCGGCTGAGATGGTTGACTGTTCGTCTTCTGTGCAGCTACAGTCCAAGGATCCATGGTAAAGTGTTGTTGCTGTGTAGTATTAGGCCTAGGTGTTGTTGGAAATCCCCTCATATCGTCTATGAAGTTCGAAATGCGAAACACTTAGAAAAATTTCAAACAGCTTCTACGTTCGACCCTTTTTCACAATCGTGGGTTCGAATGTGGAAAAGTTCCAGGTTCGACCCTTAAATCTGACTCGAATGTAGAAAATGAAACAACACTGACTCACGTTCGACCTTTTATATCCACGTTTGACCTCCTCTAAGGTCGAATGTACAACACTTGGTCGAATGTACAAATACATTTCACACAGCTTCTAGGTTCGACCTAAAATGACCACTTTCGACCAGAAAATCCTAGGTTTGACCTCAGAAAACTACACGTTCGACCCTTCTCTCCTAGGTTCGACCCAATCCATTTGAAAAACGGTTATTCTTTTAAAATCAGTTATTTTGATCGCAATTTTTCAAAAGTTGATGGATTTTGATGATGTTTTGCAGGTTTTGCTTCGGAATTGATTTGGAACAACTTTAATGAAGAGAATTATTGATTTTAACCGTAAAATCTAGTCCAAAACAATCAATTTTCATCAAAACTCATAGTTCATTCAAAACAGAAAAAATTTGATCAATTTTGGGTCCAAATCAGTTCAAAAACTATCAATTTGTAGTTGTATGATCCGTATAGGCTCTGATACCACTTTGTGGAGGATCGTTTTAACAAAAACAAGTTTGGATGATCATACAAGTCTACTAATTTAGGTGTGGAATCCCTAAATCAGTTACGAAATGATAGTAATCGAGTCAAAACACGCAATTCACCTTTTCAATTTCCATTTCATTAATAAACATGTGTAATAATCCTTACAATGAAATAAACTATTTTCAGACACTTCCTATTAACCTAGAGAGGAACCAGATCGAACCAGACACACAAATGACAAAAAGTTAATGTTAAAATGAAATTTCAGGTTTGTATAGACCCGCACATTCACCCCCTCCCTCCGATAGGGTCGAATGTGCAGGTTCGACCCTTCTATCGGTTCGAACAAACACAATTAAAACTGTCTTCCACGTTCGCCTGATTTCTCCACCTTCGACCATAAACTTCCACATTCGACCTTCCCCAAATCCATTTTCGCCCCCACGAATTCAGCAAAACATATTAGAATGTACAATCCAAAAGCATTAGTCGCAAAACGTGCATCAACAAAAAGACTGATCGGATTTAAATATATAGGTATTTTGTTAGATATTGATTACAAGTCAAGTTTGGAAAGTCTGTTTTTAAACTCTATTTAAATCATCCTTTAGAAGAAAATTGTAATGTATCATAGTTGTTTTCAACATCCGTTCACAAGTCATCAAATACTATATAACTTGAATATAAAGTAGATTTCTATACCAAAGTTATTATTACAACTGTTGGGATGTTAACAGATGTTATTCAAAGGTCCAAAAGTAATGATTACTATTTTTAAGTTACTTTATTAATAATATTATTTTATTATTATTGTGTTGCACTTTTCTTCCACTCTATTGAAAGGACTTAAAGTAGTTTGCACCTTCATATTTACTTGAAATGCAACTTATTAAGCTGAAAATTAACTTTCCATTTAGTTACTTTCTTACTTTTTTATTCATCTTATTATATGAAAAAATAAAATAATATGAAAATAATATTATTAAGAATTTATTATTAAATTATTATGAATTTTAAAATAGTGATGTAATTTCAATTTATATTTATTTTTATCAATTTAATATGATAAAAATGTTATTTTCGTTAATTTTCAACCGATGAAGACTCTTTGTGATTATTATGAATTTGAAAAGAGTGATGTAAAATTGTATATTTATTGTAATCTTTAATTGTAAAATTGTATTGATTGACAGTTGTTTAATAAAGCTAGATATCATTCAACAGATGTTTTAAAACAGATTATATACAAGTTTTATTACAAGTTTTGTTGATCTTAGATATTTTATTACAAGTTTTATTGTTATTGACTATATATATATATATATATATATTATATTTTAAAGTTTACCAACAATAAGTTTGTTTGTTTAATTTAAGAATAAAATGTAAATTTATGGTAATCTCTTTTAGTTGTTTTATAGTAGTAAAAATATTTACATCTACCATTAATTACCGCCGTATTTTGCAAGTTTCTATCTACAAAGAAATATTGTATAGTGATCATTATAGTGCTTTAGGGCTATTCACTGGCTGTAATAATTATTACCTTGAAACTCGAATTTTGAAGTGACATGATATTTTTTACTTATATTTATTTATCAAAAAGAAATATATACATATTTCTATGAATTAAAAAATAATAATAAATTAAGTTAAACATAAAGATTTTAAACGTTATCGTTTTTTATTTATAATATATGTTCTGTAAAATAAATGTTTTCATCATTTATTGAATTTCATTTTTATTTGATCTATGTTTTTGTAAAATGCAATATAATTTAAAAAAGATAATATATGTTTATATTTATATATAAGATTTACAATTTTTAAGTATTTTTAATTTAAAATTACTTTTTTTTTTTTTTGCAAATTACAGTTACTATAAAGATGTAATAAACATTAGGGATTGTTAGTTTATTCACCGTATAAAAAGTTGAGAAATTCGCAATATTCATTTTCTATTTTTAGATTTGAAAAGAACTATTTTCAGTTTAGAACTGCCCATGATATATGGATAATGATATTAACATTTTTTTTATTATTTTTGTTGTGTTGAATTGTCTTTCATTATATCAAAAATAAATACAAAATATCAAAGGTAACTTCCAACTTTAGGTTTACTTGAAATCTAACTGATAAAGTTGAAAACCAACTTTATGAATAATTAGTATATTTTTTATTCTATAAAAGGGGAGGAACTCCCAAGGTTTACTTGAAATCTAACTGATAAAGTTGAAAACCAACTTTATGAAAACCAACTTTATCAAATGTATTTCCAAAAATTTTCGAAAGATTCTTACAATCAAAGGAATATAGAATACCAACAATCCGTTGGTAACAAAGTTGGAATTCATGTTTTTCGTCATTCATACAATCAAAGGCAGGCATCATGAGGACTTCTGTTGCACTTCCTTGAATGCCTAACACATGAAGCTTCTCTTGCACTTCCTTGAGTGGCTAACAAAGAGATTGTCTTCTGGTAATGTGTTGGGTTCAATATTTCCATTGGAACAAGGAGATCAGAAGTTCGAGCTTGGTATCTTGTTGACGAATAAGAAACTATGACGTAGCATATTATATGCTTAGCCCCTAATCTATCACTAATAATATTATTGTCTAATAGAAAAAAGAGATGTCTTTTTAATCTTTAGGGCTTTTAGAACGGGATCATATTTAAATAGTAGTTGTTGTCGTGTAATTCTTTTCATTGTTTTTATTTCTGTATTTGTTCCGATGATCCTGTGAAGAAATTTCATTCTCTAGGGTTTGTTTGCTAGAAGAATTTTTTTATGTTTCGTTGTATTTTTATGTGCTTTTTTGTAAACTCATATATTGTAATTATGTTGTCATTAAAGTAGTTTTTTAAACATATTTGAATTTCTTCTTTTATAAATCTTCCATTTTGTGTTTATTTTTGTTAAATTAAATGTTTAACTCAAGTTATTTAATTGTAATAATATGATTGAATCGTATAACAGCTGTTTTAAAGAAACTTTGTTAAAGAGAAGTAAAAAGATTTTAGGGAGTGTAGAAAATCGCAGCTTAGTTATTGATATGTAGTGTCCCTGTCTTTACCACTGGGGGTCGCTCAATGGGTTTTGGTTGGTCAAAAAAGTAAATTGTGTACTGTTAAAATCAACAGATGTTTGGTGTTTCGTAAAGAAATATTAAAAATGTAAATGTGTTATAGTTGCCAAAGTGTTAGGACATTGAACATAATTATAATATTTATATTTATAATTTAAACAGATGGTTATAATAACATAATTGACTTGTATGTAAATATTCAGTTTACATAAATTAAAATATTTGTTACATTAAGCATATTTCATGGCATTTCTTACAAAAGTTGTCATTGAAATATTATTTATTTTCTAAAAGTTAATAAGTTGCAATAAAAACTATAATTTCAAATTTTATAGGAACAATAAAAGACTTCAGATCATTTATAAGAACAATAGTTTTAATTGTTTAATTAATATAAAATAATAATGTTTTAACTTATGGTATGTTTCCATCCAGATCCTTCCTTTATACAGTGCTCATCAAATATTGTATACCTTGATAGTATAATAGGTTTATATTCGGATGTTATTATTAGGATATTGAAAATAATCATAATATTCAAATTATTAATTTAGATAAATGATTATAATAACTTAAGGTATTGTTATTTTCACATGATTTATGATTGTACCTGAAGAGCACTTAGAATAAATTTGTTACTTGGTATTAGTTCGGTTTTGGTTTATCATTTACTACACGTATGGTTCTTCGTAGCAGAGATTGTCTTTGAAAATTTGTATTAGTGACACTAAGAGTAAACTATATATAACATTATTTTATTAGTTGTTTTGCTAATGGTTTTACTATTGATGCAATGAGTAAAAAATCTTATTATAATATGTGAGATATTTTATCTCTCTATAAAAGGCAAGCA
Source organism: Ambrosia trifida (assembly GCA_028751855.1). Taxonomy (NCBI): domain Eukaryota; kingdom Viridiplantae; phylum Streptophyta; class Magnoliopsida; order Asterales; family Asteraceae; genus Ambrosia; species Ambrosia trifida. The sequence goes on along the minus strand of CM054133.1, from coordinate 15,621,223 downwards.
ACTCGTCATTTCATTTTCCAAATTTATTTCTCTTCATTTATTATGAAAACAAAAAATAAGAGTAAAGGCTTTGATAATCTTATTATAATATGTGAGATATTTTTGTTTTTGTCTTCTTCAGGTTTTTTGGTCATTTTCTCTCTGTATTTGTATGTATTTTTCATTCTGATGGAAGAAATGTCATAGTTAGCATTACTCCAGTTTTGTATTGAATGTCATAGTTAACATTACTTCAGTTTTGTATGTATATTGGATTTTTTTCCTTTGAATTCTTACGTTTTTTGTATTTTGGTGACTTTTGTATCGATATGTATATTGTATATACCTTTGTTAGAATTCTAACGTTTTTTATATTTTGGTGAGTTTTATATCGATATGGATTTTTTTCTTAGAATTCTTATGCGGTTGTAATAATATAAAGTTGAATTCTATAACAGTTTTTTTATTTTTTTAATTTGTTGTTCAGTAAACAGATCACATCTTTTGGTTTGTTTATGTTTTTTATATTTTGTTTATAATAACTGTATTAAAAAAGATATATTATTCGTTAAGTTTATTTTTAAGCAACAGCTGTTTGTTATAACAGTTGTATCGTTAGTAATCAGAGATTACTTATAACAGAGGCATAAGCATCAATAAGCAGGCATATCAACGGCCCAAAAATAATGATTACGGTTTTGAAGTATCTTTATTAAAAATATTATTTAATTATTATTGTTGTGTTTGCAGTTGTCTTTCATTCTATAAAAAAAATAAATTAAAATTTCCATAACTAACTTCTGACTTTATAGTTTCTTGAAATGCAACTAATAAAGTTGAAAACCAACTTTACCATTTCGAACAGTTATTGTATTTCAGTCTATAAAAGGGGATGAATTCCCAATATTCATTTTCAGTATTCTCACTTTACATCTCTCCATTCAATATGCATTATGATTTTACTTTTAATTCTTCCACAAATTTTTCAAAAGATTCTTTCAATCAAAGGAAAATAGGTTGCCAATAGTTTGTTGGTAAACTACTTCAAATTGATGTTTTCCCAGATTCTTCCAATCAAAAGGAAAACATCAATTTATTATTATATATATACATCCACTTCCTATCTTCAATGGTTAAGCTTTTTGAATTTGGATAATATTTACATACGACCTGCTGTCGTGTGCTGGTTCCCTATTGTCAATCTTTAGGGCTTTTAGATTTAGTATACTGGACCTTGCATATTAAATTTGCAAAGATCTTGATGAATATATTCATGAATCTTCTTCATCCACGCATAAGTGTGAGACTCGTATTGCCCTTTGGTCATCACTAACACCTGGATGATCATTTTATTCATTAGGGCTTTTAGAACCGAATGACATTTAAATATATTCCGATGATGCTGGCAAGAAATATCATTCTCTATTGTTAGGTTGTTCTAAATATATTTTTATTTAAGTTGTATTTTTATGTACTTTGTAAACTCACATATTGTAATTCTATTGTCATTGAAGTATTTTTTTTAAATATATTTGTATTTCTTTTTTTATAAGTCTTCCATATTGTATTTGTTTTCTTAAAGTAAATATTTCACTCAAATTATTGAATCATATAACAGGTGTTTGACAGAGACTTTGTTAAAGAGAATTATTGTTCTAAATACAAATTTGAGTTTAATAAAACTGATTAAAGAGTCTACCATTAAAATCAACAGATTATTGATCTTTATCAAACATTTAAAATGTAAAGGTGTTATAGTTGTTAGTAGCAACTGTCTAAGTCAACAACTGTTTCAACCAAACACTTGAATTTACATCTGTTATCAATAGTTTTTTAAACAGTGTTTCAAAATTCTGCTATATTAACGACGTCTTTTGAACGACATTATTAAATACGGTTTTTCTTTCAACTTTATATGTATTTACCTCTTAATTTGATCATCCTCTTTTTTGTTTTGATATGTTTTATCTCAACAGACCTTTAATTTATGTGTACATTTAACTGACATTTTGAATGTAACAGACCTTACAAAATACAGTTTTTATTTTAAACATTAGATTGACTCTTTAATTTGATTTTTACCAACCAGAGTATAACAGTTGCTTTGTTTCCTTTTTTTGGTTTTTAGTAAACAGACCTTAAAGTAATTGTTTCCAACATACACATAGATGGTAATAAGCAGATGTTCTCAAAACAACAGACGATGGGATAAATAATGTTGTTTTTAATAAACAGAGGTTAACATTTAAATTTAAAGCGTACATAATAATAATCATATCTACTATACAAAACTACTTAATTAAAATTTCAAAAATCCTTTGTTTCTTTTTCAGTATCTCCCTTGAAAGATCCTCTTTTAATTCCGTCAAGGATTCTTTGATGTTGTTTTCGATTTGTAGTTGTTGCGTCAAATAGTCTTCTATCTTGTCTCTTAAAGCACTTGCTGGTTCATGCAAGGCCATATCTAGCAGGGCAATATTTTCCCAACATTGTTCCTTAATTTTTTCTTCGATCCTCTGTACTTCATTGCAAATATTTTCATCTTTTCTCTTTTCTGTTAGTGACCAAGCGCTGAATAAAGACTTAACATCTGATGTATCAGCAAAATGGTAGTATAATCTATTTGCCATTTTTGTAGATGAATATTAAAATATGTACTGTGTGAAATTTATAGATAAATTTTTTCGTCTATTCGTTTTCCAAAGTCTTCATGCATTTATGTTTCACGAGTTAACCCAAGTATAATAAATATTCTACCGTATGACCTTTCATCTTCACGCGTTGTCAGTCTATAAAATAGTAAAGACATTCGAAAGTTTATCATAAATGATTTTAATTAGTAATATATTAACATTTACATTTTCAGTGTTCACCAATTGTATTAATGGCAGCCCCAAGTGTTAACCGTGAAGATGAAATGAAGGACTTTGTTCTTAATCAAATTACACGACCATACTATCAAGATTTGAAGACTACAAGGGAGTTGAAGATTTGTTTTGACCGTTTGCACTCGGGCACGTTTGAGCGAGACGTTGTTCAGTGGATTTTGAAGTCAATGCCTTCAACTGCTGTTCGTGATTTGTCGTTGTTGTGCAATTCAGAGTCCAGTATTAAGGATGTAGAACTTTTGGCAAGATTCAAAGATCTACACGCACAGCTTGAAGCTTCAATGGAATTGAAGCTTAAGTTTATTAATTCATTTAACTAGGCGTGGATACCATCCATCGCATATCAATGAGTTAATACGCATATTGAGTTTCATATGCCTAAAGTGCTTAAAGTTCAAGAACAAAAGGAATTGTACCTTCAAAGGAATTGAAGATTAAGTTTATTAATTCCTAATGTATATTCATATGTATAAACAGATGTTATGAAGATGGAATTCATAATGTATATTGATGTTTAAATTTGATTATATTTGTTTTGTTTAACGTTGATTAGATATGGTTTTTTATATATCGCTACATATTGACTACAGGTTTTTAATCCGTCTGTAGAGTTTTTGTTTCTTTGTTGTTACCTTTCAGTTACTAAACATTTCAGTGTTAAAAGATATAAACAGTCGTTGCGAAACAACGGTTCTTTCAGCAGACGTTTGCACTGTTGACGTGTCGGTTAGTCGGTGGTTAATGCAACAACTGTTCGAAAGAAACCGCTGAATTGATGTAATGAACAGAGTTGCGAAACGAACAGACGTTGACTTACAAACAGTTTAGTAACAAACGATCTATTGCGTCAGTTTATTATTAACTAATGTTGTGAAATGAACAGACGTTACTAAATACAGTTTTTCTTTTACCGATAGATGGAGTGTTTTGCAGGGTTTGGTCTGTCGACGCGTCAGTAGTTAGCGTAGGGCGGATAAGGGTTGGTTAACGTACAGGCAGCCTATTGGTTGGGCTTAAAGCAGGTTTTGATCCTCCCGTGTGTTTTCACACGGGATCTCACCTAGTAACTTATAATAAAAGAATTGAGTTTGTATGATGTGACATTTAATAGAGGCCTCAACCCCCCATTGAATGTGTCATATGGCATCATGTGAAGTTTTCTTTTAAATTTATTTATTTTGTATTTTTAAATAAAATCTATATCTATATTATCGTAAAATTTCAAATATGTTAATTAATATCTTTTCCTTATTTTCCTCTCACATTTTTTAAATGTTAGTGAATTATTACTTATTTTAAAATTTCAAATATGTTAATTAATATTTTTATCTTTATTTTTTTTCTTGTTTTCCGCTCACAATTTTTAAACGTTAGTACTTTTATGTATGACATTTTTAAAAAAAAAAACTACACCAAATTAACGATCGCTTTATTATCTTTCCAACGAGCACCATATATAGTGTTATACAAAAACGAAAAAAATGTTTTTTTTAGTGAGTTTTTTATTATGCAGAAAAAAACATAATGTATTTAGGTAATTTCTTAATCATATATAGGCAAGTCACTAATTATGTTATAATAGTATATATGTTTTTAAACCTACTATTACATATATGAATTGCCCATTTTCATGTGCTATAACGATATGATTAGCATTAAAAGAGGTTGAAATTTTTTAATCTGCTGGGAACGCAGCATGAGAACCCTTTTGATAGTATGGACATTAGAAAAACTTTCTTTAACATTAAAAAATGTTGAGACTGTTTACTTCTTTTATCCTTTTTTATTAAGTAATATTAGATTTTTCAACTCCGGAACACTCCCTGAGTAATCAGTTATATACATATATATATATATATAGGCTAAGTATATAGGAAAAACCCAAAATTTTGAAGAAACCCCCACAAACCCATCTTGTGGTCTAGATTAAACCACACCACTTTCTATTATTTTAATAAATACGGGTAATATAGTGATTTTACACTTCCCCCTCTTTTTTGGTTTGAATTTTTCTCTTCCCCCTCCTATATAAAGAACTCACACTCTCTTTCTCTCTCCATTTCTCTTTCTCTGCATCAAGATTATCACCACCACCACCAATATTCTCTTTTATTAAAACCATCCTAACCACCATACTTTACCACCACCACCACCACCGTCTTCATCCTCCTTCCACCGTCATCCGCCACCGTCTTCAAGAAAAAGGCCTAAATCGTTATTATCCTATTTTTGAGGCCAATGGATCATTAACTGTTGGAGTGTTAGCTTTATAAATTAAAAGCCAAGACACAAACATCACAACGAAAAAAAGGAAAAGAAGAACTTGGTGAAGAAGCGACTGCAACAAATCATTATTGTGGTAATCATTATTATTATATCTCCGAACTTGTAGAGGGTGTTTGGAGTGCTTATCTAACTCCAACAAACTGATAATAATATATCTGAAACCTTATTATTATTATTATTATTATTATTATTATTATTATTATTATTATTATTATTACTACAGGTATATTATCGATTCCGATCTATATATTATTATTACATCATTAATGCTTTTAAATGAAATTTTTTATTTATAGCCCTTCTGTTGGATTAATTGGAATTAGAAGTAGGAACGATTGTTATCTCACATTCAATTTTGCTTTTTTAACTAATTTTCATAAATCTTGAATGTAGTCTCTGTTTATGTTCTTAAAAATTTATTATTATTATTATTATTATTATTATTATTATTAATGATTTGTATTTGAATTGGGACTAACGGTTGGTAGGTGTTTGGAAAATGGTTTTTTGGTAAATGGTGATCACCAAGTTTTGATTTTTAATATGATTTTGAAAGGGGTTAGAAAACATTTAATGGTTAGATTTTGAATTTGAGCTAATTAGTGTTTGGTAATAAGAAGTTGTTTGTGATAGTTTTGAAAATCTATGTTAGCATCTGTTTCGTATGTAACAGCAGTACTAAGTTGGTATAAATTAGTTTCTGATTTTTTTTACCAGATACAAAGGTTTGATTTTTTGACTTTGATGAGCTACACATTGGATGAAATCTATGCTGCATCTGTTTCGTATGTAACAGCAGAACTAAGTTGGTATAAATTAGCTTCTAATTTTTTTTTTACCATATATTAATTAAAACAAAAGTCATTAACCATGGGATCAAATCTATGTTTGCATCTGTTTCGTATGTAACAGCAGAACTAAGTTGCGTATCAGTTTCGTATGTTTGATAATCTTGATAACTAAATGGATAAAACAATGTTTGTTTGTTTGTATCAGTTTCGTATGTTTTTTTTTGTAATCCAGATGGTTAACATACGTTAAGACCGGGGGGGGGGGGGGGGGGCTTTCATGTAAATTGATGATTTTGTTTTCTTTTTGCAGGTGAACATATTTTTTTGCATTAAAGATGAAGATGATCATCAAGAATGAAGTGTAGACAATTTTTTTTATTTATGATAGTTTTTTTTTAGGATTTGTTGATTGTAATGACGATTTTATGGATCATTTTTGTTACGTTTATATGTTGTTTTGTAATTGATTTTTTTTATAAATTTATACATTTTGTTTTTGTAATTAAAAAGTAGTGAATTTTAAAAAGTAAAATCATAAGGACCTTGGTATGTATATAACACACGTAACAAAAATGTCTATAACCATATCAGTTCTCGTTACGTATGCAACAATTCTGGTGCTGGTACAATAAAACGAAAAAAATATGGTCTAATAAAAAAAATAATAAATCAGCATTTTTTAAATAATATAAACTGGCAACTCAGTTTTAACCTATATAACTGTGACATCCGTCACTTTTTCTTTCTATTTTATTTAATAAAAATAATAATAATAATAATATAGATATATGTAGTCTTTTATCAAACAACTAACCCACCCTTTTTCTTTTTCTTTTAAAGTCCAACACCCAAACCCAATCCCTCCTTAAAATTTTCGGCCCAAACTCTTAAATCCAGCTCAAACCATAGCCCAATAAAAAGAAGACCCGGCCCAAGATAATCATTCTTCTCCACTGCTGCTCCATTCACGCAGGTATGAGGGTTGACTCGGTCAACCTTTTTGACCACAATAATTGATGGATAAATGGAAACCATGCTTAATTTAGCTGACTCGGTTCTGATCAACACATCACACGCGCTTATTAATCGCATTAACAGCTCACAATGAGCCAGAATTAGCTCGACAGCGACCATGATTGACAAATCAATTCAACCTTCCATTTCTACGTTTTCCTATAAATTGAACATAGATTAACAGTCCATAGATGCCGAGAAACATATCCCCACTCTCACATTCTTCTGATATTATCTCGTTCGTATTCAATCAAAAGGGTTTGACTTTCCAGTTGACCGAGCTATATACACGATTCCTTATTGTAAGTTTCGTTTTTCTTAGTGGGTTTTGTTAATCGGATGTACACGAGCAATAGCCCCAACATTTCAGGGGCTATTGCTTGTTAAATCTGCCAATTGATGAAGCTAGGGCTCGCAAATGTGTATTTGGGGAAGACAACTGTTACGCGAACCTTTATAAACTTTTCAAAATGAAATTGTCAACCAACTGATCCACAGATCAGTTGGATAAGTCTGATGACGTTTACCCAAACCACGCGGGTTCAAATCCCGCATCAAACCTTTTTAAATTCTTTTCTTTTTCTAAGTGAGTATATAATTATAATAATCTGGAATCAATTCGTTCTCAGGGTGTGGCTCAGTTGGTGGCCACGCTTGTGATAAAGTTCGAACCGGCCAGAGGCCCGGGTTCGATTCCCATAACCAACAAGTATATTTTTTTTGCCACTTTTATATATATATTTAATACATTAAATCTTTTAAAATCAGTTTTAAATACTAAAAGTGCTTTATAAATTCTACAAAAATTATCATATGATCTCCAAATGATAAAGTTCATTACCCAATTTTTAGTTTTTCAAAAATAATTTATTTAATATATATTATTAATAATACAAGTTTATTCATTTATATTTATTAAATTCTATAAAAATATCTAAACGATTTTATTAAATCTCACAAAAATTATCCTAAACTTGTATATTCATAAACATTTCAGAAATAATTTTTAATTCTGAAAAAACCGGCCTTTTTATATTTTTAATTAATTTTTGTTAGTTTTAATCATAAATAAATCATAATAAATTCTTTTTTCAATATTTTTGCACCAAAATTTTATATAAATTATTTCTAACTATCTAGAACTGAAATACAATTTTTAATTCAGAAATTCTTTAATTTTAATATTTTTAGATATTAAAGTCATATTTTGACAATTTGAAATAATTAGATAAAATATTCTATTTTCAAGAAAATAATTTTATAAAAATTATTTTCATACTTAAAATCTTATGTTGTGACTATATTTAACTCAAAATTTTACCAAGAAACTTTTATTTATTTATTTATTAAATTTCTCATAATTAATAAACAATTTGTTTAATTAATCAAATAAACGTTTATCCCCAATTCGAAGCCCTAGAAATACATGTATCCTAGAGTATTTCCCTTACACATTATCGAATACTTTAGGTTGATCATTTGGGAGTAATCTCAATTCATATCTCGTTGTCCAGTTAAATCTCAAACTACTACGTGAACAGTGAGTATTTCCTATCCCCTTTTTACTTTTATACATTTTTGGGGTGATTCATGTACACTATTACAAATTTCAAATACAAGTTTACATTTTCACAATACAATTCTAGTACTATGTGCATTGCTTACCACGTGCTTTATGCTTAGACAATACATGTGGATTACATTTGTACTTAGTGAAATCATTAACATGGTACAAGCCGACCTTAACATTGGATAGCGCTATTTGGATTGACAACCCGCCTAGATTGATTCTCCCCCTTTTTCATCGGAGAATCCGTGGCCATTGTTAAGTTATCATCCATTTATTGGTTGAGTACACTACAGTTCATACAGTACATTATACAGTCACAGGGTTGATTTCGCTCATTTGTATGATACATAGTTTACATATTTGCACTGTAGCTTGCACTTGAATTGTATAACTTTTAACCTACTATATATATCAAATCTAGGAATGCTCACCAACATTTCAAATGTTGACCAAACCTATTTTTGTACATGTTTCAGGTGCGGTTTGATCTAGTGCTTTAGCAAGAGACATTTAGTGCTTTATTTCAATTCAGTTATTTCAATATTTACATTTCATTTAGACAATGTAATTTCCATTTTCATGTAAGACAATTTTAGTTTATTAAATAATATTTACATTTTAGTACCATGTGCTTTTGAACAATCGTCACTACGTGGCACCTCGATGATTCCGCCATCGGTTGGGGTGTTACGAATGGGCGATAATCCGAACCATGCTGTTGTTGATCCGGTGGCTCAGCCTCCTATCAAGAAAGCCTACACGGGAATCCATCCTCAATGCAACACCTGCAAATATCATCACCCTGCAAATCTTCCATGCCGTCAATGCACTAGATGTGGGAGGTTTGGACACCTTGTTACCACTTGTCGAGTAATGGTTGGGACACAGAGTAATCATCAAACAGCTGCCCAGGGACCACTACAGATTACTAACGGTCGAGCATGTTATCATTGCAGAGACCCTAATCACATGCTACCCCAATGTCCCAAATTGAACAATGTAAACCTGGTGGCACATGGACGAGCTTTCAATATCAATACCAACGAAACAACTGATCAGGATGACGTTAATCCCACTGGTTAAGCCATGGATGAAATCTTCCCAAGACTCGAGAATCCAATACTTGTGTTTTCATTTTCATAATTCTATTTTCATTTTGTATCCAATTTTGTCGCACTCATTAGCATACAACATCTAGAAATTTCCTTGCGTATTATTGTGTATTAACACAGATTGGAAATTTATTATATTGATTACGTTTATTTCTAATCGTACAAGACTCTACATTACACTTATTTGAAACCTTTGGACTTGATACTTGATCTTACGGAGTCTTTCTAAGAAAACATCATTGGTTATTACATGAAACTAGATTTTTCCCTTAATTTAACTACGCATTGAACATCTAATTATTCATGATACTCGTAAACATTTAATTATTCATGATAACACTTACACTTAATGGTTGTAGTACTTACAAACTTGCTTGCATAAACATGCTATCAATTTGCAATCTATGTGAATAATAATTGCTGCACCTAATAGAAGTCATCATGCCTTTTTCAACAGTCGGGAGAGGCCCTACAACCTGCTCCACGACTGGTGGAGGTTATCAAACATACTCAACGATTGGTAGAGGTCACTATGCCTTTCAAACAGTCGGGAGAGGCCCTACAACCTACTCCACGGCTGGTGGAGGCTATCAAACCTGCTCAACAATCGGTGGGGTCATAGAAGGACGCAAAACTTTAATGTAAGGTAAATTGATGATTCCGGTCCGGAACGTAATCATGAATTTACAGGTACATTAGGGTAGTGTGAAATTCTATTAGAGTTTTTGGTAGGCGTCCAGTACGTTTTCAAGGTATCAAAGGTGTGGTGGGTTAGCTGCGGTACACCCTGTATACAAACACTAATGATGCATTGAAAGTGAGACTGGAAGTCGGTCCAGGAACGAACTCTGGTTATTTGGTAGTTCATTTGATCTTTTCATAATCAATCAACTCATACAATTATTTTAGGATTTCTAAGCTTAGTGTTTTATTAAATTCTTATTATTCAAGACGAACCTAATCCAATCCTTAACTCACACCTATCAAACCTCTTATCCAAATCATTCGAATTTTCCAAACCACAGCTATCTTAATTTTTACCCAAACATCCACCACCCTATGTTTCTAATAACTTCGGGACGAAGTTTCTAAAAGTAGGGGATGCTGTGACATCCGTCACTTTTTCTTTCTATTTTATTTAATAAAAATAATAATAATAATAATATAGATATATGTAGTCTTTTATCAAACAACTAACCCACCCTTTTTCTTTTTCTTTTAAAGTCCAACACCCAAACCCAATCCCTCCTTAAAATTTTCGGCCCAAACTCTTAAATTTTAATATTTTTAGATATTAAAGTCATATTTTGACAATTTGAAATAATTAGATAAAATATTCTATTTTCAAGAAAATAATTTTATAAAAATTATTTTCATACTTAAAATCTTATGTTGTGACTATATTTAACTCAAAATTTTACCAAGAAACTTTTATTTATTTATTTATTAAATTTCTCATAATTAATAAACAATTTGTTTAATTAATCAAATAAACGTTTATCCCCAATTCGAAGCCCTAGAAATACATGTATCCTAGAGTATTTCCCTTACACATTATCGAATACTTTAGGTTGATCATTTGGGAGTAATCTCAATTCATATCTCGTTGTCCAGTTAAATCTCAAACTACTACGTGAACAGTGAGTATTTCCTATCCCCTTTTTACTTTTATACATTTTTGGGGTGATTCATGTACACTATTACAAATTTCAAATACAAGTTTACATTTTCACAATACAATTCTAGTACTATGTGCATTGCTTACCACGTGCTTTATGCTTAGACAATACATGTGGATTACATTTGTACTTAGTGAAATCATTAACATGGTACAAGCCGACCTTAACATTGGATAGCGCTATTTGGATTGACAACCCGCCTAGATTGATTCTCCCCCTTTTTCATCGGAGAATCCGTGGCCATTGTTAAGTTATCATCCATTTATTGGTTGAGTACACTACAGTTCATACAGTACATTATACAGTCACAGGGTTGATTTCGCTCATTTGTATGATACATAGTTTACATATTTGCACTGTAGCTTGCACTTGAATTGTATAACTTTTAACCTACTATATATATCAAATCTAGGAATGCTCACCAACATTTCAAATGTTGACCAAACCTATTTTTGTACATGTTTCAGGTGCGGTTTGATCTAGTGCTTTAGCAAGAGACATTTAGTGCTTTATTTCAATTCAGTTATTTCAATATTTACATTTCATTTAAACAATGTAATTTCCATTTTCATGTAAGACAATTTTAGTTTATTAAATAATATTTACATTTTAGTACCATGTGCTTTTGAACAATCGTCACTACGTGGCACCTCGATGATTCCGCCATCGGTTGGGGTGTTACAGATTGGTATCAGAGCCATGGTTATAGGGAATTAGGTTATTAGATAAAATGGCCTAGACTATAACCGAACTTTCATGCATAATATTTTCTGAATTACCTTATCCTCATTTCCCTCTACTTTCCTTCTCCTATCTTTCTCTTCTCTCTCTCTCTCCATTCTCCTCATCTTTCATCATGGTGCATAGAGATGGTGTTCTACAAGGAGTGGAAAGTCTACATCATTATGGAACAAGGACAGTACCTTTCATGAAGACACTCTTAGGCATAATGCCTACTCTTATTTTACTCCTTCAAAGTTGTTGAACTTTAATGAGTGTGATAAGGACACGTGCAATCTGGAAGGGTGGACGCCTGTACACTGGGTTTTCTGGCATAGGCAAGCATAGCGCATAAATCCATTTACGGACCTGTTATGCTTACCTGGGGATTCCTGGAGTGAGTGTCCACTTATAGGCTAAAGCATGTCTTCTTTGATCACCGTTGGGTTCCATTCCTTTGAAAAGTCAACGTTCTTGTTGAGCTTTACGGCTAGACAAGGGCACTCCAAGCATTTTGTACAAGTTTTTCCAATAATACCCTCTCGTTTCATATACAATACTTTGCATATCATGATTGCTTACAAGATCACATCTTCATAATCATCTGTACGATTATACACTTACATTTTCTAATCTCATGACTATTATTTGACTACCTCATAGATGTCTGCTCGCCGCATGCTCCGTGATGCCAGCCAACGCCCTGTTCGTGCTTCTGGATGACGTTCTGATCGTCGCCTCGCATCTTTAGTCGCCGAGCAAATTGCTGCAGTGATCCCAAACCTTGTCAGTGAGATAACCCAGAATAGTAACAGTGCCAACACAGGGAGTACGACTCAATTTCGGTGCACTTTCAAACACTTTAACTCCTGCAACCCCACAAAATTCAACGGTGAGGAGGGTGCTACTGGCCTCCTCCAATGGTTTGAAAGTATGGAGAGTACTTTTGTGAACAGTGAATGTCCTGATGAACTCCGCGTTCGCTATGCTACTAGTGTCCTTCAAAAGGGAGCGCTAACCTGGTGGAATGGCGAAAAACGCAATCGAGGGGCTGATGTTGCTTTATCTTTATCTTGGGCTGAGGTTAAGGAACTCATGATCGCCAAATTTTGCCCTAGGAACGAAATCAGGAAACTGGAGGAAGAGTTCCATGGACTGAAACAAGACAGTGGTGAGAATCTTGCGTATAATACCCGATACCACGAACTTAGCATACTGGTTCCACACATGGTCACCCCAGTCTCTCGAGCAATCGAAAAATATATCGAGGGATTACCTGACCTGATTCAAGACGTTGTCACTGGAGGCAAAGCCACTACGGTAGAAGAAGCCATCCAACTTGCAGCCACATTAACAGACAAACACGTAAGGAAAGGAAACTTGGTTAGGAAGGGCACCAAGACACCTACTGAGAAAACCACCAATGTTGTTGAACAACCTAAGATTGTTTTAGCAAAGGTCGCCACTACTGCTTCGAACTCTAAGAAACGAATGGGCGATAATCCGAACCATGCTGTTGTTGATCCGGTGGCTCAGCCTCCTATCAAGAAAGCCTACACGGGAATCCATCCTCAATGCAACACCTGCAAATATCATCACCCTGCAAATCTTCCATGCCGTCAATGCACTAGATGTGGGAGGTTTGGACACCTTGTTACCACTTGTCGAGTAATGGTTGGGACACAGAGTAATCATCAAACAGCTGCCCAGGGACCACTACAGATTACTAACGGTCGAGCATGTTATCATTGCAGAGACCCTAATCACATGCTACCCCAATGTCCCAAATTGAACAATGTAAACCTGGTGGCACATGGACGAGCTTTCAATATCAATACCAACGAAACAACTGATCAGGATGACGTTAATCCCACTGGTTAAGCCATGGATGAAATCTTCCCAAGACTCGAGAATCCAATACTTGTGTTTTCATTTTCATAATTCTATTTTCATTTTGTATCCAATTTTGTCGCACTCATTAGCATACAACATCTAGAAATTTCCTTGCGTATTATTGTGTATTAACACAGATTGGAAATTTATTATATTGATTACGTTTATTTCTAATCGTACAAGACTCTACATTACACTTATTTGAAACCTTTGGACTTGATACTTGATCTTACGGAGTCTTTCTAAGAAAACATCATTGGTTATTACATGAAACTAGATTTTTCCCTTAATTTAACTACGCATTGAACATCTAATTATTCATGATACTCGTAAACATTTAATTATTCATGATAACACTTACACTTAATGGTTGTAGTACTTACAAACTTGCTTGCATAAACATGCTATCAATTTGCAATCTATGTGAATAATAATTGCTGCACCTAATAGAAGTCATCATGCCTTTTTCAACAGTCGGGAGAGGCCCTACAACCTGCTCCACGACTGGTGGAGGTTATCAAACATACTCAACGATTGGTAGAGGTCACTATGCCTTTCAAACAGTCGGGAGAGGCCCTACAACCTACTCCACGGCTGGTGGAGGCTATCAAACCTGCTCAACAATCGGTGGGGTCATAGAAGGACGCAAAACTTTAATGTAAGGTAAATTGATGATTCCGGTCCGGAACGTAATCATGAATTTACAGGTACATTAGGGTAGTGTGAAATTCTATTAGAGTTTTTGGTAGGCGTCCAGTACGTTTTCAAGGTATCAAAGGTGTGGTGGGTTAGCTGCGGTACACCCTGTATACAAACACTAATGATGCATTGAAAGTGAGACTGGAAGTCGGTCCAGGAACGAACTCTGGTTATTTGGTAGTTCATTTGATCTTTTCATAATCAATCAACTCATACAATTATTTTAGGATTTCTAAGCTTAGTGTTTTATTAAATTCTTATTATTCAAGACGAACCTAATCCAATCCTTAACTCACACCTATCAAACCTCTTATCCAAATCATTCGAATTTTCCAAACCACAGCTATCTTAATTTTTACCCAAACATCCACCACCCTATGTTTCTAATAACTTCGGGACGAAGTTTCTAAAAGTAGGGGATGCTGTGACATCCGTCACTTTTTCTTTCTATTTTATTTAATAAAAATAATAATAATAATAATATAGATATATGTAGTCTTTTATCAAACAACTAACCCACCCTTTTTCTTTTTCTTTTAAAGTCCAACACCCAAACCCAATCCCTCCTTAAAATTTTCGGCCCAAACTCTTAAATTTTAATATTTTTAGATATTAAAGTCATATTTTGACAATTTGAAATAATTAGATAAAATATTCTATTTTCAAGAAAATAATTTTATAAAAATTATTTTCATACTTAAAATCTTATGTTGTGACTATATTTAACTCAAAATTTTACCAAGAAACTTTTATTTATTTATTTATTAAATTTCTCATAATTAATAAACAATTTGTTTAATTAATCAAATAAACGTTTATCCCCAATTCGAAGCCCTAGAAATACATGTATCCTAGAGTATTTCCCTTACACATTATCGAATACTTTAGGTTGATCATTTGGGAGTAATCTCAATTCATATCTCGTTGTCCAGTTAAATCTCAAACTACTACGTGAACAGTGAGTATTTCCTATCCCCTTTTTACTTTTATACATTTTTGGGGTGATTCATGTACACTATTACAAATTTCAAATACAAGTTTACATTTTCACAATACAATTCTAGTACTATGTGCATTGCTTACCACGTGCTTTATGCTTAGACAATACATGTGGATTACATTTGTACTTAGTGAAATCATTAACATGGTACAAGCCGACCTTAACATTGGATAGCGCTATTTGGATTGACAACCCGCCTAGATTGATTCTCCCCCTTTTTCATCGGAGAATCCGTGGCCATTGTTAAGTTATCATCCATTTATTGGTTGAGTACACTACAGTTCATACAGTACATTATACAGTCACAGGGTTGATTTCGCTCATTTGTATGATACATAGTTTACATATTTGCACTGTAGCTTGCACTTGAATTGTATAACTTTTAACCTACTATATATATCAAATCTAGGAATGCTCACCAACATTTCAAATGTTGACCAAACCTATTTTTGTACATGTTTCAGGTGCGGTTTGATCTAGTGCTTTAGCAAGAGACATTTAGTGCTTTATTTCAATTCAGTTATTTCAATATTTACATTTCATTTAAACAATGTAATTTCCATTTTCATGTAAGACAATTTTAGTTTATTAAATAATATTTACATTTTAGTACCATGTGCTTTTGAACAATCGTCACTACGTGGCACCTCGATGATTCCGCCATCGGTTGGGGTGTTACAATAACACAACACATGTTACATATGTAACACGGGCGTCTGACAGCTTATATAAGAATGTGAAAAAAGTATGAGAGAGATGATGTGACATGTGTCAGGTCAACTTGTCATAGATGCTTTTTCAGAAAATGGCATTTGACCCCTTTGCCCTTTTTTTTTGTCATCTAGTCTATTAAATGTAATAAATTTAAATCAATAATCATAAATAAAATGTGGACCATTGATCTAGTTTGATCAATGGTTGATATAGGGTTTAATGGGTTTCTTCAATTTAGGAGGGTTTTTATTTAATCCTTGCCCTATATATATATATATATATATATATATATATATATATATATATATATATAGGGTTAGGATCAAATATACAAGATATTTTTTCTAGGAAGGGTGAGAAGGATTGTGATCCATTGATCATATATTTGAAGGGTTGAGATTAGTTTGTTTGAAAAAAATAAATAATAAATTAGAGAAAGGGCATAAAAGGAAAACAACATTTGTTGACTTTCTCTCTCCACATGCAATGCACATGTCAATTCTCCCCATCATTTTAAAACGTCTATAACTTTTTCATACGACATTTTTTTTTCAAAAAAATTTCACCATATTAACGAGCGTTTTTTTATCTTTAATATGAGTACCACATTGCTACATTAAAATTGAAAAAAAAATTCGTGCTAAATGGGTTTTTTTTCTCCGTTGTGTCTTCTGCACGTTCATTGTGTTATAGTATGCATGTGTGCTTTATAAATATGTTATTTATGTTTTTTTAGTCTACACATGATTTAACTTTGTCCATTGTGTTTTTAGTATGATTTTAATTGTGTTTTACGCAAATGAGTTTTGTATTTAGGTGTACATTGTGTTTTATTATGTTGTTCATTGTGTTTAAGTCTATTATTCATTGTGTTTTAGTCTTCTGTTCATTGTGTCTTTAGAATGTCGTCCATTGTGTTTTATTAGACTGTTCATTGTGTTTTATACCCTATTGTTCATTGCATATTTAATTGGTACTCATTGTGTTTTACGTTATCTCCATTGTGTCTTACGCAACTGAGTTTTCAACTTTTTTTACAAAAGTATTCATTGTGTTTTAATCTTCTGTTCATTGTGTCTTTATTATGTCGTCCATTGTGTTTTACACAATTGGGTTTTTAACTTTTTTTTTTCAAAAGTATTGATTGTATTTTAGTCTTTTGTTCATTGTGTCTTTCGTATGTCATCCATTGTGTCTTATGCAACTGGTTTTCAACTTTTTTTTTTCAAAAGTATTCATTGTGTTTTAGTCTTCTATTCATTGTATCTTTAGTATGTCGTCCATTGTGTTTTACTAGACTCTTGATTGTGTTTATACCCTATATTTAATTGGTGTTCATTGTGTTTTACATTCCATTGTGTCTTACGCAAGTGGGTTTTGAATTTTTTTTTTTCAAAAGTATAGCAATATGGTACTCATATTAAAGATAAAAAGACGATCAATTTTATGGTATAATTTTTTTTTAAAAACGGATGACGTATAAAAAAGATACGGGCATTTAAAAATGAAGGTGGAAATGGCATGTGACTTGCATGTGCATATGTTTTTGACAAAATTACCACTCCCACTTGTTAATCCTTTGGACACATGTCATTTTCTAGTGGCTTCTCACCCTTCTCCTTTTTTGTAGCCTTTGTAGAATAACCCAACCCTATATATATATATATATATATATATATATATATATATATATATATATATATATATATATATATAGGGTAGGGATCCATAGAAAACTCTTGTTATATGGTAAACTCTGGAAACTCTAACTTCCCGACTTTTTTTTTATATGAAAATTTTAGGGTATGTAATATACATGATTTTAAGCATTTTTTGCCAAAAAATGGAAAAAGCGCCGAGCCATTTTTTTTAAAAAAATCAAAAACCGTCTTCGGGTAACAAATGGTTAACACATGTTAGTTTCGCTTAACATGTGTTAGTCAAAACTTTAATTTTTTTTTAAAAACAAAACTACTCAGCGCTTTTTTGATTTTTTTGGCTCAAAATGCTTAAAATCATGTATATTACATGCCCTATTTTTTTCAAAATTAAAAAAAATTGGGAAGTCAGAGTTTTCAGAGTTTACCATATAACAAGGGTTTCCACATTATCCTTTCCCTATATATATATATATATATATATATATATATATATATATATATATATATAGGGTTAGGATCCGTTGAGAACTCGATGAGTTGTGAGAACTCGCGAGAACTCGACGTAAAATGCGAAAAAAAATAATTTTTTTTGCACACTAGTGTAAAAACACGAAAACCCCGCTGTAAATTTTTTTTATAAAAAAATACATTAATTTACATCAAATTACACCGGTGTAAAGGATTTTTACCCTCATACAAGTATCTTAATATTTTATTCATTATTTTATTGTTGTTTAATTTTGGACCACAAATTCATTTTTTATTATAATAAGTGTGTGGTTATAAAGTGAGTTCTATGGTTCTCACAACTCACAGGAGTTCTCAAAATATCCAGATCCTATATATATATATATATATAATATATATATATATATATTATATATATATATATATATATATATATATAGGATTTGGTTCAAATGAGAATCTTTTCCCAAATTGAGAACTAGAGAACCATTCTGGGCCACACATTTCTCTAAGGCAAATTTTTTTTTTTTTTTTTTTTTTTTTTTGCAAAAATCGCTGCTTTATATGTAAGGAAAAAAAATTTTTTTATTTTTTTGTATTTTTTTTTTTCAGTATACACATGTGTATAATTGCATTATACACATATGTATAATGCTATATACACATATGTATAACTGAAATATACACATATGTATAGCTAAAAAATGCTATATACATATATGTATAATTGCTATATACACATATGTATAATTGTCATATACACATATGTATCAATGAAAAAAAAATTCAAAAAAAATAAAAAAAAATTTTTTTTCCTTGCATAAAAATGTGCGATTAAAGCAAAAAAAAAAAAAAAAAAAATGAAATGTGTGGCTCAGAATGGTTCTCTCAGTTCTCAAATAGGGGTTGGTTCTCTTAGGATCCCTACCCTATATATATATATATATATATATATATATATATATATATATATATATATATATATATATATATATATCGATATAGATATAGATTTGTGAGTGATGGCCTCTTTTGGCCAATCTACTCAACCCATAGCTCAAAGTTTGCATAACAAAACTCGGTTGATATCAGCACATTTACAGCAAAGCCGAACACAAACCGATGCTACCTTCTCTGATTTAGTCGGTTCATGAGCCAGGGGTATGAGGTATCATATACCAAAAAATAAAATAAAGCATGCAAGAGAATAAGTCAAAAGTCAAAAAAAAACTATTGTCCGTACGATATAATAGAAATAGAGGTATCATCTAGGCTCTAGCATGTTATGTTTGTCGTGATTCAGTATGACTATTCGAGCATCATCTCAAGATTTCTTGGATCAGTAGGTGTATAGTTCAATCAAAATCAAAACTTTAGATAAAGATTTAATAAACTAATGTATGTATTGGTTTAAGATTTAAAATCAAAACATTTTCATTTTCACTTATTTTAATTTATTAAAATATAATTTTAGAGACAACCCTAGATTGATTGATTTATTTATTTTTAAGAGTTAATAGCCATTTTCGTCCCTGAGGTTTGGGCCAGTTTGCCACTCCAGTACAAAAGTTTATTTTTTTGCAATTCCTTCCCTGAGGTTTGGATTTTGTTGCCAAATTCGTCCTTTTCACTAACCCAGTTAAAAAATCTCGTTAGTGTCAGGGGTAGGGTTGTCTTTTTACAAGTCAGGGACGAATTTGGCATTTAAAATTCAGTTAACCTTGAGGGACTGAATTTGCCTAATGATGAAAGTTTAAAAATACCCCCCTTTATATTTTATCCTGCTATTAAAATTAGCACCAAACACCATTTGTGCAGACTTATACCCGTTACCAAACACCCCCTTTATATTTTATCTCCTTTATAAACCTCTTCTTTCCTTGTACTCCTGCACAAAACCCACAAGTAAAACACAGTATGTGTGTGTGAGATGAGAGCTCAACGGGCAGCCAGCTCCGGCCGCCGCCGGCTTCCTTTCTCCAGTAAGCCATCACCGGTAAACACCACAACCTTCTCCCTATCTCTATTAATAAATCCCGATAACTCCTCCTCCTTAACCCCTTTTATACCCGATTAACACTCGTCCCAAACCAGTTCCTCTCTGATCGGGTGGATGAACCACCGGTTGCTTATACTCAGTCAAGTCCAAACCTTAGTCGTTGATACTGGTGAACCAGAAGGACTACAAGGTCCGATGAGGTTCCGTTAACAGACCTTCTGGTCACGTTTTTGATTTGTTTAAAAGTGGGTTTGTGATGCACAAAGGTTGTGTGATGTATTTCAATGATCAGTATATAAGGTCGTTAGGCAAAATCGAACGTTTGATCTTGACATAAAGTTCCGACGGTTACCTTCATAAAACTCGATTAAATACACGATTAAAACGGATTAAATGTACGATAAAGACCAGGAATTGAATAAGAACAGATGGAGAAACGTTTTGGGAACATTTAAACGAATTAAAACATTCTTATAACCGGGTTTTGGGTTGGCCGGAATAAAATCCGGTGGTCGGATTCTGGCAAGAACCTACCGGAAATTTCAGGGGAGGGAAGAGCAAGTTTGAAATGCCAAATTCGTCCCTGACTTGTAAAAAGACAACCCTACCTCTGACACTAACGAGATTTTTTAACTGGGTTAGTGAAAAGGACGAATTTGGCAACAAAATCCAAACCTCAGGGAAGGAATTCGCAAAAAAATAAACTTTTGTACTGGAGTGGCAAACTGGCCCAAACCTCAGGGACGAAAATGGCTATTAACTCTATTTTTAATAAATAATACATTTAAAGTCCTTCAAAAGGTAGCTTAATTGGTGAATGGACCTAGGATCCTTCTTGGAGGTCCCAGGTTCAATTCACACGAAGGACATAATGAGAAATGATAGATGACTCCTGGCCTTTGGTCATGAGTTCAAGTCCTGATCTCGTCAGGTTTTACCGGTTCACTACTTTCGTGTCTTCGGGCGGGTATGTGGGTCGGGTTTTCCCTGGAAGCGAGCTGTCAGGCGAGCTAGGGGCTTCGTGCGTCCGGGGTGGGCCTGTGCCCCTGTCTTTGCCACTGGGGGGGCCGCGTACGAAGTACCCGACGTTGTTTAGTTGGCCGTTCAAAAAATAATAATAATAATAATAATAATACATTTAAAAGTACAATTAATAACTTATTTTTCATTTAAACATGATTAATTACATATTCTTGAAAATTTAAATAATTTTTTCATTTAAAAACAAAGCACCACTAACTGATATAACGGTGATATTACCGTAGCCCAGCGGTTGGTTTTTAAATACCGCCAAAATTTACCTACAAATACCTATCATCATCTCATCAATTTTACCATACAAACCCACGGTTACTATATAATGCACTCGAAAATGACACGTTTACAAATATTCCCAGTCAGGATCAAGGTTATAATCGTATAAACAAATAAATAAACAATTATAGGGGGTTAGTGATCAACCTTTGGCGACTACACCGGGATTGTGTTCCATAATTTTTTAAGGAGGGAAATGGAAGGGAAGGAAAGGAAAAGAAGAGGAAAGGAAGATAAAGGAAAGAAAATCTCTTCCTTCCTTTTCTTTTCCCTCTTTTAAGTGAACTCGAGAAAATAGTGTTAATCCCTTATTATAAAAATAAACTTTCAGTTAGAGCATTCACAACCCATCCACCAAATCTCCTCCATCAAATTACACTAAAAATCACTACTTTACCACTAAATTTTTTCTCTCCTAATTAAAATAATCATACTTTTATCATTACATTTTCTCTCTCCTCACTCACAACTACTTACAAAAATATTAAAATATATATAGGGGTGAACGGTAGTTTTTCATATTTAGAGTGGAACAGTGCTTCCACCAAATATTTTGTATCTCCTCCACTCACAACCACTTACACTCACCCCATATAATTTGGTGGACACACTCACATACATTTGGTGGATGGGATGTGAGTGCTCTTCAGTGGCGCAACATAATTGGGGCGGGGAGGGGCGGCCGCCCCCCCCCCCCCCGGATTTTTGCGCAGAAGTTCCGATTATATAGTATTCGTATAGAAATTTTTGAAAATATAGGGTTTCGACCCTCCGAAACTGGTTTTCGACCCCCCGAAACTAGTGACTTCCGACCCCGAACCTTCGGGTCAAGCTTCGCTACTGGTGCTCTTAGCCCCTTTATTTTAGAATTAAAACTCTCCTTTAATAATAAACTATTTTATTATTAAGTCCCTCGTGATCAAACAATTTATTATTTCATAAATAATAATCCACCTTAATGTGAACATATACGATTCGTTTACTAACGTGTAACTTTTCGAATTGTACCGGGTTAGTTAATGTTAACTTTTAATTAACTTTTTTTTATTGGCTAGCGCAGTGGTCTCTTTTTTTTTGTTTTTGAGGAGCCACTGACAACTGACGCGGACCCGGTTCGAAGCGGCGCTATGGCGTCAAACTGGTTTGTTACCCCGAAAGATAACCTAACCACCCAGGCCGGCCAAGGTTGCTGGGGGCTGCCATGAGTCGAACCGGTGACCTCAAACGAGCGGGAACCCACCTAAAGTGGCAAAACCCTCTCACCTCACCTTGCATCCAATGGAAATCAAACTGAAGTCCACATTGGGACCATCAATTCTTTCCACCACTGAACCAAAGGATCATTGGCAACTCTTAATTAACTATCAGGCATTATATCCAACACCCCAAACATCCCATGAGATTGACAAAACCTCCATACTCAAAGTCCTTGGAAACCTTTCTTTTAAAAGTTTTAGTTTTTAAGAAATAAAGATTAGTTTGGTACCCATTAAACACAGTTAGTTAAAAATGCATGTTATGTGTGTGATATAGGGATGAACATTTTTTCCCGAGTACCTATACCCGTACCCATACCGTACCTTTACCGGTACCCGTATCTGTACCGATTTTGAGTACTCGGTATAGCTATCGGTACCCACTTTTACTGATTTCGGTATTCGGTACTTTCGGTATCGGTACGGGTACGAGTACTGATAAAAATGGTACGGGTACCGAATTCTATATACTATTGAATTTCATTATATGTTTTACTTCGTATTATGGTATATATGGTATTCGTATCAATTTTACCTATTTGGTACATGTATCATATTGGTACCCGTGCCAAAATTTTCAATTTGGTACCCATATAGTATTGATACTCGTAATTGTTTACCTACTTGGTACCCATACGAGTGCTTAAAAAGAAAAAAAATAACAAAATGGTACCAAACGGGTACCGTACCGAAATACCGGTACCGATATTCGTACTCGTACCCGTACCGTACCTATATATTCGGTACGGTACTCGGTACCCACTTTTGTTCAAATTCGGTACGGGTATTTTCGGTACAGGTACGGGTATAGGTACGGAGACGGTACCGATCTCATCCCTAGTGTGATAAACACCTTGAACCCATTTAGACACATTTTTAATCGTGTTGAATTGCTTATGGCCCAAGCTCGTTTATCCCAAACCCCTAATGTGTTAAGTCAAAGCCTTGTTAGCGACTTGTGTCAAAGATTATCAGCTCTAACATACAATATTTAGTAAACAAGTCTAATAACAAAATGATAATACAAATTAAAGACCTGATAACTAAAGTTCATATAAAACATTGGTTCACTTAATTTTTTTGTTCTTTTTAGTGGCGAAAAAGGAGTAGAAAGTAGCTTTCAAGTTCGCTTTCTCATAAACCATTAAATCCCATTGGCCATTGGTGACACCAACTTTTTAAAAGTCTATGATTATTTTAACCCTCCAATTTGAATGGAAATGATACGGATAATTAAAGTTGTATATTCAATTCTAATATGTAGTTTAAAGCTCCATTGGCTATGGGTCACCGACTTTTTATTTCAACTAGTAACATGACCTGTAAATGATGCGTCCGAGGCCCGATGTAGACCTCGAATTGATTAGTCTAAGCGTTATGTCGTGCGTTAACCATATGAGAACATATGTTTTGACGTATTCGGTTCAACTCAGTGTAACCTATATAAACATTGTGGTCGAATCAAAACGTAAAGTAAATTGAATTCATATCGTAACGTACTGTAAAAAATATAGCGATTATGTTTGAGCTGACTAACATACATAAAATAAGCACGAAAGCATATTATATTTAAGTTGACTCATTTCAAAAAGAAAAGTTTACGTCTAAACGTAAACCAACTCCAATTTATATCGACACGTCAATAAAAATACCCACGTAAAAAAGTTAGTTTTTTTTTTTAAATAAATGAACGAAAGGGGTAAACTCAAAACTTTAAAAACTCAAGGAGGTCAACGACAAATTAGTTTAAAAAAAAATAAATTAACGAACAAAAATTAGTGAAGAAAAATAATATGTTAAAAACATATATTATATATGGTACATAAATAACGTTGAAACATTGGAAACTTGAGGGATTAATTTGTAAAATTTGTAATATGAAGTAATAGTCTAAGGACTAAGATTGCCATTTTGTGAAACTTTGGCAGTAACAAATTCAAGGGACTACAATTACAATTTGGTGAAAATATGGGGGTGTCGGTGCAAAACCAACAGACATTTCCCTTTAAGATATATAAGATCTAGTAATATGACATGCGAAGAATGCGTCGCGGGCCCATTGCAAACATCGAACGAATTAGTCCAAACCTTATGTGATGCATTAAACATATGAAAATGCATGTTTCAATGTATTCGATCCAAGTCAATGTAACATATATAAACATTAAGGTTGGATCAAATCGTAAAGTAGATCGAATTTATACCGTACAATCATAACGTATTATATGTGATACGACTTATACATACTAAATTTACCAAAAAAAGATAAAAGAAAAACTGACATTTGTAATCAAAATGGGTTAATTAGAGCTTTAAAAAAAAAAAGAAACCGCAACATGACATATAAAAACACTTTGGGTAAACATGAGTGTTTTGCAAAGTGAAGAACCAAAGTCACGGGTGTAAACACCAACGTACATAAAATAAACACGAAAACATATATAATGTAGACCAATTCGAATTTATACCGACACGTATATAAATATACGCACATAAAAAATAGTTTCTTTGAAGTAAAGGTACGAAAAGAAGTAAACTCGAAACTTTATAAACTCGAAGGGTTAAAATGTTATTTTTACTAAATTCCTAAACACAGCGACAAATTAGTTATTTTAGAAAGTAAATTTAGCGAACATATATATTATTGAAGAAAAAATAAATTAATAAAAAAACGTAATAGGTTAAAAACATGTGTGTATACACATTTGATTATGTTTTAAATTGTTACTTTTTTAGGGTTTTTTTATACAATACAATGAAAAAAATTACAACACATTTTTCTTAAAATGTTGATCACCAATATTAACTTTTGGCTATAGATTTCATTTACTAAAAGTTGATCACCAATATTAAAAACTAGATTATATCTAATAAGTTTTTTGGGATAGATAAATCTATTATGATATGATAAAATATGTGTTATGATGTAACATAGAAATTAATGTACTACAAAATGAAAAACAACAATTTTAATCGTGTGAATAAGAATGAAAATGTATATTAAAAAGAAGATGTATGTTTGGATGAGGAGCAGAGCTAGAAACAACCATTGCAAGACGTGGTTAAGGCGGTAGTCTTGAATGTGTGACTTTTTTCTTTTTGGAAATGAGTGGTTTTAACATATTCTGCTCTTGATGAAAATATAATTCATAGTTTGAACATGATTATTGACTTGCCTATACATTATTAATGAATTACCTGAACACATTGTGTTTTTTTCCTGTAAACCGACAAAAAAATCTTTTTTTTTCTTCGTTTTTTGTATAGCACTATGGTACTTGTTAGGAAGATAATAAAACGTTCGTTAATTTGGTGTAATTTTTTTTTTTAAATCTCGGATATAAAAGTTATTAACGTTTTAAATTGTGGGGGAAACATGAGAAAGAAAGACACTTTTGTATGGAAAAAAGGAGGATGTCACATGACACACTCAAGGGGAGAGGATGACCTCTTTGAATGTCATGTAGGATTTCATACTTTGAAATATTAATCTATATCTATATCTATCTATACTTACCATAATAGGAGAGTCGTGAGTGACATAAGAAAGCTGAGTTGTCAAGCGTAGAGATAGGCCAGCAATGCCCGTGTGATGCGAAAATGATGTCATTAATCAGTTTAAAATATTCAGAAAAATATGTGGGCTAGTTGAATTTACCACTGTTGGCCTCAACAGAGTCTGTTTGTATTTAATCTTGATTAATGAACAGTTGTTCAAAGTAAGAATGGAGCTCACGTCTTAAGTAGCAGATGTTATGTACATCTGTTAGCAGTTGTTAAGCCTCTAAGTTTGAATTTTAAGAGGAAAATTTCAAATTAACATAGGGAAACGTGGTTCATTAATTATGCTACAGGTATATAATCATATTCCTTATAAGCACATAACAAATTTAGCCATTCATAATATCATCTTTGAATTTTCTAAACAAAGTTTTTCAATTTTCCTTCATAAAACATATCTTTAAAACCATGTCAATGTCAGTGGAAAATACTAAAAACAATCGTAGTTTTATTCGTGATTTGAATCCAGCTAAAGATATGTGGAACATGAAGGCTCGAATCATACGAAAGTGGAATCAAAGTTATAAGATGGAGGTGATATTCATCAATGAGCAGGTAACGTTTATATCTTGGTTTTCTTTTTTTTATTCTGGAACACGTGCTCTTTTCTTAATACTTTTTGCTTTGTATTCATCGTCAATCATCGATGAGCAGGTAATGATGTTTTCTTTATGGTTATTTGCAGGGTGATAAGATTCAAGGTCCTATTAAGGGACCTTTGATGCAAGTTTTTGACAGTCAACTTGAAGAAGATGATGTGGTAGTGATATCTAAATTCGGTGTCGGTGAAAACAAGGACCTCTACAAACTTATAGCACATGAATACAAAATCACTTTTTATCATTGTACGGTTTTAAAGGGTTGGGAAGGTGTTGAGTATGGTTTCAAGTTCATTCTTTCTAAAGATACTAGTGGGTTGGCCCGCGCGATGCGGCGGGTACATAACCTCTAATACAACGCTACTATACGCAATCTAAAAGACATGTTATAAGATGCTAGTCGCACTCTAAAGCATTTAAGAAGTCGTTAATGTTCTCTAAATATTTTTGTTTAATAAGAATTGGGGACCAAATCCCGGCTTAGTGATATGATAGTTATGAATGTGAAATATTTTTGTTGTAAACTATCTCGTCAAGGCGAATAGGCGCAATTACGATAGCCAGAATGGCATGTAAAATAGAAAATAAAAAAATTATTCACTTTATTCATCTATGCTTTAGTGATTGCACAAAATTGACTAAACATGATGTATTGATGGTTAATGATAGAGTTTATGAGTTGCATTATTATTTGGTACAATTGCTATTAAAAGTGGTACATAAGGGTATAAATGAAACAAAGAGGGTAAAAATTTGGAGATTACACTTGAGGCTTTTGGTATGCCATCTTAACTTTGACATTTTGGACATTTTTGGCCATGGCTCCCCCTTTATAATGTAGTATAGAAGTATAGATATAGATATAGATTATTAACCGAGAAGCTAATAATCCGTTTAGCGTTGGTTTGTATTTTAGTTTTTATCTTAGAATAAACTTTGATATACAGTAGAGTTGAATATTGTTGCTTTAAAGTTAACAGATGTTTGATAAAATTATGTTTTTTTTTTTATTTTTATAGATGTTGCTGGAAGTGTAACTTGGTGTGGGGATTTGGATGTGTTTGGACGACCTCCTAAAGAAACCAAACGGATGAATCTTGATATTCAAGACTTGGAGTAAGGATTCCTTAATATTGTTATAGATTTTTTTGAAAAAGTATTGTTTCTACTTTTCACACATCTGACAGTTAATAAAAATATTTTATTTTTAAGGTGAGTCTTATGTTTCAAAAGTTGAAAACAATCATTATTAGAATTGCAAATTTAAGTTATGTAATAAATGGGATCAAGAAGTTAATTCTTGATTGATTGTTTTATTTTGTATGTGGACCTCATTATTGATGTAATAAATTATCTCTAATTAATGTATAGTATTAAATTTTTGTATATGTTTTACATCTATGGTTCTGTTGTTTTGTTGTAGAGGTATGATATTGCGATGTACATTGTGGAATTCTTATGCGATACAGTTTAAGGACTTCATTTCCAACAAGAATTTCAATGAGTATCTAATGGCCGTTATCCAACATGGAAAGGTTAAGGACTGGAACGGTAACTTCTGTTCATTTGTTGTTATTTTAAAAAAATATTAATAGAAATGAATTCACTAAAGATATGTATATTGTGAAAATTTTAGAATGAATTACAGTTCAAAGCGATAAGTTTGGATCTCGCCTCTTTCTCAATCTAGAAATAGATGAACTTGATGAGCTAAGGAGGAGGTACTATGTATTTATATTTATATCGGCAAATTTCAATTTTGTATTAGCTAATAGATGTAATTGTTTGCACATTTTTATAGTTTTATATTGAAACAAGAACAAGAGTCTAGTTGTACTTCTCAAACCGTCCTTTCTTCCCAGATTATTTATCCATTGCGTCAGGAATTCATAGTTGGAGCCCAGAAGAAGCATGTTGATGAACTTATCGAGATTCAAGAGGTTTCAATATTTTATACATAGCTTGGATATTTGATAAGTTTATTATATGTTTCTTTTCTATAAAAGTATATATTGTATATATATTGTGTTTGCAACCGATGTCTTGTGTTGTGGTTGCAACCATAAAAAGTGTGGAAGAAAGCTATGGTTGGTTTTATGTTGCGTGCCGCAAGTGTTACTAGAAAGTTTTAAGTAAATCAAAATATTTGCAATATGCTAAAGAAGTGTGTGAAGTAATTCTCAAATTGCTTGCTACTGCGTTGGTTTGTCGAAAATGCCAGTGTGAATGTACTTCCATTACCACAAAGTATGCAAAGCAGTAGATATATACACTTTTTTTATTTCCAGTTTGTTCATTTCATCTCTTACAAGTTTTTTAGATAAAAATATGTTTCTTAGATAAAATATGTTTCTATTTGTTTTAGGTTCAAGATTGTTAGGATCTGAGTTTGTTTGTTTTGATTGTTTAACTAAATGATGGTAATGATGAAATGAAAATAGAATGAAAGTGCAGCGGAATAATAAACTGTAAATCAAAACAAGAGAGTAAATGTTTTTAGATCGAATGCTTTCATTAATTCAAAGATTACAATCGTACAAGTTACTCCCCCTCAGCCTGATCACACAGTGTTTGTCAGAGAGAATGTTTTGTGTGTGATGCAATAGAACAGTACATGCACTGTTCTATTTATAGACTGACTCAAACCACTGATGACCTAGGCTGACGTCACCTAAGACAGTGACCTCTAACAGAATAACAAACTTAAACATCTGCTATACAAACTACTGTTACATTGAAAGCACTGATATTAAACAGCTGTTGAAGATAAACTCTGATGGATCTTGTATCCACTGCTGGAGCCTAAGTGCTGTTGGTTCCAGCAGTGCTTTGGTCTTCAGTACTTGTATCAGCAGTTGCTCTTCATCAGACCTTTGGTCAGCAGTTGTTCTTCATCAGTTGTTTCCTCAGCAGTTCTTTATATCAGCAGTTGTTGAGCAGTTGTTTGGATAGAACAGTAGTTAGGGTCAGCAGTCTTTTGGGAGAAGCAAGTTGTAAAGACTGTTTATTCAAGGATCAAATAGATAGCATATTTTGGCTTTCCAATCATCTGTTCTTCTCCAGGTCAGCAGACCCAACAATCTCCCCCTAGAACAGATGATGCCAAAACTCAGCTTTATTCATTGATCTTTATTTCTCATCAGACTTTATCTGATTTGACCTTTGAATTGTAGTTCAAAGTTCAGAGCAAATAAGTCTTCTTCATCTCTTTCTAGATCCAGATTTAGCAGTGCTTGGTGATCTTCTGCACATAGGCTGTAAGCATCATCCATGCTGATCTTCTGAACCTTTCCATCTGACCTGAGCAATGTCAATTCGTGGTTGTCTTTATTGACCTTCCACTTTAGAATTTTTGAGTCAGTGGATTTGCTGAGATGAACCTTTATTCTTGATGAGTTGGGTGAAGGTGGTCTTCCAATGAGTTCTCTGAGTTTCTCTGTTGTAGGATCAGAGAAATAATGTATTTGATTAAAGAGCCCTTCCTTGATAAATGTATCAGCAAACTTTCTTTGATCTTCCTCTGACATCTCCTTCTGCTTTTTGAACTGTCTACTTGCAGCAGCTGTGAGATCAGAGGTTTCAAGTAAGCTGTCCAGATTAAAAGTCTGTTGGGGTCTCTTCATCATTGGCTCATCAGTGTAAATTGGTTTTCTTGGAAGGCTGGGATCCTTCTTTCTATTCTCTTCCAGACTTTTGTAGGTTTCAACCAATCTTAGCTCTGACCATCTGGAAACAGACCTCATCTCCCCATAATTGGCAGCTACAATCTCCTGCCTCATCCTTTTGAACTTCAAGGCTCTGACTGGGTCTCTGCCTTTGCCAAAATTAGGAGTGGAGACTTTAGCTTTGGGGTCTTTGGCCATTTCTTCAATTCTGATCAGTTCTTCTCTCAAAGCATGAGTAGTCCAGCCATTGAACTGCTTTTTGTTTGCTTTGTAAGGCTTGGTTGCCATTATCTGTTCAAGAAGGGATTCCCTTACCTCCTTTTCCAAATCTACACTGAGAGGCATGGTGGACATGGAATTGCTCAGGGTCTTAGCAAAGTCTTCAATCCTTCTGAGTTTGCTAAGCTCTGCTGAATGGATGCCCTGAGCAGTCCTGTCATCCTTCCCTTTGCACTTCTCCCTGATGATGGCATCCACCTGCTCACCCTTGTATTTCAGATAAGTATCAATATTAAGGGGAACAGGGAAGTTTGGGAGAGATGGGAAGGATCTTTCAGATGGTTGTTCAGTATTGTAGAAGGATTGTAATTCCCCCTTGAGTAGATCAAGTTCAAGGGGATACTGAACAACCAATGGTGTAATGGTTGGTGGTGGTCTATGGGTTTTGAATTTGGATGTATGTGGTGAGAATGATGTGAGTGGAATGGCTGTGATGGGAGGAGTGGATTGGGCAGTTGAAATGGTGGTTGGTGATGTGTGTATATTTTCATCATGCAAAACAAAGGTTGATTTTCTCTTCCTTGTGTACATGATTTTTGGTGAAGGTGATTTGGTAGCAGTGGTTGGATTAACATCTGTTGGCCTTTTAGAAGAACCAGCAGATGTTGGGGTTTTGGCTGGTGATGTAGGTTTGGTGGTTGTTTGTTCAGGTGTGTGTGTTGGTTTGGGTATAATGGTTTCAGTGGTGTGGGTAGTTTCAGTGTTTTGGGTGGCAGTGGTTTCAGTAGCAGTGGTTTTATCAACAGAGGTTTTCAACTTAGATGGTGGTTTTCTAATATGCTTGGCAGGTCTTTTCATCCTTTTAGAGGATCCCACATCTTCAGTTTCCCTTTGTTGTTTCTTTTTGAGTTCAACTAATGACTCTGCTTTTACTTCCAAAGTGTCAGCTCTTTTCTGTTTCTCTTGAGCAGCCTTTTCAGCTTCTAAGTTTGCAGAGTCATCTACTGCTTTATTCTTCTCAGTGGTTTGTTGTGGTGGTGCTGTTGGTGTTGCTTGTTGTTGTTGTTGTGGAGCTGATTTGGTAGACTCTGGTTTCTTGGCAGACTTGGCTTGACCTTTTTGAGAAGGAGGACAACCAAAAGGATCTAGTTTTGGTAGCCTATCTCTGCCACTCTCCCCCTTTTTGGCATCATCAGCCGTGAAAACATCATCATTTTCATCCCTGAGGATGGTGGTAGGGGCAGAGCCAGTAGTCTTCAGCAGGTGATCCTTGATGGCTTTGATATCAGCATGGGTATCTTTGTACCTTGCATCTACCATATTCCTGATCTCAGCCATGTAGGTTTCATGTGTCTGATCAGCCAATTTTCTGTGAGCTATGATGATGGGGGAAACTGATTTCCATAACTCATTGGCTATATCAGCTGTGGATGGTTGACTCTTGGAGAGATCTGCAATTGAGCTCAGTAGAAGCTTGACATCAGATTTGATGTCAGCAACAGAGGTTTCAATAACAGAAACTCTGTCCGTCAATTCTTGGTATTTTGACCCATCTCCTAAATTAATAGGATCATCTGAGTCCCTACCAGTGGTAGTTCTACCTGATTCAGGCCTAATAGGTGAATCAGATGCCCCTTTGTCTTGGTACTGGGGACTTCCAACTGTTTTTGGAGACACTATAGTGGCTTCAACAGTTGTTGCCTTCAAGGGAGTCTTAGCTATGAAATCACTGTCCTGATGTGAGACAGTGGTCTCTACATCAGTAGTGGCTGCTCCACTTGAAAACTCACCTAGAGTTTCATTGAACCCAGGTGGTGTAACCTCCTCTTCTGTTTGTGGGATAGCAGATTGAATATTCTCAGGGCCAGTCACTTGTTGGAGTATACTCTCAGTGACAGGTGGAAGAGAGGAACTGGGATCTTCCCGAGATTTTTCAATTGCTTCAAACAGAGGTTGCATTGTTTGTGGGACATGTGATGGTGAGAGTGGTGGAGTAAGAAGAGAATTAGCCCTGGGAGAGGGGCTTGTGAACATATGGTCAAGTGACTCAAATGCATCATGATGTGTGTCCCCTTGGCTTACAACATGATCCTTTTGAGAGGATTCATGAGGAGTTTGGTCAGGTGGAGGTATGTCCAACTGTTGTGAGGAAGTAACAACAGTGGTTTCATGTTGCTTTTGTTGTGCAACAGAGGTTTCTTCTGGTACCTCAACATCCAGAAGCCTCATTTGTGGTTGAGTGGTGGTTTTTGTGGATGGATGTTTCCTTTTGGAAGAGGCTGGTGTGGGTTTCACAGCACTGGATGTAGTGCCATGATCACCAGGAGCAGTGGGCTCAACAACAGAGGTTTTGACAACAGTTGTTGCCTTTGTCCTCTTTGTTTGTGTTTTAGAAACTTTTGACACTTTAGACACTTTTTCTTGGGTGCTTCCACCCAGCATTCTTGTGAAAGTTTCATCAGTTAAGCTTTTCATTTGCATAGCAGCACCCTTTTTGAAAACTTTTTCTGGTAATAATTTTTGTAAGATTACACTGAGAATTCTTGGGTAAATAAGAAAAGCATTGTTTGACCCAGACTTGACTGCTTTCACATTTGATACCAAGTCCATGAACAATCCCTGGGAAAGATTGAAGTCAGAGTTTGACAACATAGCATAACCCAGATATTGCATCCTCAATGGAATTTCATTAAAGGATGTGGACTTAGCAGAGACACAAAGAAGAAGAGTATGGAAGAAAAATTTCATGACTGGAGGGAAAAACTTTTTGAAAAGAGTTGATCCAGTCATCTGACCATCATACCCTCTTTCTTGGAACTCAGTGTGAAGCTCTGTTTTAGTAAAGGAATCCTTACCTGCCAGGTCATTCAGTGTGAAGGTTGTGGATATGATATCAGGGGTAATGACGATACTGGTTTCTCCAATTTTGGAAATAATGGAGGTAGGCTTTTTGTCTTGTAGTAAAAACTCAGCATTCAACCAAAATTCTTGGAGTGTATCCAGATAAATGGGGGCGTTGGCGGTTAGGATGGGTAAGTATTTGGAGTTAAGGAAAATGTCGATGGTGGAATGAAATGGAGTGTTGTCATCTGTTTTAATCAGATAGGGGAGACAATTGTGTGTAGCTTTGGCTTGAAGATCCATTGTAATGGATTTCGAAGGTGAAAATGATTGAAGATTGATGAAGGGTTTGAAAGTGAAGAGGGCGGTTTACAGTATTTTGAATACAACGAGACAGTGTAACATCTGTTGTGGTAAAACAGGGTTTTTATAGGCTCAATGAAACCGCTGATGTGGCCAAACCTCTGCCTATATGAGCAGACGTGGCAATCATCTGATGGATGTAACAGTATTTTTTTTTTTAATATAGTATATATATATATAGGCGGACAGTTGTTTTATCTGAACAGATGTTCTGAAACAGATTTTTCAACTAACAGTTGTTTTATCTGATCAGATGTTTTGAAACAGACTTTTCAACCAACAGTGGATATGAATGAAACAGTGGTTGTTTTATCTGATCAGATGTTATAAACAGATTTTTCAACCAAACAGCTATTAAAACATTGAATTTCTGAACCATTTTATTATATTGTTTTAAAAAAAAATTATTTGTTTAATCCATGTTTAACATACCAATTCTGGAAATCAGATTTGTAAAGGTAGATGTGTCTAAAGCTTTTGTTAACACATCTGCCAACTGATCCTCTGTTGGAACATGGTGTAAAGAAATCAAACCTTTTTCATAGCTGTCTCTGACAAAATGATGTCTTATGTCAATGTGCTTGGTAGTGGAATGAGAGACTGGATTCTTGATGATATTTTTAGCAGCTTGGCTGTCCAACATGAGTGGAGTCCTAAGTGCAGTTATCCCAAAATCCAGTAGTTGATTTTGAAGCCACATGAGTTGGGCTGTACAGCTTGCAGCAGCAATGTATTCAGCTTCAGCTGTTGAAGTTGAAACAGCTGCCTGCTTTTTGCTTTGCCATGAAACTAAGGCATTCCCTAGAAATTGGCACCCTCCTGAAGTGGATTTTCTTGTGGTGTGACAGCCAGCAAAGTCACTATCTGAATAACCTGAAAGCTCAATGTTTCCATTAGCAGGATACCAGATACCAAGTGTGGGAGCACCTTTGAGGTATCTGAATATCCTTTTCACAGCAATAAGGTTTGACTTTCTGGGTGAAGCCTGGGATCTGGCACAGACACAGGTAGCAAACATAATGTCTGGCCTAGATGCAGTTAGGTACAATAAAGACCCAATCATACATCTATAATGTGTTTGATCAACCAGTTCATCCTTGTCATCAATAGTGAGCAGCTTGACTGTACTCATAGGTGTGCTACATGGCTTACAATCATTCATCTCAAATCTGGTTAATAAGTTCTTTACATATTTGTTTTGGTGAATGAATGTGCCATTTTGCAGTTGTTTCACTTGAAGACCAAGGAAACACTGAAGCTCACCCATGGCACTCATCTCAAACTCTGCTGTCATGAGTTTTCTGAACTCTTCACACATTTGGTTACATGTGGATCCAAAAATGATGTCATCCACATATATTTGAACAATCATTAAGTGTTTCCCTTTCCATTTAAGAAATAAAGTTTTGTCAATTTTACCTCTTGTGAAGCCAATGGATAAGAGAAATGTGGAAAGAGTTTCATACCAGGCTCTTGGTGCTTGTTTGAGTCCATACAAAGCTTTGTTGAGCTTGTAGACATAGTCAGGATGGAATGTGTCTTCAAAACCAGGTGGCTGACATACATAGACCTCCTCCTGAATTTTGCCATAAAGGAAAGCACATTTGATGTCCATCTGATACACCTTTATATTGTGGTTGACAGCAAAGGCTAAAAAGAGTCTGATGGCCTCTAGTCTAGCTACAGGAGCAAAGGTCTCATCATAATCTATTCCTTCTTCTTGTCTGAAGCCTTGAACCACAAGCCTGGCTTTATTCTTGACAACAATACCCCTTTCATCAGTCTTGTTTTTGAAGACCCACTTTGTTCCTATAGGACAAACATCCTTAGGAAGTGGTACAAGCTCCCATACTTGTTGTCTTTTGAACTGAAGGAGTTCTTCTTGCATGGCTTCTACCCAACTGTTGTCTTTCAGTGCCTCTTGGTACTTGACAGGTTGTGTGAGGGATAAGAAACCTGCAAAAAGACAGATATTTGAGGATTGGCTTCTTGTGAGCACACCCTCTCTGATGTTGCCAATGATTTGGTCTGGTGGATGAGCTCTTAAGTAAATAAGATCTCCTTGATATGGAACAATGGCATTTTGAGGTGATGGACAGAGGTTTGGTGACTCTGTTGGTGTAACATCTGTTGGTACTTCTGTAGTGCCATCAGATGTTTGAAATGGTAATGGAGGAATGGGTCCAAGTGGTGTGAAACTTGACTGACTTTTGTCAACAGATGATTGACTTTTGTCAACAGATGATAGGTCAGTGGTTGTGAGGGGTGAGGCAGAGGTTTGAGGATAGGACTGGCCAACAGTGGTTGACACAGCTGTGGCAGAGTTTTGACAATTGTTTTGAACAGCTGCTTCCTCTGATGCAGAATAGACTTTGTAGTGACTGGGGATCACAACATCTGTTCTGTAATCTTGCTGTGGAGACTGTGGAATACCTGCATTGTTAGTTTTAACAGTGATATCTTCAAATTTGAATTTATCTAAATCAAATAATTCAGCAGGGTTTGCAGGGATTTTCAGAGATGAAAGTTCATTGAACTTAACATTCAAAGTTTCTTCTATTGTCTTAGTCCTTGTGTTAAACACTTTGTAGGCCTTAGCAGTAGAAGAATATCCCAGAAAATAACCACAGTCTACTTTGGCTGCAAATTTTGAAATGGAATCTTTAAGATTTAAAATGAAACATGGGCAGCCAAAGATTTTGAAGAATGAGATTAATGGTTTGATTTTGAACAAAATTTCATAAGCAGTTTTTTGATGTCTGGGGTTGATCAAAACTCTGTTTTGAACATAGCAAGCAGTGTTTACAGCTTCTGCCCAAAAGGACAGTGGCAAACCAGAATCTGCTAGCATGGTTCTTGCAGCTTCTATAAGAGTTCTATTTTTCCTCTCAACTACCCCATTTTGTTCTGGTGTTCTTGGGATGCTGAACTGCCTCACAATCCCTTTTGACACACAGAAGTCATCCAACTCCTTATTTTTAAACTCTGTTCCATTGTCACTCCTGAAGACTTTTACTGGCAAGTCATATTGCTTTTCAACCTTGGTGACAAAGTCCTTCAATATACCTGCAGTCTCATCCTTAGAGTGTAAAAAGTAAGTCCATGTAAACCTAGAAAAATCATCAACTATGACAAGACAAAATCTCTTTCTTCTTAGACTCATGATTTTAACAGGGCCAAACAAGTCCATGTGCAACAGTTGTAAACACTGACTAGTTTTGGACTCATCAATGGATTTGTAAGAGCTTTTATGTTGTTTCCCTTTTAAACAAGAAACACAATGCTCATCACATTTAAATTCTTTTGATGGTAAACCTCTGACAAGGCTTTGTTTTGAGAGTGTGTTGATAGTATTAAGGTTGGTGTGACCCAATCTCCTATGCCACAATTCTGTCTCCTTAGTGGAGGCAGCAGAAAACAGACAGACATTTGCCATAGGATTGTCCTTTAACATATCAACAACATACACATTGCCACTTCTATGAGCAACAAGCTGTGCTTTGCTCTCAGCAATAATGGTATCAATCTTTTTCACCACTTCTGGCCCAATAATCTTACAAGTTTTCTTTGTGAAAAATGAGCCATAACCTTTGTCACTCATTTGTGAAACACTCAGAAGATTAAACTTGAGATTATCAATAAGATTGACATTTTCAAACTTGAGTTTTCCAGCCTGTACAGTCCCTGAACCCAACACCTTACCTTTAGAATCATTACCAAAGGATATATCACCCCCTCCATGAGCCAAGAAGTCCAGAAGTAGGGCTCTACATCCTGTCATGTGCCTGGAACCTCCACTATCTACATACCAAAGACTATCTAAACAAGCAGAAGCTCCCTGCACATCAGTAAATGATTAGTTTTGGTGAGTGTCCAAAGCCAAATTGGCTTTGGATGGGTCCTCAGACCTTTCAGACTCAAGCTTTGGAAGGTGATCAGTGGTTTGGACCAATTTCTGAATTAAGGTCAACAACTGCTGCTGACCATTTGCCAGTGCTTGGATGTCAACACTTGGGGCAGCAGTTGTTTGATCACTTCCTGACAGATGATAATACCCATATGGATTTCTGTTCACTCTTGGTTTAGAGGGTCTTTTTGGCTCCTCATAAACATGTGGCAGACTGTGACATGGAGGTTGACCATAACCTCTTGGGTATTTGCTTGTGGGTGGAGCATCTGTTACTTGGACATCTCTAGAAGCAGATGTTTCAAGCCTTTTCGTAACAGATGTTTGGGCAGGTGTGAAGGTCTGTTTGGGCTTTCCTTTTGGAGTACTAACCACAGGATTTGCAAGAGTTTTTGCTTTGTATTCTTGTATTTTTACATCAAAATTTTTGAGATACAAGCACTCTTTAGTCTTGTGATTCTTTTTCCCACATATTGAGCATGTGGCTTTGGAATCACATTCACTTGTTCCTTTGTTGATATCATATGCTTTTAGAAGAAAACAGTTTTTGGTGACATGATTCTTCTTTTCACAGAAATCACAAAACAAGTTAACAGTCTTTTCTTTCTTCTTCCCCTTTTCAGTTTTCTTTTCAGCAGATGTTTGAGCATCTGCTGGAGAATCTTTCAGGGGAATGACTTTTGCCAAGGGAATGACCCTTGCCTGAGGAGCTGTCTTTCCCTCAGGAGTTTTAAAATCTACAGGTTTATAGTTCTCAAGAGTATCACACTCATCAGACCAAGTAGGTTTAAATTCATACTTTTCAAGTTCAGCAAAAGATGAGGAACCTTCTGGTTTTTCAAGAATAATTTTCTTACCATTTGGTTCAGTGATTTTAATCTCTTGACCCTGCAGGTTTGTTGGTACTATCTCAACAGACTTTTGACTCCTTGTGTCAGTGTTTTCAAAAGCTGGAGCAGTGGTTGCAAAACCAAAGCCAAACTTCACATGACTTTTGGTTTGTTTGTTGAGTAGCATCTCAAAACCTCTACATGATTCCACCCATTTTTTACATTCAACTTGGGTGGACTCAAGCTCACTTTTACAACTTTGATATTTTGTTATCATAGTTTGGAGCTGGTCTTTGGTTATAGTTGCTTCATGTTTTAAACTGCTAATTTCAGATTCTTTTGCAGTTAAACTTGTTTTCAAATCTTTTGTGAGTTTTTCAAATTTAACTTCATCATCCAAAATTTTCTTTCTAAGGTTTTCATTCACCTCTTTGATGTTAGCAAATGCTATTACACATTTGTCAGAACACAATTCTTTAAGAATTTGAGGAGATACCTTAGCAGCAGCCATCAAAGCACAATCACACTTGCACTCACATTCATCAGATGCACCCCAGGGATCTGAGAGATTCACAACCTCTTCTTCAGGTTTTTCACCTGCAACAGCTTCACTAACAATATCATCAGTCACAACATCAGATTCAGTTACCACTTCCTCAGATTCAATCTCATCTACCATAGCCATGAAACAAAAATTTTCTGGTTCATTTTCAGCTTTGGCAACTAGTGCAAAATTCTCATCTGTTAGCTCATCAGGTAGACTGCTCCAATCAACAAAGCCTTGTGTAAAGAAGCTCTGTTGACTGGTCTCTGCAGGAGCAGAGGATGGAGCAGCAGTCGTTTGTACAGGTGGTTGAGCAACAGGTGTTTGCACATAATGAATCTGAGGAACAGTGGTTTGGACATACTGGACAGGAACAGTGTTTGAGAACTGTGCAAAATGAGCAGTGTTTTGCACATTTGGTCCAGGGGTATTATAGGAATTCTGATAAGTGTTGGTCTGTGGTCTTTGATTTGGATAGGTTATCATAGGTGTACCATGTTGACCCCTACATTCCCTAGCAAAATGACCAAACCTATGACATTTATAACACTTGATCTTTGATTTATCCAACCCAACCTTAGATCTGCCAGTCAACCCTGGAAACCTTCTCCCAGTTTTCTTGTAAAAATTATTAGTTCTTACACTGAGAAGGGCCAATTGGTGCATAATGTCCATTTCTTCCAAATCATCAGGGTCAAAGTATTTCAGGTCATCATACTCAAAGGATATATTGTCAGATGCCTGTATATCACCACCACTTGCTGTGAAAGCATAGTTTGGTGAATAAGAATCAGAGTTAAAACCTGAGTTAAAACCTGAAGTTATGTCAATAAAATGATCATAACTCTGATCCTTTGTGTTTCCAGGCACCTCATCATGACCCAAAAGTGCTGTATTCCCAAACACATAGTCATCAGACACTTTTCCAGAGTCCTGGAGCTTCTTTTTCTGGTTAAGCTCTCTTTCATAGGTCAAGAGCTTACCATGAAGCTGGGTCAGTGATAGGTCTTTAAATCCTATTGAGTTTCTCATTACAATAGCAATAGTGTCCCATTTGTCTGGTAATGATCTTAAAAACCTATGGTTCAAAGTTGAATGAGGGTAAGTAAGACCAACCAATTTTAGTTCACTAATTAAGCAATTAAATCTCTCAAACTGTTGAGTTAATGACTCTCCTTTGACATGACTGAATGTTTCATATTGTTGGTTAAGTATTTCACGGTTGTTTTCAATAACCTCCTCAGTCCCACCAAACTGCTCTTTCAGTGCATCCCACAACTCCTTTGCACTGTTACAGTGTAACAACCCAGCATATATATCATTGGGTAGAGCCATGGCCACAATACTGAAGGCCTTAGCATCTAGCTCAATTTTCTGAAAATCCTGGTCGGAGTAGTTTTCAAGTTTCTTTGGCTCAAACACTTTGGGATCTTCAGTACTCGGCACAGTCGGAACATGTGGTCCGAAGATAACCGACTTCCAACACCCAGTGTTTTGTTGAGCTAGAACATGGCTCATCCGACGTTGCCAGATATTGTATTCAGATCTGACAAGCATCGGTGGCTTGTTGTTCGTGCCAGTGTTATGTGGATCGTGATTGATAGAAGCCATTCTCTGATTTTTCAAAAAACAAAGTCTGTTTAACAACGGTTGAAACGAAATTAAACTATTACTCTGTTTTCAATCAAACTGACAAACGATATCAATAATTGTGAGCTGATTATTAAATTGATTTGTTAGATCGAATTTAATTGACCAAGCTCTGATACCAATTGTTAGGATCTGAGTTTGTTTGTTTTGATTGTTTAACTAAATGATGGTAATGATGAAATGAAAATAGAATGAAAGTGCAGCGGAATAATAAACTGTAAATCAAAACAAGAGAGTAAATGTTTTTAGATCGAATGCTTTCATTAATTCAAAGATTACAATCGTACAAGTTACTCCCCCTCAGCCTGATCACACAGTGTTTGTCAGAGAGAATGTTTTGTGTGTGATGCAATAGAACAGTACATGCACTGTTCTATTTATAGACTGACTCAAACCACTGATGACCTAGGCTGACGTCACCTAAGACAGTGACCTCTAACAGAATAACAAACTTAAACATCTGCTATACAAACTACTGTTACATTGAAAGCACTGATATTAAACAGCTGTTGAAGATAAACTCTGATGGATCTTGTATCCACTGCTGGAGCCTAAGTGCTGTTGGTTCCAGCAGTGCTTTGGTCTTCAGTACTTGTATCAGCAGTTGCTCTTCATCAGACCTTTGGTCAGCAGTTGTTCTTCATCAGTTGTTTCCTCAGCAGTTCTTTATATCAGCAGTTGTTGAGCAGTTGTTTGGATAGAACAGTAGTTAGGGTCAGCAGTCTTTTGGGAGAAGCAAGTTGTAAAGACTGTTTATTCAAGGATCAAATAGATAGCATATTTTGGCTTTCCAATCATCTGTTCTTCTCCAGGTCAGCAGACCCAACAAAGATGAAACTAGCAGTGTATCGTTTGTCATGTTTGATAAAGATGTGATCAGGATCATTGGAGCTGCTGCATGTGATATTAGGGAAAGGCAGTTGAAGGAAAATGACACAAAAAGTTTGCCGCATGAGTTGTCTCGAATTGTTGAAAAAAAATTGGCATTCAAAATCAATGTTTCTGATTACAATCTTACGAATGACTACCATGTGTACACTGTGGCCAAGATTTGTGATGATCCTGTTATAATTGAAGAGTTGGTTGACGGAAATGAGAATATAGAGGATAATTATGGCGAGGTATTTATTCAAATTCTTTCGTAATAACCATTTATTTTCAGTTGAGGTTCAAATCTGTTATGTTTTTTTTTGGTATATGAGCACTTTTTAGGTCACCCAGGGAGGTTGTGAAACCAAATCTGTTAACCTTTCAGAATCTTCGCAAGTTGGGTTTCAAGTTATGTCTAAGGTGAGTATGCCTTTGTGCAAGTAAGTCTAAGTTGTTGCTACAGTTTGTATTCTTATGTAACATTTTATTAGTTGTTTTGTGATTTGCTTGAAGGATGATGTGTCTGTTTATGCTGGAGTGGATTCTGTCACAAGTCCCAATGGAAAAAGAAGTGTTGAAGATTGTGATATTGTAAATGTTGGTGACTAATCTTCTACAAGCAAAATTGTGACACCAGTCAACGATCCAGGTCAACATCCGTACGCATTTTACTTATTGTTGTCAATTCATGTGCATAATTAGACATTTTGCACACACTATACCCCCCCCCCCCAGTCTGATAAAGCACAAGTTATTGAGGAAACTCGATAAATCACTCATTTATGCATACAACACCCGAACAATACAAAACAATTGGCATTGAACAGTCAAGCCAATCCAATGCTCATCAGAGAACAATCGGATACTTGTCTATCACACAATACAAAACAACAGAACACATGATAATACCTGAGTGGGAAACTATACAATCCACTCAAAACTCGAACAATCACAATACATTGTATGAGGTTACCACACTCTAACACATGGTAATCCATCACTAACACATGCATAAGAATCATATGTTAACATATAATAACATGTGTTCATGATTAATGGGCATTAATACATGTTGATATCGTCATCGAGTCTTCAAACCCACCATTTACCCATACTAACTTGTACAATGCTCACTCATTTACAACTATATATATATATACATATATGACAATATATGTACGCACACATATGTATGCAATCCTTAGTTATGTTAGTTATACAATGGAACCATCCTTTGCACCTTATCATCACATCTATGGCATGTCCCTTTCACTAGAAAATCCATTTCCTTGACACCACTCCCACAATCTCATGACCAAAGGCCAAGATTGTGTCAACGATGATGATGCTCGACCAAACAAGGACAAACCATTCACCCTTTGACAATGACCTAACATGATTATACCCCATGACAAATTGCAAATCTTTCCTTCTTTTACTTGATGATAATCAGTCGAATGCAAGCTTCCTCACAAGTCAATATCACATGAAAACCAATCTTGTTATACTAACAAAGGTCTAAACCATTTCCACAATCCTTGTTAACCTTTGATCCCTTACCAAAAATACCTTGATCTTTCCTACAATTAGCGGCCGAAATAGGACAAACAAGGTTACCTCATGGATGACACAATCACTTATACTAGAATGGATATAAGACAAGAACCCCTAACCTCATGATCATGCATGACAAAACCTCCATTTTGAGTGAGGAATAATCGGCCAACACATGGAGAAAGGGACAAGATGAGAGTTCTAACACATCACTATCACTAAGATATGATCATTCTTTCTTGCCTTAAGTTATCGGCCAAAACATCCAAGAAGTGCAAGCTCATGTCTTGTTGTCAACATTCAAAAGTTTAGACAAGGAAACAAACTATCATCTAACTCCCATGTAATTCAACTAACCCCATATATCCAAGCTTATACATCATCGACCATCATCTAAGAAGAAATCAAATGATCTCATGTCCCTATATTTCATGATATTGTGATTAAAGGCTAAACCATGCATCAACCTAGGAGTTAGACTTTCCTTTCTTACCTTTGTCTTCACTTGATCGATCCACTATAAAAGGGAGGCCATACCTCACTAAAAATTGCCACACACAAACCATTTTACTCCTGTCAAAATCTCTCGGGTACCCCTAGCCATAACCGAAGCCGACCCATCACCACACTAGCCCTTTGAAGCTTTCAAGGTTCAAGGAGGATATCAAGAGGCTATATAACACTCACCAACCTTTGGTAAATTTCCTATGACTCTAAACTTTGATCTCGTCGAGTTCATTTATTTTACCCGGCCCTATTCGACCCTTGACTCCACTCAATCAAACCTTTACATAAGTTTGCACACATTGCTTCATTATAATTGTTTCAATATCCATCCTTCGATGGTATCCATTTAAATAAATCTGTGTGTTGCTTGAACCTTGTGCTTGAAAACCTTTCGAAGTCGCATCCCTGTGTTTCCCGCCTTGGCGGGGTGTGACAAAAAAAGA
This sequence comes from Ambrosia trifida, assembly GCA_028751855.1. Taxonomy (NCBI): domain Eukaryota; kingdom Viridiplantae; phylum Streptophyta; class Magnoliopsida; order Asterales; family Asteraceae; genus Ambrosia; species Ambrosia trifida. The sequence goes on along the minus strand of CM054133.1, from coordinate 15,576,627 downwards.
ATGAAGAAGAAGCCAGTTAGGTTAAAAAGTTAGGAACTTGTAATTAACGCATTCAAATGTGTGTGTAGTCTTTTTAGTGATAAGTTTTTTAGAACATCTTTGAAGTTCAAACATATGTTCCTAGTGTTTCAAAAGACTGTTTTAACAACTTTGGATGAATATATTTTTGTCAACAGCTATTGTTCAACATCTGTTATAGCAGTGGATGAAGTTCTTTTTTTTCATCTGTTCTAACTTCTGTTATCCAATATCTGTTCAAACCATAGGCTTTGGACTATTGTAAGCTTTTCACAGTTTTGAAATTGAACAGATGTTGTAGTTATGGAGTTTGCACTTCTATATTCGAGCCTCTGATTGGAAAATTGTAATGGATGACAGTTTTTTGAGAACATATGTTGACAAGTCATCATATATTGTATACCTTTCAACTTAGCATAGGCTTGAATACGAAAGTTAACTATTACGACATTGAAACTTAGTTTATTCAACTTTATATTGTTTGAATGTTGATTATAATAGTGACAATAATATTAAATTATTAAAAATATTATTTTAATATTTTATTATTTGTATTTGTAATTGTGTTTCACTTTGAAAATTTCGTGAATTGAACAGATGTATGATGGTACGCATTTCAGTCTACCTTAGCAAGTCATGCATACGTTACATTTAACTGAGCCAGTTGAGTCGAGTTGATGATTCGGGGAATCATCGGGAGTTGATTTACACTTACGTATTGTCCAAGGTTCAATGATCCGGAAGATCATTGGGGTTATCATATGCACACACGAGTCTTGTGTCCCGTTGTTGGTGAAATTACATGAATTGATCCATATATGTTATATAATGTGCAAATACGTGTTTAAATGGTGTTTATATGATTATACATTCTTAACATAGGTTAGGATTGCATGTTCATGTGTTATAATGTGTTAACATGTGTTAAAACACGTTTAAACGACAAAATTACAAAAGCTAGAATTTGGAGAAAACTGGTTCGACCCTACGAGGGTTCGAACCAGTCAAATGTCATTCATTCGACCATCAAATGTAACTCATTCGACCCCTGCAGGGTGCGAATAAACAGTAACTATAAATACCATACTTTGCAACTTTTTCATCATTTCACAAACCCTAAACGCCCCAAAGTGCTCTCTCTCAACCTCAAACCCGTAGGGAGGAGTTTTTGACCTTGTTTTTCATTTCCTAACATAAAAACACCTTCTACATCATAAACAAGAGAAGATTCAAGGTGTGTTCTTGATCTAAAACCCTTTTAAGCATTTTTCATTCGTTTTTATCAAACCCCAAGGGTCCAAATCTGATCTAAGGAAGTTTTCATGAATAAAAACCTTTCTAACATCTTTCTAAACAAAACCTTATTATTAATAATGAGTTTTTATGCAAAAATACATGTGTTTATGATGTTTAATGAGGTGTTATGTATGGTTTGATGCTTGGATGATGTGTAGATGATATAACAATGATGTAGGACTGTTATAGATGATGGATTATGATAGGTCACAAATGATGATTGATGATGTTTTGCCCATTTTGGGGATTTTGTGTTAGATCTAGGGTTTGTTCATGATAATATTGTGCTGAAATGATTAGGGGTTTCATATAAATGATACTCTGAGCATATTAATCTGATTACAAGATGATTTTGATAAGTTTCCATTTTGGGTAAAGTTTACATGCATTGATGTGACATTTCCATAATTTGCCATTTTTGGAAAGTTATAAAACGGACTGATTGCGAGATAAAATTGGTAGGGTTTTGTGAGGATAGGTTAATGATAGTTGACTGTTGTGATTTGTGATGTTTCGTGATGTTTTCAAACTCTTTATATGCGATTTGGTACGTTTTATGAAATGTTGCAGCCTGAGGTCGAACCAGAAGTTGATTCGACTAGTCGTGAGGTCGAACCAACTTCATTTAGGGTTGAATGAATATCACCAGGGTCGAATAAACATGTGTTAAGGTCGAATGAACATGTGTTAAGTCGAATGAACATGTGTTTAGGTTGAATAAACATGTGTTAAGATCGAATGAACTTGTGTTAAGTCGAATGAACATGTGTTTAGGTCGAATTAACATGTGTTAGGTCGAATGAATTTGTGTATAGGTTGAATAGACATCAGATGGGTCAAATCGGGACCCATATGGGTCGAACCAGTCAGAAAACTTGTTGATTCGACCTTACGACTTCACACGTGCAATTTTTGATGCAAACTAAGTATTTTATGCTTGAACCTTATGTGTAAACTATATGTACGTGATTAATTTATGTAATGGGTCACTAACGGGATGTCGGTTCTGTTTGGTGTGTCGGGTCAATGTTCAAACACAGTTTCAAACATACTTAGTCATGATCTGGACAATCGGGGACTAGTTAACCTATGGGTTATTAGTCATAACACTTATACAAACTTTATGATAGGTCGCCATTAGTTGGGACTATTAGCTGTATTGACATTTTATCGTTGAAGTACGCAATCTAAGGTGAGTGTCACAACCCCACTTTTACTGGTTTTTACTTTCGTGGGAGAAACATGCTACATACTTGGATTATAAATATCATATTATACTATGGTTACTTTAGATTACTATACGGTGTTTTGCACTAAGTCCCAAGGGGGAACCATGAATGTGCGGGATGCACAACGGAGGAAATGTGGATAGATCTATTGGGCCTCACAAACCCCACTCGACGGCTGGGAGCCAGGCGGGTGCATATTGTCTCTAACTTCGGGCCTACCGTGAATTCGGTAGCCTAGTCATCTGGGCTGTTTACATACTGGTACATGTTTAGTAATGGGTTCCCAACCGTAGTAGTACTCGTACTTGACGTCTAGCTAACGTTGCATAACATAGTAGTGACATGGATGGTCTTTGGAACTTAAGAAATGTTTTATAAAAACCCGTGAACTCACCAACATTATATGTTGACATTTTTGGGCATGTTTTCTCAGGTCGCTAAGGTAACTGCATACGGATTAGGCGCACAGAGTCTTACACGACGTCTAGAGTCTTAGTCTCATAAATTTCAAACTATTTCAAAATTATTTATTTTTGTTGAGTTGTAAACAAGTTTTTAAAGTTTCCGATGTCGGTTTTATGTTATTGAATTATGGTTTGGTTTACGTATCTTTTACATATAGTTGTCATTTATTGTGACCGTTGACTTAGATCCTGATGTGTCACGCGCCTCGCGGTAAAATCCCGCATGTGGAATTTTGAGGGTGTGACAAAAGATTTACATTTTTAAGCATGCTTTTAATCCAAAATTACAGCTTTTTGCTATGTCTAAATACTAAACTATTGTGAAAGTTACAATTGCTGATTCTTCATAATTTCATCCCGATGATGCTTCCTTTCCTTACTGATGGTAATTATGTTATTAGTAAGGCCTTTCATCTTCTTGGCAATATCGTCGTTTAGTGCGATTTGATCTACAAGGTAGTGTAGACCTTTGTTTCGTTCAATTGACTCGGGAATTTCAACAATATCAGTGATGGTTTTGGCGTTTTTCCTTAGATCTGCAATTACTAGAGATGTAACCATTCCAGATGAGTTTCTTATTGTTTATTCTTCAAAAGATTCTTTTTTAAAAGCCTTAATAAGAGTTTCATGTGTTGTTTGTTGGACTTCGGTTTGGTAATTTTGAGAGGAGGACATGGTTTTTTGTTAAGTAAATATTTGATTAGTGTATGGTTAGACATGCATGGTAGTAGAGTGTTTTTGTATATTTATATATGTGTATATGGATGGGGTGAATAGAAAATAACTTTGAGCACGCTATGTTACACGTGGGAAACATTTGGAATGCCAACTGGTATATAATACATTTATTTTTTGTGATATAGCGTATAGATTTTACAGTTGTCACTTGGTAAATATAGTTGTTCATCTACCGCATTTATAGCATTAAATTTCGGTAATTAATACGAAATGGGTAAGTTTGGTTATTATTTAAACTACAGTGTTATAAATATGTAGATCTTTTACTAAAATTCTACAATATAGTCATATCATATAGGATAGTTATTATTCGTTTCTTCAAGTTATGGCAACATCTTCAGCAGCAGTACGAGCACGCGATTTGAAGGGTGATTTAATTAGGCAAGTTCTTGTGCAATATGAGAAAGATGCATTGTATATAGATGTGTTGAAGCAGAGTTTCACGTATTTCAATATGCTTTGATAAAAGAGACAAGCTAATCGAAAAACTGAAGTGTTTGCCACCGTCAAGAATTCGTGACATTGGTGTGGTGTTTTACATTGATGCGATGAAAAGGGATTTGGAGCAGTTAGAAATAATTGCTGATATCCTAAATTCACTTAAGTGTTCTATCTAGTTGAACTTGAACTTTTTAAATTCATTTTGATTCTTATTATGTTTACTGTCTTTCTTTATTTGTGTGTTTTTAGTAATGTAGTAGATCTTCATGTAATCAGATGCTTATTTAAATAAAATATTAATTTCTTGTTTATGTTATTTGTGTAATGATTTTATATACATGCAACACAAATTAATGCAGATATATTCAAAATATACTGGTTTATATAAGAAAGTGTTATTTTAAAAAAAGACCATATATAAGTTGATAAGTAGTTGAGTTATAACCAACTTTCAAAAGTGTTCCAATTAGGTCACTTAACAATTTTTTTTGTCTCAATTAGGTCACTCAACATTCATTTAGTATGTAAATTAGAGGTTTTTTCATCTATTTTGTAGGTAACTATGGTAATGTGGCTTTTTGTTTATTTTTTTCCTATCTATTAATGCCGACGTTAAGTGATGATGTGGATTTAGCATATTTTTTTTAATTTTTTAATATAATTAACATGTTATTTTCTTTTTTTTAATACATCTACATATATTTAAAATCCTGACTCCAACATCTTCTCATCCATGTCATTCTTGACACATACAAAATTTTACAAGACTCGATTTGAATGTTTAGTCATTTAATTGGGCCAAAAAAAGGATTAGTGACCTAATTGGAACACTTTTGAAACTTGGTTACTATTCTATGAAATATTCCCTTTGTTTATCAATAGTCTATTATTTTGGTTTAATTATCATTTGTACGTTATTTTTTTTATCTTTTCTCTTTTGATTAATGGAAAGCTACAAATCATTATAAAAAAAAAGTAAAAATGTAAAAAATGCATTGTAGATAATAATTGTTAAAAAGTAGTTAAAAATGATGTTATTTTATTTAGAACAAAAATAAAAAATATTTTGCTACAAGTCTGTAAAAGGTAAAGACAGTTTACAATGATCAACCTCTGTTGTAAAAAAAGTTAATTGAAATTCTATTGGAGTGAACAGAAATTTAAGGCAAAACAGATGATAAACGTTCGCATATATATAAATTACTGTACAACGATTTGAGGAGATTACAACTGTATATAGGATTTCATCAGATGCTCGTAAAATCTGTTCGAGAGATTAGCTATTTAGAAAATACATAAAAATAAGTTTAAAAAATGTTATGTAACTATTATTGATTTAAATGTACTTGAGCAAATCTATAATGTAATTTAAAATAGTAAAAAGATGTCAAATAAATATTTCACTTAAGTAATTAAGATTATTATGAAAGGTATTTAACTAAAAATTAATTTAAAACATTGGTTTTACATGCTACGCTTCTTCTACTTGAATTTGTATGTATGTATATATAATTTTTTTTTTTTTTTTTTGCAGAAATTATTATTACTTCTCATTAAAACAAAATACGAAAGTTACATCATAATACCAGGTAGACGGGCAACAAGCTACGCCGCCACCCCTTTTTGAATTGCAAACCCTAGTCTACTAAAGATAAAACCTTGCCCCCTGGGGATGAAACATTGCTGTGGACGACCCGTTGGACCCTGGTCAAGAAACGAATAGCTTCTGGCGCCAGGGAGCCAAAGGTGTCGAAGGCCACAGGGATAAAGACATGTTGGTTATCTGCACAAGCTTTAGCGTGTTTATCTACTTTCTTTGATTCCGCCTTTCTTGATGCTTGCCCAGCTACGAACCCTGTTTCCCTTAACCCAACCAGCGGAGATACCCCGGTGAGGTCCACACAGGCATGTTTCCCCATCTCCCAACCAAAGACAAGCAGATCTGCGGGTCGCAGGGTGGATCTCCCTTCCGTGGGGTCTGTGAGGAAGTTTACAGGGGCCTCCTTTTTGGCAGAGATCCCAGCTCTTCTCAAGATATCCCACAAAACGTCCCTCACCCAGTCGTGCCGATATTTGAAACCAGGGAGCTCCTTGCAATGAATTGCATGCTCCCCGTATTTATCCATGCAAGTTTTACGGCAGATGGGGCATGTTTCATCTTCCGGGTACATAGGGATCATCAATCGGTACTTGAGTATAGCCCTGTACTCTACTGCAGACATGCATTGACCCAAACCCTCAATCGGGATAACGGTCAAAAAATCCTGAGCATGAGGGCCCTTTAGGCATTCAATCACCGCCTTCTGACGAGTGGACAACTCAAAAACTTCTCCGAGACACTTCTAGGGTATTTTATCTCATCATATTTAGATTTGTTAACGCCGAGACACTTCTAGGGTATAAATTAACTAGTTAATGATATGCTTTTACATGTTACTATCTATGTTAATTTTTCTTTATTGATTTCCTTAATAAAATGTTTATTTTGTATTTTATTGATTTTTAATACAATAATACGTAAAATTATGGTATTTTGGATTGTAGTGTAGAAAAACTTAGTAGAGATTGTACAAACATGTACCATGGAATGAAGAATTAAATATTAAATATAATAATAATACAAGAAACACTATAAAATATTTTAACAAGCCCTTGTTTATATGATTGGACGATTCCGAGCCCAAATGCGACATTACCGGTTGTGGACCCAACCACATTAACCATCAGATCCATCAACCAGCTGCCATTTGGTCCATTGACAAAATGCAACTCTACCATACACAATAAATCTATGAAATTACAACATTTCTTCTTAATTTAATATGATTAAATTAAAATATTATTATATTTATTTATTTATATTTATTTAGATTAGAAGACGTTATTTCTTCGACGTTTCCTAAAAATAGTGGTTGAAGTGTTGAACTTATATAAGACTTACTATTTAATCATTGATTTTTGGCAAGCTAGGTACAAATTTGATAGAGTTTATATACATTGTTATTGTATAACTTATATAAGTATAAGTTTCTGTATAAAGTACATTTTTCGTATAAAGTGTGAGAAGTGTATGTGGTTATTGTGTTTTAAATTTTAGCTATAATGTTTTCTATTTATCTTGCATTATATTATATTGAAAAACACCAAGCGTAACAATTTCAAACACAATCAAATGTATTCTAGATACGAAATTTAAAAGACACTGGGTACTTTCTTTGCATGATGTTTTAGATTGCATGTCGAGAATACATTAATGAGTGCTTTGAGTTGTTACGTTTTTTGTTTTTCTATATAATACTATGTCAAAGGAATATATAACATTATGCCTAAAATTAAAACACAATGCATATATAGACCTCTCACACTTTGTATGAAAAATGCACTTTATATAGGAACCCACCCCACTTATATATTGTAATGTTCATGTGTTTATTGATTTTTTTTTGCAAGCTAATTACAAACATGATAAAAGTTTAAATCAATTGTTATCGTATACAAAGTACCTTATATTTAATTTATAGTGTAATGAAGTTAGAGCATTTACAATGTTGGAAATTCCAGACTTTCATAAATTGAAAGAGACAGCGTGCGTATGTATGTATGTATGTATGTATGTATGTATGTATGTATGTATGTATGTATGTATGTATATATATATATATATATATATATATATATATATATATATATATATATAGGGGAGGGTTATCTTGAGAACGCTAAATATTGTGAGAACCGTGAGAACAAGTAAAAAAATCAATAAAAATCAACATTTTTTAATACAAACCTCATTATAATCAAAATACAACATTAATAAATGAATTTTCTTTCCAAATAATACATCTTTTCTTGCAAAAACACTTTCAAGTTAACTTTTTACACATATGTAAATGGAACAGTTTACACATGTATAAACAGTAAATTTACACATGTGTAAAAACAATTTATTTTCGTATACGTTTGAATTTTTACGCGTAAATTGTGTTTTTGGGATTGTATTTTAGTAATAAAGATAAGTGTAAAAAGAAATTTTGAATTTGAATGGTTTTAGATACCGTTCTCACGGTTCGCACGAAATATAGGTGTTCTCAAATTAACTTTCCCCTATATATATATATATATATATATATATATATATATATGGTAGAGTTCCTGTACAAATGATATTTTTTGTACAAACTGCGAGAAGTCTATATAACCATTGTGTTTTAAATTTTAGGCATGATGTTTTATATTCTTGTAGCATAGTATTATATAGAAAAACACAAAACTTAACAATTTAAAACACTAATTAATGTATTTTAGACATGCAATCTAAAACACCATACGAAGAAAGTAATCGGTGTGTTTTAACTTTCATGTCTAGAATACATTTGATTGTGTTTTAAATTGTTACATTTGACGTTTTTCTATATAATACAATGCAAAAGGAAACGAAAACATAATAGCCAAAATTTAAAACACAATCACTAAATAGACTTCTCACACTTTGTACGAAAAATGTCCTTTGTACAGGAACCTAAACCTATATATATATATATATATATATATATATATATATATATATATATATATATATCTATATTATCTTATTAAGGAAGAGTGAAGGCTAAAATAGTCATTTTCATTTCCGTACAAATTAAGAAGCAACATGCACAAGTGATTTATGCTTACATAATGAGTGTATAATTGGAACTTTGTGGAACATTAAGACACTTAGAAGGGTATAATAGTAAATTTGTAATGACATTTTAGTTAAAAGTAAAAAATGTTTCCCTTAATGCCCCTATAATCCACTATACTATTAATTCTATTTCAATCATTGAACTTCCTAACCCCCAACCAATTTAATTTAATGTTTTAATGGCAACATGAAAGAATTGAAGTATTAATCCCAAATTCAATTTCGATGGCTATTGGCCTTCTCCCTTGAAACTCTAAAATTTTGACAACAGTGACCGATCAATATGTATTTCTTCTAGGGTAATGCACTTCTTTATGCACCTGTATTAATAATATTTTACTTTATGTTTTGTTAATGTTTAGTATCTTTTTTTTGTGCAGAGCATACCGTTCGTTTTACATTTTGAACTGGATCTACCATTATTTCACAGAACCTCATTATGTCCATTGGATCAGTAAGTCCCATCCTTATTTTCATGAGATGTTATGAACATTCCTGGTTTCCCATGATTTTATTTTTCTTATTTTCTGGAACTTGCATATAATTTACTTGTTTCGGTTACTATAATAGGAACGGGAAGAGCTTTGTGCATAGAAAAGGCTTTGGCTCAATCTGGGGTTGCTAGAGAAGATGTAAATTACATAAATGCTCATGCTACATCGACACAGTCTGGTGATCTAAATGAATATGAAGCTATCATTCGCTGTTTTGGAGACAATTCTGAGGTAAAGTTTATTTAATTAGCTTATTCCTGTATCAATGCATCATCCCACTATTCAATGGTTTAATTTTGAGTTCTAATCTGGTTTTGTTAAATCATGTAATTGAAGATAAACTCCACGAAATTCATGGTAGGTCACCTGCTTAGGGCTGCTGGTGCTATTGAAGCGGTAGCTACCGTATATGCTGGTGTATCATTCAATCGACCATTCATTAAATCTCAAATTCAATTTCGATGGCTATTGGCCTTCTCCCTTGAAACTCTAAAATGATAGTATAACTGTTCATTAGATGCCTTTATAGCCATCTCCTCTTTCAATTTCCATTCAAAACTCCTAATGTCCCCTCAAGAAACATGACCACCTTTCCCGCGAGTGGCCCCCGACGAAGTTCGCCATAATCGGCCTCCATATTCTCGTTCCAATCGATTTGCTAATGACAGCCATGGTTCATTCTATGTGGTCGTTTTCAGGGAAGCACTACCGCCGACGATTCGAACAGTAGCATAGACGTTGGCGGTTTGTATCGGTAAAAAATTTAGTGATGTATGCATCTGTTTTTTTCACAAAGTGTTTAATTGGGCGTATCTTGATATTTACTTTGAGATGAATAATTTCTTATTTTGGGTTTGATTGAACTATTCATAATGGATGTGATTTTTGTTTTACTCAGTAGGATTTCTTCAATTATACAGTAAATTGTGGTTGTCGGCTCGCCATCAAAACTAAAATTGCCTTCAATGTTCCAAACTAAAATATAAACCCACTGCATTTTAGAAAATATATAACTCTAACAATTTGATAGCTAAAAAATTAACATTTATAAATTGTCTACCCTTGTGTTACCTAACAACAATTCTCATCTTTTGGAGCGCTATGAAGGAGTAATGTGGTCGTATTTTACACCCGCTGCGAAGCGCGGGCTTCCCTGCTAGTATATACCTATATATATAGGGTGAGGTTCCTGTACAAAGTGATTTTTTCGTACAAAGTGTGAGAAGTCTATATAGGTATTGTGTTTTAAATTTTAGGCATGATGTTTTATGTTCCTTTGGCATAGTATTATATAGAAAAACACAAAAATAACAATTTAAAACACTAATTAATGTATTCTTGACATGCAATCTAAAACACCCTACGAAGAAAGTAATCAGTGTGTTTTAAATTTAATGTCTAGAATACATTTGATTGTGTTTTCAATTGTAACGTAGGGTGTTTTTCTATATAAATCAATGCAAAAGGAATCGAAAACATTATAGCCGCAAGAACACTATCTAAAACCATTAAAAACACAATTTACACGCAAAAATTTAAACGTATACGCAAATAAATTATTTTTACAAATGTGTAAAAAGTTAATTTTAGACTGTCTGTTGTGGCCCGCGAGCAGCCTGCCGCGAGCCACAGCTTTATCCACGTGGGCTCCGCTAGCGACAACAGACTGACGCGATGACTGCTGCGAGCGATTAGACGTGAGCCAACTCGCCTCCGTTAGCGGCTGGTCAAATGTTTTAAATTCAAAAATTAATTACTTTTATTAAATTTTTCACCCACCTCCCCTATTTATTTAACCCTCAACTTCTTCTTCTTCAACAAACCTTCAAATAAAACCTCACAACCTTCAACCTTCAACCATGGCTCCTTGAACCGAAGAAGAAGAAGAACTAGCACTCGTGCTCGCCTACCAATAGGTGCACGGTGAACGCGGTGCAACCGGCGATGGTTCGCCGAACTCACGTGGCCAGCAGTGGCACCGGGTGCTACACGAGTTTGGTCTCCTTGTGGGGGGTACAAACCGTACCAACGACTCCATCTCCCACAAATTCGGGGACTTAAAATCGAAGTGTAAAAACTTCGAACTCACGTACAGGGAGGTGAGGAGAGATCTCCTGGGAGAAAAAGAAGACGTGCTCCTCGCGTTTACCCACGTGGAGTACCGTCGCAAGGTTGGCCACCCGTTTAACCACGTTGCGGCGTGGCAAATGTTGCGTTCGGGAAATCACCTACGTGGCTAGGTTTTTTTTATGATCATATGGTTTGTCTAGTGTAAATTTTTTTTTTGTCTAGTGTATTTTTTTTTTGTCTAGTGTAATTTTCTTTATTTTTTAGTGTAATGTTTGTGTTTTTATTTTAGTGTAATTTTTATTCTATTTTAGTTTAATGTTTTTTTTTTAAATGTGGTAAATAATTAAATATATTTGGTAAAAAAAAACCCGCTAACCCTTACCCATAACACCCTCACGCGAGCAATCGCCGCGAGCTAACCTGTGCCACGTAGGCGTTGACGTGGTAAAATATTATTGGATAAATCCATCGCTCACCTCTATCCACAACGGATAGTCTTAGAGTGTTTTTGCAAGAAAAGATGAATAATTTGGAAAGAAAGTTCATTTTTTTAATGTTATATCTTAATTATAATTAGGTTTGTATTGAAAAAAAAATGATTTTGATTGGTTTTCTCATTTGTTCTCACGGTTCTTGCGATATTTAGCGTTCTCAAGATAACCCTCCCCTATATATATATATATATATGTATGTATGGGTTCTTGTACAAAACCATTTTTTGTGAGAAGTGTGAGAACCAATCTAGATGTGACATGTGGTAGCTGATTTTTTAACTAGAGGGGTATCATTGTAATTTGGGTTGTTAAACTTATTTTAGGAGATAATTTGTGTAATTAATTTTGTTATTAAATAAGAGTTTTATTAAGGATATTTGTTTGAATTTACACGAATTTTATTGATTTCTTATAAAGAATCATTCTGCTCGTATTGCCATTCACATTCAACTACATCAATTATCCATATCTCATACTGTGGTGTTTTACGTTCATACTAGGGTGTTTTAAATAAATGTGTTTATTCATTTTTCATATTATGTGTTGCTTCATCAAGAAGGTGTTTTACGTTCATACCCGTGTCTTTTATCACCATATTCTCAACTTTGTGTTTTAACAGTCCCGTGTGTTTTATCATCATCTTCTCCATAATCCAGTGTGTTTTATCTTCATCATACACAATCAGTATCACATTCAAAAAACACCCTAGAATTTACTTTAAAACACAACTATACATACATTTAAAATGTGTTTTAAATTCAAAAAACACTAAACCACAAAAAATCCTTTGAACATAAAACACAACAAAAATCCTTTGAACATCACTGGTATATAATGTAACACCCCAACCGATGGCGGAAACATCGGGATGTCACGTATTGATGATTGTTCAGTAGCTCATGGTAAATAATAAATTTCAATAAATGATTTAAATAAATTACATACAATTGTTCTAAAAATTTTGTACATCAAAATGAAAAATACTAGCTACGCATCTTCAAGCAATAACTCTAATCTTCAAGCAAGCTATAACCTGAAACATGTTAAGTTTGAAAATATTTTGGGTCAACAAAAGTTGGTGAGAATTACATAGGTTTTGATAATCGAATAAAACTTGTACAATTCAAGTGTCATGGCAAGTCTAGTCCATATGTGAAAACATACTAGAAGTAAATCGAGTGCATAATCAACCCTTGTGACTGTTATATTGTGGTCCATCCCATACGCTCATGGTTCACTCGATTATGTTATGCGATAACAATCACCCACACTACCTTTGTAGGAGGGACGTATCCGGGTGGGATTGTCAGTCCAATAGATCTATCATTGTATACCGTCGGCTGATCAATGTTAATGATTATGCTAGAATATTGTGCTTACCCTAGTCATGTTTAAGACATAATGCAACATAGAGAAACACATAGACACTTTATGATTGAATTGTATATAGAATGTTGTAACATGTTTGATGCAACACACAATCAAGTTTCAATAGTTTGGTTATCATGGGTAACTAGCTCATGTGTGAGAAGGTGAAGGATATGAATTTAGTTCTTGAGACGATGATGAAAAATCTTGAAGCAGAATCAAGGTTGTGAGAGATAGTGAATGTGAAGATAGTTTATAAAGAGTTTATTTTATAGTAAGGAGATTATGTAGCAGTGTAAATTTTGGGGTTTGGATCAAAGGTTATAATTAAGTGTATAAGAAAACATGATTGTGGTATATGCCAAATATTGTAAAAATTTGAACAAGTTGAAAATGAGTGAGTGTCGATGGAGAATCTAGAGACTAGATATTATTCCTATGGATAAAAAAAATTATTTTCAAAATTGGTTTTGTACATAAAGCAAAAGTTGTTAAATAGTACAAGCTAAGTAGGCTTTGATTAAAATATTACCGTTAGTTGGAGATTTCAAACATGACATTAGGTTTTGAAGATCAAGGTTCTATTAGTGATTTTTAATAGTTTAAAGCATTATATAGAAAATCGTTTGTTACGTCAATAAATAAAAAAAATGAATTTAAGTTCGAGGACATCTTTTGACAAAAATATGTACTTTGTAAAGTTACTAGGTAATGAAAATACAACAAGATTTAGAAATCTTTAGTTTGTGCTAAGGTATGAGGTTATAGTTTTTAAAAAAATAAGTAACATGTTGAGAAATGAAATAATATGATTTGGGTAGGGTGTTGAATATTTAAAAAGTGGCTAAGATGGTAAGGTGAAGTGTGATTGTGAAATCCATAGATGGTTATGAAATGAGATTGAATTAAGCTGTAAAATTTTGAGATTTTAGAGCTTAGTTTAAGGAAAGTGAGTGTAATCATTTATTCATTAATTAAAACGAATAAACGAAAACGTTGACTTATCAAAACTTCTAGATTCTAATAACATAATGAAGACATGCTTTAGCCTATAAGTGAACACTCATCCCGAGAATTCCCAGGTAGGCATCCGGGTCCCTCGTCTGATTGGGATATATGCGCAATGCCAGTCCTAGACAGAAAACTCAGAATACAGGCGTTCACCCTTCCAGATTGCACGTGTTCGTTATTAAAATCTAGAACTTCGACGAGATCTTCAAGGTGGTTCAGGCTAAACCTGAGGATTTGCCCTATTAGTCTAAGAGTATATCTTGTGATGGAGAGCACTCTTCTTGTAGGGACTAAAGTAAGGATAAGAAGTAGGATAGAGAATATAAACAAGTAAGGTTGAAAGTAAAAGGAGCAAGTACTGATTAAAATTCTATGGTTATAGACTAGATTTTTTTTTCTAATAACCTAATTCCCTATAACCATGGCTCTGATACCAATGTGTAACACCCCAACCGATGGCGGAAACATCGGGATGTCACGTATTGATGATTGTTCAGTAGCTCATGGTAAATAATAAATTTCAATAAATGATTTAAATAAATTACATACAATTGTTCTAAGAATTTTGTACATCAAAATGAAAAATACTAGCTACGCATCTTCAAGCAATAACTCTAATCTTCAAGCAAGCTATAACCTGAAATATGTTAAGTTTGAAAATATTTTGGGTCAACAAAAGTTGGTGAGAATTACATAGGTTTTGATAATCGAATAAAACTTGTACAATTCAAGTGTCATGGCAAGTCTAGTCCATATGTGAAAACATACTAGAAGTAAATCGAGTGCATAATCAACCCTTGTGAATGTTATATTGTGGTCCATCCCATACGCTCATGGTTCACTCGATTATGTTATGCGATAACAATCACCCACGCTACCTTTGTAGGAGGCACGTATCCGGGTGGGATTGTCAGTCCAATAGATCTATCATTGTATACCGTCGGCTGATCAATGTTAATGATTATGCTAGAATATTGTGCTTACCCTAGTCATGTTTAAGACATAATGCAACATAGAGAAACACATAGACACTTTATGATTGAATTGTATATAGAATGTTGTAACATGTTTCACCCCAAAAATTGTGAAAAATAGAAAAGGGGCTATGTAAAACTCACCTTAGCAAAATGTTATATCTCGTGAAAAAAATAGAATAATGTGTTGTGAATGTATGCGAGGCGAATCCCAAAGACTCAACAACGTAGCTAGTCCAAATTGAAGAAAACGAAAAAGAAAGAATATCAAGCTTCCAATTCGCCAATTACAAGAGCATATAATCAAAGCTTCAATTGTAGAAGTAATAGACTATTGAAGAAAGGTATGAGGGAAAGTTTAATCGGATTGAAACAATCGATTTAGAGGTGCAAAGTATAATGGGTCATAGGTGGGTTTTTATACTAGTTTTGGAGTCAATTAGCAATTAAAATTGGTCAACACCATAAAGTAAGGTTTTATGATGAATTGACTATTTGACTAAGACTTTGACTGTTTGACTAAGACTTTGACTAATCAATTTAAGGAATGTGTTAAGTTTATTTTCTTCTGAAATACTACACAAGATGATAGTTGGCTCAGTTGGTTGTCACTGTGTGTTGGTTGGCTGTGGACGCGGGTTCGAGTCCCGGTCCACACAAATCTTTTTTTTGGCAATTATTTCCCTAAAACTATATTATTCTAAATTCATAATATGATTATATAAGCCCGAAAGTGACTCGAAATATTTTTAAAACGTACAAAAGTGTCGAGATACAAATAATTATTAGTTTAAGGTATTTAAAACATATATTGTTTAAAACAATACATTCTTTTTATCAAACAAAATTAGGGGAAATTCGCGATGTTACAGTCTCCCCTACTTTTGGAAACTTCGTCCCGAAGTTATTAAAAACACAGGTTTGAGGTTGATTAGATAGAAATTAAGGCAGCTGTGGTTTGGGTTAAGGCACGACATGAATTTATAGGTAATAGAATAATTTGTTTCGAATAATTTGGATAAGAGGTTTGAGATGTGAGTTTTAAGGATTGGATTAGGTTCGTCTGAAGTAGCAAGAAGCATAAGAATCTAGCAAAATACTAAACTTATGTTTTAGGAATCTTATAAGAAATGCATGAATTGATTGGCTATATGAAAACCAAATGAACTACTAAAACCTTATTAGAATTTCACACTACCTTAACGTACCTGTAAATTCATGATTACGTTCCGGACCGCAATCACCAATTTACCTTACATTAGGGTTTTGTGTCCTTATATGACTCTAAACACACATGTAAGTAATGCAAAATAACCTTGTGATTGAATCGTTTACAATGTATCCAAAAATGAGTCCAACTGTTGAGTAGGAAAAAGACTTCTACCAGTCAGTGAGTAAGAACCTCTACCGATTGTTGAGCAGGTGCGATAGCCTCTACCAGTCGTTGAGCAGGTTGTAGGGGCTATACCGACTGTTGAGCAGGCATGATGACCTCTACCAATCGTTGAGTAGGTTATTTGGTACTCAACTAACTGTTGAGCAAGTACTTCATCCTCTACCAGTTGTTTGATTAAGTGTACCAATTATTACACACATGAATTGCAAATTAATAATATGTACATGTAAGCAATCAAGTATCAAGTATAGCATGCGAGTTGTAATAGAGTTGCCCTAGACAAGGTTAATGACTCTAGGTGTGTCTATAGCAAATAGTTTATATTCCATGAATTCTAGTTTCAAATGTTCAAATATGGTAGATAATCGAATCCTCATGTATAACTAAGGATTATGTTTGATGCAACACACAATCAAGTTTCAATAGTTTGGTTATCATGGGTAACTAGCTCATGTGTGAGAAGGTGAAGGATATGAATTTAGTTCTTGAGACGATGATGAAAAGTCTTGAAGCAGAATCAAGGTTGTGAGAGATAGTGAATGTGAAGATAGTTTATAAAGAGTTTATTTTATAGTAAGGAGATTATGTAGCAGTGTAAATTTTGGGGTTTGGATCAATGTTATAATTAAGTGTATAAGAAAACATGATTGTGGTATATGCCAAATATTGTAAAAATTTGAACAAGTTGAAAATGAGTGAGCGTCGATGGAGAATCTAGAGACTAGATATTATTCCTATGGATAAAAAAATTATTTTCAAAATTGGTTTTGTACATAAAGCAAAAGTTGTTAAATAGTACAAGCTAAGTAGGCTTTGATTAAAATATTACCGTTAGTTGGAGATTTCAAACATGACATTAGGTTTTGAAGATCAAGGTTCTATTAGTGATTTTTAATAGTTTAAAGCATTATATAGAAAATCGTTTGTTACGTCAATAAATAAAAAAAATTGAATATAAGTTCGAGGACATCTTTTGACAAAAATATGTACTTTGTAAAGTTACTAGGTAATGAAAATACAACAAGATTTAGAAATCTTTAGTTTGTGCTAAGGTATGAGGTTATAGTTTTTAAAAAAATAAGTAACATGTGGAGAAATGAAATAATATGATTTGGGTAGAGTGTTGAATATTTAAAAAGTGGCTAAGATGATAAGGTGAAGTGTGATTGTGAAATCCATAGATGGTTATGAAATGTATGTGCGTGGAAGGATCGATAACAAACAAAGATTGATCAAACAAGTTAGTTTCAGGTGCGGAAACCCTAAAACTATCACAAAATAATAATCAAACAGATTCAAACACACAGATCATCATTTTCAAACGTTTTCATTAATAAAACACTTGTTTACACGTTGAAATATAGATACAATCAAGGTATGAACGATAAACAGGTTTAACAAAAAACTAGAGAGAGTTTCTGAAAGTGGAGGGAATAATAATGATCAAAAGTTACATTCAAAAATCAAACTTGTCTATTTATAGACTGCACATTCGCCCAAACTGTTCATGCGAATGTGCAGGTTCGCCCACATCAACTGGTCGAACCAAGCTTTACAATAATCTAATCTTCATTCGTCCAAACAATCTTCCTTCGCACCTTTCAGTCCTCCTTCGCACCTTCTAATTTGCTCCTTCGCACCTTCGATATCAACAAAACAAAATGTGTTGTACAATCCAAAGCTTTAGTCGCACTTTTGCATCTACAAACTCCCCCTCGACTATTGCTTGGATTGTGTTCGTCGTTGTTCGTCCATCCTTTTGTTCCACAGTCTGATATGTCTTTGAATCATTTGTTCTCTTGTCAACACCGGTTCCTGAAATTGTTTTTGTTTCTTCGTTTTCAGCTCTGGCACCTTTTGCTTCTCCACAAACTTTCCCAACTTCTCATCATAATCACATCCAGCATTGATATCAAACGCAAAGCACAGAAATACCACACGTTGGTACTTTCCTGCTTGCTCAGCATCTTTTGCATCTGAATAGATCGGATTATAGAATAGCATGATGATATCCTCATGTGAACAGTTTATCAACCACATGGGATCAAATATATGCACTTTCTTGTAATTCGTCTCTCCATCCTTCAACACAATCACGGCCTCTGCAATCTTCCAATCATAATACCACCAGATGAAGTCTTTGGCAAAGTGTTGTGGAATAGGCATCAAAGGAATCTTTTTCAACACTTGCGGTGGTTTGTATTTCAATGTCACTTTGGGCGTACCAGTTATCAAATCAATATCCTTCTTATGAACAATTCGCTTTGGATATTGTGGTGTAAACAAGTCCCACTTGGTTCGGCTTTCTCGAGTCATCTTCTCAGCAAAATAAGTAATCTGACTATTTGACGCTCCCGTTAAACGGTGACGACAAATGTCTCTGATTGCCCAATAAGGAAGGGTCTTCAAGTGATGAAACTTCTCGAAATACAAGATCCCCTTCTCCCACTTTATTGCGAAACACCTCAACTCTTTAACAAACTTCCAGGCCAATGCACGACCTTTGAAAATCCTATTGTGAAGTTTGTAAAAGTTGCCTTGAATGTCAGGTTTCGGACGATTATTTTCCTTTTCTTTCAACTTCTTCAACAACTCTTTTAAGCTTTCTGATTGCTCGAACCGTGGCTTGTTATGCCCTTTAAAGATTTCATCTTCAAAGACTTTGCTCTTTTCTTTTGCTAGCTTCTCGGCATGGTTTAGCAGTTCATCTGAGAAAGAAAATCCACAATCTTGATTTGTACTGAAATATTGTGGATATTCTTCGCTCGTAATATCTTCCATTTCGACTTCCTCGAATGCAGGAACATCACGATCATCCGAATGATTTCCAGCTTCTTTCTCAGGAATCTTTGGAATAAAGTTGTCTGCAAGTAATTCTTCCAACGTTTTGCCAACTTGCTTTGCTAAACCTTCAAGAATCTCTTTCGAAATAGCCGCAGAAACTTCCCCATCCTCAAGATCAGGGTCATCATACTCCAACTCGAATAGTTTATTGTTAGATTCAAATATTTCTGGAAACCTGCTAGTCATGTCAATCGTCCAGACCCGATCAGTGAGCATCTGGCGATACTTGTTCTTATCTTCTTCAGACAGTGACTGCAATTTCTCGTTCCAGAAAATATCTTCATCGTCAACATTCTCACCAGGAGCTTTAGAGCTCGATTCACCGCCCTTATCTGAGTCACGTTTCTCATAAGTAAACTTATCAACATCATCATCATCGTCATCACTACTATCATCAAATGCAGAGCCGTCTCCATCACTCGAACCATCATCCTTATCATCCTTTTTCTTCTTCTTTGTATCATTACCAGCATCTTCATCTAGTTCAGCATCTTCTTCATCAGACAGTTCGTAATCAACTAGCTCTTCTTCTCTTTCTTTTTCCACTTCACCAGCTTGAAGTTGAGGAGCTTGAGAGTACAAGTTCTTGATCAGATCATCCATATGCTTGTTACTCTTTTTCAGCTGTTTGTTCTCCTCCTTCAAGACTATGATCCTCCTGGTATTACGTTGCTCATGCTTCAGCAACTTCTTGTTTTCTCTTTTCAATCTCTTGATTGTCTTCTTCAAAGTCTCATTATCATCTGCCGATGTGACTACGACTTCCAACATCTTCAGATTCCAAAACTCATGCTCCAACTTCATAATCTCGTCTCTTGGGCAATACTCTGCCCTCAACATCTGAACAAACTCGGTCCATGGCATAGCATTGGCCTCACCCAGGCCAAGGTTCGCAGTGGTGGAGTTCCACCAGGTCAACGCATGTCCCTCCAGTGTAGCAGACGCATACTTGACGCGATCAGCGTCGGGACAGTTACACATAGCAAACACTGACTCAATCTTCTCCAACCACCTAAGTAGTCCCACCGCTCCTTCAGTCCCATTGAAGAAATGGGGCTTACAGTCCATAAACTTCTTGTAGGTGCACCCAGACTGTCCCTGATTAGTGTTTCCCAGGGTCTGCTGAGCAGCCTGGAAAGCGGCCAACGCAACGTTCAACTGTTGCTGTAACATGTGCTCCAACTCTGCCTGAGTCATGGTGATGTTCCCACCACCTCGTCCACCGCCATTGCGACCCCCACCGCCACCACGGCGTCCACCAGCACGTCCACCAGCGCGACCAGACATGTTCTGCCAAACATGAGACAAGACACTCAAAACCACCAACAGATCGAGCTACAAGTGACCCAAACGAATTTAGAACATGGTTCCAGCATGACCATTAGTCCGAACACGAAGTCCACCAAGATTTCCATGCATTTCGATTTATGATTTCGTGTGCACCCGAAATAACAAATCGCTCTACATGGTCCTCTAGGCGTGCTCCTAGCTAGAACTTCAAATCACCCGATACACACATTCCTAAAATAACGCGATACTGTGTGATGAGGACACCGACACCCCGACAAGGCTAGTATCTTTACCAAACGACACGACTCGTAACTATGTGTGACCATCTAACGTGTGTGATACTCGGCTATAGACTAGACTCTACATGCAGTCCTAGTTCACTATAACCATTGGCTCTGATACCAATCTGTCACACCCTCAAATTTCCACGTGCGGAGTTTTACCGCGAGGCGCGTGACACACCAGGATCCAAGTCAACGGTCACAATCAACAACACTATATGATACGTAAAAACTGACATAAGTAAACCATTAAGTTTTTCATAAATGATCCAACGCTGCGGAAGCGCAAAACTTTGTTACAACATGAAATCAAAAGTACGAAAGTCTAAAAATACTAAATGAGATGCACATGAATCCTAGACGCCGTGAGACTCCGTGCGCCTATCGACAGCTGCTACCTTAGCGACCTGAGACAAACATGCTAAAAACGTCAGCAAATAATGCCGGTGAGTTCACAGGTTTTTAAGTAAAACGTTTCACGAACTTTTGAAAGACCATCATGATACTACCGACCGATGAAAACACTCGTTAAATGTTTGAACTTCATAACGAACCTCCCAAACGAACTATCGCCCACCGAAGTCAACGAACTACCATCCCATGGTCAACGAACTGCTTTACCATAGCTAACGAACTACCATCCCATGGCCAACGAACTACTATAACATAGCTAACGAACTACCACATAGAGGCTAACGAACTGCCGCACCACGGCTAACGAACTGCCACAACATAGGCCATATAATACGGAACATAAATGAATACCTTGATCCCAAATGAACACTCCCAAAACGTAGCGAATACATGAGTACCCAAAACATAGTTGTCACGCTTTTTAGGAAAAACACATTTGATACACGTTTAAAGAACACAGCATGTTTTCTCCCCCGAAGTTATAAAACCAGTAAAAGAGTGGGGCCGTGAAACTCACCTTAGAGTGCGTCTTCTGGTAACTAGAATTCCAACACGTGTATGATAATCCCAACTAATGACAACCTATCAATGAGTTTACATAAGTGTGATGACTATTAACCCGAAGGCTAACTAGTCCCCGATTGTCCAGATCTTGACTACGTATGTTAAAAAGTGTGTTTAAACGTTAACCGGACATTCCAGACCGTCCCGACATCCCGTTGGTGACCCATTACCCTAACTAATCAAGTACACATAGATTATACACAAAGTTCAAGCATAAAACACTTAGTTCGTATCAAAAATCTCATTTTTGTTATCGTAGGGCCGAACGTGGCTTTGAGTGGTCGAAGGTGGCTTTAAACTTCCACCTTCGCCCCCTTTTTCCACCTTCGCCCCTTTTTGTGGTTCATTCGCCCCTTGGTTTCCAGGTTCGACCCCTGGAATCCACCTTCGCCCGTTCGACTGGCCGAAGGTGTTCCAGGTTCGACCCTGCTGTGTTGTTTACTCAAAAACGCGTCCAAAAACATCCGAAAACATCACGAAACATCATGAGTTACAGCAGTCAAGCATCATTAATATATTCCTACGAAACCCTACCAATTTTACCCCAAAATCTATCCGTTTCACAAGTTTCCTAAAATAGCAAATTATGGAGATGTCACATCATCATGCATGAAAATATTACCCAATTAGGAAACTTTCTGAAATCAATCAATAATCAGCTCATCATACTCAGATCATCATGAACAAGAAACCCCTATCATAACCTTATCATAACCATCCAAAAACGAGCCCTAAATCTAACTAAAAACCCCTTTAATTGTCAAAACACCGTCAACAATCAAAGGTAACATGTTTCAATCATAACCCATCATTAATAACAGCCCTAGGTTGTTGTCATATCATCTATACAACAAGTAATCATCAAACAATGCATAATATCATATTAACACATGTTTAGTTTGCATAAAAACTCATTGTTTATGAATAGGTTTTATTTAGAAAGATGTTAGGAAGGTTTTTTACCCATAAAACATGTTGATATCAGATCTGGACCCTTGGGGTTTAGATGAAAACAAGTTAAAATTGTTTAAAAAGGATTTGTAATGAAGAACACACCTTAGATCTTCACTTGTAATGATTTAGAGAGTTAGGTTATGAAAAACAAGCTCAAAAACTCCTTCCCCAATGATAATAGCTGATAGAGAGTGTTTGGAGGCGTTTAGGGTTTGTGAAATGGTGAAAAATGGCTAAGGATGGTATTTATACCAGGTCCAGGTTCGCCCCCTTCATATGGTCGAATGTGGAACTTTTCCACATTCGCCCATTTGTAATGGTCGAATGTGGAATCTTTCCACATTCGCCCACTTTGTTTCCACATTCAGGTCATCAGCACTTTTTAACACATGTTAACAGCACTTTTTAACACATGTTAACCTTTTTCCAGTTTTCCAGTTTGTCGTGTTTAACGCATTCTAACACATCTTAACACATAAGCATGCATCCAATAGTCTATACTTAGCATATTTAGGCACGTATAATCATTTGTACATTGTTTAAGCAAGTATAAGTATACAATCCACCACACGACCCATAATCTACACATATACTTAATTAGTTCATGTAATGTCACCAACAACGAAACCCGGTACTAGTGTATTCCCCAAAATGACTCCCAATGATCCTCCAGATCATTGAACCCTGGACAATCCTAATCTGACCCGACTCAACTAACCCAGTTAAGTTTGTTTATAAACGTTTCTCGCTAAGGTAGACTTATGTGTTCATAAGGTGTTGACTCAAACATGCCGGGTGTCACATCATCCCCCTGTTGAAAGAATTTTCGTCCCGAAAATTTCCCGAAGTCAAAGAGAACGAAGCGATAAAAAGAAAAATTTTCCCGGTCGTCACATCATCCCCCTGTTGAAAGGAATCTCGCCCCGAGATTCACTCTTCGACAGTAATGAGTGTCGACCTAACCCAAGTAACGTTTTCTAGAACACAAACGAAATGATAACCACGAACGAAAGATGATATCAACGAATACTCTATGCCGGGGAACCGCCCTCCCCAAAGTGAATACAAAACAATGAATCCTCCTGATCGAAGGCCTACTAGAGACTACTGTGATCGGTATAAATGACACACCGGTACCGTCCAAGTAGCATCTCCAAAGGACCCACATCAGACCCATGAATGCAAAACGATAACCAAATACCAGACTGAATGCACACAATGAATACGAATCGCCAAACAACGTGAATGAGAATGAGTACTAGCATAACGAAAATCAAGAAAAGAATACTCACCAGTAACAGTGTCAGGATCCTCCTGGTTCTCCCTAGCGCCAATGGCGTAGACATGACCACGAGTAGTTCGGCTGCCACCTTCGTTCCCTGCACCACCTGCAGTCCCTTGATTCAGCTTAGGACAATCACGTTTGAAGTGCCCAGTCTCCCCACAGTTATAACACCCTTGGTTCCCCTGAGGGACAGGGGCAGGGACAACCGCTTGGCCTGGAACTGTCTGTAGATTGACTCTACAGTTTTTAGCAACATGGCCCACACGCTTACAGCGGTTGCAACGAAACTTCTCACAGCTGCCATAATGATGGAACCCACATTGATTGCACTCCGGCAGTTTCCCCGTGTACCCGTCTTGCCTCTGACCCGAAGACGATCCCAAAGCCTCAGTCTTCCTTACCTGTTGCTGCGGTTGACCCGAACTTGCACTCTTCCCAGCACCATCCCACTTTCGCTTGTTGTCCGCAGGGGCTTTCACAGCAGCACCCCTCGGAGGTAGAACGCCCTCAGCAACCTTCATGTTGGTCAGCTTGTGAGCTGCCCGAACCGTGGCCAACATAGTAGTGTGATCAGCAGCGGCAACAAGTCCAGCAACCTCCGGCACTAACCCAGCAACGTAGTGCTCAATCCTCCGGTACTCCGGTGTAGCCAAACCGGGGCACATCACAGCCAACTCGTTGTGCCTAGCAGTAAACTCCTCGATCTCCGACCCAACCATCTTCAGATTCCAAAACTCATGCTCCAACTTCATAATCTCGTCTCTTGGGCAATACTCTGCCCTCAACATCTGAACAAACTCGGTCCATGGCATAGCATTGGCCTCACCCAGGCCAAGGTTCGCAGTGGTGGAGTTCCACTAGGTCAACGCATGTCCCTCCAGTGTAGCAGACGCATACTTGACGCGATCAGCGTCGGGACAGTTACACATAGCAAACACCGACTCAATCTTCTCCAACCACCTAAGTAGTCCCACCGCTCCTTCAGTCCCATTGAAGAAATGGGGCTTACAGTCCATAAACTTCTTGTAGGTGCACCCAGACTGTCCCTGATTAGTGTTTCCCAGGGTCTGCTGAGCAGCCTGGAAAGCGGCCAACGCAACGTTCAACTGTTGCTGTAACATGTGCTCCAACTCTGCCTGAGTCATGGTGATGTTCCCACCACCTCGTCCACCGCCATTGCGACCCCCACCGCCACCACGGCGTCCACCAGCACGTCCACCAGTGCGACCAGACATGTTCTGCCAAACATGAGACAAGACACTCAAAACCACCAACAGATCGAGCTACAAGTGACCCAAACGAATTTAGAACATGGTTCCAGCATGACCATTAGTCCGAACACGAAGTCCACCAAGATTTCCATGCATTTCGATTTATGATTTCGTGTGCACCCGAAATAACAAATCGCTCTACATGGTCCTCTAGGCGTGCTCCTAGCTAGAACTTCAAATCACCCGATACACACATTCCTAAAATAACGCGATACTGTGTGATGAGGACACCGACACCCCGACAAGGCTAGTATCTTTACCAAACGACACGACTCGTAACTATGTGTGACCGTCTAACGTGTGTGATACTCGGCTATAGACTAGACTCTACATGCAGTCCTAGTTCACTATAACCATTGGCTCTGATACCAATCTGTCACACCCTCAAATTTCCACGTGCGGAGTTTTACCGCGAGGCGCGTGACACACCAGGATCCAAGTCAACGGTCACAATCAACAACACTATATGATACGTAAAAACTGACATAAGTAAACCATTAAGTTTTTCATAAATGATCCAACGCTGCGGAAGCGCAAAACTTTGTTACAACATGAAATCAAAAGTACGAAAGTCTAAAAATACTAAATGAGATGCACATGAATCCTAGACGCCGTGAGACTCCGTGCGCCTATCGACAGCTGCTACCTTAGCGACCTGAGACAAACATGCTAAAAACGTCAGCAAATAATGCCGGTGAGTTCACAGGTTTTTAAGTAAAACGTTTCACGAACTTTTGAAAGACCATCATGATACTACCGACCGATGAAAACACTCGTTAAATGTTTGAACTTCATAACGAACCTCCCAAACGAACTATCGCCCACCGAAGTCAACGAACTACCATCCCATGGTCAACGAACTGCTTTACCATAGCTAACGAACTACCATCCCATGGCCAACGAACTACTATAACATAGCTAACGAACTACCACATAGAGGCTAACGAACTGCCGCACCACGGCTAACGAACTGCCACAACATAGGCCATATAATACGGAACATAAATGAATACCTTGATCCCAAATGAACACTCCCAAAACGTAGCGAATACATGAGTACCCAAAACATAGTTGTCACGCTTTTTAGGAAAAACACATTTGATACACGTTTAAAGAACACAACATGTTTTCTCCCCCGAAGTTATAAAACCAGTAAAAGAGTGGGGCCGTGAAACTCACCTTAGAGTGCGTCTTCTGGTAACTAGAATTCCAACACGTGTATGATAATCCCAACTAATGACAACCTATCAATGAGTTTACATAAGTGTGATGACTATTAACCCGAAGGCTAACTAGTCCCCGATTGTCCAGATCTTGACTACGTATGTTAAAAAGTGTGTTTAAACGTTAACCGGACATTCCAGACCGTCCCGACATCCCGTTGGTGACCCATTACCCTAACTAATCAAGTACACATAGATTATACACAAAGTTCAAGCATAAAACACTTAGTTCGTATCAAAAATCTCATTTTTGTTATCGTAGGGCCGAACGTGGCTTTGAGTGGTCGAAGGTGGCTTTAAACTTCCACCTTCGCCCCCTTTTTCCACCTTCGCCCCTTTTTGTGGTTCATTCGCCCCTTGGTTTCCAGGTTCGACCCCTGGAATCCACCTTCGCCCGTTCGACTGGCCGAAGGTGTTCCAGGTTCGACCCTGCTGTGTTGTTTACTCAAAAACGCGTCCAAAAACATCCGAAAACATCACGAAACATCATGAGTTACAGCAGTCAAGCATCATTAATATATTCCTACGAAACCCTACCAATTTTACCCCAAAATCTATCCGTTTCACAAGTTTCCTAAAATAGCAAATTATGGAGATGTCACATCATCATGCATGAAAATATTACCCAATTAGGAAACTTTCTGAAATCAATCAATAATCAGCTCATCATACTCAGATCATCATGAACAAGAAACCCCTATCATAACCTTATCATAACCATCCAAAAACGAGCCCTAAATCTAACTAAAAACCCCTTTAATTGTCAAAACACCGTCAACAATCAAAGGTAACATGTTTCAATCATAACCCATCATTAATAACAGCCCTAGGTTGTTGTCATATCATCTATACAACAAGTAATCATCAAACAATGCATAATATCATATTAACACATGTTTAGTTTGCATAAAAACTCATTGTTTATGAATAGGTTTTATTTAGAAAGATGTTAGGAAGGTTTTTTACCCATAAAACATGTTGATATCAGATCTGGACCCTTGGGGTTTAGATGAAAACAAGTTAAAATTGTTTAAAAAGGATTTGTAATGAAGAACACACCTTAGATCTTCACTTGTAATGATTTAGAGAGTTAGGTTATGAAAAACAAGCTCAAAAACTCCTTCCCCAATGATAATAGCTGATAGAGAGTGTTTGGAGGCGTTTAGGGTTTGTGAAATGGTGAAAAATGGCTAAGGATGGTATTTATACCAGGTCCAGGTTCGCCCCCTTCATATGGTCGAATGTGGAACTTTTCCACATTCGCCCATTTGTAATGGTCGAATGTGAAATCTTTCCACATTCGCCCACTTTGTTTCCACATTCAGGTCATCAGCACTTTTTAACACATGTTAACAGCACTTTTTAACACATGTTAACCTTTTTCCAGTTTTCCAGTTTGTCGTGTTTAACGCATTCTAACACATCTTAACACATAAGCATGCATCCAATAGTCTATACTTAGCATATTTAGGCACGTATAATCATTTGTACATTGTTTAAGCAAGTATAAGTATACAATCCACCACACGACCCATAATCTACACATATACTTAATTAGTTCATGTAATGTCACCAACAACGAAACCCGGTACTAGTGTATTCCCCAAAATGACTCCCAATGATCCTCCAGATCATTGAACCCTGGACAATCCTAATCTGACCCGACTCAACTAACCCAGTTAAGTTTGTTTATAAACGTTTCTCGCTAAGGTAGACTTATGTGTTCATAAGGTGTTGACTCAAACATGCCGGGTGTCACAGATTCTATCTCTTTCTTCCTCTTTATACTTGGCTTCTCTTGTTTCTTCTTTTCTTTTCTAGCAGCTTGCACAGGAGATCCAACAAATGTCTCTTCAACATTAAAACCCAAATCTTCTACATCAACAGGAATAGGACTTTTGTTCCCTTGATCTTCTTCTCTTTGGCTAGCAGACGCACCAGCCTCAGTGGCCTTGGGCAAGGTGGTCTCTACAGTTTCAGCATCAGAATTCCATTGTTCTTCCTCTATCGTCTCTTCTGAATCAATGGAAGCTTCATCAACAATGTGTAAACCCTTTTTCGCCATACTCTTATTCCTTCTCTGAGTATTTTTCTTCTTCTCTGGTTCAGAAACCTCAATCCTTATCTCTGGTTTCTTTGTCTTACCACTCTTAGCGCCTACATTCACAACTTGTCTCTTGCGCTTAGCGTCAGGATCAACATGATGTAAAGGATTATCAGCATCAGAATCACTGTTCACATTACAAGCCCCTCACCCGGATCTTTATAATCCACCCTAGCTAGGTGTCCAAACAAACGTCTAACAGGAGGACGTTCTTCAACAGACAAACCCTTATAAGCTTTCATTCTAGCTAGTGTATTCAATGACATGTGTTCCTGAACAACAATGTGTTTAGGATCTCTCTTCAGCTCTTTGTACTTGTGATCGAATATCATTTGAAGAAAGCGAGGATATAAAAGAAACTTCAGGTTCCTCGTTCCATTCACGGGCTCCAGTAAGTGAGACATCAGCATGCCAGAGATATTGAACGGTTTGTTCAATACTAAAGCAACCATCATCGAACTGATGCTCTTCCTCATTAGATCATAACCACCTGCTGCAGATCCGAATACGTGAATTAAAACATGTGCCAGATACTTGAATTGTGGGCACAGTTTTCCTTTATGCAACGAACCGTCAGTGATAGGTCCGTTGTATTTCATCCTGAGAAAACACTTTCTTTGATCCATGAATGTAAACTCCTTTGGATCTTTTGGATCATCATTCAGATTCAGTGCTTCTCTTAAATCTTCTTCGCACACAATGACTCGTTGTCCCTGAATTCTGCTCGTCAAGCAAGATTCGCATTTCCAGAAATCTAGTTTAGCATTAGACCAGAATTCCTGTATCATATCTCTATAGATCACTGTCGGTGTAGCAATGGCATCTATTACTCTGCTTCTCTTCAAAAACTCAATTATGCCGACAAATTCTGTGTGCTTCATCACATCTCCAAGATATGCGCAACAGTTGTGCGCATTCTCAAAATCTAGCTGCTTAGCAGGCTGTGATGAGGATCCTGCTTGTTCTGTCGTCTTCTGCTGTTCAGACATTGTTAGATCTGCAAAACAAACAAAATTACACGTTAAAAATCGACAAAATATCAAAATTGAAAAGTGTGACACCCGGGAACTTCCGATCTACACCGACGTGATTTTTATTATTAAAATTAAATATTTATTTTAAATATTGTTAATTATTAAGTTTCGGAAGTTTACTGACCGTTTTTACAATTGGAACTGCGACCGATTTTGTTAACACGATTTAAACGCGTGTTCTGAAAACACGCGTCGGACATCAAAAACATTTATATTTATGCTCGGTTTTGTATTTCGAACAAAACCGATTACTTTTTATAATTAATTAGCGGGCCCAGAATAGAAACCGAGACGTTTACGTTTTAAAACGGGTTCGATACACGGTAGAAGCCCACCTACCTAAACCCTAGGTATAAAAGGGGCACTTCTCTTCTTCCTCTTCATTTTCCACCAGCCGCAACCCTTCCCCTCTCTCTCTACTCTCTCTCTAAAACTCTCTCTCTCTCTCTCTACAACCTCCCTCTCTCTGCCTCTCCTTGCTACAGCCGACCACCACCACTCTTGGTGGTGGCTGCGTGGTGGTTATAGTCGGGAAAAGAGAAGGCCCGACGAAGTGGTGAAGGCGGCAGCGGTGGTATTATTGGCCAGAAGGGGGTGGTCGTGGTGGTTGTGGTTGCAGCTGAGAGAGACGACGGTGGTGGTGCTCGGCTGGGTTGGCTCCGGCTCGGGTCCTATGGGGCTCGGGTCTGGGTCACATTATGGGTGTGGTGTTGGTTTGTTGGTTCTAGGCGGGGTTCCGGTGGTTGGAGGTGGTGATGACGGCGGTAAGTGCGGTGGTCCGGTTGGGTTGTTCAAAGGCCAGCAGTGGTGGCTTGGTCCGAGTTGGTCATGGTTCAATCGGGTCTTGGTGGAGTTGCTCGGGCCAGGTCTGGGGGTCGTGCAGACCCAACTTGGTCAGGCCTGGTTCAGGTTTGTTCGTCTGATCTTCGGATTTGGTTTGGTTGGTCGGGATGGTTCTGTTACAGTGATGGTCGGGTGGTCCGGTTCTGTTTCGGGGAAAGTCATGGTGGGGCGGTGAGATGGTTATAGGTAGCGGCTGACGATGGTGGTTATTCAGGGTCGGGGATTTGGTTTTGGGTTCCGACCGTGTTGATTGGCTCCGGGTCAGATCTGGTTGGCTCGGGTTTCGGGGTACGGAGCACGGTGCTGGTCAAGTCAGTCAAGCTTTGGTCAAACCGAGTCAACTCGGTCAAAGCTGGTCAACTGCGGGTCAACGGTCAGCGTTCCAGTCTGCACGTGGTTCGAGGTGGCTTCGGGTTACGCACGTGTGATTCGGTATAACTTATATTCGTGTTATTATTACTTTATTTATAGATATTATATATTTATAAATATGTGATATTGAAGAAATAGTCTTGACTCGCGAACGAACCAAATAAAAACAATAACCGGTAACAATATTAAATATCGAACGATTTGGTAAACGATTAACTTGACGTGACTTATGGTTTCGAACTCGGACTAAATATAATTGGACTATATTGTCGGACTATATTATATATATATATATATATATATTGGTATATATATATATATTTATATAATTAAGTGTATTTAGGTGTCGAAACGTATAATCTCGTGAATCGGAATTGTGGATAAAAAGAACTTGTTGAATTGTGTTTGAAAGTTGATTTTGGGGGAAAATTTTAGACAACGGGTGTTGTCTGGTTTGTACAAAAACAGAGGAAACTCTGCCCAATTTTTTATAAAAACCAAAACGTAACGAACTGCTATTTCTGTTAAATAAATTCCCTTCAGCGTTTTGGACAAATGCATTATTATATACAAAATCAAGGTGTTTTCAAAGTTTATCTATTTGTAACAATAAGGATGATTTTCAAACAATGTTTGGGAAAAAGTAGCAAATGTTATTAATTGGTTTTAATAACTAAACTTGTCTTTCCTCAAAGATGATTTACGAGATGATCTTCGGCTCAGGATAGTTATACGTTTCGGGGTTATAGTCCAACAAGGTTTACACACGAATAGTGACAAGTGAGTAACTTGGGTACTAGGTCGTAGAAAACATATTTAAGTCACGATCGGTTCGACGAGTTAAAATGCTTAAGACCTGGGTTAATACCCACAAGTTAGATAGTTGGATAAACTATCTTTTAGCCGGATAATAGGCTAGGTTTATATGTGTTAGACTTTAAGGTGTCCTTTGTTGTATTAGGGCACAAGGAAGTCGGTCGAGGATTCAGGCTTTGTTTGCTAGCTTAGCAAGGAAATTAAGGTGAGTTCATGACCCCACTTTTTACTGTTTTATAAATGTTTTCGGGGTGGAAGACATGCTTCTTTTATAAAAACCTGAGGAATTCCAAACGAACAAGTTTTTGAAAAATGAAATGGGCACGTGAGTGTCACGACCCTACTTTTAACTGGTTTCACTTTTTGGGGGAGAAAACATGTGTTAAACTTATGTTTTGGTAACAACTGTCATACTATGGGTTTCTATGGTTTACTATACGATCTTTGGAAGTCCCGGGGGAAACCATGAATGTGCGGGTTAGCACAACGGGGAAATGTGAATAGATCTATTGGGAGTGACCAACCCCACTCGTCGGCTTGGAGGGCCGGGCGGGTGCATATTGTCTCAAACAGGAACAGGTTTACTATTCGGGCACAACATCTGATTTGCGAGTTAGTAATGGTTTTCCAATCGCAGTAGTAACAAAACATACGCCTAGCTAGCGTACTTTGGTATACATTTTGCATAGTATTGACAGGGTGAACCTGGTAACACTTTTGGAACTTGGTAATGTTTGATAACATTTTGCAAAACTTATGAACTCAGCAGCTTTATGTTGACTTTTTAAGTATGTCTTTCAGGTTTAAACTTTGGTAACGGCACGGTTGGAGTAGGTGACAGTTGGGATCGGGAATCCTATAGGTTTAGAATTGGCGTTCAGGGAACCAGAGTCTTAGATGCATCTTTCCGCTGCGCTGGCAAAGGCACCAAACGTCGCAACCGACGAGGGAAAAGTCGGGGTGTGACAAAAAGTTTTGGTCAAAAACCTCCTCCTTCGCCCAAACGGGAGTACGAAGGTGGTTTTGTAAAGGTACGAATGAGAGATAATGGGTACGAATGTGATGATTTTGATAAAAATGTTTCATTCGCCCATCTTATTCTCTTTCGCCCAAATGAATTTCTTCCTTCGCCCATTCGATTTGGTCGAAGGAACCAGTTCATGTTTTTTTTGAAATTTCAATTTTGAAATCTAATCATTCTGAACATGTCCATTTGATTGTATTCAAGCCTAATCATGCCGATAAACATTCCTAGACTAACAGATTCAACAATTTTGCATTGTGTTTGTGTTTTCACCCAAAAAACTAGGGTTTAAACAACGATTGAACAATCTGACATGTTTTAAACTCTGATTTTGGTTATTTCTCCCCCTAAAACACACACACAATAAACCCTGAACATCAATTGGTAGTATTATGTTGTTCTAAAACGATTTTAGACAGTTAGGGCTCGGAATTGAAAAACAGAGATTAAGAACTGATTCCATGATGATAACCTGTTAAAATGATAGGAAAATGATCAGTATGAATGCAGTAACACAATGGAATGATGTTAAACAAACGAGCAATAAGGTGAGGTGACGATTAAAATCTGGAAAAAATTATAAATGGGGTTCGAATGAGATGCTGGATATATATAGGCCTGTTCCTTCGCCCGTTTTGGTCATACGAAGGAGAAACTTTTCTCTCCTTCGACCCTATTGAAAGGGTTCGAATGAGATAATTATCATGAACACTCTCCTTCGCCCATCAAAACATACGAATGAACAAAGAAAATCCCACATTCGACCAAACGAATGGGCGAATGAGAATTGGGATTTTTGAAAATTATCCAAATCTCAAAAACGAGTCCCGATTCAATTATTTTCCAACTTTTAAGCATCCAACATTCATGTTTTCACAATTTAAAAGTTACAAAGCTCAAATGGTGTATCCAGGTTTAGAAAATCGACATCAACCACCATCAGTTATCAAAAATAAGATGAAAAAGAAAAATCTTTTTGGATTTTCTAAAGTTTATGCTAAAACACACCTAAAATCTTTTTGAGTTTTGTAATTTTTGACGAGAAAATAAAATGCAGAAATGTAAATGAAAAACTGTAAATATTTTTGCGATTTCCGGTAAAGGGATCATATCAGTTTTTGAGAAATCTGATCACACCGTTGATCTTTTTGAAATTATTATCATTAAAGACAATGTGTGATCTGGCAATTGCTGATATTGTGATCCACATAAACTCACATGCAGACTTTTGTGCAGTGCTTTATACTGATACTGATATTTATAGTATAAACGCAATTGTCTGTGGTTCCCACGCACACGACATACTCCCGTATCAAGAAGTAAATGCACAAAGACTCATTGTAAAGCGTGATTATGCTTTCGTCGTCTGTAATTGTACAAGATATAATGCATAGAGGTATACAGGTCAGCAAATTAATGCAGCAAAGTAACATATGCACTATACCAGGTTGAGGACTGATATTAATCATGATTTGCATCAATGATCAATAAGATGTAATAGATAATCTTTGATTATCATATAACATGGAAAGTTCCTCAATTCGGTAACTTTAGGATTTGGCATATAGCTCTTTTATAAAGACACCCTGTCTGATCTAGGTCCGTAATGACTTACAGCAGAAGATCAGAGAGGCTATCCCCAGACAACTAATAACATAACGACCCTAAACCTCCGAGTTTTGTACAAATACCCTATCAAACGAAATTACGGTACTAAGACCATATGCCCATGAGGAGTTCATCCACACAACAAATCGTTTGATATGTATGTATCAGGCACGCAGTAATAGGTCTACGAAGCCTATCAGCACATCGCACAGACTCAGACACACGCCTTATATAGCATTACATTATTTAGAATGTGTCAGATCCCCACTGATGTACTATCATTTCCCTTTATACTCCAGGAAATCATTTTAGAATTTTCTGATTTTTATAGATTTTCGAATTTACTGTTCCCAAGGATAAGCTGGAGCATTTCAAATATGTGACTGCCCAGATATCGTTTGTTCACAGAAATCTGACGGCATTAATCTAAGGAAAGAAGATATAGCAGTCAGCAAAGAAATTTTTCAATTTTTATGGTTTTTGAAATTTTTCAATGTTTTTGGATTTTCAAAATTTTTCTGAAAAACAATAAAAATTTAAACTAAAAAGTGATAGACTAAGGTGGTGATCAGCCCTGTTTTTCTTTAATACCATTAGCTTTTAAAAGATAATCAAATCTGGATTTGTCAAAAGCTTTGGTAAAAAGATCTGCGCGTTGATAATCAGTGTGGATTTTGACCATATCGATCAACTCTTTAGCATAAAAATCACGGATAAAATGATATTTAATCCGGATATGTTTAGCCTTTGAGTGATTTACTAAGTCTTTTGTTAATGCGATTGCGGCCTCATTGTCACAGTAAATAGGGGTTTTAAGAAATTGCAAACCGTAATCCACCATCTGCTGTTGGATCCAAAGAACCTGTGAGCAGCAGCTCGATGCTGAAACGTATTCTGCTTCACATGTGGATAGTGCAACTGCAGTTTGTTTCTTGCATTGCCAGGTCACAAGCCTGCTCCCCATAAACTGACATCCAGCCGTTGTGGATTTGCTGTCTTTGTCACAGCCGCCCCAATCTGCATCACTAAAAGCGATTAGGTCAAAATTATCATCATGAGGGTACCAAAGTCCTTTCGATGGACAACCCTTCAGATATCTAAGGATACGCTTGACAGCTGCAAGATGACTCTGTTTCGGCTTCGATTGATATCGCGCACAAAGACATGTCGCAAACATTATATCAGGTCTTGACGCTGTGAGATACATCAGAGATCCGACGATTGCTCTGTATGTAAATGGATCAGTCAGCTCCCCCTTAAGGTCAACTCCAATCCCGTGATTGGGCTGTATAGGGGTATCCATCGGCTTCGAATCATCCATCTGGAATCAGCTCAAGACTTCAGAAACGTATTTCGTCTGGTGAATAAAGATCCCCGTTGGTCTTTGCTCCACCTGCAAGCCGAGGAAAAACTGCATCTCTCCCATTGCGCTCATTTCGAACTTTTCCTGCATAACTTGTTCAAATTCCCTGCACAGAAGTTCGTTAGTTGACCCGAATATAATATCATCAACATAAATTTGTACGAGAAGCAAATCATCTCCTGCTCGTTTCGTGAACAGTGTGCAGTCTACCAGTCCGCGTTTGAATCCTTTCGAGAGAAGATACGTGCTCAGCTCCTCATACCATTGTCTCGGAGCCTGGTGCAACCCGTAGAGAGCTTTGTTTAACACATAAACCTTATCCCGGTGAATAGGGTCCTCAAAGCCCGGCGGTTGACCTACGTAAACTTCCTCTTTGACCACACCGTAAAGAAAAACGCTCTTTACATCCATCTGATACACCTTAAATTTCTTCCATGATGCAAACGCGAGGAACATTCTGATAGCTTCCAAGCGTGCAACCGGTGCATAGATTTCATTGTAGTCGATTCCTTCAACTTGATGAAAACCTTGAACAACCAAACGAGCTTTGTTTCGCACTATGACTCCTCTGTCATCCTTCTTGCATTTAAACACCCATTTGGTACCAATTTTCTTTCTTCCAGGGGGCAAATCTGTTAGGGTCCATACACCAAGTTTCTGGAATTGTAATAACTCCTTCTGCATTGCTTCCACCCAGGCGTCATCCAAAAGAGCATCCTTGTATGTCCGCGGCTCGACCTGTGAAACATAACAAGCAAATGACCAGTCATTTTGAAAACCAGATTTCTAAATTTTGGCATATAAAGCAAGGTTGCCAATGTTTTTTTGGTGCTTGAGCATTTCTCAGCTGCCCTCTTGTCATCACACTGCTACCAGGATCACCAATAACCTGTTCAAGCGGGTGTATCCGATGTATCCGAGATTCCGGATAATCAGGTACTTGTACTCCCGTTTGAGTTGTCAAATTCTCTGTAGAAACCAGATCATTACCCACATTCGATGTTGAAGCATCCGTATTAGATGGGTTCACTGGTGGTGTCACTGTAGCGTTGTCTAGAATAGCTTCACTTGTTGCATCATCGTCTTCGTATTCTGATTCGGATGAATTAAGCGATGTAGAAGCCTCTTGGAACACCTCTTCTTCCAATACAGGAGCAGTGGTATCATTAGAAGCTGCTTGGGGGTTTACCGTGATCGGACGCACTAACGGTGAAGTTACGGCGTTTTCGACCTCGTAGTATAAGCGAAGTACAGCTTCTTCAACCATGCTATCTAGATTGAATGATTCAAAGAAGTCTTTGTAATCAAACATCCAATCTGGTCCACCACCCTGTACATTTTGTGTGTATCTTTGAATTTCGACGTTAGTCCACTCCTCGACTTTTCTAGTTCTTTTATTGAATACCCGTTTTAATGGGGTTGCATATCCAACAAAATAACCTTTTTCAGCCTTTGGTGCAAACTTTTCCGAAGGGTTCAGCATTGTACACGGGGCACCAAATGGTTCTAGATACTCCAGATTCGGCTTGCGTCGATTCAACAGCTCATAAGAAGTCTTGCCAAACTTCTTCACTGTCAAAACACGGTTAAGAGTATAACATGCCGCGTAAATGGCTTCATTCCAGAACATAACTGGAAGATTTGAATCCGCAAGCATAGTTCTCGCCGTCTCTATAAGAGTCCTGTTCTTTCTCTCTGCGACACCGTTCTGTTGGGGTGTATACGGAGCGCTATATTCATGATGAATTCCTTTGTTCGCACAAAGATCCTCCATCTGAGCGTTTTTAAACTCCGTCCCATTGTCACTCCGGATTCTCTTGATCTTCAGACCATATATATTCTCCAGACGTGTAAACAGAACCTTCAAGTTATCAAAAGTGTCGCTTTTCTGATGCAAACACATTACCCATGAAAATCTTGAATAATCATCAGTCACCACAAGACAGTATAACTCCCCGGCATGACTTTTACGTCTGACTGGACCGAATAAATCCATATGAAAACGTTCAAGTGGCAGCTCAACAGAATTAACTTTCTTTGGTCTATGGGATTGTTTGTGCTGCTTTCCCTTCTTGCAACTGATACACTTGTCATTCAGATGGAAGTGTTTGACATTAACTCCCGTGACAAGTTCATTCTTCACAAGCTGATTCATCTTTCGCAAATGGATGTGTCCCATTCTCTTATGCCACATAATCGATTCTTTTTCTGTAGCCTTGGAGAGGAAACACGTGACTTGGCCATGGGTGGTCATTGCTTTGGACATGTCGAGAATATACAAGTTGTTAACTCTCGGTGCCTTCAGCATCACCCACTCTTTCGGTAGCTCAAACCTAGGTTTCAAGATGTAACAGGATTTGTCATCAAAATACACAGAAAATTGTTTATCACAAATTTGACTAACACTGAGCAAATTATAGTCTATTTGTTTCACATAAGAAATCCGCTCAAATGTTACGACCCCATTGCTTACACTACCCTCCATAGTAATGTAGCCTCCCTTATTACCAGCAAATGCCACATAACCTCCGTTAATGTTTTTGATGTCAAAGAGTAGCGTGAGGTCCCCTGTCATGTGACCAGAAGCTCCACTGTCAACAATCCATAGGCTGCTAACAGGGCCAGCTGGAGCTCCCTGCACATTTAAAGTAAAGCAGTTAGTTCTTTCGGGGGACCCAAGCCTGTTTGGTCTTGGGTCTTTGAACAGGTTGTTTCAAAGAGTCTTTTGAATCACAAACATCTTGGGTTACTTCAACCCCTTTCTTCTCACTAACAATTTTCTTTTTCTCATTCTTCTCGCTCTGTGAAGTAGAGGCTCCTTCAGATTCCTTAGATGACCAAGATTGCTCATATCTTTTCAAGATCCGGATCTGAGATTTTGAAGTCTCAGTCGATTTCTTTATTTCTTCTTTAAAAACAACCTTCTTGGTTACCTTCTCTGATTTAACAGAGACAGGTCCAACTGCTTGTTTACCATTAGGTTTAGGAGCTACCTTTTTGGTATCAGCAGTTGAGTTCATCATAGGTTTCTTAACAGATTTATCAGTGGTCATCCGGTTGCGCTTATCATACGTCATTGGACGGTTTTCCCTCTTGTTATAAAAATTGTTTTGATTATGATAAAATTCTTGCTGGGGAAAATGCCGTCTCTGTTGATAGCCATAGTTGTCAACCGGATACTCATGATATTGCCTCATCTCCACCTCGTGCCTTTTGTGTCGTACGTACGGGCAGGCGGCAAGTAAATGTCCCCGTTCCCCGCACTTATAACACGCACGGTATTCCTCATAGTTTTCCTTGATTGGCGACTTGGAAAAGCTAGCAATGGGATATCGATCGACCATGCATTGTTTCCTTAAACTCTCAGGAGTTGGGTCCTTTGAGTAAGTCGGTTCAATAAAACTGTTTTCTTTATGAACAGGCAAAACAAATTGTGTGACATTGACCTTAGCTTCTTTATCCGAATAAATTTTGTCTAAAATTTCTTGAGGAATGTCATTGGTTCTTTCGAATTTTTGAAACCAAATCGTACTTTCCTGCCAGATCTTTTCAATTTTTGAATAATTGACAAACTTTATCGGATATTCATCATCGGATAAAATCTTATTGGAGCCTTGCATCCGATAGAAGATTTTGACAGGTTTATCACACGATTCATTGCTCACATCATTGGATTTTTCAGATTTAAGCTCATTTTTCTTATCAACCGGTTTTACCACATTTTTCTCAGATTTAGTTTCATTTTTCTTTTCTACCGGTTTTCTCACATTTTTGTCAACCTTCTTTACCTCTTTCTTTTCAAAACTCTTACCAACAAACTTTTCATTTTTCTTAACCTCATTTTACGATGAGCATTTGCCATTGGATGAATGATCTAAGACGGTGAGACTGGCTCAGTAGTGATTATATGATTTTCATCAGGGATATCACTATCACTTTCAACCGTCTCAGATGACTCATCTTCTTCATCTGAATCATCAGTAGCGACCACACCCTCACTATTTCCCAGTACTGGTCTCACATCAGAATATGGATCCCCGACACTGGAAGTGTTAGGCTCATTTTCTGATGTGGAATCAGGGTTGATTAAAGTCTCCGGTGGTATTGCATGTAAAGTGTGATTCTCAAACAATACCGGAGATGGGACTGACTTATAGTTTGCACTATTTGTCTGGGAGGGTTCTTCAATGATATGATCGACTACATATGCTATGTGCTTGTAACTTTCTAATTTCTTGTTAACTTTTTCCGCAAAGCACTTGATGGTTGCCATTTCCAATTTAGTGTTTTCCATTTCATTGATGTAATTATTAATGGCAAGTTGTTTAATTGATAATGTCTTTTTAAGTTCAGACACATCCTTTTTATAACCATCAAGAACTTTGTTGAAATCTTTTAAGTCCTTTTGGTAAATCTGACAGTTGATTTTTGCACTCTCAAGTTGGACCTTGAGAAGCTTGTTTTCATCAGTCAGTTTTTCAAAATCAGCACATTTATCACATTTAACACACGCTTGAGATTGAGTTTCAGAACTTACCGGCTTAGGAGGTTCTGTCATGGCCATCAAAGCGAAGTGAGCTTCCTTCCCTGCGAAGAATTTGGAGTAGTCAATCTTGGTGCATGCATCATCCACCATACATGACTTGCGGGTCATCAGGAAGTCAGCTTCAGCTAGCAGTTGGCCAATATCATCATCTAGTGAATTCACACTAGTCTCTGAATCAGATTCGCTCTCCATATCCGAGTAAGCTGAATCGTATTGATCTCCAACATCAGTGACAGAATCAAGAATCATCCCCGATCTCTTGTCTTCACTTTCAGCAATCACATCTTCATTCACTTCCTCAATCTTCAACTCCGACACTTTTTCAATCACAACCTCTTCTTCAATTTCCTCATTCTCATCCAAACTCATCTGCTGTGCCACACAAGCAACATTCCCAGCAGTGATCTCCTCCACCCCCAATTGCATACCAGTCCAATCAAAACCTTCATCCTTTTGGATCACAAGTGCTTGGTTTTGATTGTCAGTTTGGTTTTGGTTTTGTGTGTTAGGTGTGGTGATAGGAACAATGGTTCGGTTTGGATTTTGTTGAGGTTGGTTTTGAGTTGTGGATTGTCTAGTGTTGTTGTTTTGTTGACGGTTCTGATAAGTGTTTTGTGGTTGAAAGCTTGAGATGTTTGGACTGTTGTATGACACTTGATTTTGGTTTTGGTTTTGTCTATTTTGGTATGTTGAATTGAAAGGGTTTCGGTTACCTTGTTGTGCTGGCTGTGTGCACTCTCTTTTAAAATGTCCCTTCTCACCACAGTTAAAGCAGGTAACCTTTGCTTTGTTGAATCCGTATGTGGTGTTAGGAGAGGTTGAGAGATCAGTCCTGCCAGTCTTCTGAATAAAGTCAGTGGCTCTCCTCATAATGCTTGCAAAGGCCCACTGAATGTCCATCAACTCCATCTCCTCTTTGTCGATTTGAGCGTAGTCCTCATTGGTGAGATTGTTGTTACCAATTTGACTCGCTACCAAACCATTGTAAGAAGCAACCATAGCAGATACAAGAGCAACATGCTGTTGAGCAATTTCAACAGTCACATTGTTAAGGTTTGAGGTCTCTAACACAATCGGATTTTGGCTTGATTGTGCTTGAGTAATCTGCATCTGATTCACTTGAGGAGGATATTGTTGTTGTTGTTGAGGTTGACTTGAAGTGTAGCATGCGGCTTGTTGTAATGGTGAAAATGGTGGAATAAAGTTTGGTGTTTGATAAGGTTGTTGTGTGTATGATGGTGTGTAGGATGAAGTTTGAGCAAGGTAGTTAATGGGTGCTTTTGTTGGTTCAACAACGTCAGACACACATGCTATGTGAGGTGCAACATTAGAAGTGGTGCTTGAAGCAGA
This sequence comes from Ambrosia trifida, assembly GCA_028751855.1. NCBI lineage: Eukaryota > Viridiplantae > Streptophyta > Magnoliopsida > Asterales > Asteraceae > Ambrosia > Ambrosia trifida. Next base: position 15,534,764 of record CM054133.1, on the reverse strand, counting down.
AAGAGAGTTAGATGTACCACTCACATATAAATCAGGATTATGTGGAATCTGAGCTCTCTTAGCTTTTCTCTTTTCCTCCATCTCTTTGCTTTCCAACTTTTGGATGAACTCATTAATAGTCCAATACTGGTAAGCATCCTTCTCCTTTAACACTTCGATGTGTTGGTTCCAGTAAGGTGGTAAAGCATCAGCAAATTTATCAACTAACTCCGACATTGGAATGCTGATCTCATAGCTCGACAATTCAGTGAGCAAATGGCAGTATCGTGGAACCAACTCTTTTAGGGTCTCATTACCCATGTAACTGAAGTTTTCAAACTCCTTTCGAAGCTCTTCCATCCTAAGCTTCCTGGTCTTCTCATTTCCATCATGTCGATTTCTCAGCATATCCCATAGTTGTTTGGATGTTGTGCACGATCCAAACTGATGCAATAGATCAGTGTTGATCGCCTGGGATAGCTGAGAGAATGCCTTCTTCTCTATCGCAAACCTTTTCTTCTCGTCATCCGCCAAATTCTCCAAAGGGATTGGTTCTCCAGTATTCTCCAGAATAGGAGCAACGTAACCCTTCACAATCATTTGCCATGCCTCGGCTCCTTCAAGTCCTTGTCCCTCAACATGGATCTTAAACTTCATCTTCCAAGTATTGTACTCCTTCATGTCCATTAGCTTCGGTGGACGATTGCCGCTTCCAGAAGATAGATCATGAATAAGAGTGGATATAGCGTTGGTCGTCTGTGAATGGACTGCTGCTGCTGCGACTCCCCAATAGTTGTCAATCGGTTGTGGTAATGGTTGAACAACTTGTTGTGGTGCCGAACTAGTCATTGCCATATAATTGATCGGCTGTGATGGTTGACTAGTCTTCTGAGCTGCAATGGACCACGGATCTTGTGTTGTCTGCTGTTGTGGTGCTTGAGTAGGTCTAGGCGTTGTTGGAAAGTTCCACATCTTGTCCTGTAAACGATAAAACACGAAAAGATTAAAAAATTTTCAAAACAGAATGCTCCTTCGTATATACGGACGTGCGAATGAGAAATAAGTTCTCTTTCGCCCGTTTATAATTGATACGAATGTGAGCTAAACAACAAAATCTCCTTCGACCACTTAAGACTCTCTTTCGACCGTTTTTCAACTCCTTCGACCGTTCGATCAGGCGAAGGTGAAACAAAGGGGCGAATGTGAAAAATAAGCAATCAAAGTCTTCCTTCGACCACTAAAACACCTCCTTCGTACACAAAATCACTCTTTCGACCAAACTCTCTCGTTCGACCCCTGTGATTTCAAAAACGGTTATTCTTTGAAAATCAGTTAATTTTGATCATGTTTTTCAAATGTTGATGGATTTTGATGATCTTAATCAGGTTTTGAATCGGATTTGATTTGGAACAACTTTAATAAAGAGAATTATCCGATTTAAACTCGAAATCAAGGTGTAATCGATCAAAATCTTATCACATCAGTTTGTTCATTGAAAACAGAAACTTTTTGACCAAAATTGGGTCCAAATCAACTGAGAGATTATTAATTTGTGGTTGTTTGATCCGAAATGGCTCTGATGTAAAATTTTGAGATTTTAGAGCTTAGTTTAAGGAAAGTGAGTGTAATCATTTATTCATTAATTAAAACGAATAAACGAAAACGTTGACTTATCAAAACTTCTAGATTCTAATAACATAATGAAGACATGCTTTAGCCTATAAGTGAACACTCATCCCGAGAATTCCCAGGTAGGCATCCGGGTCCCTCGTCTGATTGGGATATATGCGCAATGCCAGTCCTAGATAGAAAACTCAGAATACAGGCGTTCACCCTTCCAGATTGCATGTGTTCGTTATTAAAATCTAGAACTTCGACGAGATCTTCAAGGTGGTTCAGGCTAAACCTGAGGATTTGCCCTATTAGTCTAATAGTATATCTTGTGATGGAGAGCACTCTTCTTGTAGGGACTAAAGTAAGGATAAGAAGTAGGATAGAGAATATAAACAAGTAAGGTTGAAAGTAAAAGGAGCAAGTACTGATTAAAATTCTATGGTTATAGACTAGATTTTTTTTTTCTAATAACCTAATTCCCTATAACCATGGCTCTGATACCAATGTGTAACACCCCAACCGATGGCGGAAACATCGGGATGTCACGTATTGATGATTGTTCAGTAGCTCATGGTAAATAATAAATTTCAATAAATGATTTAAATAAATTACATACAATTGTTCTAAGAATTTTGTACATCAAAATGAAAAATACTAGCTACGCATCTTCAAGCAATAACTCTAATCTTCAAGCAAGCTATAACCTGAAACATGTTAAGTTTGAAAATATTTTGGGTCAACAAAAGTTGGTGAGAATTACATAGGTTTTGATAATCGAATAAAACTTGTACAATTCAAGTGTCATGGCAAGTCTAGTCCATATGTGAAAACATACTAGAAGTAAATCGAGTGCATAATCAACCCTTGTGACTGTTATATTGTGGTCCATCCCATACGCTCATGGTTCACTCGATTATGTTATGCGATAACAATCACCCACGCTACCTTTGTAGGAGGCACGTATCCGGGTGGGATTGTCAGTCCAATAGATCTATCATTGTATACCGTCGGCTGATCAATGTTAATGATTATGCTAGAATATTGTGCTTACCCTAGTCATGTTTAAGACATAATGCAACATAGAGAAACACATAGACACTTTATGATTGAATTGTATATAGAATGTTGTAACATGTTTCACCCCAAAAATAGTGAAAAATAGAAAAGGGGCTATGTAAAACTCACCTTAGCAAAATGTTATATCTCGTGAAAAAAATAGAATAATGTGTTGTGAATGTATGCGAGGCGAATCCCAAAGACTCAACAACGTAGCTAGTCCAAATTGAAGAAAACGAAAAAGAAAGAATATCAAGCTTCCAATTCGCCAATTACAAGAGCACATAATCAAAGCTTCAATTGTAGAAGTAATAGACTATAGAAGAAAGGTATGAGGGAAAGTTTAATCGGATTGAAACAATCGATTTAGAGGTGCAAAGTATAATGGGTCATAGGTGGGTTTTTATACTAGTTTTGGAGTCAATTAGCCATTAAAATTGGTCAACACCATAAAGTAAGGTTTTATGATGAATTGACTATTTGACTAAGACTTTGACTGTTTGACTAAGACTTTGACTAATCAATTTAAGAAATGTGTTAAGTTTATTTTCTTCTGAAATACTACACAAGATGATAGTTGGCTCAGTTGGTTGTCACTGTGTGTTGGTTGGCTGTGGACGCGGGTTCGAGTCCCGGTCCACACAAATCTTTTTTTTTTTTGGCAATTATTTCCCTAAAACTATATTATTCTAAATTCATAATATGATTATATAAGCCCGAAAGTGACTCGAAATATTTTTAAAACGTACAAAAGTGTCGAGATACAAATAATTATTAGTTTAAGGTATTTAAAACATATATTGTTTAAAACAATACATTCTTTTTATCAAAAAAAAATTAGGGAAAATTCGCGATGTTACATATAACATCTCAGATTTGTCCCGCTCTCCTTTGAACATAAAACACCGTCGGCTGCCGTGTTTTTCGATGAAGGTGCTGGGTTTCGTTCCTGCTGTAGCTGCATTTCTTTCGTCATGTTGGCTTTCGTTCCTGCTGCAAATGAAGAAGTGTTTTCGTATGATTGTAGAATGAACTGTTGGCTTTCGTTCATGCTTTTGATCTGTAATTGTTGATGAGAGAAAGGGAGAGTGAAAAAGAGAAAGAGAAAGAGAGAGAGAGAGAGCGAGAGAGGGAGAGGGAGAGGGAGAGGGAGAGGGAGAGGGAGAGGGAGAGAGAGAATCATAACTAATAGGAGAAGAGATGTGAGAGATGAGGTTTTAATGGTATAATAAATTAATAAAATTATAACATTAATTACAAAAATGCCATCCAATTAATCCACACCATATATTAAGATGATCCAATGGCCAAAACATCTTCTTACACTTCTCACAAAAAAACACTTTGTACAGCATCTTGACCCTATATATGTATATATATGGCAAGGATTAGGAGTAAACCCCTATTATTTGAAGAAACCCGACTAAACTTCATTATAGCCATTGATCTTTAAGATCAATGGTTATCATTCATTGGTGTATGTTATATTCATTATTAATAAGATGCAAAAGGACAAGAGGAGGGTACTGTAGACATTATACCCTTGCATTAGATCCATAAACCTGTATGTTCAGAAGTTGGGCTTCATAATCATCATCCCTACATAAAAATCTCCTCTCTCTCTCCCCCCATCTCTCTTTCTCTCCCTATCTCTCTCTTACTGATCAAGATTCAAAATCAAGCTTCATCCCTGTCATGATTATCGTCCCTATTATCCCTCTCCTCCCTATTGAAGAAGCTTCATAATCATCACTATCGTAGCTGTTGAAGAAGCTGCTGATCAATGATTTTATTCACAAAATCAACCCCTGTAAGACGATTAAAAGTGAAATTCGCTCCCTTTTTTGGTCAATCTCGTCGAAGAGACGTCACTGGAAGCACAACAAATCTCGTGGCATGTATGTTTTGGGGATATACAGTTTTCTTAGATTTATGGTTTTTTTAATCTTTTATGTTGTTTTGGGTTGTTGTAGATAGTGCTATACATTGCGCTGGTAGTCAAAACCTTTCATCAAAACTATTTTTTTCTTGAATTTTTTTAATTTTTATGTTGTTTTGGGTTGTTGCTGTAGATATGTCTATGTTTGTTGTTATATCTTCTGTTAGGGTTATGGCATATTAAACCTGTCACCAACAGTGCATTTAATGGGGGGGGGGGTGTTGGTGTGTATAATGAAATTGTGTATAAAACGTTGTTTGTATCAGGACAAGTCATAAAAATGGTAACATGGTTGATAGTAGTGTATCACAAAGCATCAACAAAAGTCTTGTAGTATTAACTGATGACACAAAAACATCAAGAAAGAAAGGGAAACATAAAATTATTGTTGTTACTGACGACGATAGAACGCAGAGACGGATTGGAAGACCAAGGCATGCACTAGGTATATAGTTAATATGATTCAGTCTATTAGTTAAAAAAGAAGTTTCCATTATAAAAGGGGACGATATTAAAGTTGTTTCTTGTTTTATGTTCCACATATTACGACTCCGGTGACTTAAAACACCACTGATTGCATTCAAAAGACACAAAGCACGTAATGCACAACGGACTTACTGCTTCTTATTCGCTAGAAAATAGTATAGTTACACGTGTCTTATGTTTGTAAACTATATTATTTTAATTTTGGAACAGGCTAATGAAAGTGTTACATGTTCAACAGGAGGAAGCATAGGTCCAGAATAGTGTGGCTGATGAAATTGTTACGTGTGCAACAGGCAACGCGTATCAGCGAATATGGTTGGTTTATCAGCATCAATGTGGATCACGCGCTCGAAAACAAAGGAGGTTGATAAATTGACAGGGACAATCACAAAAAGCCCTAGGACACAGGATGGCATAAAAGTTAAGGTGAACAAGAGGAAAAGGAACAATAAGTAGGGAAATAGCAGGCTTGATCCAGGAAGATAGAGGAAACGCTCCAAGAAGGACTGATGGTTGGGAATACTTACTAGGTCATCCACAACTCAATTTACGGGATGCATGATGGACAAGTAATTGTGAATGGACAACTCGTTTGGATGTAAGCTCTATTGGGTGGTGATATAGTTAATACTTTAGGATGCTATAGTTTGTTATTTACATGTTACTAATCTAGTTAGTGAATCTTTTCCAGGTTTGTAACATATGTTATGATTGGTAATGTTTATATAGTTTGTGTTTCACATTTTAACCCATGTCTGGAACTCATTTGGGATCTCTATTTATGGGTCACATTGACAATCACCAAAGTATGATTATGTTATGCTTAATGTTTCATTTTATAACCAAACACTTATTTTATTCAATAATGAACGTGTGATTGTAAATTAAACCATAATAAAATATTGAATAAATTATTAATTAGTTACATAGGGGTGAGATTTCTTAACACCGGTGTAAAAACGTCGTAAAAAATGTATTTATTTTTCATTTTTTTGTGTCGGGGTTTAGGCGTTTTTACACCTGTGTGCAAAAAAATAAATTTAGATTTTACGTCGAGTTCTCGAAACTCAAATGAGTTCTCATATATATATAGGGAAAGGGTAAAACGAGAACAAGGTTGAGTTTAGAGAACTAAGGAACTCACTTTATAACCACACTTATGTTATTCAATAATGAATTTGTGGTTGTAAATTAAAGCATAGTAAAATATTGAAAAAAAAATTAATTTACTTATATGGTTTACATAAATGTGCCCGTCTTTTTACACCAGTGTAAAACCATCGCAGATAACTTTTTTTTTTTTTCATTTTTTACGGCGGAGTTACCTGTTTTTACATCAGTGTGTAAAAAAATTTTAAATTCACATTTTACGTCGGAGTTCTCACGGTTCTCTCAACTCAAGCTTATTCTCATATGATCTTAATCATGTGTGTATATATATATACATACATATATATAGGGGAAGTATAGACAAGAAACCCTCTAAAATGAAAAAACCCCAAGAAACCCAACCCTTGGTCCATGTTGTGCCACATCAACCATCATATTATAATATTCTATAATATTTAAAAGGGCATAATAGACATTTCTACAACCCCTTTATCTCTCTCCCTATATATATTGTTTTCCCCTCTCTCTCTCTTCATTTTATTTTCAAATTCAAATACACAATTTTTTCTTTGTCCTCTCTCTGTCTCTCTCTAGGACCACCAACACCACCTTCCACAACCACCATCGCCACCTCCATTCACCACCTCGCCACCTCCGGTCACCACCTCCCACCATTGCCGCCTCTGTTCTTCATCGCCTCGTCTGTTCATCTGAATAAGAAGAAGCACCAGAGCAGTATCTAGAAGCCCAGGAAGCACAGGATCTGCTCTGTTTCGTGCTGATCTTCGAACTGAAGTGAGAGTAAGAATCGAAGTAATAATCGGCGCTGGTTTTACTATCGTCTCCTCCTCCAAGCTCACACATCGAGGAGTCGTCATCAACGTTGGAGCTTCCTGTGGCTGCTTCTTCGATTGCTACATCATCGTCTCCGTATTCGAATCTAGTCTTTGTAGGTATTGCTTCACTCATCGTTGATGTTTGTGCCTCTGTGTTATTATTATTGTTATTATGCATTTTCTTGCTAACAGAGGTGATCTTATCAAAGTAATATATTTATTATAATATACATACATATATGTGTCTATATTTTTGTCTGTATATGCTAGCTGATCTTTGATAAGTAATATATTTATTATTAACTAATTAGTGTTGGTTTACTTTGAATATCACGATTTGCAAGTAGGTGTCATGTTTTAAAGTTTTAAAGTTTTAAAGTTGCTGATATGTTTTTTACGCTATTTATGTTTTGATTTTTTTGAATAATAATAATAATAGCTTTGTTTAGAATAATAATAATAATAATAAGCTATTGCGTTTTTTATTTATGCGTTTGTGTTACGTTTTGATTTTGTTAGGTTTTGGGTTTTGTTAGAATAATAATAATAACAGTTTTGGGGATAGTTTTTGTTCGCATACCAAGTGTTTGATCAAATGCTTGAATGAAAAAAAACTTATATTAACCCTTTTTTTATTATAATTATTTTGTTTATGTTAGATTTTTATTGGATTGGGGACATGAGGTTGATAGATCACATGTGATTGATGAATAAATTTGTAGTCTTTTAATGTTAGTATATGCTAACACATGTTAGTGATGCCCTATTTATGTGTTTGAGGATCCCAAACTAACATGTGTATCTGTTCTAGTGTTGGTTTTCACGAGTAGGCTATAGGAAGAAGGTGGCATTGATGATGTGGCTATGGTAAGTGATTGTTTTGAGTTTTTTTTTTATAAAGATTATAAATTTTTTATTTTTTTAGGCAAGTGAAGGTGTTTATGAACTCGTCTAGGGTGCATGTCTATTTTTTGCGGTCTGAGTCATGTATGCCCACACACGTTAGTAATGCTAACACATGCTAGTATATGCCCAACTAACAGGTGTTAGGGTCCATATGACATACATTATTTTCAGTAAAACATATGTTTTAGAATATGCTAAAACATGCTACTGATGTCTTTTATTATATTATATATTTCATGAATATGAGGATAATTTTTTGGTATATGGATTTGGATTGGTTCTGATTTGATTTTTTAAAATTTATTATTGTTGGATTTTAAACCCTATTTAATCGTATTATTATTATTATTATTATTATTATTATTATTATTATTATTATTATTATTGTATTCTGTTTAATATTTTTTTTTTGGCAAGTGAAAGTGTTATGAACTCGTCTAGGGTGCATGTCTATTTTTTGCGGTCTGAGTCTTGTATGCTCACACACGTTAGTGATGCTAAAATATGCTAGTATATGCCCAACTAACAGGTGTTAGGGTCCATATAACATACGTTATTTTCAGTAAAACATATGTTTTAGAATATGCTAACACATGATACTGATGTCTTTCAGTAAAACATATGTTTATACACATGTTAGTGATGCTAACACATGCTAGTATGCCTAACTAAAGGTGTTAGGGTTCATATGACATACGTTATTTCAGTAAAACATATGTTTTACAACACACTACACATGTCAGTGATGTCTCATTATGTGTTTTGGAGAGCCCAACTAACACGTGTTATCTTTTTTTTTTTTTTTTTTTTTTTTTTTTGTAGGTGAAAAGATGTTTTTGTGTTAAAGATGCAGATGGGTATCAAGAACGAAGCATAGCTAGATCATTTTTATGTTGTTATGATAGTTTTTTATCATTCGCAAATAATTATGTTTGTATGAAAAGTTTTTTGATACATTTTCAGTATTGATTGTAATGATCGTTTTTATCATTTCTTACAAACGAATATAAAACTGAGATTACCAATATCCAGCTTGAATTAGACCCATTACCATCTCTACTAGGGCTGTTCACGAGTCGACCTGAGCTTTGCTCATGCTTGGCTCGTTTACAAACTGAACCGAGCGAGCATTATTCGAGCATAAATATTTCTGAGCAAGCACCGAGCGGAGAGTAACTTGGGCAACCATAAAATTGGGATGTTTTCTTTGATGTTTTCATTGTCGGGTGACAACTAATGTCATACTGTCCGATGATAACATCAATATTGAGATCTGAGTGTCCGATGATGAGGTTGGTGAGGCGATGAGCATACTGTAGAGAACATTTATTTTGTTGCAACGTCAGGTGATATCAAGCGACGATTAGCAATGGACGACTAATAACATAAAGAAGTCAAGACTGACACCTCATGACTTATGGTTTTGCTATTAAACTATATGTTGTTTGCATACATTGAGCAAATTCAATAGAATGTTATATATAAAGCTATAAACATATCTATAAATTGTGTGTATATTTATAATTAAATAAATAATAAATAAATATAAATTTATTCGAGCCGAGCGACTCATTTAAAATCGAGCGGAAGATTGAGCGAGCATTTTTTAAGTGAGCGAGTCACGAGTCACGAGCGGCAAGCGATTTGAAAAACATTAATATCTACATATACATAAGGGCATAAGGGGTGCTTCTAGCAATATTTCTTTCTTTCACTGATTTTAACCAATCCTGTTTTGCCACATCACTTCATTGATTACTTCATTGAAACAGTTTTTTGGAGGCAGCACTCTGCTAATTTTTTTTCATTTAAATACAAATATAATTTTTTTTAAATTCACACGGTTTTATCACCAAACCGTCAACACGATTTAATTTCAACCATCTCCAGCCAACACGATCAAAAATATTTATTTCCATTAATATCGATCTAATCTAACCGTCACATTATCTTTAATTTTACATTCAATACGGTTGGATTTTTTACTATATAAACTACCATACGACGGTGGTTAAAACACAAATCAAATCAACACAATATCAAGAACACCCCACCACACAAACATCAGAATGACCTGTTGGATAGAAAACGAAGAAATCGCCCTGGTTGTGTGCGTCAAAGACGCACAAAATGACCCATCCTTGCAGCGCCAACGCCGTCAATGGTCGGGTTCCAGGGACACACGGTTATGGGTGACTTCAATCAACAGGTCGGCCCAAGTGCCCGGACAATCGTGAGTCTGCAAAGAAGATGGGCCGATCTAAACGTCAAGTGTGATCGGTGGACGACATTGTACGAGTGCACAATGAGCCGTCACCCGGGCATTGGGGAGGAGATTGATGTGGAGATGACTCAGACAACTTATGCGAGTCGTTACCATGACACATTTGACTATATCCAGACGTGGCACCTCATGCGCCAGCTTTAAGCTTTATTTTTTATGTTTTTATGTATTTTTATTAATGTTTAAATATTTAATGAATTATGTTTATGTTTTTTGTTATTTAATTTTGTTTTAGTTTATTTTTGTTATTTTTAAAACACACGGTTTAAATTATAAAAAAACAATAACAAAAAAAATGATACACACGGTTATAATAAAAAACTGATTTATATTCATTCAAAAATAAATAAAAAACGGTTACCAACACGGTAGATACAATGAGCAAAACGGTTCACGGGACCGCTACCAGAATGAGTGACGGCGATGTTACCGTACTAGTAGTGGGTACCCGTGACCGATTCGGGTGACGGCCCATCCCCTAGGATTATTTTGCAATATGACCCAAATAGAGGGACTCAAACCATAACTTTACAAGAAAAGACAAGAGACTATAGCTGTAAATAAACCAGTGGGTAAAGTAAAGGTAAAAAAACAGTACAAACACTTGCCTTTTTCTGCGGCTGCGCTTCGTTGCGAGAGGATAAGACTCACCCTTAGACCACCATGAAAACACATCTATCAATCCAACGGTCCACATTCACCCAACGACACGCGTCACCTTTCTATCCGTCGATCAAATGCCGTACACCCTACCACCATCACCCCACACACACGTTATAAAACCTCACTTACATTTTAATCACACACCAATCATGTTATAGTTATATTATACTCATCTCTCTCTCTCTCTACCATCAATCCAACGGTCCATATTATTCTGCAACTTATAACTATATAACACCTTCGATCTAAGCTTGTTAATGCTTTTTAATGGTGTAATTTGTTGTTCAGATAGTTACATAGTTAGATTGCTAGATCTAGTGCTGGATTTGCTCGTTAATGCTTCTGTTCTCGAAATTCCGGTGAGATTTCGTCGGTTTTGCTGTAATTTGTTGCTATATTAGTAAGATATTAAGATCTAGTGTTGATTTGTAGATTGTTCAGGTGAATCGAGCTTTAATTCCTAAATTCCGGTCATATAGCGTCGATTCCGGTGACATACTGTCGATTTTCCGGCATATTGTCGACTCTGGTGATTTATCGTTGGTTTCGGAGAGATATTGTCGATTTTGGCGGCATTATATCGATTCCGGTGAGATATTGTTGTTTCCGGTGAGATATCGTCTCTTCCGGTGAGATACTGTTGACTCCGGCGATATATTGTCGCCTCCAGTGAGATATTTTCAACTCCGGTGAGGTACTGTCAACTCTGGCGAGATATTATCGATTCCAGTGAAATAGCATTGTTTCTGGTCAGATATCATCGACTCCGGTAAAATATCGTCGATTTCGGTAAAATATCGTCGATTCCGGTGAGATATTGTCGATTTCTGTGAAATATCGTTGGTTCCGGTGAGATATTGTGATGTACCATGTTTTTTCGTTCATAACATCACATACGGACAATAATGCCGTTCCGTTAGAGCAATTTATCACTAACATAGCAAAATAATTAGATCAATTCGGTAAATCAACCTTCAATTCAAAAAAAATCCGGTAACAAATGGCGATATCATTCCCAGAGGAAGTATTGGAGCACGTATTCTCATTCATAACCTCTCACACAGACCGTAACACCGTCTCATTAGTCTGCAAATCATGGTACGAGATCGAACGGTGGTGCAGGAGAAGAATATTCATAGGCAACTGTTATGCAGTCAGTCCAGGGATAATGATAAGGAGGTTTCCGGAAGTGAGGTGTGTGGAGTTGAAAGGGAAGCCGCATTTTGCGGATTTTAATTTGGTGCCGGATGGATGGGGCGGGTATTTTTACCCGTGGGTGTGTGAAATGGCGCGGGCGTATCCGTGGTTGGAGGAGATTAGGCTCAAACGGATGGTGGTTAGTGATGAGGGTTTGGAGTTGGTTTCGAAGGCGTTTAAGAATTTTAAGGTGTTGGTTTTGAGTTCTTGTGAGGGGTTTAGTACTGATGGGCTTGCTGCTATTGCCGCGAATTGCAGGTGAAATTTCTGTTATGGTACTGAATTAGTTATATGTAGTTGAATTTGAATGTTGAGGATCATAGCTAGCTAGAATGTTAATCACTGATTAAATGCAGACATTGTTGCTTGTTGGTAACATATTTGAATGTGGTTTGCTCATTTAATAATTTGTAATTCATATGTGTGTGGTGGGGTGATTTTCTTACTATTGAACTGATTGTTTGATGCTAAGGTATTTGTTACTATAAACTTTTTGAAACAATTTGATGTAATGCATACATTGTTGCTTGTTGTTTGCTTGTTGGTAACACATTTATCAATGTTTGTTTTGTTCTCATTTTTTCGATCAAGGCTTCTAAACTAGCAGATATTTGCATCTGGTTTGCTAATATTGCTTAAAGTTTTAATATTTAGATGAATTTAGATGCTGAGGATCATAGTTAGAATATTTGGTATGGATTAATTGCAGACATTGTTGTATGTTGTTATGCTAGTTGTGATTGTATTATTTCCTAACTATGGTACTGAATGTTTGATGCTAATTTATTTGTGACTCTAAAACTTTGAAATAATGTGATGTAATGCAAACATTGTTGTTTATTGTTTGCTAGTTGGTAGCACGTCTATCTATCTTTTTTTTTTTCCTCTTATTTTTTGGTTGAATGAGCTTCTAAACTAGCAGATATTTGCATGTGGTTTGCTAATATTGTTTAAAGTTTTAACATTTATTCACTAGTTCATAATTCATATGTGTGTGATGGACGATGGTATGATTTTGTAACTATTGAACATTTGAACTGATTGTAACAATTTGATGTTGATACTCCCTCTGACAAAAAAAACTTGCTTTACATGTAGGAATCTGAGGGAATTGGATTTGAGGGAGAGCGAAGTGGAGGACTTGAGTGGGCATTGGCTTAGTCATTTCCCTGATTCTTGCACCTCATTGCAGTCCCTTAACATGTCGTGTTTGTCTTCTGAGGTGAGTCTTTCAGCACTCCAACGCCTCATTGCTCGCTCACCAAACCTAAAGACTCTTCGACTCAATCGTGCCGTTCCCCTTGAAAAACTATCCACCCTACTACGGCGTGCTCCACAGCTTGTTGAATTGGGCACAGGTGCCTATTCTGCTGAAGTTCGACCGGATGTGTATTCAAATCTAACAGATGCTTTCTCTAGATGCAAGGAACTTAAGGGTCTGTCTGGATTTTGGGATGTTGTTCCTTCTTATCTTCCAGCTATGTATTCTGTTTGTTCTAGACTCACCTCCTTAAACTTGAGTTATGCCACTATTCAAAGCCCAGATGTTACCAAAATCATCACTCAATGTCCTAATCTGGAGAGTTTATCGGTACGTCTTATTGAACTTTGATGATTAGATACTTTTGTTTCCTGTTGTATGGCCATGGCTATAATTAATGAAATATCTGCTCACAGGTGCTGGATTATATTGAAGACACCGGGCTCAACGCTCTTTCTTTATCTTGCAAGAACTTGAGAGAACTTAGGGTGTTCCCATCTGATCCATTTGTAGCTGATGCAAATGTATCCTTAACAGAACAAGGTCTCGTTGCAGTTTCTGAAGGGTGCTCCAAGCTCCAATCGGTTCTTTACTTCTGTAGACAGATGTCAAATTCTGCATTGATCACCATTGCTAAGAACCGTCCTAACCTAAAGTGTTTTCGTCTATGCATTCTCGAACCACGAGCCCCTGATTACCTAACCCTTGAACCACTTGACAACGGTTTTGGAGCTATAGTTGAACACTGTAAACAACTTCAACGTCTCTCGTTATCCGGTCTGCTCACAGACCGTGTGTTTGAGTACATTGGCAAAAGGGCTAAGAAATTAGAGATGCTTTCAATAGCCTTTGCTGGTGATAGTGATTTGGGCTTGCATCATGTGTTATCTGGCTGTGACAGCTTACGGAAGCTAGAGATTAGAGATTGCCCGTTCGGGGACAAGGCTTTGTTGGCTAATGTTTCCAAATTGGAGACAATGCGATCCCTTTGGATGTCTTCGTGTTCGGTTAGTCTCGGTGCTTGTAAGCGGCTGAGTCAGAAGATGCCTAGGCTTAATGTTGAAGTTATTGATGAGCAGGGAGACCTGGATTCCAGACCTGATAGTTCTCCTGTTGAGAAACTTTATGTATACCGCACGGTTGCTGGGCCCCGGCTTGACATGCCCAGCTTTATACGGAATATGGCTCAAAACCCTACATATAGGAGGTATTCACTTAAAAAGCTTTTTCTGAATAGGTAGGTAGATTTGGGATATCTCTATGGGTGGGGTGTGAATTGACGACAAAACACACGTTTGCGTGTTTGGATTTAGTCAAAATGGGTTCGGGTTGACCTGCAAACATGTTTAGCCGAAGTGCTAAACATGCCATGTTAGTGGCAACTTGATGGGTTCGTAGGTTGATTGCTTTAACCCATTGATTTTTATATTTAAAAAAATGTGTTTTTGGTAATAAAAAAAACTTTGTATGTAAATTATTATCATATTATGACAAAATTTAAATTTTCAAATCTGGTTTGCCCACGCATGTATGTAAAAAAACTTTGTATGTAAATTATTATCATATTATGACAAAATTTAAATTTTCAAATCTGGTTTGCCCACGCATATATGGTGTTCATCTGTCTAAGCACGATTACGGTGTTCTTTTAAAAATTTAAGTTTGTATCGGCTTCAACCTCCCTTATGAACACCACCTGTTTCCATAGCTAATGGGTCAAAATTAACTAAAGGACCATATTTTTAAAAACAATGTGGCGGGTCAACCCAACCCGACCTGTTACAAATAGAACCTAGTTGACCTTGACCGCCACATATATTGTTCAGCGTAGGCTTATAGCTCAGATTTGTATTTAAATTTACTTCTGCATATTTTGTACAAATTTTTTAGAAATATGATGGTGTGCAGGTAGGATGATCGGTTGCTGCACCGTCTAAGGATTTGAACAGAACAGAACGACACGCTTCAGTTCTTTTTAGAGGTTCATACTTCGGCCTGCTCTTTTCCTTCGGCCACATCGGGGATCACATTTCTGCAGCGATTCCACTTAGTTTCCACGGTTTTTATTTATTAATTTTTGAATTTATGTTCAGTTGGGTTTAAAAAGTGGACCATGGTAATACCACCATGCCATAGAATCCAATGATTTCAGTGTCATAACTGATTAAATTCACGAAAAAAATGTTTCTTTGATTGAGTGGTCAACTTAATGAGTGATTAGTATGAGACTGTTGAAGATTACTTGCATCAAAAGTTGTAAATTTTGATGATTTTTTAGACCCCACCATTTTTGCAAGAAAACAAGCCTTTTATTGGTTGACGATGGCTACTCATTATCATTCATCATTCATATTATTCCCTCTTTGATCTCACATCATTTCATCAAGCCTAAATTCACCTCAATCACCCATAATTATTGGGCATATCTTTAGTTTTTCTACATGCAATTTATAGAGAATGTTATTTTTCTAAAATATAATTAACCAATAAATTAGAATCATTTATATCAGAACCGGCTATGAGGGTGAGCCGGGTGGTCACCGGCTCCGGGCCCGACCCTTAAATGGGCCCGAACGTTTTTTTAAAATATGCGTATATATATTAAATTCTATATTTAGGATATATATTTGTGTTTTATACATTAAAGTCTTGTTAGTGGAGTTGGAAAAACCATGTTAATTTAATGTAGAGATCTCAAGTTCAATCCTTGGCTCTAGCACTATATTCAATTTTTTTTTTATAATTCATTCATCTTTACAAAATTTTGGGCCCAAATTCTTTTTCGCCCAAGGCCTAATTTTTTTTTGACATTTTCGGAGACGGCCCTGATTTATATATCCTATCTTTTAAATTATTCCCCTATTGATTTAAACATTTCAAATTCTTTTTCTATGCAAGATCAATCTAAAATAATCCTCATTGTACAATCTTCTGTTAAAGTCTATTGACTTTTGATATGTTTCAGGTGTAATTTGAGTTTTTGTCACTTATTAATGGTTGACATAACACGATTCGGTTATTTCACTAAAAAGCTTGTAACAAGTCGAGTTTAAACGAGCTTGAGGTAAAACCCGAACCTAAAGAAAGCGTATTTAGTAAACGAGCTTGAGGCTAAGCTTCACTTACAGAGCTAGATCTGGCATGCGAATCTAAATGAGTGCAATTCTTTATTTACTATATTAAATATATATTTATATAATAATAATTACTATAAAAGGAAATTATATATATAAATATTTAATTATAATTTAAAATAAATTAACTAACAAACAATAAATGAGCCGAGCCTGTAGGCTCGATCAAGTCTATAAAACCACGTATGAACAGAGCTTGAGTTTTAGATATAAAGTTTAAACTCAACTCAACTCGACTTAATTCATTTTAGACCCTCTTTATATGTAATAAAAAGTAAAACTCCTCTCAACCAATGCATAATTTCCATTACGTTGACAAGAAAAGAAAAAAGAAAAGAAAAGAAAGTTTTAGCCTTAATTTACACAACAACTTAAAGTATAGGGACTATCAAGTAATAAACTATAATTCAGGGGGTTGAATAATATTAATAATATTCCCTTACAGCTTTTACGTGTCATACTTCAATCTAATCAAGATACATAGGAAATCTAGTGTGACCCCTTATTCTCTCTCCTCTGCAACTAACAATTAAAGCACGTTAATGGTTTTTTTTTATTTATCTTCATCTTTTCTGCCGACGGTTATGTACATGTTACCGGACAGGCTGTCTGACGACGGCCAAACACGATCTGATTTTGATGGTGGCGGTTATTAATATATGATGTGAGGAATGACGACTAAAGGACAAGCTCTACTGGTATCTCGTTGATGTTGGAAAAATGGGTAGTGAAAATGATTTTTCACTAAATTTAGAGTTAAATAAATGTATTTATATATGTGTTATATAAATAATTATTTTCGAATTTGTATACTACATTGTGAGAGTATCACAACGAATCAAACCATGTCCAAAATAGAGCTAAGATAAATGAGATATCGAAGCTTGAAAGTTGTAGGTTAGAACAACCAAAGATGAGAAAATGGATTAAGTTTTGTCCTACATTGATGGGATGACAAAACATAAAGTGGTTTATAAGGAGAAACACTCCTACTTTATTGTTTAGCTTGAGCCAAACACTAGTGGGGACCCTAAAGGGTTCGCACCCTTAACTCGCACACGAGCGCGTGGCGTGGGAATATGTGACGCACTTTGCACTTCGCAAACTCGTATCGCCACAAGCCGCTTGAAAGCCGCCAACTAGGTAGCGCCCTGGTCCGCGCTTGGATCTCGTGCCATTAGCGGAAATGACAGTTTTGAGTTTACCACTTTAATTCATATTATTACAATTTATTATTGTTTATTACTAATATTGTTAATTACAATAGTAATTTTAAGAAAGTTTCATGTTTTGTTAATATAAAATTTGAGTCTTGTGCTCAATTTTAGGTAGAGAAGAAAAGAAACCTTTAACAAAATTATGTACAAACATGTTCTCAGCAACCACATTGAGAGGAGTATTCCGAACAACTTCTTTATATTTTTCTAGAAAATTATGAACATCAAAATAACCCGATTTTATCTCGGGCTCAAGACCATCTCTGGTAGTATGAGTACTGTTCCGGTTGTTGTACCCTGAGAGACAGACCTTCTGATAGGAGGCGTGAGATCTGTTTTAAGGGCCCCGTGTCAAACACGATTCTCAACCAAAAACCATCAACATATACTTTATTTTTGCAGAGGCGATTAGTAGAAGATGATGCAGTTGAAGTGCTTGAATTGATATTCGGTAGATTTTGTATTTGTACTTATTTCATGTATATTTAGTTTTGTATACGGTATTGTAGTTTTATATTTCCTACGAATAACAAGAGTCTCGTTATTAATTTTATTTTATTATTATTTTAATAAAATAATGAACCCTATTTTCTACAGTTGACTTGTCGATACAATCCAAAAACCTTCTTATTAAAGGATATTTGGGTTCACAGAAGTATAAAAATATTAATTGGGATTTTGTTAAAATCTTATAAATATTTTTTAGGGAAATATATTTACAGTACAAGTCGGATTAATTTTATGATTGGAGTACAATCTTTCCGAAAATACCGTGTTTACAAAGAAAAGTTTTTGATTCAAGTTTTCGGTTTCATGGGTTTTGGTGACAGGTTTAGATAATCCGAAGCATTAACAAATATTAACATGTATTTAGACGTTTTCAAATACTAATATTTTAATGAGCGTATTAGAAAAGATGTAATATTTGTCAACCCATGAAAAATATTTGTTAGAGGTTATTTCTAACGAGCGTGTTAGAGATTAATCTTAGTAAAATGTTTTCTAATGAGCGTATTAGAAAATATTTTGGCAACCCATATAGAAACGTTTGGTGCACGTTTTTCGATCTAACGAGCGTGTTAGAGATCATTATTTGGAGAAATAATAATTGTTATCAAATGTATAGAAATACATTTTTTTCTAACAAGCGTGTTAGAAATTCCTATAATCCTAAAATAATAATTTTAGACCTTTATATTTCCTAACGAGTGAGTTGGAAACTATTATTTTCGTAAATAATAAGGTTTAAAACATGCTTATTTTCTAATAGGCGTGTTAGAAAGTAATTATTTTAGAAAATTATAATTACTTTCAAAATGTTGATAACATTTAGATTTCTAATGGGCGTATTAGAATTTTCTTATGTAAATAACAAGTTTTGAAACATTTAACAAGCGTGTTAGAATTGACGACATTGAAAGAATAACGTGTCATCAAGCATTTCAAATGAGCGTATTAGAAATGAGTATTTACGAATCACAAGTAAAATTTCTAACGAGCGTGTTAGAAATTGATGCTTTTGTAAAAATGAACAAGCTAGACGTTTAATTTTCTAACGAACGTGTTAGAAATAGCTTATTATTTTTTTATATGAGCCAATAAAATTTTAAACGGTCTTGTAATTGTTTATTTCTAACAGGTGTGTTAGAAATGGTTGTATATATATAAACCAATAAGTTTTGAAACGATTTTGGTAATCGTTTATTTCTAACGAGTGTGTTAGAAACGGTTTAGTTATATAACCAAAACATCATATAACGATGAACGTAATCGTTTGTATTCTATGTACGTTAGAAATGGTTAGTGATTAAAACCGAATATTTTGTATTTGGTACACGTATAGTTTCTAATGAGTGAATTAGAAACGATTTATCATAAAAACCATGCATTTTAACGATTTATAATCATTTATTTTCTAACGAGAGGGTTAGAATTTGGTTAACTATGATAACATAATTAAGCTGATTTGTAGTCATTTTATTGTCTAACGAGCGAGTTAGACGTGGTTTTAAATAATAAAACTACTTTTAAGTTTATGATCTTGATTTGTAATCAAAGCATAAACAAATATAGTTTAATTTTTAAAACAGATGCAAAAACGAGAAATGTTTTGAACGAATAAAACATGATTTTGCAATTGGTTCGATACTCGTATGAGAAGTATCATGTCTTTAACCATATAATAGTCTTGAGAGACTATTTAAAGGGAAACATCCCGATGTTGTTTTTGACATATTTACTTGTTCGACTACTTTTGAGTAGTTAATTATAAACAACTTTGTTGTTTTGAACAATGTATTGAGGGAGTACCTCGAAACATGCCATAAGACGATATAATTGCGATTATTTCGTCAAACGATAAAGTGTTGAAGAGAATAACACTTTGAGATTTGATGTTTATATATCCTTATATGAATCCACTTAAAATATATTTTGAAATATATATTATATATAATTTTTTTGGGATTATCGTTTTTATAATAATCAAGTGATTAAAATATAATAAACGATATACATAAAAAGGAAGTGTAAACGATGGTATTTTCTATCTTTGACGATTTACCTTCGACAAATTTAATAAGGATATTTATTTAACGGGCTGTGCAAGGAGTGTCTTGCAAGAACACAATGAGCGGGTTGTGATCATGACTTATGCAATAAGTCACATGCCAAACATCAAACGTAAAACCGCATCATGAGAGAATCATGATGAACGTGGCATGTGTATTGAGATTAAATACACGAAAACGAAATATGTCATCAAATGTTGAGAGTATCAACATGAAAATACACAAATGTGAATTTTCGATGCATATAACATATGAAAGAAATATATGTTAATATTGTGAATTCTTTAATAAATTTTGCTAAATTTATTGTAAGACATTTACAATAGTGATGGATGTGTAGATGTTTCTACAACCATCAATGTTGTTTGACCTATGTGGAGGATTTGTCCTTAATTTTGGGAGAGTTCCCCAATACATGGTTTTAACAAAACAACATGGAAATGTATATATCACTTTAGGCGCATATGTGAATGCTATGTCATTGAGTGTCAATCTAATTGACTTTATCTCAATACTTTAGTGATTTTATACTAGTATTGTTCATCTTGTTGATGATGAACATATTCATCAAAGTGACTTATATTAAGAGTTATGTGTAGATGTTTCTACAACCATCAATGTTGTTTGACCTATGTGGAGGATTTGTCCTTAGTTTGGGAGAGTTCCCCAATACATGGTTTTAACAAAACAACATGGAAATGTATATATCACTTTAGGCGCATATGTGAATGCTATGTCATTGAGTGTCAATCTAATTGACTTTATCTCAATACTTTAGTGATTTTATACTAGTATTGTTCATCTTGTTGATGATGAATATATTCATCAAAGTGACTTATATTAAGAGTTACGTTTAAGTTCTTAAGAGTCAATGGTGAAGCCTTGGAGATTAAAGGCATATGAGTTTTGATCCTAATAGATGAAATTAACTATGGTTTTGAGACATTCCTAAAACAGAGGTTTTGGAGTGGTAAAACAAAATCTCATTATTGTGTCTAACTAAGACGTGAATATTTGAAAGAGATAGTGCGTTATCTCTTAAGGTTGTGAAGAATCAAAATGATGTATCTTCTGTTCACATGCTAGAGTATTGGAGTCTAAAGTATGCTAGACTAATACTTGTTAATTAAACATTCAAAATATGTGACGACACGAGAATGGATTTTATATAAACAAAACTATAAATATAATTTCATTAATAAGGATAACTCGAAAGGACCAATTATATAGTTCACTGGTTATGATTCTATTCGGTTTCATATGAGGAGTACTCATATTGCTCAGAAGCTCCTTTAAGCTATTGAAATCTGAGTAGAGCAATACACATAAATGACTTACGTAACACAGAGATATAGATATTTTCTATCTTATAATGGGGGTGTTAGTGTCATAATGAGTGGTATTACTCAAACTTCCTCAAAGTGCAAGCAATGTGTGGGGAAGAGCCATTTAAGAAACACCCGTAGGGGTAGAAAATGGTATTTGAGAAGTTTTCTCAAACTTCATACGAAAGGGAGAACCTTTCATCACCCCATTGGATATTATCCAATAACACTTAAATATGGGGGTGGCTTGCAATTGAAAATGGAATGAGTCAATCGAGTTGATTGGACTCAAATGCCAATAGGTAAGATTCAAAGTCTAGCTAACTTTGAATCACATCACCAAAGGCATGGAAACGTGTTTAGCCATGAATTGAGTTTCATGTCATTCTAAAGACGAAAAAGGAAGATTCAAAGGGTAACACCTACCTATCCTGCTACCATAACCAGATCTATGTTTAGATCACATGTTATAAGTCTTACAAATGGACAAAATGGCAAAATTGACCAGCGGCTCAAGAACATGTTAGAACAACTTATCCCAATTGCATATGGATCCAACAACCTGACGGTTGATAAGAAATGAAGTTGTTATGGAATGAGACTAAAGCCCATAAAAGAAAAGGGACATGAGGGAAACCTAACCTAGTTGACCGGAGATCCCAAGATCTAGGTTCAATAGGCAAACTTAATCATGAACCGAAGGGTGGTCACTGTGGGGGCATAGTTAAGATATATGCTTATATATAAGCTAGTATATATTGTTATATATTGTTATATACATATCCCCTAAAATATAAAAGGGTGTTTAAATACGTCCTAGTCCATTCCTATAACATGCAGTGACATTGTTAAGAGGTTAAGCATAATATATGGTTAAATGATTTGTGTAAATCATAGTAAACCATAATGCTTTTAATGATTTGAAGGAAAATCACCTATGTTGGAGAGAAGTGTGGTCGCTTCGAATGAAATTGTGGGCACAATTTCTAGAGCTCCCACAGAACCAGGAAAGTGTTCCAGGACCATTATTGGACACGATAATGAGGGGATGGCCAGGCTAGGGGGAGTCTTGTGTGGACGTATATTGTCGTTTACACAAACAACCGTTAGTTCAAAGACATCAAGTTCTACTGAAAGCTAGTAAGCTAAGTATGCTTCACAAGGGAAGGTTCAAAGGGTTACACTTACCTATCCTATGCAAGACTCAACCGTCGAGGTTACATATGGAATTTGTGTGTTTTAATCGATCTCCATTCATGTGGGGGATTGTTGGAAATATGGGTAGTGAAAATGATTTTTCACTAATTCTGGACTTAAATAAATGTATTTATATATGTGTTATATAAATAATTACTTCCGGGTTTGTATACTACATTGTGAGAGTATCACAACGACCCAAACCAGGTCCAAAATAGAGCTAAGATGAATAAGATATCGAAGCTTGAAAGTTGTAGGTTGGAATAACCAAAGATGAGAAAATGGATTGAGTTTTGTCCTACATTGGTGGGATGACAAAACATAAAGTGGTTTATAAGGAGGAGCACTCCTTGTATATTGTTTAGCTTGAGCCAAACACTAGTGGGGACCCTAAAGGGTGCAAAGCATCCTTAACTCGCACACGCGCACGCGTGGCGCGGGCGATGAGCGCAATGTGGCGCTTTGATGGAGCACTTTGCACTTCGCACACTCGCATCGCCGCTTGAGAGCCGCCTTTGTATTTTTGATCTTGTGCGCATGGTATGGTACATGGCGGAAGGTTGATGTAAGCCGTAACGAGTGGCACTTGGACTTGGCGTCCGTGCGCGGATGGTCCAAGGGTAAGCAAGCTTGTTCCCGCGGGTGACTTGGTGAGGCGGCACACGCGCGGACTAGCTCCTTGGTCCGCGCAGTGCAGAAGCTCGAGTCTTCATAGCAACATCCTGGTATGCACGTCGCATGCGCGCAGTGGGATACGCGGGTGGTCATCCACCGATGACGTAGCATTAGATGTACTGCACTTGGATCTGAAGCCTGCGCATAACCAGGTAGCGCCCTGGTCCGCGCTTGGATCTCGAGCTGCTGTTTTGGCTTGGTTGACTGTTTCAACTCCTACCATTAATGGAAATGATAGTTTTGAGTTTATCACTTTAATCCATATTATTACAATTTATTATTGTTTATTACTAATGTTGTTAATTACAATAGTAGTTGTAAGAAAGTTTCATTTTTTGTTAATATAAAATTCGAGTCTTGTGCTCAATTTTAGGTAGAGAAGAGAAGCTCTCTAACAAAATTATGTACAAACATGTTCTCATCAACTTCCACATCATTGAGAGGAGTACTCTCAATCGTTGAACAACTTCTTTATATTTTTCTAGAAAATTATGAACGTCAAAATAACCCGGTGTTATCTCGGGCTCAAGACCATCTCCGGCAGTACGACTACTGTTCCGGTTGTTGTACCTGGGAGACACATCGTCTGAGAGGAGGAGTGGAATCTGTTTTAATGGCCCCGTGTCAAACACGATCCTCAACAAAAAACCATCAACATATACTTTATTTTTGCAGAGGAGATTAGTAGAAGATGATGCGGTTGAAGTGCTTGAATTGATATTCGGTACATTTTGTATTTGTACTTATTTCATGTATATTTAGTTTTGTATACGATATTGTACTTTTATATTTCCTACGAATAACGAGAGTCTCGTTATTAATTTTATTTTATTATTATTTTAATAAAATAATGAACCCTATTTCCTTCAGTTGACTTTTTTTAGTGGAGGGTTTCGGTTAGAGTGTTATACGTGACAAAATGTCATGCATGATTCAGTTTTAACGTTAACTGGATTTTGGGTGATGGGTTTCAGAACATCGCAACCCTTCCTAATATTCAGTTTCTAAATAAACATGCTAACCCTTCTTAGTAGACATAATTACATAATTGACTATTTACGACCTCTTAACTAATAATAATAAACATATTTATAATTAGTTAATGAGTCAATATTGTAAATAGTCAAAAGTCTAGCTTTAGGGTTATTATGTAATTATGTCTACTAGACGGGTTAGAATGTCAGTTAAGAAAGTTAGAAACTCAATATTAGGAAGGGTTGCGATGTTCTGAACCAACACATCGTTTTACTCTATCCATATATGTATGTGTCGATGTAAAGAACCGGGAAAAGGGATCAGTTTCAATCCATTGCAAACTATCATTCAATAATAAATAATAGTATTGCTATTGTGTTCTTTATTATTCGATCTTGTGTAATTTGTTGGGAATCATGGTATCATATACGAAGCGGAAGCGGTTTCTATTATTATTTGTAATTAAAACGAATATATATACAAATATATATATTTGCGATTTATATATATAAATATTAATAATAATTTTATTAATCCAATTAACAAAATATTCCCAATCAGGATCTCGGTTAAACGCGTATAAACAAATAAATAAGAAAAAACCATAGAGAGTTTAGTAATCAACCTTTGACGACTACAACGGAATTGTAACACGCGGGTTACAATGAATCCTCGCTAGTAGGAAGTTCACACCCGAGCACTGGCCTACTGAGAGAAACACTTTGCAAGAGGGAGGCAGCCTATGGTGGTGGTTTGCGGCGGATAAGGGGGCGACCCTAAGGGGTGGCGGCCAAGAACCCTTTCTTGGGGAGGAAGGAGTTGTTTTGTTAAAAAGTGTGATTAGGGTTTACACCTTAATCCCCTTTTTATAAAACACAAACTTACAATAAGCCCCATTTCATATTACTATAATATTCCTTAATATTAATCCAATTAATATTAAGTCCCTCAAGTCCTAAACTATTATTATTTCATAAATAATAATCCACCAACTCACGAACTTATCTGATTCGTGTACCAATGTGTAACTCTTCGAATCGTACCGGGTCGGGTTACATTGACCTCGACTTTTAATTACATCGGACATATTATATATATCCAGCAATCTCCCACTTGGATGATTTTAATTAAATGAGTCAATGTGTGCAGAGTTGGACGCCTAGCTGCATCGCACTGCACCCAACACAGTATGACACTTTACAGTCGTCAACTAGTTCTTTGTGTTCAAGTAACGCTTTACTTAACCAAATACTATAGCCCTGATAATTCTATCAATAAGTCCCTTCTGTATAGACATCCGTTGATCATAAGACATGGATAATTCATTCTTATAGTGATCAACCATTCTATATTCTCGTCTCTAATTCAAAATGGTCTAACGAACTACGTTAGCCCGAGCGTGGCCACGCGTTTATACCAGTTTGAGTTTACGAGGGCACCAGAATGTCTAGACTTCTAATCCTATAGAAGTACAGAATTCCATCAACGTCATACAACTCCCACTTAATCTTTGATTTCTTCCAACGCTACCCTTATTGCTACCCATGTTTCAGGATAGTGTTAGATAACATCAAAGATAGTCCTTGATCAATGTAGTTTAATATGTGCCTTAGGAAAAAGGACATATTGAACATATCAATATCAAAACATCTCATGACATAGATCTATGGAGATCGTTTTGAAACGAGTTACATCCAATATCATTCTCTAATGATATTTGTGAATTATGATTCTCGAACCCTTGAGCTATTCATCTCATGAATACAATCATTTCAATTCACAATAGTCTTACATTCAAATTCATTCCCATGTAATTTGATCGACTACGGACATTTAGAATACTCTTATTCAAGGATTTAAACATACAAATAATGAACAAAGTTAATAAATATTTAAATTTGCATTTAACCCATTAAATCAAATAAACATTCAATATAACTGTCATAGTTCAAAATAAAACACCAATACTAATCACAGATCATGCCCACTGTCTAGCAACTCTAAGCCCTATCTTTCCAGCATGCTCCTCATGTTTAGCTTGAGGTAAAGGCTTAGTAGAGGGGTCAGCCATATTTAGATCTGTATGAACTTTGTTTATCACGATGTCTCCACGCTCTACTATCTCTCTAATATAGTGGAATTTCCTAAGTATATGCCTTGTGGTCTGATGTGACCTTGGTTCCTTTGCAAGAGAAATGACACCAGTGTTGTCACACAGTATCTCGATTGGTTTCTTTATGCTAGGAACAACATCGAGATCAGTAATGAACTTCTTCATCCAGGCAGCCTCCTTTGCAGCATCCGATGCAGCATTGTATTCTGATTCACAGGTGGATTGAGCAACCACACTTTGCTTAGAGCTCTTCCAAGTAATAGCCCCACCATTCAGAATGAAAATATACCCCGTTTGTGATCTTGAGTCATCACGATCAGTCTGGAAGCTTGCATCAGTATAACACTTAACTGACAGCTCATCATCCAGTCCTCCATATATTAAGAACATGTCCTTAGTCCTTCTCAAGTACTTAAGAATGTTCTTCACTGCAGCCCAGTGACTCTCGCATGGATTCTGTTGATATCTACTCGTCATGCTAAGAGCATACGAGACATCAGGTCTAGTACATAACATGGCATACATGATGGAACCAATCACAGAAGCATATGGAACACCTTCCATTTTCTTCTTTTCCTCTTCAGTGTTTGCACACTGCTTGTTATTAAGAATTGTTCCATGTGCCATGGGCAAGAGCCCCCTTTTTGAGTCTTGCATTGAGAAGCGTCGTAAGACCTTATCAATATATGTAATTTGACTCAAACTCAATAACCGCTTTGATCTATATCTATAAATCTTTATTCCCAGAATATAAGCGGCTTCACCAAGATCTTTCATTGCGAAACATTTACCCAACCAGGCCTTAACATCTTTAAGCATAGGGATATTGTTTCCAATGATTAGTATGTCATCTACATACAGTATAAGAAAAGTGATATAGCTCCCACTAGATTTCTTGTAAACACACGGTTCATCTTCGTTCTTGATAAAACCAAACTCTTTGATTTTCTGATCAAAATGGAGATTCCAGCTGCGAGATGCTTGCTTTGATCCATAGATGGATTTATTCAGTTTGCACACCTTATTAGGATTCTTTGGATCGACAAAACCTTCAGGTTGAACCATATAGACATCTTCCAGTAAGTGTCCATTAAGGAACACGGTTTTGACATCCATTTGCCAAATCTCATAGTCATAATATGCAGCAATGGCAAGTAGAATTCTAATAGACTTAAGCATGGCTACTGGCGAGAAAGTTTCCTCATAATCAATTCCTTGAGTCTGAGTAAAACCTTTCGCTACAAGCCTTGCTTTGTAGGTTTGCACATTCCCATCCATGTCAGTCTTCTTCTTGAAGATCCATTTGTTTCCTACAGTCCGACATTCGGCAGGAAGATCAACCAAATCCCAGACTTGGTTATCATACATGGATTGCATCTCTGTATTCATAGCTTCTTGCCATTTCTTAGATTCCGAATCTAAGATTGCAGCTTTGTAAGTAGCTCAGCTTCATCAATCATGAAGATATTGTCATACCTTACAGGTGCACGACGATACCTAATACTTCTTCGAACACTTGGTGTTTCTGTTGTTTCTTGAGTCCTCTCAGGCTCAACTTCAACAACTGGATCAGTTACTTCTGGTTCCGTCTGAACAACTGGTTCAGTCACTTGTAATTCTTGAATTTCTTCAAGATCCACATGGTTATCTCCCATCCCTCGCCCCAGAAGCTCTTCCTCTAAGAAAGTGCCTCTGCGTTTAGTGAAAATCCTATTTTCAGTGGGGTGGTAGAATAGGTAACCGATCTTCTTACCGTATCCAACGAAAACCACTTTTTCGCCTCTGGGATCTAGTTTATCCGAAGATTCTAGAGTGACATAAGCATTACATCCCCAGACTTTAAGGTAGGATACATGAGGTTTCTTCCCATGCCATATCTCATAAGGCGTTTTATCAACCTTTTTCGTTGGAGCTATATTCACAAGTCTTGCGGCAGTTTCCAAAGCATAACTCCAAAAGGATTTTGGAAGGTTTGTTCTACACATCATTGATCGAATCATATCTAATAGAGTTCGATTTCTACACTCAGACACACCATTATGTTGCGGTGTTCCAGGTGGAGTGAGTTGTGAAACTATTCCACAATCCTTTAGATGGTTGATGAATTCCTGACTAAGATATTCACCGCCTCGATCTGATCGAAGCATTTTAATAGTTCTATTTAGCTGATTTTCTACTTCGTTTTGGTACTCCTCGAACTTTTCAAGAGTTTCATGTTTATGCTTCATAAGATAAACATAACCATATCTACTGAAATCATCAGTAAATGTAACAAAGTATCTTTCTCCATGTCTTGACATTGTTCTGAATGGACCACATACAGTGTATGTACAAGTCCTAACAGATCATTAGCTCTTTCTCCAACATTTGAAAAAAAGTGCTTTTGTTAACTTTCCACTTAAGCATGATTCGCATTTTCCAAACGACTCCGAACCCTTGGAATCTAGGATTCCTGCAGTTTTGAGTTGTTTAACACGATTCTCACTTATGTGACCAAGTCTACAATGCCACATATACGTATCATTAAAGTCCAACTTATTATGTTTATGGGAGATATTGCATAATATGTTATCGTTTTGGATTTCTATATCATAGATCCTATTGTTGGGTTTTGCATCAAAGTAAAATACATCGTTAAAATAAGCAGAAATAAATTCACCATTGAAACAATAATTAAAACCTTGTCCACGCAAAGCCGAATCTGAAACAATATTTCTAGTCACACTAGGAATGTAATAAGCATTGTTAAAAACAAGTTCTAAACCAGAAGGAAGTAAGAGAACACATTCTCCTATAGCCTTCACAGCAACTCTTTGTCCATTGCCAACCTGGACCTCCAAGTCGCCTTGTTTCAGCTTTCTAATCTTTCTTAGTCCTTGCAAAACATTACAAATGTGGAAACCACATCTTGTGTCAAACACCCATGTTTTGCTAGGAAAAGCAAAGATTTCAATAACATATATACTTGAGGACTCTCCTCCTGAAGCCTTAGCTTGCTTCAGCTCAGCTAAATACTTAGCACAGTTCCTCTTCTAGTGCCCAGTTTCATCACAATGAAAACACTTGGCATCTTTCCGAGGTTTCTTATTGGCAACAGATTTTCCTTTGCCCTGATTGCCCATTTTCTTGGTGTTAGGTTTCTTAACTTGACCCTCCTTGATCACTAGCACTGGTGTAGTCTTGCTAGGTATGTTCACCTCAGCAGTTTTGAGCATCTGATGCAGTTCTGCAAGTGTCTTTTCCATCCCGTTCATATTGTAGTTCATAATGAACTGGTCATATGACTTGGGCAATGAGTTTAGGATAATATCCCCAGCTAACTCATCGCTCAAGGGGGATTCCAGACGAGCCAAGTGATCAACATATGCCTTCATTATTAGCACACGAGTGCTAACTGGCGTTTCTAGAACATACAACTTGTTCTCCGCCTTGAGAATAATTTTCAAGTTGCGGTGCCAGACCATGAAGTTGGAGTGGTTAAGTTTGTCCTTCTCTAAGATGGACTTGAGAGAGAATTGGGAGGCAGAATTGTTTTCAGTTGACATCTACAAAGTTCAAAATCTAATTTATTAGTATTTTATGTTTTAAATATCCTAATTTATCTTATGACCCAAAAGAAAAATTAATTAGGATGAGACCCCGATTCATCAATACACAGTGAACTGGCTTAGCACTGTCTACTGGTACGACTAGGTAGGTAAACAACGATTGTTAATTGTGTCCACTACACAACTCTCCATTTGGGGTTATCGCTAAGAGCGATGTATGTTTAACCATAACTATGCCCACTTGTCAAACAAGCGATGTTTGGTCCTTTACTGTTAACTATAATACCGGCCTATGTTACACAGGAAATGCGATGATTACCTTCACTCATGATCAACGCCCAGATGCAGGGATCAACACTAACATTTGGGTTCGATTTAGAATGAAGTGTTAACTCGTTAAGGGTGGCATAAAACATCAATTTAAAATTGGGATTTATTTTAATATTTACCATAAATATTTTGAATAACTCGTAGCTAGATGCGAGTTACACAATCAGTTTATAAAATCCAATTTTATATAATTCGTGATAATTGAAACTCCTTTCAATACTCGACACGGTATAGTTTTAAATACCCTATTTAAACTATGTTGCTCGTATTATCGCGAATGGACTTGTTTTAATATTAATAAAACTCCTTTTATTAAATGTGCTTTTCGGTTTATATAAAACTTGTTTTAATAAAACCGTTGCCATGATTGTGAAAATTTTATTTATTTTGGGTTATCTAAATTATTTACAATAAATAAAACACAACCACAAAACATAACAATAAAATTAAATGAATCGAGCCCCTAATAAGTCGCCCGTTTCGTTTTAGCCAGAAACGAAACGAACTACTCAAAAAGGGTTTCAAAACTATTTTGATATAGCTCTCACTTGACCCGAGATCTCTATCTTCATGGAACCTGTTCGCCTTTTTATTTTTGTCTTGATCTTGTACTTGTAGGATTACAAATAAATTTGAAATAAATGTAAAACAAATCTATTCTAATCCTATCTATTACACCGGATCTAATATCCGTAATAAAAATACAAACCAATAAAAAAAATAAAACATCACAAACACAATCATGACAAGGGTCAAAATACCTAGGGTTCAATTCACATCACAATCCATGAACAACAAAAAGCTTTTGATATTTTGTCAAAAAAAATAATTTTTTTTGACAAATAAAACATAGATCAAAATTATAACTTTACCATCTATACGCGCGTAACCGTGGCTCTGATACCACCACTACTAGAAAATAGGTCTTCCTTGACACTTTTTTTATGACATGCCCCATTTTATGACATGCAAAAGTGCATGTCATAAAAAAAATGTCATCTTTGGAAAAAAGTGATAATTTCTTGACGTTTTTTTACGCGTGTCAAGAATTTACCGTCATAAAATAAAAAAACATGACAGTTTTGAAATCGCGTGTCATGATTTTTGTCACCCAAAATCTTAAAATTTTCAATCCCGCACGTTTTTCCACAAACCTTCCCCTTCTCTCTCAAATTAATCAAACCCCTTCCACAAAACAACAATCGTTCATCCCTAACCTTCATCCACAAAAACCTTCATCTGCTACAATCACATCTACAATCACATAAACCCTAACCTGCAGAAAACCTTCATCCGCTCGTTCATCCCTAACCTTCATCCGCTCGTTCATCCCTAACCTGCAGAAAACCTTTTTAAGTAACCCTAACATGCAGAAAGCTTTATCGTTCATCGTTCATCTTTACCGGTAACTTCTTTCTGAAAGCTTTCATCCCTGCTCGTGAATGTTCATCCCTAACCTAACCTGCTCGTGAATGTAAGCTTTCATCCAGCATCTATCCTCTCTCCTGTTTTTGTTATTTAGGGTTTTAATTGGGATAATATGAATTTAGAATAATAATAATAATGAAATATTATGATGATAATAATGAAATAATGAAATAATAATGACAGTCGTTAGACTTCAATCTCCATGTTTTCTCTGTTTCGCTTCATGATGATAATAATGAAATATTATTGCATACTATGCTCGTTTTTTTAAAGCGCATAGTATGAAATACCATTTTTCTGGCTGAAATTTAGCCGGAAAGTCCCCCTGAACCTGCGCCTTAGAGCCTGAAATCTTGCCTTTTAATTCTCAGCGCTTCCGCGCCTAGGCCCGCCTAATGTAGTTATGTTGACCTCAGTAAGGATTCGGCTTTTTTTAACACCCCTAGGTGCAACCAACTATTTTCAAATTGCTTGATATATGTTGTGGATTGATTTGACTTTCTGTAACTATTTTGCTTGGTTTTCACCACTAAGTTGATAACTGCATTTAAGTGCAAAAATAACAGAATACACTTATTTTTTGATGATGATTGTAGACAAGTGTTTAATTTGAATTTGTTTTCCAATAAGAGAAGTCATAAGCTGTAACCTGTTATGAACTGTGAAATAATTTGAATTACAATGATAGTTACAATCCTAAGAGATGGTGTGATAGTTACAATCCCTAAGAGATGGTGTGTAACATTTAGAAAAAAAAAATGAACTCCTACCATGGTTTAAAAAGGCTGTCTGAGGCTCGCCTCGAGGCTTACGCCTCGGCCGAGGCTATGAAAAAACACCTTAGAGGCTTAGCCTCATGGGGGTCAATTAAAACCTAAGCCTCGGCCTATCCGAGGCTTTCCGAGGCGGTGAGGCTTAAGCCTCACCACCTAAGTCAAAATTGGGTGTAAGTAGTGAAAATTGGTTCAAGTCGGGTCAAAAATTGTACTTGGAACGAGTTCCCACCTTAAAATCCAAACCAAAACACACCTGCCCGCCCCTCTACCTTATCAACTTTTGGTATTTTTACATTTAACCCCCTCAATGTTCACTAGTTTACATTTGATCTCCAAACTTAAGTGAAAGATTAAAATGCTATTAAAACTATTTTATGATGTTTGTTTCATTACTAAATTAGATTAAAATGCTATATATATATATTGTTATTTTTAATAATGTTTTGAGGCTTACGCCTCGGTCCGCCTCGAGGCTTATGCCTCGTGAGGCTAACGGACAACGCCTTGAGGCCCGTTTCAGCCTTTGTAAACCTTGACTCCTACCACTATTTTTTTTAAAATTTTAGCAAAAAAAATATGCATTAAGAATATACATGTACTCCTTGGCATCATAAACCATTTGTTCATGAATTATGTTGCAGTATTTTGTATTCATATCAATGGTAGTCATTTTGACCTCAAAAGTCAACTCAATCTTTTTTACCTTACAAGTCAACTCCTACTTTACGTTTAAACAATAGGAAAAGAAACTGCAACAAGGAGTTTATGAATCTCTGTATCGTGACATAATGGCTGGTTATGGAAAATGGGAGTTTGACCCGTTGGATGTAAGTAATCCTTGGCCAGACAACAATGGTGCTGCTCATATTTGGCAGGGATATGAAGATAGAGTCATACCATATAAAATAAATCGGTTTCTTATTGAAAAGCTTCCGTTTATTCGGTATCATGAGGTTCCAGGCAAAGGTCATTTCTTAGCCTTTGATAGCGAGTTATGCGAAGAAATCTTTAGGACACTTTTGGCTTGATGAAATGGTCAATATTGGTTACATTATGCATGCTATATACTACAATGTCACCATTGATATTATATTGTGATATTAGTAATGTTGTCTGAACCAAACAGATTTTATTGTTGTGATGCATGTATTTTTATTGTTTAGTAGCTAAAATTCTAAATACAACTGTTCTCATGTATATTTCAACTTTTTGATGTGGTCATATTTGTTCAGCTATAATAAACTTGTATTAAATATAAACCAAAAATGTTAAAACAGATCATCAAACTGCGTTTTTTAATAAAAAGTTTTTAATTTGACGCGTATTGTAATTGTGTATTTGTGTGCAGCATATCATTAAATGTATCGCCTTTGAAGTTCTTATGAGTATGTAATGGTTGACCTGAAACTGGGGAATTGGTTATGTGACACAGTAACTTAAATGAAAACGTACTAAAGTTAACATATATGGTAATTTTATGTATCCAGATTTTATTATATATATATATATACAAAAGGTAAGATTGGTTGTGAGGAGCGATTACTGTTTCGCTCAATACAACCAGCCAATGCATAGGTACAAGTCCCTAATGCTGCAGCCCCTTCTTCATATATATCCAGTGCCTTTGTCGGTGCCATCTCTGTTGTCTCTGTGCAGGCTCTTCGCCGGCGACAACGACCTCCGACCTCCGCTTCCAGGTGTCGGTTGTTCACAACTGCTACTGGCAGTTGGTGTTACGCCAGCTGTGGTAGTGGCTTTCCGGTTGTCCATCATAATGCTTTCATACCGCTTTGCATCGCCCTTGGTCGGTAATTCCGTATGCCTATTACAGTTTTCTTAGCTTGCTACTACTGAAAAGAAACCTGTTTGGGACAGCAGAATGCAGGTTGTTTAACTCTCATCTCTTGATTAAGTAAAATTTGTGTTATGTTGGTGAGAAAACACCATTTAAGTGTTATTTAATATTTTGTGTAGCTGGTTGTGCCTCCTCATCCTTTGATCAAACACTGGATCTCAGTGCTTAGAAATGAGCAGACACCACCTCCAATCTTTAGTAAGTAATATGTTTTTGGTTATTTGTTTTTGTCTGTTTGGATTTTTGTTATGTGTTTCTGCTTCTTGAATGTGCCTTTATCTGTGATAACTTCTTGCCACGTTTATTATGACTTTACACGTGCTATTGCTAGATATTACAGAGAGAGATAGAAAGAGGGGACACTATCCAGATAGGAAGAGGGGCAAGTTAATCCCATTAGTTACACTACCACAATTGTCATCACCATAGAGATCTGTAACTGGTGAAGAAGAAGACCGGAACCGTAGCAGGGGAGCCGTGAGAGTTAAACCGGGTTATAGATCTGAGAAAATGAAGATGACAGTGGTGTTATTTCCGATTAGGATTCTGAGTTAGGAGTTTAGGGTGAAGACATCGTTGTTAAATGGCGGCCCCTCTAGATAATAACCTCACGCAACTTCATGATTCCCCTTCAGGTGTCTTCAACCTAAATTTTTAAATAAATCTCTCTATATTTGCTTGGACGATTGTATATGGCGTTTAAATCACCAGCCTGATATATTTGTGGGTCTTATTTTGCGTTGATTTCAGGCCAGATTCTAGCTGCGCTAATTTGTGAATACTTGGATCGGGTACAACTGGGCGACACACAAAATAGTGTATTTGCCTTGGTGTAATATGGTAACAGTTTTCTTTCCTATCATCTATGCTAGCACTATTTTCCTGCGCTTTCAACTTTCAAGTTTTGTTCAATTATAGGTTTTTTTCCCTCTGAACTTGATAATGCAAGCAAAAGGATGCTTGGAAAGCAGAATTAAGGGACTTCAGTAACAAGAATGATTATGATATAAACAGGAATGGAGATAGTGGTCCATTGTTGTTAGACGTGCTTGAAGGCTTCTTGAAGTTTAAGGTTTGATATCTATTTTTTTTTTAAAAACTTTGTTGTTCTTTTTGTAATCAGATTCAGAAATAACTAGATAAAGAGTTGATATGAAACTTTGATTATTGAGATAAATGTTAACAAAAAGTGAACTATCAATAATTTCAGTCAATTGATTATCTAATTCTGTTTAAACGTACACATCAACACACGCATAGGACCACCGTGCACTCCGGTCAACATAGGTCGAGGACCGGTCATAACTCGAGGTTTGATTTCCCTTTTAGATAATTGTTCGTTTTTTGACTGAATTTCACTAAATTACATTTTTGTTTTTGTAGAAATCATTGGGTGTTAACAGTACTTGACATGAGAAAAGCTACATGTTATTACCTTGACTCGTTAAGGCCTATCAGTTTTCTTGAGCAGTTAAAACAAATTATTGATATGTAAGTAATTTGCTCGAATAGTAATCAAATATGTGTCGTTTTGGAAAAAAATAGTTTGCTGGAAGTTGCGTTAATGCTTTACTCTTTTTCTTGTTTTTTAATAGGGCAATGGTCGTTTATGCTGCACAAAGTGGTACCGGCAAGGTTAAACTCAATTGGGTCAACACTGTGGTGAGTACTTAATATCTTTATGATATAATTAGTTTGTACTTAATACCATTTTTAGGGGTTCTAGACATGTTTTAGGGTTGTTTAGGCTACTTTAGCGAAAAACATGTTTAGCAGTTGATATTGTCCAGAATCCAGATTATAAGTGTTGCTGATCATACGTGTACATTTTTGACTGATTTTTGTTGAATTTTTTAATGTGTAGTGTCCATGCCAGCCGGGAAGCACAAAATGTGGATTTTACGTCATGAAATTCATGAAAGAGATAGTGCAAGGAGGAGTCGAAATATTGGGCAATGTAAGTTATGGCAAAATAAACGTAGCGATGTGTTATATATGATTTATGTAAAATAATTAGTCGGCCTCAATTAATGTATTAATTTTATTGTTGTCTCAGGTCGGGGGAGGAGCGGATCATTACGGGGATGAAGACATGGATGCCGTTCGCGAAGA
The DNA here is from genome assembly GCA_028751855.1 of Ambrosia trifida. Classification (NCBI taxonomy): domain Eukaryota; kingdom Viridiplantae; phylum Streptophyta; class Magnoliopsida; order Asterales; family Asteraceae; genus Ambrosia; species Ambrosia trifida. Next base: position 15,498,178 of record CM054133.1, on the reverse strand, counting down.
ATGGTCAGGCTACGCCGCAACATTTATTTTCAAATGATCCAAACTTTTTTGTTTGAAGGCAATGTGATGTCGATACAATATTTTTGTAAACGTTAAACGTCTCGGATTATATAATGAAATGATGTTTTTGTTATTAGTTTGCTAATTATTTTGCATATAATAAAATAGCTATAAATCCAGGAGGGTAAATATGTAATTTTTACAGGAATTTTTTTTAAATTAATAAATTTATGACACGCAAAAGAACGTCATAAAATTCTGTCATAAAATTATGTCATAAAATGTGTTGGAAAAATGTCAACAAAAACTGTCATAAAAAAAGTGTCATTAAAAAGTGTCATAACGTATGTCACTAAATGCTGTCATAAATGTGTGTCATAAACAGATGACACGCAAAAATATGTCATATTAAATTTATGACACCGCCATCCTTGACGTTTTTTTTCTTGTCATCAGACCCCTTTCTTGACGCGCATTGCGTGTCAAGAAAGGCCTTTTTTCTAGTAGTGCACTGTTGAGAATCATGGTATCATATATGAAGCGGAAGCGGTTTCTATTATTATTTAAAATTAAAACGAATATATATACAAATATATATATATATTTGCGATTTATATATATAATAATAATTTTATTAATCCAATTAACAAAATATTCCCAATCAGGATCTCGGTTAAACGCGTATAAACAAATAAATAAGAAACAACCATAGAGAGTTTAGTAATCAACCTTTGACGACTACACCGGAATTGTAACACGCGGGTTACAACGAATCCTCGCTAGTAGGAAGTTCACACCCGAGCATTGGCCTACCGAGAGCAACACTTTGCAAGAGGGAGGTAGCCTATGGTGCTGGTTTGCGGCAGATAAGGGGGCGGCCCTAAGGGGTGGCGGCAAAGAACCCTTTCTTGGGGAAGAATGAGTTGTTTTGTTAAAAAGTGTGATTAGGGTTTACACCTTAATCCCCTTTTTATAAAACACAAACTTACACTAAGTCTCCTTGCATATTACTATAATATTCCTTAATATTAATCCAATTAATATTAAGTCCCTCAAGTACTAAACTATTATTATTTCACAAATAATAATCCACCTACTCATGAACTTATCTGATTCGTGTACCAACGTGAAACTCTTCGGATCGTACCGGGTCGGGTTACATTGACCTCGACTTTTAATTACATCGGACATACTATATATATCCAACAGAATTATCTAAACCTGTGTTTAGGCGGCTTTCCTCTAGTGAAGTACTAGGTCTTTGTTGGTCACTAAAACATTGGTGGATGAGGGTTTCATGTTAGAAAACTTACAAAGAATTCAAAGATGAAAGCATCAGCGTGAACTGGGCTTGTGTTTGACACAATTCCCTTAAACAGATTCGCGGTCTATTTCCAGGGTACACCGGTTCGAAAACAATGACGATCCACTGCCTGACTATCCTACTTGCCTGAAAAATAATCGAAGAAGGGATGCTGTTGTATATACGTTCTGTGTATACATGAGTTGCATTAGAAACTACAAGCAGTGAATATGTAATCGAGTTCTATCACCTCTCATCTTCTGCACAAAAGAGTTCAGACTCTTATAGACTCAAATTTGGTTTTAGAATGAAACTTATGCTTGTAGTAATAACGTTAATCAATTCAAGATTAATGTCCATTAAACTCCTTTATTGCTCTGTTAAACACAATTAACTACATTTGAAGACTAAAGGTCTTCTTCTGGAAGCTCTTCTAGTTACACATTAAAACACTAAAACGGGTAGCAAAAACGTCACGCGGGCCCAGGTTTTTTAAGCTGCATTCGTGTGGGCGTCGCGTTGGTTTAAGAAGTTTTCTCGATTCAAAACCCATTTTTTGCAACCCCCTGTGCGTACGGGTAAGTGCTCAAGTATAACGTGACTAAAGAATTTAATTTTTTCCATTTAGTTTCCTCTTATAAACCAACTTATTTTTCATCTTTCAACTAATGCGGACTAATACAAAAATTCTTTATTTTTTTTTGGGATGGGTTGAATTCAGTTTTGGTTTTTCGATTTGGGATTTAAATTTTTGGAAAATAGCTCAAATAGTGAACTTGAAACTGTAGGTTTGATTTTTTGTGTGTTTGATAATGATTAACTAATTATTACCTATATGGGCCTGAATTTTTGGGCCACACCATTTATTAATCTCATATAAGAATTGCAATCCACAAATTCAATAAAATACCAAAAAATAAATGTTTTTTTTGTCCTTTTGTTATTCGGTATCATATCATTTGTTTTTTTTTGAAAGGCAATTTTTTTTTTGAAAGGTATCATATCATTTGTATTTTACATCGGATGTAGTTTTGATGCTAGTTGCTAATGTTTTATTAATAAAGTATCTTTCAAAACAAAAATATTTATGAGCTTAAATTTCGGAAAGGAGATAAGGTGATATTACCTATGTCTCCGTTACCTTTAGTTACTTATGAGATGATTGGCCAGATCAAGCAAGATCCTATAGATGTGGAATATGCAAACAACAGGGGCACAAACAGAATGCATGTCAAAACTATCGCCCGTGATCCCGTTTTCGGTCTGTCTAATATTGGTTTATCTAGGATGTCATGTGTTTTGTCGTTTAATTATTTGTCACGTTTCATGTTGTGTGGTTTAATTATTATCGTGTTTCGTTTCGTTGTCATGTACTCGTGTAGTTTACCATGAATGTATTATGTTTAATTATTATCAAGTTTTCTTTATTGTTCGATTACTTTTCAATTTTTTTTTATCTATAAATACCCCTAGGAGTGCAAACGAACATGAACAAGGCTTTGTTTGTGTTCGTTTGTTAAGGAAATTATGTGTTCACGAATAGTTCATGAACACTTGCCGAACAAGATTTTATGTTCGTGTTCGTTTGTTAAGAAAATACTTGTGTTTGTGTTCTTTTGTGTCCATTTGTTTATTTTGTTCATGAACGCACACGAACAAAAACGAACATTAATGAGCACAAAGAAGTGTTCATGAACGGAAACAAATGCAAATGGACATACATTAATTTTCGAATAAGATCTAATTTACATACATCAAGACATTAGCAAGATCCAACCAAACTATAACTTAATTATCCAAACATACTTAGTATTAATATAATAAAGTAGCATCTAAAAAAACTAAGTTCGCATCGGAGGTGAATGAAAGAGGGCGTCATAGGTGCATGGCGGAAGGCGTCGACGCTGGAAAGTGGAAACATATAATGAGTGTGGATACTAAAAGTAGGTTTATTGATCTCATATAGTCATACATTTACCTCACATTATTTATTTATTTATATGGGTAAAATAAATAAAAATAAAAATAAAAATAAAATAAAAAGTTATAAAAATTAAAAATCCTATTAAACAATCGAACACAAACGGGCACGTTACCGAACGTTCATGAACATAAACGAAGGAACGCGGTCTCTGTTCATGTTCGTTCATTTAACTAAACGAACAAATTTTTTGTTACTGTTTGTTCATTTATTAAACGAACGAACTCAAACAAACTTCCCGCCGAATGGTTTATGAACTGTTTGTTGAAAGTTCAGTTCGTTTGCAGCCCTAAATACCCCATCCACATCTTCAAAACAATCCTATTCACAACATCACTCAATTTCTCAACTACTCATCTTTTTACTCAAAGAATGGAACACAATAGAGACGGATTTTACTGTTCTCAACCCACTTCTAAAACGGGAAGATTTACGGACCAACTATGGAGGCGTGTACAGAGGCCATCAATGACATCCATGGCTGGTTTGTCTTCAAAGAACCCACAAACTAATCCTCCAAAAAACCAACTAGATAAGCTTTTAGAACACCTTACACAAATTCCTCTGGAAAACTAGCAGTCCAGAAACAATTTTGTAGTTCTTGTTGAAGAGTCAAAAAATTGGTCCAGTGATGTTGTTGAGTTTTATACAAACGGGGATACCCCATTTTTCTATACTCGTTTCATTTAAAAAATCTACACTTCAATTTCTAGGGTAGCGTTCTAGAGTGCGAGTTCAACAGTGCGCTATCATCATTAGTAAATTTACACTAATTTATCTTCATTTTAAATTACTTTACTTAAGCCATTAACTAACCTTATGCATTATTATGTTTGCAAAACGTTGAAGCGTGGACAGTAAGACTCATGCATCTTAGACAATCAAAGCTTTTAAAAAATCTTGGTTTACAACTACATTGGACATTGTTACTCCCTGCTTTTTATGATGAAATGAAAGTGTAGGATTCTTTAACTGCCCTCAACATGGCAGAAAGAATGGATCTGTATCCTCCATTTTGGGATGTTGAATATGTTTATCTTCCTTATCTTCCTTTTATTGATTGGGGTGGCAGACTGGATGCTTGTCCGAATTGATATGCGAACCATGGTAATTACATAATATTGGCTTGATAAGAGATGGAGAAACAAACAAAGGCATGAAGTTGCTCACTATATGGAGATGATAACATTTTTCTTCAAATGGTTGCTTGAACGTATTCATTACTGAGCAAATTCCAATCATTTAGAGAAATATGAAGTTTCTATTGGTTCAGTTGAATTAGATTTGCCCTAATACAAGCGAAACGTTGCTAATGCAGGTGTCCTTGTTTGTATGATGATGAAGAGTCTTGTTAAAAACAAATCCTTGTGGTTAGAAATCGACGTCGAAGAGGCTTGTGTCAATTACCGATTATGTAATATAACAACACATTTTTAAAACCTCAAAACGTAGAAACAGGAAATACATATACTCAAAACGTTGAATCATGCTGTTTTTCAAATAGGAGATGTCGAAATCAAAAACGGAAATACTGTTTTACAAACATGAGATGTCGAAAGCTGCCACTGAAAATACAAATACTCAAAACAATGAGGAGTCAAACAAGAGATTTCGATAATAAATGCACTTGACGTGGTTTTGAAAACGAAGCAGGCGGGTTCTCCTGTATCCCTTCACCTTGAGCTTCATTATGCTGGAACCTTCTAAAACACCACAACAAGAAACCAGCTCCTGCTTGTGATGTTTGCATAACGTGAGGGCCTTAGAAGTTATCCTATAAAATACATTAAAGGCCATCCTCAACCATGATCTCCAGGCTAGATTAATTAACTCGTCCACCACTCCAACCGGCACTGCGGACGTCGTTGCAAAGGTGGAGAACGAACGAAGCAACATGGCATGACGTAGACCTGGGAGGCCAACAACCACTTCAATATTATAAACTACCATACCGAAGTTGCATTCTACACGTGTTATACCATGTGTAGATGTAACATCTGTCACACCCTCAAATTTCCATTGTGGAGTTTATACCGCGAGGCGCATGACATACCAGGATCCCATTGCCATAAGTCATATGAACGAACTCTAAATGGCCAAACCATTTAGTTCGTTTTGAAAAATCAAGTTTAGTTAAGCTGCGGAAGCGTAAACCAAATTTAAACCTTTTAAAACCATGCGCAAAACAACGCGCCCAAATTAAAACCATATGGAAGAAAACGTAAAAGCATGATATGTAATTTAGGTGTATGCCCAAGACCCCAAATGCAGTGAAGTGTGCAGTGCTTTCTAATCGTGGCACCGGAAGCTAACTACCTGCAAAAGCATGTATATCGTGGGTTAACAAACAATGTTGGTGAGTTCACAAAGTAAAGAAAATGAATAAGTAAATGCGCTGGTTTCCAAAATCACGTAACCATGTAAAAGCGTAGGTCCTCCAGACCAAAATGTTCAAGTGTTATCAGTTTAAGCGTGTCAGGGGTAGCTAACCCACTCATTGCAACTAAAGAGTATTATTAGGACACCTTCAGTAGTATAATAATTTGCCTCGTTAACTAGTGTCTATCAACACTAGTTCTCAATTGTGGTCAGAAGTTCATGCCCATGCTCACAGCATCGCAAACATGAGGTTGCTGCACAACCTAATAGCGCTATCAACTAATACCCCGCTCGCTCCCAACGATTAACCCAATAATGTGCAAGGACTTTTCAAGTGATAGAGTGCTTAGTTCACAAAGGACCAATAAGTTTTAAACTGATCAAAGCGCAATCCTCCTTGAGGATTCGTAATGGACTCTCCTAAAGAGTCAATGTTCAAGTAGTCCCAAACCGGACTAGAAAACGTTTATCAAAGTTGTCTCACCCTGAGACGCATGCTTTTTGAAAAAAAAGTAGTGAAACTCACCTTAGGTTGCACGTGAATAATCCAACTTCCTCAAACAGTAATGAGCTACCGACTCCCTATTACAAATGTCACTAGGTGAGTATATGTGCATAACCAACACACCATGCAACTCGTTTGTCCAAGACTTCTAAAGTTAAAACCGTGTAGTGACACCTAATGACTCTACATGCACAAGTAAGTCCTACGTATCCCGTTGGTGATCATATTGATTATTATCAGTTTTATACCTCATACACATCTCATATAAGTATTCATACAAGTTCATGTCAAATACATACCATATAAGACTCCAAATAGTCACGTAAACATCCCTTACACAATCTGTGTTTTTAGGGCAGATTGTGCGCTGTGAAAAACAAATTATTTAAAATACTTAAATAACGAATAAAACTCCCAAAGTTTTTCTAAATATTCATTGGGATTCATTTGATAACCCATATTTTTATTGTGTCTCAAAACCAAACACAAAAATTATTAAAATTCGTACAATACAGCTATGTCCAGAAAATATCCACAACAGGTCAGTTTAGTAGAAAAATTACCAAAAATTATGTCTTCGCCCAAACGAGGTGAATCCACCTGGAAAAACCAAGGTTTTTAAATGTTGACGTACTGTCCAAATTTCATAACTTAACTCCTTGTAAAACTCGAGTTATGACCGTTTAAAGTTGACCCAATTTATAACTACGAAAATCTGATATGACCCTTTAATCAAATAAAATTCCAAAAACTACTCAAACGATGTCCAAATCTGATGTTTTTGCCCATTATGAAAATCTAAGATCATGTATAATATAATCATTCAAAGAAATCAACAAAACAATCAATTTAACATCACAATACAGACCCTACAAAACACCCTAATGAATCTGCCAGAAACTGAAACTTGCATCCCAAGTTATTCCCAAACCCTAATTATGCATAAAAATCTCTAACAAATGCATAACCCATATTATCAAGATCAAACACATACATTATCATACAAAAACCCTAATTATGATTACTAACAACAATCATCATCATTAAATCACAACGAACATTCAAGAATTCCTACTAACACATGTTATGCGATTTTTATGTATATGCATGCTCTATGATTTTTTAACTTTTCAAGCATTATTAATCATCATAAAATATGTAAAGATTATACCTTTCAATGCAAGAGTCCTCAAAGCCTAGAGATTACACCCAAACTAGCTGAAGAGATGATTAAGATTGATGTTTGTTGAAAATTGAGAGAGAGAGAGAGGGGTGGGGGGGTTTGTTTGCGGCGCAACAAAGGGGTAGGCGGTTAGGGTTTCTTATTTTTTTGATCAATATTTATAAGAGGATTTGTCTTGTTGCCCAAGTAATTGGGTTTTAGGGCTTTTTAGTTTGCTAACCGGACTTGTTAACATGTTTTAGCTCAATACTGGACCCGATAATATTAACCACCACAACCTACATTAAAACTATTGTTTTTATTATCTCAATACATATTAATCATAGAGTGCACATAATTTGCATAGTTTACGTACTAACTTTCAGTTAAGCGGTAATTCACATAAACTTGTTACTTCACGTTCATCATAATTCAATTGTACACATTATCATGTATGCCAGACAATTCACCAACGTTCAGGATACATGACTCGTGTGTGCATTGTGATGATAACTTTACTTATTATAATGTAACATATGTTATTATCACATAACATATGTTATTACCCTATAACAAATAGGAAGACCTTCCTAACTAACCATAGTCAAGTGTTTAGTCACGTATGCACATGCAAGTTAACTAGAGTTCAGTTAAAGTAGGAACCTGAAAATGCGGTAGGAACCTGAAAATGCGGGGTGTCACATCATCCCCAAGTTGAAAAGAAGTTCGTCCCGAAATTCAGCAAGTAAACAGTAAAGCCAGCTAGAAAAATGTGTGCTTGGTTCCCGGATGTCACATCATCCCCAAGTTGAAAGGAATTTCGCCCCGAAATTCACTTTGAGAGAGTTGCTTTACGTTTAGTGTTTGGTTTATGCATAGTTTCAGGTTTTGTAAAGAGATGTGGGTATTTAAGCCGCATTTGATCCATGCGTTCCCACGTGTATTCCGGTCCTAGACGGGAATTCCATAGTACCTTAATAATAGGTGTAGTGTTTTGTTTGAGTTTCTTGACGCCCCGCTCAAGAATCTCCACTGGTTCTTCCATGAACCGTAGCCGATCGTCCACCTGGATCTCCTCCAGTGGCACCATCAGTGTTGTATTCAACAGGCATTTCTTTAGATTCGATGCGATACGTGGGATACATCGTGTACCCCACTGAGTTTATTAAGCGAGTTTAACTTGTAAGCTACCGGACCAATCCTTTCGACAATCTCGAATGGTCCAATGTATCGCGGGTCAACTTTCCCCGTTTTCCAAAGCGTATCACCCCCTTCCAAGGTGACACCTTCAACAGAACCTTGTCCCCAACCTGGAACTCCAAAGGTTTCCTACGCTTATCAGCGTAACTTTTCTGTCGAATACGAGCAGCAGCCATCCGGTTTCTGATTTGCACTATCTTCTCGGAAGTTTCGTGCACGAGTTCAGGACCTGTTAGTTGGCTATCCCCAACTTCAGTCCAGCAGATGGGATACCTACACTTGCGTCCATAAAGTGCCTCAAAAGGCGCACACTGTATCGAAGTGTTGTTATACGAGAATTCAATCAAAGGCAAGTGCTTATCCCAACTGTTGCCAAAATCCACCACGCACGCTCGTAGCAGATCTTCCAATGTTTGGATGGTACGTTCACTCTGTCCACCCGTCTGTGGGTGATAGGCTGTGCTCATACCTAAGCGAGTCCCCAAAGCGTTTTGGAGGGTAGTCCAAAAATGAGGAGTGAATCGCACATCGCGATCAGATATAATAGGAGCAGGCACCCCATGCCTAGAGACTACCTCCTTGATGTAGAGATTAGCTAGTTTCTCCAGCGAGTCAGTTTCCTTTATTGCCAGAAAATATGCCGATTTGGTTAAACGATCCACAATAACCCAGATCATGTTATGGCCAGTTGGCGTTCTAGGAAGCTTTGTGATTAAATCCATAGAAATTCCGTCCCATTTCCACATAGGGATTTTTGGTTGCTGGAGTAGGCCTGAAGGCTTCTGATATTCAATCTTAACTTTCGCACAAGTCATGCATTTTCTAACATAATTGGCTATCTCAGCTTTCATGTTTGGCCACCAGTAAAGAGTTTTAAGATCTTGGTACATCTTGTCCGAACAAGGATGTACCGAATATCGAGAGGTGTGAGCTTCATCGAGCACCAGTTGTCTAAGATCCCCAAAACGTGGTATCTAGACTCGATTCATAAAGTATTGAAGACCATCTGTCTTTAGTTCCAGGTGCTTATCCGCACCATGTAAAGTTTCAAGCCCGATGTTTTCTTCTTTCAAAGCCTCGCCCTAGGCTTTACGTATCTTATCAGGAAGATTAGAATGTATGGTAAGTTGCAAAGCTTGCACCCGTTTGGGTTTTGTTTCCTTACGATTGAGGGCATAAGCTACCACGTTAGCTTTCCCTGGATGATATTTGATGGCACAGTCATAATCATTCAGAAGCTCGACCCATCGACGTTGTCGCATGTTCAGCTCCTTCTGATCGAATATGTGTTGGAGGCTCTTGTGGTCAGTGAAGATTGTACACTTCGTCCCATAGAGATAATGCCTCCAGATCTTTAGAGCAAAAACAGTTGCTCCCAGTTACAAGTCATGGGTGGTGTAATTTTCTCATGAACCTTTAATTGACGTGAGGCATACGCGATCACCTTATCACGCTGCATCAGCACACACCCTAACCCTTGGATAGACGCATCACAGTACACCACAAAGTCCTCTATACCCTTGGGTAGTGATACTATGGGTTCACTGCAAAGCTTTGCCTTCAGCAATTGAAAAGCAAACTCTTGGGCATCTCCCCACTTGTAAGTAATCCTCTTCTATGTCAAAGCAGTGAGGGGTTGAGCGATCTTAGAGAATCCCTCAATGAATCTGCGATAATATCCCGCAAGACCAAGAAACTGGAGCACCTCTGTAGGAGTCTTAGTAGCCTCCCACTTTTTAATAGCATCAATCTTGGCGGGATCGACATGTATTCCTGCCTCGTTAACCACATGTCCAAGAAATTGGACTTCTCGAATCCAAAAGTCACATTTAGAGAATTTCGCATACAACTGCTCATTTCTCAAGAGTTCCAAGATCAGCTGTAGGGGTTGCTCGTGCTCTTCCCAGCTCTTAGAATAAATCAGCATGTCATCTATGAACACTATGACGAATTTGTCCAAATAGGGCTTACACACACGGTTCATCAGATCCATGAACACAGCCGGTGCATTGGTTAGCCCAAATGGCATCACCAAAAACTCATAATGTCCATACCGAGTTCGAAAGGCTGTCTTCACCACATCCTCCTCTCAGACTCTCAGTTGATGATATCTTGACCTCAAGTCAATCTTAGAATAGAAACTCGACCCTTGTAGCTGGTCGAACAAGTCATCAATACGAGGGAAAGGGTAGCGGTTCTTAACCGTCACTTTGTTCAACTCCCGATAATCAATACACATGCGGAAACTCCCATCTTTCTTCTTAACAAACAGAATTGGAACTCCCCATGGCGAAGAACTAGGTCTAATAAAGCCCCTATCCAATACCTCTTGGAGTTGGGTAGACAATTCTTGAAGTTTGCCTGGTGCTAGGCGGTATGGTGCGCGTGCAACTGGAGCTGCTCCAGGTACAAGATCAATTTGGAACTCCACTTGACGAACAGGTGGAAGTCCAGGTAATTCCTCTGGGAAATCTCGGACTACTGGGATGTCCTCAATCTTAGTTTCAGTTTCAGCTCGAGTGTCAGATATGTTAGCCAAAATGGCTGGACAGCCCTTACGAATACACTTCTGGGCTTTCAAAAAGGAGATGATGCCCACCATGGCACCACCACGATCACCCTTTATAGATACAAGTTCTCCACTTGGGAGGGGGATACGAACAATCTTCTCCTGACAGAGAATTTCAGCGTGTTGCTTGGACAACCAGTCCATGCCAACCACAAGATCAAAACTTCCTAGGGTGATAGGTAGAAGGTCGATGGCAAACAATTGCCCATCTAGGTCGAGCTTACAGTCACGATGAATATGGGTTACCTCAACAGGCTTCCCATCAGCTAACTCTATAGTGTACGGGGTATCAAAAAGAGTAGGAACCATCACTAGTTGTTTGCTAAGTTTCGATGACACAAAACTATAGTCCGCACCAGTATCATACTAAATAGAAGCGAGAGTGCCATTTAAGGAACACGTACCCGTCACGACATTGTTATCAGTCCTAGCTTCCCAGAGCCAATCACAAATGCTCTTCCACAATCCCCATTGTTGTTGTTACCGTTGTGGTTGTTGTTGTTGAAGGACTTATACCTCACACTATCCCACGTTCTCTTGATATCACCAAAAGTAGAAGATAAAGCACCATGCTTCAGAAAAGTACCATGCTCAACAGCCTTGTCAGTGAGTTTGAGAGCCTGGTGAAAGATTTGTTAGATTCTGGGTAGGTGAGCTGCAGTGGCCAAGCCACGAATATGAGGGACCCACCCTTTGGTATGAAATTCGATCCGCTGGTAAAGTTGGTTAATTAGATTTGAGTATATAGTAGCTAATTCCTGTAGCTTGGTAGTGTAGGCGTCGATCTCGGATCCAACCGTCTTTAGATAACAAATGTTTAAATTTCGTCACAGGGTGTTACATTCTCCACCCAAGCATCTGTAACTCATCGAGTGTGCATGTAGCATACATTACCCATCCTGCCTGGGGCAATTGCACATGGCAAGGACTTATACTATCGAAGAAATCAGACGGTCTCCTTCAGTTCCGTTGGAGTCATCGAGGTTTACAACCAATAAAAGCTTTGAAAATACAATGGAAGGTTGTTGTTGTGGCATGTGCGTTCAAGGTATAAGAAAGTTCAAATGTGGAAGTCAGGGGAAAAGAACGATTTAGCAAGATGGATCTTTATTAGTTTGGAAAGATGCGAGGGCTTCAACCACCCTATTGTTGATCATACGAACTCAGTCTTATCTAAGTTAACAAAGGGAAAAGAAAGAAAAGATAGGTAAGAAAAAGTAAGAGCCAATCGTCACCACGCTCTGTCTAGATAGTAGAGCCTTCATCCTCACTTTCCATGTGCTCGTCCTGATCAAGTTCCCCTTCCATCCCTTCTTCTTCCTCTTTCGCGGTGATCCGTGTTATATGGATCTCTTCACGTATAGTCTCCAACTCCGGTCCTGTGTACGCCAGTTCAGTGGTCAGTTGCACCACTTGTTCCTCCAATCGTGGTTTCCAGTCACTAGTAGGTTTCGTCTTCCCTTGAGATGTTGCACTATGTCGCAGGCTTTACATAACTCCCCAAGAGTGTGTGTAACAAGCCCCGATCTAATGTGTTCCCATGAATCTACCATATACTTATGAGAAACAGGGATATGCATGCCATACAATCGCTCGCTCGTACAGTGCGTAAATGTACTAGAGTAAGGATAAAGTTCTATATGTGTAACACAGTCTTATCTGAGTTTCAAAATGAGAGTAGGGAATATCAAGCAACAAGGAAAGAACTAACTGTCTCCTTGCTCAAAGAAAAAGGATAAGCCTCAACTTTTTACTTTCTTCGAATTTGATTCCGTTTAATGGTATCACGTCATGCGCATTGTGCAACTTCCTGTGTACATGCGCCATAACGCTCGCAAGGGCTCTCTCCCCTGTACTATTGTTGTTTCCTCATCCAAGAGGTTTGTTAGGATACCACTCGTAGTAGTGCGCCACCTGGTGTAACCCTGGGTTCCCACCAGTGACGTGTTCAAAATCAGGTTTAGAACTAGAACAAATCTCCTGAAATCATGTGTTGTAGATATTTGTAGCTAAAAGATAGTTATGCACTTAAGTTGTGAGTGTACTTATGCTATGATGATTATAGACTAGACTCAACATGCAGTCCTAGTTCACTATAACCAATGGCTCTGATACCAATCTGTAACACCCTCAAATTTCCACTACAGAGTTTATACCGCGAGCCGCATGACATACCAGGATCCCATAGCCATAATTCATATGAACGAACTCTAAATGCCCAAACCATTTAGTTCGTTTTGAAAAATCAAGTTTAGTTAAGCTGTGGAAGCGTAAACCAAATTTAAACCTTTTAAAACCATGCGCAAAACAACGCGCCCAAATTAAAACCATATGGAAGAAAACGTAAAAGCATGATATGTAATTTAGGTGTATGCCCAAGACCCCAAATGCAGTGAAGTGTGCAGTGCTTTCTAATCGTGGCACCGGAAGCTAACTACCTGCAAAAGAATGTATATTGTGGGTCAACAAACAATGTTGGTGAGTTCATTAAGTAAAGAAATTAAGTAAGTAAATGCGCTAGTTTCCAAAACCACGTAACCAAGTAAAAGCGTAGTTCCTCTAGACCAAAATGTTCAAGTGTTATCAGTTTAAGCGTGTCAGGAGTAGCTAACCCACTCATTGCAACTAAACAGTATTACTGGGACACCTTCAGTAGTATAATAATTTGCCTCGATAACTAGTGTCTATCAACACTAGTTCTCAATTGTGGTCAGAAGTTCATGCCCATGCTCCCAGCATCGCAAACATGAGGTTGCTGCACAACCTAATAGCGCTATCAACTAATACCCCGCTCGCTCCCAATGATTAACCCAATAATGTGCAAGGACTTTTCAAGTGATAGAGTGTTTAGTTCACAAAGGACCAATAAGTTTTAAGCTGATCAAAGTGCAATCCTCCCCGAGGATTCGCAACGGACTCTCCTAAAGATTCAATGTTCAAGTAGTCCCAAACCGGACTAGAAAACGTTTATCAAAGTTGTCTCACCCTGAGACGCATGCTTTTTGAGAAAAAGTAGTCAAACTCACCTTAGGTTGCACGTGAATAATCCAAATTCCTCAAACAGTAATGAGCTACCGACTCCCTATTACAAATGTCACTAGGTGAGTATATGTGCATAACCAACACACCATGCAACTCGTTTGTCCAAGACTTCTAAAGTTCAAACCGTGTAGTGACACCTAATGACTCTACATGCACAAGTAAGTCCTACGTATCCCGTTGGTAATCATATTGATTATTATCAATTTTATACCTCATGCACATCTCATATAAGTATTCATACATGTTCATGTCAAATACATACCATATAAGACTCCAAATAGTCACGTAAACATCCCTTACACAATCTGCGTTTTTAGGGCAGATTGTGCGCTGTGAAAAATGAATTATTTAAAATACTTAAGTAACGAATCAAACTCGCAAAATTTTTCTAAATATTCATTGGGATTCATTTGATAACCCATATTTTTATTTTGTCTCAAACCCAAACACAAAAATTATTAAAATTCGTACAATACAGCTATGTCCAGAAAATTTCCACAGCTGGTCAGTTTAGTAGAAAAATTTCCAAAAATTGTGTATTCATCCAAACGAGGTGAATCCAATTGAAAAAGCCAAGGTTTTTCAATGTTGACGTACTGTCCAAATTTCATAACTTAACTCCTTGTAAAACTCGAGTTATGACCGTTTAAAGTTGACCCAATTTATAACTACGAAAATCTGATATGACCTTTAATCAAATAAAATTCCAAAAACTACTCAAACGATGTCCAAATCTGATGTTTTTGCCCATTATGAAAAGCCAAGATCATGTGTAATACAATCATGCAAAGAAATCATCAAAACAATCAATTTAACATCACAATACATACCCTACAAAACACCCTAATGAATCTGCGAGAAACTGAAACTTGCATCCCAAGTTATTCCCAAACCCTAATTATGCATAAAAATCTCTAACACATGCATAACCCATATTATCAAGATCAAACACATACATTATCATACAAAAACCCTAATTATGATTACTAACAACAATCATCATCATCAAATCACAACGAACATTCAGGAATTCCTACTAATACATGTTATGTGCTTTTTATGTATATGCATGCTCTATGATTTTTTAACTTTTCAAGCATTATTAATCATCATAAAACATGTAAATATTATACCTTTCAATGCAAGAGTCCTCAAAGCCTAGAGATTACACCCAAACTAGCTTGACGAGATGATTAAGATTGATGTTTGTTGAAAATTGAGAGAGAGAGAGAGAGGGGTGGGGGGTTGTTTGCGGCACAACAAAGGGGTAGGGGGTTAGGGTTTCTTATTTTTTTTGATCAATATTTATAAGAGGATTTGGCTTGTTGCCCAAGTGATTGGGTTTTAGGGCTTTTTAGTTTGCTAACCAGACTTGTTAACATGTTTTAGCCCAATACTGGACCCGATAATATTAACCACCCCAACCTACATAAAAACTATTGTTTTTATTATCTCAATACATATTAATCATAGAGTGCACATAATTTGCATAGTTTACGTACTAACTTTCAGTTAAGCGGTAGTTCACATAAACATGTAATCCACATAAACATGTTACTTCACGTTCATCATAATTCAATTGTACACATTATCATGTATGCTAGACAATTCACCAACGTTCAGGATACAGGACTCGTGTGTGCATTGTGATGATAACTTTACTTATTATAATGTAACATATGTTATTACCCTATAACATATAGGAAGACCTTCCTAACTAACCATAGTCAAGTGTTTAGTCATGTATGCACATGCAAGTTAACTAGAGTTCAGTTAAAGTAGGAACCTGAAAATGCAGGGTGTCACAACATCAATCCAGTAGTTTCATGCAGATCTAACATCGATCCAAGGGCCGAAAGGTGTCCCCTGGCATTGGATCTTTGCATAGAACCAGCCCGAAAAGTCTACCTGCACTAGGTCTAAGAATAGAACCAGATCGCTCACTGATTATGTAGCCGGACTACGAGCAAGAGGCCACATAATCTTTCCAAGATCACCAATTCCAACTTTAAAATGATAAGACGGTGCTACACTTTAACCAGAATCTTCTTCTAATACCTATACATTATAAAAGAAAAAAATTAGTATTACTATAAATGGAATGAGATCAATATACAAGTAATATTTATGAAATTGTTTAACTCCTGTACTTGTTAACTTATATTTTGTTATTTGTCAAGCGCAGTTAACATCTTTACTTTGATATGTATAAATAAAATATAAACTGAAATTTATTAAATATTAAATAAATGATTAAATTAAATATTAAAAAAATATTGAACGACTAAACCCAGTTCTTCAAGTCCCCAACTAATATTTTAGTATCTAACTACAAGAAATTCGATTTCAGTTACAAATTTCAAATTAGATTGTAAACTTAAATTGCATTCCTCCAATCAGGTTCAAGTTTCAAGCATCGTGTACCTAAAATGTGATGTAATTGAACCATGAGGATTGATAAATATAAGCAACCCAACCCATCTCAAGTGCGAAAAAAAACCCTTTTGACTTTAACCCATTTGACCCATTATCCAACCCAAAAAAAAACCATCTTAATTATAAATATAACCCTTTTGACATTAACCCGTTGGACCAAAAATAATTGTTATAAAAACAACCGGTGTCACATAAAAATAATTATTATCATCAAATTGCTTAAATGCATTAGTTTGGCATAAACAGATAGGTTTCAGTTTTGTTTATAAACGGGTCAAATTTTGTTAATGGGTCAGATAAATTGAATAACTTCAGAATGGTTAATCTAATACAAACAATGCAAAAGGCCCTTGAATTTTACTTCGTTTTCGGCCTCTTAAATGGTTTGATATAGACGCACTATTATTTATAAAAACAAAATATATAATAATATTGGACAAAAGGTTTATCAGACCAACCAGTCCCTGTTTTGACCCATACAAACCTCTTGTGTTCTCAAGGCTTTCAAGTTTAACACGTCACCTTTTTCGTGGTTTGGTAGCCACCATAACCCAAACAGATTCCCATTTTAACATCTTCCCAAATCGGACAACCTCTAACTTAAAATTGCATAAGCAAAATCATTCACTCTATGCACTCACTTTATTTGACATCCAAAAAATGCATTCATATTAGCGGCTTCAAGATTCCCACAAATTATATAAACTATTGAGGATGCTCAACCATGAAAAGTCAATCAATTGCAACATACATTATGAATTATGATTCTTACCAAAGTATAATTAACTTTCGACAATAGTAATTAAAGAGACGCGAGTAGTACCGTATGATGTATTGAACGATGAAAAATAATAGTATAAGGTGATTCTCTAGAATCATGCTTTATATACTAAGATGTCAGGTAAATCTTCTGCCTCCCACTCTTGGGTAATCACAAGTCAGGTAAAACATTTGTTATGAACAAACAATATGTAAAAATTTTAGAGACACCTCCAAACACGCCTAAAGTATGCAACTTTTTGACATACCCAAAAGAATATCTTCAGTGAGAGAGAGAGACTCACCTGCTGATAAGTGATATTAGCCTGTCAATCCAACAAAAAAACCAACTGTAGATAACATTGAACTGATTGAAGCTTCATAATCAGATAAAATGGAGATGATGCAGACAGATATACCTGCGTAACAGAAAAAAAATTAAATCTACAGAGATGAAGAAATCAAGCAAAGAATGAACATTACCCGGAAAATAATTGAATATTACATGTCGCAAATAGATTTTCTCTCTCTCTCTCTCTCTCTATCTGATGAAGGGAAGGATCTAAGACCCTATAGGTGGAGGTTATCGACTTTATAGGCGACTTTGCTAGCGTAAAAAGTGGAAGCGAGGAAAGGAGTTGAGATAGTGGATGCGATAAAAGGGCAATTATAGGTAACCGTCTATATAAAGAAAAAACCGTCAAATTTAGGTGAAAACTACCGAATTATTACGGTGGAGATTAATTCTTACAAATAACCGACAAAATTCAATGGCCAAGATCAAGGGCGAAGCATCCATGGGGCCAGGGGGTGCCCTGGCCCCCCTGTTTTTTGGCGCAGTGGTAGAAATTTACGATTTTCGTAGGTAAATTTAGTCCGGGTTGAGTCCGGCCCCCGCCGATTTGATCTTCCGACCCCTACCGATCGGAAAAAATTGAGTCCGGCCCCGCCGATGTAATCTTCAAGCTTCGCCACTGGCCAAGATCATCTCAAAATCAGTTACTAAAGGCAAAATTGACGGTTTCTACCTTGGTGAACAATATAATAATAATTTAAAGCTAACCACAATCTGAAAATATATCACTACTACAACTAATTATGGACACAAGTCTCATAAACGGAGATGCCATATTCACAAATTAACCTTTCAACCAACAATCACAAGTGCTAAAATGACAAGCAAAATATCAAAGTTTTAATAATTGGCGTAGATTCTTAACATTGTAATCTACTTTGAGTCTAATTACCAACAATTCAATAAAATTAATTGAAATAATGAACCAAATTTCCAAAAAGAATTGGAGTGCAATCGAATACCGGACAAAATCAATGAATTGGACTGTGGTCGCCTTGGATGTGGAAACGCCGAATAACCAAACAAAATCAACAAATCTGTATCAACGAGGAAGAAAATCAATGATACGTCATCAAATATCCTCTAAACAATACTAATCAAACAGACACACATTCACAGTTCACAGATCCATATTCTAATAAAAAAAGCATGATTCTATAGTAGCGACTAGCGAGCCCTAACACGATGTAAACAAAAACAACTAGTATCTGAGACCAATTCATGTCAATCACCTAATTCTCGTATCCTCTAAACAAAATTAATCAAACAAAACTTAAGCTCCAGATCCGCATTCTACTATGAACGAGCCCTAAAAACCTAAAATCAATTCAACAAAACAATCGCCATTTCAGATTAATTCAATCGAATAAACGATAGAGGCACACGCTTTCAACAACGAATTAGGTTAACAGGAACTTACCGTCACAAACTCTCGCATATCATCCCAATCGTAGAAGGAGACAGCGAAGAATCTGAGCATAGATGATTGAGGCGAAAATCAACAGTCGATGAACCTCTGGTGAAGAATCATGTAACCACAGTCAATGATTCAGATGAAGATCAATAGTTGATGATTCAGACGACGAATCAATGGAGTTAGGGTTAGGGAGTTATTTTTGAAGAAGTAAAGTATTAAGCGTGACATGATTCAGACGAATGAGGTTGTAAATAGTGATGTCTGTTTAGTGGAGTTGGTCTCTTCAATTTATTAGGTCTATGACAACTGCATTAATAAAAAAAGAAACGTGACTACGTGAGCCTAAATAGTTACGCTGACATATATTGGTTTTCTCCAGCTTAATAATTTAGCCATTATTGCGACCGCCAAGACAGTCGTAAAACTGAGCGGTCAGAACACGGTCGCAACTCCCACGTTGGTGACAATGTTTTAACATTTTTTGGTTGTTTTGCGACCGAAAATAATCAGTCGCAACCTTTGCAACTGTTTTACGACCCTTTTATTGTTAATCGCTAATGTTGCTACTAATAAATAATTGGTCGGAAACCGATTGCTAATTTTGCGACCGTTTTTCCAGTTGCAAATTCTGGTCGCAATTGCTCATTTTTCTAGTAGTGAGCTTGATTAACTTGGGGAACCATTTCATAAGACTTCATTCCACCCTCTGTTCCAGAACAAACAGAGATAAATTGTGTACTACGAACCATCAACAACAACCGTAATAACACGACCCCGTTATGGATTGCATGAACTTTAATTCTAGGAGAGAGAGAAGAATTTATATACCAACAAGCTACACCCTTTGTGACATATACACCGTCTAATATTCTACATAAAAGGTAATGAAAGTTGAAGTCATCGAAGCATTACTGGTTTTACAGTATTATTTTTATCGATAGCATGAATGTTACCTCATTATATAGTATTGAACCAACGAATGGCAGCCTTTGCCATTTTCAATGGTGAGTGACAAACCCTTCGACATTAGCAAAGATGAAATGCTAGCAATCGTTGTTGTCAATGGCGATGGTTAGAAAAATGGCCAGTAATCGTTGTTGTCAATGGCGATGGTGTCAGAATCGCCATTTGCAATGGCTAAAGGAACTATCTGGACCCGCTTTTGTACTTTGTTCAAGGAATGATGCAGGTTTTGTGTAAGACTTCTCCGCTTTCACCATTGATAATGACGATGGCATTACTGAAAATTGGGAGAGAATGGGTGAAAATTTGGAGAGAGATAGCACTACAAATGCAAAAAACTCTAAACTTAACTAATTAATCAATCTACAACAACAAAGTTGAAGATTAAAGAGAAGCTACAATGATAGAAGGAAATTCAGATCTTGAACAAAAAAAGGCGGACTTTGAGAAAAGAGTGAATAAACTAAACCGCACCTTGAATACAAATGAACCGAATCCAAAATCATGAGATTAACCACCACGTTAACATGACGACCATCGGACCATAATGGTTATTAGTCAGTCGAACACACAAATATATAGTAGGGTCCAAGGGCCAACACTCATGGCTTGGTTTTGCACTAGAAGTTTAACTCCATCTTTCAAGAACAAAACAAGTTACATTTAGATGGTGAATACGCGGGAAACAAGCTGCGCCACTACTATTTTTGAATCGCAAAGCCTATCCTGTTAAACACTGAAAAGCTGCATAAAAATGGCGGTGATCATATTTTGATGATCGGCCAAGGCAACTAAATCCTCAGTAGTAGTAAGTCACACTGAAAAGTAGAAACTTAATTAGTAGTAACAATGCTAAGGGTATGTGTAGTGGATACCGTTTTGAGGCGTTTTAACCCCTATAGCGCCGGGGAACACCGCCCCCCAGGCGCTATAGGGCGTTTTGGGTGGGAATCGTTATGGACATAGCAGGCGTTGTCTAGCATTGGGAGGAGAGAAAGTTTGAATGCTTTTGACCGGTGGGTTTGTTCGAGGTTTTGAAAAAAAAAATTAATTTTTGTTTTATAAATACACAAACACACAATTGCTCAAACCACCATTTCTCACAAACACAAACACACACACACAAGACTAGAGAGCAAAGCAATACACACACTCTTTCAAGGCTATATCATGAATCCTTTAGGTCGAGGTTTCGGGTTTGGTTCCCAAACCAGTGGCGACAACACCCGACCTATAGCTCCGGGTTCGGGTTCAAACCCCCAAAGTTTCACGAACCTCTTAAACCAACCGTATGGTTGGGACCCGAACATGTATAATGTTAACATGGGAGGGAGTTTTGGGATGCCCATAGGAGGTGGGTTTGGCCAAACACAAATGTACGGGTCATCCCAAATGTTCGGCTCTTCAAATGCTTGGCAAGAGTCGGTTCCGGAGACACAAGGCCCGGTTGAAGAGGAAGAGCCCGTGCGAGGCAAAGCACCCGCCCGACGCCACACAAGAAAAGAGACGGGCGGTCGTGCCAAGAAAAACGTTATACCATGGACCGACTACGAGTTGTACTCGTTAACCCGAGCGTGGGTTGACGTGTCGGAGGATCCTGAAGTCGGTAAGATATATATATTTTTTGGTAATGTTATTTTTTATTTCATATAGTTTTCTAAACGGGTACTTATTTATATTATTGGTTTGTTTTTTCAGTCAACTACCAATCCAAAGACGATTTTTGGAAAAGAGTACGGGCAATATTTTTTGATCTCTCTGGTAAAGGAGAGGGCTACCGGGAGAACGACTCGATATCGGGCAAGTGGACCGATATCAACCAAAAATGCACCAACTTTCAAGGCATTTACCAGCGCACCCGGTACGGGTGGAAAAGTGGGCAAAGTGACGAGGGTATTTTTACAGCGGCTTTGGAAGAATACAACCAGACATACGGGAATTTCCCGTACGTTAAATGTTGGCGCGTGCTGAAAGACTGCACCAAATGGCACACCGTCCGCCCAACGGTTGGAACTTCTTCCTCTAGGGCCAAAAATACGAGGCCTTCAAAAAAGTCGAGGACCTCTGACTCGGTTGACCCCGAAACGCCTACGTCTGACGCGCGTTATATCGACCTCAACTCACCAGAAGAAAATGCCTTTTTTGCAGGGAGGAGGGGGCGGAGGAGCTACCTCGTCCCCCCGGTCGACGGGCTGCTCGAGCCGCACGGACGGAGTCTTCATCGGGGGTGAACCAGTTAATCCCGGCATTTGCTGAAATGAACCAGCGGCTCCAAGACTTACGGGACATCGGGGCTCAGCGTATCCAAGATAACCGAGAGGTGGTTGACATCATGAGGGAACGACAGTTTGAACGCGACTTTGCTTTTTACACGGCAAATCACGACCACTTAGAGGGGAAAGCGTTGGAAATGGCGATGAGCTGAAAGGCTAAAATCGAAAAAAAATATGGTTTGTAGTATTTTTATCTTTTATTTATGGTTTGTAATTTTTTTTTTAGTATTTGTATTTTTTTTTGTTTTAGTATTTGTAATTTTTTTATTTTTAATGAAATATTATTAACTATTAAATATTCTTATTTAAATAAAAAACAATAATTAACCAATCATTACCAATCATTTATAACCCCCACATAACCCCCCTTCCCACTACACCCTCTTTTTCCATAGAGGCATGTTATTTACACACGAAGAAAAAGTAAGTTTGCACAGCCCTCTACGGGCCGTAGAGGGCTCTACGGGCCGTATAGGGGGTCAGTGTAATAAATGCTCAACCCTCTACGGCCCGTAAAGCCCTCTACGGCCCGTAGAGGTGGTTTGGTGGAGTGCATTTAAACCCTACACGAGCCGTAGAGGTCTCTACGGCCCGTAGGCAGTACGAGGTACGAGGCCATTGAATGAGGTGTCTGACATTCAGTGTGTCAGTCTGAAAAAGCTAACCCTCTACGGGCCGTAGAGGGCTATACGGCCCGTAGAAAACCTGGTTGTTGGGAGCATTAAACCCTATACGGCCCGTATAGGCCTCTACGAGCCGTAGAGGGTCCAGATATATTCTTCTTCCTTGTCTTCTTTCTTCAGTTAACGAAAGAAAATTTAAAAACGCGGTGCACAAAAATCCGATCGATTCCAAGCTACCACGATGTCTTCGAGTCACTACGGTAATGTTTCGGATGAATGGGAGCATTCGTTTAGCCTATCTCACGTCTCGGAAAGCCTTTTCGGAGCCGTGGTGGAACGTGGTGAGGAGGAGGTTAGCTCCGTTGTTCGCTATGGTGACGGGAATGCACTACCCGATTTGAACCTGCTGCCCGATTTGAACCAGGAGTACGTAGAAGAACCGGGGTCATTTTACTTGCCTCCGCCAAGTCATCCACAGTACGAGGGAGGTGATAACGGTGGCGAGGAACCTGTCCCGGATGTTTCGTACGAAACGAATCAGGTGTGTTTATGAATTTGCACTTGTTTATAATTTAGACCCGTGTATATTTAGATTCGTATATTTAGGGTTTGTGAGATATTTAGACCCGTGTAGCTTTTTAGACTCGTATATTTAGTCCCGTACCTAAATTTGTTTTAGGGTTTGTGAGATTTGAACTCGTATATATTAGTTGTTATTTGAACTCGTAGGGTTTGTGAGATTTGAACTCGTATATATTAGTTGTTATTTGAACTCGTAGGGTTTGTGAGATTTGAACTCGTATATATTAGTTGCTATTTGAAGTCGTAAGGTTTGTGAGATTTGAACTCGTAGGGTTTGTGAGATTTGAACTCGTATATATTAGTTGCTATTTGAAGTCGTATATAAATTTTGCAGGTATTCAGGTCTCTTAAAGACCTCGCAGAGTGGGTTTATCAAAGAGCAAAAGAAAATGGTTACATTACCGTATTCGGACGTACTGTTTCTGAAGGCAGGGGGCCGAATTGGAGGGTAACATCGGCATGGATACGATGTGACCGTAGTGGCGTACATCATAGTGTAGCCACGGTTCGAAAGACGGGCAGTAAAAAATGTAATTGCCCATTTCAACTAATAGGGAGATACCACTCCGGCCACGATGGTTATATTTTGGAGGTCCAAAACCAAACACATAATCACAAACCTTTCCAACACATCGAGGGTCACGCGTATGCTAGGAGGCTGGGTCCGGCCGAGTTAAAATTGGTGGATACACTTTATTTTCAAAATGTTACGCCAGTAGACATACATTCGGCCGTTAGAAAACAAAACCCGGATAGTCCCTGCATCTTAAGAGACATACATAACACAATAACCAAGGTTAAGCATTTGTTATACGGCGGCAGGACTCAAATGCAGGTATTATTATTATTATTATTATTATTATTATTATTATTATTATTACTTCTTTATTATTATTATTATTATTACTTCTTTATTATTATTTTTTAATTATTATTATTCCTATGCAGGTACTCGAAGCCACATTGGTGGAAAAAAAATTTGTTTACTTCACCCGGAGGAATGACTCGACAAATGCGATCGAGGATATTTTGTTTGTCCATCCCACCTCGCACAGGTTATGGCGTGCGTTCCCGCATGTGCTGATGATTGATGCGACCTACAAAACGAACGAGTATAAACTTCCGTTTGTTCAAGTTGTGGGTATGACATCAACATCCAAGTCGTTTTGTGTCGCCCATGCATTCATCTCCCGTGAAAAAAAGGATAACTACCTATGGGTGCTACAAAGGCTTAAAGAGTTGCTAGAAGATAGTACGGAGCCCCGTGCTATAATAACTGATTGTGAGAAAGCCTTGATGAATGCATGCGACATTGTATTTCCAGCAGCTTCGAAGTTGTTATGCAGGTATACATATTATTATTATTATTATTATTAATTATTTTTATTATTATTTTTTTATTATTATTATTATACATTCAGGTATCACATTCAACGAAATATATTGAAGCACTGCAGACAAGCCTTTGGAAATGCAGATTGGGAAATATTCGTGAAATCTTTTAAGCGATTATGTAGATCTTCATCTCCGGAATTTTATAGTCTCTGGTTAGACCGATTCTACAAACGACTATGTCAGGACGAACGAGCTGGTACATATTTTATTAATTTAGTTTAAAACGCATACATACACACATTAACAAATATCTTTTTTCTATCTTTTACAGGTGTTTTTGAATATATAGACCGGGTCTGGCTCCGTGACTACAAAGAAAGGTTTGTTTCTGCATGAACAGACACAAACTACAACTTTGGTCAGTATACGACCAACAGAGTTGAGAGCCAGCATTCAAGGTTTAAGATGCACATTAAGGGGGCTAACAACTCACTCCACAAACTTGTGATGATTGCAGACGATGTTGTAACGTCACAAGAGAGGGCAATAAACCACTCGTTTGAAGAGAGTTTATCTGTGAAAAAGGTGCACCATGACATACCTCTTTTTGAGGACCTACTCGGTAAAGTTTCCCATGCAGCGATCCAGAAGTTGATAAAAGAGATAAAAAATATAGAGAGGTTGAAGGAACGAAAAATGAGTTGTGGTCACCAGCTTTTCACGAGTTCTGGGTTGCCGTGTGCATGTCAATTAGATTCGTATATAAATAAAGGTAATACCATTACTTTATTATTATTACTATTATTATTATTATTATTATTATTATTATTATTATTACTACTACTACAACTATTATGTTTATGTTTATGTTTATGTTTATGTTTATTGAATACAGGAATAAAAATACAGCTGTCCGAAATAGACGTCATCTGGACACGACTGAATTACGAACCGGAAGTAGTATGGGGAACGTGACCTTGCGAGTGAGTGGGAGATAGTCAAAGAGACACTGATGTCTCAATCACCACGCGTTCAAAGAAATATGTTGTCAAAAATAAAGTCGGTGGTAAATCCAAGTATGACTGACACTCAACCTCCTGAGGTACAAAAGAATACTCGCGGGCGCCCAACTACAAAATTAAAGAAAAAAAAAACAGCAGGAGGATGCGCAAGAAGATGTTAGTATTATTATTATTATTATTATTATTATTATTATTATTATTATTATTATTATTATTATTATTATCCATTGTAGGAAGACGAGCCTGTTAGAAGACGTAGGCCATCAGACCCGGGTAAAGATAAAATGAGAGTGTGTAGCAAAAAGTATCCACTCTTAGTAGGGGACAGGTACATAAATAACTATTTATACATACATACATATGTACACATCCCCTAATCATGATTTCCCAATGTTTGGCGGTGACAGGTATAAATTTGTGCTTAGACAATTTAAACATCAGATTGATCCCCTTTATCGACGGTTTGTCACGCATATTCAAAATGTTCAGCCAGACGGTAACTGTGGGTTCCAATCTGTAGCTTTGGCTTTGGATATGGAGGAGGAAGACTGGGATTTGATCCGCCACCTTCTTAAAGAAGAGATGATGGGTCAATACCATGAGGATTGGTACGAGATTTTGAACCGATTCGACGATAACGGTTTCGCCCGCATATACTCGTCCTTAGATTGGACGGGAGTCGGGAACACACCGAATTCAAAGTGGATGGAGATGCCTTTGACTGGATTAGTGATTGCTCAGGCATTTGGTGTGGTCCTTCAATTCTCCAGTCCTCTTGGAACGAGCACATTCTTCCCTATTCACAAGCATCCTCAAAGCGTGCCAGAACATCGGGTCATTTCGATGGCCTTCGTGAACGGCAACCACTTCATCATGCTAAAGCTAATAGACGACGCTCCGATGCCTTATCCGAATGGAGCATGGAGGCGTTGGGTAGATGTAAATCACAACCCATGGTTAGCACTATACAGGGATCGTCTTGATGAGGGGCGTAGGCTATCTCAAACAGATCCAGAGTGGTTTGACCTAACAGGCTGTCCTGATTCTTCTGATAGTTCGGTGTAAATTTGTTTTTATAATGTATAATGATTTATTAAATACATTTTTTTATTTTTTATTATTATTTTACATATACAATATGAAATGAAAACGTTATTTTATAAAAAAAAACCTATACCACCTAATTAAAACTAACAAAATTTAAAAAAAAAACAAAACTTCTACTGGGCCGTAGAGGGCTCTATGGGCCGTAGAAGAGATTTATCTACGGGTCGTAGAGCCCTATACGACCCGTAGGCTTCTGGGACAAGCTCGTAGACACCATCTATGGCTCGTAGAGGCCATTGAGCCTACGGGCCATAGAGGCCTCTACGACCCGTAGGCAAAAGTTTTTTGATTTCTAAAAACTTTGTAAAGTTTATAAATATAATCATTAGTTTTTTAAAAAAAATATGAGTCTACGGCCCGTATAGGTCCCTACGGGCCGTAGACGAGGATTTTTTTTAAAAAAATTTGGGTTTTGAGTTATATGTTATATTAAATTTTTCTGGATAATATTCCAGCGAACTGGTAGCCCAGATGGTTTGTATGTGTGTGTATATAATGTGTGTTTGATAAAGTGCCCGGGTTCGATCCTTGTCCCAACCAGTTTTTTTTTATATTTATCTACGGCCCGTATAGGTCTCTACGGGCCGTATGTAAGTTTTTAAAACCCATTTTAGAACAGACGATCTGTTCATTTGCCACAAACCAAACAAAACCACCAACCCTAAACCCCCTCTGCCCCCTTTCATCAAAACCACCACCACCACCCTAAACCACCACCACCACCCTAAACCACCACCACCACTTCCTTCTCCACCACTGCAACCACCACCACCACCCGAATCCGACCACCAAAACCCTACTTTCAACCCGAATCCATCCCCATTTCGAAACAGGTATTTTTTTTTCCAGTTAATTTTAATTAGTTTTTATGTTTTAATTAGTTAATTGTTGTAGATTATTGTTGATGGTTGTAGATAATTGTTGATTTTAGTTTTTTTTTTTAATTTTTTTTCAGTTTTTTTCAGATTTAGGGGTTTAGGGGTCGATTTTTTTCAGTTTTTTTTTCTGTTGTTGTTGATTGTTGTTGATTGGGTTTAGCGAGTATAATGGGCTGAAACGGCGTTGAACGCGCGCGCGTTTTAGCGTATTTGTTACAGGATTGAGGCATTTCTTTGGAATCGCCAAAAACTATATAGTTTTGGCGATTCAAAAGAATCGCCAAAACTATATAGTTTTGGCGTTTCTTTTGAATCGCCAAAACTATATTAGTTTTGGCGATTCTTTTGAATCGCCAAAAACTATATAGTTTTGGCGATTCTTTTGAAACGCCAAAACTATATTAGTTTTGGCGTTTCTTTTGAATCGCCAAAACTAATATAGTTTTGGCGATTCTTTTGAATCGCCAAAACTATATTAGTTTTGGCGATTCTTTTGAATCGCCAAAAACTATATAGTTTTGGCGATTCTTTTGAATCGCCAAAACTAATATAGTTTTGGCGTTTCTTTTGAATCGCCAAAACTATATTAGTTTTGGCGATTCTTTTGAATCGCCAAAAACTATATAGTTTTGGCGATTCTTTTGAAACACCAAAACTATATTAGTTTTGGCGTTTCTTTTGAATCGCCAAAACTAATATAGTTTTGGCGTTTAGAATCGCCAAAAACTATATAGTTTTGGCGATTCTTTTGAATCGCCAAAACTAATATAATTTTGGCGTTTCTTTTGAATCGCCAAAACTATATTAGTTTTGGCGATTCTTTTGAAACACCTTAATTATAGAAACGCCCTAACTAACTATATATTCTTTGATTTTGCAGTTATGGCAGATTTTCTAGACGAGCAGTACATGGACGAGGAGGAGGAGGAGCAGCAGCAGGAGGAGGATGAGGCCGTGGTGCAGGTGGGGGCTGCCATGGCAGGGGGTGACTTGTCAGGCTATGAGCATTGCAGTTTTCAGCGATTCGATTACCCGAGTCCCAGATTTCAGAGGTTGAGGAAGAAGAAGATTGGAAAGGCGCGTGGGATTTCTTGGGACGCGCTTCGGGAGTGTAGGGGGGGTGCTGAGGCGATTGCCCGAGAGTGCATCCCGGAAGGGAGCCCACTGGACAGGTTTTTCGACGACTTTTGCGCGCCGTCCCATCGGCCGTTGGTGATAGAGTTTCTATCCACCTTTCGGTTTCGGCCGCCCACCGCCGGATCGTCGGACGCCGGATCGTCGGGCGCCGGATCGTCAGGCCGCCCACCGAAGGATATTGAGTTTTCCATACTCGGCGTTGAGTATGGTTATTCTCTAGATGAGTGGGCTACGCACATCCAGTGGTACACTCGCGACGACCTTGTAGAGGTATTAATATTATTTTTATTTTTATTTTTATTCTTATTATTTTTGTTTTTGTTGTTATTCGAAATGTTAATGTTAATGATAATGTTCAGGATGTCTACACTAGGGCGATGACTACTGTCGCTGATGACGTCCTCTATGCGTGGTGGCCCACCATTGGCGGTCCCGAGTTCGGCAACCCGGCACAGAAGTATTATTATTATTATTATCATCATCATTATTATTATTTTTCAATATCTTTGTTCTGATTATTATTACTATTATTATGCTGTGTAGGGAGAGGTGTGACAGGGCATCCAACATTCGTCACCCCGTAGTTCGTTACATTCACCGTTGCATTACTTATTCCCTAACGGCACGGGGGAATAGTAACGAGCGGGTGACGAAGACGGACCTGATGTACCTGCATTGCATACTCACCGGCACGCCGATTGCCTTGCATCGGCTCATGGCCGAGTATTTTGCCTCCTTCCCCCATAAGCCGTTGAAGGGAGGCATCCCATGCGGGGGGCTCATCAGCAAGATTGCCGAGCGCTGCGATGCCGTGAAGTATTACGGTTATGTTAACCGTAATCGGTTTCCGTCACTACCGCCCAGGTATTTCGGTTATTAATGTTGTTATTATTATTATTATTATTATTATTATTATTATTATTATTATTATTATTATTATTATTATTATTATTATTAATGTTAATGTTTATGATTTTCTTTCAGCCCAATAGGTCTACCCACGATGAAGGCTATGCTTTGTGTGGCGAAGAAGGCGAAGACGCCGGATCATGATGCCTTCCACTATCTGATTGGTCCCGGTGGCGTGGAGTTTGTGCATGAGCCGTTAGTACATCAGGGCCTTAGAGGTATTATTATTATTATTATTATTATTATTATTATTATACTTATTATTATTATTATTATTTGGGAAACTTGTAGACAACTTGTGTTGTCTGGTTTGCCTAAAAACAGGGGAAACTCTGCCCAATTTTTTTATAAAATCCTGGAATATTATTATTATTTATTAATTATTTATTGTTATCCATTGCAGGTGATGCTGTGGAGGTCGGGTTGCAGTTTGTGCATGAGCAGGAGGGGGCGGTCTTAGGGACGTCGAGATGCCTCAGCAGCAGCCTGAGGACGTGCAGATACCGGCGCGCGTTTATCACTCTCTTAGGTTGCCTGCTGATGTTAGGGCGGACGTACGTGCGGCTGCCGAGATGCGTGCGTGGCGTCAGCAGCAGGACATCTGGCGTCAGCAGCAGGAGGTAGAGATGCGTCAGTGGCGTGATCGGCAGGATGAGGCGATGCGCTGGCTGATTGCTGGCCAGCAGGATATGTATCGCCAGCTGGGCATGCAGACTCGTCTCTCACCGACTTTAGGGCCCATCACGCAGCAGACCCAGCATGAGTCCGGTACCTCCTCGCAGCAGCCCGGGACCTCGCAGCCGCAGCCGACGCCGACGCCTGATCATGATGCTTTTGACTTATGATTTTCTGATTTGTGAATGTTTTAAACAATTTTTATTTTGAACGCTTGTGTAAATGTTTTAACGTTTAATTTTATCGTTTGGTTATATAAACGTTTGTGTTTATGTTTTACACGCTTATCGAGACAACATTAAAAAACTAATTATTTTATAAATTTGTATTAATGTTTTACATGCTTGTGTTAATGTATTACACGCTCGGGATTAATTATTACATAATTAAAATGATTTAAAAAAAAACCCTCTCTACGGGTCGTATAGGCCTCTACGGGCCGTAGAGGCTGCCTAAGACTGGTTTATGTTATATTAAAACTTTCCAACTAAGAAACAGGCGAACTGGTAGCCCAGATGATCCCCATATACGAAATAAGACTTTGTGTGTGTGTTTGTGTGATAATGTGCCTAAGATCGAACCTCGTCCCAAACGTTTTTGGTTTTTTTTTGTCTACGACCCGTAGAGGCCTATACGGGCCGTAGGCATCATAAAACATCCATCTCGTCCTTCTTCATTCTCAAAATTAATAAGACTACTTCTACGAGCCGTAGAGGCCTCTACGGCTCGTAGAAGTCTGAAAAAATTGGCTCTACGACCCGTAGAGGGCTCTACGGGCCGTAGAGGGTTGTGTGAATAAAATTTATCCTTGTGCAAATAGTGGGAGCCTTTCCATAACCCCAACATAACCCCTTTTCTATTACTTTTTAATATTTTAATCCTATAACCCCCACATAACTATCTACCACTACACACACTCTAAGTACACACTCATAGCATTAGTAAGTGTTTGATGATATTTATACTACAGTTTTCCTTGATGTGCCTTTAACCGCAATATCCTTTCATAAAGAGTTGTAATGTTTTAAACAAAATCGGAAGGTTCAATCCATATATAATGGAATTCGTTTAATCTATTTAACATAACGATTAGACTAAACGGTGTGGGGGTGGCCAGGGGCGGACCTAGTATGGGACTAGGTGCCGCGGACGTTGCGGCTCAACTTCGCGCGCGTAGGGGAAAATTAGTGGAAAATTTGTTTTTTTTTTACGAAATTTGGAAAACGTTGCTACTAAAATGAAAAAATATGAAAAACGTTACTACTGAAAAACATTTATATATCCGCCACTGGGGGTGGCGACGGCCCGTCGAACCCGTCTTGGGCCGGCCAACACCGCCCGGCCGACCCACACCCGGCCAAAACGACTGAAAAGGGATGACTTGGACGGGCCATTGTGATTGGTGGATTGGAGTGTAACGGTCAAATGACCGTTAATATTTAAAAAAAAACTTTTTCTCTATTTAACAATCTACAATTTACATTTAAAAAAAAACCAACCTACAATCAATCCAAATTCTCTTCTACTCTTCTCATTTTCTCTCAAATTTTATAAAAAAACAATATGGATCCCTTCAACCAATATAACCCAAATAACCCGAACCAAACACCTAATCAAAACGCGAACTTCCCGATAACTTTTAGTGGGTGTTATCGGCCCGAAGTGCCATCCTCATTTGCGAACTACCAACAATTATCCTTAAACGCGTTTCAACAACTAAGTCAAATGCAAATGCAACAACAACCTATGTTTACTACTACTTTTACACCAACTCAACCAAGCCCTACAACACCACAAGTACCTCGTCCTATGGGGCTCGTAGACGAGAAAGATGATGATGAGGTCGAAATTGTTTCGGAAACGCAACCATCACCACCACGTAACAAAGGCAAAGGAAAGACAAAGGCGAATGGTGGTAACAGATTGCTTAAGAAACCATGGACAGGAACTGAAGTTGAGGCGTTGGTTCGAGCGTGGCTAGAAACTTCCACGTGCCCCATTGTTGGTAATTAATTAACTTCATTTTTTTATTACATTTGTATATTGTTACAATTTTTTTTTGCATATTATTTAAGTATTTAGTACTAATAATAAAATTTAATAAATTTACTTTTCGTAACAAAATTAGGCACCAACCAAAATCGCACCGGCTTTTGGAAGAAATGTACAGAGAACTTCCACAAAAGAATGGAAGCACCGAAGCTCTACCGAGACTTAGACTCGGTTAGCGGAAAGTTTAGGAAAATAAACAAGGCGTGCACGTTATTTGCCGGTTTCTATAATCAAATCAAGTTGCACCCTCCTAGAGAATACAACGAAAGTATGATTTTTAATGACGCTATGAAGAAGTGGAGTGATACGCAAGCGGGGGATTCAAATTTGTTCGGGCTTGGGAACTTTTGAGGAACGAACCAAAGTAGACGACGGTCCCAAACCCCGTTGTAAAAGCAAAGCGTAGAAAGACAAACGCTAAAGCTTCACAAGAGGGAAGCTCGACTCATCATGTGGACATCGACATCAATGAGGAAGCGGAGTTTGATATCCCGATCGAGGAGGCTCATCGTCCTATGGGTTTGTCATTTTTTAAAATTTGTTCTACTTGTTAATTAAAAGTTATTATATTCTTATTTCGGTTAATTAAATAGGTCGAGATAAAGCGAAAAGGGAAGCGGCCGCCAAAAGACAAAGCGGGTTGGGGAGTGGTAGCGCAGCGAAGATTGACGTTTTGACGGCTCAGATCGAAGCTTTCAGCCGAGTCAATGAGGAAAAGCTAAAGGTGAAGAATGAAAAGCTCAAAATCGAAGAGGCGAAGGTTTTAGCAATCAACACAAGTTCCATGTCCGAATCGAGGCGTCGAGTTATTGAAAAATTACAAGAGGATATCATTAGCAAGTATAGCTAGACGCTTGTATTTGTAATGTCGACTTTAGTATTATTCGACTTTGTTTTATTTGTAACATTTTTTTTTTAATATTATTTCACTTTTATTTTATTTATTTTAATTATTTACTTATTTAAAAATTATAAAATAAAAAATAATTTGTGACTAATAGGAGTGGAGGACTACCTAAGGAGGACTACTTCACACCCTTTGGTAGTTCTCAACTCGTCTAAAATTAAAGAGGGCTCACTTTTTGCTGACGTGGCGACAAGACTTCCCAAGCCTTGCGTAAACCACACCACATAGTCTTAGAACTTTGTCCTTTGTTTTCACGGATTTTTCATTCTCGCTTTTAGCACAAATGTATGCTTTACTGATTCCGTACATCATTAAAAATTCCTTAACCAAAAAATGAGTCATACACAATTAAAAAAAGGTACCTAGGACATTGTAGAAATACGAAACCTACACACCACAAGAAAATGATAATTTTATGGTGTGCAAGGATGGAATGATAATAAAAATGTATAGGTAACCGATTTCATTCTTTAGTTGGTTAACACTTTTATGACGATGGTAATTATTATTCATAAGGCGTCATCACATGCTTTCAGTGTTTATACTGTGCCCATCATTTCCATCTTAGGTTTCACTGACATTTTATGATTATTATTTCTACAATGCATTCTCGTAACTTTGGTGAAGTTCTACCATGGATATAGATCATATAATGGGAGTAAAGACTAAAGTGGATTGCTGAGTACATTAATTAAATGGGCCCATCTTGTTATCAATGATTATCTTGACGATTGATCCAAATGTTATAACTTATAAGTATTGTTTTCAAGAATCTTGAAGATAGTATGTTTAAGTTTGAAATGGGTACCATGATATCAACCATTCTTTTTTGACTATGGAACACATAATTACGTCGTGTTGGGTGGCTTTAGTGATATGGCACTTCACAGCTTGTGATGTCGGGTTGCCCGCATTTTTGCTTTTTCGATTCGTGACTTATTGGTGTTGCACATGCATACTGGTGGTAGAGAGGAGGTCAAATAAGTTGTGCACGGGATTTTGTCGGTGTTTTGTTGGTACGTATGGAAGGTAAGAAATGAAAAAAAAAAGTTCTTTAGGTTTTTTGTGGCACAAGAATAAGCTTAAGCAGGCCCATATTAGTTGGGATAATGGGTGTATGTATTGATATAATTGTGCTTTTTCATTGTTGTTGTTTGGCTGCCCTGTTGGTGGGTAGCCTATGAATAAAATTTGATGATGTTAATTTCTCGCATCTAATTCCCTAGGTCCAATAGTGATAACAGAGCCATGGTGGTGATTCAAGGGATTCTTCGGGCAGAAACCGAACATTCATGAAGTACATCGATTAAGAGCGTGACGCAGTGAAAAAAAAGTCCAATTCGTGTGATTTGAATCAAGAGGCAATAAAGAACAATAAATAAAGATCCTGTGGAACATGATAATCAAAGGTATAAAGAGAAAAGTGACTGAGAAAGTATTTTTGTATTTTCTTGTCTTGTATGTCTTTACATTCAATCGTACAGAGATTATAGAGATTATATAGCTAATACAAAAAGTCTATAAAAGGAAAAACAATAAAAGACAATGAAAAGCTTTGTTGGACATTAGGCGAATTATGTGGGTCTTGTGCTCTAAGGGTCAATGGTCCAAAATAGGAAATGATGGAAATTGATCTTAAAATTCTTCAATCACACATTTCAACATTCCTCCTCAAGTCGTGTAGTGAGATTTTCAATGCTCAACTTGCTAAGACAGTGATTGAAATTTTTTTTCATTGACCACCTTTGTTAGAATATCTGCGAGTTGGTCTTCTGAGCGGACAAACGAAAGTTTAATTATCCCTGCCTCAAGTTTTTCTTTAATGAAATGTCGATCAACTTCAATATGTTTTGTGCGATCATGCTGGACTGGATTCTCTGAAATTTGAATTGCTGCTTTGTTATCGCACAAAATTTTACTGGATTGGGTTGGAGAATATCCTATTTCTGTCAAGAGTTTTCGTACCCATAGTATCTCTGCTAGACCGTGTGCTATACTTTGAAATTCTGCCTCAGCGCTTGACAGGGCTACCACCTTCTGTTTCTTGCTTCTCCATGTGACCAGATTTCGTCCAACAAGAGTGAAGTAATCAGATGTTGATCTTCGATTTCCTTTATCTTTTGCCCAGTCTGCATCGGTATATACGTGAGTTTCAAGATGCCCATTTGTCTTGAAAAGAACTCCATGACCAGGTGTCCCTTTGAGATATCTAATAATTCTCCACACGGCTTCCATATGGGTAACTTGAGGCTGATGCATGAATTGACTCACAACTCCGACTGTGTAGGCAATGTCAGGTCTGGTATGTGAGAGATAGATTAGTTTCCCTACTATTCGCTGATATTCTCCTTTGTCAGCTAGCTTAGCATTTTCCTCCATATAGAGCTTCTGATTTACCATCATAGGAGTATCCACATGTTTGCAATCAATCATCCCTGTTTCTGCCAACAAGTCAAGGATATACTTCTTTTGACAGATGAAAATCCCTTGTCTTGACCTCATGACTTCGATTCGAAGGAAGTATTTAAGTCTCCCCAGATCCTTCATTTCCAATTCTCTGAATAGATTTACCTTCAACCTTATCATCTCCTCTTCATCATTAGTTGTGATTATCATATCATCAACTTAAATAATTAGGTATGTTACAAGTCCATTCCTTCGTTTAAGGAACATAGTATGATCTGAGTTACTCTGCTTGAAGTCATATTTTTTCATGGCCAAGGTAAATCTGCCAAACCAGGCACGAGGAGATTGTTTTAATCCGGATAAGGATTTCTTCAAGTGACACAATTCTCTAGTATTGGAATCTTTCATGAGTCCAGGAGGGACTTCCATATAGGCTTCTTCCTTGAGCTCTCTATGTAAGAAGACATTTTCTTACGTCAAATTGAAGGAGAGGCAATTCTTTGTTTGTAGCTATGGAGAATAGAACCCTGATTGTGTCGATTTTGGCCACTGGTGAAAAAGTCTCAGAATAATCAATTCCGTACGTTTGAGTGTACCCCTTTGCTACCAGTCGAGATTTGTATCTTTCAATAGTTCCATCTAGCTTGTATTTTATGGTGAAGACCCATCAACATCCTACTAGTTTTTTTCCAGGAGGAATGGTACATCTCTCCCGCGTGTCATTTTTGTTTAGAGCATCCATTTTGACTTCAATTGCTTCTCTCCATTCCTTAGACTCAAGGGATTGTTCAACTGTAGAACATAGAGATGTGGCAAAGGATTTGGCTTCTAGAGATAAATTTCTTGCTGCCACATTTTCCATTGGATATCGAGAACTTTGAGCTTCCTTCTCGGGAGAGTACCTTTTTGGAGGAACTCCTCTGTTGGATCTTGGGGGTAGAACATATCTGTCTAGTTCGACCAGTGGTGATTCTTGTTCTGACTCATCATCAGATAACTCAAGAGTTTCAACATGCTCATGATCTTCATAGTTAGTAAATGAATCAGAGATATTTGAGGAATTATCACACTCTTGAGTTTGAGAATTACTTACCTCGGATGCTAGGTTGGGAGGATCATTGTTGGTGGTACTTTCTTCAGGGCTAGTGGATCGTGACAACGTTTGGGCTTCGTGATTAACTCCTTCTTCTGAGGATGACATTCATTGTATCCAACTCAATGTGTCATCGGTTGCCTTTTCCCCCTGACCAGTGTGTTGGGTAGTGTAGAAGTATTCGGTTTCGAGGAAGTCACAGTTCATTGTAGTATACATATGACGTGTGTTTGGGTTGTAACACCGATAATCATGTTGATTGACTCCGTAGCCAACAAACACACATTTCTCGGCACACGCGCCAAGTTTGTAACGGTCTGTTTTTGGTAGGTGAACAAAAACAGAACATCCAAAGACACGAGGTTCAAGGGTAAGGTTTGATGGGGGTTTATGAAATTTAGCAAGGGCTTGAAGTGGGGTTCTAAAGTCAAGAGCTCTTGTTGGAAGACGATTCATAAGATAGTTTGCTGTGACAAGAGCCTCGGGACAGATTGATTTTGGGACTTGGGATTCAATCATGAGTGCACGAGTTATTTCTAAAAGAAAACGGTTTTTCCTTTCAGACACCCCGTTTTGTTCGGGAGTATGAGCGCATGATGTCTGATGAAGTATTCCCTTTTCTTGGCAAAACTGTTTCATTGAAGTGTTTACAAGTTCCCCTTGTTATCATACCTATGAATTTGGATATCGCTCTTGAATTGGGGTTTTACCATGGCACAAAAAAACGTGAATTTTGAGAAAAGTTCGGATTTATTTTTCAATAGATAAATCCAAGTCAAGACTTTATTTGTTGGAAATAATTTTGCCCCCCAATCATCAATGAATGTTACAAAAATTTTGCCCCCCACAACCTTTGCTGGTCCCCATACATCCGAATGAATTGATAAAAAAGGAGAATCAACCTTAGCATCGTTTGATTTGAAGGTGTGTCTAAGACTCTTAGCCAAAAAACATGTCTCACAATTCAAGACTTTATTTGTTGGAAATAATTCAGGAAATAAACGATATAAGTAACCACTAGATGAGTGTCCCAATCTTCGGTGCCATAACCAAGCTTCCCTATCTGCCGACCCATGAGCAAGCATTACGGTGCCTTGTTGAGTCACTTCATCCACATAGTATAGCCCTTGCCGCCGAGTACCATGCCCAATGATCTAGGGATGGCAATGGGTCGGGTTTGGGACGGATTTAAGTAATCCCAACCCCATACCCGGTTAGGTATGCTTGTCCCAAACCCGACCCAAAACCCGTCGGGTTTGTGTCGGGTAATTACCCATCGGGTATCGGGTATACCCGCGGGTTTTGGGTATACCCATTAATTTTTAAAACTTATCCATTGAGTATATCCGACCGAAAACCCGACGGATATCTATTAGGTAACTATTAACCAATTACATTTAACATTATTAAATATATAGGTAAATGATTACAATGTATAAATATAAAACAATTAAATCATATAAAAACACTCAAAGACATAGATAACAAATAGTATACACTAATTTTTTATAATTTTTAGCACAAGATGACAATCTAGATGGACAATTAGATATATTATGCATACATATTTAAAAAGATATATTAGAAATTACATTGGGTATCTAATCGGGTAAATGGGTATACGTTATCGGGTAATCGGGTCGGGTAAACGGGTATATCATCAAATCCCAAACCCGTCCCAAACCCGCGAAAAAAATAAAAACTAATCCCATACCCGGACCCATACCCAATTACCCGACCCCAAACCCATCCCAAATGTGTCGGGTTTCGGGTTTACCCATTGGGTTCGGGTTTGATTGCCATCCCTACAATGATCTTTCCCGTCCTGATGTCCTGTAAGATACAAAAGGTAGGATGCATTAGCTAACACAATTTAGTTCTTTCGTAACATGACTAATTGACAACAATTTGTGAGATAAAGATGGAACATAGAGCCAATTTGATTCTAACTTGTTCAAATTTCTACAATATTTGGCTGTAACACCCTAAACCAATTTACAGAAAAACGTGCAGCGGAAATACCAACCGAAAAATTCATTTCTTTTCAAAACAACCTTAGATGTTTAGAACCCAAATCTACTAAGCATTTTAGGTATTACATCTTTTAAATATGTTCTATTACATTAAACGTGACCCTTCTATATCACGTTATGGGGTCGTGTCCTCGTACAATCCGCCTCCTTGCTCGATCTCCATCCTTTCCTTACTCTATTAGGTAGACAAGACAACTTGCGATCACCAAATAACCGTTTCGTTAGTTCATTTAGTGACTTAATGCACACTACTCAAAATGCGGAGATAATATCCATAGATACTCCATGATCTCATTCCAACGCCTTTTTGCAAGATCGGGTGTGGCACCCCGAGCCGAACCTACAAGTCTCAAGCATTCACACTTATATACCTGCATCTTCATTACCATTCACATAACAAAGGTTAATAACACCACAATTCATACAAATATACAATTCCCTCAATACCCCACAATACATACAAGCATACAATTCCCTCATATAACCCCACAATACATACAAGCATACAATTCCCTCTTATAACTTACTTTGACCCGTCATGTTACTCCTTCTTCGCCAATCTCTAAGACAACTATGACGTTTCCAACCCTATACTCAATCCACATATAACTACCAACCCTTGCATACATGAAGCTCCCTCTCAAACCCGAGCATGAGTACACATATGTACTATAAATGAGGTTTGGAGTTGCTCGGGCAAGGTACAGAAGCATAAACAAGCTGAAAAATCAACATCCAAGGCCGAAAGGGGATTTGGCGTAGGGTACGCCAAAAGTGGCGTAGCCTACGCCACTTGCGTATGCTAGGGGTGACAGAGTGGCGTAGGGCAGCAGAATTTGGCGTAGGCAAACCAGACTTGGCGTATCCTACGCCAAAACTAGCGTAGGGTACGCCAACAGCAGGTCTTGCACAACGTTTTCCTTTTTTCAACGCAATATCTTTCATGCCATTCTTACCCACAATTCCCGACATTCTAGCAACTCATTTACTAACTCTCCCACCCATCATTCCACACATACCTTGATCAAGTCTCGGATCGAATACACGCCCCTACGAGCTTCCGGTTTGAGTTCAAGTACCTACTATACTTGATTCGCTCAAACCTTGTCTACACTAGTTAAATTTACAAAGGACGATGTCCAAGTTAACTACCATGTGAATCCTCGACCCATAACCAAAACCATGTACTCCTACAAGATTTCCCATTCTATGTGAACATAATTCAATATCATAGATGCGAGTTAAGTTCGGGAATCACTTACCTCATGTCCTCCAAGTTCATGCTTGTTTATTTGTTTCATCTTGACCCATTAGCTTCCGATGCTTGAGTCCATCATTCCTATCCTTTCATATCATCATATTCACATCATTTTTAGCATACATGATCATATCACACTAGCAACCATTCTCAACCAAATATCACATTGACTTTCATTAGTCAACTTCTATCATATCTAAAACATACATTCACAACCACATTTATTCTCACATCAAGTAATACCACTTATTATCATATATGTCTAATAGTTTTAACATGTTATGCGTCACATAGTGTTTCTAATCACACAATCAAGTTTGGGAGCCTAACCATTTTATTCTACACTATTGACTTGGCGGAAAGTCAACTTTCAATCATTCAAACTTTCTAGTTAGAAACATATATCTATATTAGTGTACTAGACCATATGAACTTCACCATAACAATATTCTCATATATTTCGGAACACATACAACCATATGATCACAATGGTTGTCATATACGTTCATACATTTCTTCACATACATACTAGGGCCTTCATAATCTCCAACTAGCAACATAGCCCAAGAATACCTCATAACACTAAATCCCTACATGAATGCTCCCTAGAACACAATTCTCATGCTAACCCACTTTCAATTATATCTATTATCATACTACTTTCATACTTGTCCAATCTTGCATACAAATTCACACATTATAGGACACACATACAACCATAAGATCACTTAGGTGCATACGTACATACCTACATACAATCCATTATAATTCACACATGGTTTCCATCAAAACACATCCTTTATATTAATTTCCTAAAATCATCATATTCCATTCATTCTCGTCAATTACTTGCACGCAAGTTCATCTAAGCATTTCATCGAACACATGGTGTGCGTACAACATTCTAAGCTCAATGTACAATTATTTCATGCTTACTTTCATAGTTATAACATCAATCACCGTATTTCTTCCAAATATCTATTGTAATTCATACATAGATGTCAAACATAGCAAAATCTCTAATTCTTTCAACCTAGTTATCAACTTGACCAAAAGAATACGGGTCACACCAAAATGTCAAGACCCACTTCAACCACACATGAATCTCCATCAAACAACTACATTATATCAAGTTTACACACATACAAGTTCACATAGTGATTCCATACCGTATGAGTATCGATACACAATCATGACATGAAAGACATAGAGTTGTTGGGATTCATGCTAAAATCCCCATCATTTAAGAACTTCTAACAAAATTACCACCAATGGAGGATACTACAACTCACCTCATGCTTGTTATGACTAGATGATTAGAAATCTTCAAACATGCAACTAATTAGCTTCCAAATTGGCCTTGATTTGGCTGAATTGCACAATTTGTTCTTGAGAGAATTTTCTTCTCTCAAGGTGTCGACACACGCACACACACTTTCCAGGAGATTCCTTTCTCCTACCCAACCCACTAGGTGATTAATTTGACAA
The DNA here is from genome assembly GCA_028751855.1 of Ambrosia trifida. Lineage (NCBI taxonomy): Eukaryota > Viridiplantae > Streptophyta > Magnoliopsida > Asterales > Asteraceae > Ambrosia > Ambrosia trifida. The sequence goes on along the minus strand of CM054133.1, from coordinate 15,456,329 downwards.
ATTTGCAATTTCGGCCCCTATGGTTTGACACCCATCTATTTTGTCTCCAATCTTATTTTCCTTCTAACTAATAGGCACTTTAACTAACTTAGATAAGTTAGTCATCTCATCTCATGCCATAACACATTAAAACATGCTACTAAATTAAAGTTCGGGTTTTGGGGCGTTACAAGTCCACCCCCCTTAAAGAAGGTTTCGTCCCCGAAACCACTTTCATTACTAGCAAACCCATTCTACCATTATCCTTAGGCATTCATTCTAGCCAATCGAAGCTAGTATTTCGGCATAATGTCAACACTATTTCCACTTGTTTATCTACTCTTTTCTTTCATTCAAGATTTATGCCATATCACAAGCCCACATTATAGACTATACAACGATTTTAATTGTGAACAAACATAATTATATGCCCGCACTTTCTAATATTAACACAAGCCTTCGTGCAATTATCAAGCATATCAAACTATCATAACCTAAATACTGTTTCACTTTCACTTATTCATACTTAACTTGGGAGTCCGACATCGTTCTATAGTCACTACCGAGCCAATGTATCTACCATACACACCCCATCCCTTTTTGGTAGATTTCAGAGCCATTCTGTTCATGCCTATTTGTTTGTTAGTTCATTTCATGCACTACCTACTGTAGACACATGTGTCCATTGTTGAACAACACCTAGTCTAACTAAGATTCATTCATCTTTTGACCTTTAAAAAGTCGAACTTTTCAAACTACATCATGCTTGAACTACCCTTCATTCATACGTGGGTACTAATTCAACATATAAATTTTCTATTTAACAATCACAAAATATCTAAATTTACTAACCTTCCTTTTACAACGTTATCCAACCATCCACATGTCGGCTTAACTTGCTCCTTCACAAGTCCACGCCATACTTAGCTTGCTTTAGGTCATTCACAAGGAGTTCCAACTCGTTAACTTCATATCACCTATCTTGTAGATTTCATCATATCCATAAATTCGACTATTCGTATCTACAAAATCATTGGTTAGACATATACCTTACATTCATGAAAGTTGACCTTCATTGGTCCATGCAAGTTTCCTTTCACTTTTAATGTCTAATTATATACATTTCCTTCCTGATCTCCCGTTTACGTGCTATACTACATTACTTATTGCATTTTCCTATGCAAGATCCTTACATTTTATTCACTATCCTGCAAATTTTTTTTTCTACACTTCGACTTTTCAAGGTAATTGCGCCATATTCTACTACTTTATAATAATTCCTACCTCACATTCTTGCATCTCACAACATCATTCATTTTCTGCATATAGAGGTACGAGTCTTTCACAAGATTAACCGTTCATTCGTTTTTCTATAGGTTTCTAGAAATGACTCACATTAATACCATGCCTTACTATCTTCCATTACACATATATGCATTTTCATATGCCACACAACAAGCATATCTAAATCAAGTTACTAACTTGTGCTTATCTTGGTTAGAGAGAATAGTGTATTCTCTCCTTCATTCCTACCCAAATGACCCACTTCATAGACTATTCTATATTTCTACAACTTTCCAACAAATCTGACCCATTACTTGGGTAATGCTATATTTTTACATTTCCACTATTTGACCCGTTCCAGGTCATTTTCACAATTTCTATAATTTCACCCCTTTTGACCCTTTATGGTCTTCCCAACCGTTTGACCCGCTAAGGTCTTTCCAGCCTATTTTACATGGTTTCAACCATATGACCCGTTAAGGTCTTTCTAACCTCTTGACCCATTGAGGCCTTTCCAACCATTGTGACCCATAAGGATCTTTCCAACCATTTTGACCCACAAGGATCTTTCCCACCATTTTGACCCATAAGGGTTTTCTACAATTTTGACCCATAAGGGTTTTCTACCATTTTGATTTGATCCGTACTTGCTTACGGTCTCAAACCTTTCATTTCAGGCTTTCATTCATATAGGTTTGATCCGTACTTATCTACGGGCTTAAACCTTTCATTCCAACCTTTTATTCATATCGGTTTGATCCGTACTTATCTACGGACTCAAACCTTTCATTCCAACCTTACATTTATTGCCATAGTTGATTTATAGGCACAATATACGTACGTTTAGTTGGATACCTTCTAAGAGAATCCCCCTTCCCACTCACATTTTAATAGAAGTTTCATTCCACCCACTTACCCACAGGACCACTTACTTTCCAACTTTACCAAGCATACCTGTGATGATTCTCTTGGTCTCACGTGCATGCGTGCTTCTTGTGCACTGGCCAGGCGCACAGTCCACATGCTATCCACGTGCCTTCGTATAATCATTACCTTATGCCTAGGGACTGGTTTTCAGCTTCGTGCTACATTTCAATTTCGTTCCTAAACAACATGGTTATTTTTCCCTTCTATGTTTTACCATCCCTGAGGACTTTCCTCCCACCGGTACCAATAGTTAATTATCGCGTACCTGTGATTATTCCATCTTATCTACAATTCCCGCGATCTATCTTGAATCGTGTCCTTGAGACCTCTTCATTATCCACAAAAGCTCACCTTAACATAAACACCACAATTAGCTTTTAACATGTCATGTGAGTTAATATTAAATTCTACCTTTGGGCCTTGATCGAGTCTTGGATTGTACGGGTCACTGCATTCAGGAGCACACAAGTTTGAGTTCAAGTACTTACTTCCTTGTACAAGATTTAACTCAAACAAGGGCCCCTGATACCAACTTGTAACACCCTAAACCAATTTACAGAAAAACGTGCAGCGGAAATACCAACCGAAAAATTCATTTCTTTTCAAAACAACCTTAGATGTTTAGAACCCAAATCTACTAAGCATTTTAGGTATTACATCTTTTAAATATGTTCTATTACATTAAACGTGACCCTTCTATATCACGTTATGGGGTCGTATCCTCGTACAATCCGCCTCCTTGCTCGATCTCCATCCTTTCCTTACTCTATTAGGTAGACAAGACAACCTGCGATCACCAAATAACCGTTTCGTTAGTTCATTTAGTGACTTAATGCACACTACTCAAAATGCGGAGATAATATCCATAGATACTCCATGATCTCATTCCAACGCCTTTTTGCAAGATCGGGTGTGGCACCCCGAGCCGAACCTACAAGTCTCAAGCATTCACACTTATATACCTGCATCTTCATTACCATTCACATAACAAAGGTTAATAACCCCACAATTCATACAAATATACAATTCCCTCAATACCCCACAATACATACAAGCATACAATTCCCTCATATAACCCCACAATACATACAAGCATACAATTCCCTCTTATAACTTACTTTGACCCGTCATGTTACTCCTTCTTCGCCAATCTCTAAGACAACTATGACGTTTCCAACCCTATACTCAATCCACATATAACTACCAACCCTTGCATACATGAAGCTCCCTCTCAAACCCGAGCATGAGTACACATATGTACTATAAATGAGGTTTGGAGTTGCTCGGGCAAGGTACAGAAGCATAAACAAGCTGAAAAATCAACATCCAAGGCCGAAAGGGGATTTGGCGTAGGGTACGCCAAAAGTGGCGTAGCCTACACCACTTGCGTAGGCAAGGGGTGACAGAGTGGCGTAGGGCAGCAAAATTTGGCGTAGGCAAAGCAGACTTGGCGTATCCTACGCCAAAACTAGCGTAGGGTACGCCAACAGCAGGTCTTGCACAACGTTTTCCTTTTTTCAACGCAATATCTTTCATGCCATTCTTACCCACAATTCCCGACATTCTAGCAACTCATTTACTAGCTCTCCCACCCATCATTCCACACATACCTTGATCAAGTCTCGGATCGAATACACGCCCCGACGAGCTTCTGGTTTGAGTTCAAGTACCTACTATACTTGATTCGCTCAAACCTTGTCTACACTAGTTACATTTACAAAGGACGATGTCCAAGTTAACTACCATGTGAATCCTCGACCCATAACCAAAACCATGTACTCCTTCAAGATTTCCCATTCTATGTGAACATAATTCAATATCATAGATGCGAGTTAAGTTCGGGAATCACTTACCTCATGTCCTCCAAGTTCATGCTTGTTTATTTGTTTCATCTTGACCCATTAGCTTCCGATGCTTGAGTCCATCATTCCTATCCTTTCATATCATCATATTCACATCATTTTTAGCATACATGATCATATCACACTAGCAACCATTCTCAACCAAATATCACATTGACTTTCATTAGTCAACTTCTATCATATCTAAAACATAAATTCACAACCACATTTATTCTCACATCAAGTAATACCACTTATTATCATATATGTCTAATAGTTTTAACATGTTATGCGTCACATAGTGTTTCTAATCACACAATCAAGTTTGGGAGCCTAACCATGTTATTCTACACTATTGACTTGGCGGAAAGTCAACTTTCAATCATTCAAACTTTCTAGTTAGAAACATATATCTATATTAGTGTACTAGAACATATGAACTTCACCATAACAATATTCTCATATATTTCGGAACACATACAACCATATGATCACAATGGTTGTCATATACGTTCATACATTTCCTCACATACATACTAGGGCCTTCATAATCTCCAACTAGCAACATAGCCCAAGAATACCTCATAACACTAAATCCCTACATGAATGCTCCCTAGAACACAATTCTCATGCTAACCCACTTTCAATTATATCTATTATCATACTACTTTCATACTTGTCCAATCTTGCATACAAATTCACACATTATAGGACACACATACAACCATAAGATCACTTAGGTGCATACGTACATACCTACATACAATCCATTATAATTCACACATGGTTTCCATCAAAACACATCCTTTATATTAATTTCCTAAAATCATCATATTCCATTCATTCTCGTCAATTACTTGCACGCAAGTTCATCTAAGCATTTCATCGAACACATGGTGTGCGTACAACATTCTAAGCTCAATGTACAATTATTTCATGCCTACTTTCATAGTTATAACATCAATCACCGTATTTCTTCCAAATATCTATTGTAATTCATACATAGATGTCAAACATAGCAAAATCTCTAATTCTTTCAACCTAGTTATCAACTTGACCAAAAGAATACGGGTCACACCAAAATGTCAAGACCCACTTCAACCACACATGAATCTCCATCAAACAACTACATTATATCAAGTTTACACACATACTAGTTCACATAGTGATTCCATACCGTATGAGTATCGATACACAATCATGACATGAAAGACATAGAGTTGTTGGGATTCATGCTAAAATCCCCATCATTCAAGAACTTCTAACAAGATTACCACCAATGGAGGATACTACAACTCACCTCATGCTTGTTATGACTAGATGATTAGAAATCTTCAAACATGCAACTAATTTGCTTCCAAATTGGCCTTGATTTGGCTGAATTGCACAATTTGTTCTTGAGAGAATTTTCTTCTCTCAAGGTGTCGACACACACACACACACACACACACACACTTTCCAGGAGATTCCTTTCTCCTACCCAACCCACTAGGTGATTAATTTGACAAATTTGCAATTTCGGCCCCTATGGTTTGACACCCATCTATTTTGTCTCCAATCTTATTTTCCTTCTAACTAATAGGCACTTTAACTAACTTAGATAAGTTAGTCATCTCATCTCATGCCATAACACATTAAAACATGCTACTAAATTAAAGTTCGGGTTTTGAGGCGTTACAAGTCCACCCCCCTTAAAGAAGGTTTCGTCCCCGAAACCACTTTCATTACTAGCAAACCCATTCTACCATTATCCTTAGGCATTCATTCTAGCCAATCGAAGCTAGTATTTCAGCATAACGTCAACACTATTTCCACTTGTTTATCTACTATTTTCTTTCATTCAAGATTTATGCCATATCACAAGCCCACATTATAGACTATACAAGGACTTTAATTGTGAACAAACATAATTATATGTCCGCACTTTCTAATATTAACACAAGCCTTCGTGCAATTATCAAGCATATCAAACTATCATAACCTAAATACTGTTTCACCTTCACTTATTCATACTTAACTTGGGAGTCCGACATCGTTCTATAGTCACTACCGAGCCAATGTATCTACCATACACACCCCATCCCTTTTTGGTAGATTTCAGAGCCATTCTGTTCATGCCTATTTGTTTGTTAGTTCATTTCATGCACTACCTACTGTAGACACATGTGTCCATTGCTGAACAACACCTAGTCTAACTAAGATTCATTCATCTTTTGACCTTTAAAAAGTCAAACTTTTCAAACTACATCATGCTTGAACTACCCTTCATTCATACGCGGGTACTAATTCAACATATAAATTTTCTATTTAACAATCACAAAATATCTAAATTTACTAACCTTCCTTTTACAACGTTATCCAACCATCCACATGTCGGCTTAACTTGCTCCTTCACAAGTCCACACCATACTTAGCTTGCTTTAGGTCATTCACAAGGAGTTCCAACTCGTTAACTTCATATCACCTATCTTGTAGATTTCATCATATCCATAAATTCGACCATTCGTATCTACAAAATCATTGGTTAGACATATACCTTACATTCATGAAAGTTGACCTTCATTGGTCAATGCAAGTTTCCTTTCACTTGTAATGTCTAATTATATACATTTCCTTCCTGATCTCCCGTTTACGTGCTATACTACATTACTTATTGCATTTTCCTATGCAAGATCCTTACATTTTATTCACTATCCTGCAAATTTTTTTTCTACACTTCGACTTTTCAAGGTAATTGCGCCATATTCTACTACTTTATAATAATTCCTACCTCACATTCTTGCATCTCACAACATCATTCATTTTCTGCATATAGAGGTACGAGTCTTTCACAAGATTAACCGTTCATTCGTTTTCCACAGGTTTCTAGAAATGACTCACATTAATACCATGCCTTACTATCTTCCATTACATATATATGCATTTTCATATGCCACACAACATGCATATCTAAATCAATTTACTAACTTGTGCTTATCTTGGTTAGAGAGAATAGTGTATTCTCTCCTTCATTCCTACCCAAATGACCCACTTCATAGACTATTCTATATTTCTACAACTTTCCAACAAATCTGACCCATTACTTGGGTAATGCTATATTTTTACATTTCCACTATTTGACCCGTTCCAGGTCATTTTCACAATTTCTATAATTTCACCCCTTTTGACCCTTTATGGTCTTCCCAACCGTTTGACCCGCTAAGGTCTTTCCAGCCTATTTTACATGGTTTCAACCATATGACCCGTTAAGGTCTTTCTAACCTCTTGACCCATTGAGGCCTTTCCAACCATTGTGACCCATAAGGATCTTTCCAACCATTTTGTCCCACAAGGATCTTTCCCACCATTTTGACCCATAAGGGTTTTCTACAATTTTGACCCATAAGGGTTTTCTACTTTTTTTATTTTTTTAAAAAAAACCTTCATTCATTAATTAAAACAGAATACGGAAGTTACATCATAATAGCAGGTAGACGGGCAACAAGCTGCGCCGCCACCCCTTTTTGAATTGCAAATCCTAGTCTACTAATGACAAAACCTTGCCCCCCTGGGGATGAAACATTGCTGTGGACAACCCGTTGGACCCTGGTCAAGAAACGAATAGCTTCTGGCGCCAGGGAGCCAAAGGTGTCGAAAGCCAGGGGGATAAAGACATGTTGATTATCTGCACAAGCTTTAGCATGTTTATCTACTTTCTTTGATTCCGCCTTTCTTGATGCTTGCCCAGCTACAAACCCTGTTTCCCGTAACCCAACCAGCGGAGATACCCCGGTGAGGTCCACACAGGCATGTTTCCCTCTCTCCCAACCAAAGACAAGCAGGTCTGCTGGTCGCAGGGTGGATCTCCCTTCCGTGGGGTCTGTGAGGAAGTTTACAGGGGCCTCCTTTTTGGCAGAGATCCCAGCTCTTCTCAGGATATCCCACAAAACATCCCTCACCCAGTCATGCCGATATTTGAAACCAGGGAGCTCCTTGCAATGAATTGCATGCTCCCCGTATTTATCCATGCAGGTTTTACGGCAGATGGGGCATGTTTCATCTTCCGGGTACATAGGGATCATCAATCGGTACTTGAGTATAGCCCTGTACTCTACTGCAGACATGCATTGACCCAAACCCTCAATCGGGATAACGGTCAAAAAATCCTGAGCATGAGGGCCCTTTAGGCATTCAATCACCGCCTTCTGGCGAGTGGACAACTCAAAAACTTCTCCCAGGCTCTGAGCAGTTTTGCTAAAAAGAGCATTCGCCAAAGTTTTTTGTGGCTTTGGGGGGGGCGGTGTCCTTGTTAGAAAAACCGCCAATATCAAAATCCGGGAGATAGACATTTAAGCGTTCGAGCGCCTGTTGATAGTCTGGGTCTAGTCCAATGACCCCACTGTTTCGGAGGATATGATCCTGAAGTTCCCAAGACTGAGCTCTGGACGCCACAAAGGCATAGACCCCAACATCTCGAGCTGAAAGGAGGCCCAACCCACTTAAACGCATCGGCAAGGATGCCAAGCGCCACTGGAGGTCCCCGAAGAAGGGGCCGCCACACACAGCTATATCTTCAATAGCTTCGCGGAGACCATCATCAAAAAGGGATACCGCATCCACCATGAAGTGGGGTTGGCAAGTTCGTAACCCAAAAAGTAACTTAGCGACCCCCATGCATGACCTGAGCAGCAGGAGTTCACTCTGGGGATCTCTAAGGCGGGGCAATAGTTTCATGAGGGCAACCGCACTCGTAGCCCGCCGCCCTGCCAACTCCCCGATAAAGGCAGGATCTCGGCTAACAGCCCCACCAAGGAGCTTAACCCCTTTCTTAGGTCTACCAATCCCTGTCGGGAAAAGCCCTTCCTGGCTTTTCAACCCGTCACACGTTGGCCAAAAGACCTCTGTTTTCTTAATATTGAGATGAAGCCCCAGAGATGGCCCATGCACGTTGATAATGTCTAAAGCCTTAGCAACCGCAGCAGCGTTGCCTATAATCGTCCCATCATCCAAATACCAAGCATGGAACGAGAGATTACAGTGTTCCTGAACCCGCATGATGAGAGGATGTAAGGCAAGAGCAAAGAGAAGGGGCCCCAAAGGATCTCCTTGCTGCACTCCGGTGGTAGCCCCAATACAATCATTACCCACGTACAGCCTAGCAGGCTGGGCGTAAAGGAACTGGACCCACGGATAGATAGACGGGCATCGCTGGTGAACCTCTTGAAGAAAGGCTGTGCGGTCGACCATGTTGAAGGCATTGGAAAAGTCTACTGTAAGCAGAGCCAAGGACCCATCCACATGAAAAGAATTCAGGAACCTGTTGGCACTGTGAAGCACCGCCTCTGCCCCATTTGGTACGCCTACTCCAAATTGAAAATCCCCAAGGTACTGGGCCATGTCTTTCCGAACCTTCTTCATTGCCACCTTAGAAACCAACCTCCGCCAAATGCCCCCCACAGCAATAGGTCGAATTCCATTATCGGGCTTCAATAAGGGGGTGAGGGGGGCCGAGGCAACAAACTCAGCAAGTGCCTTAGGGCAGGCCCCCCCAAGCCATAAGTTGACAACTTCAGTAATGGCCGCGAGCAAGCCCGAGGAAGTCACCGAGCCTTCGCCACCCATAGCATCCAACAGGTGTTGGGCCCGTATCCCATCCCTACCGCAAGACGTCCCTTTAGGGAAAGATCGGATACATTTGAGCACACAATCCCCATATACAGATAGAGCGGGTTAGGCGATAGGGTTAGACGGAAAAGATGGAGGCGGCACCACTGGGTGTTTATCAATGAGGGCTTGCATGGTCGATTCACATAGAGGGGCAACCCCACTGGAGCACAGAACCTTAACCGCCACCGTGAAATGCCCATCCCTGACTTTTCGAAGACATTGCTTTATATTCGGTTCCGTTTCATTGTCCTCTTCCCTTCTGACTTCTCCTCTACATACCACCACATCCCCCACGCTATCCAAGAGGGAAGAGACCAAGACTGCAAACCCAGACCCACCTTTCCATACTGCAAGCGCTTGCATTATGCTACTACACTGCAGAGATTTCCTGTTCCCAGATTTTCGCTCTTGCCTGGAGGACGGTCTGACCACCCTCAGGGTTAACCGCGGGAGCAATAGCAATTGGACCCAATTTTCAACCGAGCCTGGCGACGCCACCACTTTACGTAAGGCACTTGTTAACACTTGAGCAAACGTCAGACGACAACTGGGGGGAATGCTTTTAACAGTTTGAATAGGGAGGGAAAAAACACGTTCGAGGAGGGAAACATCCCCAACCATCCCGGTTTGGTGACGTGGGTTTGCGTCGTATAACGCTTGACTTGGTTTCCGTATCCCAACAATGAAATCTTCGGCATCTTCCGAGACCATGGCGAACGATACGACCTCATCGTCATGCTTGCATCCCCTACTGAGAGCATGTATCCCCATGCACCTCCCACATAACCATTTACCTCCTGATTTGATCCGTACTTGCTTACGGACTCAAACCTTTCATTTCAGGCTTTCATTCATATAGGTTTGATCCGTACTTATCTACGGACTTAAACCTTTCATTCCAACCTTTTATTCATATCGGTTTGATCCGTACTTATCTACGGACTCAAACCTTTCATTCCAACCTTACATTTATTGCCATAGTTGATTTATAGGCACAATATACATACGTTTAGTTGGATACCTTCTAAGAGAATCCCCCTTCCCACTCACATTTTAATAGAAGTTTCATTCCACCCACTTACCCACACGACCACTTACTTTCCAAGTTTACCAGGCATACATGTGATGATTCTCACGGTCTCACGTGCATCGCGTGCTTCTTGTGCACTGGCCAGGCACACAGTCCACATGCTATCCACGTGCCTTCGTGTAATCATTACCTTATGCCTAGGGACTGGTTTTCAGCTTCGTGCTACATTTCAATTTCGTTCCTAAACAACATGGTTATTTTTCCCTTCTATGTTTTACCATCCCTGAGGACTTTCCTCCCACAGGTACCAATAGTTAATTATCGCGTACATGTGATTATTCCATCTTATCTACAATTCCCGCGATCTATCTTGAATCGTGTCCTTGAGACCTCTTCATTATCCACAAAAGCTCACCTTAACATAAACACCACAATTAGCTTTTAACATGTCATGTGAGTTAATATTAAATTCTACCTTTGGGCCTTGATCGAGTCTTGGATTGTACGGGTCACTGCATTCAGGAGCACACAAGTTTGAGTTCAAGTACTTACTTCCTTGTACAAGATTTCACTCAAACAAGGGCCCCTGATACCAACTTGTAACACCCTAAACCAATTTACAGAAAAACGTGCAGCGGAAATACCAACCGAAAAATTCATTTCTTTTCAAAACAACCTTAGATGTTTAGAACCCAAATCTACTAAGCATTTTAGGTATTACATCTTTTAAATATGTTCTATTACATTAAACGTGACCCTTCTATATCACGTTATGGGGTCGTGTCCTCGTACAATCCGCCTCCTTGCTCGATCTCCATCCTTTCCTTACTCTATTAGGTAGACAAGACAACTTGCGATCACCAAATAACCGTTTCGTTAGTTCATTTAGTGACTTAATGCACACTACTCAAAATGCGGAGATAATATCCATAGATACTCCATGATCTCATTCCAACGCCTTTTTGCAAGATCGGGTGTGGCACCCCGAGCCGAACCTACAAGTCTCAAGCATTCACACTTATATACCTGCATCTTCATTACCATTCACATAACAAAGGTTAATAACCCCACAATTCATACAAGTATACAATTCCCTCAATACCCCACAATACATACAAGCATACAATTCCCTCATATAACCCCACAATACATACAAGCATACAATTCCCTCTTATAACTTACTTTGACCCGTCATGTTACTCCTTCTTCGCCAATCTCTAAGACAACTATGACGTTTCCAACCCTATACTCAATCCACATATAACTACCAACCCTTACATACATGAAGCTCCCTCTCAAACCCGAGCATGAGTTCACATATGTACTATAAATGAGGTTTGGAGTTGCTCGGGCAAGGTACAGAAGCATAAACAAGCTGAAAAATCAACATCCAAGGCCGAAAGGGGATTTGGCGTAGGGTACGCCAAAAGTGGCGTAGCCTACGCCACTTGCGTAGGCAAGGGGTGACAGAGTGGCGTAGGGCAGCAGAATTTGGCGTAGGCAAACTGTAACACCCCAACCGATGGCGGAAACATCGAGGTGTCACGTAAGAATGAGTATACAGTAGCACATGGTAACCAAATTTTAATTGAAATAAATTTAAATTGCAAATATCCAAAAATAGAAATACATAATGAGTTTTAATGTGGAAATCTAATACATCACAAAATCAAGCAAGCATAGACTTCATATTGTCTTCATGAAAATACTCTAGTCTTCACGCATCATTATTTCCTGTTGAGTTGTAAAAATGGGGGGGGGGGTCAACTAGAAGTTGGTGAGAATACATAATCCATGTTAAGCAAATAGTTTAAGTATAAAAGTTTAGCAATTCATATGTCTATCGTAAGTTTAAGTCTACATGAATAAGCATAATATGTTGAATCGACATAATCAAACCTCCGACTAGTTTAGGTCCATCCCGTCATCTACGGTTCACCTTAGTAATATGTTGGAACGATAACAATCACCCACGCTACCTATGTAGGAGGTACGCGTATCCGGGTGGGATTGTCAGTCCAATAGATCTATTATTGAGTATCGCCGGCTTGGCCATAGCTAATGATTATGTAATGTTGAAACTCGTTGAAACTGTTGTTGACTAATTCATGAGGCAATAAAGTTTACAACTAGACATGCATGTTGAATTGCTTAAATAAAATGTTGCAAGTATAAAGCATCGCATAAACATGGTTACGTAAACTCACCTTGGTATAGTATTAGGTATTGAGGAATAGTATGAGTGTAGCCCAATAGATTGCCAAGTATTACCCTATGTATAAGGCAACAAATAAGTCTAAATCTATCTAGTCTACAGGTATATTCTAGGGTTTCGATTTGGGGATATCCAATTGTTGAATTTATAATAAAATGTTTAAATAAATAAAGGGAAATTTGATAATTAAATAAAGGAAAGTCTTTTTATAAAGTTTGAATTTAGGATATTCACAATAATGTGTTTGAAGTATAAAAATAATTTTTATAAAATTATTTTCTTTAAATTAGATTATTAAATCTATTTATTACAAATTGCCAAAATTTAACTTTAATATTTAAAAATACTAAAATTAAAGAATTATTATTTTAAAATTTATATTTCTGTTCTAAATATTCAGAAATAAATTGTATAAAATTTTGGTGCAAAAATATCAAAAATTGAATTTATTATGATTTAATTATGATTAAAACTAACAAAAATTGATTAAAAATATTAAATAAATGATTTTTCAGAATTAAAAATCATTTCAGAAAAGTTTATTATTATACAAACTCAGGATAATTTTTGTGGAAATTTATAAAATTGTTTTGATATTTTAATGGAATTTTATAAATATAATAGAATAAAACTGATTTAATTATTATATATATTAAATAAATTAATTTCAGAAAACTAAAAATTGTAGGTGGAACATTTATATCAGATTAGTTAAAAATAATATTTTTAGAATTTATAAAAGGGTTTTAATAATTAAAAACGAATTTATAAGATTAAATGTATAATATATAATTATATGACGTTTGTTGTTTTAAAAATGAAAAAGGAAAAAAAAGAAACGCCACTGCCGGGACTCGAACCCGGGTGGCTCAGGAGGCAAGTATCAGTCACAACCACTTGGTCCAGACCAGTGGTTGTGATTATTTCTGTTTTAATTAAAATAAATACACTATGCTGAATCGAGTTTATCCCCAAATCAAACATCACGAGCCCTAGATTCTGCAATAGTTTGATTCACACATCAATAGCCCAATTAACCATAGGGCTATTGATGTGTGAATGCCGAAGGTTAAACCCCACTAAAAACATTACACTTACAATGCAGATTCGAGCTCGATTGATTGGTCAAACCAAAAGTCAAAAACACAATCGTGGATCAAGAACAGCGTGTAATTATGAAGAAATAGAGGTGGAGAAAGATGTAATGGCGAGTTGGGAATGCTCGTGAATGTTCAATTTATAGTATTAAGGCCTGGAACAATGATTTGGTAAGAGTTGACCCATCATTCAATGATATACGCGTATAAGGTTAATTGGGTATCAATTGATTGATAATCAACGTGTTGCTGAGTCATAATGGACCGGAAATCGTGTAGGGATGCCAAGAATATGCAAATCACGAGTTATTGTTGATGATTATGGCAAGTCGTGTGTCACAGTTGACTTTCCAAGTCAACTGTGACGATTTAAGCAATTGATATAATTATAACGTGCCTGATTTGAATCAAATATGATGGCTAGCCCAGATGGTAGTGTGTGTGTGTGTGTGTTGTTGGGCCGGTCTTGGGCGCGGGTTCGATTCCCGGCCCCAGCATCTATTTTTTGATAATTATTCAAGACATAATCCATATATATATATATATATAATATGTAGTATTAGGGTTTCAAGAATGCGACAAAATAATTAAATGCGAACACAATACTAGAACTTGACGTTTTTTATTAATAATGCCCGTAACGTACAAGTTTAAATGCGTAATGTTACAGTCTCCCCTACTTTTAGGAACTTCGTCCCGAAGTTGGAGTTGGAGAGTCTGGTGGAAAAAGATGTGGATACTTCGACTTCATCTGGTCTTTACGTTCCCAAGTGAACTCTGGGCCTCGTTTAGATTCCCAACGAACTTTAACGATTGGAATGCGACTGCGCTTGAGTTTCTTGACTCCAGTATCAACAATCTCAACGGGTTTCTCGATAATGTGCATGCTTTCATCAATTTGCACATACTCAAGAGGAAATGAAGGTTCTCATCCGCTAAGCATTTCTTGAGATTCGAAACATGGAAGGTCGGGTGAACATTGCTTAGCTCAGGTGGAAGATCAAGTTTGTAAGCCACTTTTCCAACTCTGTCAAGAATTTTGAAGGGGCCTACGTATCGAGGAGCTAGTTTTCCTTTTCTACCGAAACGAATTACTCCTTTCCAAGGGGATACCTTAAGTAGTACTAGGTCCCCAACTTGAAATTCCAAGGGTTTACGACGTTTATCAGCATAACTCTTCTGACGACTTCTAGCCTTGAGAAGATTATCCTGAATGAGTTGAATTTTGTCTGTGGTTTCCTGGATTAGTTCGGGTCCAGTGATACGAGCTTCACCAACCTCAGTCCAACAGACAGGTGAACGACATTTACGACCATAGAGTGCCTCGAAAGGAGCCATGTTAATGCTGGCGTGATAACTGTTGTTGTATGAAAACTCAACCAAAGGAAGATGAGAATCCCATGCGCCACCAAAATCGATGATACATGCCCTGAGCATATCCTCAAGTGTCTGGATGGTCCGTTCAGTCTGACCATCTGTTTGAGGGTGATAAGCAGTACTCAGGTTCAACTTGGTACCCAAAGCATCTTGTAGAGAATCCCAAAAGTGAGAGGTGAAACGACCATCGCGATCAGAGATAATGTCCAAAGGTATACCATGACGACATACGATTTCACTTACGTACATCTTTGCCAATCTTTCTACAGAATACATCTCACGAATAGGTACGAAGTGGGCTGACTTTGTCAAACGATCGACAATTACCCAAATACTGTCAAAACCTTTGGGTGTACGAGGGAGTTTGGTGATGAAGTCCATAGCTATGCTCTCCCATTTCCATACAGGAATCTCTGGTTGTTCAAGCATACCAGATGGTCGTTGATGTTCAGCCTTGACCTTAGAACAAGTGAGGCATTTCGCAATGAAAAGAGCAATGTCTTTCTTCATACCAGGCCACCAATAAGAATAACGAAGATCTTGGTACATCTTGTCAGCTCCAGGATGAATAGAATAACGAGACTTATGAGCCTCGTTCATGAGAAAAGTACGAAGATCATCACGATCAGGAATCCACAGTCGACTAAGGTAATAGAGAAGACCATCAGGTTTGGTTTCAAGTTGAGTTTCAGCACCACAAGACATTTCATCGTACATGTTACCTTGGGTGACTGATGTATGTTGAGCCTGGAGAATGCGATCCTGAAGATCAGTACGAACTCTCGCACATTGGAGTTTGATACGCTCTTTACGACTAAGTGCGTCAGCCACAACATTCGCCTTGCCAGGATGGTAGCGAATTTCGCAATCATAGTCGTTAAGTAATTCAACCCAACGTCGTTGCCTCATGTTAAGATTCTTCTGGTCGAAGACATGTTGGAGACTCTTGTGGTCTGTGAACACCACACATTTGGTCCCATAAAGATAATGTCTCCAAATCTTGAGAGCAAAGACAACAGCGCCCAATTCAAGATCATGGGTGGTATAATTCTTTTCGTGAGTCTTGAGCTGTCTAGACGCATAAGCATTAACCTTTCCTCGTTGCATGAGAACACAACCAAGACCTTGGTTCGATGCATCACAGTAGACCACGAAATCATCATTACCATCAGGTAGAGACAAGATAGGAGCTTCACAGAGCTTCAGCTTAAGAGTTTCAAATGCTTCCTCTTGCTTTGGTCCCCACTCATAGGGTTTACCCTTGTGAGTTAAGGTAGTGAGAGGAACAGCGATCTTGGAGAAATTGGCGATGAATCGACGATAATAACCAGCCAAACTAAGGAAAGAACGGACTTCGGTTGGAGTTTTAGGAACACTCCAAATTTTCACAGCTTCGATCTTTGCGGGATCAACATGAATTCCGTTCATATCAATGACATGTCCCAAAAATTGAACTTCCTTAAGCCAAAATTCACATTTTGAGAACTTGGCATACAGTTGTTCTTTCTTTAGGAGACCCAAGATGGAGTGAAGATGTTGCTCGTGATCGGATTTTGATTTAGAGTAAATCAAAATATCATCAATGAAGACAATCACGAATTTGTCGAGGTAGGGTCTACAAACCCGATTCATCAAATCCATAAATACTGCGGGAGCGTTGGTCAATCCGAAAGGCATAACCATGAATTCATAGTGACCATAACGTGTGCGAAAAGCTGTCTTGGGAATATCTTCATCGTGGACTCTAAGCTGATGATAACCAGAACGGAGATCAATCTTCGAGAAGTGGGTTGCTCCTTGAAGTTGATCGAAGAGATCGTCAATCCTAGGCAGTGGATAACGATTCTTGATGGTGAGTTTGTTGAGTTCACGGTATTCAATACACATTCTAAGAGAACCATCCTTCTTTTTAACGAACAAGACAGGGGCTCCCCATGGAGAAGAACTAGGGCGAATGAACCCTTTATCAGAAAGTTCCTGTAATTGACTGGAAAGTTCTTGCATCTCAGAGGGTGCAAGGCGATAAGGAGCTTTGGCGACAGGATTAGCAACAGGAACAAGATCAATTCTAAATTCCACTTGTCGAGCAGGAGGCAAACCAGGTAAATCCTCTGGGAAGACATCAGGATAGTCTCGAATAATAGGAATGTCTTGGATACTTTTGCCTTTGTCCTTCTTCTCTATCACGTTAGCTAAGAAGGCTGTATACCCCTTTTGTAAGTACTTTTGGGCAGTAGTAGAAGACATAAGCTTAAGCTCTCCACAGGGTTTCTCACCATAGATCTTCAAAATCTCACCATATTCGAGAGGAATGCGTATGACTTTCTCAAAGCACAGAATTTCGGCACGATGGGTTGACAACCAGTCCATGCCTACTATAACATCAAAACTTCCAAGATGCATGGGGATGAGATCGATAGAGAAGGTATGATCGTCGAGGTTCAACAAGCAGTTACGAATAATAGAGTCGATCGAAATAGACTTTCCATTAGCTACCTCTACCACTAAAGGTTCCTCTAGATTAGTGTGGGGTAAGTTAAGTAAAGGTTCAAACTTCAGTGACACAAATGACTTATCAGCTCCCGAATCAAATAATATGGATGCATAGTGGTTATTAATGAGGAACGTACCATTCACCACTTCGTTGTTGTCACGAGCTTGGTTAGCATTGAGATTGTAGGCGCGACCTCGAGCACCTTGGTTCTGGTTGCGGTTCTGGTTTTGGTTTTGGTTGCGGTTGCGGTTTTGGTTCTGGTTCTGGTTTCGATTAGGGCAATTGTTGATGTAGTGATCAGGGCTGCCACACTCGTAGCATTGACCACGAGCAGGCCTGTTGTTTTGTTGGTTGGGAGCTGGGTTGTTTTGGTTGTTTTGGGCAGCAGGGGCTTGACAGGCGTTGGTGTAGTGTCCATACCGCTTACAGTTATTACACTGGCGGCACGGTCTACCAGGAAGATGATGGTATTGACAAGTGTTGCAAAGAGAGTGAGTCCCGCCATATGGCTTCTTGGCTGGGTTTTGGGCAGTAGGTGGAGTGGTAGCAACCATGTAGTTCCTAGCCTTGCGCTTTTTATTGCTTGAGGTCTCAGGCTTGACTTCAATTGCGGGCTGTGGAGTGTCTTTGGCAATCATCTTCTTAGTGCACTTACGGAAGAGAGTACCGTTCTTCACGTGATTATCAGTAAGAGTGGCCGCTAGACGTTTGGCCTCTTCCAAAGTTGCAGGATTTCTTCCCCAAACGGTGTCCTGGATTTGCATGGGTAGACCACCGATGTACTTCTCGATGGCTACCGGCAGGGGAGTAACTTTGTGAGGCAACAATAAGCTAAGCTCGTGAAAGCGGGTGTTGTAGGCAAGGTTTTCCCCACTATCTTGAGCTAGGGTGTGGAACTCATCTTTAAGCTTCTTAACCTCGTTGCGAGGACAAAACTCTTCCTTCATGACCTCCTTGACTTGGTCCCATGTCATAGCAAGAGCAACTTCGGCCCCACGAGTGCGCTTTTCTTCATTCCACCAAGTGAGTGCTCTTTTGTGAAGAACACTCATGGCGTAACGAACCTTGAAGTTGTCGGGGCATTCACTGTTGATGAAGGTATTCTCAATACCCTCAAACCATTGGAGGAGTCCTGTAGCTCCTTCTTCACCACTAAACTTTGGAGGGTTACAAGAATTGAAGTGCTTAAGGGTGCAGGCTGGGAGACCATTTCCATTCCCGTTGTGGTTTCCATTTCCATTACCATTGCCGTTCCCGTTCCCGTTGCCGTTACCGTTCCCGTTGCCGTTCATTTTTGATGACTTGTGCTAGCAAATTGGGAACCAGAGTTGCGATTTGCTGCGCCATTTGTTGAGAAATGATCGCAGCCAGTTGGGCATCGACACCATTGTTGTTGTGGTTAGGACCTTGGTTATGGTTATGGTTGTCACCACCTTCTTCGTGGTTCTCACCATTGCTGTTGCGAGTGCTGCGACGTGGAGGCATGATCTGTAATAGACACAATGAAATGAATGAGATTATATAAGGAATGTAATCATTTATTCATTAATTAAAACGAATAAACGAAAACGTTGACTTATCAAAGATTCTAAATTCTAATAACATATGAAGACATGCTTTAGCCTATAAGTGAACACTCATCCCGAGAATTCCCAGGTAGGCATTCGGGTCCCTCGTCTGATTGGGATATATGCGCAATGCCAGCCTAGACAGAAGACTCAGAATACAGGCGTTCACCCTTCCAGATTGCACGTGTTCGTTATTAAAATCTAGAACTTCGACGAGATCTCAAGGGGGTTCAGGTTAAACCTGAGGATTTTGTCCTATTAATCTAATGGTGGATCAGGATTGCAGCAGATGAATAAGAGTAGTCACATGTAGGCTTAGGGTTATATAAGGTATAGGATAAGGATAGGATTAGGGAAGCAATTAGGGTTACAAGTAAGAGAAGCAAGTACTGTTTAAGTCCCTAAGGTTATAGTCTAGATTATTTTCTAATAACCTAATTCCCTATAACCAAGGCTCTGATACCAATCTGTAACACCCCAACCGATGGTGGAAACATCGAGGTGTCACGTAAGAATGAGTATACAGTAGCACATGGTAACCAAATTTTAATTGAAATATATTTAAATTGCAAATATCCAAAAATAGAAATACATAATGAGTTTTAATGTGGAAATCTAATACATCACAAAATCAAGCAAGCATAGACTTCATATTGTCTTCATGAAAATACTCTAGTCTTCACGCATCATTATTTCCTGTTGAGTTGTAAAAATGGGGGGGGGGGTCAACTAGAAGTTGGTGAGAATACATAATCCATGTTAAGCAAATAGTTTAAGTATAAAAGTTTAGCAATTCATATGTCAATCGTAAGTTTAAGTCTACATGAATAAGCATAATATGTTGAATCGACATAATCAAACCTCCGACTAGTTTAGGTCCATCCCGTCATCTACGGTTCACCTTAGTAATATGTTGGAACAATAACAATCACCCACGCTACCTATGTAGGAGGTACGTGTGACAACCGGCAACTTCCGATCTACACTGACGTGATTTTTATGATTAAAAATAAATATTTATTATAAATATTGTTAATTATTAAGTTTCAGAAGTTAATTGATCGTTTTAATAATGGAAACTGCGACCGATTTAATTAACGTGATGTAAATGCGTGCATCAAACGCACGTGCCAGGCGACGAAAATAATTATATTTTTGCTCGGTTTAGTTGTGTTCTACATTTCGAACAAAACCGACTACTTTTTACAATTAATTATCGGGCCTAGAATAAAACCGGGATGTTTTACGTTTAAAACGGGTTCGATACGTGGTATCTACCTACTCCAAACCCTAGCTATAAAGCCCTACCAAACCCTCATTCCCCTTATTCTTTCTACTGCCGCTATACCTCTCATTTTCTTTAAGAAACCTTAAATCTCTCCCTCTTACCTCTATCTCTCTCGTCTCTCTCTGGTCATGGGTCGGCCGACCACCACCCACATTATGGTAGTGGCGGCGTCTGGTTCTAAGCACGGAAGGGGCAGTGATGGTTGTGTGGGTGATTTCAGGCCACGATTGAGACTCTGTGGAGGTGATTCTTGGCGACGGAGGAGCCGGTCTTGTCAGGCTACGGTTGGGTTGCATAGTGAGCGAGGGTTGTCTTGTTTAGAGGTAGGGTTACAGTAGGACGTACATGTATGGTGGTTGTGGTTTTGCTTCGTCTCAGTTCAGTCACAGGTCTCGGGCTCGGGTCTAGTTCCAGCTCGGGTTATGGTGAGGTCAAGGTGGTGATGGCCGATGGTTAATCGGTGGTTATGGTCTTAGTTGACAGAGTCGTAGGCTGTGGTTATGGTCGTGGTTGTTGATGATGGTAGCCGACGGCGGCTATGGTGGTTACTATTGTTCGAGATGGAGCGATGGTTGTGGTCTAGAGTTTGGGTTTTGAGTGATGGCCTGGTCTGGACCGGTCCGGTCCGGTGTGTTCATGTCCGGGCCGTGTTTGGAAACAAATCCAGTACGATTTTCTGTTTGGCTCCGGTTTTACTCTGGTTCGGGTCTCAGTTCAAGATGGGTTTGGTTTGGGTTCAAGTCGGGTCCGTATTTGGTTTGTTTCTGGTTAAGTTGTTTCAGGTGGTGGTAGTCGCGTCCGGTAGTTGGTTGGTTGGTTTGGGTCCGGTTTAGTCGTATTGATTTTGGTTAGATTCGGTCCGTTATGAGTCGGATCTGGTGCGGTTCAAGTCAGTTGGTTCACGGTCAACCGAGTCAATAGATGGTCAAGTTCGGGTCAACACGTAGATTGAGACGCGCGCGTACGATTCGGTATACTTGAGTTCATATTCCTTATTATTTGTAGATGTTATATCTTTATAAATATATTGATATGGATAGAATAGTTTTAACTCGCGAACGGACCGAATAATAATAATAATAATAAACGGTAACTATATTATATATATCGAACGATTTGGTAAATGGTTAACTTAACGTGACTTATGATATTGAACATCGGACTAAATAACATTGGACTATATTGTCGGACTATATTTTATATATATATTGCTATATATATATATATAAGTATACATAGGTGACGAAACGTATAGTCTCGTGAATCGAAAATGTGGATAAAAGGACTTGACGAATTGTGTTTGAAAGTTGATTTTGAGGGAAATTGTAGACAACGGGTGTTGTCTGGTTCGTACAAAAACAGAGGAAACTCTGCCAAAATTTTTATAAAATCAAAGCGTAACGAACTACTATTTCTATAAATAAGGTCTGTTTAAGGTCTGTTTATTCGTAACGATAAAGATGATTTTCAAACAATATTTGGGAAAAAGTAACAAATGTTATTAATTGATTTTAATAACTAAACTTATACTTTTCCTTAAAGGGTATCTCCTAAAATATAATTACACAAAATAAATATACTTATATGATTTACGAGACGAGCTACGATTCAGGGTAATTATACGTTTCGGGGTACTAGTCCAACATGGTTTATACATAAATAGTAACAAGTTTGTAACTTGGGTGCTATGTAATACGAGAATTAAGATAAGTCACGATCGGTTCGTCGAGTTGAAACGTATTGAGACTCGTGTTGGTACACACGAGTCTAGACAGTCGGATAGACTATCTTTTGAGCAGTCAATAAGCTAGGCTTATGTGTGATAGACTGTTAAGGTGTCCTTTGTTGGTAATTAGGGCACGAGGAAGTCGGTCGAGGGTTCAGGCTTTGTTCGCTAGCTTAGCATGGAAATTAAGGTGAGTTTCACGGCCCCACTTTACGTTTTTACATTTCGGGGGAGACACATGCTTTATACTTATTTCATAAATTATCATGTTATACTAGTGTTAATTCATTTACATACTATACGATACGTAAAGTCCCGGGGAAACCATGAATGTGCGGGGCACAACGGGGGAAATGTGGATAGATCTATTGGGACTGACAGACCCCACCTGTCATTTCTAACATAGTGATAACATGATGGCTTCCATTACTTAAACGTTTAACATAAAACCTGTGAACTCACCGACATTATTTGCTGACGTTTTTAGCATGTTTGTCTCAGGTCGTTGAGGTAGCAGCAGTCGATAGGCGCACGGAGTCTCACGGCGTCTAGGATTCACTTGCATGTTATTCAGTATTATCAAACGTTTTCTTAGTTTTACTTTTGAATCATAATAACGTTTTATGCTTCCGCTGTGGTGGATAGATTTTGAAAATTTAATGGGTAGCTTACGTTGTTTTCGAATCATATAGTTGTCGTTTATTGTGACCGTTGACTTGGATCCTGGTGTGTCACGCGCCTCGCGGTAAAACCCTGCACGTGGAATTTGAGGGTGTGACAGATTGGTATCAGAGCCAATGGTTATAGTGAACTAGGACTGCATGTAGAGTCTAGTCTATAGCCGAGTCTCACACACACTAGACGGTCACATGTGTTTGAGTCTTAGCATACGGGTAACATATGTCGGGGTGTCGGTGTCCTCATCTCTTATACCACATCATCTATTTAATTCTGGGTCTAGTATTCGGTGACTTGAACTTCAAGCTTGAAGTGCATCAGGAGGATCATGTAGAGCAGTTTATCATGTCGGGTGCACACGAGATCATAAACTGGAATGCATGAAAATCCTAGTGGACTTTGTGTTTGGATGGATGGACCCGCATTGGACCTAGATCAACTTCTTGTGATTCCTAGAGGGTTACACTACGGGCGAACCAGGGGAATCCTGATACTGTTATCGGTATGTCTTCTTATATGTCGTTATGCTTCGCTTTTATTTTGGTTCTCGTACTGTTAAGAGCTTCTTATCTATTAAGCTTTATCTGTTACTGCCTTTTGTGCCTATGCCTTGGAAGGGTAAGTCCTTGGTTATCGTGTGTCGTGTTGCATCTAGTTCGGGTCTGGAGTGTGTCAATTCTATGTGAGGAGGTCATCGTTTGCTTTGATTCGCTAGCGTGACGTCCGTAATCTGGAGACACTGCTTGGACGGTACCCAGTGCTTCGTTTATACCGATCACAAGGGTCTTCAACATATCCCCGGTCACGCTGGGCTGATTATGTGACGGTCTTTAGCAATTATCTTGTATTCACCTTGAGGAATCAGTTCCTCGGCTTGGGGTACTTGTTCTTATTACCTTTAGTTATGATCCTCGTATCTTTTCGTGTTTTGGGGAGCGTTGCTTTGGGCATTGGGTGCTTAGTTGCATGTGTCTAGTCATCTCTTGTATTGTCTGGATTCATTACGGTTCACGTTGTGGACCGGGGTTCTTATGGATCGGGGTTCTTGTGTACTTAGGTTGACACTCGTTCCTGTTGAAGCTGAGTTGTTTCGACAGACGTGATTGCCAATCCTCCTCTGTTCGTGTCGTTTGTGACTTCGATTTTCTTAAACCAGTTTAAGATATTGATGATCTTGTTCCTCGAGCTTCTAAGGTTCCTGTTTTAGAACCTAGTTATATCCTTGGGTATGATTTACATCTCTCTCTTCTTTTGAGTTGTGGCATTCGACATTCTATCGTAAAGGAATTAAATTTTTATTGATTCCTTATTTTTCCACAGAATTAGACATGTATTTTTGTGCACGTGTCAACTATTGTATGTTTGGATTCTTTAAATTTGTGAAGGTTCATTGTAGGGCTTCACATCGAACAATTGTTTCATTAATGATTTGTTTTATCATTACGTTGCTCGTAATGTTTGTCTTCTAGTTTTGATATGTTAGGCCATTGTGGGCAATGAATCTTTTGATACTTCGTCGATGAATTTCTTTAAAGTCGACACTTCGGTTGAAACAAATTATTGGGAACTGATACAGCACCTTGCGGTGAATATTCAATCGAATTGGAATGATGAGTGATCTTTATTGGCATGCCTCATTTTCGTCAACTTGTTTGTTATTGCCTTAAATCCAAACACACCTTGCGGCGTGTAATGAGAAAGTTGGTGCATTAGTTGCTTCGTTTGAGGTGTGTCAATAGTATTTGTCGACAGAATTATTGTTTACACTTTGCATTCAGTTGATTCCGGAAATTTATCTCGTGCTGTTTGTATCGGCAAGTCTGTTGATTATTTTTGCTGTACTACCATTGGTTCTCGGATGATATCCTACCTCAAATTTTGAGGACAAAATTTCTGTAACATGGGGAGGATGTGACAACCGGCAACTTCCGATCTACACTGACGTGATTTTTATGATTAAAAATAAATATTTATTATAAATATTGTTAATTATTAAGTTTCGAAAGTTAACTGATCGTTTTAACAATGGAAACTACGACCGATTTAATTAACGTGATGTAAACGCGTGCATCAAACGCACGTGCCAGGCGACGAAAATAATTATATTTTTGCTCGGTTTAGTTGTGTTCTACATTTCGAACAAAACCGACTACTTTTTACAATTAATTATCGGGCCTAGAATAAAACCGGGACGTTTTACGTTTAAAACGGGTTCGATACGCGGTATCTACCTACTCCAAACCCTAGCTATAAAGCCCTACCAAACCCTCATTCCCCTTATTCTTTCTACTGCCGCTATACCTCTCATTTTCTTTAAGAAACCTTAAATCTCTCCCTCTTACCTCTATCTCTCTCGTCTCTCTCTGGTCATGGGTCGGCCGACCACCACCCACATTATGGTGGTGGCGGCGTCTGGTTCTAAGCACGGAAGGGGCAGTGATGGTTGTGTGGGTGATTTCAGGCCACGATTGAGACTCTGTGGAGGTGATTCTTGGCGACGGAGGAGCCGGTCTTGTCAGGCTACGGTTGGGTTGCATAGTGAGCGAGGGTTGTCTTGTTTAGAGGTAGGGTTACAGTAGGACGTACATGTATGGTGGTTGTGGTTTTGCTTCATCTCAGTTCAGTCACAGGTCTCGGGCTCGGGTCTAGTTCCAGCTCGGGTTATGGTGAGGTCAAGGTGGTGATGGCCGATGGTTAATCGGTGGTTATGGTCTTAGTTGACAGAGTCGTAGGCTGTGGTTATGGTCGTGGTTGTTGATGATGGTAGCCGACGGCGGCTATGGTGGTTACTATTGTTCGAGATGGAGCGATGGCTGTGGTCTCGAGTTTGGGTTTTGAGTGATGGCCTGGTCTGGTCCGGTCCGGTCCGGTGTGTTCATGTCCGGGCCGTGTTTGGAAACAAATCCAGTACGATTTTCTGTTTGGCTCTGGTTTTACTCTGGTTCGGGTCTCAGTTCAAGATGGGTTTGGTTTGGGTTCAAGTCGGGTCCGTATTTGGTTTGGTTCTGGTTAAGTTGTTTCAGGTGGTGGTAGTCGCATCCGGTAGTTGGTTGGTTGGTTTGGGTCCGGTTTAGTCGGGTTGATTTTGGTTAGATTCGGTCCGTTATGAGTCGGATCTGGTGCGGTTCAAGTCAGTTGGTTCACGGTCAACCGAGTCAATAGATGGTCAAGTTCGGGTCAACACGTAGATTGAGACGCGCGCGTACGATTCGGTATACTTGAGTTCATATTCATTATTATTTGTAGATGTTATATATTTATAAATATTGTATATTTGTAAATATTATATATTTATGAATATTATATATTTATAAATATATTGATATGGATAGAATAGTTTTAACTCGCGAACGGACCGAATAATAATAATAATAAACGGTAACTATATTATATATATCGAACGATTTGGTAAATGGTTAACTTAACGTGACTTATGATATTGAATATCGGACTAAATAACATTGGACTATATTTTCGGACTATATTTTATATATATATTGCTATATATATATATATAAGTATACATAGGTGATGAAACGTATAGTCTCGTGAATCGAAAATGTGGATAAAAGGACTTGATGAATTGTGTTTGAAAGTTGATTTAGAGGGAAATTGTAGACAACGGGTGTTGTCTGGTTCGTACAAAAATAGAGGAAACTCTGCCCAAATTTTTATAAAATCAAAGCGTAACGAACTACTATTTCTATAAATAAGGTCTGTTTAAGGTCTGTTTATTCGTAATGATAAAGATGATTTTCAAACAATATTTGGGAAAAAGTAACAAATGTTATTAATTGATTTTAATAACTAAACTTATACTTTTCCTTAAAGGGTATCTCCTAAAATATAATTACACAAAATAAATATACTTATATGATTTACGAGACGAGCTACGATTCAGGGTAATTATACGTTTTGGGGTACTAGTCCAACATGGTTTATACATAAATAGTAACAAGTTTGTAACTTGGGTGCTATGTAATACGAGAATTAAGATAAGTCACGATCGGTTCGTCGAGTTGAAACGTATTGAGACTCGTGCTGGTACACACGAGTCTAGACAGTCGGATAGACTATCTTTTGAGCAGTCAATAAGCTAGGCTTATGTGTGATAGACTGTTAAGGTGTCCTTTGTTGGTAATTAGGGCATGAGGAAGTCGGTCGAGGGTTCAGGCTTTGTTCGCTAGCTTAGCATGGAAATTAAGGTGAGTTTCACGGCCCCACTTTACGTTTTTACATTTCGGGGGAGACACATGCTTTATACTTATTTCATAAATTATCATGTTATACTAGTGTTAATTCATTTACATACTATACGATACGTAAAGTCCCGGGGAAACCATGAATGTGCGGGGCACAACGGGGGAAATGTGGATAGATCTATTGGGACTGACAGACCCCACCCGTCGGCTGGGAGCCGGGCGGGTGCATATTGTATCGGTCATAACGCTACCGGGGAATGGTAGTGCATAATCGTTTCGGGCAAAAATCATATATCGTTGTCTGTAATGGTTTCCGGTCGTAGTAGTATTATTCATGCGTCTAGCTAACGCTGTCATTTCTAACATAGTGATAACATGATGGCTTTCATTACTTAAACGTTTAACATAAAACCTGTGAACTCACCGACATTATTTGCTGACGTTTTTAGCATGTTTGTCTCAGGTCGTTGAGGTAGCAGCAGTCGATAGGCGCACGGAGTCTCACGGCGTCTAGGATTCACTTTCATGTTATTCAGTATTATCAAACGTTTTCTTAGTTTTACTTTTGAATCGTAATAACGTTTTATGCTTCCGCTGTGGTGGATAGATTTTTAAAATTTAATGGGTAGCTTACGTTGTTTTCGAATCATATAGTTGTCGTTTATTATAACCGTTGACTTGGATCCTGGTGTGTCACGCGCCTCGCGGTAAAACCCTGCACGTGGAATTAAAATAAATACACTATGCTGAATCGAGTTTATCCCCAAATCAAACATCACGAGCCCTAGATTCTGCAATAGTTTGATTCACACATCAATAACCCAATTAACCATAGGGCTATTGATGTGTGAATGCCGAAGGTTAAACCCCACTAAAAACATTACACTTACAATGCAGATTCGAGCTCGATTGATTGGTCAAACCAAAAGTCAAAAACACAATCGTGGATCAAGAACAGCGTGTAATTATGAAGAAATAGAGGTGGAGAAAGATGTAATGGTGAGTTGGGAATGCTCGTGAATGTTCAATTTATAGTATTAAGGCCTGGAACAATGATTTGGTAAGAGTTGACCCATCATTCAATGATATACGCGTATAAGGTTAATTGGGTATCAATTGATTGATAATCAACGTGTTGCTGAGTCATAATGGACCGGAAATCGTGTAGGGATGCCAAGAATATGCAAATCACGAGTTATTGTTGATGATTATGGCAAGTCGTGTGTCACAGTTGACTTTCCAAGTCAACTGTGACGATTTAAGCAATTGATATAATTATAACGTGCCTGATTTGAATCAAATATGATGGCTAGCCCAGATGGTAGTGTGTGTGTGTGTGTTGTTGGGCCGGTCTTGGGCGCGGGTTCGATTCCCGGCCCCAGCATCTATTTTTTGATAATTATTCAAGACATAATCCATATATATATATATATATAATATATATGTAGTATCAGGGTTTCAAGAATGCGACAAAATAATTAAATGCGAACAAAATACTAGAACTTGACGTTTTTTTATTAATAATGCCCGTAACGTACAAGTTTAAATGCGTAATGTTACAGTGTCCCCTACTTTTAGGAACTTCGTCCCGAAGATGGAGTTGGAGAGTCTGGTGGAAAAAGATGTGGATACTTTGACTTCATCTGGTCTTTACGTTCCCAAGTGAACTCTGGGCCTCGTTTAGATTCCCAACGAACTTTAACGATTGGAATGCGACTGCGCTTGAGTTTCTTGACTCCAGTATCAACAATCTCAACGGGTTTCTCGATAATGTGCATGCTTTCATCAATTTGCACATCCTCAAGAGGAACATGAAGGTTCTCATCCGCTAAGCATTTCTTGAGATTCGAAACATGGAAGGTCGGGTGAACATTGCTTAGCTCAGGTGGAAGATCAAGTTTGTAAGCCACTTTTCCAACTCTGTCAAGAATTTTGAAGGGGCCTACGTATCGAGGAGCTAGTTTTCCTTTTCTACCGAAACAAATTACTCCTTTCCAAGGGGATACCTTAAGTAGTACTAGGTCCCCAACTTGAAATTCCAAGGGTTTACGACGTTTATCAGCATAACTCTTCTGACGACTTTTAGCCTTGAGAAGATTATCCTGAATGAGTTGAATTTTGTCTGTGGTTTCCTGGATTAGTTCGGGTCCAGTGATACGAGCTTCACCAACCTCAGTCCAACAGACAGGTGAACGACATTTACGACCATAGAGTGCCTCGAAAGGAGCCATGTTAATGCTGGCGTGATAACTGTTGTTGTATGAAAACTCAACCAAAGGAAGATGAGAATCCCATGCGCCACCAAAATCGATGATACATGCCCTGAGCATATCCTCAAGTGTCTGGATGGTCCGTTAAGTCTGACCATCTGTTTGAGGGTGATAAGCAGTACTCAGGTTCAACTTGGTACCCAAAGCATCTTGTAGAGAATCCCAAAAGTGAGAGGTGAAACGACCATCGCGATCAGAGATAATGTCCAAAGGTATACCATGACGACATACGATTTCACTTACGTACATCTTTGCCAATCTTTCTACAGAATACATCTCACGAATAGGCAAGAAGTGGGCTGACTTTGTCAAACGATCGACAATTACCCAAATACTGTCAAAACCTTTGGGTGTACGAGGGAGTTTGGTGATGAAGTCCATAGCTATGCTCTCCCATTTCCATACAGGAATCTCTGGTTGTTCAAGCATACCAGATGGTCGTTGATGTTCAGCCTTGACCTTTGAACAAGTGAGGCATTTCGCAACGAAAAGAGCAATGTCTTTCTTCATACCAGGCCACCAATAAGAATAACGAAGATCTTGGTACATCTTGTCAGCTCCAGGAAGAATAGAATAACGAGACTTATGAGCCTCGTTCATGAGAAAAGTACGAAGATCATCACGATCAGGAATCCACAGTCAACTAAGGAAATAGAGAAGACCATCAGGTTTGGTTTCAAGTTGAGTTTCAGCACCACAAGACATTTCATCGTACATGTTACCTTGGGTGACTGATGTATGTTGAGCCTGGAGAATGCGATCCTGAAGATCAGTATGAACTCTCGCACATTGGAGTTTGATACGCTCTTTACGACTAAGTGCGTCAGCCACAACATTCGCCTTGCCAGGATGGTAGCGAATTTCGCAATCATAGTCGTTAAGTAATTCAACCCAACGTCGTTGCCTCATGTTAAGATTCTTCTGGTCGAAGACATGTTGGAGACTCTTGTGGTCTGTGAACACCACACATTTGGTCCCATAAAGATAATGTCTCCAAATCTTGAGAGCAAAGACAACAGCGCCCAATTCAAGATCATGGGTGGTATAATTCTTTTCGTGAGTCTTGAGCTGTCTAGACGCATAAGCATTAACCTTTCCTCGTTGCATGAGAACACAACCAAGACCTTGGTTCGATGCATCACAGTAGACCACGAAATCATCATTACCATCAGGTAGAGACAAGATAGGAGCTTCACAGAGCTTCAGCTTAAGAGTTTCAAATGCTTCCTCTTGCTTTGGTCCCCACTCATAGGGTTTACCCTTGTGAGTTAAGGTAGTGAGAGGAACAACGATCTTGGAGAAATTGGCGATGAATCGACGATAATAACCAGCCAAACCAAGGAAAGAACGGACTTCGGTTGGAGTTTTAGGAACACTCCAATTTTTCACAGCTTCGATCTTTGCGGGATCAACATGAATTCCGTTCATATCAATGACATGTCCCAAAAATTGAACTTCCTTAAGCCAAAATTCACATTTTGAGAACTTGGCATACAGTTGTTCTTTCTTTAGGAGACCCAAGATGGAGTGAAGATGTTGCTCGTGATCGGATTTTGATTTAGAGTAAATCAAAATATCATCAATGAAGACAATCACGAATTTGTCGAGCTAGGGTCTACAAACCCGATTCATCAAATCCATAAATACTGCGAGAGCGTTGGTCAATCCGAAAGGCATAACCATGAATTCAATGTGACCATAGCGTGTGCGAAAAGCTGTCTTGGGAATATCTTCATCGTGGACTCTAAGCTGATGATAACCAGAACGGAGATCAATCTTCGAGAAGTGGGTTGCTCCTTGAAGTTGATCGAAGAGATCGTCAATCCTAGGCAGTGGATAACGATTCTTGATGGTGAGTTTGTTGAGTTCACGGTATTCAATACACATTCTAAGAGAACCATCCTTCTTTTTAACGAACAAGACAGGGGCTCCCCATGGAGAACAACTAGGGCGAATGAACCCTTTATCAGAAAGTTCCTGTAATTGACTGGCAAGTTCTTGCATCTCAGAGGGTGCAAGGCGATAAGGAGCTTTGGCGACAGGATTAGCACCAGGAACAAGATCAATTCTAAATTCCACTTGTCGAGCAGGAGGCAAACCAGGTAAATCCTCTGGGAAGACTTCAGGATAGTCTCGAATAATAGGAATGTCTTGGATACTTTTGCCTTTGTCCTTCTTCTCTATCACGTTAGCTAAGAAGGCTGTATACCCCTTTCGTAAGTACTTTTGGGCAGTAGTACAAGACATAAGCTTAAGCTCTCCACAGGGTTTCTCACCATAGATCTTCAAAATCTCACCAGATTCGAGAGGAATGCGTATGACTTTCTCAAAGCACAGAATTTCGGCACGATGGGTTGACAACCAGTCCATGCCTACTATAACATCAAAACTTCCAAGATGCATGGGGATGAGATCGATAGAGAAGGTATGATCGTCGAGGTTCAACAAGCAGTTACGAATAATAGAGTCGATCGAAATAGACTTTCCATTAGCTACCTCTACCACTAAAGGTTCCTCTAGATTAGTGTGGGGTAAGTTAAGTAAAGGTTCAAACTTCAGTGACACAAATGACTTATCAGCTCCCGAATCAAATAATATGGATGCATAGTGGTTATTAATGAGGAACGTACCATTCACCACTTCGCTGTTGTCACGAGCTTGGTTAGCATTGAGATTGTAGGCGCGACCTCGAGCACCTTGGTTCTGGTTGCGGTTCTGGTTTTGGTTTTGGTTGTGGTTTTGGTTCTGGTTCTGGTTCTGGTTTCGATTAGGGCAATTGTTGATGTAGTGATCAGGGCTGCCACACTCGTAGCATTGACCATGAGCAGGCCTGTTGTTTTGTTGGTTGGGAGCTGGGTTGTTTCTGGCTGGGTTGTTTTGGTTGTTTTGGGCAGCAGGGGCTTGACAGGCGTTGGTGTAGTGTCCATACCGCTTACAGTTATTACACTGGCGGCACGGTCTACCAGGAAGATGATGGTATTGACAAGTGTTGCAAAGAGGGTGAGTCCCGCCATATGGCTTCTTGGCTGGGTTTTGGGCTGTAGGTGGAGTGGTAGCAACCATGTAGTTCCTAGCCTTGCGCTTTTTATTGCTTGAGGTCTCAGGCTTGACTTCAATTGCGGGCTGTGGAGTGTCTTTGGCAATCGTCTTCTTAGTGCACTTACGGAAGAGAGTACCGTTCTTCACGTGATTATCAGTAAGAGTGACCGCTAGACGTTTGGCCTCTTCCAAAGTTGCAGGATTTCTTCCCCAAACGGTGTCCTGGATTTGCATGGGTAGACCACCGATGTACTTCTCGATGGCTACCGGCAGGGGAGTAACTTTGTGAGGCAACAATAAGCTAAGCTCGTGAAAGCGGGTGTTGTAGGCAAGGTTTTCCCCACTATCTTGAGCTAGGGTGTGGAACTCATCTTTAAGCTTCTTAACCTCGTTGCGAGGAAAAAAATCTTCCTTCATGACCTCCTTGACTTGGTCCCATGTCATAGCAAGAGCAACTTCGGCCCCACGAGTGCGCTTTTCTTCATTCCACCAAGTGAGTGCTCTTTTGTGAAGAACACTCATGGCGTAACGAACCTTGAAGTTGTCGGGGCATTCACTGTTGATGAAGGTATTCTCAATACCCTCAAACCATTGGAGGAGTCCTGTAGCTCCTTCTTCACCACTAAACTTTGGAGGGTTACAAGAATTGAAGTGCTTAAGGGTGCAGGCTGGGAGACCATTTCCATTCCCGTTGTGGTTTCCATTTCCATTACCATTGCCGTTCCCGTTCCCGTTGCCGTTACCGTTCCCGTTGCCGTTCATTTTTGATGACTTGTGCTAGCAAATTGGGAACCAGAGTTGCGATTTGCTGCGCCATTTGTTGAGAAATGATCGCAGCCAGTTGGGCATCGACACCATTGTTGTTGTGGTTAGGACCTTGGTTATGGTTATGGTTGTCACCACCTTCTTCGTGGTTCTCACCATTGCTGTTGCGAGTGCTGCGACGTGGAGGCATGATCTGTAATAGACACAATGAAATGAATGAGATTATATAAGGAATGTAATCATTTATTCATTAATTAAAACGAATAAACGAAAACGTTGACTTATCAAAGATTCTAAATTCTAATAACATATGAAGACATGCTTTAGCCTATAAGTGAACACTCATCCCGAGAATTCCCAGGTAGGCATTCGGGTCCCTCGTCTGATTGGGATAAATGCGCAATGCCAGCCTAGACAGAAGACTCAGAATACAGGCGTTCACCCTTCCAGATTGCACGTGTTCGTTATTAAAATCTAGAACTTCGACGAGATCTCAAGGGGGTTCAGGTTAAACCTGAGGATTTTGTCCTATTAATCTAATGGTGGATCAGGATTGCAGCAGACGAATAAGAGTAGTCACATGTAGGCTTAGGGTTATATAAGGTATAGGATAAGGATAGGATTAGGGAAGCAATTAGGGTTACAAGTAAGAGAAGCAAGTACTGTTTAAGTCCCTAAGGTTATAGTCTAGATTATTTTCTAATAACCTAATTCCCTATAACCAAGGCTCTGATACCAATCTGTAACACCCCAACCGATGGCGGAAACATCGAGGTGTCACGTAAGAATGAGTATACAGTAGCACATGGTAACCAAATTTTAATTGAAATAAATTTAAATTGCAAATATCCAAAAATAGAAATACATAATGAGTTTTAATGTGGAAATCTAATACATCACAAAATCAAGCAAGCATAGACTTCATATTGTCTTCATGAAAATACTCTAGTCTTCACGCATCATTATTTCCTATTGAGCTGTAAAAATGGGGGGGGGGGGGTCAACTAGAAGTTGGTGAGAATACATAATCCATGTTAAGCAAATAGTTTAAGTATAAAAGTTTAGCAATTCATATGTCTATCGTAAGTTTAAGTCTACATGAATAAGCATAATATGTTGAATCGACATAATCAAACCTCCGACTAGTTTAGGTCCATCCCGTCATCTACGGTTCACCTTAGTAATATGTTGGAACGATAACAATCACCCACGCTACCTATGTAGGAGGTACGCGTATCCGGGTGGGGTTGTCAGTCCAATAGATCTATTATTGAGTATCGCCGGCTTGGCCATAGCTAATGATTATGTAATGTTGAAACTCGTTGAAACTCGTTGAAACTGTTGTTGACTAATTCATGAGGCAATAAAGTTTACAACTAGACATGCATGTTGAATTGCTTAAATAAAATGTTGCAAGTATAAAGCATCGCATAAACATGGTTACGTAAACTCACCTTGGTATAGTATTAGGTATTGAGGAATAGTATGAGTGTAGCCCAATAGATTGCCAAGTATTACCCTATGTATAAGGCAACAAATAAGTCTAAGTCTATCTAGTCTACAAGTATATTCTAGGGTTTCGATTTGGGGATATCCAATTGTTGAATTTATAATAAAATGTTTAAATAAATAAAGGGAAATTTGATAATTACATAAATGAAAGTCTTTTTATAAAGTTTGAATTTAGGATATTCACAATAATGTGTTTGAAGTATAAAAATAATTTTTATAAAATTATTTTCTTTAAATTAGATTATTAAATCTATTTATTACAAATTGCCAAAATTTAACTTTAATATTTAAAAATACTAAAATTAAAGAATTATTATTTTAAAATTTATATTTCTGTTCTAAATATTCAGAAATAAATTGTATAAAATTTTGGTGCAAAAATATCAAAAATTGAATTTATTATGATTTAATTATGATTAAAACTAACAAAAATTGATTAAAAATATTAAATAAATGATTTTTCAGAATTAAAAATCATTTCATAAAAGTTTATTATTATACAAACTCAGGATAATTTTTGTGGAAATTTATAAAATTGTTTTGATATTTTAATGGAATTTTATAAATATAATAGAATAAAACTGATTTAATTATTATATATATTAAATAAATTAATTTCAGAAAACTAAAAATTGTAGGTGGAACATTTATATCAGATTAGTTAAAAATAATATTTTTAGAATTTATAAAAGGGTTTTAATAATTAAAAACGAATTTATAAGATTAAATGTATAATATATAATTATATGAGGTTTGTTGTTTTAAAAATGAAAAAGGAAAAAAAAGAAACGCCACTGCCGGGACTCGAACCCGGGTGGCTCAGGAGGCAAGTATCAGTCACAACCACTTGGTCTAGACCAGTGGTTGTGATTATTTCTGTTTTAATTAAAATAAATACACTATGCTGAATCGAGTTTATCCCCAAATCAAACATCACGAGCCCTAGATTCTGCAATAGTTTGATTCACACATCAATAGCCCAATTAACCATAGGGCTATTGATGTGTGAATGCCGAAGGTTAAACCCCACTAAAAACATTACACTTACAATGCAGATTCGAGCTCGATTGATTGGTCAAACCAAAAGTCAAAAACACAATCGTGGATCAAGAACAGCGTGTAATTATGAAGAAATAGAGGTGGAGAAAGATGTAATGGCGAGTTGGGAATGCTCGTGAATGTTCAATTTATAGTATTAAGGCCTGGAACAATGATTTGGTAAGAGTTGACCCATCATTCAATGATATACGCGTATAAGGTTAATTGGGTATCAATTGATTGATAATCAACGTGTTGCTGAGTCATAATGGACCGGAAATCGTGTAGGGATGCCAAGAATATGCAAATCACGAGTTATTGTTGATGATTATGGCAAGTCGTGTGTCACAGTTGACTTTCCAAGTCAACTGTGACGATTTAAGCAATTGATATAATTATAACGTGCCTGATTTGAATCAAATATGATGGCTAGCCCAGATGGTAGTGTGTGTGTGTGTGTTGTTGGGCCGGTCTTGGGCGCGGGTTCGATTCCCGGCCCAAGCATCTATTTTTTGAAAATTATTCAAGACATAATCCATATATATATATATAATATATGTAGTATTAGGGTTTCAAGAATGCGACAAAATAATTAAATGCGAACAAAATACTAGAACTTGACGTTTTTTATTAATAATGCCCGTAACGTACAAGTTTAAATGCGTAATGTTACAGAAACCAGACTTGGCGTAGCCTACGCCAAAACTGGCGTAGGGTACGCCAACAGCAGGTCTTGCACAACGTTTTCCTTTTTTCAACGCAATATCTTTCATGCCATTCTTACCCACAATTCCCGACATTCTAGCAACTCATTTACTAACTCTCCCACCCATCATTCCACACATACCTTGATCAAGTCTCGGATCGAATACACGCCCCTACGAGCTTCCGGTTTGAGTTCAAGTACCTACTATACTTGATTCGCTCAAACCTTGTCTACACTAGTTACATTTACAAAGGACGTTGTCCACGTTAACTACCATGTGAATCCTCGACCCATAACCAAAACCATGTACTCCTTCAAGATTTCCCATTCTATGTGAACATAATTCAATATCATAGATGCGAGTTAAGTTCGGGAATCACTTACCTCATGTCCTCCAAGTTCATGCTTGTTTATTTGTTTCATCTTGACCCATTAGCTTCCAATGCTTGAGTCCATCATTCCTATCCTTTCATATCATCATATTCACATCATTGTTAGCATACATGATCATATCACACTAGCAACCATTCTCAACCAAATATCACATTGACTTTCATTAGTCAACTTCTATCATATCTAAAACATACATTCACAACCACATTTATTCTCACATCAAGTAATACCACTTATTATCATATATGTCTCATAGTTTTAACATGTTATGCGTCACATAGTGTTTCTAATCACACAATCAAGTTTGGGAGCCTAACCATGTTATTCTACACTATTGACTTGGCGGAAAGTCAACTTTCAACCATTCAAACTTTCTAGTTAGAAACATATATCTATATTAGTGTACTAGACCATATGAACTTCACCATAAAAATATTCTCATATATTTCGGAACACATACAACCATATGATCACAATGGTTGTCATATACGTTCATACATTTCCTCACATACATACTAGGGCCTTCATAATCTCCAACTAGCAACATAGCCCAAGAATACCTCATAACACTAAATCCCTATATGAATGCTCCCTAGAACACAATTCTCATGCTAACCCATTTTCAATTATATCTATTATCATACTACTTTCATACTTGTCCAATCTTGCATACAAATTCACACATTATAGGACACACATACAACCATAAGATCACTTAGGTGCATACGTACATACCTACATACAATCCATTATAATTCACACATGGTTTCCATCAAAACACATCCTTTATATTAATTTCCTACAATCATCATATTCCATTCATTCTCGTCAATTACTTGCACGCAAGTTCATCTAAGCATTTCATCGAACACATGGTGTGCGTACAACATTCTAAGCGATCAATGTACAATTATTTCATGCCTACTTTCATAGTTATAACATCAATCACCGTATTTCTTCCAAATATCTATTGTAATTCATACATAGATGTCAAACATAGCAAAATCTCTAATTCTTTCAACCTAGTTATCAACTTGACCAAAAGAATACGGGTCACACCAAAATGTCAAGACCCACTTCAACCACACATGAATCTCCATCAAACAACTACATTATATCAAGTTTACACACATACTAGTTCACATAGTGATTCCATACCGTATGAGTATCGATACACAATCATGACATGAAAGACATAGAGTTGTTGGGATTCATGCTAAAATCCCCATCATTCAAGAACTTCTAACAAAATTACCACCAATTGAGGATACTACAACTCACCTCATGCTTGTTATGACTAGATGATTAGAAATCTTCAAACATGCAACTAATTAGCTTCCAAATTGGCCTTGATTTGGCTGAATTGCACAATTTGTTCTTGAGAGAATTTTCTCCTCTCAAGGTGTCGACACACACACACACACACACTTTCCAGGAGATTCCTTTCTCCTACCCAACCCACTAGGTGATTAATTTGACAAATTTGCAATTTCGGCCCCTATGGTTTGACACCCATCTATTTTGTCTCCAATCTTATTTTCCTTCTAACTAATAGGCACTTTAACTAACTTAGATAAGTTAGTCATCTCATCTCATGCCATAACACATCAAAACCAATCTCCCTTACTATTTGTGCCTCTTTGAAAACCTATAAATATAAACCCTTTATTAACTATTTTCACGTTCACTATGTTTCATAACCTTGATGATTCTTTGAGTTCTTCATCATCCTCTCAAGAACTAAATTCATATCCTTTACCTTCTTGAACATGAACTGGACCTCTTTGATAGCCAAACTGTTGAAAACTTGATTGTTCGTTGCATTGAACTTGATTCTTAGTTATACATGAGGATTTAAATAACTACTTGAACATTTGATTATTCATACTTGAAAGCATGGAATATAAACTATTTGCTATAAACACACCTAGATTCATTAACCTTGTCTAGGGCAACTCTATTACAACTCACCTACTATACTTGATACTTGATGCATTTACAAACTTGCTTACATGTATGTATTATCAATTTGCAACTTATGTGATAAACCAAAAACAATTGTTACACTTAATCAAACAACTGGTAGAGGATGAAGTACTTGCTTAACAGTTAGTAGAGTACCAAATAACCTGCTTAACAATCGGTAGAGGTTCCTACTCACTGACTGGTAGAGGTCTTTTTCCTGCTCAACAGTTGGATACATTGTATACGATTCAATCACAAGGTTATTTTACATGTGTGTGTAGAGTCATAGAAAGGACACAAAACCCTAATGTAAGGTAAATTGGTGATTGCGGTCCGGAACGTAATCATGAATTTACAGGTACGTTAAGGTGGTGTGAAATTCTATCAAGGTTTTCGGTAGGTAACCAATTATAAACCCTAATTACTTGCTAGTTCATTTAGTCTAACTATAGTCAATCAACTCATACATTTTCTTTAGGATTCCTAACACGTAAGTTAGTGTTTTGGTAGATTCTTATTCTCCGTGCTATTTCAGATCAATCTAATCCAATCCTTAAAACCCATACATATCAATCCTCTTATCCAAATTATTCGGAACAGTTTATTCTGTTACCTATAAATTCATGTCGTGCCTTAACCCAAATTTTCCAAACCACAGTTTGCTTAATTTCTACCCAATCATCCTCAACCCTGTGTTTTTAATAACTTCGGGACGAAGTTCCCAAAAGTAGGGGAGATTGTAACATCGCTTATTTTCCCCAAAATTTTAAATAAAAAAAAAGATTTCCTTTTAGTTAAAACCTTGTCATATATTTTTCTTTATCCTATTTTCTTTTTATATGACAAAAATTATAATAGTAAAATGTTTTTCTATATATTAAAAAAAACAAAACATAAATTGGTTTTTTTTTGTTTGTTGTCATCGAAGGTAACAATATTAATAATAATTATAAACAACAATATTAATAACTAGCTGATTACCCCAGGAGTGTCTTGGGGTTGAAAAATCTAATATTACTTAATAAAAAAGGATAAAAGAAGTAAACAGTCTCAACCTCTTTTAATGTTAAAGAAAATTGTTCTAATGTTTATACTATCAAAAGGGGTTCTCATGCTGTGTTCCCAGCAGATTAAAAAATCTCAACCTCTTTTAATGCTAAGCATATTGTTATAGCACATGAACATAGGCAATTCATATATGTAATAGTAGGTTCAAAAACATATATATATATATATATATATATATATATATATATATACTATCATAACATGATTAGTGACTTGCCTATATATGATTAAGAAATTACCTAAATACATTGTGTTTTTTCTGCATGAACAAAAACTAAAAAACATTTTTTTTCGTTTTTGTATAGCACTATATATGGTGCTCGTTGGAAAGATAATAAAGCAATCGTTAATTTGGTGTAATTTTTTTTAAAAAAAAACGTCATACATAAAAGTTACTAACGTTTAAAAATTGTGAGCGGAAAATAAGAAAAAAATAAAGATAAAAATATTAATTAACATATTTGAAATTTTAAAATGATTAATAGTTCACTAAAATTTAAAAAATGTGAGAGGAAAATAAGGAAAAGATATTAATTAACATATTTGAAATTTTAAGATAATATAGACATAGATTTTATTTAAAAATACAAAATAAATAAATTTAAAAGAAAGCTTCACATGATGCCACATGGCATTGAGGCCTCCATTGAATGTCACCTCATACAAACTCAATTCTTTTATTATAAGTTATTGTATATTATAGATAATTATAAACATTATAAGTTATATATTATAGATAATTATAAATAAGCAGCAGTAGTAACTCTCTACGACAATAACAATAAGATTTCATTTTAGTAAAATTCTTTTTTTGTTCTTTTTTAAACAACAACGACCAAACCATGTTCCCGCCCAAAAAAAAGGGGGAAAATTGCCAAAGTGGCCTTTGACCGAGGCATTTTGCGAAAATAGCCCCCTCAGCCGACTCGGGAAAGACGGCTCCCGATTCCCGAGACACCTTAGCTGGCTTTGAAATTACTGAGGCGACTTTGACTGAACAGGAAAAATTCGTCTCCGTGGCGACTTTTTCCAAGGCGGCTTTGAAATTACCTTCATCAAACCTTACAACTTTCCGATCAATGACATTTTTATTTTTAAATCCTCCACTTTTCCAACCGAAGCCAACCGGCTTACGAATATATTGTCCGGTTCGATTATACTTGGATCGTTGTTACATCTGCGTACAACTACTTGGACCGTTGTTGCATCTGCGCGTGGGTTAACCCATGTAGAATGCATCGATGATCTGGTGGTCTACATTATTGGCAAGTTCGATTCTTTGTCTATGTAGAGCACATACACCATTCAAACAAGGTTCAAAGCAAGTAAATTTGGGAAGTAATTTCCCCTCCCCTAGTGCTAACTACTGTGGGTGACGTCTACAATGGATAGGTCTCGGTCGACGACGTGTGCAACGAGTTTGTGTATTTTTCGTGTAATAGTTCAGTTTTTGTAATTGTTGTTGTGTTAAAAATTGTAATATTGTAATATTTGGATTAATAATAACATTAATATTTATAAAAACATAAATAATTGTAATATTGTAATATTTGAAAAAGTCGTCTCCGTGGCGACTTTTGGAGATATAAAAGTACAAAGTCGTCTGCCGAGTTTAAAGTCGCTTCCCGAAATTTAAAGTCGCCTCGGTAATTCAAAGTCCCCTTGGTTATTTAACGTCGCCTCGGTAATTTCAAAGCCGCCTTGGGAAAAGTCGCCACGGAGACGACTTTTTCCTGTTCAGTCAAAGTCGCCTCGGTAATTTCAAAGACGGCTCGGGTGTCTCGGGAATCGGGAGCCGTCTTTCCCGAGTCGGCTGAGGGGGCTATTTTCGCAAAACGCCTCGGTCAAAGGCCACTTTGGCAATTTTCCCAAAAAAAAAATACCTGCAACTCCGGCGATAATCTCGGCCATCGAACCCACCAACTATGGAAACTCCATTACTCCACTTTTGACCTGATTTAAAACCTCATACGCGTTCCAATCTATAAACCGACACTTTCCTTGTGTTCGGATCTAATTATTACGTGTTAAAACGCTGTAAATCTTGATGCATAAATCTCGGTTGTTGACTAGAAAAGTCAAACGCGTCGCATTTAAATGTTTGTGTATAAATACACCCATGTCTCGCCACAGAAAACCGACACAAACTTAATACCCATGCCCGACATTCACATCTAATCCTCCCTGCTGTGCAAATTTTTACTCGTCGGCGTCGAAGTGTTTGGACCGTGCCATCTTCCTCTTCACTCCATCAACGGAAACCTTCACCATCGCCGCAGCGCCACCCCCGGTCCAACCACAACACCATCGCCGCCAAAACAATAACCCATCACCAACAACCTCGTCTGTCGTCTATCCCCGGTTTCAAGTCCTACCGGTTTGTTGGATAAACCACACCCGACAACCACCACCATTAGGAAACTCGCATGCCATTTAGTTTAGTCCCGCCTATGCAGCCATACACTACCGGGAACTTCTATTATTATCATACATTGACTCGTCAGACTATTAAGGTAATGATCACACCCTGTGTCTCTATTTCGTATGCTTTAAGTCGTTAGAATCGCGATTTGTTCCGGCGACTAAAGGACCACTAAATCTAAAATTGGTTTCAAAGAAAAATGAACATACTATTTGCTTCAATACAAAAGTAAGGTTTTGGTGTTTGTCATAGTCAAGTGTGTATGTAGTATGCAGGAATGTGTGTGTTTTGAGTTTTAAAATGGTTGCTTTTGTTTTGAGTTTTAATAATCTAATCCTAATATATCTTTGCAACTAATAACTAAAATTATAAGTCAAATTTTAATCTCTTTTTGACCACTAGTGTGTTGGTCATATCCACCAATTAAGCACAAAATGAAGTTTCATTTATGCATAATATATTATATATACAAAACATGGTGTTAGGAATTAACCAATACATTAGTAATTAGAACAAATTCTTTTAAAGCATATTAATAATTAAATGGTTATTTGTTGTGTTATATTTTTCTAAGTGCAAATAAAATCCGGAAATCCTAAACTACCACCTCTTTTTTTAACCCGTTATAAAGAGTCGTAAAGTTCTTTGCCGCCGGACAATCATTGAGTCCACAAATCCTATAGTGAAATTGATGTTGAATATATTTATATGCCTAGGTTATCTTAAATTCAAAGTGCGTCGTTAGAAATTCTTGTCAAGCTGCTCTACGCGTTTAAGGTACAAGCATAAAACATTGATTCAAATCATAATAATCAAGGTGAGTTTACATAGCCCATTTTTCCATTCACTATTTTGGGGTGAAACATGTTACAACATTCAATTTACAATTCAATCATAAGTGTCTATGT
Source organism: Ambrosia trifida (assembly GCA_028751855.1). NCBI lineage: Eukaryota > Viridiplantae > Streptophyta > Magnoliopsida > Asterales > Asteraceae > Ambrosia > Ambrosia trifida. Next base: position 15,412,891 of record CM054133.1, on the reverse strand, counting down.
GTTATTCTATGTTGCATTATGTCTTAAACATTACTAGGGTAAGCACAATTATTCTAGCATAATCATTAACATTGATCAGCCGACGATATACAATGATAGATCTATTGGATTGACAACCCCACCCGGATACGTGTACCTCCTACATAGGTAGCGTGGGTGATTATTATCGAACATATAACAAAATTGAGTGAACCATATGCGTATGGGATGGACCACAATATTCTAGTCACAAGGTTTGATTATGCACTCGATTTACCTAATAGTTTTGTTTTCACATATGGACTAGACTTACCATGGCATTCGAATTGTACAAGTTTTTATTCAATATTCAAACCTATGTAAATCTCACCAACTTTTGTTGACCCAAAATATTTTCAAACTTAACATGTTTAAGGTTATAGCTTGCTTGAAGATTAGAGTTAATGCTTGAAGATATACAGCTAGTATTTTTTTTTTCTACTTTGATGTACAAATTCATTTAGAACAATTGTATGTAATTTATGTAACCAGTTAATGAAAATTATTATTTACCATGAGCTACTGAACAATCATTCATAAGTGACACCTCGATGTTTCCGTAATCGGTTGGGGTGTTACAATTGTATCGGTGGCACCATAATCAAATATCCACGAGTCTTTGTTTTGGTCATTTTTTGTTGCCATGTTATCTTTCCCAACATTACAAGGTTTTTTTGACTCCTTTTTTTTTATCTAAGTTAGGAGTGCGAGGGGTGTTGTCGGTATTTTCTAAAACTTGTGACTCATTTAATAAATCAAGAATTTGGGGGCAAAAAATCGAGGGTTCAAAAGTGTTATATTGGGAGTTTTGGGTTTAAAATTGGAAGATTTAGAAAGAGGAGGGTTTGAGATTAAATATTCAAACACAATACCTGCTAAACTTCCTGGCTCCTCTTCTTTTACCGCCGCAAAACAACACTTTCCTCCATGATTCCCTTTTTTTTGGAGCTTTCTTGATCTCCGGCTGTTCTTGAGGAGTTTCCGCTGCCACCGCCGCTGCTGGTAGTCCACGGATTGCCCACGGCTGCAACAACCTTACCTCCTTTCCCTTTTTTATGTCCATCAGCCCACCAGTCTGGTTAACCTACGAGTTTGAAGCATTGTTCTTTCGTATGCTTGGTCATACCACAGTGCTCACATTTCAGATGGCTTTTATCTATCCAGGATGATGACAGATTGGGCTTCTGTTCTTACCGGCGACCTTTAGAGACAAGCCATATCCTGATGGAATCATCGGTGGAGTTCAACCCAATCGCCGTCCCTTGTTGTATGTTTCCGAAAATACTTTGATGTGCTATTTCTTTTCGGACAGCCGCATAGGCGGCCTCGGCAGACGGTAAGGGTTTCCACCGGAGTATCTCCCTTTGAAGGGAATCGTATTTTCTATAAAGGGCATTAAGAAACTAAAACAATTTGTTTTCTGACCTGAGTTTGTTGTACGTGACGATGTCGGTAGAACATTTCATCGGGTTTGGATCTCGCCTTTTGATTTCTCCCCATATACCCTGCATCACAATCCAGAATTCTTCTAACGGTAAGCGATTTTGCTTGAACTCATTTGCTTTGACATGAGGTCAAAAGTTTGAAGTTTGTCTTTGCCACTGCTATATGTAACTATGAGTGCGTCCCATAGCGTTTTCGCTGTTGGGAACTCCGTAAGGTTACTAGCAAGGTTCGGTTCGATATTTTGAATCAGCCAAGAAAAGACGATCAAGTCATCTTGTTCCCACTGATCATCCATAGGTTCTGGTAGGTTTCTGTGTAAGATGGTTTAATAGGGCTTTCGATTTCCCCCCTATGGTGACTCGTATCATCCGAGCCCATAGAGGGTAGTTTTGGCTTGTGAGATTAAGGCTAATTTTTAGGCTGTCGAATGGATTTGGTTTTGGGTTCTGGGTTTGAGTTTGGACTCCATTTTTTAGGAGATTGGCTAGTTGGATGGCTAGGTTGTTGTTGTCTTCTTCTGACATTGTGTTTGGCAAATGATGAGCAAAGAAAGTTTATGGATCATAAACACTGCTCTGATACCATGTGGAACATGATGATAATTAGAGGTACGAAGAGAAAAGTTACTGAGAAAGTATTTTTGTATTTTCTTGTATGTCTTTATAGATCCAGGGTGTCGATTGGTATTTCACTGCCGAGAATGGCGACCTTGTGGCGTCATAGACTTGTCTCCATTGAACCCATAAATCAGTTACTGTTGGGATGACCAAAAGGAACCAAGGCATGGTCGGGATGACCAGAAGGAACCAAGGTATGGTCGGGATAACCAAAAGGAAGTAAGTTGTGTTTAGGATGATCAAACGAAGGCACGAGTTTGAATAGATATGAGGATGAAGACAAGCCTATGATTAAAGTTATGGGAAAAGGGGAAGATAACGAAGGCAAAATGGATATGTACGAGTGAATGATGTTTGCAAACATTTAGAAGATAACCCGAACCCAAGGAAAATTATGGTGGGGCACTCGAAATCAATACTTGGTACGTTCGCCATCCTTGAAACTTTTGGATTTTTTCAAATCAAGAATTGTACGTAATTGACAAGGAAAAGGATGAAGTTATATTTTTTTGTCGACAGTGTTCGTTGTGTGAATGAAGAAGTACACTAATCTGTGAAGGATCAAATCAAAGAAAAAAAGGTTGGCGTGATACAAAATAAATTCAAACATTGTCAGAAATCTAGTAATAAGTATGTGAAGATCGGATTGTGTGAGGCGATCAAACTTGAACAACATATTATATGAGCCATCCTCATAGAGGAATCACGATATATGATTAGACTGTAAAGGGATTAATCACAAATTCCATGCGAAAGCTTTCAAGAATCCATGCAATGCGAAGATATCGTCAGACTGCGGAGGCAACCACAAAGTTGAAGATTCAAGTTGTGTAAAATCAAGATTCTTTTGTGAAGTAGATTAAAGTTGAAGGGAGATTGGTTTTGATGATGCATGGTTGTGAAGCAAATAACAATAGTGAATTCATGGAAAAATATTGGTGCATTGAGTGCAGAGAAGGAATATACAAGTGCTATGAATGTAAAAACATGCGCTAAATGAAGAGATTTGTGCTGCGAATATAGAAAGGGATGATGCAATGAGTTCATGAAAAACAAGGGTAGTGAATGCTGGTAAAGATGCATAAAATGTAGGAAAGAATGATGCAGTGGGTGCAAAAGAGAAGTCGAACACAAGTAGTAGATTAAATTCAAATCAAATATTGTTGAGAGATTAAACAAAGGTTTGTGTGATATGGACTCGTATGAAAGAAAGTAGTCGATTTTGTTGGACATATGGTATGTCCGATGTAATTAAAAGTTGAGATCAACGTAACCCGACCCGGTACGATCCGAAGAGTTACACGTTGGTACACGAATTAGATAAGTTCATATATAGGTGGATTATTATTTGTGAAAATAATAATAGTATTGAACTTGAGGGACTTAATATTAATTGGATTAATATTAAGGAATATTATAGTAATATGCAAGGGGGCTTAGTGTAAGATTGTGTTTTATAAAAAGGGGATTAAGGGGTAAACCCTAATCACACTTTTATAACAAATCACAAACCCCTTGCCTCCTTACTCTTATTTGCGGCCGCCACCCAAGGAAGAGGGCCGCCGCCCTCTGCAGCCTTGTTTCGGCCGATAACCACCACAAGCCGCTGCCTCCCTCTTGCAAAGTGTTGCTTCCTGGTTGGTTCGTGCTCGGTTGTGAACTTCCTATTAGCGAGGATTCGTTGTAACCCGCGTGTTACAATTCCGGTGTAGTCGTCAAAGGTTGATTACTAAACCCCCTATGGTTGTTTATTATTTATTTGTTTATACGCGTTTAAATGAGATTCTGATTGGGAATATTTTATTAATCGGATTAATAAAATGACATATATATTTATATATATGAATCGGCACACATATATTGTATATATTATCCGTTTTTGATAAATATATAAACCGCTTTCGCTTCGTATACAATACCATGATTCCCAACATATTTATGAGGAATCATTGAAACAAAGGAAACACGTGTGACATGGAAAAGACACGTTAAAGACCAAGTGGTGTTATGCGAAGCAAAACATGTGATGTGAAGAAAAGTTTGCAAGAAGCAAATCCAGTTGAAGAATCAATAAGAAGAACCATGTGGAGCGACGGATACCGGGAGACTCAAGAAGATAGAATTGCTCGGAGTTCAAGACCTACAACATCTCACAGATGTTCTTAATCATGTTCATGATTAAGAAGGAGAATAAAAGATGTTAATCCATCACATCTAAGTCCCTGAGTCCAACTAAATTAGCCTTAAAATGTTTTAGATTTGGAAAACCTTGGTTGATTGAAATTCACAGTTTCAGGATAAAGTTAAAAAAATAGGATGGGTTAAAATAATATCAACCCATTTTACAAGAGATATTTTTCTAATTCTTAACTACATTATATACGTACTTTTATATCATATGATATGCATAATATAGGGAAAATTTCCAAGATATATAAGCACTTGATCAAACAAAATTACCTAAATAGAAAAAAGCCGTCTAAACCGACAAATTTTGGGGCTAAGCCACCGTTTTTACCCAAAAATTTGTCGGATTATTCGGGGTTTGTCTATTTTAATACCAAAGTGTTCAAGTATGTTTATTTTGGTAATTTTAATACCAAAGTGTTCAACTATGTCTATTTTAATACAATTTTTTCTCTTACCTCCAACAAAAATATCTATAAAGTATTGAGTGAAAATTGTGTCAAAGTTACATTATGAACATGAACTTGCTTTGTTCGCGTCTTCTTTTATTCATGTCAAAATATCAACCTAACATGGAAATAATTTAAAGCATGTAATTTAAACTCGACATCCGTAAAGTATTTATTTAAATTGTTCGCTCATGTTGATAACTCATAACATTTGGTCACTTATAAGTTGATTGTAATAAAGTTGTAATGCCCAAACCTAATATTCTGTTAAAATATTTTGTTAAAATAAGTTGATTGTAACTCATAACAATAATGACTCTTAAACAAAATCAATTACTCTGACTCAAATGAAAATTTCGCAATTTGTGTGGTCTATTCATTTTTATTTTTTAAAGATCAACTTTATTAAACGCCAACCAGTAAAACGGCCCACCTGTTTCGAGAAGAAACACGAGGACCAAATAACCAATTACATCATGTTAAAGTGCATCCAACTATCCCATTCTAAACGTCTATATTTACTCCTATTCTTAAACCAAAGATAACCGATAGCTTTAATTGATGAAATCATGTCAACCACCGATCCACTTTGAGCCGAGAAAATCTTTTCATTCCTTGTCTTCCATATCATCCAGCACGCTATAATAATCAACCCATAAATCACTTGTTTCTTTAGTCTTTAAAGTTTAGCATGTTTATTAATAACCAATAGATCTATAACCGTGAAGGTGAATATAGGAGGAATTTCCCACCAATGCGCGAGCGCTTGCCACACCTCCCCCGCCACCCTCAATTCAGTAAATAAATGATCCACTGTTTCCTCAAACTCCCCACAAAACAGCAGCTTTGATATTCGACCACAACGTTTCTTCACTTTAACGCCATCCTAGTCGGTAATATTTCTAACATAGCGCGCCACATAAAGATATTACACTTACTAGGAACCCATTTACTCCATTTAAAAATCATTGCAGCCGGTTGAACCTCATCTTCGATAATCAGGTTTTTAACTGCAGCAACCGAAAACGCTTCTGACCTGTTACCCAGCCAGCACCAAGAATCTTTGCCTGCCCTAAGCCGAATCTGATCTAGCATGATGCAGCAGTCCCGCAGCTCCTGCAATGCAGCTCAACTCCACTCCTCGGACGCTGCTTCCAATTCCAACATAAGCGATCCCCATCCATCTCAGCTACAATTCCATCTGCAACCTTGCATCTCTTGTCAACTTCCAAAGCGAACACTAAAGGAAACGTTATTTTAAATGGTTCCATGCCGACCCAAATATCGAGCCAAAATCTCACATCTTTACCATCTCCAATCTCACCTTTAATCCTATCGGAAATGCGTTGACCCCCCTGTTTCCATTGCTTCTCAAAACGAGCCAACGTATTCCAATTTGGGGCTAAACGCTTATTAGATGGAATCGCCTCCCATTGCCTACTGCTACCATGTATAGCCTCTATAACCCTCCTCCACATAGCGTTTTTTTATCTCTAAACCTCCATATTCACTTTGATAAAAGCAAGTTATTGCACCATTCCAACCGTGATAATCCTAATCCGCCTTGTTTTTTTCGCCGAGTAACATCTAACCAAGCAACCCAATGTATTTTTTTATTTGAATCATCACCTCCCCAAAGAAGCCTTTTAATCATAGATTTAACAATCCCAATGACCTTGGCCGGAGCTTTGAATAATGAGAAATAGTACGTCGGGATACTCTCCAACACCGATTTAATTAGTGTTACCCTTCCTCCTATAGAAAGAGCCGATGTTTTCCAATTAGATAAGTGCTTTCTAACCATTTGCATCACCGCATCCCAATTGCTAATTCTATTCATGTTAGCTCCTACCTTCACTCCCAAATAAACAAATGGTGTGCTCCCAACCTTGCAACCCAAAACTTTAGCCATAACATCCAAATCATTAATCGCCATCCCTAATCCGAAGATACTCGATATAGAGAAATTGATTTTCAACCCGGAACAAATGTTGAAAACCGGTAATAATCTACTAATAACTTTAAAATTATCCAATCTCCTAAGACCAAAGCATCTTCTGTAACAACCCGGACTTAAGGCCCAAAATTTTTCGCGACTAATAATTAGAATGACGAAGAAATAATAAATACTAATGTTAAAAGATAAGAATAATTATTACATGCGAGTACTAGTTACGAACTTGAACCCGAATAATTATTTAAAGAATATTATTATCCGGAAAATACCCATTACGCGACCAAACTGATACCCGATAACGAACTCGGGCCCAAACCCAAGGTGGCGAGTCACCAATGGAGGAAACGTGTCCTCCCCTTGTAGTGACAGCACACCTACTAAACCATTTGCAAACAAATGGTTTTCTAGAAACCATTAAACCACTCCCACTATAAAATCCCCAACCCACTCTTTCCCTTTTCTCCGTTGAAACAACACCCACACAAAACCACCGAAAAGCAGAGAGGGAGGAGCTCCGGCAATGATTCAACCCACTCATCCCTTCCTCTTGATGGAAACCCACACACACACACACAACCGATAGAGAGAGAGAGAGACAGAGAGAGACAGAGGGACAGTGAACGAGAGAGAGAGTGAGAGATAAAGCCGAGAGAAAGAAAGCTGAAGAAAGGAAGGAGAAGGATGAGGATGGCCTCTAGCCAGCCCCCACCCCGACGACAGCGGAAGATGACGACGGTAGATTTGGTGGTGGTTGGAAGCAGGACAGACGAGCGACGATGGCAACGATGGTTTAGGGTTCTTATTCTGATTTAGAGATTTGGTGTGGGCATGATGATGGAGAAAGAAGGTGGTCACAGTGGTGAGGTGGTTATTACAGAAAGGGGTATGGTGGTGATGACCAATGGAATAACAATGATGAAGGATTAAGATAGTCTTATGGTAATGGTTGTTCAGTCATGGTTCATAAGTCAGTTACAGTAGGGATGGATTGGGATCTGGTGATGATGAAGTGGTGGTTGTTGTGGTGGCGTATGGTGGAGTTTGGCGGCAGTAGGGATGGATTGGGATCTGGACGATGGTATATTTAGAATCCAGCAAATCTAGACTTGAAGTTTAAGAGGAGGAGTTGACATGGTCAACTGACCAATCAACATAATCAAACCATAGACCAAGCGATAGGTATAACCGAGTCCGAGAATTATTTATAGTTTCTTATTATATATAGTTATCATCATTCGTGAGCGACACGTGTGGGACTCGACTTGGATAACATATTGGACTTGAACCGTCTATATACACTAGATAACGAATTGTTATTTTAATATATAATGAACTAATAAGAGTATGTGAAAGGACGACGACTGTATATGAGTAGTTTGGTTATATTGATAAATAAGATATATGATATTAGCAAGACGACCAAGGCATTGAACGAAATGGATTTGTGGAGCGTTGGACCTTAGATGAATCCTAAGCAGTCAATATCGGTGGGATATCGGTGGGATATTAGTGGGATATCAGTTATCGGACCCTCACCGATATTCGGCATCAAATATCGGTACCGATATTGTCGGTGATATTTGCCGATATCCCACCGATATTTTCATTCTCAAATATCGGTTATAGCGCCGCATTTTCAGGTTTTGCTTTTTTATAGGCCAAATTACAATAAAAGCCAATAATAATCATTTTTTTTTTGGAGTAAGCCTATAAATATTAAGAGCCCAACTACCCAAAAACACTTCCAAAACCCTAAACTGGACAGATTTGTCTCTCCTTCATCTTCTACCATTCGTCTGTGATTGTCATCAAATCTGTAAGTATTATATATTATTATGTTTTAGGTCATATGTTGGTAACATTTCAAATATTGACACTTTGGAGTCTTGACTTTTAATATTACTATTAGTAATTTAGTATTATATATGACTATGTTTAGGTTTTATATTATGTTAATATACAAATATTAAAATTCTACATGATATTAAAATTACTGATATCCCATCGATATCCCACCGCGATAACCTATATATCAAATATCGGCCCTTGACCGATATTCGATTTCCCACCGCATTAACTGCTTAGGATGAATCACTTGGATATAAAACATGATGTGTAATTTGGACGCTTTGACAAACTAAATAAGACATAGGAAGGACTACTAGGACAATGGGACTTGCGACATGATTAATCGGGACTATTGTGACACTAGACAATAAGCACGACAGGTAACTTATGAGTAAATAAGGATTCTTGAAACTGTGGCAACGTGGACAAATCATTACATAAATGGACGTGTGTTTTATGGTAACATCAAAACATATAAATATGAGACATTAGACACAATGTAGTATCAATATACGTTAGATATCACTTGGATAATAAAGGCTAAGAATCAATGATAAGTACGACTAATTATGATTAAGCAAAGGTCCTTGGTGCCCATACGTGTAACCACGAGATTGGTTACGCACACTAATGTTTATAAATACTGAGTAGGATCTTGCCAGTGTACGATAGATGGAATCTTGACTTATGATTCTATGTGGACGTGTGACACGCAGCCAAGGTGAGTTCGTGTGTTTCCCCTTTTTTGTTTTAAATGTTTTGGGGTGAACATATGTTGTACGTGTAAACTGTTTTGTGTATAAACTTACTTGATGTGACAAGGGCTCCCGAAACCAGATGCACACTCATTAACCTAAGGGAGTTGGGCCACTTAATATATGGGTAGTACTACTTGGGGAATCCCCCACGCACAGAAGATCCGGAAGCCCGGAAAATCCTCCACTAAGGTCTGCGGACCGTTGTGGCATATATTCTGCCGTGGGGAATCCATAATGGGAGTATATGGATTCAGTGTTAGGATTGAGGTGTGATACTTGTACATCACTATGTTTAGAACTGTGTAAACTTGTTTTTGAGCTATTAAACTGTTTTGGATTTACTTAAACAACTTACACAGACTCACAAGCATAATTGCTGACCCAAACTCTTTTTAAGCATGTGTTCAGGTACTGCATTCGGAAGATTATGAAGCATTCGGATTATGTTCATATGGTGCAGATTATAGGTGATGTTTGCTAGATGACTTTGATAGAAGATTCAGCTATAAGGGTTGCAGAATAGAGCATTAAAGATAAGCGTTGGTAGGAAGTATGGAACGATTAGTGGATTACACTCCTCAACTGATTCGACGACCGTCGCGTTTCGTCCCTGCATAGATATTAGACTGTTTATTTAAGTTGTGTATTTTATTTTTGGATTAGAAATTGTATAAAACAATAAATATTAGTTGTCGTTGCTTCCGTTGTGCAAGTCTGTTACCAAATTGTCATTTCGACCAGGCCCCTCCGGGTCGTGTTGTTATAGTTGGTATCAGAGCAACGGTTGTGGCGAAATACGATATCACCAGATATCCTATACCACACCAAGACAACTTAGAGAACTTAGAGTTTAAGGCTCTAAGACTACCTAGCTAGGAAATGCCATGAAATTACATAAGAATGACCAGAGTAAGAAACGGAATAAGTTAGAACCAGAAGTACCTGAACACACTAGAATGCTTACTGGGACCTAGAACTAGTGTGACTAGTATACGAGCTTTGTTTGATACATGAATAATGGCTACGACGGAGATTACTAGAATAATTCCGTGAGGTAAATTGACGATAACACTTGACGTCATGTAATTGTGAATTTACAGGCACGAAAAAGTTCTATGAAATCCGAGGAGTCGTCAAGATCAGAAGTGTCAACCAGGATAACTATAGACTTATGTGAGGAAAACGGGCTAAGTTAGAATTATAAGCAAATACGTGATACACTTGCGTGATTCAAGTATAGGTTTTGATCTTGACATTCTTAATACGACTAGGCGTGTTATGATAATATATACATGTGTGATTATATTTAAACTTTTCGTACTCATGGTACTAGTTATGAATGACGAACTTCATGACACAAATGACAATTTTGTCTTAAAATTATATATAATTGTAGCTAATTTCTAACGAATAACCTTATATTATATGACTAACCCTTTTCTTGACTAAGTTATGAGATAGATAAAGAGCCCAAGACAAAGCAATGTGACCAAAAAGAATAAAGGACACTCGGACCAAAACCGGAATGACACAGTAAAATGGTCGCGAAGGCGCACTTTACCAATATCTAACCGATAAGTAATATATTATATCCCTTGACATAACACTTATTTCACCGTCCATGTTCAGGTTTGATCATATCATTAAGTTTTGAGCTGCATCACTCATTTAGTAGTACTAGAGTTGAGGAAATAAACCTCCAAAATATAGTTATTTGAACCCTTAGCTCGGACTTGATTTATACCAATCTCCGCAAATATAAGTAAATATAGCATGTTAGAATTGTGATCATGTAGTAGGACTTGGAATTGATTCCTACGTATCAAACGAAATGCCGATAAACCATAATTGGAGGGTGTATGAACACCATGAATACCACATCTGGCGAACCAAAGAAACTAGGATTGAACGCTAATTGAGGAATTTATAAGGTTGATACATGTCCTGTCACTTTAAGTACCCTATGTTGTCTCTAGATTAGTGACAAAAACCTTCGGATTAGTTTCGTAACCTTTTAAGCATAGTGACGAGTCATCCGTATGAAACATACTAAATTTTAAGAGAATAAGTAGATCCAAACGGGGGAGCGAAACCAACTAATATGTCAACCATATAAAATACGTGTCACGTTCATAGCGAAAATTCTATGATTTGACTAAAATCACTATAGTTTATAATTTGTTCCTGTAAAACAAGTCCCAAGACTCACGAGGAATGTCATGAAACCACTTATATGTTTGAGATCGACCTTTTATATTTAGAAGACCAACTTTCTTACACCTACAGTTAGTGTAATACCACGCCCCACATCTCGTAGTACAAAATATAGTAAGAAACTGTCCACAATACCTGTAAGCACCAAAGTTATTGACAAAGGGAGTTTAGAATTAATACCAATATTAGGCATTAAAACTTATGTGGATAAGTACAACTCTAAAGAACATAGTCTTATATGAAGATCCCTATTTCAATAAGTTAATCTACACTAAAGAATAGGTTTTAAGGACTAGTAACTTTCGGAATACACATAGAATTTTTCGACCAGGTATGTTTACAAATATATTTTCTATCAAGTTTTTGGGGAGGTATTTAGTATCTTTACGAGGTATCACTCGTGTGGTGGGTTAGCTGTGGTACATCCTATATATAAACACCAGTGGTACATCAAAAATGAAACTGAGAATCAAACCAAGAACCAAAACACTAGTTTGTCAATAGTTTGAATCATTTGTTTTAAAACCTAAACATAGCATCAAGATTAGTATGGAGCCGCTTAAACTACGAATGGGTTTAAGAATATAGTTAGGTACACACGAGTGTGTAGACTCGAACATTGAATCCGAGTATAGAGTATACTGGATATGTTCAATGGATAGCTCGAAAGTAATTCCAAGGACGGAATTCCATTAACGGGGGAGAATGTAACAACCCGGACCTAAGGCCCAAAATTTTTCAAGACTAATACTTAGAATGACGAATTAAATAATAAATACTAATGTCCAAAGATAAGAATAATTATTACACGCGAGTACTAGTTACGAACTTGAACCCGGATAATTATTTAAAGAATATTATTATCTGGAAAATACCCGTTACACGACCAAACTGATACCCAATAACGAACTTGAACCCGAACCCAAGGTGGTGAGTCACCAAGGGAAGATACTTGTCCTCCCATGATGACAACACACCTACTAAACCATTTGCAAACAAATGGTTTTCTAGAAACCATTAAAACACTCTCACTATAAAATCCCCAACCCACTCTTTCCCTTTATTCTGTTGAAACAACACCCACACAAAACTACCGAAAAGAAGAGAGGGAGGAACTCCGGCCACTGATTCTGGCGGAGCTCCGGCAACGATTCAACCCACTCATCTCCTCCTCTTGATGGAAACCCACACACATACACAACCGATAGAGACAGAGGGGGGGGACAACGAACGAGAGAGAGTGAGAGAGAGAGTGAGAGATAAATCAGAGAGGAAGAAAGCTGAAGAAAGGAAGGAGAAGGACAACGGTGGCCTCTGGACAGCCACCACCCCGACGACAGCGGAAGATGACAGCAACAAATCTGGTGGTGGTTGGAAGCAGGACAGACGAGCGATGATGGCAGCGATGGTTTAGGGTTCTTGTTCTGATTTAGGGATTTGGTGTAGGCATGATGATGGAGAAAGAAGGTGGTCATAGTGGTGAGGTGGTTATTACAGAAAGGGGTATGGTGGCGGAGTTTGATGTTTTCAGGGGTGGTCTCGTCTGGTTCGAGTAGGATGGATGGTGGCTGCGGAAACGATGGTGTTGTAGGTAGTGATTACCGATGGAATAACAATGATGAGGGATTAAGATAGTCTTATGGTAATGTTTGTTCAGTCACGATTTAGAAGTCAGTTACAGTAGGGATGGATTGGGATCTGGTGATGATGAAGTGGTGGTTGCTGTGGTGGCGTATGGTGGAGTTTGGCGGCAGGAAGGGGACGGTGGTATATTAAGAATCCAGCAAATCTAGACTTGAAGTTTAAGAGGAGGAGTTGACATGGTCAACTGACCAGTCAACATAATCAAACCATAGACCAAGCGAGAGGTATAACCGAGTCTGAGAATTATTTATAGTTTCTTATTATATATAGTTATCATCATTCTTGAGCGATACGTATGGGACTCGACTTGGATAACATATTGGACTTGAACCGTCTATATAGACTAGATAACGAATTGTTATTTTAATATATAATGAACTAATAAGAGTATGTGAAAGGACGATGACTGTATATGAGTAGTTTGGTTATATTGATAAATAAGATACATGATATTAGCAAGACGACCAAGGCATTGAACGAAATGGATTTATGGAGTGTGGACCTTCGATGAATCACTTGGATATAAAACATGATGTGTAATTTGGACGCTTTGACAAACTAATTAAGACATAGGATGGACTACTAGGACAATGGGACTTGCGACATGATTAATCGGGATTGTTGTGACACTAGACAATAAGCACGGCAAGTAACTTATGAGTAAATAAGGATTCTTGAAACTATGGCAATGTGGACAAATCATTACATAAATGGACGTGTGTTTTATAGTAACATCAAAACATATAAATATGAGACTTTAGACACAAAGTAGTATCAATATACATTAGATATCACTTGGATAATAAAGGCTAAGAATCAATGATAAGTACGACTAATTATGATTAAGCAAAGGTCCTTGGCGCTCACACGTGTAACCACGAGATGTGTTACACACACTAGTGTTTATAAATATTGAGTAGGATCTTGTCAGTGTACGATAGATGGAATCTTGACTTATGATGCTATGTGGACTTGTGACACGCTGCTAAGGTGAGTTCGTGTACTTCCCCTTTTTGTTTTAAATGTTTTGGGGTGAACATATGCTTGTACGTGTAAACTGTTTTGTGTGTAAACTTACTTGATGTGACAAAGGCTCCTGAAACCAGATGCACACTCATTAACCCAAGGGAGTTGGGCCACTTAATATATGGGTAGTACTACTTGGGGAATCCCCACGCACAGAGGATCCGGAAGCCCGGAAAACCCTCCAATGAGGTTTGCGGACCGTTGCGGCATATATTCTGCCGTGGGGAATCCATAATGGGAGTAGATGGATTCAGTGTTAGGATTGAAGTCTGATATTTGTACATCACTATGTTTAGAACTGTGTAAACTTGTTTTTGAACTATTAAACTGTTTTGGAATTACATAAACAACTTACACGGACTCACTAGCATAATTGCTGACCCAAACTCTTTTTTAAGCATGTGTTTAGGTACTGCATTCGGAAGATTATGAAGCATTCGGATTATGTTCATATGATGCGGATTATAGGTGATGTTTGCTAGATGACTTTGATAGAAGATTCGGCTATAAGGGTTGCGGATTAGAGCATTAAAGATAAGCGTTTGTAGGAAGTATGGAACGATTAGTGGATTACACTCCTCAACTGTTTCCACGACCGTCGCGTTTCGTCTCTGCATAGATATTAGACTGTTTATTTAAGTTGTGTATTTTATTTTTGGATTAGAAATTGTATAAAACAATAAATATTAGTTATCGTTTCTTCCGTTGTGCAAGTCTGTTACCAAACTGTCATTTCGACGAGGCCCCTCCGAGTCGGTTTGTTACATCGTCCGCATAAAGGAGATGTGATAAAGCCGGCCCTTCACTAGGTAACTTCACTCCATTAAACAGATTCAAATGTGCCGCTTTTCGAAAGATACCTGCAAAAGCTTCCATGACCAAGATAAACAAGAACGGTGACAAAGGATCACCATATCGAATGCCTTTCGAGCAATCAAACATAAAAGTCGGTGACCGTTCACCAGAATAGATGAAGACGTCAATTGAAGAACCCCACGAATTTACATACACCATCTCTTCGGGAATCCCATTTGTCTTTTAACCTCCATTAAGAACTCACAGTTAAGGTTGTCATACGCCTTTTCGAAATCGATTTTCATAAGAAACAAATTTTTATTATTCTTTTTGGCCCATGACATAACCTCGTTAATGATCAACGGCCCATCCAAGATGTATCTTCCACTTAAAAACGCAGATTGCGATTCGGATACTATACATCCCATCACTAACCTCAACCGATTAGTCAAATGAATTGGTTTTGCTTCTTTATCTCTCATTCCCAATTACATTCTTGCGTTCTTATATTTAGCTCAACATTTGAAGAAACAAATAAAAATGCTTAAAGAATCGCTAGTTGAATAATAGAATAAAAGGTTATTAGATATTATTCATGTCTTCTTCCCACCTCACCATTATTACTGACGGATTTCCGCCGATAATCCTCTTACCAAAACCTGTTTTTGTATCCCTTTCTTTTTCAGTGTCTTAGTCCGAAATATAGATGAATAACCCAACATGATCATCGAGTACTAACATAGAATTTTTCTGTCCATCGCACTGCTACAAAACTCTTACTACCCCCTCTACACATATTTTTATAGCACTACACAACATATATGTTTAAACACGTTTTACATCTAAATTTTTTTTTTTTGTTAGCGAGTAGCCCTATTATATTTTTTTTTGTTAGTGAGTAGCCCTATTATACGCATTCCTTTCTTGTCAATAGGACAAGTCACTCATTTGTTTTTAAGTGTCTTTACCTCCTGTGCGTCGGTATGAGAGATATGAGTGTGAACGTGATTGAGAATGATTGAGGGTGACTAGATCTTGATAAACCTGCAAAACAAACACCATTAGCTAGGCTCGCCACATGGGAGAGGGAAGGTCTCTCTGTGACCGGCGCAGTGGCAAATACATAAATTTTTTTGTAGGGTGGGCACATTTTGGGTCGTCTAAAAATCAGACGGACAAAAAAAAGAAATAATGATAAAATAAAATAGTTCATTAAATACTTAACCTTAATATAAAAGTACATCGATTACAGTTCTGTTCTACGTGTTTTCATCTTTTGGAAGCGCTCAATTACTTCTTCATTAGTAAAATTGATAAGTTCGTCAACTTCTACGGCACAAATTACACAAGCGTTTAGGAAATTATAATTTAAAATTTGTATTTGTGTAACTAAGCTAGCATCTAATATGTTTCAAAAATACAACAAATCAAGTAATCAAATAAAAAATTATTAACCATAGCTATAAAATTAAAAGCAAAGGTGATTAAGTTTCAACAGAAAAAATAACAAAAAATGAAATTAAAAACCAAAACTCTTTACTTACTATGGTGAATGGAGGGTTGAGGCTTTGAGTTGGGAAATTGGTAGTCGACTTGTACAGAAATTATTAACATCACACAATACTAAACCTACAAAGGTTGCTGGGTTATGGTGGGCACAATTGTTTAAGGCTGCTGGGCTTATTTTGTGTGATATATGGGCTACATAAATATTACATATGAGTTGGACAACTATAGTAATATTACATGTGGACTGGACCTAGGGTGGGCACATGTCGACCCTCCCAAAATCATATCTTCGCCCCTGCTCCGGCGTGAGAATAAGTATGGTTTTAAGAAATGATAAAGTTGAGAGAAAAGTGTTTGATTCGGAGGAAATTAGTTACCAAATGAGGATTTTCTTTGGAATATTTATACTTTTCATAATGGGCTTTGAAGGTTTAGGGCCCATGGGCCTTTTCTCCGAAGGCTTGCTGCCGGAGTGTTAGGCTCGGTATGATCCAGTCATTTTGGTTCGGCAATCGGCCTAAAACCACATATTCTCTTCAAGTCCCCCGAAGTCTTTTTAAATCCTTCGGAGTTAAAAGGGACTTGTAAATCTGAAGGTTTTTTTTTAGGTTCTTTTATTGCTTCGAGCTTCGGCGTATAGTGGGTGACAACTGTTGTCATGCAGCTAATAAGTGGGGAACAATTGTGTCATTCACGTATTATTACCGAGTCGCAGCCGGGTGACCTTAGCGGACGCCTTTTGACGTGATTGTTTTGATTGGCTCAAGGTCACCACATTCCACCTCTGATTGGACGATTATCAACTGTCGATTGTTGTCCACATACTCATATTATAAATAGATTTTACTTTTCACTTTTTACCAACTTTACTATTGCATCTTCTCTTGATAAAACATTGTCTTCTTCTGCTTCCCTGTAATTGTCGCCTTCTCCTCTGTTCTTCCTGATCGGTCTTTTGAAACCAGTACTTCGATCATCTTACTTGAAGGTGTGTTCATTTTCCCTTTCTGTAATAACCATGCCTATGGATAATATGTTTACTACATATAGTGTTTTGAAGCAAGAAAAACTTGATGAATTTATAGAGGAGTTTCAAATCCCTCTAGAACTTCATCCGACCCTTCCTGATCCTAAAACTCCTATACACCCATTTCCTCCCGGAAAGTTTGCATTATACACCCGTGTGTGTAATTATGCAAATTATCGAATTCCATTTACCCGTTTTTTATTGAAGGTGCTTCAGCACCATAAAGTCCTTTGGTCTAAGCCGGGTAAATCAATTTGAGTTGTCTTGTCGTTCTCTTGAATACGTTCCAGACCTTGATGTATTTCGGGCGTTTTATCGTTTAAATCAGTCCGGTAACTGGTATACTTTTGAGAAGAGACAACCTGAAGATAAGAAGGCTGAGGGACGAAAGGAAGACCGGGAGTGCATCGGTTGGGAGGTGTCCAGTCCGGAGGATTGGAAGGATAGATTTTTCTGGTTGGATGATCGATGCCTTCTGGTGGACATGGTTCGGAGAGAGAAGGAAGTTCCTTTGGATGGTGACCATCCGAAGGACTTTTCTTATGACGAGAAACTTTACAAAGCGTTAGTTGCTGATAAGTTCCGTGTTCGTCGTTTGCCGGAGAATATATTGGTTATAGGATGTATTAGTCGGAACTGGCAATGGTCGGATCATTGGCTTGTGATTGAGTACCAGTCGAATGGTCAGTAGTCGAAGTATTTTTATATTTGTTGTGAGTATTTATCTGTCATCGTTCTAACTTGTGTATTTTTTGCATATATGTCGTTGCGTGATTGTCTTCAGTTAGAGTCCTTTGATGATGATGGTGATGATTTGGAGTTTACTACTTTGCAACAAAAGGAGGGTGACAAACCCTTCTTGCAGTGTACGAAAGCTGCCTTTTCAAAGATAAGACCGGAAGGGGATGTCCTGACTAACAAGACTTCTTCTCCTGTTGGTAAGTCAACGACATCTAGTGATAAGGTTACCGGAAGTGATGGTGCGACTGTTCAAGCCACCGTTGGGAAAGGTAGTTTGGCGCCTTTGCTAGTATCTACTGCGAAACCAAGTGGTGGAGGTGGGAAGGAAGTTGAGAAGGACGTTGGTAAGCAGAAGGAGAAGGTTCTTAAACAGAAGCATGTTAAGGTTGATGATCCTAAGAAAACGCCGAAGAGGCTTAAGACTCCCTTGGTACTTGAAACCAAAAAGGTACCAGATTTGGAGGTAAACGAGCCTGTTGATGGTGTGATTTCTAAACTTTCTGACCATCTGACCAGAGGGCAGAGTTCTAGAGATGAACTGTTTCAATTTTTTACTAAGGAGAATGTAGTAATCAATCCCTCGCCAATTCAGGAACACCCTGATAGCCCCATAGGTAACTATGATGGTTCGAGCTGATACCCTCTCGTTTCTGCCTCGGACGAGGAGGAACCGAAAGGATTCCTTAATCGTCTTTGGTATGAATTGGAGATAACACCGGAGTATTTGCATTTGTACGTAGATTCTTTGGATCTTGATCCAACTAAGGCTGAGGAGAATTTGTCCCGAACTAGAATTTGAAGAACAGAGATCAGATTCTTGATGCTCCGACGACAAGGACAATGCTGCTAAACCTCAACACTCCCTCCGACGAACATAGGTACCGGGGAGCCCCTCCTTCGACCTTGGGTGAGGCCTTGTTAATAAATGAAGCACAGTCGAATGGGTTTGTAGTGGAGGTTTATCGGAGGTGGGTGGAGTTAGAGGCCGAGAAGGAGAAAACGAAGTCAATGCTTGGGGATGTGGGGGGTCTTTCGGCTGTTGGTAAAAGGGTGGACGTTCTAATTGCTGAGAAAGCTTCGATGGAGAAGCAGTTGGATCAAGCCTTGAACATCACCAGGTCGAGTCAGTCAGCTGCAGCTTCTGCTTCGGTGGAAAGGGACAAGGTTGTTTTGGAGAAGGTAGTTGAGATCGGTTTGTTGACAACGCAACTCCAGGCTCTCCAAGTTGAACGTGATACGACCGTGGAAGGTAGTCATTTTCTGCCCCCTTTTCTAACTAGTGATTATTAACTTGTATAATTTTCTCTTTAGAGAGAGAGAGAGAGGCGTTCCGAATGGAGGTGTAGCAATTTAAGGATTAGCTTGCTAAAATGCAACATGAAGTGGATGATAGGGTCCTGGCCTTGACCGATTCGAACATGAAACTTATGGATCAGGTCAAGGAGTTGTTCGAGATGAAGCGGTGGCTTCTGACTGAGGGAATGCTTTTGACTGCTCAGAGGATTCACGGGAGTGAAGGGTTGAAGAATGTCGTTGGTGCAGTAAATAACGCCATGAACTCATGCGGCTTAAATGTGGGCGTTATAGATGGTTACCACTATTCCTCCAAGGGTATTCCTATCGAGCAGGTCCCTAAGCTGAAGTTGAATGCAGATATGGTGTTGAATGAGGCCCTTGATCGTTTTGACAATCTAGAGTTTCCTTTTCTTCAACACACCGAACGTTTTGTCTCTAAGCCTTTTTCTACTTTGAGAACTGCTTGCTTGTCTAGGGACCTCTTTAAGCCCGCAGATGACCAATCTTAGTTTGTTATTTCATGATTTTTGAAGGCCACAATGGCCGAATCTTATGTAATCGTTTAACAATTGGTTCTCTTCGGCCCGTCTTTTGTATAACAATGTTAAGGTCATTTCGACCGTTTACTAATATTCATTGTCATGCTATTTTTTACATTGCCTTATCATATGCTTGTGTTGCTTCTTCCATACGTATCATCGACTTTTACAGATATAATAAGATATATATTAACAGATGCAACCGTAGCAATAAATGTTTGCTGCTTCGTAAAATTTTTATTGCTGATGTTTTTGCTTCGACCTGTTCTCCCTCAGAAGGGATTCCGCCTTCGTATGACTACTTGGACATTTTATTATACAATGATTTTATCATTCGTTAAGCCGAACCATTACATGCGTCTGATGAGCCGGTCATCACGGGTCCTGCAAAAACTAAATAACCTATGTCGTTAGGGTAAATAGGGTATCGAATCCAAGGAGCATGTGGTTAGTGAGATAGATTTTAGTTGATAAAGAAAAACTGAGTTACTTATGAAGTTAGCAATTTTGTGTTGTATTCAAGAATTGTTTATTATAAAATTAGGAACCACAATGGATTCAAAATTGATTGTGAATAAAAGACAAAGTAAGTGATTAAATAAATTGTAGCTATAAAATAATAAATAAAGAATTCACACCCGGGTTTCAGCAAATGATTACTAAGGCTCTAACAAATGGGTCAATTATAATTATTGCAAATGATGTACGCGAGTTGGTTGTCTCATTAGATGTAGGTATCAAGAATCATCAACATCTATGATGGACGATAATATACTTTATAACTCTAGAACATACAACCCTAGATTTGTGTTGAAGCAAGGAACCATGTTCATGACACAGAAATTGGCACAAGATCAATTAAATAAAATGGCTTCAACATTAGATTAGTCGCAATTCAACATAATTGTTTGACATTTAAAAGCAAATAAAAAATAGAACATACTTAAATGTTTAGAACCCTAGAATCAATGTTTACACTTGGATTTGAATAAATGTTTAGCCAAGCATGGCCATAGAATTCTTCAAGTGATGTGTTCTTCGATCTTCAATCTTCAAGAGGATGATGGAAAAATGATTGTGGATGGATGGAAATGGTTTCATGATGTGTAGTAATGATGAAGATGATGATTAGAGATCCTCTAAATCTGGTTTATAACAAGTCCCCCCAAATATCTTGTCAAACTCCCCATAAAATCCATTAAAATTTGTCTTAAAATTGATTTTGACCAAGTCTTGTCAGGTGGCGCCGTCAGAGACGGCGAGACTGACATCAGAGATGGTGACGGCGTCACAGATGGTAGGGTTGCCGTTAGAGACGACCGAGCACCTCCAAACGCCAAAAGTCGCGGCAGGCGGCTGCCAGACGTCCCAAAGCAAAACACCCACCGTCAAAGACGGTGGGCTAGCATCCCTGACAGCCACTCCAGACCCAGATGCCATAAACGGTGGCAGACGGCTGCCAAACACCCCATTTCAAACCAGCCACCGTCAGCGACGACGGCCTAGCCGTCAGAGACGGAAGAAGCTTTCTGGACGGCTCAACTTGGGCAGACGTGGGCCCAGACGGCTGCAAAACTTGTTTTCTTCATAACTTTTTCATTTTAACTCCGTTTTCGCAGCCACGTCTTCGTATTTCAAAGACCTTTCACATAATAAAATAGTATCATCATTTCAAATCCATGTATTTCTTCCAAAACTCATTCAATCTTCGTGTTTAACCTACAAAACATCAATTTCGCATAGTTATCCACTTTCTTACATATTAACACATCCAAACACATAAGAGTTAACACTTAAATACTAAAAGCACCGGACTTTCAACCACGTATCACATCCCCACACTTATATTTTGCTTGGCTTGTCCTCAAGCGAATTCAATTCACACTTTCACATCTATCAAACACAAGATAGCTCACCATCCTTATGCAATGCAAGCTAAGGTCCTAAGTCATACCTAACTCATTTTAACCACACAATTTAGAATGCCAAGACATATGATGATCTTCATTTTCAAAACAATGTTTACCCAAAACTAGATTACTTTCAATAGTCAATTCTTCAACACACACATCCCTCACAATTTTCTCTCCACTCGGCATAAAATGACTAGTATTAATGTACTACTCCCTCCGTCACTATTTAAATGTCATGAGCCCAAAAAACACACATTTTAAGAAATCTTTTGTTTGTATGTGGTAAAATGCCAATAATATCATCAAAAGTTGTGATTGTGTTTTGTCTTTTATGGGCAAAACTGGAAATTGCATTTCTATTTTTGAAAATGGGCATTTAATTTGGGACAACCAAAAATGGAAAGATGGACATTTAATTAGGGACGGAGGAAGTAGTATATGTATATATATATATATATATATATATGAACACTCTTAGCCGAATGTGACCAATGTTAGCATAGGTTTGCGTCTTAATCACTCTCCACCAAATTGTACAAAATTATTACACAAGTCAAAAGGTCTTTCAGTGGGTTGTAATGGGGCTTGGTGAAAGGGTATGGAATTGGAATTTTGAAAGTGACTTAAGGTAACGAAAGTCAATTTTTATTACATTAAACTCAAACTATGTACAATCTAAACAATCAAATAACTACAAGGCGATATTGTGCCTTTTATTTTCTTAAAGACAATACATGTTGTTTTCCTGTTTCTTTTTCATAACTTTTTTAGTGTTTTTATTAACATAAGATTTGTACAATATAAGAACCTCCTAAAATCGAATTTTTGTTACTCGGGTTTTAAAACAAAAAGGTTGAATGGGTCAAATGGGTTAATTCGGGTGTTTCCAAAAGAAAGGTTTAGGCTCAAGATTGTTTAACTAAGGGAGGTTATTTTGGGTCAAAGATATAAAAGTGGTGTAAATATAAAAAGGCCAAACCTAATGCCTTAATCATTCTTGTGCATAAAATTGGCCCATGGTCTCAAGCGTATCAAAAGATGCAAATTCTACCACATATGATCATATGGGCGCACTCAAATTCAAATGAACATTACATGCAATGATATTGTAACAGTATGTGAAATGTAGTATGTTATGGTGGCTCAAATACTTACATGGGGATTGGGTAGGGTATGTGACATGTGTGGATAATTAACATATCAAGTGACCTACTTCCAAGTAAACACCCATAAATTTTATAAAACTATAATCAAGCATCTATCACGTGGGTTTCTTTGAGTTTAACCATGACAAAGGACCAAAATGGTTCACACATCCCATGTTAGCTTTTGTTAATCGTGTCTTTTTTAATGCAAAATTGAGGACATTTTTGAAAAAAAATTGAAAAATCTTAGCCATTTTCTCCCCCATCCCCACACTTTGAGGCCAACATTGTCCTCAATGTGTAGAATTTAAATGATAGATTTCAAAATACTTCAATTTTTCTCCTCTCCCCACACTTAAAGTCCACATTGTCCTCAATGTGTAGGGAAAGTTTCAAAGTGTTTACGGGAATGTGATAAAGCCAAACCAAAGAATTCACCCCAATCAATAATATACAATTTACAATCCACTTATTAAGTCTACGTAAACGATCCAAATTAAAGAGATGGAAATAGATGCACCTGGTTTTTCTTTATTCTTCAATTCCATGTGTTCTTCAACAAAATAGTTCCACTTCCATCATAAATAAACCTGCAACTCACAAGTGTGTAGAAGCAAGCTTCTCACAAAAACATTAAGAGTTATCGGTTTTACTTTTTGTTGAAAAGCATTACCAAGTAATCTTTTAGTTAATTTTGATCAGTGGACAAAATACACACTAACTGAGATAGATCCTTTAAACCTCTAGGTAGCCCGATTATGAGGACGAGTGAGGTCTCGTGAGGGTTATATAGGAAACACACCCACAACGTTTATTTACATACCACACAAAAAAAAACGAACAAAAAGAAACAAAAAAAAAACAAAAAATAAAATAAAAAAATATACAAAAACTAACAAGTACCTCTTACTCATGGTGGTCAAAGTGAACATTTTCCTACCGACTTACCAAGATAAGCTCGGTAGTTTACCTTCCATGCCCAATTTTTTCATTCTCCTTCAACTTGTCCATCGAATCCAAGCATGAAGGTTTTATCCCACATTTTCCTACCGAGTTTCCAACATACACTCGGTAGTTCACATGCCAAATCCACAATTGATTCCTAGTTATTGGCATGATAATTGGGTGATTCTTGATGCGGGACCATTTTAAAATAATTTGTCCAATGTCCTCCCAACTCACCTTCCTCTTCTTCATCTTTGAACCTTCATCCTCCACTTTATTGGGTGCTATAATCAACACGGGATGAGATTCGTGAGGAACTTTCACCTTAGCCACCAAATCTTCATGAGATGCAAAGTCTTCAGTTGGGTTTAACCATTCAGAAAGACTTGCAGTATCTTCATCTATATCAGCATCTACCATAATACCATAGGCCAACTCGCTTTGCTCACACTTAAGTTGGGCAAATTCCTCGGCTAGTTGATGATCCTCATGACCAAAGCTTCATGAGCATTGTCTCTCACTACATTTCGCTGCTTCGTCTCTTTTATCATATGTATGATAGCATCAAACTTGGAATCTCATGAGTTTTGAGGTTCTTCATATGCCGGTTGAGGGCTATTAGGATAGTAGTTATCATATTCCTCATGGTTTTGATATTGTTGTGTCCTTTAGCTAAATGAACTCCCTTGATACCTGTTATTTAAATGATAATAGCCTTGGGAGTTTGAATTTAGTGGATGATGATGTGAAGAAGATAAATGTGAACCTTCATGTTTTTCTAGCCCAAAAATAATACAATCTTGTCTTTCTTTATATGCTTCAATTCTCTTACGGGCAACTGGACAATCTCCCCACAAATGATATGGGCTCCAACAACAACGACAAATACTATCATCACACGAGTTGATGTTGTTGCACCAATTTCCTTTTTGGTTTGGATCACCATAATTTAGGACGGGGGCCACTGGATAATCTCGCCACAAATGTTGGTTGGGATTTTGGTTTTGGTTTTGGTTTTGGTTTTGGTTTTGGTTTACCCGCTCAAATATTGGATTGCTATAGCTCAATACGGGTTAATTTTCATAGTGACCATTTTGGTTTTGGTTTACTCCCTCAAATATGGGATTGCAATAGCTTAATACGGGTTGGTTTTGGTAAAGATTTCGACTATTAAGGTATCGATTATTGTTGAGCTTTTGAGGTGGTTTGTAATAGTGGCCATGTTGTGGTTAGTATTTTTGGTTTCGGTTTTGATGTGGATATGGAGGAGTGTTGGCACAATTTCGGTTATTGGAAGTTGGTGGAAGAGGTGGTTGCCAGTTGTTACCTCCTCGAAAGATTGTTTGGGTTTTGCATGTTGGTGGCTTTAGATGATTGTAGATGTCGCGTTCCTTGTATTCTTGAACTCTTTTATGGAACACTAAAAATCTTGCAACAAATGCTCATGGCTACCACAACATTCACATGGATCGTCATCTACCCAATTCATGACGATCTTGTCTTGCTAATTTCTAATTCTCCAAATTGTATACAAGTGTTGAGCTTCTCCCCGAATGTCGGGTACATATGCATTATCTATCACTTGCACACTCAACAAACCACGCGTAACAACGAACAAAAAGAAATAACAAAGACAAAAATTAAATAGATTATCACAAAATCAACTAATCACTAAACACTAAGTGCACTAGCTCCCTGGCAACGGTGCCATTTGATGAGCCGGTCGTCACGGGTCACGCAAAACCTAAATAACCTATGTAGTTAGGGTAAATAGGGTATCGAATCCAAGGAGCATGTGGTTAGTGAGATAGATTTTAGTTGATAAAGAAAAGCTGAGTTACTTATGAAGTTTGCAATTTTGTGTTGTATTCAAGAATTGTTTGATAAAAAATTAGGAACCACAATGGATTCAAAATTGATTGAGAATAAAAGAAAAAGTAAGTGATTAAATAAATTGTAGCCGTAACAATAATAAATAAAGAATTCACACCCGGGTTTCAACAAATGATTACAAGGCTCTACAAATGGGTCAATTATAATTATTGCAAATGATGTACGCGTGTTGGTTGTCTCATTAGGTGTAGGTATCAAGAATCATCAACATCTATGATGGACGATAATATACTTTATAGCTCTAGAACATACAACCCTAGCTTTGTGTTGAATCAAGAAACCATGTTCATGATACTAGAAATTGGCACCAGGTCAATTAAGTAAAATGGCTTTAACATAAGATTAATCGCAATTCAACACAATTGTTTAACATTAAAAAACAAATAAAAAAAATAGAAAATAACCAAATGTTTAGAACCCTAGAATCAATATTTAGACATAACTATGAATAAATGCTTAGCCAAGCATGGCCATAGAATTCTTCAAGTGATGTGTTCTTCGATCTTCAATCTTCAACAGGATGATGGAAAAATGATTGTGGATGGAGGGAAATGATTTCATGATGCGTAGTAATTATGAAGATGATGATTAGAGATCCCCTAAATCTGATTTATAACAAGTCCCCCCCCCCCAAATCTCTGGTCAAACTCCCCATAAAAACATTAAAATTTGCATTAAAATTGATTTTGACCAAGTCTTGTCAGGTGGCGCCGTCAGAGACGGCGAGACTGGCGTCAGAAACGGCGACGACGTAAGAGACGGCAGGGTTGCCGTCAGAGATGGCTGAGCACCTCCAAACGCCAAAAGTGGTGGCAGACGGCTTCCAGACGTCCCAAAGCAAAACACCCACCGTCAGAGACCGTGGGCTAGCGTCCCTGACGGCCACTCCAGACCCAGATGCCATAAACAGTGGAAGACGACTGCCAAACGCCCCATTTCAAACTAGCCGCTGTCAGCGACAGTGGCCTAGCTGTCAGAGATGGCGGAACCCTTCTGGACGGCTCAACTCGCGGCAGACAGGGGCCCAGACGGCTGGAAAACTTGTTTTCTTTGTAACGTTTTCATTTCAACTCCGTTTTCGTCCGTTTTCACGGCCACGTCTTCGTATTTCAAAGACCTATCACATCATAAAATAATATCTTCATTTAAAATCCATGTATTTATTCCAAAACTCATTCAATCTTTGCTTTAACCTACAAAACATAGTTATCCACTTTCTTACATATTACACATCCAAACACATAAGATATAACATTTAAATACTAAAAGCACCGGAATTTCAACAACGTATCAGCCTCCATGCAGCTTACAACTTAAAACATCCCAATTACAACTAAAAACAACTGAAATTAAAAGAAATAAATTCTTTTCTTCGGTTCCTTAAAGGTAACATTTCTTCAAATGGACTCCGTTCCATGTCTTGCGGACCGGAGTGCCATCTAGTTTTGCTAGGGTACAAGCACCCTATTCTCCAACAGAGATGACCTGATATGGACCTTCCCATCTCGGTGTCAGTTTACCCGGGGGTATGGCTTGGCTGGACTCATTGCTGCGGAGAACATAGTCTCCGACTTTAAACATTTGTTTTTTCACCCGGGCATTATAGTACTTCTCAAGCTCCTTTTTGTACCGAGATTCTTTGATGAAGGTTGGTTCTCTTCTTTCTTCCAACTAGTCCAGATTCATCCAAAGGGCTTCATCATTTTCGAGAAGGTTAAGCGTGTGATGGCTTTCCATGCCGATCTCGACAGGGATCATGGCTTCTGTCCCATATCTTGGGCTAAATGGTGACTCGCTGGTGCTCGTTTTTAGCATTGTTCTGTTAGCCCACAAAACATTTGGCAGCTCATCGGCCCATCCAGTTTTCTTATTTCCTAATCGGTGTTTGATTCCTTCCAAATGCTTCGATCGGCCCTTTCCACATGGCTATTAGCTTGTGGGTGAGCAACCGAATAAAATTGTTGAGTGATGTAGAGGTCGGAGCACCATTTCTTGAAGGTATTTTCAACGAACTGTTTCCCATTGTCACTGACGATGTAAAGTGGTAGTCCGAATCGACACACAATATTTTCCCACACAAACCGTTTCACTTGATGACCAGATATTTCACCCAGTGGTTTGGCTTCAACCCATTTTGTGAAATAGTCAATAGAGACAAGCAAGTATTTCACTCCTCTGGTGTATTTAGGGAACATACCCACAATATCGATGCCCCACTTCTGGAACGGCCAAGCCGAAGTAACTGGGATTAAATCGTTCTTCGCCTTGAGACTTACTGGAGCATGTTTTGACATTCATCACAATTACGGAGTTCATTAACAACACTCTGGTGCATGTTTGGCTAGTAGTACCCATCATTCATTGCCTTGGCCACAATCATCTTTGGTCCGACGTGGATGCCACAAATCCCAGAGTGGATTTATCTGATTACATAAATTGTTTCATCAGGGGCTAGACACTGGATGACTGGTCCTAGAAAGGTCTTTCGGTATAGTTGACCTTCCTGGACTTGGTAGTATAAAGATTTGATTTTTAGCTTTCGGGCTCCGGCATTTTCTTCCGGGAGCCATCCTTCGGTGATGTGCCTCAACATGGGAGTCATCCATGTTTCTTGTTGGGCTTTGATATGGAGAATTGCATTTTCATCAACCGATGGTTGGGTCAGTATCTCAATCTTTGTTTCTTGTATAAGTCCGGAGGGTGTGGCCGAAGTCAGCTTGCTGAGTGCATCGGCTCGTTTGTGTTCTGCCCTTGGTATATGAAAGACTTTACAGGTTCAAAAGACTTTGATGAGTTCTTGAGCCTGTTGAAGATATCTGGCCATGTTTGGCTCTCTTGCTTTATACTCTCCTCTGATCTGACTAGCTACCAACAACAAATTAACATAGGCCTCGAGGTGTCGTGCCTTACATTTGGAAGCTATCCGAAGACCAGCTATCAGAGTTTCATACTCAGCTTTGTTATTTGAACTTTTAAATTTGAGCCGGGGGGCATAGGTAAATTATGTTCCCTCCAGACTGATTAAAATTAGTCTGGCTCCGGATCCTTCTATGTTTGACGCACCATTGGCGAACATGATCCGTTCTCTCCGAATCTTTGCTTTAACACCGTCATGAAGGGAAGAGTTCTTTCAGCTGCCTTGGAAAGAAAACGGTGCAACGCTACTAACCTTCCATTCAACGACTGAATTTCTTTCATAGATCGTGGGGATTACAGATTCACCATGACTTTTACCTTTTCAGGATTGGCTAGGATTCCATCTCGGGCAAGCATAACACCTAAGAACTTTCCTGCCTCTATGCCGAAAGTCCATTTGGCTGGATTCATGTAACACCCCAACCGATGGCGGAATCATCGAGGTGCCACGTAGTGACGATTGTTCAAAAGCTCATGGTACTAAAATGTAAATATTATTGAATAATCAAAATTGTCTTACATGGAAATGGAAATTACATCTGTCTAAATGAAATGTAAATATTGAAATAATTGAATTGAAATAAAGCACTAAATGTCTCTTGCTAAAGCACTAGATCAAACTGCACCTGAAACATGTACAAAAATAGGTTTGGTCAACATATGAAATGTTGGTGAGCATTCCTAGATTTGATATATATAGTAGGTTAAAAAGTTATACAATTCAAGTGCAAGCTACAGTGCAAATATGTAAACTATGTATCATACAAATGAGCGAAATCAACCCTGTGACTGTATAATGTACTGTATGAACTGTAGTGTACTCAACCAATAAATGGATGATAACTTAACACTGGCCACGGATTCTCCGATGAAAAAGGGGGAGAATCAACCTAGGCGGGTTGTCAATCCAAATAGCGCTATCCAATGTTAAGGTCGGCTTGTACCATGTTAATGATTTCACTAAGTACAAATGTAATCCACATGTAATGTCTAAGCATAAAGCACGTTGTAAGCAATGCACATAGTACTAGAATTGTATTGTAAAAATGTAAACTTGTATTTGAAATTGTAATAGTGTACATGTAACACCCCAAAAATGTATAAATGCAAAAAGGGGTAGGAATACTCACTGTTTACGTGATAGCTTGGAATTGAACTTGGACAACGAAATATGTGTTGGAACTAACTCAAAGTATCAACCTAAAGAATTTGATAATGTGTAAGGGAAATAACTCTAGGATACATGTATTTATAGGGCTTCGAATTGGGGGTGATTGCTCGTTTGATTAATATTAAAAATATTCGCCAATTGAGAGAAATTTAGTAAATAAATAACCAAAAATCTTTTTATGAAATTTAAATCTAAGATGGTCACAATAATATGTTTAAAGTATAAAAATAATTTTTGCAAAATTATTTCCTTTAAAATAGATTTTTAATCTATTTATAACAAATTGTCAAACTTTAACTTTAATAATTAAAAAATGCTAAAATTAAAGAATTATTATTTTAAAAATCATATTTCTGTTCTAAATGATCAGAAATAATTTGTATAAAATTTTGGTGCAAAAATAATGAAAATTGAATTTATTATGATTTAATTATGATTAAATCTAACAAAAATTGATTAAAAATATAAAATAAACGATTTTACTGAATTAAAAATTATTTCAGTAAAGTTTAATGTTATAAAAACTTAGAATAAAATTTGTGGGAATTTATAAAATTGTTTTGATATTTAAATGGATTTTTATAAATAAAATAGAATAGAATTGTTTTATTTATTATATATATTAAATAAATTAATTTTTGAAAACTAAAAATTGTATGTTAAACTTTTTCACTAGTTTAACATAAATTAATTTTTGTAGAATTTATAAAAGAGTTTTAGTATTTTAAAACTAATAAAAAAATAACATGAATATATATATGTATAAGGGTTTTTAAAAGAAAAAGTTTGTATGTGCTAGGGATTGAACCCAAGACATGTTGGTTAACAGCAGGACATGTGACCAGCTGCTCTAGATCAGACATTTGCTTGAATTTGTTTCTGATATACTAATAAAGTCACGCGTCCTGTATCATCTTCCCCAAATCATACATATCGAGCCCTAGATTCCAAAATCAAACAATTCGTTTTCAATAGCCCCTGAATCATTGGGGCTATTGCTCACATAAGGCCGAACATTGAAACCCACAAATAAAGAAAAAGACTTACTGAACGAATCGGGTACGAGGCTCAGTCAAAGAAAAAGTCAACGCGACTTGATTGCTTCGATTTACAGGTTGTTTAAACGGAAATTGAGAGTGAAGAAACGATGTTCGGCGATGTGTGATGGTGTAGTGAGGTCCAATTTATAGGAAAGGTTCGGGTTGATGATTTGGTAAGTTTTGACTCGGCTATAACTATGGCCGCGTCTAAATTGCCTTGATTAAACAGATTGATAATGATAATACGCGTAAAAATTTATTAGGGTGAGTCAACAGTAGTTAATTGTATTCAATCCTACCAAAATTAAGTTGGTCAAGAAGGAATCCTTGCCATATTGCTGCTGCTGCGTGCCAACAGAGAAGAAAGGAAAGGAGCAGCATGGAATTTAAATGTACATATATATATTGTTGGTTGGGATTTAAACAATAACATGCTTGCAGCTTAGTGGTTATGGCGTGTGGGTGTTAAGGTTTGGCCGGCTCCTGACTCGGGTTCGAGTCCAGGGAGCGGCATTTTTTTTTTTTTTGTTTAACAGATAGGGAGGCATGGAGAGGTGGGCTCGGATTGGGCTCTTGGGGGTTTGGGCTTCAATGAAAATTGGGCTCAGAACAAGACACAAGGTGGTTGGGTTTGGGTTTGTAAGTTGGGTTGTTTTAGGGTGGATGGTTAGTGTAATGTCCAAAACCAACTCTAATATATTTTTTTATTATTATTATTATTATTATTATTATTATTATTATTATTATTATATAAAAGAAAAAGTGACGGATGTCACAGCATCCCCTACTTTTAGAAACTTCGTCCCGAAGTTAATAGTAACATAGGGTTATGGATGCTAGGGTAAAATTAAGATAACTGTGGTTTGGAAAGTTCGAATGATTTGGTTATGGGGTTTGATAGGTGTGAGTTAAGGATTTGGATTGGGTTCGTCTCGAAAGGGTAAAGAGAGTAAGAATCTAGTAAATCACTACACTTCCAGTTTTAGGAATCCTAAAATGAATGTACAAGTTGATTGATTATAAAAAGATCAAATGAACTACCAAATAAGCAGAGTTTTGTTCCTGGTTCGACTTCCAGTCACACTTTCAATGCATCATTAGTGTTTGTATACAGGGTGTACCGCAGCTAACCCACCACACCTTTGATACCATGAAAACGTACTGGACGCCTACCCAAAAACTCTAATAGAATTTCACACCACCTTAACGCACCTGTAAATTCATGATTACGTTCCGGACCGGAATCATCAATTTACCTTACATTAGGGTTTTGTGTCCTTCTATGATCCCACCGATTGTTTAGCAGGTTTGATAGCCTCCACCAGCCGTGGAGTAGGTTGTAGGGCCTCTCCCGACTGTTTGAAAAGGCATAGTGACCTCTACCAATCGTTGAGTATGTTTGATAGCCTCCACCAGTCGTGGAGCAGGTTGTAGGGCCTCTCCCGACTGTTGAAAAAGGCATGATGACCTCTATTAAGTGCAACAATTATTATTCACATAGATTGCAAATTGATAGCATGTTTATGCAAGCAAGTTTGTAAGTACTACAACCATTAAGTGTAAGTGTTATCATGAATAATTAAATGTTTCTTGAATAATTAGATGTTCAATGCGTAGTCAAATTAAGGAAAAAATCTAGTTTCATGTAATAACCAATGATGTTTTCTTAGAAAAGCGTCTGTAAGATCAAGTATCGAGTCCAAACGTTTCAAATAAATGTAAGGTAGAGTCTTGTATGATTGGAAATAAACGTAATCAATATAATAAATTTCCAATCTGTGTTAATACACAATAATACGCAAGGAAATTTCTGTATGAGTGCGACAAATTTGGGTACAAAATGAAAATAGAATTATGAAAATGAAAACACAAGTATTGGATTCTCGAGTCTCGGGAAGATTTCATCCATGGCTTAACCAGTGGGATTAACGTCATCCTGATCAGTTGTTTCGTTGGTATTGATATTGAAAGCTCGTCCATGTGCCACCAGGTTTACATTGTTCAATTTGGGACATTGGGGTAGCATGTGATTAGGGTCTCTACAATGATAACATGCCCGACCGTTAGTAATCTGTAGTGGTCCCTGGGCAGCTGTTTGATGATTACTCTGTGTCCCAACCATTACTCGACAAGTGGTAACAAAGTGTCCAAACCTCCCACATCTAGTGCATTGACGGCATGGAATGTTTGCAGGGTGATGATATTTACAGGTGTTGCATTGAGGATGGAATCCCGTGTAGGCTTTCTTGATAGGAGGTTGAGTCACAGGATCCACAACAATATGGTTCAGATAATCGCCCATTCGTTTCTTAGAGTTCGAAGCAGTAGTGGCGGCCTTCGCTAAAACAGTCTTAGGTTGTCCAACAACATCGGTGGTTTTCTCAGTAGGTGTCTTGGTGCCCTTCCTAACCAAGTTTCCTTTCCTTACGTGTTTGTCTGTTAATGTGGCTGCAAGTTGAATGGCTTCTTCTACCGTAGTGGCTTTGCCTCCAGTGACAACGTCTTGAATCAGGTCAGGTAATCCCTCGATATATTTTTCGATTGCTCGAGAGACTGGGGTGACCATGTGTGGAACCAGTATGCTAAGTTCGTGATATCGGGTATTATACGCAAGATTCTCCCCACTGTCTTGTTTCAGTCCATGGAACTCTTCCTCCAGTTTCCTGATTTCGTTCCTAGGGCAAAATTTGGCGATCATGAGTTCCTTAACTTCAGCCCAAGATAAAGATAAAGCAACATCAGTTCCTCGATTGCGTTTTTCGCCATTCCACCAGGTTAATGCTCCCTTTTGAAGGACACTGGTAGCATAGCGAACGCGGAGTTCATCAGGGCATTCACTGTTCACAAAAGTACTCTCCATGCTTTCAAACCATTGGAGGAGACCAGTAGCACCCTCCTCACCAGTGAATTTTGTGGGGTTGCAGGAGTTAAAGTGTTTGAAAGTGCACCGAAATTGAGTCGTACTCCCTGTGTTGGCACTGTTACTATTCTGGGTTATCTCACTGACAAGGTTTGGGATCACTGCAGCAATTTGTTCGGCGACTAAAGATGCGAGGCGACGATCAGAACGTCGTCCCGAAGCACGAACAGGGCGTTGGCTGGCATCACGGAGCATGCGGCGAGCAGACATCTATGAGGTAGTCAAATAATAATCATGAGATTAGAAAATGTAAGCGTATAATCGTACAGCTGATTATGAAGATGTGATCTTGTAAGCAATCATGATATGCAAAGTATTGTATATGAAACGAGAGGGTATTATTGAAAAAGCTTGCATAAAATGCTTGGAGTGCCCTTGTCTAGCTGTAAAGCCCAACAAGAACGTTGACTTTTCAAAGGAATTGAACCCAATGGTGATCAAAGAAGACGTGCTTTAGCCTATAAGTGGACACTCACTCCAGGAATCCCCAGGTAAGCATAACAGGTCCGTAAATGGATTTATGCGCTATGCTTGCCTATGCCAGAAAACCCAGTGTACAGGCATCCACCCTTCCAGATTGCACGTGTCCTTATCACACTCATTAAAGTTCAACAACTTCGAAGGAGTAACAATAAGAGTAAATATTATATCTAAGAGTGTCTTCATAAAAGGTACTGTTCCCATTCCATGATGATGTAAACTTTCCACTCTTTGTAGGGCACCATCTCTATGCACCATGATGAAAGATAAGAAGAATAGAGAGAGGGAAGAAGGGAAAGATAGGAGGAGGAAAGTAGGGAGAAATGAGGGGTAGGGTAATTCAGGAAATATTATGTATGCAAGTTAAAGTTCGGTTATAGTCTAGGCCATTTTATCTAATAACCTAATTCCCTATAACCATGTCTCTGATACCAATCTGTAACACCCCAACCGATGGCGGAATCATCGAGGTGCCACGTAGTGACGATTGTTCAAAAGCTCATGGTACTAAAATGTAAATATTATTGAATAATCAAAATTGTCTTACATGGAAATGGAAATTACATCTGTCTAAATGAAATGTAAATATTGAAATAATTGAATTGAAATAAAGCACTAAATGTCTCTTGCTAAAGCACTAGATCAAACTGCACCTGAAACATGTACAAAAATAGGTTTGGTCAACATATGAAATGTTGGTGAGCATTCCTAGATTTGATATATATAGTAGGTTAAAAAGTTATACAATTCAAGTGCAAGCTACAGTGCAAATATGTAAACTATGTATCATACAAATGAGCGAAATCAACCCTGTGACTGTATAATGTACTGTATGAACTGTAGTGTACTCAACCAATAAATGGATGATAACTTAACACTGGCCACGGATTCTCCGATGAAAAAGGGGGAGAATCAACCTAGGCGGGTTGTCAATCCAAATAGCGCTATCCAATGTTAAGGTCGGCTTGTACCATGTTAATGATTTCACTAAGTACAAATGTAATCCACATGTAATGTCTAAGCATAAAGCACGTTGTAAGCAATGCACATAGTACTAGAATTGTATTGTAAAAATGTAAACTTGTATTTGAAATTGTAATAGTGTACATGTAACACCCCAAAAATGTATAAATGCAAAAAGGGGTAGGAATACTCACTGTTTACGTGATAGCTTGGAATTGAACTTGGACAACGAAATATGTGTTGGAACTAACTCAAAGTATCAACCTAAAGAATTTGATAATGTGTAAGGGAAATAACTCTAGGATACATGTATTTATAGGGCTTCGAATTGGGGGTGATTGCTCGTTTGATTAATATTAAAAATATTCGCCAATTGAGAGAAATTTAGTAAATAAATAACCAAAAATCTTTTTATGAAATTTAAATCTAAGATGGTCACAATAATATGTTTAAAGTATAAAAATAATTTTTGCAAAATTATTTCCTTTAAAATAGATTTTTAATCTATTTATAACAAATTGTCAAACTTTAACTTTAATAATTAAAAAATGCTAAAATTAAAGAATTATTATTTTAAAAATCATATTTCTGTTCTAAATGATCAGAAATAATTTGTATAAAATTTTGGTGCAAAAATAATGAAAATTGAATTTATTATGATTTAATTATGATTAAATCTAACAAAAATTGATTAAAAATATAAAATAAACGATTTTACTGAATTAAAAATTATTTCAGTAAAGTTTAATGTTATAAAAACTTAGAATAAAATTTGTGGGAATTTATAAAATTGTTTTGATATTTAAATGGATTTTTATAAATAAAATAGAATAGAATTGTTTTATTTATTATATATATTAAATAAATTAATTTTTGAAAACTAAAAATTGTATGTTAAACTTTTTCACTAGTTTAACATAAATTAATTTTTGTAGAATTTATAAAAGAGTTTTAGTATTTTAAAACTAATAAAAAAATAACATGAATATATATATGTATAAGGGTTTTTAAAAGAAAAAGTTTGTATGTGCTAGGGATTGAACCCAAGACATGTTGGTTAACAGCAGGACATGTGACCAGCTGCTCTAGATCAGACATTTGCTTGAATTTGTTTCTGATATACTAATAAAGTCACGCGTCCTGTATCATCTTCCCCAAATCATACATATCGAGCCCTAGATTCCAAAATCAAACAATTCGTTTTCAATAGCCCCTGAATCATTGGGGCTATTGCTCACATAAGGCCGAACATTGAAACCCACAAATAAAGAAAAAGACTTACTGAACGAATCGGGTACGAGGCTCAGTCAAAGAAAAAGTCAACGCGACTTGATTGCTTCGATTTACAGGTTGTTTAAACGGAAATTGAGAGTGAAGAAACGATGTTCGGCGATGTGTGATGGTGTAGTGAGGTCCAATTTATAGGAAAGGTTCGGGTTGATGATTTGGTAAGTTTTGACTCGGCTATAACTATGGCCGCGTCTAAATTGCCTTGATTAAACAGATTGATAATGATAATACGCGTAAAAATTTATTAGGGTGAGTCAACAGTAGTTAATTGTATTCAATCCTACCAAAATTAAGTTGGTCAAGAAGGAATCCTTGCCATATTGCTGCTGCTGCGTGCCAACAGAGAAGAAAGGAAAGGAGCAGCATGGAATTTAAATGTACATATATATATTGTTGG
The DNA here is from genome assembly GCA_028751855.1 of Ambrosia trifida. NCBI lineage: Eukaryota > Viridiplantae > Streptophyta > Magnoliopsida > Asterales > Asteraceae > Ambrosia > Ambrosia trifida. The sequence goes on along the minus strand of CM054133.1, from coordinate 15,375,747 downwards.
TTGGGATTTAAACAATAACATGCTTGCAGCTTAGTGGTTATGGCGTGTGGGTGTTAAGGTTTGGCCGGCTCCTGACTCGGGTTCGAGTCCAGGGAGCGGCATTTTTTTTTTTTTTGTTTAACAGATAGGGAGGCATGGAGAGGTGGGCTCGGATTGGGCTCTTGGGGGTTTGGGCTTCAATGAAAATTGGGCTCAGAACAAGACACAAGGTGGTTGGGTTTGGGTTTGTAAGTTGGGTTGTTTTAGGGTGGATGGTTAGTGTAATGTCCAAAACCAACTCTAATATATTTTTTTATTATTATTATTATTATTATTATTATTATTATTATTATTATATAAAAGAAAAAGTGACGGATGTCACAATTCAATTTTATATTGATTCTTCGGAGGCATGTGAAAGTTTCATGGATATCAGCCATCATGTCTTCTTCGTTCCGGCTCTTTATTACTACGCCATCGATGTAAATTTCAATATTCTTCCTGATCTGATCTTTGAACGCCTTATCCATCAGTCGTTGATAAGTTGCTCCGAAGTTTTTTAATCTGAAGGGCATCTTAGTGTAACAATAGAGCCCTTTCGGTGGTGATAAAGGCATTTTTATCCTCATCTTTGGCTGCCATCTGAATCTGATCGTACCCATTGTAAGCATCGAGAAAACATTTTAGCCGGGAGTCAGCCAATGAGTCAATCTTTAAATCCATCTCGAGGAGAGGATAACAATCTTTTTGACATGCATTGTTCAAGTCTTTGAAATCCACACACATCCTCCACCCCCCACCCCCCATAATGCTTTTTTACCATTACTGGGTTTGAAAACCAAGTATGGTATTAAACCTCTCTGATGATACTAGCATCGAGCATCTTTCAAACGTCATCCGCGATTGCTTTGTTTTGGCCAGCACCCATGCTCCATCTCTTTTGCTGCACTGGTTGAACGAAGGGATAAGTGTTCAGCTTGTATTCGGCTAAGTGCCTTGGGACCCCTTTCATATCCGAGTGTTGCCATCCAAACACGTCTAAGGAACTTGTGAGGAGGTTCTATAAGGCAGTCTTTTAGTTGACCGAAAGTTGTGCTCCGACGCTTACTTTCTGCTCCGGAAAGCGGGGATTTATTGACGAATTTTCTAATAAGGCCTTGGGAGCAGCTTGAGAGATTGACACTTGCCGAACCTCTATCATGCACTGCATTTGTTCGGTGAATAGGATCGCTATGCCTGCTTCAGTTGGAAATTTGATGGTTCTGGGTATTGAGGAAGCCACCATTCCGAAGGCACACATCCCTGGTCATCCTAAAATCATATTATGCACTGAGTGAGCTTCGACCACCAGAAATGTCAGCATAACAATCCTGCTTCGATCTTCGGCGTCCAAGGTGACCAGAAGAGTATCTGTCCCAATGGTTGGATCACTTCTCCGGAGAAACTCACCAACGGCATAGATACGTGTATCAGAGTTATGACAATTTCTTATGTAAGGTGATTGTTATTGGAGGGATATGATTTATGGAGATTCAGATGGTCGTGGGTTTTTATCCCAACAACCTCTCCGCAGGAGACTCAAGTACATGCACCATCTTCCTCTATGTCCCTGGTGCCAACTGCTTAAAACAATGATGGCACATTATCTCTGAAGCACTGCCATTATCAACGTAAAATCGTTGAACCATGTGTCCTACTAGGACGACCGATATAACTATCGGTCCGTCCATGGATTCTTTTGGGTGATTTCTTGAAAAGAGATTTCCTATAACACAAAAAAAAGTTAACATTTATCTTGCTTCGGAGGTGATACTTTTTGCAAGTGTCTGTTATTGTTTTGATTTCTCATCCTATACTATAGGTGGAAGTTAGTCAATAACCTAGCTCATGAATGGAGAAAGGTGAGAGCCGGGGCCCTTGATACCATGTGGCACAAGTGGTCGAACCATATTGATTCCTTTTTGGTTGTTCACGTTTGGGATAGTTGCTGGCTTTCCATCCTTAACTTCTTTCACAAGGTGAGACAGTTTGCCGGACCGAATGGCTTTTTCAATTTCCTGTCAGAGTGACGAACAATCATCGGTGTTGTGTCCCTTGGCCCAGTGGTACTCACAGTCCTTCTTTGAGTTCTTGTCTGCCGAGGGCCTTTTCTTTGCCGAGGTCTGAAGGTTCAAATTCTCGGTTAGGAGGATGTCCCTTGGAGTCTAAGCTAATTCTGTCATCCCACTACTTTGTAGTGTTTGACGATCTGGAGGAACTATTCTTGTCGGATCTGCTGTAAGGCTGCTGCCTGTTCTTGTTCGAATGGTTGTTTCTATCGACGTTGTGGGAGTTTTTCTTCCATGAGCTTTGGTTATCAGAACCCTTGTAATCTGTCTTGGAGGAGTGACCACAAGCACTTTTCCCCCGAGCAAAGGCTCTAGCCCTTTCCATCAACATCTCCTTTTTCTTTGGAAGGTCCTCATGCAATTTTTCTACAAGCTGAATGTTCCGGACTCTGTGGCAAAAGCCTGAGACTCAGAGCTGATCAACCGCACCATTGATCTGCATACTCTCTTCGTTGATTTGATCAATAAAATTTTCAAAGGACTCACCATCCTTCCTTCGGATGTTGTGTATTTCAGTAATATCCTTGGAGCAACGTCGTTGGATGGCGAAGTTTAACAAGAATAACTTTCGGAAATCTTCCCAATTGGTCATCTCTCCGGCTGGCAATCCATCGAACCAGACTCTTGCTGCTCTGGTGAGAGTTTGTACGAACATGTGGCACCATGCAGGCATGGGCCACAATTATATCTTGTCTGCTCCTCCGAAAGCAAAGATGTGGTCGTCTGGATCGGACGTACCATCATATTTCTTTACAGTGGTTGGCATCTTATGTTTGATCGGCAACTGAGCAGTAGCGATTCACTGGGAGAACTATGAGTGGGCTGCCATATAAGTGGGCAGGTACGGTGTGGTGAGCACATCGTCGCCATGGAGAATACCATCTGGTGTTTTTCCGAGGAAAACAAACTTGTTGGTATCGGCACGGTATATCCGAAGGGTATTACGTGTCCGTATGGTGTTTGGAATGATGTGGTTGTAGTAACCGTGGAGTATGTGGGGTGTGATCCGAGATTCACCCCAGCTCTAATCAAAGCGGATAACCCTTCGGTGGGGAACATATTCTGCTTCACACTTTGCATCTGGGCTTCCCTATCTTGCTATTCCTCCAACAGGAGTAGCGTCTCTCGATTTTTGTGAAGGAAATCATCACCGAATTCTCTCACTGGATCTGTTGTGTTGGATGCCGAGGCATCGGCGAGTGAGCTCAAGATCTGTTGTCTATCGACTTAAGCTGCTGTGGAGACGACAACCGTTCCTGATGAGGTGGTAGTAACCACGTCATCATCAGCTTCGGTTGACGTGATATCCTCAATCACAAATCCCTCAGAGTGTGCCATCATGGGTTGAGATTGCATGGTGTTTCGTCTTAGAAAGAAGAGAAACAGAGCTAAATCACGGATGGCGCCAATGGGTTGAGATTGCATGGTGTTTCGGTACGAGAGATCTGAGTGTGAACGTGATTAAGAATGATTATGGGTGACTAGATCTTGATAAACTTGCAAAAAAAAAAAACACCGTTAGGCTCGGCACAGGGGAGGAGGAAGTCTCTCTATGACCACCCTCCGGCGTGAGAATAAGTATGGTTTTAAGAAGTGATAAAGTTGATAGAAAAGTGTTTGGTTCGGAGGAGATTAGTTACCAAATGAGGATTTTCTGTGGAGTATTTATACTTTTCGCAATGGGCTTCGGAGGTTTAGGGCCCATGGGCCTTTTCTCCTAAGCCTTGCTGTCGGAGCGTTAGGCTCGGTCCGATCCAGTCATGTTGGTTTGGTCTTCGACCTAAAATCACATATTCTCTTCAGTACCCTCTACACATATTTTAATAGCACTACACAACACATATGTTTAAACATGTTTTACATTTAAATACTTTTTTTTTTGTTAGCGAGTAGCCCTATTGTAAGCATTCCCTTCTTGTCAATAGGACAAGTCACTCATTTGTTTTTTAGTGTCTTAGCGTAAAGTGTGAAAGGATAACACAACTTGATGATCATAAAAAATCTGAACATGAAGTGCTCTCCCCATGACAATACTCTAATACTCTTAGGGTGCGTTTAGTTTGCTAGAATTAAATAGGTCTGAAATTTGAATTCTGATTCTTGATGTGTTTGGTTTGCGAAATTTCTTGGAATCGGGATTTCAATTCCATTTCAATATGATTGGTTATGAAAGGAATTGGAATTGGAAATCACTAATCTCAAATTCCATTACTTAAAGGATTTTTAAAATCCTTCAAAAATGTGAAGGAATTCAACAAAATTCATAGAAATCCTTGACCGCTCATGTCGTCGCATAAGCCACCTCACCCTTCATAGCATCATCCTGGCAGCCGTCGACATTGATCCACTTGTGGCGCAACACGACACTTATTGAATCGTGACATGTCCTGAACACTGTTCGAAACCAACGCATACCATCCCAATCGGCTCCGATTCGCATCGTCCCGACTTGGCTCGAATCCTCACTTACCCGTGGTCCCAAACTGTCACTGACTCGGTTGTCCGGATACCACCCGGTTAGGGGTAGCAGTGCGGGTTAAGTCATTTACACGGGCTACGTCGGCAAGTTGAGTCGGTTCTCAGACCCATTTCGACCTGTAATGTCTCGGACTGACCCAACACGATGCTGAACCAACTAGCCATGACGGTGACCCGCACCCTCTCGCCCCAACCTGACCAGGCTTGCCAACAACTCGGACCTGTTTCGAACGACCGATGACCAGAACAGTTCTGACTCGAATCGACTAAACAACGACCCAAACTAATATTCCCAAACCGAGCAACTGAAAACTTGAACCGTTTAGGCAAGAACCGCATTGCCAATGACCCTAACCATTATCGTTTTAACCTCGATCTACTAGTAATCCATTAGAACGCCAAAGATTTTATATTCACCATTATCTCGCCAATTGTGACTCCTTTTCCGTTGAAAATGTTGCTGTTACGCCATTTCCTTATACACAAGAAGTCATATATAAATAAAACTAGTGGGAATGCCCTCGTGTTGTCGCGGGTATGTATGCTTTATTGTAGCACACCAAACCGATTATTAATTTAAGTAACTTCCATTATTTGTATGTGTACAGTTAATTTCTATGTTGTTTTAAGCTGTTATTCTCTTATGTAATCGCATACCAGAATATACTTATGTCTTTTCTATAATGGGGGACCCATGCATTACGACGTATTCAGCCACTTGCAGTGTTTGTTTGTGAGTCGTTCGCTTTATGTTTGGTTATGATTGACATAAAACAATAAGAAATTAACAATTTAGAAATACGATGACTAATACCTTTGTTTAAGCCTACCATAAACACTTATAAAATAAACATTAAAACCACACAATCACTTTCTAATTTTATAGTTTAACAAATCAACTAAACACGCCTACAAAAATACCACAGCTCATGAACAACACTATACATCACATGCGGACTTTAAGCTGCTATCTTTATGGCTCATATGTCATAAATGTTTTAGTTATTATGCTACAAAGTATATTCAATCTATTAGGCTACACGTCTATACTAATCTCAATTATTAGTTACACGTAAATGAGCAATAACCAAGAAACGAATTAACCGGTTCATGTGCCTAAACTATATTTAGTCGTTTACAACCTACAAATTTCACTTATCAAGGAACATGGTTCAACATGAAATATGTTTATGTTATTATATTTAAAATAGTAATGGTTAAAGAGTTCCATAAACATGATCATAGTCAACAATGATGAACAGTACATAAACAAAATTGAACCTGTGCAACTCTTTTATCTATGAAACATGCTGGTAAAAATATTCGTTAGCATTATATATAATAATGTGCATTTACTTTAATGGATACCTGCACAAATATTATGGGTCAGATTATGATATTTTCTACTAATAAGCCTCCGCTTTAAAAGATTTTGAAAACCGGATATTGACATAAGTATGCAAGAGATAATTTTCAATTGAAAATGGGGTTGAAACCATCTATAACAAAATCGAAATAGAAAATCTGACTTCCTAATTATTAAGTGCAAGCAATTTTACCCGTGTGTTTGCAGTGTCATGTGATGACTGAGTTGTGCCAAAGCATTTGTTACCCATTAGACTATTGAACAATATGGCGTGATTCTTTTCGACCTGTTATTATTGCCAACATATTTTGACCCGTTTTGTTATATCAAGTTATCAATCAAAACAGATGTTAGCTGCTGTTAAAACAACCTTTAGTAGAAACATTCCCTGTGAAGCTAAAAGCTAACTTCAATATATGATTGTTAGAAAATAACAATAAATAAACTAACAATCAACAACAAATAAAAGATAGTACATGTGAAAATGAAGCCGCAACTGTTATCTATACGCGAAGCTCTTGTCATCACCCACTCATTATTTATCTGTATTCATGTACATACATATAAAATCATCCAAAGAATCTTGACTAATTTATTTATTTTTTCAATCATCTAAAGCATGCATTTAGGCAACATTGTCTCAATCTTTCAACACAGTTATGATATAACATTATAACATATGGAAATAAGAATACTAACATTAAAACATGGATGTCAAAATGAAATCTTAATTTTCAACTCAGAACATAATTTTTAAAAGACATACATTTATCTTCAAAAATTTAATATATATGTGTCATGTGTATACTAAAATCATTATATTGAATACATTCCTCTGTACGTTTCACTTTCGATAACCTGTTTCTAGTCTGAAGATCCTTATTTTATTGGAGTCCGTAATCTTTTAAAACCTTAAATATCTTTCATTGTAGTTTTTTGTTTGAAAGTTACTTGACCCAAAATATATTGCAACACTGCACAAAGTTGAGAAACAAACACAAAAGTCTATCAAAACACCGAATAAACTTGAAATTAAAGCAATCGGTTCAGGAACAAAGAACAATAAACTCAATGATAAAGCCTATAGCACAAACATAAACCAAATCAAAGTGACAAAACTCACAATTGTTTCAACCATAACTACAAATCCAAACACTTGATATCATCACAACCACAAAAGTATTAGAACATCTACACAATCTTCATATCCGCATAAAAGAGTGAAAACATTAACCTGTGATACAGCTCCCAAGCACTTCTTTCGGTTCACCGTTTGCGTAGATGAACAACAAAGATTGTATAATTCATAATATATATTGTAGGAGAGATAAGATTTGAATCCACAAAATTGGGGTTATAATAATAATGTACAAGTGGATTTTGCAAGGAGGGGTAATACTGGAAAGATTTTCATGACATTTTGGGTGTGAAGCAAGAAACTCTTCACATGCCATCTTAAAATATGGGTAAAATTACCTTTATATCCATCGAGTTTCTTTAATATAGTAGTATTGATAAAACTGAAGCAAAAAAGAACTAATATATGTGTTTTTATATGAAGAGAGAGGGGGAGTGGGCATCTTTATAACATCTTTAAGAGATGTTAACAGGCCAAAAGATGTCAGCGTACAGGTTGAAATTGGTGGGTCAAGTAGATTAGAAACATTTTTGTTAATAATTGGTGTAATATATATGGTTGTTCATTAAAAATACACTTTTGAGCTCTTTAATTTTTTTACTATTTCCAAGACAATGATCGATTAGGCATTTTTTTTTTGTAATTGGAGTATGTTTCACCGGTGAAGATGAGTTGTTCACATCGACTGAATCATCAAGAACAAAGACTGGACTTGGATATATTTGAAACAATAATTTTCACACCAGGGAATTTCTCCTACCAAAGCAGATCAATAAAAGACTACACCAACATAAAATTTTCTAAACAAATAGGCAATCCTTTAACCAATACCTAATGAATGACAACGTATATCATATCATCAATCTATCATAAAACGCCTAAAAATTAATCATCTAATAAAAGCTATAGAGCCTAATTTCACGTAATTATCATGATTAAAATTGAAAACAAAAATGATTCGTTGATTGATATAAAAAAGGTGCTCTGGTTAACTTGACTTTAACTCTAGGAAGACGAATCGCAGATCACCGAGTTAGGGTGGATCTTGGTAGTGATTCTACGGGGTTTTTATAAAAATGTGTGTTTATAAAAATGTGCGGGTCTAAGGACAAGACCAAGGAGTTTAAGAGACTACAGATTAGAAGAGCCGAGCCTCTAAACGTTAGTATATAAAACAAGGGGTTGGAAGAGGTACGGGGAGCTCGTAGTCTTTTTGATGGAAGTTAAACGTGAATATCGGATGCCAATAAAAGGAGAAGGGAGTCCTCCTTTTATAGTACCTCAACATTCGACTTCCTCAGCCCATCCTATACCCATTGTGGGGCCTAGCCAAGGTAGAGGTATCTCTTGGTTTCCGGCCCAAGTCCTCCAGCCCAATTGGTGCAAGTGCGTTTGTAAAAAAAAGATGAGAAATGGGAGATGTTACCGTCCTGTCGATAATATACATGGCGTCCGCTAAGTGGACGTTGGTGGGCAGCGGACACATGGCGTCCGCCTGTTGGTTACTCCGGGGCTTCAGAGATGTGTCTAGTGAATTTAGACTTGTCAGCAAAGGCCGTTGGCATGTAGGGGAGTGACAGCTTGGTGGTTGCATCGTTGTTGTATTTGATTAGGCGTTCCCGGTGGTAGTGTGGACTACGACGATAGTCCCTGGATGCATCGTCCTCCCATGAACTTTCTTCATAATCTTCGTCGTCAAACTGGTTGTGCACTACACGGGCCTGGTCGCTAAGGAGTTTCCCTTGACCTTCCCCGTGACGGGCAACAACCGGTGTTCTGTTGGGTCTTTTGGAGGAGGACTCCATAATGGCTTTGCCGGTTATCCGGTGACGCTCAAGCTGGGCGTCTAGGAGATGTCTTTGGAGTTCATACCATTCGTTGTTTAGAGCATCTATCTCCTCCTGAGTAGGAGGTGGTGGTTCGCCAGCTTGAAAGTCTATGGCTAGGGGGATGATGACGACATTGTCTTGGCTGTCGTCATGATTACCCGCTGTTGTGTGCGGTCCTAGGGTGATGTCAGTGATGTCTTCAACAACCCCGGATGGAGTATGGACCCTGGGTTGTGAGTTTGTCATTTTTATGGAAAAAATGGCAGATCAGAGTGTGTTGTAAGAGATTGTTGTGGTAAGGCCACAGATGGCGCCAAGGAAGAAACACGAATCCTAGATCACCGAGTTAGGGAGGATCTTGGTAGTGATTCTACGGGGTTTCCATAAAATGTGTGTTTATAATATTTCTGGGTCTAAGGACAAGTCAAAGGAGTTTAAGAGACTACAGATTAGAAGAGCCGAGTCTCTAAACGTTAGTATATAAAACAAGGGGTTGGAAAAGGTACAAGGAGCTCGTAGTCTTTTCGATGGAAGTTATCGTGAATATCGGATGCCAATAAAAGGAGAAGGGAGTCCTCCTTTTATAGTACCTCGACATTCGACTTCCTCGGCCCATCCTCTACCCTGTGTGGGGCCTGGCACAGGTAGAGGTATCTCTAGGTTTCCAGCCCAAGTCCTCCAGCCCAATTGGTGCAACTGGGTTTGATAAACAAGAGGAGAAAACAGAGATGTTACTGTCTTGTCGATAATATATGTGGTGTCCGTTGAGTGGACGTTGGTGGGTGGCAGACACGTGGCGTCCGCCTGTTGGTTACTCCAGGGCGGTGGATAATCATTTGTCATCTAGAAGCTGAGGAAAGTTGTGGTTTAAGAAAGTCTCATGTCAGAGATATCTTGGTTGGGGGGCTGTCACGTCGTCTTCCTTTTCGGGTGTCAGGCTGAGCGCAATTCTTGATTGGTCAATGACTCTGACGGGCAGCCTGCTGCATCAGGAACAGTTGTCATGGGCAGAACTGCCTTGGGGTGTGTGTCTCGATGATGCCCTGAAGTGTAGAGAGAACTTTTCGCGGTTAAGTGTCTCTGCGTTTGCAGAGATGGATTTGACTTTTGTCGCGCTTGTGGCAACGTTGTTGGCTGAAGTGTAGAGAGAACTTTTCAATCAGTTGTTCGTAGCTGTCGATGCTTCCTGTGGGGAGGTTATCGAACCATACCCGTGCCACGCTTGTTAGTGTTTGCGAAAACATGTGGCACCAGACGGGTAAGGTCCAACCTATAACTTAACGTTGGCCAGGAGGAATTGTCTGTATGGTATCGGGGCTTCAGAGATGTGTCTAGTGAATTTAGACTTTTCAGCAAAGGCAGTTGGCTTGTAGGGTAGTGACAGGTTGGCGGTTGCATCGTTGTTGTACCTGTTTAGGCGTTCTCGGTGGTAGTATGGACTACGACGATAGTCCCTGGATGCATCGTCCTCCCATGAACTTGCTTCATAATCTTCGTCGTCAAACTGGTTGTGGACTGCACGGGCCTGGTCGCTAGGGAGTTTCCCTTGACCTTCCCCGTGACGGGCAACAACCGGTGTTCTATTGGGTCTTTTGGAGGAGGACTCCATAATGGCTTTGCTGGTTATCCGGTGACGCTCAAGCTGGGCGTCTAGGAGTTGTCTCTGGCGTTCATAATATTCATTGTTTAGAGCATCTATCTCCTCCTGAGTAGGAGGTGGTGGTTCGCCAGCATGAAATTCTATGGCTCGGGGGATGATGACGACGTTGTCTTGGCTGTCGTCATGATTACCCGCTGTTGTGTGCGGTCCTAGAGTGATGTCAATGATGTCTTCGACAACCCCGGATGGAGTATGGACCCTGGGTGGTGAGTTTGTCATTTTTATGGAAAAAATGGCAGATCAGAGTGTGTTGTAAGAGATTGTTGTGGTAAGGCCACAGATGGCGCCAATGAAGAAACACGAATCCTAGATCACCGAGTTAGGGTGGATCTTGGTAGTGATTCTACGGGGTTTCCATAAAAATGTGTGTTTATAAAATTGTGGGTCTAAGGACAAGACAAAGGAGATTAAGAGACTACAGATTAGAAGAGTCGAGTCTCTAAACGTTAGTATATAAAACAAGGGGTTGGAAAAGGTACGAGGAGCTCGTAGTCTTTTCGATGGAAGTTATCGTGAATATCGGATGCCAATAAAAGGAGAAGGGAGTCCTCCTTTTATAGTACCTCGACATTCGACTTCCTAGGCCCATCCTCTACCCTTTGTGGGGCCTGGCACAGATAGAGGTATCTCTAGGTTTCCGGCCCAAGTCCTCCAGCCCAATTGGTGCAAGTCGGTTTGATAAAAAAAGAGGAGAAAAGAGAGATGTTACCGTCCTGTTGATAATATACGTGGAGTCCGTTGAGTAGACGCTTGTGGGTGGCAGACACGTGGTGTCCGCCTGTTGGTTACTCCAGGGCGGTGGATAATCATTTGTCATCTAGAAGCTGAGTCAAGGTGTGGTTTGAGAAAGTCTCCTATCAGAGATATCTTGGTTGGGGAGCTGCCACGTCGTCGTCCTTTTCGGGTGTCAGGCTGAGCGCAGCTCTTTATTGGTCGATGACTCTAACGGGCAGCCTGCCGCGTCAGGAACATTTGTCCAGGGCAGAACTGCCCTAGGGTGTGTGTCTCGATGCTGCCCTAAAAGGTATCTTTTAGTTGTGTTGACGAAGTCTTGTCTATCTTGTCTATCTTGCTGAAGAAGCTTCGTAGTGTGCTGCCCTGCTGACGTGAAACGGGCGGTAGATAGTGTGTCCACTGTCTGATGGACGTTAGCTACTCCGCTGACGTAAAACGGGCGGTAGACTATGCATCCATTGTCTGATGGATGCAAGCTACTCCGCTAACGTAAAACGGGCGGTAGACCATGCGTCCATTGTCTGATGGACGCAAGCTATTCCGCTGACGTAAAACGGGCGGTAGACTATGCGTCCACTGTCTGATGGACGCAAGCTACTCCACTGACGTAAAACGGGCGGGGGACTTTAGTCATGGTATTGATAGGCGCTCCTTTGTAGGTTAATTTATGACATGGTATTGCCGGTTTTTGATACCATATCCCTTCATCTAAGATAAGATTATTTATTGTGGTAACATAAATTATTATCTTTCATCGTCATTATATGAAATTTGTTCAAAAATAATGTTATCCCGTGTGTTTATTTAGTTTGGGTGAGTTCCATTTTCATATAAAAGTTGATTATCTTCTAGGGGCATTTAGGAAAAAAGTGGTAAAATTTAGGAAATTGTAAAAAAACCATTGGTATACCATCTTAACTTTGAACAATTTGGACATATTTGCCCATGCCTCTTTCTTTATAAAGTAGTATAGCTATATTATTGTCTGTAGATTACTTCTCATTTAAAAATGTAAAAACATATTATAAATTACGCTCGAGTATATAATCTATATACATATATATTGCAAAGGGATTAATCCTACATGTCATACTCTTATGCAATCTCTCATTTGAGAGATGCACATAAGATGTGATGTGGCAAGTGTAAACCAATTAAAAAAAATAAATATGATTTAACCTAATCTATTATAATCTTTAACCTAATCTATTAAATACCTAATCTACTAAATCTAAATATTAAAACTTAATTATTTTTTTCTCTCATGTTTCATCCCATAACTTTTAAACGTTAATATCTTTTATATACGAGATTTTTTAAAGAAAAAAATTACATCAAATTAACGAGCGTTTTATTATCTTTCCAACGAGTACCATAGTGCTATATAAAAACGGGGAAAATGACTATTTTTTGTAACCCGACAGGTATTGTGTCGGGTTTGGAATTAGTTTACAAAAAATTATGGGTTTGGGTCGGGTCTGGGATTAGGTGATACCCGACCCGATTACCGGAGACAACATACCCAAATACCCGATCATATACCCATGAAATTTTTAACGCATCACATAACCCTTAGACTAATGCGTTCCATATTTCAATAATTAACTTTTTTTTTCTTATTTATGTTAGTTCTTTTTAGAATGATCGATTACAAACTTCCGAATTCATTTGTAGTGGCACTAGATTTATACCCCGGCGCAGAGATTCGTTTATTTAATATTTGAATATGATAACTTATGGCAGAGATTTGTTTAAAATAATAATAATAATAATAATAATAATAATAATAATAATAATAATAATATATTTTATTATGTCATATTAGATATTTCAACCCGGGACGCTCCCGGGATAAAAACTAGTGGTTTGTATATAGGTGATTACAATGGGGTAAGGCTAACTTAAAAGCCTCTTATTGTAAAAGTATAAGAAATAATATGAAGCGTAAGATTAAATTTGATAATCAGGGGCACGATGGTAATTTTTAACGTCATTAAAGTTTCACCCCCATTTTTAAAATGGCTATAATTTTTTCATACGACATTATTTTAAAAAAAAAAAAACTATTCCATAAAAACAAACTTTTCATCCTATTTCATTTCCATACCATATTGCTATACTTTAAAAAAATCGTGGGTTGATAACTTACATTTTATTGATGGTATACTTGCATTTTAGAAACACAAGTTATACTTGATAAGACGACCTGGTAAAACGACCTGATCAAACGCAAGTTATAAATGATAAAACGCAAGTTATACATGCTAAAACGCAAGTAAATAATATCAAGTTTTTACATTTAGATGCAAGTTATTATTGTTTATTATTGTTTAAACGCAAGTACGTAATATCAAGTTTTTACATACATATAAGCAGGTTTACAGATTGATCATATAAGTGTGTCATAAGGATTATCTTTCTTTATAAATTAATAAAATTAAAAGGTTATCTATAGCAATTTTATCATACTATTCCCAAAAAGGGCAACAAGTGGATCTAATTATGAGACAAAAGTAATTTAACATCCTTGATTCGAAAGTAACAAAAATAATTAGCGATAAAATCAAATGGGTTAGTTGATCCATTTGATATGAGAAACAAACTATCCAAATTTATTATTGTTCTATATTGATTCAAATTGATTTCCAACCTTGTGGCTCTCCACCTAACAAAGAAACAAACTAAAAAAAACAAAAAGTTATTGTTACATTCAGAATGTTTAAACGCAAGTAATAATATCAAGATTTTACATTTAGACGCAACTAGCATCAACCTAGCAAAATTATTATTTAAAAAAAAAGTATAGCAATATGGTATGCAAATGAAAGAGGATAAAATGCTTGTTTTTATGGTGGGTTTTTTTTTAAATAATGTTGTATGAAAAAGTTGTGGACGTTAAAAATATGTGGGTGTAACTCAATCATTGTGGGTTATACCTATTTTGTCATTTCTCCTCCTCTTTTAGAAACTCAACGTATATTTTTCCCCTTTTAATCTCATCCATTGATTTATTTTGATCAAAAACCGAAAATACTTCTTATACTTTTTACGTTAAACTACTTTTTACACTAAACTTTCTCATTACAATGATATAAAAGAAAAGGAATAATAAGCTACTACGTTTATACAAACAACATTTAAATACTAGATACGTATAATGCTAGATACTAGATAATTAATAATCTAATCCATTATACAATACTAGACACTATGCAAAGCACTACAAATTTATCAGTCATGCATCTAGTGTGCATGTATAGACCTTGTTTTGTGCAAGATATGGAAGATAACTACAAGTATTGGTATCGTGCGTGTATAGTTAACATCATCGAAATGAAGTCATTTTAGTGGAGCTCGATCAAATCACGCCATGAATAATTATTGATGGTCGGTATGGGTATGAGTGGTCAAGTATTATAGGCAATACGTTGTCTCAATTGGATGTATTCGTAAAATCTTAAATGTTTTCGGATTCGTTTGTGAATGAGATCCACATTCAAGTATGATGTGTAGTTAAAGAATGGATCTTTCTCGAGCAGTTCTGCAATTACGCTTTTAAATATGTTTAGACATATATACGTGTATGTTAACGAAACTAGCTATGAAGTTATTGTATTACATAGTGGGGGAGGATAAATTGAAAACCCACTCGAGTTAAGAAAAATAAGAAAACCCTTTGTAAAACCATCTAAAAAAATTATTTTTTTTTGAAAAAAATACACAAGGTAACATATATGTATTAAAGCGTTTTGGGCCAAAAAAATAAAAAAAACGCCGATAGGATATTTTTAAAAAAAATAAACAAAGTTTGTGCTGTTACATATGTAAATGTTACCTTGTGTATTTTTTCAAAAAAAAAATAAAAAGATTTAGATGGTTTTTACAAGGGTTTTCTTAGTTTTCGTAACTTAAGTGGGTTTTCAGTTTATAATTTCCCTTACATAGTGAAACAAAAATGAGCATTTTGTTAATTTATCATTAGCAACTATATTAGTTGTTATAGTAATCCCCTTAAAAGTACGTTTTTGGATTATATTTTCTAGTATTATAACATATATAGTGTTAGAATGTGTGTAGGGAAAAAAAAGGTACAAATGACTTTTATCATGTGAAGTGTATCAACAAGTAAAATAATTATACTGTTGAAAATTGAGGCAGAGTAATAAAAATTACGCTAATACCACGACAACCACCACCTATACAGTTGGAAGCATAGTTGTCAAAGCGCTTAGGCGTACTCAAGGCGCATAGGCCGAGCCCGGAGCCTAGGCGCAAGACACATAAAAAACGACGGCTTTTTATAATTAAGCGCATAGAATAAAATACATTTTTTAGGGATTCTAGAAATGTTTTAGGCTTGTTTAGGGCTACTTTAGGATGTTTTAGGGTTGTTTAGGACTTGTTCATGAATCATTTTGGATGTTTTAGAGGTTTATGCAACGTTTAGCCTGAATTTAGCCGGAAATCAGCCCTGATAGGGCGCCTCAGTGCCTAGGCGCGCGCCTCACATGGCGCAGCGCACTTGGTGCGCCTCGAGCCTAGGCGCGCTTTTGACAACTATGGTTGGGAGACGTCGGTCAATCACGGAGAAACTACGACCCCAAAGTGTGTTAACAATATATAATTATCTAAAAACTGAATCTCAATCCCAATCCACTGATACAAATACAAATACAAACAAATAATATATATATATATATATCACAACCATAGGGTGTTTCGATTCGTTACCTTGACCGAACACTAAAGGCCCACACAATGGATCAACGAACGCTTCGCTAGTAAGCACAATTACCAAACTTCAAGATCCAATCTTTCAAACACTCGAATGCCCGGTCTAGATCCAATCTAACATGAATACATGACACACACAAAACAAGGTAACTTGAGGGAGAGGACGGCACGTGGTCGCAGGTAGTGGCTGCTAGTGGAGACGCGTCATGTTGAGGGTGTGGTCGAACGAATATGGGCAATGCGTGTGTTGGTCTCCGTAGGGTAGTGTCCGACGGTGGTGTGGGTGGCGGAGGTGGTGGTGCTGTGAGGTGGTAATGTTGAGTGGTGTTGGTTCAAGATTAACCCTTTAATCTCTATTGTAACGCCCTAAATTTCATAATGACACCATTAGTAACAATAAGGATAATGCGGGGCTTAAATCGAAAGTTAATCATATATTGAGAAAACATATATATATATATATATATATATATATATAAGAAATCAAACCTAGAAAATAAACACTTGAGGGACCATTTATGTCAAAATGCCTATGTCTCTTTGAGGGGCTAATATGGCAAAAAGAGAGGAGTTGTTTTCCCAGGTCTGGGAATCGACCAAAACACACACCCATCACACACACACTTAGGCTCCTCCCCTCAATCAGGCCCAAATCAGCCATAAATAAAGTGAGGACCCTTGCATGTTTGATAACTTGATCATCTAAGGTCCCAAGATCATCTAGGTAACCCTGATTTCTTTTAAATTGATGAAATTCGTCTATGTAATGATGATCGGAAAATGTGGAGTTTATGATGATGTGTAATTAAGAAATTGGAATGGTATCCCTAGAAATCCTTAAAACTAACTAATCTTGAAGAAAAATTAGACTAGCACAACCTAAATGGTGAAGTCTTCGAAATATATGATATGATTCATGGTGGCGATTGCCCATTGTATGTTAAACCATAAATTCTTGGTGTAATTGTATGTTAAAGGTTCAAATTGTGAAACTTACTTAGTTAATTAAGGACTTTGAATTGTGAAAGCTATGGAATTGAGTATTGGTGTATTATCGAACCATGCTATTGAGTAGGAAGGGGTCCTCGTGACCAACATGAACCATGAATGATAATCATGAAACCTGTTTCGCCAAGTGTTTGATAAAACGCCATAATGAAGCTCGACTTCATTGTGCCATTGACCTTGCGTTGATACACATGATACACTAATATGGTAGCTTGAACACATGACTAATCACGGTTTGCTTGAATTTCATGTGCAATTTGATCATTAGGTGCCAAACAAGAGACGTCAGGAAGCCAAGCGGTGAAAGACTTGAGACTGAAAGGCTGCGACTAAGGTAAGTCATTGTCGTGACTTTAACTCCTAGTGTAAACCATATAGTAGTTGTAATTAATCGTTGGGATGTGGAGCGATATTAGGATTCCCTAGTACCTTAACACTTGTAAACGAAAGTGAAGTTTATGTCATTTGGGTCGGCAAAGATTGATCGAGCAAGTTGGCACACGTGGACATTAACGCGAGACAATGCCACATCGGTAGAATAACTTCGACAGATACACTTACACCTGAATTAATACTTGATTGGGAGAAAAGTGAAATATGCAGTGCAAAGGGTGGAGGATCACAAGCAATCGCTTGGTAGGGTCATCGAAGGTCTAAAGTCTATTGCGTAGTGGAGGTGGTTTGGAACGATTGATACATGTCCTAGACCTAGAGCTCGCTCCCTTACAAGTTAATTTAGTCAAATGACCAAAGTGGAACCTTGTGGGGACTTACAAGCTTTGGTTAGATCGTGATGTGTCATGATTGTGGCTTAACGGGTCAAATTGGGTTAATGTCGATATATGCTATATTAGAATGCGTTAGGAATCCGGAAGGAAAGCGTCCTGGGTAGTGTTTTGTTAGGTTCTTGATGGAATCACAAGTCGGCATTGGTTCTTTATAGCCCCTTGTCGATTTAGGCGTAAACCAAGGCGAATAGGACTGCATATATGCAACATAAATGTCCCAAACAGCGTCAATAGGCCGTAACCTACGGCCCTGAGCCGTAGGCTACGGCCAAGGGCCTCAAAAATTGTCATGAGTCCCAACCGTAACCTACGGCCAACCAGCCGTAGGCTATGTTTGGCCCTTCAAACCCAAGAACAGCAGCATAATGGCAACCGTAGGCTACGATTGATCAACAATAGCCTACGGCGGGTCTTTATGGCCAAAAAATTTTTGTGACTCATGATGTTTTAACATATGTTTTTCCTATTTTAACGCAAGTTATCTATTATTAATTGGATTTAATACATGGTTAAACTTAGGTACAACTAGGTAACGAATTGGGAGTATGATCAAGCTCGTTTTTTAAAGAATCAAACGCATCCGTACTTCAAGCTACTGCACTCTTGTTTTGTTCCGCGTTCATATAACATTAGTTAGATTGTAATATAACAAATTTGAATTATGTACTAATGTCGTGGCATTTTTGTGAAACATTATGTGATTAATGTAGTTTGAACCCGATATATGAATGATAATCTCAATGGAAATCTTGTATTTATGTAATGGGTCTTACATCTATGGTGGCTAGTTATTATGATTAGGGACAATTAGGGTTTAGAGTTTATGATGATTATATAATAATCACATTTACACTCTAATCCCCAAACTTCTGGCTTGCTCCGTAAGGAGTTAACTACTCATGATTAACTATTAATTATTTGCCACCTTTTATATAATTAACTCTTTAGTTATATATAACTATATGTTTTATTAATAAACAATAAACACAATAGTACTTAACCTTTTAAACGATAAACACCATTAATAAAGTCTACGCCTATAATTATCGTTAATGATAATTACCTAACCACTGTTAATATTGAATAACGAGCATTCGATCATTCAAAACCATTATTATCCAATAATAATTATTCTATAATTCAACGTTTTAAACGATCTAATTAATTATTGAATAAACTGCACGGATGGTCTATGTGGTTTCCCCAAATTTAAAGTATGCTCCTCAGCTTTTCAAAATTACCCTAATGGGATCTGTGGTTTTGATTTATTGCATTAGTGGTCCCTGACTTGGATGGATGTTAACTTTTTCACCTAAGTCTATGTAAATTTCTAAATTAACCCTCTTTAAAAAAATAAATATTATAAACTCTCTCTCTCTCTATCTCTCCCAATCACCATCACACCCATTTACCACAACCAAAACACACGACTACTACCATCAACCATCTACCACCACCAACCATTCCGTCAGAACTCATGAGACCCGACAACATCTCCACCCAACCAACCACCCTGTACAGAACAAAACCAAACCCTCTTTGGAAAGCAAGAAGACCAACCACTCTATCTCTCTAACCAGCCTCCTAAACAACATTCCATATACCGAAATGCAAAGCTTTCTACTGCCGGTAGGTCGTTCTAGCGGTGCACCACCATTGACGGCTGCGATAAAACCCAAACTCCATTGCCCTAGTTTCCCTTCTTCACATTCATCACCTATTAATCTCCCCCGTCTCTCTTTTTCTTTACACAGTTATAGAAACCCAATCAAAACCCCTTATCTTTCTTCACCTCCCATTTCTACTGCCAATAATAATTTACCCGCTGAAGGTTCTGAAAAAGCTAAACTTGCACAGGTAATATTTGTTGAAAATAGATGGGGGCATCTGTGCAATTCATGCAAACCACAGGGACTATCCGTGCAGTTTACTCTTAAACTTCCCATCAATTACTTTTCTAAACAATTATCACCGATTATTCGAAATAATCTTTTCACTAAATATTTCTCTAAACAATTATTCCACAACTAAAGTTATTTGTGATTAATAAAATTTAACAATTAAATATTATTTCTTTGTTCATAATCCAAAGTGTAAATATATGGATCGTACTTTGATAGTCTCATTAAATAATCGATGTAACCTATTTCTGACAACTATCACGACCACTACTGCAACCACGACCCCACGACTATCACTACGACTATTGCTGCTACCATGACTACTACTATCACGACTACCACTACTACCTTTACTACCACTACCACCACCACTACTGCTGCTACCACCACCCCTGTTGCTGCTACTACTTCCACCACTACCACCACTACACTACTACCGCTACTACCACCACTACCCTACTACCGTTACTACCAGTTGCAGCAGCAGCAGTAGCTACTGCTGCTGGGTATCCGAGGGATACCCAACTCCCACACCGCCCACTGTTATTTTTAAGTGAAAATTTGGTTTTATCAAAGTAATTAATATTATATATTAAGTTTTTTTTATAAATTTTATGGTTATGAAAATTATAAAATTTAAATAAATCTAATTGTAGCAAACTGTTAAAGAAATACAGTTGGATCAAGGATATCATGGAGAATATAACCTATTAAATAAATTAGGGCCACAAAGATTATTAAGCTTCATTAAATTATATGCCCATACTTTTTGCTTGACGGTAGATATATGCTTTGAATGCATTCGCCTCTTCTAGCATCATAGTTATTAATGTTACAAAATGATGTTGCAAATCATTTTCTATGTTAAACTACACATAAAAAGTCGATGAAGCCTAGTTCAATTGGTGAAAATTGGGGGAGCTAGAATGGAGGTCATGTGTAGGTTGAGGGTCCGATTCTTGTTGGAACCATATTTACCACATGTTGGGGTTCCACCTGCGGAGATCCTCAATTCAGGTGGAATGAGTAATCAGTACAGGCTGGCGCATGGTGTTAGCCGGAGCTCCACCGGTTACACCACCGGTTGCACCACTCGCCGTTCGAAAAAAAAAATACACATAAAAATAAATATATTAATTAATTTTTATAAATATATTAATTTATTTTTACCATATATCGGATGCCTAGAATATTTTAAAATCCAATTTTGTTGTAAATAAAACAATAGTAATGACATGATTGTATGTGGCGTGTAGCAAAAGTGTTAATAGGATTTTTAACGACAAAGCTATTTTTGATTTTATTTGAATCATAAAAATAACTATGTTTTAAGAAACAAATGCTAAATTAATATCGGATTGGATTTTGAATTATAAAGTTGTTAGAGGGTGTTTGGGAGTGCGTTTTGAATCTGATTTTTAGATTATTGCGTTTTGAAAACGCAGATAATTAGTTTTTAGTGTTTGGATTGCGTTTTGAAAACACAGATAATCGGTTTTTTAGGCTATCAAAACGCAATAATCTATAAGCAGCTCCACCCTACTTTTCTAAAACGTATAATCTGTTTTGAGTAATCAATCCCAAACACCCCCTTAACAATTATCTAAACAACACATTTCAAAATCCCTTTTTTTTAACGGCCAACGAATCAATTTCCGAGCACTCTCGGGCACCCTTTTGGCGAATTAGGTACTCGAGAGTACTCGGGTCACCAATTCCCAGGAAAACCCGACCACTCACCAATTTCAAAATCCATTTAGTACTAAATTTTCTTATATAAAAAAACTATTTTTTTTTGTATAAAAATTCTGCAAATAGTAAGAAAAAAACTTACCAAAGACAAATTATATAATTTTTTTTATTTTTTACACAGCTAAATTTCCTTAATTGTTTTTTCATAACTTACTAAACTATGAACGTTAATCAATTGTTAAAATCATTTTTGTTATCCAAACAATTATACTCCCTATGTCTCAATTTAAATGTTCATTATTTTATTTTTTGGTTGTTTCAAATTAAATTTCAATTTTCAAAAATAGAATTGTATTTTACAGTTTTGCTCATAAAAGAAAAAACACAATCAAAGATTTTAAGATATTATTGTCATTTTACCATATAAAAACAAAAGATTTCTTAATATGTGTGCCTTTTGAGCCTAAAACATTAAAATTGGGACGGAGGGAGTACCATTTTATGGCGATTAGAACTATTCATAAATATCTAAATCAATAAAAAAAATGGGGAGCCGAAGGGGTGGCGATTTCCGACAACAAAGGGGTGACGATTTCCGGCGACAAAAAAACAAAGGGGTCCAAGATCATAGAGCTATAACAACTTTCTACATTGCTAATCTTCCAGATGGCGTGTCTGACTCCCTACTTTGGAGAGCATTCAAACCATATGGAATCATCAAAGATGCGTATGTTGCGAGGAAAAGGGACGCTAGAGGTAATTGGTTTGGGTTTATTAGGTACGTGGGGGTGAACAACATGAATGATGTACTAAGGTACATGAACTCAGTGAAGATTTTTGATGCAAAAGTTAGTGTAACAGTGGCCAAGTTTGTAAAAGGTAGTAGGAAGCCGGAACCTTCGGCGGGGACAGTCATCTAAACACAAGGGAGGAGACAGGAAGGCCATGGGTATCAACAAACATGGCGATAACAATGGCCAGCTTGGGAGAAACCACTGTTCGAAAAAAACTTCTCGTCGCCAATGGCGAACACTGAAACTGAAGCAGGACCGTCGTCGAAAAACATCAAGACACTGGTGATAACCGACCGACCAGCTCTATACCCGGACCACTGTGTCACGAGGTCTGTCGTGGGCGAAGTTAGAAATGTGGAGTCATTCAAAGAGATAGGGCAAATTATGAAAAAAGGGTGGTTTCTATGATAGTCCAGTTAGCTATATTGGTGGTATGAAGGTGTTGCTTGTATTCAGAGATCAGCGAATAGCACTAGACTTTGTGAACAGGAAAGATGAGTTGTGGGGTGACGTGCTTACTTCAGCTGCACTATGGGAAGGTGAGATTATTCCGACTCAAAGGGTTGTGTGTTTGAGAATTGGTGGATTGCCTTTACAGCTTAGAGATGCGTCAATTTTTGACAGAGTTGGTGAGATGTTTGGTAAAGTGGTGAAGAGGTGTGGGTTTTCTTGGTTGTCTCCGGACAACTCGGAAGGTAGAATCTGGGTACTTGTTGATTCGGTGTCACGCATCCAAGAGGAGATAAAAGTTGAAAGGGGCGAGACCAACATTCCGGTATAGGTGCTAGAGGAAGATGATAATTTCATAACTTTAATCGTTTCTACAAATTGCCTACTCCGACAAGCTCGGAAGAGTCGGTGGATAAGGATAAAGAGGATGGCAGGGAAAAAGGCGAATATAGGACTGAAGATGTAACGTCTAAAGTCCAGCAACCGGATCCGACCCAGCCGGAGATGGTAACTGAAGAGACTCAGAATCTGCATGGGAATGATGCAATGCATGGGGTAGTTCAACAGCCTGGGAATAAGACAAATATAACTAATGATGGTGGACAAATTAATGGTGGGACCAGGGAACCACAAAATGAGTCTTTGGACCTTAATAAATTGGGTGATGCTTTTAACATTGGTATTGGGCCTACATATGGAGAAGGAGTGGGCCAAAAATCTAGGAAAAGACCCAGACATAAATGGAGCCCATTAATTTTTTTAATGATAATGAAGTGCAAACAGGTCATTCCAATCATACAACACAATTATTCATGAACCAGCCTTCTGAGGTTAATCAAGATTCGATCATGATGGAGGATGATACACAACCAGATGCTAACTTGACTAGTAGGGACAAGAGCCGGCTATTATGAGCATGAACAGGTAGAAGGCAATCAGTATGGGGAAGGGGATGAAGTAATTAGGGGTGGTGGAGATCAACACATGGAGAACTCAGATGTGCAGACTATCAGGAACTCGAATGAAACCGAGATTACAGTTACTGTCGGTTCATTGATTGGAGCTGAACTAGGTGCGTTTAAAGAACAGGTGCAAAACTTGGTGGATGAAGAAGGTGCTGGCCAGGTTATACAATGAATATCCTATCAATAAATCTTAGGGGGTGAGGGATGACCGGAAGGCGTCCTGGGTCAGGGGGTTAAAAACGAGTAATGGTATTCACTTCATCGGTATTCAAGAGTCAAAGTTGGGTCCTGATGCGAAATTTCAGTTTTCTTCATTTTGGGGTAGATCGAGATTTCAGTTGGACTCTGTGCATTCGGTTGGAAGTTCCGGGGGGATTGTTAGTATTTGGGACCCTTCCATTTTTCGAGTCGTAAATGTGAGTAAAAGTAGATGTTTTTTAAATGTATCTGGTACTCTGGTGGCTACAGGGGAATTAATCAACATCACCAATGTGTATGCTCCTAATGATGTGGGGTTAAGGCGAAGATTATGGTCTGAGTTATTGAACTTAAAGAACAGTTTGCAAGGAATGTGGGTTATTTTTGGCGACTTTAACGAGGTAAGGTACCAGTCGGAACGAATGAACGCGGAGTTTGTGGAGAATAACGCAGCTGTCTTTAATGATTTCATTGAAATGGCGGATCTTAGGGAATAAAATATGGGAGGACATCGATTTACATATATATCGGATAATGCAACGAAGCTGAGTAAGTTAGATCGGTTTCTTGTTTATGATGCGTTCATGAATAAGTGGCCTAGGGCAACCGTGACAGCCTTAGACAGACACGTTTCTGATCATTGTCCGATAATTCTCTTGGTGGTTGACGCGGATTTTGGCCATATCCCGCTTCGATTCTTTAACACGTGGTTGGAAATGCCTGGTTTTATTGACTTCATCATGAGTGCGTGCACGAGGTTCAATTTTAGTGGGCCACCGGATTTGGCTGTGGCAGTCAAGCTAAAGTTCCTTAAAAACAGGGTCACAGAATGGGTGAAGAATCAGAAGGTGGCTTCATTGGGGTTGTATAATAAGATGAAGGAGTTGGATCGGCTTGGAAAGGTCATGGAGGAAAGAAATCTTAATGAACCATAGTTGGAATTGTGGAGTGAGTGTAGGGCATATTTGATGGAACAAGATAGATTGAAGTCACTAGACGCACGACAGAAAGCGAGAATTAGATGGGCTCTTGATGGCGATGAAAATTCAAGTTTCTTTCATGGGGTGGTCAATGCGAATACCTCCAGTAATAGGATCAATGGGATAATGTGTGATGGTTCATGGGTAACATTCCCGAGGGTGATCAAAGATAAGGCGTTCATGTTTTTTGAAGAAAAATTTAAGGAACCCATGTGTAATAGACCGACGCTGATTTGTTCACATATCAGAAAACTTTCTGATGCGGATTCCAGCTTGCTTATACAACCGTTTGCTGTCAAAGAGATTAAAGATGTAGTATGGGAATGTGACGGGGATAGAGTACCGGGCCCGGGCGGGTTTAATTTCAAATTCATAAAGAGGTGTTGGGGTGGTTTGGAGGCAAATTTTATACGTATGTTCCAACATTTCTTTGAGCACCAGACATTAAACCCGTCTTGTGCAGCCTCTTTTTTCGCATTAATTCCGAAAGTTGAAGACCCTATGACCTTTAAAGATTTTAGACCTATTAGCTTGGTGGGAAGCATAAACAAGATCATTTCAAAGGTACTGGTTGCAAGGTTGAAGGGTGTAATAAGTAAGTTGGTGTCACAGGAGCAATCGACTTTCTTATCCGGGCGCAACATTACTGATGGACCGATGATGTTGAATGAGGTCGTTTGCTGGATGAAGCGGACTAACAGACGCGGTATGATTTTCAAGATAGATATCGAAAAGGCGTACGATTTGGTTCACTGGGGGTTTTTGGAGTCAATCTTAACTCAAATGAATTTCCCGTTAATCTGGATCCGTTGGATAATGGCTATTGTCTCAGCAGGTCGCACCTCTGTCCTTGTAAACGGGTCTCCAACAGGCGAGTTTAAGTGTGAAAGGGGAATTAGAAAAGGTGACCCCATTTCTCCATTCTTGTTCGTGCTCGTTATGGAGGCGCTAACCGGTATCATGAAAAGAGTGACTGCAATTGGATTGTATTGAGGTCTGGCCTGTGGTAATGGAGGATTAGTGTTATCTCACTTACTTTACGCTGATGATGTGGTTTTCTTAGGCGAATGATCGGTAGCGAATGCACTAAATCTGAAAAGAATTCTGCGATGTTTCTATTTGGTATCCGGTTTGAAAGTGAATTTGAGTAAATGTAGTGCGTTTGGTGTTGGTATAAGTAGTGAAGACGGTCAGAACATGGCGAACATACTTAAGTGCAAATTTGGGAAGTTCCCATTTTCTTACTTTGGTATGATTGTAGGCGCGAATATATGAATCTTGTGAAACATTGGAAACCCGTTATCAACGCATTTCGGAAGAGACTTTCTATTTGGAAGGCTAATCACCTTTCGTATGGGGGGCGAGTGGTTCTTATCAAGTCGGTCCTAAACTCCCTTCCAACATACTTCTTTTCGCTCTACAAAGCTCCTATTAGCATTTTAGAGTGTTTGGATAGAATGAGAAGGGTATTCTTTTGGGGTGGGTCGGACGAAAAAGCTCGGATGAATTGGGTCGCGTGGGATAGCGTCATTGCTCCAGTCGAAAGTGGTGGTTTGGGATTTGGATCACTAAGGGATGCAAATTTAGCGATGTTATCTAAGTGGTGGTGGCGTTTCAAGACTGATCAGGAGGATGGTTTATGGCGTAAAGTGATATGGGCTCTTCACCACTCTTCTAGGAATTGGAACTCGATACCGTTAAGATTATTCGCGCCGGGTGTTTGGAAAAATGTGGCGAATTCTATTCAGCAAGTAAAACAATCAGGAGTCGATATTCAAAGTGCAATCAAAGGCGTGGTGGGAAATGGGTTGGGTGTAGCATTCTGGCTGGACGTTTGGGCGCTGGAGGTTCCTTTAGCGTCCAGATTTCCTGCTCTTTTTGCTGCAGAATCAAAAAAAGGGGCTACTATTTCTGAGCGGGTTGATTCATCTGGGCTGGGTTAGGTCTGGGAATGGGCTGCAATGGGGTTGGGTGCTGATGCTGCTGCTGAATTGGACCAGCTTCTGTTGGTGGTTACAAGGCCGATTTTGGATTCGACAATGAATTAATGGTTTTGGGGACTTAGTGGGTCGGGCGATTTTGCTGTTCGAGACGTTAAAAAAGTGCTGCAGATCAGAAGACATGGGACCACAGCTCCAGTTCTGAAGTGTAATTCTTGGACTCCAAAAAAGGTTTGGATCCTAGCTTGGCGCGCGGCTTTGGAAAGGTTACCGACGAAAGTAGCACTAAGGCGTCGAAACGTAAATGTGGGATCGGATATGTGTCCGTTTTGTGGGGATTTTCCAGAAACAGTTGAGCATCTCTTCGTATCATGCGGTATGGCTCAATCAATATGGCAATTAATTACTCAATGGTGCAAGATTGGAAACATCTACGCTTTTGAATTCAAGGACTTGTTGGAGATACACAACTATGGGAGTCATTCAAAAGAAATGAAGAAAACGCTTAATGCTATATATCTCACGGCTATTTGGTGCATTTGGAACAATCGGAACGCGGTGGTGTTTAGACAAAAACAAGGCTCACTACGCAAGATCATAGGAGAAATAAAGCGTTGAGTCTATTATGGGTAAAGACACGTGCAAAACTAAACGATTTGGAATGGGAAAAGTGGTGTAGTTTTAGTTTAGATAATGTAAGGTGGTAATTGTATAATCTATAGCTTTGTACTTTAGGTGTTTGCTAGTACCCGCTATCGCTTTAATGATTAATAAAATATTTTGTTGGCCGTTAAAAAAAAAAAAGGAACTATTCATAAAGTTTGCGCTCATTCTCATATACTACCCTAATTATGATTCATGTGGATTAATAAACTAATAATTAAAATTATTTATCAACAATAATTGTACAAACATTATTTATACATATTAATATTTCCCATCAATGGTACTTTGTTGGTTGGAGTTTTAATATAAAGGGTACGTAGTATGTACTTTATCTCCTACACTTGTTCTCTCTTTACCTAGCAATATCTGTATAAGATAAACAGTTCTAATTAAGCATGGATGACGAGACACGTGATGTGAAGCTGGAGGTCATGGACAGCAGTAGCAGTAGCAATGGCGGTGGAGTTATGTCATATGATATGGTGTTACGTACGATGGCCTTTTGCTTTACCCTGGTAGCTGCGGTGGTTGCCGGTACTGACCAGGAAACAAAGAAGATTCCGATCAGAATTTCCGATAACTTTCCGCCGTTCAATGTTGCTGTCACGGCTAAGTGGCATTACATTTCTTCCACTGTGTGAGTTTCTTATTAATTAATATTTATATTTTTGTGTATGATATTGTCTTTTAGAGCATCATTTTTTTCACCTCTCTATCACTTATTAATTAACTAGCTTATAACCCGGGAGCGTCCCGGATTGAAAAATCTAACTAAAGTGAATAAAATTAGAAGTATCTAAACTATAAAAATGACATCTATGTATCAACTTACATTAGATACTTTAAAAAAAAATACCAAAAGATCCATTTCACCTTACAACATCAACACCTAAAACAGAATATTAAGATCCCAAGCACTTCAAGGGGACATAGATTGTTTAGCACCAATACATTCAGTCAAAGGTCTTTAACTGCATACAATAAGATTTGAGCTATTTCAGAATATGGTAGAAAAAGAAAACATAGCAATTACCTGTTGGAGAGCGTCCCGGGTTGAAATATCTAATATGACATAATAAAATATCTAATATGACAACATAATTAATGACTTGCCAATATATGATTAATGAATATTATTATTATTATTATTTTAAACAAATCTCTGCCATAAGTTATCATATTCTAATATAAAAAAGATTAATTGGGTCGGGTATCACCTAATCCCAGGCCCGACCTAAACCAACAATTTTTTTTAAATAATTCCAAACCTGACACAAACCTGTCGGGTTACAAAAAATAGTTGTTTTTTTCTCCATTTTTTATATAGCACTATGATACTCGTTGGAAAGATAATAAAACGCCCGTTAATTTGGTGTAATTTTTTTCCTTAAAAAATCTCGTGTATAAAAGATATTAACGTTTAAAAGTTATGGGAGGAAACATTAGAGATAAAAATTTAATTTTGTTTTTAAATTTTAAATTATTATTTTCCTAAAATAAAGGTCTTGCCACATGGGATGACACATGACGCACCTAATAAAGAGAATACCCTCTTTAAATGTCATGTCATTAAAATGGCGTTAGATATTTATACTTTTGTTATTTTAACTTTTCATTTCATTTCATTTCATTTGATCTTTGATAAATTGTTTTGAAAAAGTAAGGATTTGTGACTTATCAAAACTCTTTATAACTTATTGGTGAATATTTAACAACATGTGCTCTTTATATCCTTATACACAACATAAGCTAAACCAAACATTTTTTTTTTACAAAATAATTTATTTACTTATTTGCTTTTTCCACATAAGTTAATCCAAACTTTTTTTTAAAACTTAAAAGTCATAAGTTAATAAGTCGTTTCAACCAAAAGTCTTTTTAAATAGTAGATGTGAAATAATTTTATTCAACCATACCCTTAATATATGTAATACTAAATATAAGTACAATCATAAATTTATAATAGTAGATGTGAAATCGTGACATAAGAACTAATTTTCGATATTGTTTGAATAAAGTCAGTTAATGTTTTTTAAACTAAAAAAAACACTTAAGTTTCATTATTACATTATTATTTTTTAAACTATCCTTTTCTTTTATTGTTGTAACAAAAATCAAAATTGTTTTATTTTATTGTTGTACAATACACTCATAATTGTTTAGATTGCATGACCGGAATTAAACATTTATAAAAGTTGGCCAACACAATTATGAGTTTTCTTTCTTTTATTTTTTACAACAATAAAAAAAAATAAGAGCGTTCAACAAAATGAATAGCAAATTTGCAAATAAATTTGACTTATTACAAATTTACAATAAATAATAAAGTGTTTACTTTTAATTATAAAAATACTACAAACTCGTTACTTTTAAGATATTAAATACTAATTTACAAAATTAATCAACAACAATGGTAAAAGTAGTAAAAACTATTGACCTTTTAGAGTTTTGTGATAAAAAGATAAATATATTAAATACAGCTATGGTAAAAATAGTAGAGACTTTTTTTTTTAACGGCAAATTTTTATTACACCTTTATTTCACCTCACCTTGCATTTGCAAGGATTTGAACCCACAACCTTACATTTGTAAGGGGGACATCATACCATTAAACCAAGAGGTCATGGGTTAAAAATAGTAGAGACTACGTGCTTTTAATTAGAGTTTGACCCAAAATTATATATGTATGATTTGAATTTTGAATATAATCGAATTTAAAATCACAAATTCGCATTCAATTTGTATTTAATTTATTGGACTTTAATTCGAATTGAACTGAATTTGAATTCTTGATAGTCGAATTGAACTGAGTCGAATTTTGAATTTTTCAAATCCAAATTGAATTCTTAACACCCCTGGTGAAAATGCCCCATACACTACCCCATGGTTTTAAGAGGCATAAAATAGATAGAGGCATGATATACAAAACGCCTGTCCACCTCTCTCTCTCTCCCAACTTATCTCTCTCACCACCTTTTTTATTTCTCTCTAATTTTATTAAAAACTATATTATTAGATAATTATTGATGGACCTGAATCACTACACACTTGTTTTTAGCTTAAAATGAGTTTGTTGATGTGGACATCACATAAAAAAAATGCTATGATATTATTAAGGTCTTTAATGATGGTTTCATGCAAAAATTAATGTTAATTGATATGGGACTTCTTTCAAACACTGAGGATTCAAGAAATATTGTGACACATGATGTCAACTTAGAATTTGGTTTAGGCCACAAGCGTGGTCTTAAATTTATCACATTTATCACACTATCACACTTAATTAGATTCTGTAATTTAATTTTATCACATTTTATCACTAAACTCATGTGACGGTGTTCGCATTCTATCACATTTCATCACTAAACTTTTTTTAAATAAACTAAAATCATTACATTTTTATTAATAAAAAAATAATTTAAATATTTTAAAAAATTATTTAAATATTTAAAAAAATTATTTAAATATTTAAAAAATTATTTAAATATTTAAATTATTTCAACCGCCAATTTTCAAACGTTTGAATTTCAACCGCCAGTTTTCAAACGTTTGAATTTCAAACGTTTCAAATTTCTGACGATATAAATACAACACCAAAACCTCATTCTCAGTCACAATTATCCTTCAAACCAATGAAAGATATGGGTGGCGGTTATCACAAAGCTGTCGGACCTTCCGATCTCTGGCGATACTCTCGCCGGAGACGGCGACTACCATTTTCATCTCCTCCTCCTCCTCCACAACCAATCTTCTCTTCTCCTCCTCCTCCACAACCAATCTTCTCTTCTCCTCCTCATCCTCCACAGCCAATCTTCTCCCATCCTCGTCCACAGCCAATCTTCTCCTTTCCTCCTCTAAAATTGTGCACCCTCATTCCTCCTCTACCAGGGTATACTCCACCAACACCAGATGCAGATCTCACTGATGAGGAGTGCCTCTGGGCCTTGGATTATACCATGGCTGAGATGGGAATGTGGCGTCTACGGTTGGTGGAGACCCAACCAAACCAAACCCCACCCCAAACTACCAGGGTACACCCACCCCCTACTTCCAGGCTACGTACACCCACCCCCCACTACTAGGCTACACCCACCCCCACTTCCAGGCTACACCCACCCCCTACTTTCAGGCTACACCCACCCTAAACCCTCTTCCTCGGGAGCCATATGAGGAGGAGTACGAAGCAGCTAGAGCTGCTACAGAAGAAGAACGATACTACTACTACTACTACTCGGGATCAACTTCGGAGTATTGTCGCATCCGCTCGAATGCGAGGTCCGACAGTCGCGATAGCGACCGTTCTGTCTAACCTCCAGAGTATACGCTGGAGGACCGGGACAATTACTCTCTGTAGTGGGGAGTTTAGGTTTAGTTATCTATGTTTAGGATTTGTAATGTTATTTTAATAAAAATAATTTAGGATTATGTATGTAATATTTAATTAATTAAGTTTAATTATGTTAATGTTTTTATTTATGTAATGTTTTTATTTAAATGTAATGTTTTTATTTAATTTGAAAAATTCATTAAAAAACATACATATATAAACTACAAACATTACATTTTAAAAATAAATAAAAACATTAAATTAAAATAAAAACACACTACTACAAATAAAAAAAAATTTAAAAAATAACACACTATTACAAATAAAATAGAAACTATTAAATACCTAAGAAAGTTTAGGGTGTAACATTCGTCACGCCAAAACATGTTCAAAATCAACCCCGAACTCAGCCGCGTAGTCGATTTGAGCAAAGCCAACTTACACATCTTTGGTTTCGTTGGGGTTTTTATTCACCGTTTTTTAAATAAATTTTCGAAGTTTTGACACTTCGAATGGAGGCTCGCGTGTTTATGAAAGATTGAATCACACGAACGGTTAGTTCCCCCGACAAGTTGACTAAACTCGGATAAAACTTTTTTCCAGTTCGGATTGCTCCGCCCATGAACACGACCACGACCCGTGCTAGTTGAGACGTCATTGGGGTGTACGGTATCGTACACGATCACTAACGCGATTTCCTCCTCTTGAGTCCAAGTAACCATGATGAGGATGATGAGTTGAATTTGGTGAATTTTTTAAATGTATAGAAGAAGATAGATTGGTGATTGTGGGTTTGAATGGGTAAATTTATGAGTATGTGTGTGTATATATATATATATATATATATATAGGTAAAAAAAAGTTTTTTTTTTAATTGGGTCAAAATGACCATTGGCTAGCCAACGGCTAGCTGCTTAACATCGTAATGTACATCACGGTTTAATACATCGCAGCCGTGATATATTCAAGGGGGCGGTGTTTTGCGATCGTCACGGCATCACGAGGTGGCCATGATGGTTTTATAATGGTTTTGTTTGTTATTTTTTTTAGTTATTACTCTACTTTCATTTTGTAACGGAAAGATATAGAAAGGAAAATCCTATATGTTTTTTTTATTTTTTTTAACGGTCAACAAATCAAACCTGAGAATTTTCGGGGCACTCTTTCAACAAATTCAAATACTTTGAGAGTACCCGAGTTGTCAAACACTAAAGAAACACTGGATAAACACCTTAATATACGAGCAATGTAAAGTGTTATTTTATTGATATGTGGCTGGACGATTACAGAAGACTTGAATATAAGTGAATACAAGTATTTCAACTATAATATTTCTTTCCTAGTCTTATATGAATTCTCTAGATTTTCTACGTGAGACATTGAATGACCCGTTCTCCTTAGGAGAGAGGGGTATTTATATTGCTAGGAAGTGCCTTGTGATTGGTCCTCTTTGAAATGACAGCTGTCTCGCACGGGCCCCACATGGTTGACAATCGTTAGGGAATTCAGCGCTATCCTGCTGTCATTGGCTGAGGGTCCTTTTCAAACGTCCTTGTTGTCCTTTCTTGTCCCTTGTACCTGTCAGGAGATCGTGGAGCAGGGAATTCTCTCCTCTGATTGGCTGAACGTCTCTTTCACTGTTTGTCGACAGCTGACACGTACTAGGATTCGTGCGCGACCTTCTAGAAGCTTTCTAATTTGACTATTCTGATATCATCACAGGAGATGTGGGTCTGTGTGCACGCACGGGTACATATCTCTTCAAACACCAATTTCGGGGATAACTCGATAACCCACTCGCATGTAAGCACAACGATAAAATTACCGGTAAAACCCTTATGGCTCAAAAATCGAACCCAAAATCACTCAGGTCTTCTATCATTGTCCACTAGTGTTTCTATCCCTACACTAACCTATATGATTTAAAAGAGAAGATATAATTTATAATTCACGTTTTCAAATCAAATTTGAAGGTCTATATTTTTTTAAACAATTATTTAAGTATTGTAGAAATGGAAGTTTATCTGTTGGAAAATGAAATAACACGCCTTAAGATTTTCATTTTATTTAATTTTTTTCCAAGTATTTAATGCTTGAAAAAAAAAAATGGTTTTGATAATTGTCATTTCGATGCAGCTAAATATTTGGTTTTCATGTTTTTTTAAGATTGACCGAGATATTGTAAAGTGGTTGATTTTGGTAGACCTCCCCTTATACTGTAGTTATACAAGAGAGTGAGAGAGGCGGAGATGTGTAACAATATGGGTCTGTTTGATATGGGGTAATAGAATAGGCGATGAAAATGGAATGGACAAGGCAATGGAATGGACAAAGGAATAAAATGGATGATTACCATTTCATGGTCTTATTTGATACCACGTAAGAATGAAATAAATCATTACTTTGTATTGTTTAGTAGGCAGGAAAAGACTTAAGAATAAAACCGGCGATGGTGAGTTGTGGCGATGGCGATGGCGGTTGATAGTGGGTGCCGGCGACGATGGTTGGTGGTGGCAGAGGTGGTCGGTGGGTGGTGGCGGAGGTGGTCGGTGGGTGGTGGCGGACGTGGTAGCGGCAACGGTGGTGGTTAATGGCGGCGGCAATGAAGGGTGGTGGTGGTCGGTGGGTGGCGACGTTTAGTGGTTATAGCAGCGGTAACGGTGGTGGTGGTTGGTGGGTGGAGACAGGGAGTGACACGGACAGTGAGTGGCGGCGGTGGAGGAGGTGGTGGTGGTGATGGTCGGTGCGTTTCGGTGAAGGAGAGTGTCAGTGGTGACGGTCGGTGCTTGATGGTGGGTGGCAGTGGTGAGTGGTGGAGGTGGCGGATGGTGGTGGCGGTCGGTGACGGAGAGTGTCGGTGGTGGCAGTTGGTGGTGGGTGGTTGTGGTCGGTGGTGGATGTGGTGATTGGTGGTGGGTGGCGGTGGTGGTAGTGGTCGGTGATAGAGAGTGTCGGTGGTGGAGGTGAGTGTTGGTGGTGGGTGGCGGGGTGGTCAGTGATGGCGGTAGTCGGTGGGTGGGGGTGACGGTGGTTGGTGACGGAGAGTGGCGGTGGTGGTCTGTGGGTGGTGGCAGTCGGTGGTTGGTGGTGGTCGGCGATGGCGGTGGTCGGTGGTGGTGTCAAGTGGTTAGGGCTGTACACGAGTCGAGCCGAGTCGAGCCGAGCCATGCTAAGCTCGAGCTCAAACTTAAACGAGCCAGCTCGGCTCGGCTCGTTTTTCTGGTCGAGCTGAAAAGCCGAGCTCGAGCCAGCTCGTTATTTTTTATTATTTTTTTAACAAATATTTATTAAATAAAAAACAAAAAAATTAAATAAATTGTCAAAAAAATAATTGTCAGAAAAGTAAAATTACACACGTATATGTATATTTTCTTTTTTAATTTTTTTAATATTTAAAAAATGGAAGGCATACTAAAAGTATTATATGTATAATTTGTGTTTTTTTTTTCTATTAATTTTTATATTTTATTGATTAATTAAACTTAAAATGTTAACACTTCAACCTCCTCTCACATATTTTTTAATTTAAACACTTAAAATTAAAATTAATACATATAAATAATATAATTCGAGCCAGATCGCGAGCTCACGAGCCGAGCTGACTCATTTTTTTCGAGCGAGTTTCAAACGAGTTTCGAGTTGCGAGCTTTTTGTACAACCCTACAAGTGGTGGTGGCGATGAGTGGTAGTGGTAGAGGCGGGTGGTGATGGTGATCGGTGCTGATGAAGGGTGACAAGGGGAATGGAATGGAATGGGAAAAAAACAGGGGGGGGGGGGTGGATGGAATGAAATTTGGGGTTTTTAAAGGGAATGGAACGGAGGAGGTAATGGATGATTCCATTACCTTGACCAACCAAACACCTTTTTTTTTTCATTCCATTATAATGCTCCATTTCATTTCGCCTTCCATTCCTGCATACCAAACGCTACCTAGTATTTTTTGGTGTACTACTAAAGTCGCCCTATCGTAAAACAACATGAATAGAACTAGCTTTATATTAGGGATAAGTAATTGGTACCGGATATTGAAACTGAACGGTACAGTATTGATACTAAATTTCCCGTACCGAATGATTTTTAGTACTAATTCGATACCCGCTTTTTGGCGTTTTCGTGATTGATTCTTTTGGTACCAGTTCGATACTGTACTATATCGTATCGGTGATTTTTACATTTGAATACTTGTACCAGTACAGATACCGAATTTTGGTTTAACATAACATACCACATACACCAATACACATGCATACAAAACCACACGATTTTCACGTTTGAATGAACAAACATCATGAAATATCATACTAAAAAACAGATTATTATAAATGGAAATTTACTTATGGAAGTATTGATAAAAAAACTAAAACCTTGCTAATGATAATATTGTTAGAAAACTTACATTGTAATCGCCGCACGTTTTTGTTACATGAAGCTCACATGTATAAGAATCTCTGTACTTGCTGCACCAAAATCTAAAAGAAAACGAAATCATAGAATTGAACCGGGCTTGTGTTTGACACAATTCCCTTAAACAGATTCTTCGTCTGTTCCCACGGTACACCGGTTCGAAACATTGGCGATGGTGCACTGCCGGAATATCCCACTTGCCTGAAAAGAAACCGGAACATGGTTGCTACTCTTGAATGTATGTGTGTTGCAAGAGTTTTTAGTGTATTTTGTCATGTATCTCATATATGACACAAAAGTCTCTAATATATACAAGAGGCAATGGTGGATGAAGAGTCTAACATAATTAGACACTTAATTTTATTCTTAAAACTATAATCAAGTGTTATAAACAAATTAACTCTACTTAAGAGTTTTTCTTCAATAATTATAATTTCACTAAATTATAATTTCATTAACTTAAACCTCCATTCACCTTCTAAACTTTCCAACAATCCTCCACATGAATGGAGATTGATCAAAACACACAAAATTTTCAACAAACCCCCACATGAAAGAGAGTCATTCTCAGAATCAACCCCATTCCAATTAAATTTCAACAGTTGAGTTTTGCATACGATAGGTAGGTGTGACCCTTTGTACCTTTGCTTATGAAACGCATTTAACCCACCAGCTTTGAGTAGAACGCGATATCTTTAAACTCGTCTGCTGTGACAACCTGCACCCTTCACTTTTCATAAATGTGCATAATTGGTTCCTCAACTATTTCAAAATTTTCATTTTTAACCCTCGTATTTTAATAGGACCAAAATTCACAATTTAATAAAACTTATAATTTTTATAAGTAAAAGTATGCACGTTTTATACTCACATCTACACCCGAGCACGTATGTTTCAGACATTGCCCTTAATTTTCGGTCATAAAACAACTTAGACACAGAAGGAAACAAGTTTAGAACTTAAAATTGATTAAATTAGAAAAATTATTTTTTAGCCCTCGCGGTCCGCTGAGACAGTCAAACAGTCAAAGTTCCAATCAAAGTCCTAGTCAAAGTCTCAGTTAAAATCCTAGTCAAAGTCCTAGTCAAATAGTCAATTCATCTTAGAACCTTACTTTATTGTGTTGACCAATTTTAAAGTCTAATTGAATCCAAAACTAGTATAAAAACCCACCTATGACCCATTACACTTTGCACCTCTAAATCGATTCTTTCAATTCGATTAAACTCTCTCTCATACCTTTCTTCTAGAGTATATTACTTCTACATTTGAAGCTTTGATTATAAGCTCTTGTAATGGGCGAATTGGAAGCTTGATATTTTTTCCTATTCAGTTTCTTTTCTTCTAAATTGGACTAGTTTTGTTGTTGAATCTTTGGATTGCTCGCATTTTCACGCTCGCTTAGTCATCTAGTCATTTGGCGAAAGTGAGTATATCTTTCCCTTTTTTCATGTTTTACACTTTTGGGGTGACTCATGTACGCTTATTACTTCACACACTTAATCATGCTTTAATCTATATTCACAATCGCAATTCTTGTATGTGTTTTACTTGTTGATTCGCTGATAGTGTGTACTTATGACCTTAATCATTAACCCGGTGTGGGCCTAGCATAGCAATAAATAGTACTTGACTATTGTTATGTGTAAACTACTTGCTTTGTCGCATACTATATATAATCATACTATTGGGCGACTACTATACATATATACTAGATATCCAATTATTCTTAGATATCATTTCTACTCTAAAGGTTTGATTTTGGGTGACATTTGTACATAGCTTGAACACTAAATTGTAGACAGTATAACACGTGAATTGCGAAACTCTTTATCTACTATATGTATTCAAAACAAGGTATGCTCACTAATACATTTTGTATTGACAAAATTATTTTCGTACATGTTTCAGGTTATTTATGAGACG
Organism: Ambrosia trifida; assembly: GCA_028751855.1. Taxonomy (NCBI): domain Eukaryota; kingdom Viridiplantae; phylum Streptophyta; class Magnoliopsida; order Asterales; family Asteraceae; genus Ambrosia; species Ambrosia trifida. Next base: position 15,337,680 of record CM054133.1, on the reverse strand, counting down.
ACTTTTTAGCTTTTGGAATTTTTACTTAGATGTTAAGTTTATTGTATTTCAGTTTTAGTTTTCGCTTTAGAATTTTGTATCTTGTAATTTCTTTCAATGTAATAAACTATTCAATACAATATATTTCAATTTACACTTTAGTACCATGAGCTATTGAGCAATCGTCACTACGTGACACCTCGATGTTTCCGCCATCGGTTGGGGTGCTACAGATTGGTATCGGAGCCATGGTTATAGGGAATTAGGTTATTAGAATGCCTTTTAGCCTAGTCTATAACTAAGCTTACTTTCACGAGTCCTCTCGTGTATATTTCTCTTATTCTTATATTTTCTTGCAAGATATTTTCGCTATGGTTCTTTCACGTTATTCTTTCGATATTTTGCTTGGAGAAGAAGAAACTCGTATTTCACAAACGAAACGATATCACCAAGTTAGGAGTGGTATCCATACATTGGTGATTAGTTTCACTTCTCTATATGTTATTTATCTTCGGAATATATCTTTGAGATAGGAGTGACATCCACACCTCAAAGAGTATTTCCTTCAAAAAGAAACTTAACCACTAAGCTGGGAGTGATATCCTTAACTTAGTGATTGGTTTCATTCCACAATAGTTTTTAATTTTGAAATACATCTTGGAGTTAGGAGTGAAATCCGCATCTCAAGGATCTATTTCTGCATCTCGTTTTTTAATCTCGCTAATTTTTTGGAATTTACTAGTGATGGGGCATGTGCAATCTGGAAGGGTGAGCGCCTGTATCCTGAGTTTTCTGTCTAGGCCTGGCATTTCGCATAAATCCCAATCAGACGAGGGATCCATATGCCGACCTGGGAACTCTCGGGATGAGCATTCACTTATAGGCTAAAGTACGCCCCCACAAGTCACTAATAACATTTCAATTACTTTAGTTAGTCTAAGTTTCCTATGGAAACAATCTCATTGTTTTATGATATTGATATTTATGTTTTGTTTATCATTTGAAGACTCAAATGATAAATTATGAATTTTCTTAAATATTGGTAATCTATTACATACGTTAATTTTATCATTCACGTCATTTTAAATCTTGGTCTTTTAAAACACATTAGATTTACACATACTTCATGAAATGGTTTTATTTTGCATTTTACAAACTCATATTGCATATTTTAAAGGTCAAATGTAAACCTTTTATTTTCATATGACGTACCCAATATATGTTTTCCGGAGATATTTGCAATTAATAATAAGCCTTATAACAATTTTCAACTCAGCTTCTCGTAAACACATGAAAATGTATACTTACGAAATCTTTTCAAGTGAACCTGTTTTGAACCTAAAACATTCTTCGGTTACTAAAAAGTTATCTTTTTACACTCGCACTCTTTCAGTCGCAAAACTTTTGGTCTAACAAAATATTGGACACATCCTTATCAGAATGTTGTAATTATCATATAATGCATATATGTAAAACTAACTAAATTTAAACCCTTATGTCAGTAGACTATACGTCTGTTCTGCGTACTCTCACTTATCGTAAATTTCATTGTTTTATTCTTACACTTTATTCATAGTTATTTCTAACACGTTATTTGTGATTATTTTCACACTGCTTATTTGCAAGAGTTCAACTCGTTTACTTTCATTTTGTGCAAATTTTGCGATTTGCTCGATTTATATTATCCTATTCTTTCAATCGAAATTTTATGCTATACTTATATACTTACATGAACGCATATTTGGTATGCATATTTTTTTTCTACTTTGAGCAAAACCTTGTTATACTTTACATTATTTTGTTCATCATCATGGCCAATGAACATACTAGTTGATAGCTCGTATGATATCTAAGCCAGTTCCCATGTACGACTCGGTTCAGAGTATTCCTCTAACCCGAGGGGAACAGTGTAATCCTCAGAGTTTATCAATATGGTTGTTTAGAGCCCAATGATATGAACATAAATTTACCAGTTAAGGGTGAACCCGAAAGGTGAAGAACCCCTAATCATGTCTTATACTTACACATTAATCTCATTACGGTTAAAGGGTGAACCTGAAAGGGGAAGAACCTCTAACCGCATCTTATACTTGAGCAGTATCTACTACTTAACACATTTTGGTTGCACGCATTGTTTCTTGTATTACTTATGTTAGTGTTATGGAAAAGCATAGCACCCTAGTGTAAGGTAAATCGATGATTACGGTCCGGAACGCAATCATGGATTTACAGGTACATGGGGGTGGTGTGTGATTCTACAAAGGCTATTGGTAGACAATCAGTACGAGTCCAGAGTATCAGTAGTGCGGGTGGTTAGCTGCGGTACACCCTATATATAAGCACGAGCGATACTGCGGGAGCGGACTAGGAGTCTGACCAAGAACCTACCCATTACTATCTCTTTATTAGATCATTGACTAATAGTTAGCATTTTCGATAAGAATATTCTTACACGAGCTTCAATTCTACTTCATAGAGTCTTTCTCTAGACCATCCACACAGAAAACACAAACATTGTATACTCTTACACTCTCTGTTAGTTGAAATCATGTTGCATGTCCTTAATAAAGTTCGGTCAGAAACTTCTCTAAAGTAAGGGAAGCTACTATAACACTACCTTGCCCTCACCAGTTACATACTTTTCCCAAACCTTGCTCATTATAAACTCTTAATTCTCTAACCTTGGGTCAAACTTTAAGGATTTTCAAACTCTTATTTTGGGTATTAAACAACTACTTCAAACTTTGTCAAATCATGGCTGATGTATTTCTTAAAATCTACTTGCCTTTTTACAAATGTCTTTTGTTTCATGGAAACCTTCACTTGAAAGTAATTTCGGGACGAAATTTTCTAAAGTAGGGGAGACTGTGACAACTTGCACCCTTCACTTTTCATAAATGTGCATAATTTGTTCCTCAACTATTTCAAAATTTTCATTTTTAACCCTCGTATTTTAATAGGACCAAAATTCATAATTTAATAAAACTTATAATTTTTATAAGTAAAAGTATGCACGTTTTATACTCACATCTACACCCAAGCACGTATGTTTCAGACCTTGCCCTTAATTTTCGGTCATAAAACAACTTAGAAATAGAAGGAAACAAGTCTAGAACTTAAAATTGATTAAATTAGAAAAATTATTTTTTAAGCCCTCGCGGTCCGCTGAGACAGTCAAACAGTCAAAGTTTCAATCAAGGTCCTAGTTAAAGTCTCAGTCAAAATCCTAGTCAAAGTCCTACTCAAATAGTCAATTCATCTTAGAACCTTACTTTATTGTGTTGACCAATTTTAAAGTCTAATTGAATCCAAAACTAGTATAAAAACCCACTTATGACCCATTACACTTTGCACCTCTAAATCGATTTTTTCAATTCGATTAAACTCTCCCTCATACCTTTCTTCTAGAGTATATTACTTCTACATTTGAAGCTTTGATTATAAGCTCTTGTAATGGGCGAATTGGAAGCTTGATATTTTTTCCTATTCGGTTTCTTTTCTTCTAAATTGGACTAGTTTCGTTGTTGAATCTTTGGATTACTCGCATTTTCACGCTCGCTTAGTCATCTAGTCATTTGGCGAAAGTGAGTATATCTTTCTCTTTTTATCATGTTTTACACTTTTGGGGTGACTCATGTACGCTTATTACTTCACACACGTAATCATGCTTTAATCTATATTCACAATCGCAATTCTTGTATGTGTTTTACTTGTTGATTCGCTGATAGTGTGTACTTATGACCTTAATCATTAACCCGGTGTGGGCCTAGCATAACAATAAATAGTACTTGACTATTGTTATGTGTAAACTACTTGCTTTGTCGCATACTATATATAATCATACTATTGGGCGACTACTATACATATATACTAGATATCCCAATATTCTTGGATATCATTTCTACTCTAAAGGTTTGATTTTGGGTGACATTTGTACATAGCTTGAACACTAAATTGTAGACAGTATAACACGTGAATTGTAAACAGGGTATGCTCACCAATACATTTTGTATTGACAAAAATTTTTTTGTACATGTTTCAGGTTATTTATGAGACGACTTTTTAGCTTTTGGAATTTTTACTTAGATGTTGAGTTTATTGTATTTCAGTTTTAGTTTTCGCTTTAGAATTTTGTATCTTATAATTTCTATCAATGTAATAAACTATTCAATACAATATATTTCAATTTACACTTTAGTACCATGAGCTATTGAGCAATCGTCACTACGTGACACCTCGATGTTTCCGCCATTGGTTGGGGTGTTACATCTGCCGTTTGTGTGGACGACAATACGCTTCACACAAGACTCTCCCTGACAACGTCAAGTCCTTATAGTTGTGTCCGTTATGGTCATGGACACTTGCCTGGTTCTGCGAGAGCTCTTAAGTATTGTGCCCCAATAATACCCTTCGAAGCGACCCCACTTCTCTCTCACATAGATGATCTACTGGGACTGGTTACCTTAGTCAAATCATTAAAAGTCATAAGCTTAACCTCAACCTTGTCACTTTTTAGGAATGGACTAGGAAGCTTATTAAATTTATAGTAAGCTCCCTTTTTCAAAACGTGGGGTTTCCACCAACTCTCCCCATAGTGACTTTCGCCCGTTCATACAATTAGGTTGTCCTATTGAACTCAGATCTTGGGATCTCCAGTCAGCCGAGTTAGGTTTCCTTCGCATAAACCTAGCCTTTCATGGGCTTTAGCCCCATTCCTATTGACGACTTCTGAACTAACTCTCTGCTTAAGCCTTTTGTTAGCGGATCCGTGATGTTATCCTTTGACTTCACATAGTCAATAGTGATAACTCTTATAGAGATTAGTTGTCGTACCGTATTATGCCTACGTCTTATATACATGTTCTTACTGATACACATTGTGATATGAGCTCTGCCAATTACTGATTGACTATCACACCGTATGTATTAGGCCAATGCCGGCTTCGGCCACCTAGGTATATCTTTAACAAATTGACATAGTCATTCTTCCTATTCATCCTCTTTATCTAAAGCGATGAATTATGATTCCATCATGGATCTAGAAATAACCATTTGCTTGGATGATTTCCATGTTATCGCAGCACCTCCAAGTGTGAACAAATACCCACTCGTTGTCTTGGAATCATTCGTGTCAGATATTCAATTCACATCACAGTAACCTTCAATAACTGCTGGATATCTTTTATATTGCAGCCCGTACTCTCGTATGTATCCTAATTACCAAAGCACATGTGTCACGTAATTCCAATGAATTGAACTTAGGTTGCTCTTGTATCTACTTAGCTTGCTTGCTAAGTCTGGTCTGATACAACTCATCAGATAGATCAGGCTGCCAATAATTCTTGAGTACTCTAATTGGTTAATAGGCTCACCTCGATTCTTAGCTAGACATTGACTCGTGTCAATGAATGTTCTAGCCACATTAGAGTCATTTCCATTGAACTTCTCAAGAATTTTGTCTACATAATAGGACTGACTTATAATAAGTCTGTTCTAGGTTCGTGTGATTTGTACTTCTCAAAATCACATTCGTTCATATCAAACCTTCTATTTTCAAATGCAAGTCACCTCCACACTTAAGTGTTATTGGATAACTACCAAATAGAGTGATGAAAGTTTCTTCCTTTCATATGTAGCTTGAAAACTTCTCAAATACCATTTTTACATCCCTACGGATTATTTCTTAAATGACTCTTCCCCCCACATTGCTTGAACTTTGATTAAGTTCGAGTAATATCATTCATGATGACATTAGACACCCGTGATAAAGATAACGACTATCTATATCTTTGTGCTTATTGAGGTCATCCATTATGTTACTCAACCCATATTTCTTACACGAACCGTTTTCTGAGCTATATGAGTTGTCCTCATATTTAGCTAAATAGTATCATAACCAATGAACTATTTATTCGGTCCTTTCGAGTCATCCTTTTTGATGAATTATATATTTACATTTACAAAATTCGTTCTTTTGTCGTCATATATGTTTGAATGTTCAAAGTTAATTTATTCTCCGTGGAGCATATAAATTAACAAGTATTAGTCTAGTATGCTTTAGACTACGAATACTTAGCATATGAACAGAAGATGCCTCATTCTGATTCTTCACAGCCTTAAGAGATAACTCACTATCTCTTCCTAACATTCACGTCTTTGTTTAGACACAAAATGAGATTTTGTTTACCATTCCAAAACCTTGGTTTAAAGAATGCTTCAAACCATAATTAATTCCATCCATTAGGATCAAGACTCGTTTGCCTTTAATCTCCAAGGCTTCACCATTGACTCTTTAGGACTTAAACATAAGTCTTAATATAAGTCACTTTGATGAACATATTCATCATCAACAAGTCAATTAGATTGACACTCAAAGACATGACATTCACATATGCCTAAGTGATATGTATATATTTGTTGAAACTATTTATTGGGCGACTCCCAAAATATATCACGTATCCTCCATATAGTTCAACCAACACTGATGGTTTGTAGAAACTCTACACGTCCATCACTATTGCAAGTCTTTTATAATAAATCTCGCAAAATTTATCAACGACTTATGAATAATAACATATATTCCTATCATATGTTATAGTCATCGACAATACATTTGTTCAATTCTATGTTGATGCTCTCAACATTGGCTGACATATCTCGTTTTCGTGTATTTAACCTCAATACACTTGCCACGTTGATCATAATTATCTCAATGGGGATGGATGAAGAGTTTTTGTTCTTAGTCACTTAATTAGAGACTTAATTTTATAAATAAAGGCTCTAATAAAGTGACATAAAAAGCTCTAATAAAGTGACATAAAAACTTTAATTAGAAAACATGAAACTCTACCCAAGAGTTTACTCTTTACTCACCACATTAAGATTACAATTAATAATTATAATTTACCAAATTATAATTTCAATATAATCCAAAATATATATAGTATATTACATATATATTTAAACGGATTCATATAACGATATATAAACATCAAATCTCAAAGTGTTATTCTCTTAAACACTTTATCGTTCGACGAAATAATAGCAATTATATCGTCTCGTGGCATGTTTCGAGGTACTCCCTCAATACACTGTTCAAAACAACAAAGTTGTTTATACTTAACTACTCACAAGTAGTCGAACAAGTAAATATGTCCAAAACAACATCAAGTTGTTTTACACTAAATAGTCTCTTTAGACTATTATATGGTTCAAGTCATCATACTTCTCGTACAAGTATCAAACCATATATAATTGGTAAAAGACATGTTTTATTCATACAAAACATTTCTACTTTTATAAGTATTTTCCATAAACTATACCTATTTATGTTTTGATTACAAATCAAAACCATAAACTCTAATATAGTTTTATGATTTAAACCATTCCTGACTCACTTGTTAGAGTATATGGTTTTCATGGTTAACCGCTTCTAATTCGCTCATTAGAAACTATACGTGTACCATATAAACATATACGGTTTCAAAATTAACCATTTCTAACATACTTGTTAGAATACAAACGATTACACGTTTCAACATATAGAGTTTTGGTTAAATAAACCTTTTCTAACACATCCGTTAGAAATAAACGATTACCCAAAATCGTTTTAAATATCATTAGTTTATATTCTCAACCGTTTCTAACATGTTAGAAATTCATGATTATGACAATCATTTTAGAACTTATTGGTTTATATAAAATAAACTGTTTCTAACACACTCGTTAGAAAAATTAGACCATCTACATAAATGGTATTAACTTTGGATTTTCCAAAATATATCCGTTTCAAACTCGCTCGTTAGAAACCATAAAAGTTTAACCCAAACCGTTTCAATGTTGATTATTTTTCCAAATAATCATTTCTAACACACTCGTTAGAAAATGTAAACATCTTATTTGTCTTTACAAAATCATCAATTCCTAACACGCTCGTTAGAGAATTCAAAATATAAGTTTAAAAATTAAACTTACGATTTGGTAGATAATTATTTCTAATATGCTTATTAGAAATGTTTCATGACAAGTTATTCTTTCAACGTCGTCAATTCTAACACGCTTGTTAGAAATATACGTTTCAAAACCTTATATTTTGAAACCTTTTATTTCCCAATACTTTTATTAGACAATGTAAACATTTCAAATACTTTGAAATTATCTTTCTAAAATGCTTACTAGAAAGAAAACGTTATCAAACAATTTTCATGGGTTTACAAATATTGTGATGTTTCTAATACTTTCATTAGAAATTTATTATTTCCAAAATGTGTAAACACATGTTAAAAATGTTAATAGTCTGGTTTATCTAAACACAACCCAACCACCCATGAATCCGAAAATTGAATCAAAAATTTGTTTTGTAAAATAGTCTTTCGGATTAAAGATTGCATTCTCATCATGAATGTAATCCAATTCGATGTACCAAAAGAAAACACTTACAAACTTTCGCGTACCCAAATTCCTTAGGAAGAACATGAAAGTTTGTTTACTAATCTGTTTAAGTTTGTTAGAAAACTTACATTGTAATCGCCGCACGCCTTTGTTACATGAAGCTCACATGTATCAGAATCTCTGTACTTGCTGCAGCAAAATCCAAAAGAAACGAAATCATAGAATTGAACCGGGCTTGTGTTTGACACAATTCCCTTAAACAGATTCATCGTTTGTTCCCAGGGTACACCGGTTCAAAACAGTGGCGATGGTGCACTGCCGGACTATCCCACTTGCCTGAAAAGAAACCGGAACATGGTTGCTACTCTTGAATGTATGTGTGTTGCAAGAGTTTTTAGTGTATTTTGTCATGTATCTCATATATGACACAAAAGTCTCTAATATATACAAGAGACAATGGTGGATGAAAAGCCTAACATAATTAGACAATTAATTTTATTCTTAAAACTATAATCAAGTGTCATAAATAAATTAACTCTACTTAAGAGTTTTTCTTCAATTCACCATATGAAGAGTACCCTATACACCTAATTTTAGTCTTAAAACTATAATAAAGTGTCATAAACAAATTAACTCTACTAAAGAGTTTTTCTTCAATAATTATAATTTCACTACATTATAATTTTATTAACTTAAACCTCCATTCACCTTTTAAACTTTCCAACAACTATTACCCATGTCGGGTTTTCTAGGCATGAGGTTTCACCGACGGATTACAAATACATAGTTGGTACTTGTACAGACAGATTCTATTATCACTATGAAAGTCCTTTGTTTTGTAGCATATTTGACATAGTTTCTTGAATTTGCAGATTCTTGGTTGTGGCAAATAGTGTGGCGTGTTCATACTCAATTGCTTCAATGGTACTTTCGATGAAAATGAAGATCCGAACCCATTTGGCTTTTCTCCTATCTGATGTGATCATGATGGCGTTGTTGTTCTCTGCCAACGGCGCTGCCACTGCGGTGGGCATGATCGGGCTCAATGGCAACTCTCATGCGCAATGGCACAAGGTGTGTTATATTTTCAGGAGTTATTGCCACCAGGGTGCAGCCTCCATAACCATGTCCTTCCTTGGCTCATTTGCGTTTTTATGGCTTGTGGTGTTTGCAATTTTAAACCTACATAAAAAGTCTACTTGAAATGCAAGATTGAATGTATAATGTTAACTGACTTTCCACTTATTCTAATAACATGTAATGTTTTATTTTAGACTATTCACATTGGCAGACCTATGTGTTGTTCAAGGGGAGGGTTTTTTTTTTTTTTTTTTTTTTTTTTTTTTTTTTCAAATAAACCTCATTTCATTAAACCAAAAACAACCAATTACAAGTGATACGTAGGTAAACGGGCCACAAGTTGCGCCGCTACCCCTTTTTGTATTGCAAAACCTACTCTATTGAAAATAAAACATTGGCCCTTAGCAGCTGGGGAATTACTTTGCATAACTTTCTTCACGCGATCGAGGAGTTTGATTGCTTGCGGGGCCAGCGCTCCAAAAGTATCAAAAGCGAAGGGCACAAACACATGCTGGTTCTCTAGACAAGCCGCTACATGTTTATCCACTTTTTTGCCCTCAGCTTTCAAAATTGTCTGCCCAGCCACAAAACCCAAATCCCGAAGTCCCACCAATGGGGATACCCCAGTCAGGTCAACACACGCATGCTTGCCTTGCGCCCATCCGAACACAAGAACATCCGCTGGCCTTAATGTGGACCGCCCGTCACATGGGAGGGTGCCCCCTTAATTAGAAGAAAAAAAAAAGTGTAATTTTTACTCAAAAATCCCGACCGCATCCTTAAAGTCCGGTTAAACCCCTCGATAACACCCCTTAAAATAATATATTGCTCCGCCACTGAATATTCATATATATATATATATATATATATATATATTTTTTCTAAAACGATACTAGACTATGTTGCTATTTTACGTGTGTAAAACGTTAGATAATATTGATGAAAACAGAAGTGTTTTGTTATTGGGCATAAAGAAGGTAATAATTGATTCTTTAAGAATTGCTTATGAAAGTAATAATATATATTGTACAATTCACATTTTGTTCACCATACCCAAGTGGTTATTTCATCAAAACAATATGTTTCATCAAAACGTTATGTTTATGGATAATAGCCAAGTATGTCAATTGTGAATCTATACCTTCTTGACTAAATTTTAAAGTGAAAATGATTTATTTTTAAGCCCTAATTATTCATATTGACCTTGGTCTTTCAATACTCCTAAGAATCTTTAATTTTGTTTTTGTTTGTGCGGGCGGAAACTTGTAGGAGCACAACCATCATAGATTGCTCCTATTTAGACATGATTAACTGTGAATGTCTTCTCCTACATGTAGTCGTTATGTAACGTGATGGTGATGTTTGAAGCGAGACATTAATTGTGATGGTGATGTTTGATGCGAGACATTAATTAGGACCAAAATCTTTCTTCTTGACAAAATAGAATGATATTGGATTTCTCCATGGTGTCCTAAGAACCCCTTGGGACTGATCGTTGATCAAGGTTTACCCACCATCAGAAATAAACCATAATAGAGTATTAGAGTGTATCTGACATCATTTGAAATATACAAGTCTCTTATGCCAACCAATATTGTCCATATGCTTCTAAGAAGCTCGCTGCCGGTTTACTCTTTGGTATTTTGGAATCATACACCCTCTAATTAGGAAATATACACCCTGGCCCACATCACACATCAATAGGAGACTGCCACATACTTCAGAATGTGATGTCACACCCCCAAAATATAATATCATAAGTGTATGAAACCCAGAACCCTCATATGAAAATTTTCTAGAAGACCTACTTAATGGCTGTTTGTTATTACCTCATCCAACCTTGCGTCCAAAACCCCTTCACGATCTTTGAGGCGAGATAGTCATTATGGCCTAGTATATCTTCAGACCAAACATATACATTATTTGAAAATCATTATTAATTAGTATTCCTTAGCTTATTCACATGTTCTAACCAATGAATATATAAGTGTATGGTGATTGCTCTAACCTATGAATATATAATTTTGTTTTCTTCTTGTTCACCTATTTTTTTTTTTCTTCAATTTCAGAGAAGATACCGAAGCTGAACAATATCTATTTGGGAATGTCTAAGGTGTTGTTTATTTTTTGCTCAGAAGCACTTCTGACCTTTTTTGTCTGTGTCATGCAGACGCGCGCAGATGTTTGGGGTCTGCAGATTGTTTGTTTTTTTGAAGATCATTCACTCAAAAAGGTCTTCCTGACCTCTTCTTGGTGCAGACTTATTTCAAAGTCTTCTAAGGTCTTCAAAGGTCTTCTCCACTTCTCTTCTTCTCACCCACCACCACCACCACCACCGTCCACCACCACCACCACGGTCCACCACCACCACCATCCACCACCATGGTCCACCACCACCCACCACCACCACCGTCTACCACCACCACGATCCACCACCACCAACCACAGTCCACCACCACCATCCACCATCACCTACCACCGTCCACCACCACCATCCACCACCACCACCCACCACCACCACCCACTACCACCACCACCACGGTCCACCACCACCGTCTACCATCACCATGGTCCACCACCACCACGGTCCACCACAACCGACCACCGTCCACCACCACCCACCACCACCACCGTCCACGACCACCACCACCATCCACCAGCACCCACCACCACGACCACCACCACCACAGTCCACCACCACCGTCTACCACCAGACTGCTGTAAAAAAATCAATTTATTTAAATTTCAGTTTATTTCAGCAGCCTGCAGACATTAACAAACAAATAGTCTTCTTTTTGCAGACTGTAGACCTTTGGTCCACCTCTTCTCCTGCAGATGTGGTCCGCAGACTGCAGACCTTTTTCTACAGAAAAAACAAACACCACCTAAGTAACAGAAGTTGAACAGTTTGCGTATAGGTAACTCTCTTAAAATTGAATTAGGTAAAACCTGTACTAGCGAGAATGCACTTGTAATCTATCTATACTATATTATAAAGCATGAGTGAAGGATTCCAACCAAATTTAAGTAATTACAACATATAATGCCTATGGTACAATAACTTAATGAAGGTGGTAAAGGGGTGAAGTTGTCTTTTTTACATTAACAATTAAGTTGATTATGAAATAATAAAGTTATTAGTGACTATCCATGTTTCTAACTCCTTTATATATTATAGTGACTATCCATGTTCCTAACTCATTTTTTCTCATTTATGTATATACCTTCCATTAGAGCCCTATAAATAGTGTCCATTATGTTGTTATTATATACATCTCAATGAACAACTCTCTCATTCTTTATTCTCTTTATAATCTTTGATTTGTTAGTAGGCATTGTCCCTTGTTTCTTTCTTCAATTTGTACCTTTATGAGGCCTTATTCTTACTGATATCTTATGGTTGCCTTCTACCATGAAAACAACTAATGCATTTTCTTTTGTTTTTGCAGATTCATAAGGGATTTTGTGTACGACAATATTGCGGATAACCGTTATGTTATATTTGGTCGTTCAAAAATTTGTGAAATATAGGGTACGGATCTTAAGGTAACCTTTTGTTCACCATTAAAACAATATTCTTGCAAACATTATGTGTTTATGCCCCCAACCAATCCATACTTTGTTGTTTTTATAATATTTTATACAGTTAATATCTAGGGTTGTATTTTTATATGTAGGAAGTTCATAGAAAAGAAATCGAATAATATATTGATGCATGGATTTATCATAGTTGCTCATAAAAATGAAAAGTAAGATAGAAAATTAATAGATAAGGTAGAGTGAGATGGTTTTGTATGTTTAGGTCTGACATGCATGAGAAACATGACCATATTATAACCTTACTCATATGTTAATGTATAGAAAATCTTAAGAGTTGTTATAAAAAAAGATTTTGCAATTAAAAACCACAAAATATCCTTATGATCTGAATACAATATATAGCATCTTACGATTATATAGTGGTATACACAACTGGGTTGTTGGTTGACAAAAGACATCATTCATTACATATCTATACTATCTATATCTATACAACACATAATGCATAACATAACTACTTTTTAGGGGTAAATATGTCTTTAAAACACCACATTTAATTAAAAGAAAGCCAAAAGTCATGAGATGTTTATGAAACCTCATGACATTCAATTTTATAATTACTTTAAATATATTGAATAGAAAACATATAAAAACCAACTCATGATGCTCTATATTTTGTTATAACCTTTTATATAGAGTTAGGTACTTTATAAAAGTTAAAGTTTTATAAACTTGATCATACTATATAGAAATCGAGAAATCAAGAGTGAAAGTTGTGTTTTTAATCAAGAGGTAACGATTTGAATTCTAAAATTATTATGTTATATTCATACACATAAACATGCCTAATCCAATCTAAATATATGATCACCGGATTCAACAACCGAAGAAGAAAACTTCTGTTTATACTGAATTTCAAACAATGGTATTAAAAAAATATTCATGTAATAGGGGTTAGGTTCATAGTAGGCATGCTAGATTAGATTGTGCTCTACAAAAGAGTTTCGGTTACACCCGCTGCATCACGCGGGCAAACCCACTAGTACATGCTAAATCATGAGTTGGGTTTATATGCAAGTCAGAACATGTCGCATCTTAATTCATGTTTTTTCATGCCATGCTAATTTTTTTTAGTGTCTTTTTATTTAACTTATAAAGTATTTTACGCTGGTGATAAATAAAAAAAAGCTTGAAAGGTGTAATCGAACTTTGAGAACTTTTGCCTCTCTACCTTTGTTAAAATGTATCCATAAGTGATATTGTTTTTTTTTTTTTTTTTTTTTTTTTTTTTAAATTCATTATTGTTTTCCTACTTTGTTTGCATTTGCAAGCTTGTTTCTATGTGAATGATGGTTTTGTTTCACTAAATATCTATCATGTTCAACCGATTTAATTTGTTTTTTTGATCGGCGAATAACTGTGTGGCAACCACCCTTGCGGGGCGTCGTGCCCAAGAATCGACTACTCGACCTCCAGCAGCCCCCGCCTTCTCCCGATGCGCGGAAACCCGAGCCCCACCCGCCCGAAGGCACGACAGTGTTATAGAACTCGTTAAAACCTCGCCGCCCGTCAGATTCGAACCGGCGCCACCCGTATTCGATCTTCACCCGGATACCAAACCATAATGTTGGAAGTGAGAATTGAACCGTTGATCACTTAAGTGAACATAAGGCCTCTTCACCACTCCATCACTAGTGTCACATTTTCATGAAAAATGAAAATTGCGTATGAGAGAGAGAAGAAAGTTTATAACACATTAAGGTCTTCATTAGACTATAAGGAGTGGTGTGGGGGGGGGGGGGGGAAGAGGGGGATGAAGCGTCATGTGGCACTTGTGGGACCCCTGTGGGTGGGAAAAAATTGTGGGGAGTGGAAGGGGGGGGGGGGGGGAAAGTGACATGTGACATTTCTTTTTTCTTTTCTTTTTTTATAAAAAAACTTTCATATATTAAAAACATAATAATAATAATAATAATAATAATAATAATAATAATAATAATAATAATAACTTCCCCAACTGAGGGGGACTTGGAAGCCCTCAGGGAGATTGAGGAGGAGGAACTCTACTGGAGCCGACCTACCCCTCCTCGTGAGTACTACTACTTCCCCTCGGATGCGAGATCCGATGGACGGGATAGCTCACGTTCCGTCTCACCCGAGTACATCACCCTCCCCGGGGAATGGGACAACTACCCTCCATAGTGGAAAAAATTAGGATTAAATAAGTATTTTAGGATTTATTTATGTTTTAATAAGTAATTTAAGAATTATTAGGATTATGTAATGGTTGTTTAAGTATGTAATGGTTATTAAGTAATTTAATTATGTAATGTTTTTTTATTTATTTTTTTTATTTAATTTCTTTTTTTTCTTTTAAAAAAAACCCGGGCATTTTAAATGATAATAGATTATTGTTTTTTTTAATAAATAAAAACCTCATCCAATTAAAACATGCCAAGTGTCCACATCTTTCCCCCCACGCCGGTGAAACCCCCCCCCCCTCCCCCGCCCCTACCAGCGGCGGTGTTCCCCCCCCCCTCCCGCCCCCACTCCGCTTAGTCTTAACAAGCAACATCTTGCATCATGTCAGACAATACGATACGTCAAAAGAAGTGCAACAGGTCCTTATCTTTTTTCCTTCTACCTTTTTAATAAAAGCTGGAAATTTATTGATTACATAATTCTTAACCTCTGTCTATTAGTTGGTTATGCCTGCTGATAATTTGTTACCGTAGTTTTGCTGACCTCCAAAAACTACAAGTTTAACTTGACGGAAAAGCATGTGCAACTGTTGGTCAAAATGGTTTGATGGTGTTGTATGACACTTAATTTATTTATTTAGGTAAAAATGTTAGCCTGTTTGAACTCAAACAAAATGAATATACATGCGCATTTTGGTATTTTGTTTTGTCAAAAATCCCGGAATTGATGATAATTCGTAATAGACATCATGACTGAATATGATATTAATTGAGACACCCGTTGCAACGCGCGAGCATTTCCACTAGTTATTACTAAAAGAATTAAGGGTCCTTAGTTACATTACTAGGCACCCCAACACTTCTATTTTTAATTTTCTATTTTAACTCCTTAATTTTCAATATTAACAGTGAACTTTCTAAAATATCATTGTGGCATGTCAAGTTTCTAAAGTTTCAAGTATATAATTCTTTAAGTTAAAAAAAAACACTATTATCTTACGTGCTTATGTTTATGTAGGTGTCCGTATAAATTCAAGTTGATTTATGTTTTGACATAAATCTTTTCCAGAAATGAGTCAGGCAAAATATAGTACTTTTTCTTTATGTACATAAGTTGGTATGTTTTGACGTACGTAAATGTAAATTTCCGAAATGAATTAGCTCGAATATAGTACGTTTTCGTGCTTATTTTTATGTACGTTTATAGTTGATCTAAGTTTTGATGCAAATTTTGTTTGGAAAGGAGTCGGGTAAAGTTTTATACATTTTCATTAGACGATATAAAATTGAGTTACTTTACGCTTTGACGTTGCTGCAACGCACACCAAGGAATGTAAATTTTATCCAGAAATGAATCGGTTCATTTATAATATGTTTTCATATTAGACGGCATAAGATTGAGTAACCTTATGTTTGGACGTCATCGCAGCGCACGGTGTATAAAATATATTTTATTTACAAATGATTCAGGTCAAATATAATACGTTATTTGATGAATTGACGGTATAAATTTGACTTACTTTATATTTTAATGGCACCGCAACACACACGGGTAAAAGGTTATAAATCTGAATGCAAATTAATTATCACTAGCAGGAACCTGCGCGTTACGGCGGGGCTGGTTAGGTTGCTGTTCTTTTGATTTGGTTGTGCTTTTGCCAAATTTTTCTACTATTTTTCATTCATCCATGTAAGTACATTTAAAAGACAAAAATGCAGGATCTCCTAAGTAAGTGGAACTAATGCAACATGGGTTAATAATGCAAACAGGAGGGCTAAAATGATTCCTAAATACATGCAAACATGTTACTGTGAAAAATGGAAATTAGAACACAATGTTGAAGCCTCAGACGGATCGGGTCGGGTCATCCAGATCGTATCAAGACCCAACAATAATCTTGTGAATGAATGCTTAGAATTGAGCCTAGGGACATACCGCAATAGCCCAACATCTACTTGGTTTATCTATTGTCTGTTAGTTGAAACTCTTAAAAAATTGGAGGTGGAGTAAAGCTATGTGTAGTATGCTAGCAAATCAAAATGTAAACTACTCTGTAGGGAATGAAACTTTATATGTCACATATATGTTTGCTATAAGCATACAGTTAAAAATATAAGGTGTGTGAATTTATACAAGTAAATGCATAAAAGAGGATGTTGTCTTAACTACTGAAGGTGTGATCAGGAAGATTAATGTGATCAACAACATACACCAGCCGGGTTAATAATGCATAAAGAGGATGTTGTCTAATTGTCTTACCTGCTGAAGGTGTGATCAGGTAGATTAATATGATCAACAACATACATCAGCAGGGTTAAGATCAATAAAAAAAATTAAGCGCAACGGGATTAATATACATCAGTGTTAGAAATCTTACAGTAAACTGGAGCGTATGACGATTCTGCAAACAAAAGAAACCGAAACAAAACCGAAATAGTTAATAGAACCGGGCTTGTGTGTGACACAATTCCCTTAAACAGATTCGCCGTCTGTTCCCAGGGTACACCGGTTTAACAGTGATGGTGCACTGCGGACTATCCCACTTGCCTGAAAAGAAAGTGGAACTGACTGTCTCTGGAAAATGTTGCTGCAGCAAAACAGATGTGAAGGTGTATGTTTTCTGTTGTGTATTGTGTTCTGCACACAAGTCTATATTATATACTTGAACAACCAAAACTGTTGGAAGCTGTTCAGACTCTAATTAATCACGCGAATTAATCACCATTATTATGATGTTAATTGCTGATGATAATCAAGAGTTGCAACTGTTGGAAGATGAAGGCAAAGAGTTCTTTCTAGAACAATCAGCTACATTGTGCAAAAATTAAAACAGACATCAAAAACCAGTCTCGCACGGACCCGGGTTTTTCGAGCTGCATTCGTGTCCGCAGGTCGTGCGGGCGTCGCGTTGGTTCAAGGATTTTTCCGAGCCAGAACCCATTTTTGCACCCCCCTGCGCGCGGGTAGGAGCCAGAGGATAATGTAACTTTAACAATTTAATTCCTCCATTCAAACTTTACCTTATAAAGTCTTCCAACTTTCATCTTCCCACCAATGTGGGACACAACCAACTCACACACTTAACTCACATTCACTTCTATAATTTTCCAACAATCCCCCACATGAATGAGAGTTATTCCCAGAAACAATCTCGTTCCGATTAAATTTCAACAGTTGAGTTTTGCATACGATAGGTAGGTGTGACCCTTTGAACCTACGCTTATGAAACGCACTTAGCCTACTGGCTCTGAGTAGAACGCGATGTCTTTGAACTCATCTGTCGTTTGTGTAGACGACAATACGCTTCACACAAAACTCTCCCTGACAACGTCAAGTCCTCATAGTTGTGTCCGTTATGGTCATGGACACGTGCCTGGTTCTGCGAGAGCTATTAAGTATTGTGCCCCACCAATACCCTTCGAAGCGACCCCACTTCTCTCTCACATAGGTGATCTACTGGGACTGGTTACCTCAGTCAAATCATTAAAAGCCATAAGCTTAACCTCAACATTGTCACTTTTAGGAATGGACTAGGAAGCTTAATAATTTTATAGTAGGCTCCCTTTTTCAACATGTGGGTTTCCAACAACTCTCCCCCACAGTGACCTTCGCCAGTTCATACAATTAGGTTGTCCTATTGAACTCAGATCTTGGGATCTCCAGTCAGCTGAGTTAGGTTTCCTTCGCATAAACCTAGCCTTTCATGGGCTTTAGTCCCATTCCCATTGACGACTTCTGAAATAACTCTCTGCTTAAGCCTTTCGTTAGCGGATCCGCGATGTTATCCTTTGACTTCACATAGTCAACAGTGATAACTCCTGTAGAGATTAGTTGTCGTACCGTCTTATGTCTACGTCTTATATGCCTGTTCTTACCGTTATACATTGTGCTACAAGCTCTGCCAATTGCCGATTGGCTATCACAATGTATGCATATGGCCGATGCCGGCTTCGGCCACCTTGGTATATCCTCAACAAATTGACGTAGCCATTCTGCCTCTTCACTTGCTTTATCTAAGGCAATGAATTCCGATTCCATCGTGGATCTAGAAATAACAGTTTGCTTAGATGATTTCCACGATATTGCTGCACCACCAAGTGTGAATACATACCCACTTGTCGCTCTGGAATCATTCGTGTCAGATATCCAATTTGCATCACAGTAACCTTCAATAACTGCTGGATATCTACTATAATGCAGCCCGTACTCTCGTGTGTATCTCAAGTACCGAAGTACCCGTGTCATGCAACCCCAATGAGTTAAACTTGGGTTGCTCGTGTATCTACTTAGCTTGCTTACAGCATATGCTAAGTCTGGTCTGGTACAACTCGTCAGATACATAAAGCTGCCAATAATTCTTGAGTACTCTAGTTGGTTAACAGGCTCACCTCGATTTTTAGCTAGATGTTGACTGGTGTCAATGGGAGTTCTAGCCACATTAGAGTCATTTGCATTGAACTTCTCAAGAATTTTATCCACATAGTGAGACTGACTTATCACAAGTCCATTCCGGGTTCGTGTGATTTGTACTCCCAAAATCACATCCGCTAATCCCATATCTTTCATGTCAAACCTTGCTTTCAGGACGTCCTTTGTAGATTTTATCATTTTCTCATTACTACCAACAATGAGCATGTCATCCACATACAAACACAGGATAACATATCCGTCTGGTGTGTCTTTCACATACACACATTTGTCACATTCGTTGATTTTGAACCCAGAATCAATCATGACATGATCAAACTTTTGATGCCATTGTTTTGGAGCTTGCTTCAAACCATATAAGGATTTTACAAGCTTGCATACTTTCTTTCCTTGTCCCTTGGCTATGAAGCCCTCGGGCTATTCCATGTAAATCTCCTCCTCTAGATTTCCATTCAAGAAAGCCGTTTTCACATCCATTTGGTGAATTTCCAAATTTCTAATGGCTGCAATGGCAAGTACCATCCTGATGGATGTTATTCGCGTGACAGGCGAATATGTGTCAAAATAATCCAAGCCTTCTCGCTGTTTATATCCTTTGATCACCAACCTTGCCTTATACTTATCAATGGTGCCATCTGGTTTCATCTTCTTCTTGAAGATCCATCGATATCCCAGTGGTTTGCATCCCGCAGGAAGATCCACTAACTCCCAGGTGTGATTTTGTAAAATAGAATCTATTTCACATTTTATGGCCTCCTTCCACTGAGGTCCATCCGAGGAATTTACCGCTTCTTGGTAAGTTTGCGGTTCCTCCTCGACCACATAGGTGAGGAAATCTGGACCAAAGGATTTTTCAGTCCTTTGTCTTTTACTCCGTCGGATTTCACTTTCATCTATTTGAGGTTCATCATTTGCAACCTCTTCACTTGAAACGCCTTCCCTAGTCGAATTTGATGGGCCCGGTTCATCCTCTAGAACACTATCATCAATTGGGCTTTGTGAGCCCAACTTAGGCCTATCCAAGCATGGGAATATGTGCTCGAACCAAGAAGCATCTTTAGATTCCAATATAGTGCCGTTAGACACTCCAGGATTCTTCGAGTCTTGCACAAGAAAGCGAAGTGGACCACCCAAACGAGTGTATCCAATGAGCACACAATCTATAGTTTTGGGTCCTATCACAAGACGCTTTGGTGGTGTCTCAACCACCTTAGCTAGGCACCCCCACACTCGCAAGTGATTATATGATGGTTTGACTCCTGTCAATAATTCATATGGTGTTACATCTTTCTTTTTACGGGGAATTAAATTTAGAATGAAATTTGCTGATAACAGCGCTTCCCCCCACATGTCCTCGCTCACCCCGAGCTTATCAACATGACATTCATCATTTCTTTCAACGTTCTATTTTTACGTTCTGCTATGCCATTTGATTGTGGTGAGTAAGGAGGTGTGAGTTCATATATGATTCCACTTTTTGCACAAAGATCAGCAAAAGGTGAAACATATTCACCACCTCTATCACTCCTCACCTTTTTTATTTTCCGGTTAAGTTGATTTTCAACTTCGGCTTTGAACACAACAAATTTGTCAATAGCCTCGTCCTTACTCTTAAGTAAGTACACATAGCAAAATCTTGTGCTATCATCAATAAATGTTATGAAATACTTGTTCCCACCTCTAGTAGGAATAGATTTCCAATCACACAAATTTGTGTGGATCAGATCAAGGGGACCGGTGGTTCGTTCAACCTTTTTGAATGACATTCGTGTTTGTTTTGCCTCGACACAAGTTTCACACTTATGATTTGAGTCAATATCAATTTTTGGTATGCTATTCAATTTAATTAAATGTCGAATGGAATTAAAATTCACATGACCTAGTCTACCGTGCCAAACATTAGAAGACTCAAGCATGTAAGCAGAATTATCGTTATTCATTCCATTCATCACAGTTACATTTAACTTAAACATACCATTAAGGGCATAGCCCTTACCAACATACATACCACCTTTGGTCAAACCGACCTTATCAGACTCAAACACCATTTTGAACCCAAACTTGTTCAACTGCCAACCCGACACAAGATTCTTACGAATCTCAGGAACATACAACACATTAGACAGAGTAAGTTCCTTTCCCGACGTCATCTTCAAAAGCACATTACCTTCGCCTTTGATATCTGCAGTAGCAGAATTCCCCATGAAGAGCTTTTCACCAGCAACTTCCTTGAAGGTGTTGAAAAAACTCTTGTCAAAACACACATGCCGGGTTGCCCCGGTATCAACCTACCAATCCTTGGCATCCGTTACAACCAAGTTTGCTTCAGTGACCATCATTGACAAATCTGACATCATAGCAACAAGATTATCAATCATGTTTGCTTGTTTTCCATTTTCCTTCTTGGGAAGCTTGCATTCACTTGCTTTATGCCCCGGTTTGTCACAGTTATAGCACGTTCCATTGAACTTTTTCTTCCCAATCCCACCTTTCGGTCCAAGGTGGGAGCTCTTCCCGTTGGTCTTCTTAAATCCACCACGTTTGTTGCCTTTGTTGCTTTTGTTACTCTTTGATGATTGACCATGTTCAACAACATTGGCTTTAGCGACTTCATGATCGACAGTTTTCTTTTGAGCGACTTTGTTGTCTTCTTCAATACGAAGACGCACAACCAAGTCTTCAATTGTCATTTCCTTTCGCTTATGCTTCAAATAATTTTTGAAATCAATCCAACTTGGTGGCAATTTTTCAATAATAGCCGCCACTTGGAATGTCTCGCTAAGCATCATTCCTTCGGCATGAATATCATGAAGAATCACCTGTAATTCTTGAACTTGACTCATAACAGTTTTTGAGTCAATCATAGCAAAATCCAAGAATTTTGCCACCACAAATTTCTTAGTACCCGCATCTTCAGTTTTGTATTTGCGTTCCAAAGATTCCCATAATTCTTTGGCAGTAACAACTTTGCAATACACATTATAGAGCGAATCAACAATTCCATTCAGGATATAGTTTCTGCACAAAAATTCAGAATGATTCCAAGCCTGAACCGCGCTCACAGTTTGAGCATTCATATCGTCCTCCGCAACACGAGGAGCGGTTTCAGTCAAGAACCTCGCAAGGTTCAATGTTGTTAAATAAAACATCTTTTGCTGCCAGCGTTTGAAGTTTACTCCAGCAAACTTCTCGGGTTTTTCTGCGTGGCTTGCCACAGCAGCAGGCAAAGGTGCCACCAAGGCAGCGGTAACAGCAACTGCAGACGTGTATACTGCAGAGAGTCCAACAGCACTTGAACTCGTGAGCGGAGCAGAAGAAACCAAGGGCTGTGACGTATTCTCCATTACTGAAAAGAACAAATACTGGTAGAACAATAAAATCTGTTTAAGTTTGTTAGAAATCTTACAGTAAACTGGAGCGTATGACGATTCTGCAAACAAAAGAAACCGAAATAGTTAATAGAACCGGGCTTGTGTGTGACACAATTCCCTTAAACAGATTCGCCGTATGTTCCCAGGGTACACCGGTTTAACAGTGATGGTGCTGTATTATATACTTGAACAACCAAAACTGTTGGAAGCTTTCGAGCTGCATTCGTGTCCGCAGGTCGTGCGGGCGTCGCGTTGGTTCAAGGATTTTTCCGAGCCAGAACCCATTTTTGCACCCCCCCTGCGCGCGGGTAGGAGTCAGAGGATAATGTAACTTTAACAATTTAATTCCTCCATTCAAACTTTACCTTATAAAGTCTTCCAACTTTCATCTTCCCACCAATGCGGGACACAACCAACTCACACACTTAACTCACATTCACTTCTATAATTTTCCAACACATCAGCAGGGGAACCCAAGTTAACAGTGTAAAAAGGTTTAACTAATTTAAGAAATAATTTAAGAACGTGTGAAATTATATAACTATAACTAAATGGATAAAAGGGATGTTAACCTAACTCTACTGGTGCTTGCCTAGATAAAAATATATTTATGATATGGTATGTTGGGAAATACTCTAGATGGAATGTTTGGGTAAACTATGAATCATGTATGAAAGAGTTTGGTTTCAATACGAAGAAAATCATGTAGAAAAGAAGGTGTGAATGCAGATTCATGTAAATGCGGATAAATGACTCATTTTCCCAATTCCTTTAAGATTAGTAGCAACTTCTCAACAACCTCCCTCTTTATGACATTCAACCTGCACAAAAAAAAAAAAAAACAAAAAACAAAAAACAAAAAAACAAACAAACAAACAGTGAATAACATTAATATACAACGTTCCGTCACAAATAGAAGGAACCCGCGCAATACGACGAAGTTGACAATTTCACCAAAACTAATCTAATAAATAGCTAACAGGCCATGTTTGAACTTAGATAACCACTCTTAGGCTCTTAGCACTTCTCAAACTTTAAAAATATAGCTCCAAACAATCCAAAGTTTGGACTTGAGCTCTAGCATTTACAATTTAAATATAAACAGCAAATGATACATATTTGGATTGTCGACATCTAGTTTTATACTTTTATATAACGAATGACATACCAACCGAGGTTTTTTCCAAATTTTTCTTCCAATACTTGAAACACTAAACATCACAAAACATACAACAAAGTTTTCATAGATAACAAAAAACTGCTCTATACATTTGAATTCAACAGTAGTCGACGGTAACCGAGGTTTTTTCCAAATTTTTCTTCCAATACTTGAAACACTAAACATCACGAGACATACAACAAAGTTTTCATAGATAACAAAAAAATGCTCTATATATTTGAATTCAACAGTACTCGACGGTACAACTTTGTATTACATTTATAAACGATACATACAATATGCAACCATGATTTTCCAAAAGTAGCACACAAACTGACCTTGACTTGCGGTGTTTTGTATACCCGGTTCATAAGTGACCTTCACGGTCATTGGCATTATGAAAATAACCCATTGAACCACATCGCTTGGTGCCAATTGTTTTTGGTTGATGGTGCATCAGTGAGAGGAGGATTAAACACTAGTCACTGGTTCAAGCCAAAGCATCATATTCTTGAATGGCGGCTGCAAGCTTGTCCATATCCTCCTCACTCTTTGTTATAAAAAAGGTCTGGGCAACAACTTTATTATTCTAACTCCGGTTATCGTTCCATATAAAAGATGAAAACATCACCATGCGAATAGTCTAGATAAACCAAAAAAAAATCATATGATAAAGTTGTTTAAGTATATAAACAATGAGCATACATCGGTATGTAAACGATGCAATTCTTTATGAGACAGGCATTGAGTAAAAATAATTTGGCATCTCACCATCAGTGTCATTTGAAGGGCTTTACATGAACTGAGTTATGCCCCTTGAGAAAAAAGAAAAACTGGACAGGTAAAAAATAACGAAATTGAGATGCAATAATAATCTTACATTGTATAAGAATGAACAAAACGCATAAGATAACACATAATGACAGGAGATAAGGACTACGAAGCGAAAAAATGATTATTAGAGGTGGCGCAGGGGGTCCATAAGCTTGTAGGAAAATATATTTAAGAAAGCTATTTATCATATTTTTCTCTAATTGTATGAAAATATCCCAAGGCTATCACTAATTTTCCCTAATTGTATATGTTCCTTGATTACTTCATTATCAATGTATGGGGCTGGACAATAAAAAAGTTAAATTAGGTATGAAGTTTATGTGAAATAAATACAAGATAAGTAATCAACATCCGCATCTTAACTTATGCACACCAAAGCAAAAATCCGCACAAACCTGTATGAAATAAAAATAAGAGAATCAAAATCACAACAAAAAAAATACACACTACAAGAAATTTGGGTATTTACCCACACATAGTATGTGTAGGAAAAACCATATAATGTGTTAGTAATTACGTTTACCTACACATAAATTAAGTGTCATGATGTGTAGACTCAGCACTGTAGATATAGATCATTACCTACACATTTATTATGTGTAGATATATAGCAAGCTATACCTACACATATATGTGTGGCTAAAACTAATATTTATGTGTTGGTAGAAGTATAACAACTTGTTAGATTGGCATATGACATGGCACTTGACGTGGCACTTGATGTGGCATCCAACATGGCAGTTGATTATATGTAGGTAAATGTAATATGTGTGGGTATTGATCTTAACATGTGTAGAAATAATATATATTGATGTGTTGGTAAAAATATTTAAATGTGTAGATAATAACCACGATTTATTTAAATAATAATTTTTAAAATGTATAGAAACAAATATAAAAATAGCTATAGAAATATACGTGACCAAATTAACATTCTTAATCAAAACATAAGTGTTCAAACAACCAAACAAACAAAGCAAATATTGACCATAAGTTACTAAAAGATTATATAAAATTTCTAAACGACATCACTCATCGATACTTTCATCACCCTCTAAACTATCACCTTGAGATTGTCCAGATGTACTTGAAGGAGTAGGCATGATATTATTCTCAATCAGTGCTTGTTCCATAATTGCACATTTACTTGTCACTGTTTGAAGTGCATGGACCAGCTCATCATAAGTAGGACGCTTTGCTTTTTTAGTTCTACCCATTGTGTTATCAACAATAATTGGATCACGTCCCCACCCATGCAAACAAATAGAGCTTCGTTCAAGTACATTCTCAATAATCGATTTGTCGCTCATTGATTCCACGGTATGCTGGATTCTCAACTTCATCATTTCTTCCTATTAGGAAAAAAAAAACAAATACAATAAATTAACTTTTACCAAATAATGAATACTTAGCGGTAGAAAAGAAAAAGTAAACTTACATATATTGCAACCACATTTTTAGATATCCAACATTTTCCTGCATCCTAATATGTAAGCCGCCAAGCCTCAAGTTGACCGGATGAAGAATCCAAATCCAAGCCACGCTCAATGTGATAGTGTATTGTACTCTTTGAACCATTTCTACTATCAAGTTTTCGTTTTGCATGTGCCATAGCTTTTTTTTTTTTTTTTTTTTTTTTTTTTTTTGCAATTTCCTTTAAGGACATACAACCAAATAATACATAACTAGCTGACTAAAGTCTCAAACATACATACTTCATTACTAATGTCTCACATTAAACAATAAGATTAATGCTAAATCAATAAAAGACTTGTATGAGTCAATAATTTTAATTACGATTCAACCTACATCAACATAAGCAAAATGATAAGAGATCCATTCAATGTAAGAATGGTCATGTACAGCATATCATATAAATAACCATTCTAACACTTTAATAAGCTATTGGATTATAACCTTCATAATCAAATATAACATGTTATATCCTTTAGAAAAATAAAACAGCAATAAAAAAGTATTTGTGGGATTGCCAAACCAACTCGCCCTGTTACACCTCTAAAAATCCATATTGGTTGTGAAAGAGAGAGGTACCTGACCACTAGGAATTCTAGTATCTTGTCTAACAAGTGCTCCAGCAACAATCATGGAAAGTTTCTCTACAACCACATCAAGAAGTGTAGCTTTTATAACAACAAATGCTTCATCCTCAACCGTGCATCCATGCAAATGCAATTAAGTAACATTATAACCCGCATAATATTATTTAATCTAAATAATTTCTTGCAAACAGAAAAGCATTGTATATATTATAGCAAATTGCTCACCAATCATTGTAGGATGCACCTTTCCAGGTAAATTAGATTTTGCAACATGAACAAGTGAATGGTCCTATGAATTAGTGCCAGATCCAATACTAATGTTGTTTATATCACCTATAAGCAAAAACATATTTAGTAATATATATGCCATTTCATAGATGTATTATTACTGAAAAACATAAGAGAGAGAAAACAGGGCACAAGAAAAATAAGAATCAAATTGGCAAATTATTTGGAACATGTTAAACAAATTTAAGTGTTAATATTCTTATAAAATCTGTTACACAATATGTTGTTAAAACATATTATGCTAGAACCCTCGGCATCACTTATGGTAAAGTGTTATAATCTAAATAGCTCATATGGCTGTAGTGAATTTTGTATTCAAGATTAGCAATCCTCTGATTAGAAACTATTTGAGATAGAATGATCAAGCCTAACAATTAACACAATCCTTTTTTGTTGTAGAAATATATACGAAAACTGATTGCAACTATAGAATGCATAAAGCTATTAGAATTTGTTCGTAAAAGCAAAAATGCTTAGGCCTTACCTCGCAAACACATCCATACCAAATAGACGATCTAGGCGACAGAAGCACTTGGGGCCACAAATGAATCCTTAGCAACCACATGAGCTTTATCAAATACATTCATAAAAGTCAATTGCGGTTTCAGTTAGTCGATTAGGTTCAATCCTACAGATGATGCACTTACAATTATACAACAACAAATTAAATAAACATATATTTTCGATTGGCGTTGTGACCCTGTAGTCATCGATTAGGTTCGAAACTGTCGATTAGATTCAATGAGGAAGTGGACGAACCTGTCGAATCGATGAAAATGAGAGATGTGGTGCCGATTATGGGTTCAGGAAATGGAACGATGGTGGTGGATGTCTGTAAGCAGTGCTGACGATGGTTGATATAGGCAAGAGTCATTAACTTAAAGCTGAGCACTCGCGAGTGAAGGATGCGGTGCACTTGCAAAGTATTGCTCTCCAATTAGGTTTTATGTGGGTGGACTTGGTGAAAAATAACAAGACCACGAAAGTTTTGGCAGCGGAAATAAGCGCCAAAAATACGAACCATTTTTTGGGGAGGCGGTATTTCACTAATTTAAAACATTGATACATCTAAAATTAAACGCACAAACATCCTATTATATTATGTGTCCTTCCGTAAGTTTTTTTTTTTAAATTTGTGTTAATTTATTATTCATAAAACTAAAACAAGATATTTACGTATCATAAAAAACTTATAAGCTAAAATAACCATATTAACTTAAATTTCTAGACTTCAATTATTTATTTGAGTTAGTTTTAAAACATAATTTTGCATCAAAATAAAATCTTAAACAAATTAAAAGGTGGTTTCGATTTAAAGTTATATAAATCTTGTGCTTTTCAATTTAAGGTTTTTTTTTTCAAAATAAAGCAAGAACATGATATCTTTTTATACATTTTCATGTTTCCTAACGATCATTTTTCTTAACGGTGTAATTAAGCCCCCAACCCAGAAAGTGATAGGACCGTTAAGTGTTGTTGATTACAAGTTAATTTTCCAAATAATAATAATAATAATAATAATAATAATAATAATAATAATATCTACACATTTTGTAAAAAATTTTAATCAAGTGTTGGTATTTATTTTGTCACTTCATTTTTAAGAAATACTTTTTTTTTACTAAATATATAAGTATCCAATACCTACACATATCGTGCAGATTTAAATATGTGTAGGCAATAATTTTGCCATGTCATTTAAAAAAAAATTATTTACTAAGTTTATCTACATATTTATTTACAAATATTATGTGTAGGTAAAGATAATCAATTACTCACACATATATCAAATTTTCATATATGTGTAGATAATTTACCTACACATAACAAAACTTTATCACATGTGTGGGTAAATTTACATTTCATTGATGGTCAATTTTAGAAGGAAACTTTCCCACCAACGTTAAGTGTAGCTAAATTATATTACCAACATATATTAAGTGTTGGTTATTATAACAAGATCTCATTAACCATTACCCACACATATGCAAACATGTGTAGGTATTTACCCACACATTTACTTTTGTAGGTAAATTATGTGTAGGTATACACCTAAATTTCTTGTAGTGACAGGGATTAATGGCATAACAGAACAACAAAATTGGAACATGATAGTATCCTTTGCTGGTTCAAATCCTGCAACTACCTATGTGCAGTGCAACAGGAGGTGGAAAATGGGGAGCCAAACATAAATAAGGATTGCTACTCATAATGGATTTGGATTTGGATAAAAAGTCGGGTACCTGTTATGCCCAGATTTTCTTCGATCTGAATCAAGCGAGCTTATCTCTCAACTGAGTTGTGTAACCACAACAAAACAAGCTGACAATCAAATCACAGAATTTGAGCGTCTTAAATCGGTGAAGGGGTGGGGATTTGAAGGGATTTAAGGTTAATTGAATGTGAGGTCTTAGACTTGATGGTATTGAAATTGTATTCAATTTAATGGAGGGTCTCATTCATTCTAGACATTCAATTACAATGGAGGTTTCCCTGATAACAGATGGCGATGAAGAGAGGAGTAGGGCAAGTTGGGATTGTACATTTGTTATCAAAGGTGGTACACAAGGGTATAAATGGAAGAAATGGGGTAAAAATTTGAGGCTTACACTTGAGACTTTTTGGATATCATCTTAAAATGATGGTGAAATTACCTTGATGCCCATATAGAATGTATTATATAATAGTATAGATTATGCCAAATTAACTCAATTTCAAGTAGAGATGGGCTAGGACCACAGGATCAAGACTGGCCCAATGTTTGAGAGCCCACACCTAACTTTTTGCAACTTCGGCTAGAGGTGAAAAAAAAAAACAAAAAACAAAACGAGATCTGGAACCGGGTATAAAAAATCGGTTTTATATACATGGTTGTACCCAGTTTTTAATACCCGGAATCGGGTTGTACCCGTACTCGGGTTTTTGTATACCAGAAACCGGGTTTTCCTAATACCTAGAATCGAGTTTTTCGAATACCTAAAAAGTATATGTCAAGCAACGGACATATTTGGCATTTTGATGTTGAGGCGCTCTAGGAAGGAATATGTCACTTCATGATTCAAGAGGGGTTGCCATTTGACGACTTCGACAACCCAAGATTGACGCGTCTCATCCAAAGAACCCTACAACCACGTTATAATCATCCAAGTCGCACTACTTCGGCGTGATTGTATAAAAAGAATTCAATACCTTGCATACACGGTTTTTTTAATGCCCGGTGTACTCGGTTTTTTTTTCAATACCCGGTATACCTGGAATCGGTTCCGTACCAGGAACCGGGTATTGAAAAATCCGGAACCAGATATACTGGGTATGTTTTTTTATGTCGGGAACCGAAACTGGAACCAGTTCTTTCAATACCTGATCAAAGTGATACGTGAACCTACCGGAAACCAGTTCCATACCCAGAACCGGGTATTGAAAAAACCCAGTTTCTGCACATCTAACTTCGGCCACTGGCCAAGCCTTGCCGCCTTGGCCCTTGGAGAAACTAGGCCCAACCATAATGACTATTCTTTTATTGCATCTCTACAAATATGATTATTGTTTTTCTCTCCTTTTTTTTTTAACAACAAATTTTTATTACACCTTTATTTCACCTCACCTTGCATTTGCAAGGATTTGAATCCACAACCTTACGTTTGTAAGGAGGGACACCATACTAGTAGACCAATAGGTTTGGGTTTGGATTGTAAAATGCAAACTGATGGTTGCTCGTAGGCCCTCCTTCACACAAAAACACTAATTTAATATGGGGTTGAATCATATACGAAGGAGATTTTCCCATGGGAAGGGTAGAAAATAACTTGGAGTATTGATCTTGCAATTTACCGGTTAAGATTGAATGTTACACCAATCATACAATTATAAGAATGATCTTACCTCCAAGAGAAGCCTTCATGGAGTTTTTGAAACCGTTGAACCACCAAAGGAAAGAAGAAGCAGATCTCTGCCCAAACCTCTCGATGATTATGAAGTCCGTCTCCCCCCATCCCTTGACCACGGACAATCAACCTTCAATCAAGAGTCCTAAACGGTACATCCTCTTGGCAAAGAAGCTTTTAAGAGCTTTTAGGAGCTTCAAGCTTTTAAGAAAAAGCTCATACTCAATAAAAAACTTTGTTTGGTCGAAGGAGCTGGAAGCTTTTAGGTTAGGAGAAAAAGTTCTATAGTAAAAAGCTACTAGTACTAGCGTTTAAGAAAAAACTCTACTAGTTACAAGCTTTTAATTAGTAAATTAAACAAATACCCATTTTATTTTAAAAATAAAATAAAACCTTTCTTACAAGCTTTTAATTATTTCCATTTTGGTCATTTTATACATTTTATTAAAAGTTCCAGCTACTTTGTCAAACACAAAAATAAATTTAAAAAGCTTCCGGCTACCAGCTTGCAGCTACTAAAATAGGTCGAGGCCATGGTGAAATAAATTCCAATCATGAGCCAAAATGCTTTAGTCAGGTAGTGAAGGATCCAAAATGGGTCAAGTCCATGGCGAAATAAATTCAAGTGCTTGAAGAAAATGGAACTTGGGTCCTTGAAGAGCTTCCAAAAGGCAATCACCCTATTGACTCAAAGTGGGTATACAAGATAAAGTATAAACCTAATGGAGAAATTGAAAGGTACAAAACACGTCTCGTGCCAAGAGGCTTCACACAAACCGAAGGCATTGACTTCCATAATACTTTTTCCCCGGTGGCAAAACTTGTAACGGTCCGAACTTTCTTAGCCGTAGCAGTTAAAAATGGAAGGCACCGTCATCAACTCGACGTTAACAACGCCTTCTTACATGGAGACTTTCGTGAGGACATATACATGAAAGTCGCACTAGGCTTTGTGAGACAAAATGACCAATGGTTTGCAAGCTCAATAAGTTGCTTTACGGCCTTAAACAAGCGTCAATAAATTGGTATCAAAAGTTTACCAAGTCCTTACTTGAAATCGGTTTCCAACAAACAGGGGCGGATCACTCCTTGTTTCTATTCAAGTCAAAAGAAGTGTCCATGGTTGCACTCATTTATGTTGATGATGTTATACTTGTTGGGAATAATATGCAAGAAATGCAAAACATCAAGACCTTCCTAGACAAAATGGTTTAGCATCACAATTTTTTTTTCTGGGCATCGACGTAGCTCGCACCAAAGATGGACTTGTGCTTAGCCAACGCAAGTACATCTTTGACATATTGAAGGATACGGGGATGACGAGTTGTCATACAAGTCAATTCCCAATGGAGCAAAACTTGAAGTAAAATGTGATAAAGAAGCTCAAGTCGATGCGAACTAATACCTACAATTGATCGGAAGACTTCTCTACCTCCAGGCCACTAGACCTAATGTTGCATATGTAGTCAATATTTTAAGCCAATTTTCCAGAGACCCAAGGGTAAGTCATTTAGAGGCTACCAATCGCGTCATTCGTTACCTCAAGGGCACACCTGGACAAGGGATCCTTCTTCCAAAGTAGGGTGGAAACAACCTTATCACTTATTGTGACTCTGATTCGCTTGGTTGTCCTTTTACTAGGAGGTCTCGCATTGGTTATTTGCTCCTTTTGGGAGGTGCCCTATATCCTGGAAATCCAAAAAGAAATCGGCGGTCTCCCGCTTTTGGGCTGAAGCCGAATATCGGGCCATGGTAGCGGCCGTTAGTGAGGTCATCTGGATGAGATGGCTGTTAAAAGAACTTGACATGCCCCAAGAAGAACCAACACAACTATTTTGTGATAACCAAGCGGCCCGACACATTGTCAACAACTGCGTATTTGACGAACGAACCAAACATGTTGAAATGGACTGTTACTTCATCCATGAACGTGTCGAGTTGAACGAAATTAAAACCATGAAGATAGATACCACAATGCAGCTTGCTGATCTCCTCACCAAACCTTTGGGCACTGACCGCATCCGCACTATACTTAGCAAGTTGGGCATTATAGATCTCCATCCTCCAACTTGAAGGGAGTAAACAAGATTACACAAATCTCTCCACAAATTTATCCACAATTCTCTCCTAAATTATGGCTCCCAATTTCTGTCTATTCCCTATTTAAGGATAAGCTTGCATTGTAATCAAATTATCTTTTATCGTAACGAATTTGTTACTCTTTTACACTATCATTTCTAGTAAAACTAATATAGACCACAAAAAATACGCTTTAGCAGGTAATCAAGCTAAAAGAACTCCTATCCCTAAACAATGTTACTGAATGCATACCACATAGATTATTCTACCACCTTCCATCTATAATTTTCATAGCAAAAAAGTAAATTTGATTTGTTCCCTAGCTAGTTTCTACACTGTAAAATATAGAGTTTATTTCTTACATGAGCATTTTGGCTAAGAAAATAACTAACACTAACACTAAAATCTTCATTCTGCAGTGACTATCGCGTAGAATCTCTAGAATGCTTGGAATTCCTCTGGATGGCATATTGTTAAAGAATCATACAAAGTAATGAACCTTTTTTCAGTTCAAAAAGATATATGCGGTATGAGCATCTACGATAAGCGAATGATTCTTCTGGATAACCAGTGGAACACGTATCATATCTACTAGAGACTTCCCTCTTTTATATTTATCGGTATTTAGACAACCAATTTTAATCTAATGAAACATGCTATAAAAATGTGGCTAGGTTCAATAATATTTGTATTATTACTTAGACTATTTGGTGTGCATGCAGGGAGAAGGGTCGGGGTGGTGATGTGGCCTATTCCCCGATCGGGAACACCGCCCCCCCCCCCCCCCCCCCCCCGAAAATTTTTGGGGGAAAACGGGGAAATCATCCCGTTTGAACCGAGCTCTCTGATTGGCTAATTTTTTTTGAACGTTGATGTGTGGGCCCCCTTGGATATAGCCGTTTGAAAATTAAAAAAAAAAAAAAAATTAAACCTTTTACCTATATATTCTTCCATCTCCTACCTTTTTACATCTTATTTTTTAAACACAACCATACACACAACTATAATTCTTCCATCTCCACCAAATTTATAAAAATCCAATTTGTTACCATGAGTTCGTCGGAGGAGGAGGAACAAAACGTGATAAACTTTTACGTTGGCGCAATGATGGAAACGGCAAAAATTATAGCCGAGTTGGAAGACGAAAGCGATAGTGAAGCGTCTTCGGTACCATTGACAGGAGCGCGGCGCTTGATAGAGATCGTGAGGGTATGTTTTATTTTTTTTGTTAAAATGTTTTATTTTTTTTGTTAAAATGTTTTATTTTTTTTGTTAATATGTTTTATATTTTTTGTTAATATGTTTTATTTTTTTTAAAGGTGCACATGAACGTTTGGTGGCCGATTATTTTGACGAAAACTGTGTTTACACTGACGAACAGTTTAAACGTCGTTTCCGAATGAGTAGAAGATTGTTCGAACGAATTGCCGATGATTTAGCTAATTACGATGAATTTTTTACACTACGATACGATGGTAGAGGGAAACGGGGTTTTACGACCCTACAAAAATGCACGTCTGCAATTCGTCAATTAGCATACGGCACTGCGAGTGATTCATGGGATGAGTATTTAAGGATGTCTGATAGAATGAGTCGGGAATGTTTGTACCAGTTTTGCGAAGATGTTGTGAAGTTATATAGCAAGGTTTATATGCGTACGCCAAGAAAAAGCGACATCGAAAAGCTCTACGCGCACCATGCAGAGAAACACGGCTTTCCTGGCATGCTAGGAAGTCTTGATTGTACGCATTGGCCATGGCGTAATTGCCCCACCGCATGGAAAGGTCAATTTACTCGGGGTGACGTAGGAGAACCATCACTTATTCTTGAAACCGCTTGCTCACAAGATCTTTGGATTTGGCATGCTTTTTTTGGCGTTGTAGGTTCGTGTAACGACTTAAATGTTCTTGCAAGATCTCATATTTTTGACCCCATGATTAGAGGCACCGGCCCTGATGATTCTTTTTGGCTCAATGGCGTAAAATATAAGCATGGGTATTATTTATGTGACGGCATATACCCAAGCTGGGCGTCTATTGTGAAGACAATATTGAATTCTTCAGATGACAAAAGGAAAAAGTTTGCGAAGTGTCAAGAAGCAGCAAGGAAAGACGTTGAACGATTATATGGTGTGATCAAGGCGAAGTGGCATATAATAGAACGACCAGCACGTGCATTCCATCCACAAAGATTGAGATACATTATGTACGCGTGTTTGATACTTCATAACATGATAATTGAAGACGAAGGTCGTGCGATATGCGTTTACGATCCGAATGAGATTGAAGAAGTGCTCGAGCCAGTTGACGAGGGACAACAAGAATCAAACACGTGGGCGTTACGCGATGCTACTATGAATGGAAACCTTGTTTCGGATCTCGTTGATCACATTTGGAATAATTTTCGTGTCGACGACAATGACGAGTAGTTTTTTTTAGTTTTTTTTAATGAACTTTACTTTGTAATTTTTATTATTTTGTGACTTTAGTTTGTATTTTTTTTAATTTTATGAAATTTCGGTTTTTTTTTTATTATTTACGGTTTTTTTTACGTTTTTTATTTTATTTTATTTTAATAAAAAAATAATTATGAAATATAAATTATAAATTATATAATTAAATAAAAAGGAAAAAGAATAAAAAAAGGAAGGGGGAATGGGGGAGTTGGGGGAAACCATTTCCAAAGTTTGGGGGAGAAAATGAGGGAAATGACATGGCGCTGATGTGGCAGTTGGGGGAATTGGGGGAATGGGGGGCACACCAAATAGTCTTAGAGGGTGTTTGGGATTGAGTTTGGAAATCTAAAAGTGCTTTTGGTCAAAAGTGTTTATTGGCTTATGACTTTTTGAAAATGAGTTTTAAAAAAAGTGTTTGGATTAACTTTTGGGGTGGGAAACGTCAAAAAGTCAATAGATTGTCTCTTTTTAGGTGTTTCGCTTAACTTATTGTGAATATTGGTTGTATGTGTGGTAAATTTCTAATTTTTTTTCAAAAGTCAAAAGCCAAAAGCCATGATTTTTAACTTTTCAAAAACAGTTTTTCCACCATTAAAAGCAAAAAGCCAAAACAGAAAGTGCTTTTGGGTTACACAAACAACTTATTGACTTATTGGCTTTTTAAAAAAGCCAATAAGTCAATAAGTTGTTTTGAAACTCAATCCCAAACACCCTGTTAGTCATATCAACAATACTCATGTTCATGAATAGGAGGTATGCAATAAAAACCATAGTATGTGTTGGGTTAAAGCTTTAATCACAAGCAAAACACACACTCACGTATAGAAGAATATTGTTTAAACTAGGGGAAATGGAATTTAATAATCCCAACTTTGAGGGGTTGGAAGGCAACAGTCCCAACTTGAAAGTTGTAAGATAGCAGTCCCAACTTGTCAACATTTTTATTTTATTGGCCCCAAACTAACCTCAGTTAGTTTTCTCTGTTAAGTGCCAACGCGGCATCACACGTGGCAGTCCTACGTGGCATAAAGTGTGAATCTGTCAAAAAAAAAAAAGGTTGGCCCTTATCCACATGTGTAAAATAAATTAAATTTAATGTTTTTAAAAACATTGGGACCCACAATCAAATCTCTCAACATATCTAATATCCTACCTCGATCAAAATCATTTCCCAAAAAAAGAAAAAAAAAATCATGAGACACTTCAACGTAAACCCCAACCCTCCCAAGAACCCTAAATTGATGAACCCTAATTTTCAAACCTAAACAATAGCCCTAAAAATCAACACTTCGACAATAAACATGAGCTCGTCGTCTTCATCCTCAACAAACAAAAGCCCTAAAAAGTTCAAGATCGATTTGGATGGGCAGGTGTATTGTCATCACGATATACTTGCAATCATACGAGTGGTTAAACGAAACAACCCACAAATTGGCAAGGAATTTTATGGGTGTCGGTTATGGCCAGTAAGTAATTACATTTTGTTTGTTTCAATAACATTGATATGTTTTGATTGGATTGTTTTGTTGTAGAAACAAGATTGCAATTTCTTCTTATGGAAAGATGATTTGCAGGATGCTTAATCAACAGGTTAGATGCCCTACAATTGAAGAATTGAAGATTGAAAACCTACAATTGCAAAACAGAATCTTGGAGGATGAAAACAAGCTTCTCAAAGTCCAGCTGCTCAAATCTCGTTCATGGAATGCATGATATGTGTTAGGATTATTATTTGTGGTTCTTGTATTTTGTTATGTAATGTTTTGAACTTGAATATGTAATGTTTCATGTTATTGTATTTATTAGAATATATTATTTATGGTTTTAGTATAGAGCCTACGGGCCCAGTTTGTAACCCTATTGAATGAAATACAATCAACCAATTCACTATTATTATTATTATTATTATTATTATTATTATTATTATTATTATTATTATCTTACATGGTATCAGAGCAAAGGCTCTCTACCGTCTCCATCACGCCATACACAAATAACCAAACCCTAACCTTAGAAAGAAAAAAAAACCTAGACAGGGCGGTGTGCCGCCATTGCCGCCGCCGCCCTGTCCGGCCATTGTTTGTTTCATGTCCCACCTTTTTTTACTATTTTTTTTTCTATTTTCTAGTTATCAT
Source organism: Ambrosia trifida (assembly GCA_028751855.1). NCBI lineage: Eukaryota > Viridiplantae > Streptophyta > Magnoliopsida > Asterales > Asteraceae > Ambrosia > Ambrosia trifida. The sequence continues at coordinate 15,299,795 of CM054133.1, read as the reverse complement.
TGAATAAAGCTTCGTTATTTGTTAACTCTCAATCCATTTTTTTTCCAACATGGTCTTAAGTTTTTTGTCGCCGCTTGTCTAATCTTCGTCTATTTTTATGAGTAGAACCTACAGCCCACAAAAATTGTTTGATTTATTGCTAGCTGCCACCGAACACAACCAATTCCTTTTTTTTCCAATATTGTGAACCGAACGTTGTCATCCCACAATACATAGTATTTGATTGTTTGTGATGTCATCATCCACTCATTACAATAATTCTTGTGTATTTACCGGTAGTATTTAATGGTTCTACTTTGTCATTGACAATCGCTAATAGTCGTCAATTGCAGTGTCCAGACTCACCCAGTGCTTGTGTTTTGTTATGAACTCAAACTACGGTTTGATTCTATTTTTTTTCTTTTAGGTCTATAGATCTTATCTTTTGATCTACGGATCTCATCTCTCTTGCGAAGATCACCTCCTGACCATGGTCAGCGGCCTTCGCCATCTCTCTTTCTTAACCTACGGATCTCATGTCTTGATTGCCTGCCAGCCTCGACACACCACCTCGCGACCATGTTCGTCAGTTGTCGAGTTACTTCTTTTTCCAATAGCCTTTCTTCAATTTATTTTTCTATTCCCGTTCTTGCTGGACCAAAGTTCATTGTCATTGATCAAACCAGAGGTTGATCGATCTCTCTATCTCTCTTCGATCTACGGATCTCAATTCTCCTTGGAAAATCATCGTCCACGATCACCGGCCTTCGCCCCCTCCTAGTGTTGACACACCGCCACACGACAATGGTCGTAGAGTGTCTATTTGTCCTTTCCTTTTCCTTTTATCTTTTTTCTTTCCTACAACCTCTCTTTTATCCTTTCTTTTATCTTTTGTATTGTCATGGTCAACAAAGATGACATTGCGACTTTATTGGGATCTAGTGGATCTTGTTTATCATTCTGGGAACTAAAGAAACAAAACCAAACAAGGGGAAGTCGTGGACCGAAATAAGTCAAGTATTGAAGAGTACAAATATTTTTTTGGCAAAGTCAAGAAGATTGCAGAATTTTGGACCAACAAGTCAAGAACTGAGATCGAGACAAGTCTTTTTATTTTTATTGTTATGTCCTTTATGTTTTTTTTTGTTCTTATTGTTTTTCAGTCTGAGTTTCCGATGTGTTAGTACATGATGTCCCTAGGCTAGTATATCAGTTGTTTGGACGTGTTTCGGGGTGTTTGGAGACGTTTGTACGCGTTTTGGAGTGTTCGGGATGCTGCATGCGAGTAGCAAATAGTGACACGCGATTAGGGCCCTAATCGCGTCACTGTTCACGCGATTGGTGCTTGGTTATAGGCGATTAGCCATAATCGCCCCATATGGTGAGGCTAATCGCATATATGCTGCTGTACGTACCCGGGAGGTATAAATAGGCCCAATCATTGCCCTAATCATTAGTTCTTGCCTCACACACTCTCCAAACACCCTCCCAAGGTCTGTAAGGTCTGATTTGATCTCTGTAAACACTCGTGCTCTGTTTTTAGTGATTAATCGATAATCTTTTGACCCGTGTGTGTGTTGTGATTACTCGTTTGTCATAGTTTCATTATCGTATCTGTTATTAAAGCATACTAGAGGGATTTCGCACCTCTAGTATAAACCCCGTGATTGTTGGATTTCGCGTTATTCGATCCTACAAGTGGTATCAGAGCCGAGGCTCTTATCACGGGTGTTTTAATAACAAAAACGAGCAAAAACAGGTTGTTTTTTTTGGTGTAAAAGTTCAGATTTTTAAGCAAAAACCTGTTCTTATTTTGAAACTTTGAGTTTTTGTCAAAAACCCATCTTTTTCAATATCTTGGTGTGTGTTTACGGTTAAAAACAAGTGTTTTTGATTAGGGTTTGCTCTAAAACTGTTTTGGTAACTTGTCTAATCATTTGGGATCAAAATATAATGTTTTAGATAAGATTTTGAGGCAAAATAGGTGATTTTTGAGCAAAAGTGCGGCTACAGATCAGATCAGGCGATTACGCAGTCCTACTCGCATCATCTTTTCACACGATTAGGGTTTTGCTAGCGATTAGCCCCTAATCGCTATTACTTTCACGCGATTAGCATACAGTCGCTTGTTTCCTCACACGATTAGGCCTAATTGCTTACTAGCGATTAGCCCTAATCGCCTGCCATACCCTCGTCACCCCAAAACCCTAATCGCATATAAACACTAGCGATTAGCCCAAATCGCTCCACTGTTTACACGAGTAGCCCTCTAATCGCGTATATAACATACAATTATAAGCCTAATCGCCTTAAAAGTTCTGGAACATAAAATTTGACTAAGTATCGGACTATTATCATACCTTAACATATGGCGAACCCGTGGGGACATCTGAGTCAACCGAGACCTCAGTATATTCAACAAATGAACAATCAATCTAACGTACCCACGAACCCTTGGCAGTTCTCAGCAGAACGAAACGCGCAACGGATGCAGCAATCGCAAATGCAAGCGAATGTTGCCGGAATCAATCCGTGGGCGCTAGCTGCTCAACAGCAAATGGTGAACACGAATCCGTGGGCACTCGCGGCTGCTGCAAACTCTCAGACAAATCATCTGTCTTCCGTACTCATGAGTGACTTAGAGACGGGTAGTTCTAACAGGGCACCGAAGCTGCAGTACATGTCCGACTACCACGGTTGGAAGGGCAGATTTCAGACGTATGTCGAGGGCATCGATGGTCTTGTATGGTCAGCTATCGAGACAGGGTACAGTCGGCCTTTAGTTGAGAACTCCACTACTCCGATCTCAATTGAAGACATGAATGAAGATCAGAGAAAGAAATACAACTATGAGAAGAAGGCGATGGCGGCATTGAAGCAAGCTCTTCCAAAGGACATCCTTCATCAATTCGCTCAGTGCACAACATCACAGATGCTTTGGTTAGCGATAATCGCCCCATATGGTGAGGCTAATCGCATATATGCTGCTGTACGTACCCGGGAGGTATAAATAGGCCCAATCATTGCCCTAATCATTAGTTCTTGCCTCACACACTCTCCAAACACCCTCCCGAGGTCTGTAAGGTCTGATTTGATCTCTGTAAACACTCGTGCTATGTTTTTAGTGATTAATCGATAATCTTTTGACCCGTGTGTGTGTTGTGATTACTCGTTTGTCATACTCGAAGTTTCTTCAACTTCGGCTGGTGCTTCAGACGCTTGTTGAGCAAAGCAGGCTGCACCACCTTGAGGAGCTTCATCTCCGATGATCAGATGGTTCCAGTTATAGCCTTCATCAGCTTGAATAACCATGGCATGACCTTGATTGTTGTTTGCAGGCGGCCTCTGGTTCTGATTCTGGTTGTTGACTGGAACAATAGCACGCTCAGTATTAGGTTGACCCTGAGCTTGCTGCCTCTAATTCTGATTAGCTCTGTTGTTGTTGAAGGGATTCTGATGTCCTTGCTGCTTAGGTCGGTCACATTCCCTTGCAAAATGCCCTTTTGTACCACAGTTGTAGCATGTGACCTTTGTTTTGTCAAACCCAAACTTGGTGTTATTATTGATCAAGACATCTCTCCTTCCCGTCCTGTCCATGTACTCCTTTGCCCTTCTCACCACGCTCGCGAAGTGCCATTGTATGTCGATCAGATCCATGTCGTCCTTATCAATCTGTGAGTAATCCTCCTGTGTAAGATGAGGATTCCCGATCTGTCCAGCAACCAGTCCACTATAGGAGTTTACCAAAGTCGACAGTAGAGCCATGTGTTCTTGAGCTAGCTCTATAGTCACCTTTCCTAAACCCGCAGTGTTCAGCTGCTCTGGGACTGTATTGGTCTGATAGCCGCCTTGATTAGAACTAGAAGCACCTCCATATCCACCATAACTTGTAGTTGGATCCCCGCCAAAACCTGCAGAAGAGGGTTGATGCGTGAAATGTGTGATAAATATATTTTATATCCAATTAATTTCAAAACAAGTTTTAAATGGGAAATACCCACTAAACCACACACTACCGGCAAGTGTACCGGTCGAAAGTAGTAAAGTAAATAAGTCCGAGTATCGAACCGTGGACACTGTAATAGCGGCTCTCGGTACTAAGCTTTCGTCGAGTCCTAGTCTAATAAATTAAAGTGACGTTGATTTAATTAACTACTAAAAAAAAAAAATTAAATTAAATAAAATGCAAACAAAGCAAACGACAAGTAGAACTGGAAGAGATCAAATAATGAGAAAATGGCTACCTAGGTAAGAATCAAGGTGACTGACGTATAACTCTCGGGATTGGATAAATGGGTTTTGGTTACCGGGATCTTAAGATACACTAAACTAGACCAACACTGGAACGCGAATCATTCTCCAACATGTCGCAATACTGAATCTAGGGAAGTGTGTAAACTCACCGGTCTCGGGTTTAGATCACCTCTCGGTCTCTCCAAACTATGCTAAGGTATCCTAAATCTGAATGTCCTCTCGGCCCCCTCAGAAACAATACATCCGGGATATGTAAGGGATGCAAGGGATAGTTATTCTAACAGGTTTCTAACACAGGGTGCTAACAAAACAGGCACGCTAGGGGTGACTCACTCTCGTGCAGACCACGGTCCCGAATACCTACCAAGCTAGACACACTGACACCTAATCTCCTCTCGGTCTCAAAGGTGGTAGAATGCTAAATTACCAAATAATTAATTAAATTGTTTCTAGGGTTTACTACGTCTAGCAACCTCAAAATATATCAAAAACACCAAGTCTAAGATACTAACAAAATCCTAGATCAAAAGATACAAAATCAATTAAACTAGAATTAAGCGAAACAAAAATTAATATTTAGATATTAAGCACGCATGTACAAAAGAAACCTTATTAGAAAACCTTTACCAAAACATTGACCAAAACATTATATAAATCCAACCCGAAAATTATTAGTCAATTGTCACCCGTCATCAATACCTAGGTAGCACTAAAAATTTAGCCACTCATAGTCATGGAAAGCGACGAAAACCTAGGTTCAAACAAATAATAAAACATAGTATCTAGTGGTTGAAAACACAAAGTAATCAAAGACTAAAACTAGTGTTTTAGATAAACGAACCGAAGCCTTCCTCTCCTTGAAAATTGCCTCTCAAAGTTCTTGAGTGTTGCTGAATGCTCGATTCTGTCCTTTTGCGGCTACTACCCTCTGCTTCGTTGATGTTGTTCTTATCTCACCTAGATGATTCCTCAATTAATACATGACTTCTCCAATCCTCCTCTTTCGATTTATGTGCCCCACTTTGTGCAAGTATATATTTGACTCTAAAATAATAGTCCCTGTGGCAGCATGTCCTTCGATGTGCACTCCTCGTTTTCCTCTTATAATATTCCTTCCATCTTAAAATGTTACGTAGGGTTTTTTTCTTTTTGTGTGTGGGCTTCCAAAAATTGCACCTCCAAGTGAATTGGACTTTAAGTCCTTATATATTAATATTATATTTATTATTATTAGTATAGCCCAAGCTCGCATCTCAGGTGTTCTTGGCTCGAACAAAGTTTCTCGTCTATGCTCCAATGTCCATGAACACTGCTCCCAAGTGTCGGTGTCTCGATTAAAATTATTTCGTTTTTAGCCCATTTTCCACGAACACCTATAAAATAATAAAATAAATAGATAAATAATAAAAACGACTCAAAACTAATAAAAATTTAATTAAACGCTAAAATAAATAAAATGGACAGGTACAAGCCTAAAACTAATAAAATAATAATAAAAGGACTTGAAAATGACTACAAACTACAAAGGAAATTAGATGTGTTTTGCAACACATCAAACATCCCCACACTTAAACCTTTTTCGTCCCTGAAAAAGACTGCAATGGAATCATAACCAGGACTCTTGGTTTCAAAAACTTTTAGGTTTATTAATTAAGATTTAATTACGCATCAACCAAAACTGCCGGTATTGTTGTCCACCTAAACCCAACCACCAGCTAATCAGGCCCCAATCATGTAAAGCAATTAAGTTCATGTTATTTCAATCAATCTATGGGTCTCACACTCAAGATATCCAGCTTCACCTAATCCCACCTCAAGCTTTCGAAGCACAAGCTAAACCAAATAGATTTACCAACCACTGCAAACTAAACTCCCTAATGTATTAGAAATTAAATTTATGATGGATGATGGATGAAGTTTATGAGCTTAGACACATTTATTTTTTTCATACCTAACCCAGAGGTTGTCTCAATCAGAGTCACTATCCCCAAGAGCGACAGCATGAGCTTCGGTATTATTATTTTTTTTTTTCAACTTGACCTCGAGGGAGTTTCGATCAGAGGCTTCAGTTTTTTTTTTTTTTTTTTTTTTTTTTTTTTTTTTTTTTTTGACCCAACCTACAACTAAGCAAAATAAAGACGAAGTCTCCCATCCCCACACTTAGAAAGGCACAATGTCCTCAATGTGCTCCAGGATACAACGTAAACTAAAAATAAAAATGCAAAAATAAAATATATAACAAAATAAATGGAACGAACTCCCCTGGAATACGTGGCGATAGCTCGCAGAAAGTGTTCTGTCCGTCCATCATCTACAGCCGTATAGCATTTCCTTCGCGGCCATAGTCAGAATCCTGCAAAAATAAACTAAAAAGAAAGTGAAAGTAAAAGGACTCAATAACAAGTGAGATGCCTCTTTACAAAAAATAATTTTTAAGATCGACCCCCACCCGAATGGAGATTGAGTACGGGCGGGGGAGATCCATTAGTGAAAAAGGCCAAGGCAATCTCACAAGACTCGATAAACTAAAAATAAATAAATAACAATATAAAAAAATCAAAAATAAAGAAGAATGAAAATAAAATAAAAGAAAAAACATACCTGGCGAATGATGATACAAAACTCTACACTTGGGTTCTTACCCAGGATACCAACTTCTATAATCACTCGAGATGAGGCTCGAGGCGGATAACCTCAACCTCATCCTCCTCCTCATTAGCTCTACCTATGTAGAGCTTCAACCTATGTCCATTCACCTTGAACATCTCTCCATCCTTCCCCTCAATAGTAACTGTGCCATAGGGGAAAACTTCCTTCACCACAAACGGTCCTGACCACCGGGACTTCAACTTACCTGGGAACAATCTCAAACGGGAATTGTACAGGAGTACTTGATCCCCACACTTAAAATCCTTGTTCCCCTTCAACTTCCTATCATGCAATGCTTTCGTACGAGCCTTATAGTCATGAGTGTGCTCGTATGCATGATCTCTCAACTCCTCTAACTCGTGCAACTCAAGAAACCGTTTTCTCTTGGCCAAAGACATGTCAAGATTAACGGATCGTAATGCCCAATATGCACGGTGCTCTAACTCTACCGGTAGATGACACGCCTTCCCATAGATCATCCGAAATGGTGTAGAACCAGTCGGTGTCTTATAAGCCGTGCGGAAGGCCCAGAGTGCATCATCTAGCTTCTCAGCCCAATCAATCCTACTTGCCCCTACGGTTTTCTCTAAGATCCTCTTGATCCCTCTATTACTCACCTCCACTTGCCCACTTGTTTGCGGGTGATAGGCTGTAGCAAGCCGATGGGTGACCCCATAGCGTTGCAAAGCCTTCTCCATCAATGAATTACAGAAGTGGGTGCCTCTATCACTAACTAAGGCTTTTGGAGTACCGAAACGAGCAAACAACTTTCGTAGGAATCCCACAACGACTCTCGCGCTATTAGTGGGGGTAGGAAGTGCCTCCACCCACTTAGAAACGTAATCTACGGCGACCAGAATGTACCTATTCCCACGAGACATAGGGAATGGTCCCATGAAATCAATACCCCAAAGATCGAAAACCTCACATGGATGCATAATATTCTGGGGCATCTCATCCCGGGACGAGATGTTGCCAACCCTTTGGCACCTATCACAACTCCTCACAAATGTGGCCGCATCCTTAAAGATGGTCGGCCAATAGAAACCCGCGTCAAACACCTTCCTCGCGGTCAACAAAACTCCATGATGGCCTCCCGTAGGGCCCTCGTGACAATGCCTCAACACATCTCTCAACTCCCTACCATCAACACACCTACGGACCACTTGGTCCGAGCCTATCCTAAAAAGATAAGGATCATCCCAAAGGTAATGCTTAATGTCCGCAAAGAATTTCTTCTTTTGCTGGTACGTTAGGTCCCCCCTCAGGAATCCATCAGCAAGATAGTTCGCAAAATCGGCGAACCAAGGCAACTCATCCTCCTTAGCTGTCAACACACACAAGAACTCATGGGGAAAGGCATCCCCAATATCTCTAACCTCACTCGACCTACTCTCCGGGTGCTCTAAACGAGACAAATGATCGGCCGCCACGTTCTCGGCGCCACTCTTCTGCCTCAACTCTATTTCAAACTCAGAAAGCAATAAGACCCACCGAATCAAACGCGGTTTAGCATCTTTCTTACTAAACAAAAACTTCAAAGCCGCGTGATCAGAGTAAACGATGGTCTTAGACAAAACAAGATAGGACCTAAACTTATCAAAAGCATAAACCACCGCCAGGAGCTCTTTCTCAGTGGTAGTGTAGTGCTCCTGTGCATCATTAAGTGTCTTACTAGCATAATAGATCGGGTGGAAATGCTTATTGTGTCGCTGTCCTAAAACGGCCCCAACCGCGAAATCGCTCGCGTCACACATGAGCTCGAACGGCAAGCTCCAATCGGGGGCCACCAGAATCGGGGCACTAACTAACCTCTCCTTCAACGTCTCAAATGCCCTCACACACTCCTCACTAAACTCAAAAGGCCTATCCTTCTCTAGGAGCTGAGTCATCGGTCTAGCAATCTTAGAAAAATCCTTAATGAACCTACGATAAAAACCTGCATGACCTAGAAAACTCCTAACAGATTTCACAGAAGTCGGCAGGGGTAAACGCGTAATGGTCTCTACCTTAGCTCTATCAACCTCTATCCCCGCCCGTGAAATCTTATGGCCTAACACTATGCCCTCCTTCACCATGAAGTGGCACTTCTCCCAGTTCAACTTCAACTTCGTCTCCTCACATCTGGCTAACATCCTCTTAAGATTCCCTAAACAGTGATCAAAAGAGCTCCCAAAAACTGAAAAGTCATCCATAAACACCTCCATGGAGCTCTCTATCATATCATGGAAAATAGCCACCATACATCTCTGAAAAGTAGCAGGAGCGTTGCACAGTCCAAAGGGCATGCGACGATACGCAAAAGTCCCATAAGGGCATGTGAACGTGGTTTTCTCCTGATCCTCTGGTGCAATGGGGATCTGGAAATAACCTGAGAAACCGTCAAGAAAGCAATAAAATTGCTGTCCTGACAAACGCTCGAGCATCTGATCAATGAATGGAAGGGGAAAGTGGTCCTTCCTGGTGGACTCATTCAGCCTCCTATAATCTATACACACCCTCCAACCTGTGACAGTACGCATAGGAATCAACTCACATCTCTCATTAGTCACAACTGTCATCCCTCCCTTCTTAGGGACAACATGGACTGGACTAACCCATGGTGAATCAGAAATGGGGTAAATAAGGCCGGCGTCAAGTAGCTTCAACACCTCCTTCTTCACCACCTCCTGCATGTTCGGGTTCAACCTCCGCTGAGGCTGCACCACGGGCTTAGAGCCATCCTCTAACAGAATCCTATGTGTGCAAAAGGAAGGGTGGATACCCTCAATGTCCACAAGCTTCCAAGCGATGGCATGCTTGTGTTCCTTAAGCACATCTAGCAACTTCTTCTTCTCCTCCGCCGTCAAATCTGATGAAATGATGACGGGCAAACGTGACTCCTCATCCAGAAACGCATACTCAATATGATCGGGCAATTCCTTAAGCTCTAAGGACGGTGGGGTCTCTACCGATGGCCTCTCGACGGGCTCATCTCTCTCAAGAGCTACACTCTCCACAGACTCAATGGGGCTATCACTAGACCTAGGGCTCTGTCCTAACGGATAAGTCATCATCTCTATCCCCTGGTCCTCCCAACTCTCGTCAACAGAATCTATCTCAGAACTACCCCTACAAAAATCACTCAAACTCTGACCAACATGAGACATAAAAGAGTCTAGGAAGTACAAAGTATCATCCTGAGCACCGGTGTGCTGCATAGACTCCTTCACACCGAAAGTCACGGTGTCAGTCCCTACACGAAGCGTAAGCTTACCGTCACAGACATCGATCAATGCCTTAGCGGTAGCAAGAAATGGGCGTCCTAGAATCAACGGAACTCTCTCATCCTCCTTCATGTCAAGGATCACAAAATCAACTGGAAATACGAACTTGTCCACCTTCACCAAGACATTCTCTACAATCCCCCTAGGAAACTTAACCGACCTATCAGCTAACTGGATGCTCATGCGGGTAGGGACCGGATCACCAAGGCCTAGTCTAGAGTAAATCGAATAAGGCATCAAATTAATGCTAGCACCAAGGTCAGCCAATGCATGACTCACAGACGAACTACCAAACAAGCAAGGAATAGTAAAACTACCCGGATCTGTCATCTTCTGGGGCAATTTGTTCTGAACCACCGCAGAACACTTCTCACTCAGAGTCACTGTAGAAATCTCCTCAAGCTTCTTCTTGTTGGACAGGAGGTCCTTCAAGAATTTAGCATACTTAGGCATATGCTGTAATGCCTCAACAAATGGAAGATTCACCTTGAGTTGCTTAAACAAATCAAGGAAGTGACCATACTCCTTTTCGTACTTCTGCTCAATCAACCTAGTGGGATAAGGAATTCTACCAAACTTCCTCTCAACTACCTTCTCTTTAGGAGGCTCCTCTGTCTGTGCTGTACTTGCTGGGCGCAGCCTAGGGTGCACATCGCCAGCAGGAGTCTCCATCTCAATCTCCTCATCAACCAGTTCCTCTACCTCAACTGGTTTCTCAACTTCCTTCCCTCTACCACTCCTAGTAGTCACTGCCTTAGCAGTGGCATTTGGGTTAACCTGGGTACTACTAGGGAATGATCCTACAGGCCTCTCAGTCATCCTACTAGCCATATCTCCTACTGTCCTCTCTAGACTCTGAATGGTGGAACCCTGATTCCTAAACATTAACTCAAACTCCTGGTTCTTCTTCTGCTGCTCCTGATGCCTAGCTTCACCTTGCATAACTAGAGTCTCTAAGAGTTTATTGGTTCTACTCTGACTCTCCTCACTTTTCTTAAGAAACTCACTCATCTCAGACTTAGGCTCACCACTCCTCTGTCCATCAGCAGGGGCCTGAAACAGACTCTGGCGGGGCTGGAATCCAGGAGGACCCCCGCTCCTCCAGTTTGAGGACTGGCGTGGCTGCCAACCTCGTCCCTGGTTCTGCATAAAACTCAACTCCTCCTCAGATCCTACAGGGCAATCAATCGTATCATGCCCACCTCTACACACCTCACACTTAGCAGAAATCTTAACTTGAATGTCCTTCATCATTTTCGCTAAGGACTCTACCTGGGCAGACAAGGCTATGCTAGAATCTACGGAATGAATACCAGCGGGGGCAGCAGTAACGCCCCCAGAGCCAGGCTCAATATAAGTGCTAGAGGCAAGATCCTCTATCATCTCGAGACAAGCAGCAGCGGTTTTAGTTTTCATCATGTTACCGCCTGCTGTGGAGTCAAGGAGTCTCTTGGTCGCATTAGAAACTCCATTATAGAATTTCTCAATGACCCTCCAATCCTCGAGACCATGACTAGGGCACTTATTCAGAAGTCCCTTGAAGCGGTCCCAGGTCTCGTAGAAAGACTCCCCCGGCTGCTCAGTGAAAGCATAAATGAGGTTCCTAAGACGAGCAGTCTTAGCAGGGGAGAAGTACTTCTGAAGGAATTTGGTCTGAAGATCAGTCCAGGTGGTAATGGCTCCCTGTGGGAGGGAGTCTAACCAAACAGCGGCCTGATCAGTGAGAGAAAATGGGAACAACCGAAGATTAATGGCGTCCTCAGTAACGCCATTCAGCTGGAAAGTGCTACAGACCCTACCAAACCTAGTCAGATGAGCATGCGGATCCTCATCACGCAATCCATGAAACTGAACCGAGTGGGAAATGGTGTTAATCAGAGTGGGTGGGATGGTCCAGTTGTTCGCCTCGACAGTGGGAAGAGTGATGCTAGAGCGAACGGTGGTGGGTGAATCACTAATGTGCTCATGAACAGTCCTAGTGTCAGCCATAACTAAAGCAGAATCAAGATCAGAAAGAGGTACCTGTGGCTGGCGTAAACGACGGTGGAACTCTCGTTCGGGCTCAGGGAATGGTGTAATATCCGGTGGGCCCGAGGAACGTGTGTGCATACACTGAAAAGAGAGTGGAAAAAGCACGAATCACACACACGCAGAAGGAAAGGCTAAAAAGAAAAACTACCAAAAACAGGTAACACAGTAGGCAAATAAAACTAGCAAACAAGAAAAACAATTAGCCCTAAGCACACAAACTAATAAGCAAGCAAGCACACAAAGCAAAACAAAATATATATATAAATATTGATTTTTTTTTTAAATTTAAGTAAAAAAAATTAAAAATTAAAAATAATAATAAAAATAAAAGCAGTAAAAGTGACTAAATCCCCGACTCGGGCCGTCCTTGAAATCGCAATAGTGTCCCCGACAACGGCGCCAAAAACTTGATGCGTGAAATGTGTGATAAATATATTTTATATCCAATTAATTTCAAAACAAGTTTTAAATGGGAAATACCCACTAAACCACACACTACCGGCAAGTGTACCGGTCGAAAGTAGTAAAGTAAATAAGTCCGAGTATCGAACCGTGGACACTGTAATAGCGGCTCTCGGTACTAAGCTTTCGTCGAGTCCTAGTCTAATAAATTAAAGTGACGTTGATTTAATTAACTACTAAAAAAAAAAAAATTAAATTAAATAAAATGCAAACAAAGCAAACGACAAGTAGAACTGGAAGAGATCAAATAATGAGAAAATGGCTACCTAGGTAAGAATCAAGGTGACTGACGTATAACTCTCGGGATTGGATAAATGGGTTTTGGTTACCGGGATCTTAAGATACACTAAACTAGACCAACACTGGAACGCGAATCATTCTCCAACATGTCGCAATACTGAATCTAGGGAAGTGTGTAAACTCACCGGTCTCGGGTTTAGATCACCTCTCGGTCTCTCCAAACTATGCTAAGGTATCCTAAATCTGAATGTCCTCTCGGCCCCCTCAGAAACAATACATCCGGGATATGTAAGGGATGCAAGGGATAGTTATTCTAACAGGTTTCTAACACAGGGTGCTAACAAAACAGGCACGCTAGGGGTGACTCACTCTCGTGCAGACCACGGTCCCGAATACCTACCAAGCTAGACACACTGACACCTAATCTCCTCTCGGTCTCAAAGGTGGTAGAATGCTAAATTACCAAATAATTAATTAAATTGTTTCTAGGGTTTACTACGTCTAGCAACCTCAAAATATATCAAAAACACCAAGTCTAAGATACTAACAAAATCCTAGATCAAAAGATACAAAATCAATTAAACTAGAATTAAGCGAAACAAAAATTAATATTTAGATATTAAGCACACATGTACAAAAGAAACCTTATTAGAAAACCTTTACCAAAACATTGACCAAAACATTATATAAATCCAACCCGAAAATTATTAGTCAATTGTCACCCGTCATCAATACCTAGGTAGCACTAAAAATTTAGCCACTCATAGTCATGGAAAGCGACGAAAACCTAGGTTCAAACAAATAATAAAACATAGTATCTAGTGGTTGAAAACACAAAGTAATCAAAGACTAAAACTAGTGTTTTAGATAAACGAACCGAAGCCTTCCTCTCCTTGAAAATTGCCTCTCAAAGTTCTTGAGTGTTGCTGAATGCTCGATTCTGTCCTTTTGCGGCTACTACCCTCTGCTTCGTTGATGTTGTTCTTATCTCACCTAGATGATTCCTCAATTAATACATGACTTCTCCAATCCTCCTCTTTCGATTTATGTGCCCCACTTTGTGCAAGTATATATTTGACTCTAAAATAATAGTCCCTGTGGCAGCATGTCCTTCGATGTGCACTCCTCGTTTTCCTCTTATAATATTCCTTCCATCTTAAAATGTTACGTAGGGTTTTTTTCTTTTTGTGTGTGGGCTTCCAAAAATTGCACCTCCAAGTGAATTGGACTTTAAGTCCTTATATATTAATATTATATTTATTATTATTAGTATAGCCCAAGCTCGCATCTCAGGTGTTCTTGGCTCGAACAAAGTTTCTCGTCTATGCTCCAATGTCCATGAACACTGCTCCCAAGTGTCGGTGTCTCGATTAAAATTATTTCGTTTTTAGCCCATTTTCCACGAACACCTATAAAATAATAAAATAAATAGATAAATAATAAAAACGACTCAAAACTAATAAAAATTTAATTAAACGCTAAAATAAATAAAATGGACAGGTACAAGCCTAAAACTAATAAAATAATAATAAAAGGACTTGAAAATGACTACAAACTACAAAGGAAATTAGATGTGTTTTGCAACACATCAAGGGTCCACTAAAGTTTGCAGTTGCCTGCGCTGGTGCTGCAAGATGAGAAAACGGGTTAACACCAAACTGGTTAGCATTATAATTCAAAGGATACGGGTTTGGTCCAAAAGGATATGTAGGAGGAGGCACATCAGCTGGGGGACCATAATTGTCGAAAGCATAAACTGGGTCCGGATTAACCACAAAAGCAGTTTGTGGTTTGGTACCACCCACACTGGTGTCCTGAAGAGGATTCCCATAATAAATGCTGGGATTCTGTGGAATGAGCGCCTTGTTTGCCCTCCTGATCTCCTCTATCTCCTTGTTCTCCAGCTCGGTAATGAACTCGTTGATGGAGAGAGTCTGATATGCATTGTTTGACTTTAGAATATCCAACCATTGATGCCAGTGAGGAGGTAGCGCCTCAGCAAATCTTTCTACAAGGTCCGCAGATGAATATAAGACTCCGTACTGATACATTTCTGACATCAGATGGTAGTATCTAGCCGTCAAATCCCTCAGAGATTCGTTCCATATAGCATTGAAGTTCTCGAACTCCTTCTTGAGCTGATCCATTTTAACCTTTCGCGTCTTCATATTACCCTCATTTCGCTCAGCCAAGGCTAACCAAAAATGGCCCACTTGGAGCTCTCGATTCCGTGGCACGGCTCAACAAAGCAGCCGCGCCGTCCTACCTATTTAAAGTTTGAGAATAGGTCGAGGGCGTTGCGCCCCCGATGCCTCTAATCATTAGCTTTACCCGATAGAACTCGCACCCGGGCTCCAGCTATCCTGAGGGAAACTTCGGAGGGAAGAGGTGTATGTTGCTCAGCCACCGGGTTTTGAGGATACGCTGCATCGCGAAAAAGTCTACAAATTAAACAAAGCGTTGTACGGACTCCATCAGGCACCGCGTGAATGGTACCAAATGCTTAGCAACTATCTGATATCCAACGGGTTCAAACGTGGACTCGTGGACTGCACCTTATTCACCAAGGAAAAGGGTGGTGACCGTCTTCTGGTACAGGTTTATGTTGATGATATTATTTTTGGGTCTACTAATGATGTTATGTGCAGGGAATTCGAAAAGCTTATGCAGCACAAATTTGAGATGAGCTCGATGGGGGAGATGCAATTCTTCCTCGGTCTACAAGTAGAACAACAAGAGTCGGGGATCTTCATCCACCAGACAAAATACGTTGCTGACATCTTGAGCCGGTTCCAGATGGAAGACTCTACTCCAGTAGGCACACCGATTCAGACCAATCACGGGATTGGGCCTGACGAGAAAGGACAAACCGTTGATCCTTTTCTCTATCGAGCTATGATAGGCTCACTCATGTACCTCACTGCATCAAGACCTGATATAATGTTCGCGACATGCTTACTATCAAGATACCAGTCAAGGCCGAAACAGTCACACCTGGTTGCTGTGAAGAGGATCTTACGTTATCTAAAGGGTTGTCCGACCAAAGGTCTTTGGTACCCTAATGACGATAAGTTTGACCTCATCGCTTTTAGTGATGCTGACTATGGCGGATGCAAGACAGACTTAAAATCCACATCGGCTGGATGCCAGTTTTTGGGACCAAGACTAGTCTCGTGGCAGTGCAAGAAGCAAGCCTCAGTCGCCTTATCCACCTGCGAGTCGGAATATGTAGCAGCATCGAGCTGCTGCTCCCAGGTTCTTTGGATACAGCAACAAATGAGAGACTACGGTTTGAAATTTCTTAATACTCCCATTCACTGTGATAATGAGTCCGCTATAGCTCTTGCTAAAGACTCAGTTAACCATTCCAAGGCGAAACATATCTTGGTTAAGTATCATTTCATACGCGATTGCTATGAAAAGAAACTTATCGATATGGTAAAAATCCACACAGACTACCAACGTGCCGATTTATTCACCAAAGCTTTTGACGGTCCTCGTTTTGAGTACTTGTTAATCTTAAATGGCATTAAAGTTAAGCAGGATTAGATCCTCATCGGTAATCGTTTTTGTAAATATTTTTCTTTCAAAAATCAGAAAAATCCAAAAATATTGTCTTTTCGCAAATTTTCAGATTTTTAGGGGGAGAAAATTTCAGAAAAATACAAAAACATTCAGAAAATGCAAAATTCAAAAAAAAAAAAAATTGAAAAATGCAAAAATGAGTTTCTTTGGTGAAAATGGGAAGATGATATTAACCAATCAGTCGGACTGTCTGGACCCTTATCATCTTAAAAATATTGGAACTGATAGGTAGCCTCTACAATGATGTGTCGGTAGGCTCAAAATCATTTCCAAGTTCGGCACGGTGATATAAACCTAAATCATCTGAATCATGTGTGGATCAACGTGCGTTGGCATATGGTCTTGGTACCGAAATCTCGTTTGATAGCATGCCAAAATCCGAGGTTTCATGGTCTTTAAGAGGTTGGTTCATCCGGGGTGAACTGGACGTCTCTCAGAATAAATAGGAGTGGCACACGTGTCGTACGTTGGGGTCGCAGCCTACGATTGAGACACCCCTATGTCATTTCCTGAAAAAAAAAACAAAAACAAAAAAATAGAATAAATTCTGATCAGGAGACGTCCAGGAATCCTAAAAGAGCAAAAAGATTCATATATGCCAAAACCCTATTCTCAATGAGAATTCGCTCTAAGGTATCAAATCATATACCTAAAGCATCGTACCGTGAAAAATCAAATATACGGTATTTGACTTGTACCCTGGTTTGGATCTCACTGGTCTCTCTGTTGCAGCGTTTCTGCAGACCTGATCACCACTGAGTCCACTCCTTGTAAAATACGGATGACAACAGCTTACTCACCGGTTACGAGGAAGCTTTGTGCATGACTTGATACGGGAATGTGTCGCGTGGCGGGGAACACCTTGTATCTCAGCCTTAATATTACCTTAAACGTATCTAAAGTGCCTAGCGATAAAACTTGATTTTGAGTTTAGGTGGACAACAATATCGACAGTTGTTGTAGGATGCTTATTGGTAATTTAAGCGAAAACTGAAAATATAAGGGCTCTAGTAATGTCCGTACACTGATATGATTCCCTAACCGTTGAAACTCGCAAAAATATGTTAGTGTACAGTTAGTTGATTTCCCGTTTTATTTTATTTATGCTTAATTTAGCTTAGTTTATCATTCTTGATTGCCGATGTTGGAATCCTAATCCATTGTAATCTTACTTCTTCAAAAATAAAACGCCGAAAAATAAAATGGACAACTAATTGGAAACTTGTGTTTTTGCCGGGTCAAAACCGTATTTTTATCAAGTACAAGGGTGGAAAATGGAATATTTTCAAGTATCTGAGTCATCATCTGAGTCGCGTGTCAAATCGGGTTGAAAAACGCATGTTTTGAACCTTAACGGGTCAAAAATGTATATTTTGGTGCTGCAGGGGCAATTTGGTAATTTGTGGAAAGTGGATATGCAATTAGTGAGCTAATCGCCTATGCATATTGGCGAGTAGCTCCTAATCGTGTGTGTTTATACGCGTTTATGTCCTATTCGTGTGTAATGATAAGCGATTAGCCAAGCCAATCGTGTGACCATTCAAATTCCCAATCACATGATGCTATTAAGCGATTAGCCATAATCGCGTGTACAGTTTAGGCGGTTGGTCCCTAATCGCTACACTGTAGCATGCGAGTGATCCTAATCGCGTGTTTGAGCATGCGATTATGCACAAGTATAAAGAGGGACAGTTAGAATTTTCACTTCATTTTTTCAAACTCACAAACTGTTCCTCGTGTTCCCTCTAATCTGAACCTAAACGGATCCTTGCCAAATTTTCATTTGATCCTAGAAACTTAATCCTCCATACAAAGGTAACAATTCCTCTTATTTTCAGATCCTAACAACATTGTTTAAGGGGTTAAATCAGTGATTATTTGGTTGAAACCCTCGTTTCTGTCTTCGAATCATTGGGACTGAAATGCTTGTTTTGAATGATAAATGTTGTTGAGGGTTTGATTATCGGCATATATAGGATCTGTTGGTGCAAAATCTTGACCCATAACATCAAGAAATTAAAAGCCCCAATTTTAAAAGGCATAAGAACCCTAATTCTTTAAACGTTTAATTGGCCCCTGATTCTGTCATGTTAGTGCAATTATTCATAGGGGTTTTATTGTTGGGTTGATTATAGATGTCATGTGACAAAAATCCGGACACGAAACAAGATGTTTCAAAATTTTGACAACCTTGGTAATGGGTCTCAACTGTCACGCGATTAGGCTTCCTAATCGTGTGAACAGTGGCACGTTTGGACTCCTTTATCAGCTAATCGCATGAATAGTGTAGCGATTAGCAGTCAATCGTGTCTCTTGAACTACTAATCGCATGAACAGTACCTCTAATCGCCTATAACAGGCTGATATCAAAGTGTTTGTCCGTTTTGTCCGTTTTTCATATCCTTGATCTGTCGTTAATGATTTGTGGTGTGTTTGACTTGCAGAACCATGCAGTACGGTACGTCGGATAGGCACAACTGTCTTGCCTTTCTCGGACCTGTAAAGAAGCAGGAATGCAAGCGATTTGAAGGCATCATTGAGTACTTGAAGCGCTCAAAGATATATTATGCCATATCTACAGACTATGCGGCTTACAAGAACATTCTCCAGGAATTCTATCAGAATGCTAGAGTCGATGTCAGCACAATTCCAGCTACTATCAGAAGCTCGGTGCAACGAAAGGAGGTTCTTATCACTGAAGACATGATTCGCGAGATTCTCAGATTTGGAGATGATAAAGACGATCCAATCGTTTTCGATTCCATTTTGATACGAGGTGGATTCCTACGGATGAAGTATACGGGTGATGTTCGTGCGCAGGAGATGCTACAAAAGGGATGTCTTCCTCCAGAAATGAAGTATCTGACGCACGTGGTGCTAAAGTGTCTCGGACCTCGCAAAGGAACGTTCGATGCAATTAAAGACATTTTGGCATCGGCGATAGTCGCATTGACGTTGAACAAGCCGTTCAACTTCTCTGGGATGATTATGCATCACCTCAAGGAAGTGATTCTGCGAAAGCCGAAAGAGAATGCCTTTATTGTTTATCCTCGCTTTCTGCAGATGATCCTTGACAATCAGATCCCGAACATGGTGAAACGGGTAGAAGAGCTGATTAACATAAAGAAAATTGATGAAGCGGAGATGAAGAGAATGTTACAGTACAAGAATAAGCCAAAGTCCGAATATCCTCCAAGTCGTAGAGTGTTTGCCTACCTACTGAGAGACAACTATGTGGCACCTCCAGGTAATAGATGGAGGCATGACGACAGTGATTCAGAGGACGATATTCAGATTCACAGACAGGTATTCAAGGATGATGATAACATTGGGAGACCCACTGTTGCTTTGGGACCCAATGAACCGGGCAATATGGGTGATACTGAAGCAAGACAAGATGATGATATGCTTGATACTGATTTGCTGAATATAGATGAACCATCCAGTTCAGGCAAAGGCAAAGCCAAGATTGATGAGGGCCCGGTTAACATTGAAGATGTTGATGATGAAGATGACGACTCAGAGCGTACCGAAGATGAATCGCCCGACGTACTTTCACTTGAGGAGGATAGAGCCCGCACGGCTGCGGCGAGAGAGCTTGAAAAAGATCCCACTTTCACTCCAGTCAGTGATGATCTTGTTGCAGATATTGATGCTGAACTTAGCACGCCGCCTCCTCAGAAAAGACAAAAGACTAAAGCGACGAAGGTTAGTAGGGGTCAAAAGAGAATGTCAGAAAAGGCAGCTGCGACTGAGAGGACGCCTAAGAAATTGAGGGGAAGGCGTATGAAACTCCCAGATACTTTTGGCCTTCCTGCTTCCTCTTCTGTATCAGCAACAACAACAGCAGCAACAGAAACAACAACAGCGGCAACATCGTCTGTCCCACTCTCTTTCAGTGCAGCTATGCCTGCGAGTGTGACTATGTCAATGCCTTCATCGGTAATCTTCACTGAGCCAGTCTCAGTTACCGTTGAAGCGACAGGTTCACAGTTGGCCGCTAATCCGATAGGTGACAGAATCCAAATGTTGAAAGAAGCAGCAAGATCGACAGCTGCTAGACCTTCGAGCCAATCCTCATCTTCGACTCCAACAACCAACGAACAACTCCAGTGCCAAATCAACGAACTTACTGCTATAGTGGCCGCCCAAGCACGGGAAATGGCCGAAATGAAGAGCAAAAACGCCAACATAGAAGAAAATGAGACGGCGATGTTGGAACTGATTGGAGACACTATCACTGCTAACACTGAGCTGAGAACCACTGTCGACGCTCTTACTTTATCTAATCAGCAACTCTTGGAGTCGAACAGGCAGATCATGGAATCACAACAGCAGCTCATGGAATCACATCAGCAACTGATTCAGTCTAACCGTGATCTCCAGCTCGCAAATGTGAACAACGAGCGTCGAATCACCAAGTATAAGAAGCAAAACACAAGGCTAAGGACTAGGTTGAATGAGTTGATTGGAACTCAACCTAGACTTACTGGTGGTTCGGAAGCTGGAGCTAGTACTGCTGGTGATGATGATGATGAGGATAGTGAAGAAGACGATGATGATGAAGAGGATGATGATGAGTCTGATGACGATGATGACAATGATGGTAAGGGTGATGGTGGTGATCCCGGAGCCACAGGCGGGGGTGGATCAACAGGTGGGTCTACATCGGGACGAACGAAGAAAAGTCACGATCGCAGAGGCAATGATCCCAAGGCAGGTTCTTCTGCTCAGGGGGAGCCAGCACCTATGAGGAGCAAGATTCAAGAACTGCGCGATAAAGTAAAGAAGAAAGCGATAGTTCTTGTTGAAGACGTGGAGCCTCTGAACTGTTATTTCGCTTATGATGACGAAGGCAACTTGCTCCCACCCCCTGCCATGCCTGAGTACGATCTGGAAGAAGGAGAGATTCCACCTGAGATGACGACAGAGGACATGACCAAAGTATATGGCTTTGCATCTGGAGAATCTTCCAATGCAAGTCAAAGTGTTCCTCCTGAGATGCATCCAGAGTGCAATGAAGTGGATCTCGAAGAAGGAACCAGCGTGCCGACCCCTGAGTATGTTGTAAATGACTCGGGCGCTGGAATTCCAAACATTGACGAAGAGATGATACGTGAGGCTGAAGAAAAGTTGAAATCCGACTCTGCTGAAGTTCCTGATGCAGTAAAGATACGACATGACAAGATCAGAGAGCGGTATCCCCAATGGTTCAAACCCGAAGAGAAGAAAAGGCCAGTTGAGCGAGCATCCATCTTCAAGAAAAGACTGTCGAAGATGTCTGGCAATGTGATAAGCTGGGCGTATGTGAGTCAGACCAGAATGCTCGGGGTTAAATGGCAAGAAGGTGTATTGTACTTTGAGGATTTCAAAGACACCCTGAGCCTGCCATTCTGGTACATTCGTGACTTAGTTCGTCTCAACTATCCGCTGTATGAAGAGAAATCTGCCTCTCTTAAGGGTTTTTACACAAAGCTGAAGCGAGAGAGCTCAGAGGGATGGAAAGAGTTGATGCCTCAGTATCCCAGATCGTATCAGACAGACAAGATTCATCCTTTCACCTTAAAGCCTATCTGGGAGCATAAGATCAAGCCACCAAAATGCGTTTCAAGGATTCCCATTATTCCAGTTGAACAAGACTTTTCCTCGAAGCTGTATTATTGGCACTATGATGCAGCAACCACTGAAGCAGTGATTGTCTTGAGCAACAGTCCGAACCCGTGCAGAAAGATAAGGATTTGGGATCCTATGTGGTTGATAAATTGCTCAGAAAAGGACGTGGAGACGTTGTACCAACATCCGATCATGCACTTACCAGCTGAAGCCGATCAAGCCTTGAAGTTTCAAAGGGTGATCCAGTTTTGCTACGCCAACAAAGTTCATGCAGGATGCGATTGGTCAAGAATCTCAAGGGTCAAGACAACGTCAAGCTAAAGTTGAAGACAGATGATGCTGCTTGTTATTTTGTTTAGTTGTATTCGTTTATGTTTATCAAGTCTGTAAAGTTGTTTGCTATTGATATAAACGTTGTCTTTTGATTAAGTCTGTACGTATCCTAGCCTGGTCCAAGGGGGAGTCTGTTAGTACATGATGTCCCTAGGCTAGTATATCAGTTGTTTGGACGTGTTTCGGGGTGTTTGGAGACGTTTGTACGCGTTTTGGAGTGTTCGGGATGCTGCATGCGAGTAGCAAATAGTGACACGCGATTAGGGCCCTAATCGCGTCACTGTTCACGCGATTGGTGCTTGGTTATAGGCGATTAGCCATAATCGCCCCATATGGTGAGGCTAATCGCATATATGCTGCTGTACGTACCCGGGAGGTATAAATAGGCCCAATCATTGCCCTAATCATTAGTTCTTGCCTCACACACTCTCCAAACACCCTCCCAAGGTCTGTAAGGTCTGATTTGATCTCTGTAAACACTCGTGCTCTGTTTTTAGTGATTAATCGATAATCTTTTGACCCGTGTGTGTGTTGTGATTACTCGTTTGTCATAGTTTCATTATCGTATCTGTTATTAAAGCATACTAGAGGGATTCCGCACCTCTAGTATAAACCCCGTGATTGTTGGATTTCGCGTTATTCGATCCTACAAGATGCTCTACCGCTCTAACTGCGGGGGAGTATTAGAATATATTATTTATGGTTTTAGTATAGAGCCTACGGGCCCAGTTTATCTCTATATATTATAGCCCTATTGAATGAAATACAATCAACCAATTCACTATTATTATTATCTTACACTATTTTGTTATGTAAGTGTTGTTTGAATGAAATGAAAATGGGTCTTTTTCATGATGTTGAACTTGAATGTGTATGCATAGTTGAATGAGTTAATGGGTCAAAACACAAATTAGAATGTGTATGGGTCAAAACAGAAACTTGAATGACTTAATGAGTCAAAACACAAATTAGAATGTGTATGGGTTAATGTATCTTAGTTAATGGGTCAAAACACAAATTAGATTGTTTATGGGCTGCAAAAATGACATCAAACAGGCTGCATAAAACAGATTTGTTAATGGGTCAAAACACAAACAAACATCAAATAGGCTGCTAATGGGCCACATTGCACATACACACAGTTTCATCAACATTTCTAAATGCCTCCACCATGTCCATAACATCAGCATCAATTGTTAATAGCTTCAATCCACCATTGTTAGGTAACTTGTAATACATGATGAAATCTTTCGATACGTATGAACATGTTTTCATTACATAATCAACGATTTCAAAATACGAAACATGATCAATATCTAACCTGATTGTTTTTTGTTCACCACCACAATATCTTAGTCTTGAAGCATGAGAAATGAAGGTGCCACCATACCATAGCTTAATCTTGATTTCTTCAGCCATTGTTATCGTTTAGGGTTTATAATCTCTTGGGTTTGATCTTTCGTTCTTAGGGTTGTTAAGTGTCTGATGATTTTTTTTTTTTTTTGTGGAAATGATTTTGATCGAGGTAGGATTATTAGATATGTTGAGAGATTTGATTGTGGGTCCCACTGATTTTAAAAATAATATTAAAACATTAATTTTAATTTATTTTACACATGTGGATAAAGGCCTATCTTTTTTATTTTGACAGATTCACACTTTATGCTACGTAGGACTGCCACGTGTGATGTCACGTTGACACTTAACAGAGAAAACTAAGGTTAGTTTGGGACCAACAAAATAAAAACGTTGACAAGTTGGGACTGCTATCTTACAACTTTCAAGTTGGGAGTGTTATCTTCCTGTGAGTTTCTGTGAAAACTGATGGTCTTTCTCATTGATATTCAGCCATATAAATAGTACAAAGGATACATACAAAAGGAAGGTAATAATACAATAATTAAGCTGTACAATGAATGGTTTGACTAGAGAGATAATCTTGGTTTGACTAGAGATAATCTTGGTTTGACTAGAGAGGGAATGAAGGAATGTGATCAGCTGAAATGGTGGCAGCATATTTGCTAACAGGCCCCCGCAGTTTGAGCCGTAGCTTGACGAAGGCATAAACTGGACCTAAAACGGGTAAATAATTGCTTGGAGAGGCCTTTGGTGAAGATGTCAGCATACTGGAAATCGGCAGGGACATGAAGAACGCGAACATCACCGATGCGAACTTTCTCACGAACAAAGTGGATGTCCAACTCTACGTGTTTAGTGCGTTGGTGCTGAACCGGATTCTGTGAGAGATAGACGGCTGAAATGTTGTCGCAATAAACAACTGTTGCTTGAGTCACTTGGACGCCCAATTCTAATAGAAGGTTTCGAATCCAACTAGTTTCTGCTACAGCATTGGCAACCCCCCTATATTCAGCTTCAGCACTAGAGCGTGCAATGGTTGGCTGGCGCTTGGAGCTCCAAGAGATAATATTATCACCTAAATAAACACAAAAACCTGAGGTAGATCGTCGTGAGTCAGGACAACCACCCCAGTCGGCGTCCGAATAGGCAGTAAGTGACGTAGATCGAGACGGAGAGAGCTGTAGACCGAAGTCAAGTGTCCCACGAATATAACGCAGGATGCGTTTCAGGAACTGAAGGTGAGGCTCTCGCGGGTCATGCATAAAGAGGCAAACCTGCTGTACTGCATAAGCGATGTCCGGACGAGTAATGGTCAAATACTGAAGTGCGCCTGCAATGCTGCGATAGAAGGTACCATCAACGGTAGGGGACGAAGGATCAGCACTAAGCTTGGAACCGGTCTCTACTGGCGTGGAACACGGTTTGCAGTTTGACATGTTTGCCCGGGCAAGAATGTCAGATGCATAAGAGGACTGAGACAAAAATAGACCCCCGTTTTTGTTATCAACCTTTATACCCAAAAAATGATGTAAAGCCCCAAGGTCTGTCATAGCAAACTCGGTCTTCAAATAGACAATGATGCGGTTCAGGAGGGAGGGGTCGGAGGCTGTGAGAATAATGTCATCAACATACAGTAGTAAGAATGCCCGATGTTGTCCCTTCTGATAAACAAAGAGGGAAGTGTCACAAATACTGCTCTTGAAACCGTATTGTGTAATAAATGTAGAAAACCGTTGATACCATGCCCGAGGTGCCTGTTTTAACCCATACAGTGATTTATTCAACTTGCAAACGAAACCCGGTTTTTCCTGATCCACAAAACCTGGAGGCTGATGCATATAAACAGTTTCTTTCAGGTGACCATTCAAAAACGCATTTTTTACATCTAGCTGATGGACAGGCCATGATCTAGAAACAGCGAGGCTCAAGACAGTCCGAATTGTAGTCGGTTTGACTACAGGACTAAAGGTCTCATCACAATCAACGCCGACAGTTTGACTTTTACCATTCACAACCAGACGTGCTTTATAGCGTTCCAGTTTACCCGAGGCATGAAACTTATGTTTAAACAACCACATACATCGAATAACTGGGACGGACGAAGGTCTCGGTACAAGCTCCCAAGTCTTATTATCTAATAAAGCTTTGTACTCGTCGGCCATGGCCGTGTTCCAGTTTGGATCTAGACGGGCAGCGAGGTGAGATTTGGGTAAAGGTGAGATGTTGGGTGTGACGGTGGACAGGTTAAATGGGACTTTAGGTTTAGTAATGCCGGCACGAGATCGGGTGGTCATGGGATGAGAGGGCTGGGGTTGAGGTGGGTCTGGTATCGGGTGAGGATGAGCTGAGGTCTGGGCAGCCGTAGGTTGACTTGGTGTGGGAGGTGGGGCCTGGTCCGGGGTGGGCTGAGGGCGGTGTCGTCGTTGGTAAGTGATGGGTGAGGCACAGGCTGGTGGCCGGGTGGTAACAGGCGGGTGAGCCGGAGTGGCAGGAAAGCCAGGTGGAGGGTGTGAGGAGGCCGGTGTGGGTGGTGTGGTATCCGTGGCTGGTGGCTTAGAAGTCGATGGGTGTTGGAAAGAGAACACCGGGGGAGGGTCATCGCAAAAAGAGGGGGATGGCTTAGGATCAGTGGAGGTGGCCAAAGGGAAAGTGGTTTCGGCGAATGTGACATGCCGAGAGAAAATAACTTTTCCCGAGGAGAGCTCAAGACACCGATAGCCCCTATAATTTGCGGGATATCCCAAAAAGACACATAGGGAGGAGCGGGTGTGAAGCTTATGAGGGCGAGTTGCAGACTCATTGGGGTAGCATGCACACCCGAACACACGAAGGTGTTCATATGAAGGAATACGGCGATAAAGGATGGCACATGGAGTATTATTGTGGAGGGTTTTTGTAGGGAGGATATTATGTAAATAACACGCGGTGTGGATCGCCTCTACCCAAAATTTGGATGGCAGGGAGGCGTGGACAAGTAGTGATAACATAATATCATTGAGGCGGCGTATCATACGTTCAGATTTACCGTTTTGTTGGGAGGTGTGTGGGCACGAGAAACGAAATTGTATGCCTTGTTGGTTTGCAAAGTTTAAGAAGTTGTGATTGTTGAATTCCCCACCCATGTCACATTGAAATTGTTGAATTTTCAGTTTAAATTGGGTCTGAACAAATGCATGAAAATGAGTAAACTTTGTAAAGGTTTCAGATTTATATTTTAAAGGGTAGACCCAGGTAAATTGAGAAAAATCATCAATTAGAACCATGTAATACTTATAACCGGCGGTGCTAAGCACCGGGGAGGTCCAAAGATCACAGTGAACAATAGCAAAAGGCATAGAAGTGCGAGTATTAGAATCAACAAAAGGTAAACGCGAATGTTTAGATAACTGGCAAGCATTACAAATAAAAGTAGAGTCTAATTTATTGCATGACAAAATACGACTAGAACTAAGAAAATCCATAACATGGCGACCCGGGTGGCCGAGACGGTCATGCCAGGATTGAGGTGAAGAAACGAAAACAAATGCTTTAGCCAGAGACTTCGGGTTGAAAGAGTAAAGACCGCTGGAACTGTCATGGCGACTCAGCGGCGTGCCATCCTTGTAGTCCTTCACAGAAAAGCCAAACGGATCAAACTCAACAGAGACATTATTGTCAATAGTGAATTGACGAACAGAGATGAGATTTTTGATAAAGTTTGGATTGTAAAGGACGTTTTTAAGGTGAAAGGTTTTGGTAGGTGTGTTGATGGTGGTGTGTCCAGATCCAAGAACTGGTAAACGTTGACCATTACCTACAAGTACGGACTTTATATGAGAATAAGAAGAGAGTGTAGAGAGTATACCTTGGTCTAGAGTGACATGAGAAGTGGCGCCAGTGTCCATGTCCCAGTTGTCATCATCTTCAGGAGATTCCATGCTAATTGCTTGAAAAGCTTGAGCAATCTGAGATGGGTCAAGAGCATCGAGATCAGTAAAATGAGCCTGGGCCTGAGAAGACGAAGACTGATCAGAAGATTGTGGCTGCTGAGTTTGGGCTTGCTGCTGTGAAGTGGGCTGTTGTACTGGGCTGTAAGTGGGCCAGGAATTTGGCCATTGGGCTGTGGTAGGATAAGGACAGGGGGTGGGGCCCAATAAGGGGGTGTAGGCCAAAATGGATAAGGAGGAGCATACGGTTGGTTATAAACTTTATTTCCAGGAGAATGGCCAGGAGAATGGTTGTACTGCTGACCCATGTTACCGGATCTTGTGCTAGGGTTCCGACCTCGGCCGCCACGACTTCTGGCCGGCCGGGATCTATTGTCCCGCGATTGTGCAGCAGGAGGAGCAGCTGGGGTAGGTGAGGGAGCGGGTGTTGGTGTTGGGTGGGTTTGAGCAGCAGCGACCATAGAGGGCCCGTCCAAGACATCACGCGCTGCTCGTCTTTGTTGGTCATTTAGCAGCATCTCACAGGCCTCCTCCCATGGAGGAAGTGAGTTATTGATTAAGGAGCCCATTGTATCGAACTCGGTAGGCAAACCACGAACCATCTGCAGGACGAGTCTTTGATCAGTAATCGGAGTATCAACAAGGTCATTCAACTGGTCGGCTAATTCTCTAAGTTTCTGAAGGTAACTCTCCAACGAAGGCTGGGATTTCAAGGTCAAGTTGCCAAACTCATGCTCTAAAGCAGCAATCCGAGCGCCTTTATTATTATGAAATTGCTTTTGAAGACGAACCCAGGCTTTGTGAGCCGTGGGGTCACCATACGGAAGGATTTTGGCCAGGAGATTGTCAGAAAGGGTCCCGTAGATCCATTGGAGAACGATTGAATCGATCTCAGACCAGGACGCATAGTCGGGATCGGTTGTGGCGGGTGGCGGCGTACCGTCTATATGGTCCATCACTCGATAACCACGAGCGTGAAGTTGAAACAAACGAACCCAGGAGGTATATGTGACTTTAACACCATCAAGCATCCGGACCTTCTGTTGTATATTGGTCACAGAATAGACCGGATGAAGATGCCCGGGTTTAGGAGTTTCAGAAGCGGAAGCGGGTGTTTCGACCATTGTGTATGAATCGAACAGGAAAACAAGAGCACACAAAGGCTGATCGAAATCAACAGGTTTGTGTGATGACCGAAGTCAGGAAAGAAAAGAAGACGGTATTGAGCGACTGCGCTCTGATACCATGTGAGTTTCTGTGAAAACTGATGGTCTTTCTCATTGATATTCAGCCATATAAATAGTACAAAGGATACATACAAAAGGAAGGTAATAATACAATAATTAAGCTGTACAATGAATGGTTTGACTAGAGAGATAATCTTGGTTTGACTAGAGATAATCTTGGTTTGACTAGAGAGGGAATGAAGGAATGTGATCAGCTGAAATGGTGGCAGCATATTTGCTAACACTTCCAACCTTCCAAAGTTAAGATTATTAAATTTCATTTCCCCGTTGAACTAATAAAACAAACATGCACATAAAACTCCTACAACTGAGCCACGTTTTCTTGACCACTACTCTAGTTTGACTAAACAAACAAACACTAAACCATGATCTTTTAAACTAATAAAACAAGTGAATCAATAACAACTTCCTGCTGTCCCGTTCGAACTCTTTGACCCGTATTCAGCTTCGTGGCCCGACTTGACCCATCAAACATACAGTATGCTCATAAAATAGAGAATCAAACATACAGTAGCTAACGTACATAAAAACAATACAGAATAAACAGAGTTAGAGATCAACTGAAGCTTAACAAATCACTCAATTCATTCTATAGAATTGATCATAATTAACTTCCAAATGGCGTTTTATTTTCTGACATTGACAAAATGCTGTATGCAAATGAATTAGCTAAAGTAACCTGTAATGTGTAACTTAAGTCGCAAAGGTTGATTAAATAAAGTTGCTTGTGTATCTATAGCAAGATGATCAAATTAAAATTGTTGTATTTGTTACTTCATTGCAGAACAATCAATGTACATGTGATAAAGGTATATATATCTAATCAAAATCTTCATATAACATAGTTCACAGTAGTCAAACAGAGTTAACGGATCATTCATATGATCGTGAACTCTGTTTATACACAAAATGGTGTCTTTTGATAATAATGTCAACATAAGTTTAGGGTCGATCCAATAGTCACTTGGTAGTCAAGTAACAAACATAAATGACCTTTCACTTTGATTTGAGCCAGTTATGCAAATCATCCTCCTGTCACATGGCAGACCGTTATGCTTCACTTTTTTAAGGATAAGATGGTAGAATCTAATACCAAGATTGTTCGTACACAAATGTACAGCTCGAGAGAGAGACAGAGAATCATATATGTAAAATAGCACTTTTGTGCACATTAAGAATAACTAATTAAGGGATTGACATGAATGTTAATTCTTATCAGTAATAGGAATAATTGAAGTGATGAATGTGAGTACTAGGACACAGGTTCTCATAATTTGTCACGCATTTCGTATTTCCATTGCTTAGACTATTGGTTCGTCTTTATATCTTTTGGTAGAGGGAGGTTGAGGTAGCTGCGCCGTTGGATTAACAAGATCAGTCACACATGAGATAGTTACCAGAGTACCCACAGACAAATAGTTCAAGAAAAGAACCATCAAGCTTAAGTATATGCAATTAACAATTCAAAAATGTATTTTTATGTCATGCATATCAACCTACAGATGAGCAACTTGTTATACGCATTCCGTACCATTCATTGAGTTTGATACCGTTCGCTTTAAATCTGTCACAGAAAAAGAATCTGATCTCATTTTCAGCATCTAATAGTTATAACCGCACAACAATTTCAAATCCTATCACTATATATAGACATCTTAAGTTCACAAATATACTCACAACAAAATTATCCCATCACACCAAACTATCTACATATTTTCCGCATCATTCATTGTTTTATAAAACAAGTGTCTTCAATTTCCAGATATGGCTATGGTTACATCATTGGTGAGCGAAAGGCCTGTGGTTATATTTAGCAAAACCTCTTGCTGCATGTCCCACACCATTCAGACACTGATTAGTAATTTTGGCGCAAATCCTACGGTCTATGAGTTAGATGAACATCCAGAGGGAAAACAGTTAGAGAAGGAATTAAGAGGTTTAGGGTGCAAGCCAAGTGTTCCAGCTGTGTTTATAGGAGAGGAACTGATTGGTGGTGCAAATGAAATAATGAGCCTTCATCTTAAGGGTCAACTTGTACAGTTGCTCCTCGACGCTAATGCAATATGGGTTTAGACAACATATTCGATTAACTATGATTAACAGTTTGTTGAGCTCTAGTAATTAGTTTATAACAAGTCTGTTGTCAGCCTTTTTGGTGGTGGTTTAAGTCCAATCAAAACTTATGTGCTGACTTCCATATGTAATTTCACTAGTTTTTGAAAAGCAATGAGAGTACTATGTTTTCGAGAGTTACTAATGTCATTTTCGCCAGCAGTAGATAATATTTATGAGTAACTATATTTTGAGAAGCAATGAGAATACTACATTTATATAGTGATACCATGGTTTGCACCAGTTAAGTCTGGAGGTTACTTTAGTTGTCATATGTTCATGTTAACTTAACACATAAGACCATGTGATCTTATGTATACAGTTACAAAATTGTATATCATAACCAAGGTGCCAATTAACACTTTGATAATTGCTTGAGGTAAAAAAGACAAACGTTAGCCGCTAAAAGAAGGTTAAATAAATTATATATAATATTGATGCCAACAAAAAGTAAATGTTTTTCATTTAAACTCAGCTGTTTGATAAAAAAAAATTATGCAATCTCAGCCGTGTAAATTGAGTGGTTGGCATTTTCGAAGCGGTTATTCAATAAATGTTCCAGCCTTAACCTGCACATACATAATCTCTCTCCCATGATTTTGCAGTTTGTTACCCCTCCCTCCCATCTTCTCGCACCACGTTTCCCCGTGATTATAGGTTTCGCATCGGTTTCTTCTCAACAAAAAATTTTGAATTTGGAGCTCAAACAAACATCTGTTAATTTTGTCTAGAAATACTCAATAGATGTTGAGTGGTTCTTTATAGAGGTTTTCAAGCTCAACAGATGTGTATATTTAAGAGGGTCCATTAATGAGTGACCCACATATTTAATTAATTAAATTATAACAGCAGATGTTGACTAAAAAGCTCCTTTAATGAGTGACTACATATTATTTAATTAGTAAATATTAGTAACACATGTAGCCCACACAACAGATTTTGTTGACTTATACTTCTTTTAATGATTGGCCAACATATTGTTTAACTAGTTTTTATCCCGGGAGCGTCCCGGGTTGAAATATCTAATATAACATAATAAAATATATTATTATTATTATTATTATTATTATTATTATTATTATTATTTTAAACAAATCTCTCCCATAAGATATCATATTCAAATATAAAAAAAACGAATCTCTGCGCCGAGGTATAAATCTAATGTCATTACAAATGAATTCGGAAGTTTGTAATCGGCCAACATATTTAATGTCATTAAAAGAAGTATAAGTCAACAGATTTTGTTGACTTATACTTCTTTTAATGATTGGCCAACATATTGTTTAACTAGTTTTTATCCCGGGAGCGTCCCGGGTTGAAATATCTAATATAACATAATAAAATATATTATTATTATTATTATTATTATTATTATTTTAAACAAATCTCTCCCATAAGATATCATATTCAAATATAAAAAAAACGAATCTCTGCGCCGAGGTATAAATCTAATGTCATTACAAATGAATTCAGAAGTTTGTAATCGATCATTTTAAAAAGAACTAACATGAAATAAGAAAAAAAAATTAATTATTGAAATATCGAATGCATTAGTCTAAGGGTTATGTGATGCGTTAAAAAATTCATAGGTATATGATCGGGTATGTAGTTCGGGTATTTGGGTATGTTGTTTCAGGTAATCGGGTCGGGTATCACCTAATCCCAGACCCGACCCAAACCCACAATTTTTTTAAACTAATCCCAAACCCGACACAATACCTGTCGGGTTACAAAGAATAGTCATTTTTCCCCGTTTTTTATATATTACTATGGTACTCGTTGGAAAGATAAGAAAACACTCGTTAATTTGGTGTAATTTTTTTCTTTAAAAAATCTCGTATATAAAAGATATTAACGTTTAAAAGTTATGGGAGGAAGTATGAGAGAGAAAATAATAAAGGTTTAATATTTAGATTTAGTAGATTAGGTATTTAATAGATTAGGTTAAAGATTATAATAGATTAGGTTAAATCA
Source organism: Ambrosia trifida (assembly GCA_028751855.1). Lineage (NCBI taxonomy): Eukaryota > Viridiplantae > Streptophyta > Magnoliopsida > Asterales > Asteraceae > Ambrosia > Ambrosia trifida. The sequence goes on along the minus strand of CM054133.1, from coordinate 15,266,765 downwards.
TATTTATTTCTTTTTTTTTTAATTGGTTTAGAGTTGCCACATCACATCCTATGTGGCATCTCTCAAAGGAGAGATTCAAGATATTATGACATATAGGATTAATCCCTTTGCAATATATATATACTAGATTATATCCCGGGAGCGTCCCGGGTTGAGAAATCTAATTGAAATATCAAATTTACATCTAAAATAGACTGATGCGTTTTACAGTTACATGCAGGAAAGCTTCAGATAGCACTTAACCTAAAACAATTAACAATGTATCTCCAATGTTAGTGCATAACCTTAAACAATGTATAACTCTAATACTAAAACCAACCACACAAAAAAATAGTCGTTTTTTTCTCCGTTTTTTATATAGCACTATGGTACTCGTTGGAAAGATAATAAAACGCTCGTTAATTTGGTGTAATTTTTTTCTTTAAAAAATCCCATGTATAAAAGATATTAACGTTTAAAAGTTATGGGAGGAAACATTAGAGATAAAAATCTAATTTTGTTTTTAAATTTTAAATTATTATTTTCCTAAAATAAAGGTCTCGCCACATGGGTTGACACATGGCACACCCAATAAATGGGATACCCTATTTGAATGCCATGTCATTAAAATGGCTTTGGTTTATTATATGTATATATATATATATATATTAGTATTATAGATGTGCCATGTTGCTTAATGAGAGCTTGAATAAAATTGAAGTTGTACTATAGATGTGCTATATGGCTTAATGAGAGCTTGAATAAAATTGAACTTGCATTAATCAATTGACAAGTGTCCAAATGAGCGGGAAAAACAAAAACTATGCTCCCATATGATAACATGTGTTCCAACTTTGTTTTCATAGTTTCATTATATATATATATATATATATATATATATATATATATATATATAGTGAGAGGTTTAATGGGGAACCTCAAAAAAGTGGGGAACTGAGGAACCCCCTTAGAAACCATTGGATTATGTAAATCAATGGCTGAGATCAAATTAAGTAACCATAAGTTTAATTTTTAGCCAGGGGTATAATTGGCATTTAAAAAAAGGGTTAAAACTGAAAAACCTCTTTCACGTAACTCTCTTTCTATCTCTGGTCTCCCCTTCTCTTTCTCTCTCTATCTATGCCCCCCTCTCTCTCACTCTCTCTTTTTCTCAACGAAGTTCATCCATAGCAGCGATCCATGGTGGTTTTGCAACTTGTATTCTTGTTTCTTTCAGCAAATTAGGGTTCCAAAGTTTGTTTTTAGTCTATAAACACCTTGATTCGTGTTCCTGTTCATCATTAGGGTTTTGCTTCTGCAACTTCTCAAGGTGATACATTATCTGTCAAATTAACCTTCAATTCTTGTATATTCTACGATTATAATGGTAGTTTGAATGTTTTTATGAATCTGCTATTTAGTTATGTGTACTAATCTGACTTATATGTTCCATCAATGCCTAGATCTGAAAGTTTGTCTGCTAAAAAGTTGTGTGTGTGTTATAATTATCCGTTGACGTGTTTGTTGATGCATTTTCTTTGAGTTGCTGATGTTTTTTTACTGGAAGAACTTGATTACAGGGTTGGCTTGTTCATCTTCCCAAATCAAATAAGGTTTAACATGGTAAACTATTTTATTAATATGTTAAATTATTAATATTTAACATGTTAAGTTATTTTATTACATGAAGCAACATTTGTGTATTTTGATCCTACACCTGTTTATACATACTAGTGGGAATGCCCGCGTGTTGCGGCGGGTGTCCCGACTGATATCAGATTCAATTATGATATTTATTACAAATGTTGGCGTTAAAGCATGAAGTTTTTACTTACAAAACCTATCCCGACACTCAAACTCATCTTCAAACATTCATTGGTCACTCGTTAGGTGTAATTGGGTCTGGTTTGATCCATTAACACGTTCAAATTCACACCGAAACCAAAGTAAAAATTGAACAATGATATTAACGAAATGTCGTCATGAAAAATCTACAATTAGGTCTATAAACAAATCAAACGTTAAATTTGATTCGGCTCGTTTAAAACTTTATGTACAATCACAAATTGAATGCGTGATGCTAAAGTAAGTGGGTCTGTTTCATTAGGGCTCATTATTCGACTCCAGTTAGTAAAAATTACATAATCACTTTCTTTTGGGGGAAACAATAGTAGCATTAAAGCATATAGAAAAAAAACACAAATTATCCCATAAGAATGCACTATAGAAATATAACACATGGTACCTTTTCTCAAATGAGTCGACCACATAGGGAAATTTGGATTGAATTCTAGTGGCTTTCCTCAACCACCTGTTTCCAAGAAGTACTTTATCAACTGTATACAAAAGCATTATCTCTGCAGCCTTAGTAATTATACTCAATGGTACAGAAGGAGGGTCAATTTCATCCATAACCTCCTGAACCTGTTAAAAAACATATATACATCTAATAAAAATCTTCCAAAACCTATATAAGTACCAGCATGTATTAGATACCGGCAATTGACAATCTTTTACATGGTATTTTTGTTATCTATTTATTAAATTAAGTAAGCTATGCTTTTAAATAATATGGCTGTACCTCTGGAGGTTCCCACACGTTATCTGTATTCTCATCCAATCAATCTGAAGCTATAACGTCATCTATAATATCTCGGCGTCTTTGCAAGAGGGAGTTAAAATGTTGATCAACTGAATCCTCACGAATGTCGTCCAACATGCTTTTATTGTGTTAGATAGTAAATATAACTTATGTTTTTATGTTTATTATGTACATTTGAACATCTCTATTATGTATTTGTATGTATGATATTAAGTATAAACATTAGAAGATTAGTATGTTAGTATAGATGGGATATGGGTCAAAACCATACTCGGCTTCAGCAGCAACATTGGAACAGCAAAGGACAAAACAAGTTAGAGGGCTGCACATGATCAGAAGCATGAACGGATCAGCATTCGAAGAAAACAGAAGCATGTTACATTAAAGAAAAGGCGGGACAAGTATGCATAAGGACAGAAATACCCTTTCTGTTGTTATAATCATTTTGGCGGCAACTTATCAAACAATGACAGTTAAAACATTAACTGAAACATCACAATGATTCGGAGATAACTGCCAAGGACACACCTCTTCGTAACATATATATAGAATAGGATATCTTCATTTGTTGTTCACCAAAGATTGTACATATCACAATCCTATTATCCTTGTATTCTTCTGTTTTATAAACTCCTGTCCGAACAATATTCAATCAAATACATCGCAATTCAGTTTCAAATCTTTTATTCTATTGTTCTTTTGATTATTTGTGTCTTTGATTGACAATCATCCGCTGCTATACTGATTTCTGGGCCAACAAAACTGGTATCAGAGCCAGTTTTCTGTTCAATCAAAACAACCAGTTTTCTTTCTGTTCGATCAAAACAATCAGTCCCAATCCTTTCAAAGTTTCTGTGTCGAATTTTGTATATTGATTCAAAGAGTTTTCTGTTCAAAACTTTCTGTTTAAAAACTTTCTGTTTTAATCAGATTCTTCGAAACTTTCAGTATTTGTTTAACAAAGTCAGTTTGGAAACCATGTCTGAAAATTCAATCAATTCGTATATCAATACAGAAAATTATCACAGAAATACATTCAAAAATAGAAGAGAAAGAAGGGCAGAAATGCGAAGAAGAGGAGTTGAAACAAGATCATGTTTCTATTGCCACACACCGGGTCATCTTATAAGTTCTTGCCACATAAGGGAGAAGGATGAAAGTACACAATTGATTAAGGATGCCATAGACACCGGGATAAGTTATTATCCACAAGAAAGACTACACAATGATGAAGAGTACATCCTTAAAGGATCCGGCTTTGGTACTTGGCAAGATATTTGGTATGTAAGTCCCAAAATTCAGAATCATATAAGTGGGAACCTTGATTACTTTCTTAAACTAAAGAAATCCTTTGGTGTGGAGAGTAGATTAAAGAATGAATTTGTTTTTATAAGGGGTGTTGGAATGATTAGTGTGGAATCCGAAAATAACACACTAATTATACCAAATGTGTTTTACTCAAATGACTTAGATGACAACATTCTAAGTCTACCCCAATTAAAACTTCAAGGTTTCATAGTCAAGATTGATGGGAATACATGTAGTGTCCACAATATGTTCAAGAATGAAAGTATGCAATTCAAGATGATAAAAGAAAATAAAGATGATAAGGAATCTATGATAAGGGAACTTGGTAATGATCATGAATTCGAAAAAATGAAGAATGAGTATTTAAATGAATACTTTGAAGAATTGTCCCTTGATTCGGAACAAAATATGAAGAAAATGGAAGAATCGGTTCATGATCTTAAGATAGATTCCATGGAAAAATGCATTGAATTCTTGAACATAATAGATCACTTAGAATATCCATGGGCACATAGGGATTTGTTGAAAGACCATTTTCTTAGAATGGTTGATTGGTTTTTGAACTTTTATCTAAAAGTTCCAAACCATCCAATCCCACCCATGGCTGAAAAAGGCAAGAAAGTGAATCTATTTGACTTATACATATTGGTGAAAAGAGAGGGTGGACATGAAAGAGTATCAAAGTATAATATTTGGGTGGTAATAGCAAAAGAGTTGGGTTTGGAGTATGAAGACAAGGATATGTTGAGAATTCTTTATGCTAAATATTTGGATGTCTTAGAATGGCAATACCAAGTGTACAAAACAGCCCTAGACATTGCAAAACAAAATGAAAATGATGGTGTTGGATGTAGTGAAGTTAGAAAAACCGGTATAATATCACAACTTATGAGTCGCCTTCACAAGAATTCAACAAATATGCATGAAGACTATGCTTTCTACATGGGAGGAGATTGGAATTCAGCAAACAAAGTCATCAAGAAACGCAAGTTCGATTTCACTCAAGTTGAAGAAGCATTAAAAGAAGCAATGGACTCCCTTCCAAAATCATCTATGATGCCTAGTTATATTTAAGGGAGGGTGTTAGATAGTAAATATAACTTATGTTTTTATGTTTATTATGTACATTTGAACATCTCTATTATGTATTTGTATGTATGATATTAAGTATAAACATTAGAAGATTAGTATGTTAGTATAGATGGGATATGGGTCAAAACCATACTCGGCTTCAGCAGCAACATTGGAACAGCAAAGGACAAAACAAGTTAGAGGGCTGCACATGATCAGAAGCATGAACGGATCAGCATTCGAAGAAAACAGAAGCATGTTACATTAAAGAAAAGGCGGGACAAGTATGCATAAGGACAGAAATACCCTTTCTGTTGTTATAATCATTTTGGCGGCAACTTATCAAACAATGACAGTGTGACATCCGTCACTTTTCCTTATTTTATTTATTTTTTTTTTTTTGTAATAATAATAATAATAATAATAATAATAATAATAATAATAATAAAAATAAAAATATATATTAGAGTTGGTGTTGGACATTACATTAACCATTCATCTCTAAACCAACCCAACACCAAATCAAACCATAACTAACCCAAACCCTTTAATATTTCGGCCCACCAGACAGCAGGCCCAACAGCTCAAGCCCAAACCCCCCTCCCCTTTTATCTGTTTTTAAAAAAAAAGAGGGGAAATCTGCTGCTCCTTGCGAGGATCGAACCGGGGACGAGCCACAAGACCCACACGCCACCAACCACTAAGCCACTAGATGCCCTGTTGATATTTCTTGGATCACATTGATTTTAAACCGTTTTTTTTCGTCTGTTTCTCTTCTTCTTCTTGCCTGTTAGACGCGAGCAGCAGCAACATATTTCCTTTTTCTTTGGTTTGACCAATTAATTGGTTTAATCACGCCTATAGACCCCGAGTTTTACGCACCCTAATCATCTCTTCTTTCCTAATACATAATCACGCGCGTTATTGCGAGTCAAACACCATTATTATGCTTTCCAAATAAAACACGATGGAACCTTATAAATACTCATTGTTGAATCCAATTAAACCTGCACAGACACGCACACTTATGCGAGTAACAAACCCCCACTCTCAATTCCTCTTAAAAACTTCGTGTTCTTCAAGCATTGTTCGTTGTTGACTTTTCGTTTGACTCATCTAATCGAGCCTTATACGATCTGTAAGTTAATTATAATTATGGGGTTTTGTTTGTCTTGTATCAGGGATCAAAAACCCTATAATCAATTCGACCATCACGGTTGGATTGATTCAATTTAAGAATCTAGGGCTCGAAATCAATGTTTTGGGGAAGAACACGCGTGCAACATATATATTTATATATTTCAGAACATAAAACATCACAAATTGATCCTCAGATCAGTTGGTTGTGTCTAGTACCCTTGGACAGAGCCACGCGGGTTCGAACCCGGGCAGTGGCACTTCTTTTTGATTATTTCTACAAAACAAAACATATATATATAATCTTTAGTATTTTAAAATTTGTTTTAAAATACTGAAACTCTTTTATAAATTCTACAAAAATTATCTTGTATTAATCTGATGGAAAGGTTCAACTTACAATTTTTAGTTTTTCAAAAATAATTTATTTAATATATATTATTAATTATACAAGTTTATTCATTTATATCTATTAAATTCTATAAAAATATCTAAACGATTTTATTAAATCTCACAAAAATTATCCTAAGTTTTTATGACATTAATTTTTTTCAGAAATGATTTTTATTTCTGAAAAATCATTTATATAATATTTTTAATCAATTTTTGTTAGTTTTAATCATAAATAAATCATAAGAAATTCATTTTTCAATATTTTTGTACCAAAATTTTACATAAATTATTTCTATTCATTTGGAACTGAAATACAATTTTTAATTCAGAAATTCTTTGATTTTAATATTTTTAGATATTAAAGTCATATTTTGACAATTTGAAATAATTAGATTAAATATTCTATTTTCAAGAAAATAATTTTATAAAAACTATTTTCATACTCAAAACCTTATGTTATGATTATATTCAACTTAAGATTTTACAAAGAGACTTTTATTTATTTATTTATTAAATTTCATATATTTAATAAACAATTCATTAATTAATCAAATAAGCATTTATCCCCAAATTCGAAGCCCTAGAAATACATATATCCTAGAGTTATTTACCTTACACATTATCAATTACTTTAGGTTAATCATTTGGGAGTAATCTCAATTCATATTTCGTTGTTCAAGTTCAAATTCAAGTTATTACGTGAACTGTGAGTATTCCTACCCCTTTTTGCTTTTATACATTTTTGGGGTGTTACATGTACACTATTACAATTTCAAATACAAGTTTACATTTCTACAATACAATTCTAGTACTATGTGCATTGCTTACAACGTGCTTTATGCTTAGACATTACATGTGGATTACATTTGTACTTAGTGAAATCATTAACATGGTACAAGCCGACCTTAACATTGGATAGCGCTATTTGGATTGACAACCCGCCTAGATTGATTCTCCCCCTTTTTTCATCGGAGAATCCGTGGCCAGTGTTAAGTTATCATCCATTTATTGGTTGAGTACACTACAGTTCATACAGTACATTATACAGTCACAGGGTTGATTTCGCTCATTTGTATGATACATAGTTTACATATTTGCACTGTAGCTTGCACTTGAATTGTATAACTTTTTAACCTACTATATATATCAAATCTAGGAATGCTCACCAACATTTCATATGTTGACCAAACCTATTTTTGTACATGTTTCAGGTGCAGTTTGATCTAGTGCTTTAGCAAGAGACATTTAGTGCTTTATTTCAATTCAATTATTTCAATATTTACATTTCATTTAGACAATGTAATTTCCATTTCCATGTAAGACAATTTTGATTATTCAATAATATTTACATTTTAGTACCATGAGCTTTTGAACAATCGTCACTACGTGGCACCTCGATGATTCCGCCATCGGTTGGGGTGTTACAGATTGGTATCAGAGCCATGGTTATAGGGAACTAGGTTATTAGATAAAATGGCCTAGACTATAACCGAACTTTCATGCATTATATTTCCTGAATTACCCTACCCCTCATTTCCCTCTACTTTCCTTCTTCTATCTTTCCCTTCTTCTTCTCTCTCTCCATTCTTCTTATCTTTCGTCATGGTGCATAGAGATGGTGTCCTACAAGAAGTGGAAAGTCTACATCATCATGGAACAGGGACAGTACCTTTCATGAAGACACTCTTAGGCATAATGCCTACTTTTACTTTTGTTCCTTCAAAATTGTTGAACTTTAATGAGTGTGATAAGGACACGTGCAATCTGGAAGGGTGGACGCCTGTACACTGGGTTTTCTGGCATAGGCAAGCATAGCGCATAAATCCATTTACGGACCTGTTATGCTTACCTGGGGATTCCTGGAGTGAGTGTCCACTTATAGGCTAAAGCATGTCTTCTTTGATCACCATTGGGTCCAAACTCCTTTGAAAAGTCAACGTTCTTGTTGGGCTTTACAGCTAGACAAGGGCACTCCAAGCATTCTATGCAAGCTTTTTCAATAATACTCTCTCGGTTCATATACAATATTTTGTATTTCACGATTTTCATATATTGCTTACAAGTTCATACTTTCATAACCATCTATGGATTTCACAATCACACTTCACCTTACCCTCTTAGCCACTTTTTAAATATTCAACACCCTACCCAAATCATATTATTTCTTTTCTCCACATGTTATTTATTTTAAAAAACTATAACCTCATACTTTAGCACAAACTAAAGATTTCTAAAATTTGTTGTATTACCTAGTAACTTTACAAAGTACATATTTTCCTCGAACTTAAATTCAATTGATTATTTATTGACGTAACAAACGATTTTCTATATAATGTTTTAAACTATTACAAAGCCTACTTAGCATGTACTATTTAACAACTCTTGCCTTATGTACAAAACCAATTTTGAAAATATTTATTTTTGGGATAATATCTAATCTCTAGATTCTCCATCAACACTCACACATTTTCAACTTGTTCAAATTTCTTTGGCATATACCACAATCATGTTTTCTTATACACTTGATTATAACCTTTGATCCAAACCCCAAAAATTTACACTGCTACATAATCTCCTTATTATAAAATAAACTCTTTATCAACTATCTACACATTCACTATCTCTCACAACCTTGATTCTGCTTAAAGATTTCTCATCATCCTCTCCAGAACTAAATTCATATCCTTCACCTTTCTCACACGTGAGCTAGTTACCCATGATAATCATACTACTAAAAACCTGATACTTGATTCTACATGATTTTTTTTTTTCCAAAACATCATTGTTTGTGAAACTTGATTTGACTATTCACTGGACATTTAATTATTCATGATACTCGTGTTTTCATTTTCTTGATCTTATTATCATTTTGTACCCAATTATGTCATACTCATAGGCATACAACATCTAGAAATTTTCTTGCATACTATCGTGTATTAACACAGATTGGAAATTTATCATATTGATTACATTTATCCTACAAGACTCTACCTTACATTTATTTGGAACGTTTGGACTTGATGTTTGATCTTACAGATGCTTTTCTAAGAAAACATCATTGGTTATTACATGAAACTAGATTTTTCCCTTAATTTGACTACGCATTGAACATCTAATTATTCATGATATTCGTAAACATTTAATTATTCATGATAACACTTACACTTAATGGTTGTAGTACTTACAAACTTGCTTGCATAAACATGCTATCAATTTGCAATCTATGTGAATAATAATTGCTGCGCTTAATAGAGGTCATCATGCCTTTTTCAACAGTCGGGAGAGGCCCTACAACCTGCTCCACGGCTGGTGGAGGCTATCGAACCTGCTCAACAATCGGTGGGACCATAGAAGGACATAAAACCCTAATGTAAGGTAAATTGATGATTCCGGTCCGGAACGTAATCATGAATTTACAGGTACATTAGGGTAGTGTGAAATTCTATTAGAGTTTTTGGAAAGGCGTCCAGTACGTTTTCAAGGTATCAAAGGTGTGGTGGGTTAGCTACGGTACACCCTGTATACAAACACTAATGATGCGTTGAGAGTGAGACTGGAAGTCGAACCAGGAACAAACTCTGTTTGCTTGTTAGTTCATTTAGTCTTTTCTGTAGACAATCAACTCGTACATTTATCATAGAATTCCTAAAACTTGAAACTTAGTGAATTACTAGATTTTTATTCTCTTTCTTATTCAAGACGAACCTAATCCAATCCTTAACTCACGCCCATCAAACATCATATCCAAATCATTCGAATTTCCCAAACCACAGTTATCTTAATTCCTACCCAAGCATCCATAACCCTATGTTTCAAATAACTTCGGGACGAAGTTTCTAAAAGTAGGGGATGCTGTGACATCCGTCACTTTTCCTTATTTTATTTTTTTTTATTTTTTTTTTGTAATAATAATAATAATAATAATAATAATAATAATAATAATAATAAAAATAAAAATATATATTAGAGTTGGTGTTGGACATTACATTAACCATTCATCTCTAAACCAACCCAACACCAAATCAAACCATAACTAACCCAAACCCTTTAATATTTCGGCCCACCAGACAGCAGGCCCAACAGCTCAAGCCCAAACCCCCCTCCCCTTTTATCTGTTTTAAAAAAAAAAGAGGGGAAATCTGCTGCTCCTTGCGAGGATCGAACCGGGGACGAGCCACAAGACCCACACGCCACCAACCACTAAGCCACTAGATGCCCTGTTGATATTTCTTGGATCACATTGATTTTAAACCGTTTTTTTTCGTCTGTTTCTCTTCTTCTTCTTGCCTGTTAGACGCGAGCAGCAGCAACATATTTCCTTTTTCTTTGGTTTGACCAATTAATTGGTTTAATCACGCCTATAGACCCCGAGTTTTACGCACCCTAATCATCTCTTCTTTCCTAATACATAATCACGCGCGTTATTGCGAGTCAAACACCATTATTATGCTTTCCAAATAAAACACGATGGAACCTTATAAATACTCATTGTTGAATCCAATTAAACCTGCACAGACACGCACACTTATGCGAGTAACAAACCCCCACTCTCAATTCCTCTTAAAAACTTCGTGTTCTTCAAGCATTGTTCGTTGTTGACTTTTCGTTTGACTCATCTAATCGAGCCTTATACGATCTGTAAGTTAATTATAATTATGGGGTTTTGTTTGTCTTGTATCAGGGATCAAAAACCCTATAATCAATTCGACCATCACGGTTGGATTGATTCAATTTAAGAATCTAGGGCTCGAAATCAATGTTTTGGGGAAGAACACGCGTGCAACATATATATTTATATATTTCAGAACATAAAACATCACAAATTGATCCTCAGATCAGTTGGTTGTGTCTAGTACCCTTGGACAGAGCCACGCGGGTTCGAACCCGGGCAGTGGCACTTCTTTTTGATTATTTCTACAAAACAAAACATATATATATAATCTTTAGTATTTTAAAATTTGTTTTAAAATACTGAAACTCTTTTATAAATTCTACAAAAATTATCTTGTATTAATCTGATGGAAAGGTTCAACTTACAATTTTTAGTTTTTCAAAAATAATTTATTTAATATATATTATTAATTATACAAGTTTATTCATTTATATCTATTAAATTCTATAAAAATATCTAAACGATTTTATTAAATCTCACAAAAATTATCCTAAGTTTTTATGACATTAATTTTTTTCAGAAATGATTTTTATTTCTGAAAAATCATTTATATAATATTTTTAATCAATTTTTGTTAGTTTTAATCATAAATAAATCATAAGAAATTCATTTTTCAATATTTTTGTACCAAAATTTTACATAAATTATTTCTATTCATTTGGAACTGAAATACAATTTTTAATTCAGAAATTCTTTGATTTTAATATTTTTAGATATTAAAGTCATATTTTGACAATTTGAAATAATTAGATTAAATATTCTATTTTCAAGAAAATAATTTTATAAAAACTATTTTCATACTCAAAACCTTATGTTATGATTATATTCAACTTAAGATTTTACAAAGAGACTTTTATTTATTTATTTATTAAATTTCATATATTTAATAAACAATTCATTAATTAATCAAATAAGCATTTATCCCCAAATTCGAAGCCCTAGAAATACATATATCCTAGAGTTATTTACCTTACACATTATCAATTACTTTAGGTTAATCATTTGGGAGTAATCTCAATTCATATTTCGTTGTTCAAGTTCAAATTCAAGTTATTACGTGAACTGTGAGTATTCCTACCCCTTTTTGCTTTTATACATTTTTGGGGTGTTACATGTACACTATTACAATTTCAAATACAAGTTTACATTTCTACAATACAATTCTAGTACTATGTGCATTGCTTACAACGTGCTTTATGCTTAGACATTACATGTGGATTACATTTGTACTTAGTGAAATCATTAACATGGTACAAGCCGACCTTAACATTGGATAGCGCTATTTGGATTGACAACCCGCCTAGATTGATTCTCCCCCTTTTTTCATCGGAGAATCCGTGGCCAGTGTTAAGTTATCATCCATTTATTGGTTGAGTACACTACAGTTCATACAGTACATTATACAGTCACAGGGTTGATTTCGCTCATTTGTATGATACATAGTTTACATATTTGCACTGTAGCTTGCACTTGAATTGTATAACTTTTTAACCTACTATATATATCAAATCTAGGAATGCTCACCAACATTTCATATGTTGACCAAACCTATTTTTGTACATGTTTCAGGTGCAGTTTGATCTAGTGCTTTAGCAAGAGACATTTAGTGCTTTATTTCAATTCAATTATTTCAATATTTACATTTCATTTAGACAATGTAATTTCCATTTCCATGTAAGACAATTTTGATTATTCAATAATATTTACATTTTAGTACCATGAGCTTTTGAACAATCGTCACTACGTGGCACCTCGATGATTCCGCCATCGGTTGGGGTGTTACAGATTGGTATCAGAGCCATGGTTATAGGGAACTAGGTTATTAGATAAAATGGCCTAGACTATAACCGAACTTTCATGCATTATATTTCCTGAATTACCCTACCCCTCATTTCCCTCTACTTTCCTTCTTCTATCTTTCCCTTCTTCTTCTCTCTCTCCATTCTTCTTATCTTTCGTCATGGTGCATAGAGATGGTGTCCTACAAGAAGTGGAAAGTCTACATCATCATGGAACAGGGACAGTACCTTTCATGAAGACACTCTTAGGCATAATGCCTACTTTTACTTTTGTTCCTTCAAAATTGTTGAACTTTAATGAGTGTGATAAGGACACGTGCAATCTGGAAGGGTGGACGCCTGTACACTGGGTTTTCTGGCATAGGCAAGCATAGCGCATAAATCCATTTACGGACCTGTTATGCTTACCTGGGGATTCCTGGAGTGAGTGTCCACTTATAGGCTAAAGCATGTCTTCTTTGATCACCATTGGGTCCAAACTCCTTTGAAAAGTCAACGTTCTTGTTGGGCTTTACAGCTAGACAAGGGCACTCCAAGCATTCTATGCAAGCTTTTTCAATAATACTCTCTCGGTTCATATACAATATTTTGTATTTCACGATTTTCATATATTGCTTACAAGTTCATACTTTCATAACCATCTATGGATTTCACAATCACACTTCACCTTACCCTCTTAGCCACTTTTTAAATATTCAACACCCTACCCAAATCATATTATTTCTTTTCTCCACATGTTATTTATTTTAAAAAACTATAACCTCATACTTTAGCACAAACTAAAGATTTCTAAAATTTGTTGTATTACCTAGTAACTTTACAAAGTACATATTTTCCTCGAACTTAAATTCAATTGATTATTTATTGACGTAACAAACGATTTTCTATATAATGTTTTAAACTATTACAAAGCCTACTTAGCATGTACTATTTAACAACTCTTGCCTTATGTACAAAACCAATTTTGAAAATATTTATTTTTGGGATAATATCTAATCTCTAGATTCTCCATCAACACTCACACATTTTCAACTTGTTCAAATTTCTTTGGCATATACCACAATCATGTTTTCTTATACACTTGATTATAACCTTTGATCCAAACCCCAAAAATTTACACTGCTACATAATCTCCTTATTATAAAATAAACTCTTTATCAACTATCTACACATTCACTATCTCTCACAACCTTGATTCTGCTTAAAGATTTCTCATCATCCTCTCCAGAACTAAATTCATATCCTTCACCTTTCTCACACGTGAGCTAGTTACCCATGATAATCATACTACTAAAAACCTGATACTTGATTCTACATGATTTTTTTTTTTCCAAAACATCATTGTTTGTGAAACTTGATTTGACTATTCACTGGACATTTAATTATTCATGATACTCGTGTTTTCATTTTCTTGATCTTATTATCATTTTGTACCCAATTATGTCATACTCATAGGCATACAACATCTAGAAATTTTCTTGCATACTATCGTGTATTAACACAGATTGGAAATTTATCATATTGATTACATTTATCCTACAAGACTCTACCTTACATTTATTTGGAACGTTTGGACTTGATGTTTGATCTTACAGATGCTTTTCTAAGAAAACATCATTGGTTATTACATGAAACTAGATTTTTCCCTTAATTTGACTACGCATTGAACATCTAATTATTCATGATATTCGTAAACATTTAATTATTCATGATAACACTTACACTTAATGGTTGTAGTACTTACAAACTTGCTTGCATAAACATGCTATCAATTTGCAATCTATGTGAATAATAATTGCTGCGCTTAATAGAGGTCATCATGCCTTTTTCAACAGTCGGGAGAGGCCCTACAACCTGCTCCACGGCTGGTGGAGGCTATCGAACCTGCTCAACAATCGGTGGGACCATAGAAGGACATAAAACCCTAATGTAAGGTAAATTGATGATTCCGGTCCGGAACGTAATCATGAATTTACAGGTACATTAGGGTAGTGTGAAATTCTATTAGAGTTTTTGGAAAGGCGTCCAGTACGTTTTCAAGGTATCAAAGGTGTGGTGGGTTAGCTACGGTACACCCTGTATACAAACACTAATGATGCGTTGAGAGTGAGACTGGAAGTCGAACCAGGAACAAACTCTGTTTGCTTGTTAGTTCATTTAGTCTTTTCTGTAGACAATCAACTCGTACATTTATCATAGAATTCCTAAAACTTGAAACTTAGTGAATTACTAGATTTTTATTCTCTTTCTTATTCAAGACGAACCTAATCCAATCCTTAACTCACGCCCATCAAACATCATATCCAAATCATTCGAATTTCCCAAACCACAGTTATCTTAATTCCTACCCAAGCATCCATAACCCTATGTTTCAAATAACTTCGGGACGAAGTTTCTAAAAGTAGGGGATGCTGTGACATCCGTCACTTTTCCTTATTTTATTTTATTTATTTTTTTTTGTAATAATAATAATAATAATAATAATAATAATAATAATAAAAATAAAAATATATATTAGAGTTGGTGTTGGACATTACATTAACCATTCATCTCTAAACCAACCCAACACCAAATCAAACCATAACTAACCCAAACCCTTTAATATTTCGGCCCACCAGACAGCAGGCCCAACAGCTCAAGCCCAAACCCCCCTCCCCTTTTATCTGTTTTAAAAAAAAAGAGGGGAAATCTGCTGCTCCTTGCGAGGATCGAACCGGGGACGAGCCACAAGACCCACACGCCACCAACCACTAAGCCACTAGATGCCCTGTTGATATTTCTTGGATCACATTGATTTTAAACCGTTTTTTTTCGTCTGTTTCTCTTCTTCTTCTTGCCTGTTAGACGCGAGCAGCAGCAACATATTTCCTTTTTCTTTGGTTTGACCAATTAATTGGTTTAATCACGCCTATAGACCCCGAGTTTTACGCACCCTAATCATCTCTTCTTTCCTAATACATAATCACGCGCGTTATTGCGAGTCAAACACCATTATTATGCTTTCCAAATAAAACACGATGGAACCTTATAAATACTCATTGTTGAATCCAATTAAACCTGCACAGACACGCACACTTATGCGAGTAACAAACCCCCACTCTCAATTCCTCTTAAAAACTTCGTGTTCTTCAAGCATTGTTCGTTGTTGACTTTTCGTTTGACTCATCTAATCGAGCCTTATACGATCTGTAAGTTAATTATAATTATGGGGTTTTGTTTGTCTTGTATCAGGGATCAAAAACCCTATAATCAATTCGACCATCACGGTTGGATTGATTCAATTTAAGAATCTAGGGCTCGAAATCAATGTTTTGGGGAAGAACACGCGTGCAACATATATATTTATATATTTCAGAACATAAAACATCACAAATTGATCCTCAGATCAGTTGGTTGTGTCTAGTACCCTTGGACAGAGCCACGCGGGTTCGAACCCGGGCAGTGGCACTTCTTTTTGATTATTTCTACAAAACAAAACATATATATATAATCTTTAGTATTTTAAAATTTGTTTTAAAATACTGAAACTCTTTTATAAATTCTACAAAAATTATCTTGTATTAATCTGATGGAAAGGTTCAACTTACAATTTTTAGTTTTTCAAAAATAATTTATTTAATATATATTATTAATTATACAAGTTTATTCATTTATATCTATTAAATTCTATAAAAATATCTAAACGATTTTATTAAATCTCACAAAAATTATCCTAAGTTTTTATGACATTAATTTTTTTCAGAAATGATTTTTATTTCTGAAAAATCATTTATATAATATTTTTAATCAATTTTTGTTAGTTTTAATCATAAATAAATCATAAGAAATTCATTTTTCAATATTTTTGTACCAAAATTTTACATAAATTATTTCTATTCATTTGGAACTGAAATACAATTTTTAATTCAGAAATTCTTTGATTTTAATATTTTTAGATATTAAAGTCATATTTTGACAATTTGAAATAATTAGATTAAATATTCTATTTTCAAGAAAATAATTTTATAAAAACTATTTTCATACTCAAAACCTTATGTTATGATTATATTCAACTTAAGATTTTACAAAGAGACTTTTATTTATTTATTTATTAAATTTCATATATTTAATAAACAATTCATTAATTAATCAAATAAGCATTTATCCCCAAATTCGAAGCCCTAGAAATACATATATCCTAGAGTTATTTCCCTTACACATTATCAATTACTTTAGGTTAATCATTTGGGAGTAATCTCAATTCATATTTCGTTGTTCAAGTTCAAATTCAAGTTATTACGTGAACTGTGAGTATTCCTACCCCTTTTTGCTTTTATACATTTTTGGGGTGTTACATGTACACTATTACAATTTCAAATACAAGTTTACATTTCTACAATACAATTCTAGTACTATGTGCATTGCTTACAACGTGCTTTATGCTTAGACATTACATGTGGATTACATTTGTACTTAGTGAAATCATTAACATGGTACAAGCCGACCTTAACATTGGATAGCGCTATTTGGATTGACAACCCGCCTAGATTGATTCTCCCCCTTTTTTCATCGGAGAATCCGTGGCCAGTGTTAAGTTATCATCCATTTATTGGTTGAGTACACTACAGTTCATACAGTACATTATACAGTCACAGGGTTGATTTCGCTCATTTGTATGATACATAGTTTACATATTTGCACTGTAGCTTGCACTTGAATTGTATAACTTTTTAACCTACTATATATATCAAATCTAGGAATGCTCACCAACATTTCATATGTTGACCAAACCTATTTTTGTACATGTTTCAGGTGCAGTTTGATCTAGTGCTTTAGCAAGAGACATTTAGTGCTTTATTTCAATTCAATTATTTCAATATTTACATTTCATTTAGACAATGTAATTTCCATTTCCATGTAAGACAATTTTGATTATTCAATAATATTTACATTTTAGTACCATGAGCTTTTGAACAATCGTCACTACGTGGCACCTCGATGATTCCGCCATCGGTTGGGGTGTTACAGACAGTTAAAACATTAACTGAAACATCACAATGATTCGGAGATAACTGCCAAGGACACACCTCTTCGTAACATATATATAGAATAGGATATCTTCATTTGTTGTTCACCAAAGATTGTACATATCACAATCCTATTATCCTTGTATTCTTCTGTTTTATAAACTTCTGTCCGAACAATATTCAATCAAATACATCGCAATTCAGTTTCAAATCTTTTATTCTATTGTTCTTTTGATTATTTGTGTCTTTGATTGACAATCATCCGCTGCTATACTGATTTCTGGGCCAACATATTGAAGAAATAAGGAGTATACCCAACAACAATAACACATGCAAAGATGCATAGAAACAAGAAAATGAGTGGTGAAAAACAAATGTATGGTTAAACACGTTGCGCTAATAGAAATAACATAAAAATCACATGCATTGAGTTAAAAATGAATTTATACCACTTGATCCCATCAGCAGTGGCTATTGCCATGTCTAGATTTTGTGAACTGAAAACTGGAACCCCTGCAATGTCTAGATTTTGTGCACTGAAAACTGGAACCCCTTCAACTTTATTTTTCCAATTGTTTTGCGGTGCACTTTTGAGAATTTTGTTGGCTTCTTTGACCCGTCTCTCATTTGGAATGAACTAAAACAAGTGAGGCTTTTCCTGTAAATATTAAGAAAATTAATTAAATACAAAGAAATTCCATCAAATACAAATGAACAATGTTGCAACGTTTTTTCATCTTCAAAGCCGTCGTCCGAGCCTTCCCAGCTCCATTGGTCTCTATCGGTGGTCAGCGTAATGCAATTCAATAATGTTTTCATCTGCTGCAGCTGCAGAATTTCATATGCACTGCTCGGTCCTGTTCCAGCCTAGAAAATCTTCTTCACGAGCCTGAGACTGTACCTACAGACTGTACTGTTTATCAAAAGCCACAGAAAACATCGGCCATCGGTCTTTAAGTCTCTTTCTAAAGCTATAATAACTTAGAATTTTCTATTAAAAAAATAATAAACTATTAACATGTCATTACTTGTACTTGTTTACATAAACGTTTCGAGTAACCCCTAATCCACCATGATTGATACAATTGTGGCCGAGTTAAAACTTTAAGTTATAAACAAGAGTGGCCGAAAACTCTGTACATTTTCTTCGTGTTGAGTCATCAATCTAGCCCTGCGTATGGTGAAGTAGTTGATGGCTTATTTTTAAGCAAAGGCATAACATTTGGCTGCCCAACAGCAGACCCCGCATGCTCACTACCTTCATCGTATCTGTCAGCACTGTCGAGAAAGATACCTGCATGATAAAAAAAACTGTAGCAAACATACATGAGAAGACTCCTAGTCAAATGTCTAAAATGCCCTTTTGATGTTAACCCTTTTTGATGATAAAACAATGTCATCTATAAACTTGTAAAGATAATGATGAAAAGATCAGTATAATTGAACACAATATTATACCTATAAACCATATTCCAGCTGCCAAGAATTTGCAGCTTATTATTAAAAACACTCATTTGCATATACGGCTCAAAAGGTAAGTGAAGTCATTTACATTATGAAAAAAGATATGGCTACAATAATATTCTAGCATAATCATCAATGTTCCATCTAAAAATTTTGAAATTTAAATTGAATATAATCAAACCCATTAAGCTATTGAAACAAAGCCTTTATTTTTTACAAAACCTATTTTTAGTTATGGATACAGTAGTGTCAGGCTCTGGTGCCATTTCAAGTGCCAAAGGCACCCTTGCTTGCACATCAAATAACTGAGGATGAACTTATAAACGCAAATGAAATACTGACACTACATCCATATGACCGTCTTTGAAGATATGCATGCATATAGGCCTACGTACAAATAAAGATATTTGAAAACATGTATCTTACCAAAGGCTGACCATAAGTTGTCATCATTCCACCATAATATGGATTTGGAGCACAGGCCTGTAAAAATCAACACAACAATCAGGAACTTCAAAGATAATCATGAATCCTAACAAAATATAGATATATAGCCGTAAGGTGGAAGAAGCTTACAACGGTATGTGCAACAAGTTCGACTTGTGGGATCTGCCTTATGGTTTCCTTGTTACTTGGAAGCACGTTTGTTAGTCCTTATGCAGAACTGTCTGACCTCAAAAGATGGAGTTCATCATCAGTATAACAACAAAAGCATATGACCATATAAGTTGGTTAAATGCAATTAAACAGTGCATCCAAAAAAATATAAACCATCACAATAAGCAAAATTGAATCACCGACAAAAATCGTCAAAAACAATAGCTAAATCCAATTACACATCTAACAATCTCCAACCCCTAAATACCACCAAAATCATCAAAAATCACAATACCCAATTAGAAAAAAAAAAGCTTCAAATCCTAATCCTAAACACCATAAAAATTCAAACCAAATTACTTCAAAATTACATCTTAATCAGATGTATTCTACAGAGAGAGAGAGAGAGACGTACCTGAAATAATTGGAGGGAGAGAGACACGAATGAGAATTGTCGTTTATAGATGAAGTGGAGGTAAGTGGAAGTGAAGGGACCAATCTTCAATAGCTTTCAATTAGTATTCAATGAGCAAACCTTAGGAAGCTGAAACAACTTTCATTATGTAAGCTGAAACACATTAATTTGGCAGGGGTTAGGAAGAGGGTGGGGGTATTAAGGGAAACAATTTTATACTTTTAACTAAAATGTGAATACAAATTTACTAATATACCCTTCTAGGTGTCTTAATGTTTCACAAAGTTCCAATTATACCCTCATTATGTAAGCATAAATCATTTGTGCATGGTGCTTCTTAAGTTGTACGGAATTAAAAATTACTATCTTAGCCGTCACTCTTACTTAATAAGATAATATAGATCTTATACATATCTGTTTGTGTGTTTTTTGTGTTTTAACGATAATCGAACAAGTAACGGTTGATTGCAGGTAGTAAGTTTTGTAATTGTTGATTAAGTTATTATTAATGTTTCTGTGAATCTGATGCATCTGTATAGGTTCCTGCATGTTGCGGCATTTTCTTTCGGTTGTTGATGTATTTTATAGGAAGAAAATTATTAGATGGTTGGTCTATATATGGTGCTGCTATAAATTAGGACTCTCCTCTTTCATAAAGTGAATCAAATAATGTTTAGCATGTTAATTTATTTTCTTAGATGGTTGGCATGTTCGTGTTGCTGCTAGAAATATGGATTCTCCTCTGTCATAGACTAATCAAATAATGTTTAACATATTAAACTATTTTATTAACATGTTAAATGATTTTATTAGATGGTTGGCCTATTCGTGTTGCTGCTAGAAATGTGCAATATTTATGTCTCCTCTGCCATAGACTAAATCAAATAGTTATGTGTTCCAATCTTACTATCTACTCCATCAACATCTAGATCTAAAAGTTCGTTTGCTAAAAAGTTATGTGTATATTATAATTATCCGTTGACCTTCGTGTTGCTGCATTTTCTTTCGGTTGTTCATGTTTTTACGGGAAGAAATTTATTAGATGGTTGGCATGTTAGTGTTGCTGCTAGAAATATGGATCTTGGGTTTATGGGACCAGCCTACTCCATTGCAACTACTTGCACAACATCCAATTATTGCTTTTGTGCTGCAACAAATCATATATGTGAAGGGGTGGCTAATTTGATGATTCCTGGTGGTGCAGAGGCTTATATTAAGTCGATAATGTTCGGAGCTTTTTTTCTTCCCTATAACGCATTGTCTTGAAAAAACAATGATCATGGCTTTATCATAGTAGAAGGGGTTGGTGTTTAATAACTCCCTACACATGAGACAGTTACTAAAGACCTAGTCACTGGAGAGAACTGTTGTAGACCTCGTAGCCAGTGCAATCCATTATGTCTTTGATCTGTCAGCGGTGTAATCCAATTTATCTCTGGTGAAAATTTGTTGTGATTCTGATTTAATTTGCTCAATCCTCGCGAAAACCATCCACGAGGTATCATTTTTCAGTTTCTTCGATTTTTTAGGGTTTACTTTGATCATTATTCTTTGCTTATAGTTCAGTTTCTTCAATTTATGTTGAGTTTAATCATAATTCTCGGATTTGAGGTGAACTTAAGTTGGATTTGAGGTCAAATATTTTGATCTAGGTTTTTCATTAAGAAATTCATTGATAGGTCTAGGAATCAGTTAATTTAAATGTTAATTTTTTTTTACTTCAATTGCAGCTTCATACAGATTTGTAAAAATATAACATTAAATAGATTTAACATGCTAAATTAAAATTGTTTAACATGTTGAATGATCTTGTTATTGGAGGGTTTTTCGGATTTTCAATTTATAGTGTGCAAGTGTTCTTGTATTAAACATGTATGAGTTGTGCGATTGTTGCTACGAATATTGAGTTTAATGTTTCTAGTAATAATATATCTGGTGTGGTTCCTAAAAGATTTAAATCATGTCTGCTGATGGAAGTGGTTGATTTGTCCCGGAATAATATTTTGGGCGAGTTAGGGATGGATATGTTTAGGAATTAGAGTAGGTTCAAGGTGTCGAACCTTTTGTTAAATAATTATGTTGGTGAGTTAAAGGATTCGTTATTTGAGATGGTGAGTTTGGAGAGCTTTGATGTGAGTTGTAATCGGATTTTAGGGCTATTCCTGAAGGGATTTGTGAAGGTGGTCGTGGAACTAGATTGCAGGTGTTGTATCTACAGAATAATATGTTTACTGGATCTGTTCCTGTAAGTGTTGACAATTGTTTGCAAATGGTTTCACTTTATTTGAGTTTTAATTTGCTTACTAGAAAGATACCTGGAAGTTTCAAAATAACATGTTAAATAATTTTATTTCTGTTTGAGTTTCCTACATTCTTGTAAAACTTACCATAAAAAAGATTTAACATGTTAAATTAAAAATGTTTAACATATTAAGTAGTCTTTTTATTAGAGAGTTTATCTGATTTTCAAATGAAGTGTGCAAGTGTGCTTGTTTTAATGACGTATGGTCTGTGCACGTCTCGTTAAGGATATTCGGTTGAAACATGTATGGGTCGTCCAATTATTGTTTTTGTATGGCAGCAAATCATATCTCTGAATGGGTAGCAGATTTGATGATTCCAGGTAGTGCAAGCTTTTTGGTTCCTGTAATGCATTGTCTCGAAGAAACAATGATCATCGCTTTCTCATGGAAGAAAGGGGATGGCGTTTTGGTAACTTCCTATCCATGAGACAACGACTAAAGACCTGATCGCCAGAGAGGACTGTTGCAGACCTGGTAGCCCGTGCAATCTATTATATCTCCGATTTGTCTCTGTTGTAATCTAATTTGCCTTTGGTGAAAATTTTGTTTTCCTTCTAGTTTAATTTTTTTCAAACACTGCGAAAACCATCTGCAAGGTAACACAGTTTCTTTAGTTTACTCGTGTTCGCTTTGATCATTATTTTTCTTATTCTTTGATTATAGTTCAGTTTCTTTCAATTTATGTTGAGTCTGGTCATAATTCTTTTGATTTGAGGTGAATTTTAAGTTAGATTTAAGGTCAGCTATTCTGATCTAGGTTTTTCTTTAAGCAATTCATTGATAGTTCTAGAAAAAAATCAGTTTAACATGTTAATTTTTTTTTAAATTTCAATTCCAGTTTCATACAGATTTGTAAAAATATAACATTTAAAAGATTTAACATGTTAAATTGAAATTGTTCGATGTTTGGGTTTGAACATGAATATTTTAATACATTTAATTTAGTAGATGACAAAAAAATGGTAAAAAGGTCAAATTACGTTTTCTAAAAAAACATATATGATAAGTTGACCTGACACATGTCACATCATCTCTCTCTTACTTTTTTCACATTCTTATATAAGCTGTCAGACGCTCGTGTTACATATGTAACATGAGTTGTGTTACATAGGTTAAAACTGAGTTGCCAGTTTATATTATTTAAAAAATGTTGATTTATTTTTTTTTTCTTAGACCATATTTTTTTCGTTTTATTGTACCAGCACCAGAATTGTTGCATACGTAACGAGAATTGATATGGTTACGTGTGTTATATACATACCAAGGTCCTTATGATCAAAATGTATAAATTTATAAAAAAATCAATTACAAAACAACATATAAACGTAACAAAAATGATCCATAAACGGTCATTACAATCAACAAATCCTAAAAAAAACTATCATAAAAAAAAAAATTGTCTACACTTCATTTTGATGATCATCTTCATCTTTAATGCAAAAAAATATGTTCACCTGCAAAAAGAAAACAAAATCATCAATTTACATGACCCCCCCCCCCCCCCCCGTCTTAACGTATGTTAACCATCCGGACTACAAAAAAACATACGAAACTAATACAAACAAACATTGTTTTATCCATTTAGTTATCAAGATTATCAAACATACGAAACTGATACGCAACTTAGTTCTGCCGTTACATACGAAACAGACGCAAACATAGATTTGATCCCATGATTAGTGACTTTTTTTAATTAATATATGGTAAAAAAAATCAGAAGCTAATTTATACCAACTTAATTTTGCTATTACATACGAAACAGACGCAACATAAAATCACCAGTTTTAAACGTATGCTACCTACGTGTCAACGTGATCCACGTCTTAACAAATGAGGCAATAATTATTTATAAAACAATAATAATAACAATAATTATTTTTAAAAATTTACAATCACAAAACAATGTGATTAGAAAAACAGATCATTAAACTTGTAATAGTATTTCACCATATAACAAAAATTCACCACGAAAAACAATGTGATTACAAGAAGTCAAAAACAGATCATTAGAAAAAAAAATTTACAATCACAAAAATAACATATAATACTATTTCACCAAAAAAAAAAAAAAAAACTAAACTAAACTAAACTGTTGATATAATTTTCACAAAGAGAAACTCTTCTTTACATAATTTTCAATCATTACATGGGCCCTCATTACATTATGGTATCTAATATCTAATTACAAAAAAAAAAATAAAAAATGCAGCAACTTCAAAATTTTGTAATTTGTTTAATTTTCACACCATACAAACGTTTGATTTAATTGATTAACAGCCACGTGTTCAAAAATGTTTGATTTTTTTAGGGGTTTTTCTTGAAAATGCAACAACTTCGATAGATTTTTTTGAGGGGGTTTAATTAACAGCCACGGGTTAAATCAACAAAGTTTGATTAACAGCCACGGGTTTCTTCAACAGAGTTTGATTTGATTGATTAACAGCCACGAGTTAGTGATAAAACAAAAAAAATATGAATTTAACAAAACAGAGAGTTCGTGAGAGGAGAAAAGGCAAAATTTTATAAAAAAAGAGAGAGAGAGGGGAAGAGAAAGAGTTGTACCAGATCAACAGTTTCATTTTTAATCTTTTGAAGACTGAGAGCCTTATCGGTTGCCCATGGTTGATCTTCATCTTCAAACGAAAATCACAGATCTCGTATGAATGTTGATGAAGATGGTGGTGGTGGGATTAATCTTGATGAAGATGGTGGAAGAGAGAGAGTGTGAGTTGTTGTTTATATAGGAGGGAAGAGAGAAGTTTCAAATTAGAAAAATGGGGGGAAGGGTAAAAATAATATTTTACCCTTATTAATTAAAATAATAGAGAGTGTTGTGGATTAATCTAGTCCACTAGTTGGGTTTTTGAGAGTTTCTTTAAAATTTTGGGTTTCTTGTGGATACTTAGCCTATATATATATATATATATATATATATATAGGCCAATTATAAAATGAAAACCCTCTTGAGTTGAGAAAACCTTGGAAACCCATGTAAAAAATCATTATTTTTTTTTTTGAAAAAAATAACCAATGTAAAATACATGTTTTTAAGTGTTTTGGGCCAAAAAAATAAAAAAAAGCGCCGAAGGGATTTTTTAAAAAAAATAAACAAAGTTGCGAAAACACATGTTTACAACAGCTTTACAACAGCAAATAGCTGAAAACATATGTTAAAAGCGCAACTTTGTTTATTTTTTTAAAAAAAATCTCTTCAGCGCTTTTTTATAGTTTTTTGGCCCAAAATGCTTAAAAACATGTATTTTACATTGGTTATTTTTTTCAAAAAAAAAAAATGATTTTTTACATGGGTTTCCAAGGTTTTCTCAACTCAAGAGGGTTTTCAATTTATATATATATATATATATATATATATATATAAGAAATAATCTAATTTAAAAAAAAAACGCTAAATATGCTTAAGCTTGTTGGGGGTATTCCTATATTTTTTTTCTCTCCATGTGCTCTTTTTAACCACATAATCAGTGGCGGATCCAAGAATTTTTTTTCAATGGGTTCATT
Organism: Ambrosia trifida; assembly: GCA_028751855.1. NCBI lineage: Eukaryota > Viridiplantae > Streptophyta > Magnoliopsida > Asterales > Asteraceae > Ambrosia > Ambrosia trifida. The sequence continues at coordinate 15,240,500 of CM054133.1, read as the reverse complement.
GTCTTTAGATGCTCGAGTTATATAAAACTGTATATAAAATTTTTCGGATCGGATCAACAGTTCGGGTCAAGTAATTGTCTAATTCAGTTTCAACAATATAACTTTAGCAATTCAAGTTTTAACATTTTAACATCACTAAATATCAAAGCATAATTGAATGGTGTGAATGGAAGAATGGAAGAATGTAGACTTCAAGATTCTCTTCTTTTTAGTTATCAATAAAAGGAACCTGGATTATCATAATCATATTATAATCAACAACAAATATAAAAAGAAAAACTAGCCTGCATGTTTAATAGCAGATCGATAATAAACACTGAAACACTGAAATCCGAATCTTTGCGAAAATATAAGTGAAACCCATTTAACCCAATGGTTGGGCAAGCCACCGATGATGGATCGACGGGTAGGCAGCGAGATGTGTGAGGATTGAAGACTTGAAGGGGTAAGTAAAATGCAGTAAACGGCCACTAGTACCTAAAAATCTAAATTGGGTTTAAATTAAATTTGGTGCTAAAGAAAAAAGAAAGAAAAAGGTTTCTTTAATAGGACTCGAACATGGGTATCTTCGAAAGAAATTGGAACCCTTAACCGTTGGAACACTGATTGATTATAGTGTTGGACATATGGTATGTCCGATGTAATTAAAAGTCGAAGTCAACGTAACCCGCCCCGGTACGATCCGAAGAGTTACACGTTGGTACACGAATCAGATAAGTTCACGCGTTGGTGGATTATTATTTATGAAATAATAATTGTTTTAGTCTCGAGGGACTTAATATTAATAAGATTAATATTAAGGAGTATTAAGATATTTAGCAAGAGAGTTTATTGCAAGTTGTTGTCTTATAAAAGGAGGGTTAAGGAGTAAACCCTAATCACACCTTTTATAAAAACAATCACCTCTTGCCTGCTCCCCAAGACTTTGCGGCCGCCACCTTAAGAAAAGGGGCCGCCGCCGCCACTTCTTCTTGGTCCGGCCATCAATCACCACTAGCCACCACCTTCCTCTTGCAAGTGTTGCCTCCCGGTTGGTTCGTGCACGGTGTGAGCTTCCTACTAGCGAGGATTCGTTGTAACCCGCGTGTTACAATTCCAGTGTAGTCGTCAAAGGTTGATTACTAAACCCCCTATGGTTGTTTTATTATTTATTTGTTTATACGCGTTTAACTGAGATCCTGATTGGGAATATTTTATTAATCGGATTAATAAAATTAAATATATATTTATACATATAAATCGGCTAATATTATATAATGTATATAATCGATTTTTCTAATAAATATAAACCGCTTTCGCTGTGTATACGATACCATGATTCCCAACAGTGGTATCAGAGCCACGGTTACGCGCGTATAGATGGTAAAGTTATAATTTTGATCTATGTTTTATTTGTCAAAAAAATTATTATTATTATTTTTTTTGACAAAAGATCAAAAGCTTTTTGTTGTTCATGGATTGTGATGTGAATCGAGCCCTAGGTATTTTGACCCTTGTCATGGTTGTGTTTGTGATGTTTTATTTTTTTATTGATTTGTAATTTTATTACGGATATTGGATCCGGTGTAATAGATAGGATTAGAATAGATTTGTTTTATTTGTATTTCAAATTTTTTTGTAATCCTACAAGTACAAGATCAAGACGAAGATAAAAAGGCGAACATGTTCCATGAAGATAGAGATCTCGGGTCAAGTGGGAGCTATATCAAAATAGTTTTGAAACCCTTTTGACTAGTTCTTTTCGTTTCTGGCTAAAACGAAACGGGCGACCTATTAGGGGCTCGATTCGTTTAATTTTATTATTATGTTTTGTGGTTGTGGTTTATTTATTGTAAATAATTTAGATAACCCAAAATAAATAAAATTTTCACAATCATGACAACGGTTTTATTAAAATAAGTTTTATAAAAACCGAAAAGCATATTTAATAAAAGGTGTTTTATTAATATTAAAACAAGTCCATTCGCGATAATACGACCAACGTAGTTTAAATAGGGTATTTAAAACTATACCGTGTCGAGTGTTGAAAGGAGTTTCAATTATCACGAACAATATAAAATTGGATTTTATAAACTATTGTGTGACTCACATCATGCTAACGAGTCATTCAATATATTTATGGTAAATATTAAAATTAAATCCCAATTTTAAATTGATGTTTCATGCCACCCTTAATGTGTTAACACTCCATTCTATATCGAACCCAAATGTTAGTGCTGACCCTTCATCTGGGCATTGATCAGGAGTGAAGGTAATCATCGCGGTTCCTATGTAACATAGGCCGGTGTTACAGTTAACAGTAAAGGACCAAACATCGCTTGTTAGACAAGTGGGCATAGTTGGGGTTAAACATACATCGCTTTTAGCGATAACCTCAAAAGGAGAGTTGTGTAGTGGACACAATTAACAATCGTTGTTTACCTACCTAATCGTGCCAGTGGACAGTGCTAAGCCAGTTCATTGTGTATTGATGAATCGGGATCTCATCCTAATTAATTTTGCTTTTTGGGTCATAAAATAATTAGGATACATAAAACATGAAATACTAATACATTAATTTTGAACTTTGTAGATGTCAACTGAAAATAATTCCACCTCCCATTTCTCTCTCAAGTCCATCTTAGAGAAGGACAAACTGAACCACTCCAACTTCATGGACTGGCACCGCAACTTGAAAATTGTTCTCAAAGCGGAGAACAAATTGTATGTTCTTGAAGAACCAGTCCCTGATGAACCCATAAATCCCAAGAGTGAGCTTTATAAAGCCTGGGCTAAGCATTTTGATGACTCTTTGAAAGTCTCATGTCTGATGCTGGCTTCCATGATCCCTGAACTTCAAAGGACCATGGAGGACATGGATGCATACGGCATGAATCAGCATCTGATGGAAATGTTCCAACAAAATGCTCGCCATGAGAGGTTTGATGTGATGCGATCACTTATAACCACTCGTATACAAGAGGGTTCACCAGTTGGCACTCATGTGCTAAAAATGAAGGCATATGTTGATCACTTGGCTCGTTTGGAATCCCCCTTGAGCGATGAGTTAGCTAGGGATATCATCCTAAACTCATTGCCCAAGTCATATGACCAGTTCATTATGAACTATAATATGAATGGGATGGAGAAGACACTTGCAGAACTGCATCAGATGCTCAAAACTACTGAGGTAAACATACCTGGCAAAACTGCACTAGTGCTAATGATCAGGGAGGGTCAGATTAAGAAACCTAAAACCAAGAAAAGGGGCTATCAAGGCAAAGGGAAGGGAAAGGGCAAAGCTGTTGCCAACAAGAAACCTTTGAAAGATGCCAAATGTTTTCAATGTGATGAAACTGGGCACTGGAAACGGAACTGTGCTAAGTATTTAGCTGAACTGAAGCAAGCCTAGGCTTCTGGAGGAGAGTCCTCAGGTATATATGTTATTGAAATCTTTGTTTTTTCTGGCAAAACATGGGTGTTTGACACAGGATGTGGTTTCCACATTTGTAATGTTTTGCAGGGACTAAGAAAGATTAGAAAGCTGAAACAAGGTGACTTGGAGGTCCATGTTGGCAATGGACAAAGAGTTGCAGTGAAGGCAATAGGAGAATATGTTCTTTTACTACCTTCTGGTTTAGAACTTGTTTTGAACAATGTTTATTACATTCCTAGTGTGACTAGAAATATTGTTTCATTTCATGCTTTGCGTAGACAAGGTTTTGATTATCGTTTTAATTGTGAATTTATTTCTGCTTATTTTAACGATGTATTTTACTTTGATGCAAAACCTAACAATGGGATCTATGAGATAGAAATCCAAAACGATAACATATTATGCAATATCTCCTATAAACGTAATAAGTTGGACTTTAATGATACATATATGTGGCATTGTAGACTTTGTCACATAAGTGAAAATCGTGTTAAACAACTCAAAACCGCAGGAATCCTGGATTCCAAAGGTTCGGAGTCGTTTGGAAAATGCGAATCATGCTTAAGTGGAAAGTTAACAAAAGCACCTTTTTCAAATGTTGGAGAAAGAGCTAATGATCTGTTAGGACTTGTACATACAGATGTATGTGGTCCATTCAGAACAACGTCAAGACATGGAGAAAGATACTTTGTTACATTTACTGATGATTTCAGTAGATATGGTTATGTTTATCTTATGAAGCATAAACATGAAACTCTTGAAAAGTTCAAGGAATACCAAAATGAAGTAGAAAATCAGCTAAATAGAACTATTAAAATGCTTCGATCAGATCGAGGCGGTGAATATCTTAGTTAGGAATTCATCGACCATCTAAAGGATTGTGGAATAGTTTCACAACTCACTCCACCTGGAACACCGCAACATAATGGTGTGTCTGAGCGGAGAAATCGAACTCTATTAGATATGATTCGATCAATGATGTGTCGAACAAACCTTCCGAAATCCTTTTGGAGTTATGCTTTGGAGACCGCCGCAAGACTTGTGAATATAGCTCCAACGAAAAAGGTTACTAAAACGCCTTATGAGATATGGCATGGAAAGAAACATCATGTATCCTACCTTAAAGTCTGGGGATGTAATGCTTATGTCACTCTAGAATCTTGGGATAAACTAGATCCCAGAGGCGAAAAAGTGGTTTTCGTTGGATACGGTAAGAAGATCGGTTACCTATTCTACCACCCCACTGAAAATAAGATTTTCACTAAACGCAGAGGCACTTTCTTAGAGGAAGAGCTTCTGGCGCGAGGGATTGGAGATAATCATGTGGATCTTGAAGAAATTCGAGAATCACAAGTGACTGAACCAGGTGTTCAGACGGAAACAGAAGTAACTGATCCAGTTGTTGAAGATGAGCCTGAGAGGACTCAAGAAACAACAGAAACGCCAAGTGTTCGGAAAAGTATTAGGGATCGTCATGCACCTGTAAGGTATGATGATATCTTCATGATTGATGAAGCTGAGCCTACTACTTACAAAGCTGCAATCTTGGATTCAGAATCCAAGAAATGGCAAGAAGCCATGAATGCAGAGATGCAATCCATGTATGATAACCAAGTCTGGGATTTGGTTGATCTTCCTAACGAATGTCGGACTGTGGGAAACAAATGGATCTTCAAGAAGAAGACTGACATGGATGGGAATGTGCAAACCTATAAAGCAAGGCTTGTAGCGAAAGGTTTTACTCAGACTCAAGGAATTGATTATGAGGAAACTTTCTCGCCAGTAGCCATGCTTAAGTCAATTAGAATTCTGCTTGCCATTTCTACATATTATGACTATGAGATATGGCAGATGGATGTCAAAACCGCGTTCCTTAATGGACACTTACTGGAAGATGTCTATATGGTTCAACCTGAAGGTTTTGTCGATCCAAAGAATCCTAATAAGGTGTGCAAGCTGAATAAATCCATCTATGGATTAAAGCAAGCATCTCGCAGCTGGAATCTCCGTTTTTATCAGAAAATCAAAGAGTTTGGTTTTATCAAGATTGAAGATGAACCGTGTGTTTACAAGAAATCTAGTGGGAGCTATATTACTTTTCTTATACTGTATGTAGATGACTTACTAATCATTGGAAACAATATCCCTATGCTTAAAGATGTTAAGACCTGGTTGGGTAAATGTTTCGCAATGAAAGATCTTGGCGAAGCCGCTTATATTCTGGGAATAAAGATTTATAGAGATAGATCGAAGCGGTTATTGGGTTTGAGTCAAAGTACATATATTGATAAGGTCTTACGACGCTTCTCAATGCAAGACTCAAAAAGGGGGCTCTTGCCCATGGCACATGGAACCATTCTTGATAACAAGCAGTGTGCAAATACTGAAGAGGAAAGGAAGAAAATGGAAGGTGTTCTATATGCTTCTGCAATTGGTTCCATCATGTATGCCATGTTATGTACTAGACCTGATGTCTCGTATGCTCTTAGCATGACGAGTAGATATCAACAGAATCCAGGAGAGAGTCACTGGGCTGCAGTGAAGAACATTCTTAAGTACCTGAGAAGGACTAAGGACATGTTCTTAATATATGGAGGACTGGAGGAGGAGCTGTCAGTTAAGTGTTATACTGATGCAAGCTTCCAGACTGATGGTGATGACTCAAGATGACAAACGGGATATGTTTTCATTCTGAATGGTGGGGCTATTACTTGGAAGAGCTCTAAGCAAAGTGTGGTTGCTCAATCCACCTGTGAATCAGAATACATTGCTGCATCGGATGCTGCAAAGGAGGCTGCCTGGATGAAGAAGTTCATTACCGATCTCGATATTGTGCCTAGCATAAAGAAACCAATCGAGATACTGTGTGACAACACTGGTGCCATTGCTCTTGCAAAGGAACCAATGTCACATCAGACCGCAAGGCATATACTCAGAAGGTTCCACTATATTAGAGAAATAGTTGAACGTGGAGATGTCGTGATGAACAAAGTTCATACAGATCTAAATCTGGCTGACCCCTTTACTAAGCCTTTACCTCAAGCTAGACATGAGGAGCATGCTGGAAATATAGGGCTTAGAGTTGTTAGACAATGGGCATGATCTGTAATTAGTATTGATGTTTTATTTTGAACTATGACAGTTATGTTGAATGTTTATTTGATTTAATGGGTTAAATGCAAATTTAAATATTTATTAACTGTGTTCATTATTTGTATGTTTAAATCCTTGAATAAGAGTATTCTAAATGTCCGTAGTCGATCAAATTACATGGGAATGAATTTGAATGTAAGACTATTGTGAATTGGGATGGTTGTATTCATAAGATGAATAGCTCAAGGGTTTGAGGATCATAATTCACAGATATTATTAGGGAATAATATTGGATGTAACTCGCTTCAAAACGATCTCCATGGATCTGTGTCATGAGATGTTTTGATATTGATGTGTTCAATCTGTCCTTTTTCCTAAGGCACATATTTTTTTTTTTCAAAATAAAGAATAACTTTATAGAATACGAAATAAACCAAGTTACATCTGGATAATGGGTAAGCGAGCAACAAGCTGCGCCGCTATCCCCTTTTGAATCGCAAAGCCTATTCTACTAAATACAAACTTTTGGTTCCTCGGGCTTTGCGAATCACTGTGGACCACCTTCTGCACCCGCTCCAAAAAACGAACTGCCTCAGGGGCTAAGGATCCAAAAGTATCGAAGGCAAACGGTAGCGTTGGGAGAAATCCGAGATTAAGTGGGAGTTGTATGACGCTGATGGAATTCTGTACTTCTATAGGATTAGAAGCCTAGACATTCTGGCGCCCTCGTAAAACTCAAACTGGTATAAATGCGTGGCCACGCTCGGACTAAGATAGTTCGTTAGACCACTTTGAATTAGAGACGAGAATATAGAATAGTTGATCACTATATAAGAATGAATGATCCATGTCTTATGATCAACGGATATCTATACAGAAGGGACTTATTGATATAATTATCAGGGCTATAGTATTTGGTTAAGTAAAGCGTTACTTGAACTCAAAGAACTAGTTGACGACTGTAAAGTGTCATACTGGTTTGGATGCAATGCGATGTAGCTAGGCGTCTAACTCTGCGCACGTTGACTCATTTAATTAAAATCGTCCAAGTGGGAGATTGTTGGACATATGGTATGTCCGATGTAATTAAAAGTCGAGGTCAACGTAACCCGACCCGGTACGATCCGAAGAGTTACACGTTGGTACACGAATCAGATAAGTTCACGCGTTGGTGGGTTATTATTTATGAAATAATAATTGTTTTAGTCTTGAGGGACTTAATATTAATAAGATTAATATTAAGGAGTATTAAGATACTTAGCAAGGGGGTTTATTGCAAGTTGTTGTCTTATAAAAGGAGGGTTAAGGAGTAAACCCTAATCACACCTTTTATAAAAACAATCACCTCTTGCCTCCTCCCCAAGACTTTGCGGCCGCCACCTTAAGAAAAGGGGCCGCCGCCGCCACTTCTTCTTGGTCCGGCCATCAACCACCACTAGCCACCACCTTCCTCTTGCAAGTGTTGCCTCCCGGTTGGTTCGTGCACGGTGTGAGCTTCCTACTAGCGAGGTTTCGTTGTAACCCGCGTGTTACAATTCCGGTGTAGTCGTCAAAGGTTGATTACTAAACCCCCTATGGTTGTTTTATTATTTATTTGTTTATACGCGTTTAACTGAGATCCTGATTGGGAATATTTTATTAATCGGATTAATAAAATTAAATATATATTTATACATATAAATCGGCTAATATTATATAATGTATATAATCGATTTTTCTAATAAATATAAATCGCTTTTGCTGTGTATACGATACCATGATTCCCAACATATAGCACCAGTGGGTTCAGCTCTATTATTTCAATGGGTTCACTGCTGAGTTTTAAATATAATGTATACTAAAATTTCGAAACTCAATGGGTTCACATGAACCCGTACCAAAGTACCTAGGTCCGCCCCTGCTCATAATACTGATGAATATCTGTTGTTTATTTATGTTTTTTTTACTCTCTTTTTTGTTTAACCGAAAATGTTTTTTTTTTTTTTTTTTTTTTTTTTTTTTTTTTTTTTGCCAATATATATGATTAGATATAGTGCTGACATTATGATGTTAATGTTCCCATTGAGTGGAAAAACTTATCCCTCGTCCATGCCTAAACATTCAAGTGGGCTTATTTTGTATAGTTTGGTTGTACTACCCGTTAACGGACATGTTTAAAACTAGTTATTTAGTGTTCTTAGCATTTGATTTTTAGCTCATTTCCTATACGTTATTAAAACTATAGAAGTGGCCCTTGGTTACATCATTGGCCGGTTATACATTTGATCCCATGGCTCCATATTGCTTTTACCTTTTGGGCTGTAGTGGTTTTCAGAATCAACATATATCTTACCGGGAATCAAACTCAGAATACATGTCACAATGATCACATTGTTTCTCCATGGAAATTGAATCAAACGAAACAAAATTATAAGTATAAACTGATTGAGGTGATTAAGGAACGAATATGAAACTTTTGATAGTAACCACAGGTTACAAAATGTTTGTTCTTGACACCATAAATAAATACTAGGGATAACTTTGCTAAATAGTAACTTACTTTTAGGAGTGTTCTAATTAAGTCACTCATAAAAAAAAATTGTTCTATTTAGGTAACTAAAGTTATTTTAGTGTTCTAATCATAAATAATTTACCCATTAAAAAGCTCATCAATCCATATGACTTTTATTTGGTTATTTACTAGTATGTGAAACAGTGCCTTGGTAATATATTGACGTACCGATTCACATTCGGTTTTGATAACCGTCAGATACTCACGGTTCCATGCAACGTCCACAACCACGACCCTAATGAACTTAAACAATCTGACCCAATGGGTTTCTGGCCTCCGGCCCAAATATCCTTGGCTCAAAATTCCATATCCACTAATTTTTCATTTGAATAATCAAATCTACTTTTTTCGTAACCTTTCCAAGCGTTATAACTGTAGTTTTTGAGGCTACATCTACCGAGTCTGTTTAGATTGTGAAAAAAAAATGAAAAAAAGCAATAGAAGACATTGTTGTAAGTGAGGCTTACAAGGACACCTTTCATGGTTGCGGGATTCTCAAAGCGAGCTCCTCTTGATTAGATCTTATATAGGAATTGGAAAGTTGTTGTTTGGTTTGCGAACTTGCCGGCCCCCCTTTGTGGATGATGTTGTTTCATGTTTTGATAAAGGCCTTTGTGAGGCAATAGAAGACATTGTTGTATGTGGGGGGGCCTTTTTTTGGTGAACTCGAGTGGCGCATTGCGTCCTTGCCGATGCGGCTTGGTGGGTTTGGCCTTTTTTTTGGCCCGGGATGTGGCTGCCTATACCTTTGTGGCTTCCAGGTCTCAGTATTGGGAGTTACAGGACCACATCTTACGTAACAGGGGGGTTGCTAACACTGACTCGGATTATGCCAGCGCTTTGGAACGCTTGCATGAATCTCTACCTGACTTTGATCTCGGCGGTTTCTCTAACAAGGACACCGCCCCCAAAAAGCCACAGAAAACTTTGGTGAATGCCCTTTGTTGTCGAATTGCACAAAGCTTGGGAGAAGATTTCCATTTGTCCCCTCACCAGGAAAGCCGTCATTGAATGCCTACAGAGGCCTCACGCTTATAATTTCTTAACTGTTATCCCTATTGAAGGTTTGGGTCAACATATGTCAGCGGTGGAGTATCGGTCCATCCTTAAATACCGTCTGATGATCCCCATGTTCCCAGATGATGAAACTTGCCCAGTCTGCCGTAAAGCATCCCTTGATAAATACAGGGAGCATGCGTTACATTGTAGAAAGTTATCGGGGTTTAACTATCGCCATGAATTTATTCGGGACGTGTTAATGGATATTCTCAGATGAGTAGGTATCTCGGCAAAGAAAGAGGCACCGGTTAATTTTCTTACAGACCCGACGGAAGGGAGATTTACCCTACGCCCCGCTGACGTGCTAGTTTTTGGTTGGGAGGGCGGGAAACATGCTTGTGTCGATCACACATGTGTGTCTCCCCTAGCCGGTTTCCAGGAAAATGGGTTTGTGGCAGGGCAAGTGGTACTGAAAGCAGAGTCAAAGAAGGTGGAAAAGCACACGAAAGCTTGTGAGGACAATCAGCATGACTTCGTCCCCCTAGCGTTTGACACGTTCGGCTCTTTGGCGCTGGAGGTTGTTCAGTTCTTGGCTAAAGTACATTGTGTGGTCCACAACAACCTTTTGACCCCTCAGGGGCAAGGCTTTGTTTTTAGTAGATTAGGGTTTTCTATTCAGAAGAGGGTAGCGGCATAGTTTGTTGCCTATTTACCTGCTATCCTTATGTAATTTGGCCCTTACTAATATAATCATTATTTAAAAAAAAAAAAGAAAATAATAGATAAAAAAGAGCATTTTCAGCAATGAAAAATTCAGAATGCGACCTCACATAATAGTTGATTTCGAGCAAAGATTGGTGCTTAAATATTAGGAAGCTGACAAGATTCTGGTTAGTTCGCCAGACTAGATATATCCTTCAAAAGTTTGAGTTAGTGAAATCCTAGAAGTAATATGTTTTGTCTGCAAGAATGGGTGGATACGGGAACTATTCATTGTCTTCATTGAAAGTTCGACTATTATTTGTCTAAATATTCTATTGTAACAATATTTTTGGATACATCCATGTTAGTGCACTTTGTGTATGTCCCTAGCTAGTGATAGGGCGATATTAGTCGTAGGCATGATTGTATAGCGTTTTAGATGTTTTTGAGTTGCATTATAGTGATCAGGGGTATTATAGTCATTTGATATAGTCCATACGCGTATCAAGGGGCCATACGTGTATCAATGGACACGTGTGGAACCCATGCGTGTCAATGTGTAAGGCGTATGGACTTAGGACTATAAATACCCCATGCCTTGTATCATTTTAAGAACTTTTGCCATTCAATACAAGTTGCAGCCCTTTGTGTGTGTGTTGTCATATTATTATTCTTTTCACAAACACTCACCTATAACAACTAATCGGGTTATTGATTACGCCTTTAATCTGAAACGCGCGCGATACATTGTTTCTTGTCCGGAACACGATCCTACAAGTGGTATCAGAGCTGAGGCTCATATCACGCGTGTTGTTATATGGGTTTTGCATCAGATCTGAATATATTAAGGCAATTGTTTTAGAAAATCGTTTTTTGACCCGTTTATAGCTTAAAACATGGTTTTCATTGATTTTGATGTGTGTTTGATGATTGGATCTAAGATTTGATTGTGGATTCATGTTTACAAAGTGTTTTTATACAAATCCAAATCAAATTTCAGCAAAAACGGATCAGATCTGAGGATTTTGAGAAATTTCTCAAGTTTATGAAAATTATGAGTGTTTGATCTAAAATCATGATCATGGAATGATTTTTGAGATCAGATCATTCAATCATCGTCCAAAGGTGTTTAAGAAACTAATTGAATCAATTTCAAGTGTTAAACAACGTTAGATTGATTCAGATCTGGTTTTTTTGATAAAAACCCATGAGTTTTGTGCATCATGTTCTTATGATTTTTTTTTTTTATTATAATTCGTGTTTTTGGATTGATTTGGGCTTTGCAAACTTGTTAGAAATCATTCTCTACATAAAACCTAATCATCAGATCATTAAAATACCCCAAAACACTAAAATTTTCAATTTGTTCATGAAAAGCATTCATACTTGTGACTCTACAGCAGCCACGCGTACGAGAGCACGTGTATCAGCTCATACGCGTGCCTGTTAATACGTATCAACTCATACACGTGCCTGTTAACACGTATCAGCTCATACACCTACCCTTGAACGCGTATCAGCTCATACGCCTTCCCTTTGGACGCGTATCACCACATACACCGTCCTTCATACTTGTCACTTATACTTGTGAAAATTTTCATACACCTAGGTGACGTTCTTTGACCAAGTTGACTGCCTTTGACCAAAGTTGACTTTTGGTTGACCAAGTTTGACTTGTGTTGACTGAGTTGACTTTCTTTAATCGAGTTTGACTTTCGTTGACCGGAGTTGACTTTTTAACTAAACCTCTAAAATGGCGTATTCAAATAAACCTTTGAACTATTTCACTGACATCATCGGTGCTGAAGACATAAAGCCGAGGGTCGTATCATGGGATGCATTCTTTCAAACTCCACATCAACATGAAAGATCCATGGGCACTCGTCACAACCGCGAGTCAGTCGTAAAGCGTCCAAAGGATTCATATGAGCGAGAGGGAAACATGAAGCACTAATAAGGATCCAGTGAATACAGTTGTAATCAAAGCACTGGCCAAACCTGCGGATAAAGGGTGTGAAGGGAAGACAAGAGTTCGAGATGATGAAAAATCCACAGAAACTACTCAGAGTTCAGATGAACAAAGCAGTGGAGCAGATGAAAGCTCAAGTGTGGAAAGTCAGAGCTCCGGTTCAAGCTCGACAACTTAGGAAGACGGGTCGGGTGAAGAGAGTGAATTATCTGCTGATGAAAGAAGTTCTGAGTCAACCAGCAGCCCAGTTGTAGAGTGTTCAACATCTGGAAGGGGTGATTTAGACGAAGAAAAGATAGAGAAGAGAGATGCTGACACTTCAATTAAGTAAACTAAAAATCAGTCCGAGCAGCATACTCAGGTAAGTTCTAACTTCTATAAGCTTGTATGTGCTAAATGTTTAGAATATGAAGCTAAGCTAGAGTCAATAAGAGAACACAACATGAGTCTGGTATGTGATTTGAGGTCATGCACTAATGCTAATGCAACATTGAAAAAGAATGAAAAAGAAATGGTTTTGTTGTTAAAGAAAGATGTAAGTGAGCTTAAACGAACAGTTTTAAACAAACAAGAAACCATTAACAACTCCATCACCGATTTGTAACAAACCAAGAGAGCATTAGTAGCAGCACTGTGTGACTATGAAGCCATCAAAAGGAAGTTGGAGAGTTATTCCAACTTAAGATATGTGCTAGATCATATCATTGATAGTCAAATCACAGAAAGATATCGGAAAGGGGTAGGTTACAATGTAGTTCCTCCTCCTTTGCATGACAGTTATTCCAAGTCACCAAAGGAGACATATCTCACAAACTTTGTTGTCACAACACTACTTGTTACTGACCCATCTGAGATCAAGGAAACTGAGATTGTTAAAGATGAGAATTATGTGTTGGTCGAAACTGATTATGAAGATTCTTATGAGGAATCTAAGAGATCGGGTTTAGGATTAAAACCAGTTATTCCACTTGAGAATCACATTTAATGTGATCCTGAACCCGAAGTCAAAAAGCAAAATGGTAAACCTCAACAGGTGAAACCACAAGCTGTTCCTCAAAAGACTCATCACAATTAGCAGAACCAACCAAATCAATCTAAGTAAATCAATCGGGTTCCAAAGAAAAAGTTTGGGAAGAACAAGTCTGTTCCCAAGAATAAAGTCAAGTTTTTCAAATCTAGGGGTACGAATCAGGTGCAACATTTTGAAAATCACTCAAATCTTGAGTATTTTAAACAAAAAGATTAAAGATATGATGCACCTAGATCTCATGACCATGAAGCATGCCCAAGTACCACTAGATTTGGAAGTTCTAGCCTGAGATTGTCTCAGTATAGCTTGGGGTATTCTCAGTATGAACCTCAATACTATGAAGAGTGGCGGTCATGCTTTGAATGCAACGAGGTAGGACACATTAGATCTCACTGTCCCTATCTGAGAAAGATGAAGGCTATGACTTATTAACCCCTGAGAAACACCAAGAAAATCATTTTGGCTCTATAAAACAAAATTTTTATGATAATTATTATCAAAATGTGAGACCAAACACCTTTAAAAGAAAACAAAGAATTGTTGTTGAAAATCCAAAGCCTAAAACTGAGAAGGTTGTAAAACCTAAGGTCTCAAGGCCCAAGGCAAACCCTAAGGCACGTTCAAAAGGAAATCTAAAAGCACAACCTAAGGCCAAACCCAAACCTACAAAACCAAAAGCTTTCAAAGATAGAATTAAGCAGGTTTGGAAACCTAAATCAGTAAATTCATCTAAGTGTTCATCATCAGGTGATCTTACTTCAACTCCTCACGGCAGGTGGATGGATCTACCACTGATTGATGACCTAGGCCAACCACGAGTGTGCAGGGTGATCCGGGAGGAACGATCATCAGTCATTGATTGTTGATAGTGGGGAATCTTAGCACACAATAGGTGATATTTTGTAAGACCCTACCCATGATAGGGATAATTAAACGATAATATACTTGGTTTGTACTTGGAAAGCTAAAGCATTTCATAGTTTACTTTAACGCATTAACATCCAAAAGCGACATTGATTAGTACAAACATCCTAAATTATAGTTACAGCTTAGCATATTACAAAATAACTAAGTATCTTCATAAGTTTATCAAAACATTGCGGAAACGGACGAGTTAAGCATGTTCGGTTCTTCAAATAAGCCTCGATCATCATCCGGTTCATGTAGCTGAGTACCTAAGGGTTTATCACAGTTAGACAACCCATAAATATGTTATTATGATTGAATTTAGATGCAAAATACCAAAAAAAAAATGAATTTTGGCTGATTTGGCGTATCCTACGCCAGTTTTGGCGTACCCTACGCTATTGGCGTAGGGAGAGGGCATCTGGTGGCGTAGGACAGAACAAATTAGCTCGGGCAATCTGACGTTGGCGTATCCTACGCCATTAGCGTAGGCAACTCCAAAAGTGGCGTAGGCTACACCAAATCTTGACAAGGTACAAAATGTTTCAGCACCAAGCTGCCCCTTTTGGGTCAGTCTAAAACTACTCCCGGGGCTTCCCGGAAAGCGTTTAATGGTTCCCATGTGATCAACTAACATGGTTAAAGGTAGTTTTATATTCCTTCTTTGACTTCTAACTTGCAAACCACCATTTATCTACTCACCTTTAGGCTACCCCGAGTAGTTTTGCACATATCTTAATCATAAGAAAATCATAGTTTCCAAGTTCTAGTTATGGTTTTTACCACTTGTCAAGTCCTAACTTGACTAGAGAACTGTTGGGTCTGCTGACCTGAAGAAGAACAGATGATTGAAAAGCAAAAGTATACTAACAGTTGATCCACATCAATAAACAGTCTTTACAACATACTCTTCCCAAAAGACTGTTGACCCTAACAACTGTTTCACCTAAACAACTACTATGACAACTGCTGCTACAAAGGACTGCTGGATAACAACTGATAGAGAACAACTGCTGACCAAAGGTCTGTTGAAGAACAACTGCTGATCAAGTATTGAAGACTAAAGGTCTGTTGGAGCCAACAGCACTTAGGCTCCAACAGATGATACAAGGCCATCAGAGTTTTCCCTCAACAGTAGTTTACCTTACAGTGTTTTGTAATATAACAGTAGTTTGTATAGGGCAGATGTTTTATGTTGTTATTCTGTTATAAGTCACTATCTTAGGTGACGTCAGCATAGGTCACCAGTGGTTTAGATTTGTCTATAAATAGAACAGTGCTTGTACTGTTCTATTGGTCACACACAACATTCTCTCAGACAAACAAACACTGTGTGATCAGGCTGAGGGGGAGTACTTGTATTTGATTGTAATCTTTCAATCTAATGAAAGCTTTCGATTAAGAAAACATTTATTCCTTTTGTTTTGATTATAGTTTATCATTCCGCTGCACTTTCCATATATATTCACTTCATTCAATTCTCATCTTACTCTAAACAAATCAAAACAATCAAACTCAGATCCTAACAATTGGTATCAGAGCTTGGTCAATTAAATTCGATCTAATCAATCAATTTAATATAAACAGACCAGCTCACAATTATTGATATCGTTTGTTTGTCGGATTGAAAACAGAGTAATAGTTTATTTTCGATTCAACCGATTATAAACAGACTTTGGTTTTTTGAAAAATCAGAGAATGGCTTCAATCAATCACGATCCACACAACAGTGGCACGAACAACAAGCCACCGATGCTTGTCAGATCTGAATACAATATCTGGCAACGTCGGATGAGCCATGTTCTAGCTCAACAAAACACTGGGTGTTGGAAGTCGGTTATCTTCGGACCACATGTTCCGATGGTGCCGAGTACCGAAGATCCCAAGGTTCAGGAGCCTAAGAAACTTGAAAACTACTCCGACCAGGATTTTCAGAAAATTGAGTTAGATGCTAAGGCCTTCAGTATTGTGGCCATGGCTCTACCGAATGATATATATGCTGGGCTGTTACACTGTAACAGTGCAAAGGAGTTGTGGGATGCACTGAAAGAACAATTTGGTGGGACTGAAGAGGTTATTGAAAACAATCGTGAAATACTTAATCAACAATATGAAACATTCAGTCATGTTAAGGGAGAGTCATTAACTCAACAATTTGAGAGGTTTAACTGTCTCATTAGTGAACTAAAACTGGTTGGTCTAACTTACCCTCATTCAACTTTGAACCATAGGTTTTTGAGATCATTACCAGATAAATGGGACACTATTGCTATAGTTATGAGAAACTCAATTGGATTTAAGGACCTATCACTGACCCAGCTTCATGGTAAGCTCTTGACTTATGAGAGAGAGCTTAACCAGAAAAAGAAGCTCCAGGACTCTGGAAAAGTGTCTGATGATTATGTATTTGGTAATACAACACTTTTGGGTCATGATGAGGTGCTTGGAAATACTAAGGATCAGAGTTATGATCACTTCATTGACATAGGTTCAGGTTTTAACTCAGGTTTTAACTCTGATTCTTATTCACCAAACTATGCTTTTACAACAAGTGGTTGTGATATCCTGGCATCTGATAACATATCCTTTGAGTATGATGACCTAAAATACTTTGACCCTGATGATTTGGAAGAAATGGACATTATGCACCAATTGGCCCTTCTCAGTGTAAGAACTAACAATTTTTATAAAAAAACTGGGAGAAGGTTTCCAGGGTTAACTGGCATATCAAAGGTTGGGTTGGATAAATCAAAGATAAAGTGTTATAAATGTCATAGACTTGGTCATTTTGCTAGGGAATGTAGGAGTCAAGATAGTACACCTATAATTACCTATCCAAATCAAAGACCTCAGACCAACACTTATCAAAATTCCTATAATACCCCTAGACCAAATGTGCAAAACACTGCTCATTTTGCACAGTCCTCAAACACTGTTCCTGTCCAGTTTGTCCAAATCACTGTTCGTCAGATCCACTATGTGCAAACACCTGTTGCTCAGGCACCTGTGCCAATGACTGCTGCTTCATCCTCTGCTCCTGCAGAGACCAGTCAACAGAGTTTCTTCACACAAGGCTTTGTTGACTGGAGCAGTCTACCAGATGAGTTAACAGATGAAAATTTTGCACTAGTTGCCAAAGCTGAAAATGAACCAGAAAATTTTTGGTTCATGGCTATGGTAGAAGAAGTTGAATCTGAGGAGGTGTTGACTGAATCTAAAGTTGTGACTGATGATGTTGTTGATGAGGTAGTTGCAGGTGAAAAACCTGAAGAAGAGGTTGTGAATCTCTCAGATCCCTAGGGTGCATCTGATGATTGTGAGTGCAAGTGTGATTGTGCATTGATGGCTGCTGCTAAGGGAGCTTCTGCTTGTTTAGATAGTCTTTGGTATGTAGATAGTGGAGGCTCCAGGCACATGACAGGATGTAGAGCCCTTCTTCTGGACTTCTTAGCTCATGGAGGGGGTGATATATCCTTTGGTAATGATTCAAAAGGTAAGGTGTTGGGTTCAGGGACTGTTCAGGCTGGGAAACTCAAGTTTGAAAATGTCAATCTTATTGATAATCTTAAATTTAATCTCCTTAGTGTTTCACAAATGAGTGACAAAGGTTATGGCTGATTCTTCACTAAGAAAACTTGTAAAATTATTGGGCCAGAAGTGGTGAAAAAGATTGATACCATCATTGCTGAGAGCAAAGCACAACTTGTTGCTCATAGGAGTGGCAATGTGTATGTAGTTGATATGTTGAAGGACAATCCTATGGCAAATGTCTGTTTGTTTTCTGCTGCCTCCACAAAGGAAACAGAATTGTGGCATAGGAGACTGGGTCATACCAACCTTCAAACTATCAACTCACTCTCCAAACAAAGTCTTGTCAGAGGCTTACCATCAAAAGAATTCAAATGTGATGAGCATTGTGTTTCCTGTTTAAAAGGAAAACAACATAAAAGCTCTTACAAATCCATTGATGAGTCCAAAACAAGTCAATGTCTACAATTGTTGCACATGGACTGGTTTGGCCCAGTTAAAATCATGAGTCTAAGAAGAAAAAGATTTTGTCTTGTCATAGTTGATGATTTTTCTAGGTTTACATGGACTTACTTTTTACACTCTAAGGATGAGACTGCAGGTATTTTGAAGGACTTTGTCACCAAAGTTGATAAACAATATGACTTGCCAGTAAAAGTCTTTAGAAGTGAAAATGGAACATAGTTTAAAAATAAGGAGTTGGATGACTTCTGTGTGTCAAAAGGGATTGTGAGGTAGTACAGCATCCCAAGAACACCAAAGCAAAATGGGGTGGTTGAGAGGAAAAATAGAACTCTTATAGAAGCTGCAAGAACCATGCTAGCAGATTCTGGTTTGCCATTGTCCTTCTGGGCAGAAGCTGTAAACACTGCTTGCTATGTTCAAAACAGAGTTTTGATCAACCCAAGACATCAAAAAACTGCTTATGAAATTTTGTTCAAAATCAAACCATTAATCTCATTTTTCAAAATCTTTGGCTGCCTATGTTTCATTTTAAATCTCAAAGATTCCATTTCAAAATTTGCAGCCAAAGTAGATTGTGGTTATTTTCTGGGATATTCTTCTATTGCCAAGGCCTATGAAGTGTTTAACACAAGGACCAAGACAATAGAAGAAACTCTGAATGTAAAGTTCAATGAACTTTCATCCCTAAAAATCCCAGCAAATCCTGCTGAGTTGTTTGATTTAGATAAATTCAAATTTGAAGATATCACTGTTAAAACTAACAATGCAGGTACTCCACAATCTCCACAACAAGATTACAGAACATATGTTGTGATCCCCAGTCACTATAAAATCTATTCTGCATCAGAGGAAGCAGCTGTTCAAAACAACTGTCAAAACTCTATCACAGCTGAGTCAACCACTGTTGGCCAGTCTTACCCTCAAACCACTGCTTCACCTCTCACAACCACTGCCCAATCATCTATTGACAAAAGTCAAACATCTGTTGACAAAAGTCAGTCCAGTTTTATACCACTTGGACCCATTCCCCCACTTCCATTTCAAACATCTGATGGCACTACAGAAGTGCAAACAGATGTTACAATAACAGAGTCACCAAACCTCTGTCCTTCACCTCAAAATGCCATCATACCATATCAGGGAGATCTAATCTACCTAAGAGCTCATCCACCAGACCAAATCATTGGCAACATCAGAGAGGGTGTGCTAACAAGAAGCCAATCCTCCAATATCTGTCTTTTTGCAGGGTTTCTATCTCTCTCACAACCTGTCAAGTACCAAGAGGCACTAAAAGACAACAGTTGGGTAGAAGCTATGCAAGAAGAGCTCCCTCGGTTTAAAAGACAACAAGTATGGGAACTTGTACCGCTGCCTAAGGACGTTTGTCCAATAGGTACAAAGTGGGTCTTTAAAAACAAAACTGATGAAAGGGGTATTGTTGTCAAGAATAAAGCCAGGCTTGTGGTTCAAGGCTTCAGACAAGAAGAAGGAATAGACTATGATGAAACCTTTGCTCCTGTAGCAAGGTTAGAAGCTATTAGACTCTTTCTAGCCTTTGCTGTCAACCACAACATCAAGGTGTATCAGATGGATATCAAATGTGCCTTCCTATATGGCAAAATTCAGGAGGAGGTCTATGTATGTCAACCACTTGGTTTTGAAGACACATTCCATCCTGATCATGTCTACAAGCTTAATAAAGCTCTGTATGGACTCAAGCAAGCACCAAGGGCCTGGTATGAAACTCTTTCCACTTTTCTCTTATCCATTGGTTTCACAAGAGGTAAAATTGATAAAACCTTATTTTTGAAATGGAGAGGGAAAGATTTAATGATTGTTCAAATATATGTGGATGACATCATTTTTGGATCCACATGTAACAAAATGTGTGAAGAGTTTAGGGAACTCATGACAGCAGAGTTTGAAATGTGTGCTATGGGTGAACTTCAGTGTTTCCTTGGTCTCCAAGTGAAACAGCTGCAAAATGGCACATTCATTCATCAAAATAAATATGTGAAAAATTTGTTAACTAGATTTGAGATGAATGACTGTAAGCCATGTAGTACACCCATGAGTACAGTCAAGCTACTCACTATTGATGGCAAGGATGAACTGGTTGACCAAACACATTACAGATGCATGATTGGATCTTTATTGTACTTAACTGCATCTAGGCCAGACATTATGTTTGCCACTTGTGTCTGTGCAAGATCCCAGGCTTCACCCAAAAAGTCAAACCTTATTGCTGTGAAAAGGATATTCAAATACCTAAAAGGTGCTCCCACACTTGGTATCTGGTATCCTGCTAATGGAAACATTGAGCTTTCAGGTTATTCAGATAGTGATTTTGCTGGCTTTCACACCACAAGGAAGTCTACATCAGGAGGGTGCCAGTTTCTAGGGAATGCCTTAGTCTCTTGGCAAAGCAAAAAGCAGGCAGATGTTTCCACCTCAACAGCTGAGGCTGAATACATTGCTGCTGCAAGCTGTACAACCCAACTCATGTGGCTCCAAAATCAATTGCTGGATTTTGGGATAACTACACTAAAGACTCCACTCATGTTGGATAGTCAAGCTGCTGAAAATATCATCAAAAATCCAGTCTCTCACTCAACCACCAAACACATTGACATCAGACATCATTTTGTCAGGGATAGCTATGAAAAAGGTTTGATTTCTCTGCACCATGTTCCAACAGAGGATCAGTTGGCAGATGTGTTGACAAAAGCTTTAGACACATCTACCTTTACAAATCTGATCTCTAGAATTGGTATGCTAAACATGGATTAAACAATACAAATGTTTTTAATAAAAGCATTAAAATGTTTCAGAAAATCAAAATCCATCCTTTAAAATAGCCCTTTTTGGTTGAAAAATCTGTTAAAGATAAAACAACCACTGTTTCATCCACTCTATCCACTGTTAAGTTGAAAAATCTGTTTCAAACCTCTGATCAGATAAAACAACTGTTTCATTATCTATATAAATATATATATATATATATATATATAGTGTAAGTATATAGAGAAAACCCTTCAAAATGGAAAAACCCCAAGAAACCCATTGAATGGACCATATTCATCCACATCAACCACTCTAATATAATATGTTTTGTATGGTTCAAGGGTATTTTAGACATTTACAATTTATTTTCTCCTCTCTCCTCTCTCATGATATATATATGTTCCCTCTCTCTTTCACTTTATTTTTCAAAATCATACTCTATCATCCTTCTCTTTCTATCTCTAAAGAACCAGATCTAGATCTGGAAAACACCACAACCTCCACCTAGAATCACCACCAAAACCATCCCCCTCAACATCACCACTGCTACCGACCATCCGATTGATGCTGCTGGTCGGAGCTCCGAACCTCACATCCCCCCTCTTTCTATCTCTAAAGACCACCGAACCTCACAACACTCTGCATCTGCTCCAACCACTCGAAAATAAGGACCTGGATCCACCTTCCATCTGGTTCAAGAAAACAGAGCAACGGGACGATGAACATACTCATTCAAGAAAAGATGAGGGAGTCGAGAAGGAAGGGAGCCTCTTTCAACTGGAACAAATCCTATGTATAGGTAATTATTATTATTATTATTATTATTATTATTATTATTATTATTATTATTATTATTATTATTGCTTTTTTTAAGCTGAAACTTTTTTTCTTTGGAAGTGAAGATGAAACTTTTTTTGGAAGTGCTTTATTTTTTTAAGTTGTTTTGGTTTTTTTTTTTGAATAATAATATGGTTAGAATAATAATAATAAGAATATGTTGTTACGTTCTGATTTGTGTGTTTTGTGTTACGTTTTGATTTTGTTAGGTTTTTGGGTTTTGTTAGAATAATAATAATAATAACAGTTTTGGGGATGGTTTTTGTGTGCATACCAAGTGTTCGATCAAATGCTTGAATGAAAAAAACCTTATGTTAACCTTTTTGATTTTTTTTATATTATTATTTTGTTTTATTTGAGATTGTTATTGAATTGGGGACATGAGGTTGATAGATCACATGTGATTGATGAATAAATGTGTAGTTTTTTTATGTTAGTATATGCTAACAGATGTTAGTGATGTCCCATTATGTGTTTGAGGATCCCAACTAACATGTGTATCTGTTCTAGTGTTGGTTTTCATGAATAGGCTAGGAAGAAGGTGGCGTTGGTGATGTGGCTGTGGTAAGTGATGTTTTTTTATAAAGATTATAAATTTTTAATCTTTTTAGGGTTCATATGACATACGTTATCTTAGAAAAAACACATGTTTAGTATACGACCTAACACATGTTATTATTGGATTTCAAACCCTATTAATCGAATAGGCTATGAAGAAGGTGTCGTTGGTGATTTGGTGTTGTTTATACACACGTTAGTGATGCTAACACATGCTAGTATATGCCCAACTAACAGGTGTTAGGGTCTATATGACATACGTTTTTTCAGTAAAACATATGTTTTAGAATATGCTAACGCATGCTATTGATATCTTTTATTATATTATATATTTCATGAATATGAGGATATTTTTTTCGTATATGGATTTGGATTAGTTCTGATTTGATTTTTTTTTAAATTTATTATTGTTGGATTTCAAACCATATTAATCGTATTTGAGTAGTTGTATTAACATAGTTGTAAAATTGAGTATGATACACTTGGCAATGCAGATTTGGTGTTGTTTATACACATGTTAGTGATGCTAACACATGCTAGTATATGCCTAACTAACAGGTGATAGGGTTCATATGACATACGTTAGTATATGCCCAACTAACATGTGTTAGGGTTCATATGACATACATTATTTTAGCAAAACATATGTTTTAGAATACACACACACATGTCAGTGATGTCTCATTATGTGTTTTGGAGAACCCAACTAACACGTGTTATCTTTTTTTTGTAGGTGAAGAGATGTTTTGTGTTAAAGATGAAGATGTATCAAGAACGAAGCATAGCTAAATCTTTTTTTTTATGTTATGATAGTTTTTTTTTTGAAAATTCACAAATAATTATGTTTGTATGAACCATTTTTTGATATGTTTTAGTGTTGATTGTAATAATCGTTTTTATCATTTCTTAATAAATACAGATTTTATGTGTTCTTTTATTATGTTCTTTTAGTATATGCCTGTTAACACATGCTAGTGATATCTCACACGAGGTCGGAATTTTGTATCATAATACTAACATACGTTAATTCTCGTGCTGGGAAAAGTTTCATAAAGTAGGATAGAGGTGACTTGACAAGTGTCAAATCAACCTTTTTAAACCTAGGATTCAGAAAATTAAATTATAAAAACTTAATTTAAAATTACCTTGTTGCCCTTAATCCTATTATTTAATATGGTGGCCCACTTGCTTTTTGATTATTTTATACAAATAATCATAGACCATTGATCAAACTTGATCAATGGTCACTAGAGGGTTTTCAAGGTTTTTTCATTATATAGGGTTTTCATATTATCCACTCCCTATATATATATATATATATATATATATATATATATATATATTTAAAAAAAACAACAGCTGATTGCATCAGATGTTTGCCAAAACAGCTGTACACCACTAGATGTTTAACCATCAGATGTTTGCCACGTCTACTCCTACAAGCAGAGTTTTGGCCACATCAGCGGTTTCACCAGAGCCTATAAAAACCCTGTTTTATCACAACAGTCGTTACACTGTCTCATTGTATTTAAAATACTGAAACTGCCTTCTTCATTCTCAAACCCTTACTCTAATTCCACTCACTCTCACATTCGGAATCCATTACAATGGATCTTCAAGCTAAAGCCACCCACAATTACCTCCCATATCTGGTAAAAACAGATGAAAACACTCAATTCCATTCCACCATCGACATCATTTTAAAATCCAAATACCTGACAATCCTAACCGCTGACGCCCCTATCTATCTTGATACCCTCCAAGAATTCTGGTTGAATGCTGAGTTTCTACTTCAAGACAAAAAGCCTACTTCCATTATCTCAAAAATTGGAGAGACAAGTATCGTCATTACCCCACAACTCATATCCACAACCTTCTCACATAATAACCTGTCAGGTAAAGACTCTTTCCCTAAGGCAGAGCTTCACACAGAGTTTCAGGAAAGAGGTTATGATGCACAGATGACTGGGTCAACACTTTCCAAAAAGTTTTTCCCACCAGTCATGAAATTTTTCTTCCATACCCTCCTTTTCTGTGTCTCTGCTAAGTCCACTTCCTTTAATGAAATCCCATTGAGGATTCAGTACTTGGGCTATGCTATGCTGTCAGATTCTGACTTCAATTTATCCCAGGGACTGTTTATCGACTTAGTGTCAAACGTGAAAGCCATAAAGTCTGGGTCTAATAATGTTTTTTTAATTTACCCAAGAATTTTAAGTGTAATCCTTCAAAAGGTTTTACCTGAAAAAGATTTTAAAAAGGGTGAGTCTATGCAAATGAAGAGTCTAACTGATGAAACTTTCACCAGAATGCTGGGTTCAAACACCCAAGAAAAAGTATCAAAATTGTCAAAAGTTTCCAAAACACAAACAAAGAGGACTAAGACAACAACTGTTGTCCAAACCTCTGTTGTTGAGCCCACTACTCCTGGTGATCATGGCACTACATCCAGTGCTGTGAAACCCACACCAGCCACTTCCAAAAGAAAACGTCCATCCACAAAAACCACCACTCAACCAAAAAAGGGGACTTCTGGAAGATATGATACCAGAAGATAACCCTGTTGCAACACAAAAGCAACTAGAAACCACTGTTGTTACTTCCTCACAACAGTTGGTAATATCTCAACCTGTCCAAACTCCTCATGCATCCTCACAAAAGGATCATGTTGTAAGCCAAGGGGAAACACATCATGATACATTTGAGTGCTTGGCCATATGTTCACAAGCCCCTCTCCCGGGCTAATTCTCTTTTTACTCCTCCACCTTCACCATCACATGTTCCACAAACCATGCAACCTCTGTTTGAGGCTATTGAAAAAACTCAGGAAAATCCCAGTTCCTCTCTTTCACCTATCAATGAGAGTATACCTCCACAAGTGACTGGGACTGAGGAAATTCAATCAGCCATCCCACAAGCAGAAGAGGAGGTTACACCCCTAGAGTTCACTGAAACTCTAGGTGAGTTTTCAAGTGGAGCAGCCACTACTGATGTAGAGACCATTGTCTCACAACAGGACAGTGGTTACATAACTAAGACTCCCTTGAAGGAAACAACTGATGAGGCCACTATAGTGTCCCCAAAATCAGTTGGAAGTCCCCAGAACCAAGAAAAAGGGGCATCTGGTTCTCATCCTTTGGATTCACCTCCTAGGACTGAACCAGTTACAACTACCACTGGTAGGAATTCAGATGATTCTATTAACTTAGGTGATGAGTTAAAATACCAAGAATTGACGGCCAGAGTCCAATCCATTGAAACCTCTATTGCTAATATCAAATCTGATGTCAAGTCAATATTGGAATCCTTGGCTACTCTCACCAAGAGTCAACCATCCACAGCTGATATTGCTAGTGAGCTATGGAAATCTGTTTCTCCCATCATCATAGCTCATAGAAAACTAGTAGATCAGACTCATGAAACTTACATGGCAGAAATCAGAAACATGGTAGATGCTAGGTACAAAGATACTCATGCAGACATTCAGGCCAATAAAGACCATCTACTGAAGACCACTGGCTCTGCCCCTACCACCATTCTCAGAGATGAAGATGATGATGAATTCACAGTTGATGATGCCAAAAAGGGGGAGAGTGGCAGAGATAGATTACCAAAGCTAGATCCCTTTGGTTGTCCACCTTCACAAAAAGGTCAATCAAAGTCTGCCAACAAACCAGGGTCTACTCAAACAGCACCACAACAACAAACCAGCAAAGCTAAAGAAGTGGACAACTCTGCTAATGAAGAAGCTGAAAAAGCTACTGAAGATAAGCAAAAGAGGGCTGACACTTTGGAAGTCAAGGCAGAGTTTTTGATACAAAAGAAAAGGGAACAACAGTAGGAAGTTGAAGATGTGGGTTCCTCTAAAAGGAAGAAAATGCCTGCCAAACATATCAGATAACCACCATCCAAACTGGCTGTTAAAACCACTGCTGCCACCCAAACCACTGATACCACCACAACATCTGAACCTATCATCACTACCACCAAACCAACATTTGAACCTACAACCACATCACCACCTAAATCCCAAACATCTGCTGATCCTACTAAAGTGCCAACAGATGTTAACACCACCACTGCCTCTACACCACCATCACCAAAAATCTTCTACAAAAGGAAGAGGAAATCTACCTTTGTTGTACAGGATGAAAACATTCACACATCACCACTTACCACTTCAACCACACAATCTACACCTATATCAGCCATTCCACTTTCATCATTCTCACCACACACATCACAATTCACTTCCCATAGACCACCACCAACCATTACACCATTGGCTGTTCAGTATCCCCTTGAACTTGATCTACTCAAGGGGGAAATACAATCCTTCTATAATACTGAACAACCATCTGAAAGATCTTTCCCTTCTCTTCCACATTTTCCTGTTCCCCTAAACTTAGACACATATAAAAAATACAAGGCTGAACAGGCAGATGCCATCATAAAAGAGAAATGCAAAGGGAAAGATGACAGGACTGCTCAGGGCATCCATTCAGCAGAGCTTAGCAAATTGAGAAGGATTGAAGATTTTGCTAAGACCCTGAGAAACTCCATGTCTACCATGCCTCTCAGCAGTGACATGGAAAGGGAGGTTAGGGAATCACTTCTTGAACAGATCTTGGCATCCATGCCTTATAAAGCAAACAAGAAACAGTTTGCAGGCTGGACCACTCATGCTCTCGGAGAAGAACTCTTAAGAATTGAAGAGATGGCTAATAATCCCCCAGCTAAGGTCTCTGCCCCTGATTTTAGTAAAGGCAGAGATCCAGCCAGAGCCTTGAAATTTAAAAGAATGAGACAAGAAATTGTGGCTGATGACTATGGGGAGACGAGGTCTGTTGCAAGGTGATCTGAGCTAAGGTTGGTTGAAACATACAAGAGACTGGAAGAAAACAGGAAGAAAGATCCTAACCTACCCAGAAAACCTGTCTACTCTGATGAACCACTGATGAAGAGACCTCAACAGGCTTTTACATTAGACAGCTTACTTGATACTTCTGATCTATCAGCTGCTGCTAGAAGACAATTCAAGAAAAAGAAAGAAATGTCTGAAGAAGATCAGAAGAAGTTTGCTGATACTTATATAAAGGAGGGCCTCTTCAATCAAGTACACTTTTTCTCAGATCCTACTACTGAAAAGCTCAGAGAACTCATTGGGAGACCTCCATCACCAAACTCATTTAGAATAAAAGCGCACCTCAGCAAATCCTCTAACTCAAAAATTCTAAAATGGAAGGTCAACAAAGACACCCATGAATTGACTTTGCTCAGGTCAGATGGATAAGCTCAAAAGATAAGCACGGATGATGCATATAGCCTGTGTGCAGATGACCTCCAAACACTGCTGAACCTTGAGCTTGAAAGAGCTGCAGAAGACCTCTACTCTTTGAACTTTGAGCTATAATTCAAAGGTCAAATCAGAGAAAGTCTGATGAGAAATAAAGATCAAGAATAAAGTTTAGTTTTGGCATCATCTGTTCTAGTGGGAGATTGTTGGGTCTGCTGACCTGAAGAAGAACAGATGCTTGAAAAGCCAAAATATACTAACAGTTGATCCACATAAATAAACAGTATTTACAACATACTCTTCCCAAAAGACTGTTGACCCTAACAACTGTTTCACCCTAACAACTGTTTCAGCCAAACAACTGCTATGACAACTGCTGCTACAAAGGACTGCTGGATTACAACTGATAAAGAACAACTGCTGACCAAAGGTCTGTTGAAGAACAACTGCTGATCAAGTATTGAAGACTAAAGGTCTGTTGGAGCCAACAGCACTTAGGCTCCAATAGATGATACAAGACCATCAGAGTTTTCCCTCAACAGTAGTTTACCTTACAGTGTTTTGTAATATAACAGTAGTTTGTATAGGGCAGATATTTTATGTTGTTATTCTGTTAGAGGTCACTATCTTAGGTGATGTCAGCATAGGTCACCAGTGGTTTAGATTTGTCTATAAATAGAACAGTGCTTGTACTGTTCTATTGGTCACACACAACATTCTCTCAGACAAACAATCACTGTGTGATCAGGCTGAGGGGGAGTACTTGTATTTGATTGTAATCTTTCAATCTAATGGAAGCTTTCGATTAAGAAAACATTTATTCCTTTTGTTTTGTTTATAGTTTATCATTCCGCCGCACTTTCCATATATATTCACTTCATTCAATTCTCATCTTACTCTAAACAAATCAAAACAATCAAACTTAGATCCTAACAAGAACTTCATGCCCAAGTCATTTATGCCGTGTTTTGCGGTGCCTCGTGTCCATGGCCACATGTGCCATTTCTCTTGGTCTCGTTCGCTCGGCCTCTATGACTTGCGACATGGGTTTTCATTCAATCTTTTCTATCCCTTAGAAACCACCAAAGACATCTTTTACTATTGACATGACTAAAGTTATCATCCGTGATTAAGAATACATGTATTTATTAATAACAATTCGTAGATATGACTTACTTTAGCCCGCACCCCTTTTCTTGCTTCTAGACTAGCTTGAGATTTTTAATATAGAGTCCACAAATATACTCAAGCAACTAACGAAAGCGATGTTGGCATAATGTTGACCCTTAGGTGCTTGTCTAACTAGTGTTATACCCAATTGACCCGTTAGCCTAATTGGGACATTAACAACCTTCATTTAAGGCCATTTTCTATGAATTATGATTCCCGTTTAGGCTTCTTTTGTGACACTCCAATGGATAGTTTCAGGTATACATACAAAGGTATAACTAAGCATGTAAATATACTACAAACATATTGAGATTTAAACCATCGAGTGACTTACCTTATGCGTGCTTCCTCTTTACCTCGACCCGAGACTCCTTGGCTATCTAAAGTCTCTTGTATCCGCACCTATGAGGTGAATTCTCACATAGGTTGTTAGAACCTCATCTTTACTTGTCTACACACATTTTTGGTCGTGTTTCACCAATATACAAGTTTTCACAAATTATCTATGCCCAAGTGAAATCGAGTTTCATTGAGGCATTTTATCAAATACTTGGTTGGCGTGATTTTCCTAGCTTTAGTTTTAAGACTTAGGGACCTCATGGATCCATCCTTAACCAAGATTAACATGTCTAGCATTCCTATAAACATCTTAGTCATAGCTTGTCATTTACTAAGGCTAGTATGTCATGGTTTAAAGGTGGTTCCTACCAATCCACCAAGAAACCCATTTAACTTTATAACATGAATTACAAAGATATAATCTTCACACAAAGATTTTGCTTAAAACACACAAATTAACACGTATTATGGTTTCCTCATACTAGAGTAACCATTACAAGCCCTTAATTCACGTTTTTATAACCATCCATGAGTTTCATCACACCCAAGCATAAACATACCATTAAATTTAGTCAAATAAAAGGTTACCTTGGTGTGTATTAGGCTTGGAAGATTCATTTTAGGGCTAATGCACACAAAAGCCCCTTGATTTCATCCTTGATTGAACTTGTTCTTGAGTTTGAGCTTAAGTGTGTGTTTTGGGAGGTGTATGGATCCATTTCCAGAAGTTTGTGTGTGTGTGTGTGTGTTTTCTTTCTTCTTCTTTTTTTATAAGTATTCAACCAAACTCAATTTGGTTATTTGGCACTTTTAACCCCTCCCATATTTCGTTAAGTATGTACTAGTTCAAGACACTAATCGAGTTAGTCTCGTATAATTGTTTAAGCCTTGTTTAGTTAACAAGGTTGACTAAGTTAGTTTCCCTAGACTAGGAAATTCGCATAAGTCGTCTTTCATGCGGTTCAGTTTAAAAGTCACATGTGCTTAGATTATCATAAAATACGGTTTAGAGATTTTGGGGTGTTACAACTCCACCCCCTTAATGAGGGTTTCGTCCTCGAAACCGGATATATACATATATATATATATATATATATATATATATATATATATAGGATCCGGATATTTTGAAAACTCATTTGAGTTGCGAAAACCTGAGAACTCCTCTAGACCAATGAAAAAAAGACACATAAGCAGCACACCATTATAATAATAAAGGACAAGAAAGTAATTTACCCCTCCCCTACCCCACCCCACCCCACCTTATTAAAAAAGCAGATTCCTTTTATTTAACACTCACCTCTCTCTCTCTCTCTCTCTCTCTCTCTATCACACACACACCCCCCTCTCTCTCTCTCTCTCCCTCTCTCGTCCATTCTCTCTCTAAAAATAGGAAGAACACCAACAAGACCCAAGAAACAGATCTGAATGGTGGTGTTTTCACGGAGGTGATGGTGGTTTTCGTTGGTGGATTTCGAATGGTGGGTGTTCGATGGTGCCAGATCTGGTCGATGGTGGTGCAAAACACCCACAATGATGGGTTGGGTTCGAAGATGGGTGGTCCAGACCATGGTTCGGTGTAGGCTATGCTGATGGTTGATGGGGTTTTTGCAGAGGGTTGAGGGTGGAGGGGTGGGGGACGGGGGGGGGGGGGAGGTGGATCTGTGGTGTTTTTTTTGGGGCGGGGGGGGGGGGGGGGTGAGGGGGTGGAGACGGTGGTGGTGGTTTAGGGGTGGTGGTGGCTCAGGGGTGGTGGCTCAGACGGTGGTGGTGGCTGACGACAGTAAGTTTTTTTTAATTATTATTTATTACTATTATTTATTATTTATTATTATTTATTTTTTATTTTCCTGTTATTATTATTATTATTTTTATTTTTGTGTTATTATTATTTTTATTTTCTGTTATTATTTATATTATTATTATTATTATTGTTATTATTATTATTATTATTATTATTATTATTATTATTATTATTATTATTATTATTATTATTATTATTATTATTATTGGGTTCACCAACTTCAACATGGTTTTAGATTCAGAAAAAAAGGTGTGCATCCTTTTTGGTTTGTTCAACTCACTTGTGTTACACCAACGTAAATTGGTTTTTTTGGTTGGTCAATCACTAATGGGTTACACCAACGTAAACATGGTTTTTTTTGGTGCTTTTTGCTTAGCATTCTAATAAACATTTTGGGGTTACACCAACGTAAAACACGTTTTTGATTTCGTGATTTTATTAATTGTGTTAGCATAGATTTATGGTATTTTGTAAGTATTTTGTTTCCTTTTCTACACTGGTGTAAATTGATACATTGTGGAAATAATTTCCCCTAAATAACTTCATTTTTTAATTCATTTAATTTGTTATGTTGTGCAGACCAGGATCTAAATTGTTGAACAGTTTTACACCGG
Organism: Ambrosia trifida; assembly: GCA_028751855.1. Lineage (NCBI taxonomy): Eukaryota > Viridiplantae > Streptophyta > Magnoliopsida > Asterales > Asteraceae > Ambrosia > Ambrosia trifida. The sequence continues at coordinate 15,208,440 of CM054133.1, read as the reverse complement.
TGTAATTGCTTGAGTTAGTGGACAAGATTTTTGTAGAATTAGCTTAGATGTAGGTTTCTTTATATTTTTGGTGGATTTGTAATTTGGTTATGTTTTACGTTTTCTTACACTGGTGTAATTGGTTGAGTTAGTGGCAGGTTTTATTACAAGATTTTGTAATTTGGTTATGTTTTTCATTTTATTACACTGGTGTAATTTGGTTTGAGTTAGTGGCAAGTATTATTTTCAATTTTTTGGAAAGAGAGTGAAAATTTTGAAAAAAAAGTGATGATGGAGACTGAGAGAAACAAATGTTATTCCATACCCAAATTACGCTTTAGGCATATTATTTTAATTACAAATTATAATTAGATTCTATAATTCACAAAATGACAAAACAATTCCTAGATTAAATCTCAACCATTGAATGCTCAAGATCAAAGGTCCAAAAGGGTTCCCATGGTTCTCACAACTCATAGGGGTTTTCAAAGTATCTTAACCCTATGTGTGTTTAGAACCCTTAAGTCCCCGAAGGCTTAGGGTGTACATTTAATTATTTACTCTGCTTAGAATCATTTCTATGCACTGAGGCACATATTGGGTTTGGTTATCAAACGGCTTCCCAAAGACCTTTAACCACACTTAACGTGCTTTTAATTTCCGTTTGATTTTGGCTAAAAGGCCTCTTATAATGTCATGCTTTTAACAGAAAGTATCGAGTCCTTTCCGCACCTCACGCCTTCCTTGTCCTAGACAACGCGTGTCCTTTTTAATGGTGTTTTTGTGACACCCGGCAAACTCAGGTTAGTAACATTGACTAAACTAGTAAGCCTACCTTAGCGATTCATGCATATTACGTACTTAACTGGGTCAGTCGAGTCGTTACGATGATTCTGGGGAATCATCAGGAGTCGTTACGATGATCCGCGGGATCATTGGGAGTCGGTCCATAACCATGTGTACAAGGATTGGTGATTCGTGGAATCACCGGGTTTAATGCACACACGCAAGTCTCGAGTCCCGGGAATTGGTGAACGGACGTGAACGTGTTAGTTATCATGCATTATATGTTTGTAATTATTATGTGATTTATCGGTATGTGAATACGTGTTTATATACGTTAAAATAGTGTTTAACGCGCCAAAAACCCAACCCGGAGTGCTATAGGCGATTAGGAACCAGGGGGTTGCCTAATCGCCAGTATTATAGGCGAGTGGGAGGGATTAGGGGCGATTGGAGATCCTAATCGCCAGTCCTAATCGCCTGATCAGCTCCCTTACTCGCCTGACCTGCTATGCATGAGTCAAAACACCTATAAATACAACCCTTGACTCCCCAAACACCCTTAGTGCAACCCTAACAGATCCTAAGCCTCCCACACACCTCAAAACACTTCTGGAACTTGTTTTGCTTCAAAACTCACCATTTCCAAGCTAACACACCCTTCTTTGATAGGATCTAAGGTGTGTTCTTCATCCCAAACCTTTGTAATGTTATTGTTTTGGTTCCTCAAAAGTCCAGACCTTGTTTTGCTAAGTATGTGTCTTTAAAAACCTTTGAAATGAGTTCTAAAACAAGTCTACACAATAATACTTGCTATATGTGAAGTATTTAAGCATATGATGATTTTTGGTGGTTATAACATGAATGTTTCTATGAAATTGATGTACTTCTGATGTGTAGGAGTTATTAGGATGATTATCTAAGGGTTTGAGCTATTGTTATAGTGATTTGATGAAAGCATGCATTTTGACCCATTTGGATGATTCTTGAAGAATTAGGATGTTATGATATGATTCATTGCTTGTTTGTTGTTAGGAATCACACTAGAATGATATTATAACATAGAGATGATGATTTGCAAGTTGTAGGAGGTGTAATTTGGTCTTTACCATTTAAGGAAAGATTTCATAGTTAATGAAACCTAGTACTTTGCCATTTTTGGAAATAATCGCACCGGGGCCGTTAGAGCAGAGGTAAATTGGGGGTTTTTGCTTGGAATGGGTTGGTTAATGGTTTAGGTTTGATGTTGGGTGTTTTTACATGTTTCGGATCTGATTTGGAGAGTTTAACGCGCGAAAATGCGCGACAGCAGTACAGGGGGCGAATAGGGCGCTAATCGCCTGATGTATCAGGCGATTACAGCCTAATCGCCTGATGTATCAGGCGATTAACCCCCACTCGCCTGTTGACTTTCCCCTACTCACCAGTTGACTTTTCCTAATTGCATGTTAGTTTCCTAATCACGTGTACTGCTGTCGTAAGCGTATTTTGACATCCCGAAACATGATTTGACACCTAGGAACATGATAGGAACCTGGGGATACGTCCAATGACTTGGTAACACGTGTTCGGACTTATTTATGTGTTAATTGAGCGTTATGCTAGACTAGGTGAACTCTTGCACGTATTAAGTGTTTAATTGCATATGTTGCATGATATCTTGTATTCGTCTAACGCGTGAGATGTCGGATCACCAATGGGATGTCAAGTCTTGTCTGGTACGGTTGGTTTAACAGTCAAAGGTGTTTTCAAACGTTTATGGTTATGGTCTGGACATTCGGGGACTAGTTAACCTGCGGGTTATAAGCCCGGATACTTATACACATCTTATGATAGGTCGCCGCTATTTGGGGCTATCATAGCATAATTACTTAACTTTTTTCAAGTAACGCAATCTAAGGTGAGTGTCACAACTCCACTTTTACCGTTTTGCTTTCAGGGGAGAAACATGCTACTTGCTTACTTATTAAAGGTCATGTTATACTATGGTTACTTCATGTTACTATACGGCTTTTACGGAAAGTCCCAGGGGGAAACCATGAATGTGCGGGGATGCACAACGAGGGAAATGTGGATAGATCTATTGGGCCTCACAAACCCCACCCGACGGCGGGGATGCCGGGCGGGTGCATATTGTCTCTAACTCTCGGGTTATCGAGGCATCGGTAACCCAGTCAATCTGGGCTGGATTCAACATTGGTACATGTTTAGTAATGGGTTCCCAACCGTAGTAGTAAAAACACTTAACGTCTAGCTAACGTTCTTATAACCTAGTAGTAACGGGAATGATCTTTTCAAACTTATAAAAACTCTTTTATTAAAGAAAACCTGTGAACTCACCAGCATTTGTGACATCCGTCACCTTTCGTTCTTAATTTTATAATATTCCGCATTTCTATCTTGTACGTTTTGTATTCAATCAATAAAACGTCGCATTTTATCTTTCTAGTACGTTCTAAAAATATTTCGTACTATTTTCGGACTTAGGTAATGATAATATGAAGTTATAATAATAATATGTTGATGTTTTAATTGCCAAAAAAATGTTTGCGTGGATCGGGACTCGAACCCGCGTCCACAGCCGGGTCAGACATTCATCACGCACCCTCAAACCATCTGAGCTACGCTCCTTCTTGGAGGATATCCCAACACAAATACATAAAACCCCTTTCCTATATTAAATAATCAACAAAACAAAAGTCAACCACCATCAATCCATTTGAATTGAGCTGATTTCACGCGACCATTGTTCTTTTTATGGAAGGAATTGGATGGCCAGATCATAAGCGTCCTCTACACGCTGATTTATAATCAAAACATTCTATTTTTAAACCAATTACGCGTTTTTTTGATAATCCTAGGTCAACTTTCCTAATCTACGAATTCATGTGATATAGTATAAATTGAACACTCCTAGTTAACCTAAAGGGGCCAAAAATCAAAAGCCCTCTCCATGATCAGTCTCTCTAACACTCTACATCGTGTAATCGAGTCTCTTTGACTTTCCGGTTGACCTCACGAATTGAAAGCCTCGGGACTGGTATGTTCTTTTTTTGTTGTTTACACACCTTAATCAGCCCTTTATAAACATTAACCCCATGGTTAATTGGCCTGAATCGTGATCTTGAAACATATTGTAATTCTAGGGTTTGTTCTTAGTAATTTTGGGGAAGATGACTACTCATCGCATCTGTTAATTAATAAAACAAAAGGAAACAAAACACCAACTGATCAACAGATCAGTTGTTAAAACCCTCATGTTGTTTAGTCTTGGGCCGGCTCGTGTCTGGGTTCGAATCCAGGCACAAGCAACCTTTTTTTGAACCTTTATCTTTATATACATTTTACTTATCTTTTAAAATAGTTTTTAAAATACTAAAATTGTCTTAAAAATTCTACAAAAATTATTTTAGGTAAATCTTATGACAAAGTTTACCATAAAATTTTTAGATTTCCAAAAATAATTTATTTTATATATATTATAAATATTACAATTTTATTCAATTAAAATTTTAAAATTCTATAAAAATATCTAAACGACTTTATAAAATTTCACAAAAAGTGTTTTAAACTTGTAGATCGTAGTCATTTCAAAAATAAATTTTATTCCAGAAAAACCGTTCATTTAATATTTTTTATTTTTGTTATTTTTAATCATAAATAAATCATAACAAATTCATTTTTCAATATTTTTATACCAAAATTTTACATAAATTATTTCTATCCATTTAGAACAGAAATATACATTTTAATTTGGAATTTCTTTAATTTTAATATTTTTAGATATTAAAATTATATCTTTGACAAATAGAAATAAATATACTAAATATTCAATTTTTGAGGAAATAATTTTATAAAAATTATTTTCATACTTAAAACCTTATAACATGACCATCCTTAATCAAAAACCTACAATAGTCTTTTATTTAATTATTTACCAAATTTCTTTATTTATTAACAATTAATAAAACAATTACTTATCCACAAATTAGGAACCCTAGAACTACTTGTATCCTTGATAACTTAGACTCTAAGTTCATTCCCTTACAAATTATCTAATTCTTTAGGTTAATCCTTTGGGATAATCCTAATTCATATCACGTTGTTCGGTAGAGTTTCAAGTTATTACGCGAACTGTGAGTATTTCCTCTCCCCTTTTTGCTTTTATTCATTTTTGGGGTGTTACATGTACACTTATACAAATTACAAATACAAGTTCACATTTTTACAATACAATTATAGTACTATGTGCATTTGCTTACAAACGTGCTTTATGCTTAGACATTACATGTAGAATACATTTGTATTTAGTGAAATCATTAACATTGTACAAGCCGACCCTAACATTGGATAGCGCTATTGGATTGACAACCCGCCACGGTTGATTCTCCCCCTTTTTCATCGGAGAATCCATGGTCATTGTTAAGTTATTATCCAATTATTTGGATAAGTACACCGCCGTTCATTTAGTACATTATACAGTCACAAGATTGATTTCGCTCATTTGTATGATACATAGTTTACATAATTGCACTGTAACTTTGCACTTGAATTGTATAACATTTTCCAACTTACTATATGTATTAAATCTAGGAATGCTCACCAACATTTCATATGTTGACAAAACTTATTTTGTACATGTTTCAGGTGCAGTTTGATCTTAGTACTATAGCATTGGATTTTAGTGTTTGCTTTTAATAAGTTTTTTCAAATTTCATGTTTCGTTCAGACTTTTGTATTTTTCCCATTTCATCTATGTAAGACAATTTAAATTATTCAATAATATATATACATTTTAGTACCATGTGCTTTTGAACAATCGTCACTACGTGACACCTCGATGATTCCGCCATCGGTTGGGGTGTTACAGCATTATATGTTGACATTTTTGGCATGTTTTCTCAGGTCGCTAAGGTAGCAGTTAATGGACTAGGAGCACGGAGTCTTGCACAGCGTCTAGAATTTTGATGCATATTAAACAATGTTTTGTAAACTATAATATGCCTTCTGGTTGTAAACAAGAAATGCTTCCGCTGCTGGTTTACGGCTCAAAGCATGATGTTTTGGTTTTAATATATATATATATATATATATATATATATATATGAATGCATGTTTGTTGTTTGTTTATTGTGATCGTTGACTGGGATCCTAGTGTGTCACGCGCCTCGCGGTAAAACCCCGCATGTGGAATTTGAGGGTGTGACAGATTGGTATCAGAGCCAACGGTTATAGTAAACTAGGACTGCATGTAGAGTCTAGTCTATAACCGAGTCGCACACACTAGACGGTCACCGATGGTCGAGTCTTAACATGTGGGTAACAATATAACTTGTCGGGGTGTCGGTGTCATCATCTTCTACGCTACATCATTTGTTTACTCTTTATGATTCTATTTCTTGACCCATCCTTACCATGATTCGACGGCAAACGATATACTATTGAACCTTCTTGGCGGCGGTGTACATTGGGGTAGCTTCGGCATACTGTTGAGATCTGTCCAGGGATTCAGACATCTCCCTCCTATGCCCCAATAGACCCACCCGTCTCTATGCATACTATCCTATACTTATACTTATGATAATACCATGATTGGGTGCTAGTGTTCGGTGACTTGAACTTCAAGCTTAAGGTACACTTGGAGGACCATGTAGAACAGTTTATCATGTCGGGTGCACACGAGATCATAAACTGGAATGCATAGGAACCCTAGTGGACTTTGTGTTTAAACGGATAGACCCGAACTAGACTCGGTCTAGTTTCTTGAAATTCCTAATGGGTTATACCACGGGCAAGCCTAAGTCTTTTGTTTCATGTTGTGACAGAAGATGTCAGGAGCTCGTGGAGGTCGCAGAGGCGGCCATGCTCGCGGTCGTGCCGGTGGCTGTGGTGGCGGCGGTGGCGGTGGCCGTGGAAACGTTAATATGACCCAAGCGGAGTTGGATAATCTGCTACAGCAGCACGTGAACGTAGCTTTGGCTGCATTCCAAGCTGCTCACAATGCTATGGGTGGTAAGTCGATTTCCACCTATTCTACCTTGTTCCAGGGTACTGTATCTTTTCTTGTTATTTACCTGTGTGTCTGTCCCAGGTGGTGCTGTCAATCCCCCTCCACCTTAGTGCTCTTACAAGAAGTTCATGGATTGCAAGCCCCACAACTTTAGTGGAACTGAAGGGGCAGTGGGACTTCTCCGATGGCTGGAGAAAGTTGAATCAGTGTTCTCTATGTGCAGTTGCCCGACGGGCGACCGCGTGAAGTATGCTTCTGCGACCCTTGAGGGTCAAGCTCTGACTTGGTGGAACTCCACCACCCAGACCATGGGTATTGGGGAAGCTCATGCTATGCCCTGGGCAGAATTCGTACAGCTTTTGAAAAATAAGAACTGCCTGAGGGATGAGATTCAGAAGCTCGAGCATGAAGTCTGGAATCACAAGATGGTGGGGTTTGAGATTGAAGCTTACACAGCTAGGCACAATGAGCTGGCGGTGTTGTGCCCGGATTTGCACACACCGGAATATAGGAGGATTGGGCACTATATTTCTGGGTTGGTGCCGGAGGTTGCTGGGTTGGTAGCTGTGGGCAATCTCACTGTTTATTCTGAAGTTGTTCGGTCGGCTCACAGGCTGACCAACATGAAAGTAGCTGAAGGAGTCTTGCCTCCCCGAGGCGCTACTGTGAAGGCCCCCGAGGGCAACAAGCGAAAGTGGGAAGGCGTGGGTAAAGGCTCGAGTTCAGCTCACGCTCAGCAGGTGAAGAGGTCTGATGTTGTGGGATCGTCATCTGAGCAGAAACCGGGTGGTTATTCTGGGAAACTGCCGAAATGTGACTGGTGTGGATTACACCACAATGGTTGTTGTGATGAGAGGAACCGCTGCCACCGGTGCCATAAGCTTGGGCATCAAGCTAAAGGTTATAGGGTTAATCTTCAGGGTAACTGGAACCCACCTGCTACATCTACCCCGGCTCCTCAGGTTGCTGCTCCCCAGGGAAACCAGGGTAAACAAGGGTGCTATAACTGTGGTGAGCTTGGTCACTACAAGCGTGAATTCGCCAAGTTGAAGCAGGGCGAGGAGGGGAAGAATGGATCGGGTAATGGAAACAACGGGGGCGGAGGCAGGAATGCTCGCGCCTTTGTGATTGGTTCGAGCGGGGCTCGACAGGATCCTGACACTGTTACCGGTACATTTCTTCTTGATAATCACTATGCTATGGTTTTATTCGATTCTGGTGCCGATAAGAATTTTATATCTCTTGGATTTAGTCAATTGCTTGATAGGGTACCTACACCTTTAGAGGCTAAGTACATGATAGAATTGGCTGATGGTAAGAAAGTTGAAGCGACGCATGTCCTTAGGGAGTGTCGCCTTGAATTGTCGGGTTATTCTTTTCCTATTGACCTTATGCCGGTGTCCTTGGGTAGTTTCGATGTGGTCGTGGGTATGGATTGGTTATCTTTATATCATGCCGAGATCGTTTGTTTTGATAAAGTCATCCGACTTCCTCTCCCGGGTGGAGAAATTCTGTTGGTGCATGGTGAGAAGAACGGGGTCCCTTTGAGTATCATTTCGTGTATGAAAGCTTATAAGTATCTTCGAAAGGGCTATTCTGCCATTCTGGCACTTGTTTCGGTTTCTTCAGAGGAAGAGAAGAAGATTGAAGATATTCCTGTCGTTCGTGATTTTCCCGACGTATTTCCTGAAGATTTACCTGGCCTTCCGCCTTATCGTCAGGTCGAGTTCGGTATTGAACTTGCTCCAGGTGCGGCCCCTATTGCCTGAGCCCCATATCGTCTTGCACCTCTCGAGATGCAGGAGTTGTCTAACCAGTTGCAGGAGCTGTTGGAGAAGAGTTTCATCCGACCTAGTTCATCCCCGTGGGGAGCCCCTATTTTGTTTGTCAACAAGAAAGACGGAAGCCTGCGTATGTGTATCGACTACCGTGAATTGAACAAAGTTACCATCAAGAATCGCTATCCTCTTCCTCGCATCGATGATTGATTTGATCAACTTCAGGGTTCTAGTTTCTATTCGAAGATTGATTTGAGATCGGGGTACCATCACTTGAGGGTCCAAGAAGCTGATATTCCGAAGACCGATTTTCGAACTCGTTATGGCCATTTCGAATTCTTGGTCATGCCTTTTGGTCTCACCAATGCACCCGCCATATTCATGGATTTGATGAACCGTGTTTGTAAGCCCTATCTTGATAAATTCGTGATTGTTTTCATTGACGATATTCTAGTCTATTCCAAGAACGAAGTGGACCACCGGGAACACTTGCGTCTTGTCTTGGAACTTTTGAGGCGGGAGCAGTTATACGCCAAGTTTTCTAAGTGTAGCTTCTGGTTGCGTGAAGTCCAATTCCTTGGTCATGTGGTTAATGAAAAAGGAATTCATGTCGATCCGGCTAAGATAGAAGCTATCAAAGACTGGGAAGCACCAAAGACGCCATCTGAGGTACGGCAATTCCTGGGTCTTGCAGGTTATTATTGTCGTTTCATCGAGGGATTTTCGAAGATCGCTCAGCCCCTCACCTCGCTTACCCAGAAAGACAAGAAGTTCGACTGGGGTGATTCACAAGAGTCAGCCTTTCAGATGCTAAAGGCTAAACTCTGCTCTGCTCCTATCTTGTCCTTGCCTGAAGGCACGGATGATTTTGTGGTTTATTGTGACGCTTCTATCCGGGGTCTCGCTTGTGTGTTAATGCAGCGCGAGAAGGTCATTGCCTATGCTTCTCGTCAGCTCAACGTTCATGAGAAAAACTACCCCACCCATGATCTAGAATTAGGTGCAGTAGTCTTTGCTTTAAAGATCTGGAGGCATTACTTGTACGGTACCAAGTGCACCATTTATACCTATCACAAGAGCCTCCAGCATATCTTTGATCAGAAGGTGTTGACCATACGACAACGTCGCTGGGTCGAGCTTCTTAATGATTACGAGTGTGCTATAAAATACCATCCTGGCAAGGCAAATGTTGTTGCAGACGCCTTGAGCAGGAAGGAATCCGCTAAACCTCGTCGTGTACGAGCTCTTCAGCTCACTATGCATTCCGGTTTACCTGACCAAATCCGTTCGGCGCAGCAAGAAGCTTTGAAGGAGGAAAACCTTAAAGCTGAAACCATGCATGGTGCTGATAGTCACCTTGAGCTCAGGTCCAATGGCCTACATTATTTCGCTGAAGGTATTTGGGTCCCTTTATTCGGGGGCTTGCGGGAGCTCGTTCTTGACGAAGCTCATAAGTCCCGGTACTCTATTCACCCTGGCTCCGATAAGATGTATCAAGACTTAAAGATACTTTATTGGCGGCCGAATATGAAGGCGGATGTAGCTTCATATGTAAGCAAGTGCTTGACCTGTGCCAAGGTCAAGGTTGAATATCAAAAGCCGTCCGGCCTTCTGCAACAGCCTGAAATTCCCGAGTGGAAGTGGGAACGGATTACAATGGACTTTGTGACCAAACTCCCGAGGTCGCCCAGTGGTTGTGACATGATCTGGGTGATTGTCGATAGGTTGACAAAGTCTGCGCACTTCCTCGCTATCAAGGAAACTGATGGCCTTGAGCGTTTGGCTCGTTTGTATCTTAAGGAAGTGGTTTCTCGGCATGGGGTGCCTGTCTCTATTATTTCCGATCGTGATCCTCGGTTCGCCTCTAATTTCTGGAAATCCTTGCATAAGGTTCTGGGTACTCAGTTTGATATGAGCACAGCTTATCATCCGCAAACTGACGGTCAAAGTGAACGGACAATTCAAACACTAGAAGATATGCTTCGGGCATGTGTGATCGACTTTGGAAAGGGGTGGGAGAGTCATCTACCATTGGTGGAATTCTCCTACAACAATAGCTACCATTCTAGTATCAAGGCGGCTCCGTTCGAGGCTCTTTACGGGCGGAAATGCCGGTCTCCTCTTTGTTGGGCTGAGGTGGGTGAGAGCCAACTCACCGGCCCGGAACTTGTGTACGAGACTTCCGAGAAGATCGTACAAATTCGTAACCGCATGGCAACAGCTCGGGATCGTCAAAAGAGCTATGCCGATCGTCGTCGCAAGCCTTTAGAGTTTGAGGTTGGCGACAGGGTTTTATTGAAGGTATCTCCGTGGAAGGGCGTTATACGTTTTGTGAAGCGTGGCAAATTGAATCCTCAGTATGTGGGACCGTTCGCAATTCTGGAACGGATTGGACCGGTAGCGTACAGGCTTGATCTGCCAGCCGAACTCAGTAATGTTCATAATGTCTTCCATGTCTCTAACCTCAAGAAGTGTCTGGCGGATGAATCTTTGGTTGTTCCTCTCGAAGAGATCAAGGTGGATGATCGTCTGCATATCGTGGAAGAACCGTGTAGGATCAGTATTGCTCTTTGTATGAACTTGCTAGTGAACACTTAAGTGTCTAGCCAGTTCTTTATCAGTAATAGCACAGCGGAATGATATAAGTTAAAGCTACACTTATCAACAGGAGTTATTACTCCCCCTGGATGTTTGATAAAACTAAAGACGAGTATTTAATGAGAATCTAAGCATTGAATGAGAATGAATACTTAAACAGATTCTCAGTAAATGAAAAGGAAAATAACAATGATAAGCTTTGAAGGATTTCTGTATTAAAAATCAATGTCTAAAACAGAGGGATGAACCCATCTATTTATAGACTTTACAAATACATGAACCTTGCCAAAAAGCAAGTTTAGAGACAAGTTGCAACAAGTTGCAATCTTGTAACTTGTACAAAAAGTTAAAGTAATACTAAACTAATAAACTACTGAAACATAAGGCGGTGGAAAGATTCTTGAACAAGTGCTGATGAATGACAAACTACTGATGAGTAGTTTGTCTTCAGTAGTTCTTCAGTGAACTGTCTGGTTTGGACTTCAGAACTTCTCATGCATTTCTTCTTCAGTACTTGTAGAATCCTTCTTCAGTACTTTAGTCTTCTTTCTTCAGTAGTTCTATACTTAGAATATTTCAGACAGAAGTGAATTAGACTTAGGTTTCCAAAATTGGTTTCACCAATCCTCTTTGTCCTAACAATCTCCCCCTGGATTGATGAAGCCAAAACCTTTCTAATTCCTTATTGTTTTCTTCTGTCATTCACAATCTTCCATATCCATTTTAACATGGAATTCTTTAATTGATTAAGCTGCTCATCAGTGAGAGATCCCCTTTGAGGTTCCAGATGTTGAATTGTAAGCAAGTCCTGAGTTGATAATTTCTTCAGTTCATTTAAGGACTTGTAGGTCTTGCTTGTAAGATCTCTCCTTGTCACTAATACTGAGTTGTCATCAGTGAAGGACCATCTGATGATCAGCACTTTAGACTTGTCAAAGTCTGAAGTATAGGGAACCATGCTGGCCCCTTGGGAAGTTCCTGAGTGTTGAATATTTTCAATTTCAGTGACTCTCAGGTGGGATTCACTTCTTTCTTCTTGTTGCATCACAGCAGGTAGTTTGAAAGTTGGCAAGTGATGTTCAATAACTACCTTAGTGTGCAGTTTGTCTTTGATGGTCTTCTGGATTTGGTAGGCAAATGTAGAAGGATCCCTGAACTGTGTTATCAGAGGCTTTTCTTCAATATCAAAGTCTGAATGGACTACTGTGTTTCCTTCTAGTAGTGCCATCTTGAAGTTAGTCTTTGTATTGTCCTTTGTCTTCTTCTTTTTGGTAGCAGGTCTTGTAACACCAGAAGTTCTAACTACTGAAGTTGACACTTCAGAAGTTTTGAACTTCTCTGGATTAGCAGCCTTTGCAGCTTTGTACTTCTTGTATGTGTCTAGTAATCTTTCTTCTTTCCATCTTGACACAGAAGCTTTTGAACCATAGTTGTTTGCTACCAGTTCTTCAATCATCTCAGCTCTCTTAGCTTTACCATCTTTATTTGTTGCAAGTTTGTCTGCAACAATTTGAGCTCTTCTTGTTAGCTCATCAATGGAGAGTCCATTCAGTGAAGAGGCTTTAGTCTTGCTGTTCTTTGTAATGTAAGACATCAGTTGTTGTCTTTTGTCTTCTTCAGCAACTTCTTCAAGGGTAGCCTGCCTTTGTAACTCTGCTCCATAAGCTTGTAATTTTTCATTGTAGCTTAAGTCATCCCTTGCTTCCAAAGCATTCCAGATCTCATCTTCCTTAGCCTTTCTTTCGGCTGCAATCAAACTCTTCTCAAGTAGTTCTTTGGACATTGATAGAGGTGAAGGGTTCAGCACAGTCATTGTTGTAGTTGTAGTAGGCTTTGGAATAGGAGTTGGTTTTTGTTCAGTTGTCTTGGAAGGCTCTTCAGTTGGTTGTATGTTGGAAGTGTTAACTTCTGATGTGTTGACAACTGCTGGAGGTTTGTCAACTACTGAAGGATTGTCTTTAGTACTTTCTGAATCATCATCAGAAGTTTCTTCATTATGGCCTTGGGATGTTTCAGCTTCTTCTATTTCTTTCTCAGAGACACCAAATTGTTGAGCCAGTTTTTGTCTTCTGGCTTGGTCTTTGAGTTCTCTTTCTTGGAGAGCCACTCTTGCTTTTACTCTAGCTTTGAATGACTCCTTTGGTTCCCTAATTTTCTCCCCCTTTTTGGATTCATCAAGTTTGGAAGGTTTGGAGAAAGTACCAGTTAGAATGTTGATCTGTTTTGAGTTGTGGTCAATTTTGTTTGACAGATCATTGACTTTTGTTTTGATCACTTCAAGTTGGTTCTTGACAGACAGCTCCAAAGCAGCTGTGTAGGTTCTGAAGTGATTGGTGATGAGTGTGTTCATCATATGGTATAAGGGACCATCTGGGCTGCATAGTTAGTTCAAGTCTATGCTTGTTGACCTAGGGAATTGGGTAGGCATTTGAAGTGAGGGGTGTGTTTTGGGTTGATCTTCTTGTTGTACAGAAGATGCCACTTTAGGGAAATCAGGGATCAAGTGGACTTTAACCTGATCTGGTGTGACCAGCTCTTTGAGCTTAGATACACCAGGTGCAGGACCTTCACTAGCAGCCGTCAATTCAATGTTTGGTTGTGAAACATCATCCAAATCAATGGAATTATCTGAATCCCTGATTACATCCTCAATGAGGACAGTATCAGTTACATCATGAGCTGAGCCCAACTCAGTTGTCTCATGTACCTCTTTTTCTTGGTTCAGAGGATTTCCTACCTCAGGCATTAAGCCTTCATCAGTAGTTCCCACAAATGAGGTCTTAGCAATGTTACTTCTTTCCTCAGATCCACCACTGGGTGGTATGTGAGTAGTAGCAGCCTCAAATGTACCTAGAGTATCTAAGTTTGGGCTTAGAGACCCTGGTTCATCCTCATCTCTTTGGTTAGGGCTTTGAGTGTCCACATCCATGTCAAGTTCTGAGGCTATGTCCCCTGTTTGATGTGGTTGTTGGGGACTGACATGTTCGGATGGGATTCTCTCTTTTAGCCCAGAGAGAAGCTTGGCAATTTCAATTTCTGGTTCAGAAGTTTGGGGTGCTGGTTCAGTAGTTTGGTCTATGGGTTCAGCAGTTTCAAAAGAAGGGTCTATTGGGATTGTTTTCTTGAATTTCTTTCTTTTGAAAAGGATTGTTATTGGTGCTCTTGGTGGAGTTTGAGATGGATGAGACTGAGAGGATGTTTCAGTCACATCTTTATCAAGTGCAAATTGCACATTAGCTAGTTCAGGCATCTCAACCTCCTAAACTGCCTTTCTTTTTGGGTTGGTGGGTTTTTGTTTTTGTTGCTTGGGTTTCTTGGCCTTTGGGGGTGTAGGTTTAGAAGATGAGGGTTCCATGGGGACTGTTTCTAGTTCCCCTTGTTCATCTTCTGGCTAGGCAGCCGGTTTGTTGTGCCTTGAGTATGCTTGTGAGGACAAAGGGTTTAAAATTGTAGTTTTACCCACAAGCACCTCTTCTCCCAGTTCTTTTATTATGCAATGCATAAGAAATCTTGGGTACAACAAAAACTTCTTTTTAGTATTGAGATGATGTAACACCAACTCATTAAAGAAAAGTGATGATGCCCTGAATTCTGTTTCATTCACTATGGAATGAAAAATAGGTTGAAAAGTTGAGAGCATCTGATCATAAGATCCAGTTTTTGGACTCAAACACATAATAATATAATGAAAAAGCAGTTTATACTTTGGTTCAAAATATTTCTTAAAAATTGTAGCATGTGAGAGAGTACCTTGGTAACCACACTCTGTCATGGTTAAGTGAATCTGAGAGTTTGGAAATTGGTCTGGGGCGTTTACATCATCCAAACCCAGCCTAATTGCCAAAATAGCCGATGTGATTGCCATTCTTCTCCCTTGGATTGTTGAATTGAGGGAGATCACTTTTTTGTTCACCGTCACCGTCTCTGCGTTTGCCCAAAACTCATTTAGAGTTTCAGTGTGGATTGGAGGGTCGATGGTGAGGGCGGTGAAATATTGGGATTTGACGACCAAATCAATGATTTCGTCGTATTGGGACCAGGCTTCTTGTTTTTCAAAGTAGCCTCTTTGATTGTGTCCCTGTTTCAGTACTAGAGCCATGTGGTTTGTATGTGTGTGTGTGGATCGAACAGTGTTTTTGCAGGTTTAGGTCTTGAGAGTGTTTTGTGAGAGAGAAGGAGGGAATTTTTGCTTTTTGAAAAGATAAGTGTTGGAAAAGGTATTTATCAGAAGTTTATAACCGCCTACAAACTTCTGATGTGGGAAAAGGTATTTATCAGAAGTTTTTAACCGCCTAGGTCAAACTTCTGATGTGGGAAAAGTCCGATTTACCCTTTTTGACCAAACCGCTGATGAAGAACAGATATCATCAGTAGTTCCCACTTTCTCTTCAGTAGTTGTTAACAACTGATGAGAATGTTTTATAAATACTTTATTCATAACTTCTGAAGGTTATTTCATCAGAAGTTAATCATTTTTCAGAAAATATTCCCATACTGATGTTTTGATCATCAGTAGTTTCTCTCTTGTTTGTTTTTCAGAAGTTTTCAGACTTAAAAACAGATGTAAGTGAAAAATGAAAATATGTGCAGAAAAATAAACAGAACACTTACAAATTTAGCATCCCAAGCATGGATACTAACTTCTGAAATGTTGATGTGTCAAGGGGTTTAGTGAATATGTCAGCTATTTGATTAGCTATTGCTACATGTTTCACTTCAATCTTGCCTTTTTCATAGCAATCTCTTATAAAATGATAGCTGATTTCAATATGTTTGGTTTTTGAAAACTGAACATGATTTTGAATGATGCTAATGGCAGATTTGCTGTCTACAAGCAATGGTGTCTTGGTCTCTTTGATTCCATAATCAAGAAGTTGATACTGGAGCCATTGTATCTGTGATGTACAACTTGCAGCTGCAATGTATTCAGCTTCAGCAGTTGAAGTTGCAACAGATGTTTGTTTCTTTGATTGCCAGGACACTAGACAGTTTCCCAAGAATTGACAACCACCAGATGTTGATTTTCTTGACATTTTACACCCAGCATAGTCACTATCTGAAAAAGCTGATAACTTGGTATTGCTTGAAGCAAGATACCAAATTCCAAGTGTTGGAGTTCCTTTCAGATATCTGAAGATTCTTTTGACTGCAATGAGGTGTGATTCCCTAGGAGCTGATTGATATCTAGCACAGACACATGTTGAAAACATAATATCTGGTCTAGAAGCAGTTAGATATAAAAGGGAACCTATCATACATCTATACATGGTTTGATCAACCTGTTTTCCTTGATCATCTGGTTCAACTTGTGTGGTTGGTGTCATGGGAGTGGAACATGATTTACAGTCTTGTAAAGAAAATTTGTTTAATAATTCTTTAACATATTTTGATTGATGTATAAAAGTTCCATTTGTTTGTTGTTTAATCTGCAGTCCCAGAAAGTACTGCAGTTCTCCCATTGTACTCATCTCAAATTTTGATTGCATGAGTTTCTTAAATTCATCACACAGTTTTGTGTTTATTGAACCAAATATGATATCATCAACATATATTTGAACAAGTAAGACATGATTTCCAACATGTTTTATGAAAAGAGTTTTATCAATGGAGCCTCTTGTGAAGTTATTTTTGAGTAGAAAGTTAGAAAGTGTTTCATACCAGGCTCTTGGAGCCTGTTTGAGCCCATAAAGAGCTTTGTCTAGTTTGTACACCCACTTAGGATGAGAAGGATCCTCAAACCCTGGTGGCTGACAGACATACACTTCCTCTTTTATTTTTCCATACAAAAATGCACTTTTAACATCCATTTGAAAAACTTTGACTTTGTTGGAAATGGCATAGGCCAGAAATAACCTGATGGCTTCAAGCCTTGCAACTGGAGCAAAGGTTTCATCATAATCAATTCCTTCTTCTTGAGAGTAACCTTGTACTACAAGTCTTGTCTTGTTCTTTATAATCATACCAGCCTCATCTTGTTTGTTCCTAAAAACCCATCTTGTGCCAATTGGTTGGTTGTTTGGTGGTAAGGGACAGATTTCCCAAACCTGTTGCTTTTTGAATTGAAGCAACTCATCTTGCATGGCTTGCACCCAATTGTTGTCTTTGAGGGCTTCTTGGTACTTCTTAGGTTCCAACTGAGAAATAAATGCTGAGAAGAAGCAAAAGTTGGAAAACTGGTTTCTTGTAAGAACACCTGATGAAATATCACCCATGATTTGTTCAAGTGGATGATCTTTGTGTTCAATCAGTTGTTGTAAACCACTGACAGGTGTAGGTGGCTCTTGTACTTCATCAAATAAACCACTAAGGTTTATAATGTCTGGTTCAACAGTTTCAGTGTCTTCAATAGTTTTAGGTGTTGAAGCAGATGTTTGAGTTTGTACATCAGCAGTTCTTGAATCAGAAGTTTGTGAAACTTCTGATGGTTTGGAAGTTGACTTAATGACTGTTTGAGGAGTCCATGGTGCTGGATCCTCATCATCAAACCTTTGATCACCATAATAAGTAGGTTTAGATGAAGTAACAGTCTTTTCAGGTCCAAAATGGAAGCTGTCAAGGTCAAAAAGTTCAGCAGGATGTGCTGGAATAAGAGTGTGTTTTGACTCATTGAACTTGACATTCAGTGTTTCTTCTACTATCCTGGTTCTTGAGTTAAAAACCTTGTAGGCTTTTCTAGTGGAAGAGTAACCAAGAAAGTAACCTGAATCAACTTTGGCAGCAAACTTTGAAATAGAGTCTTTGATGTTTAGAATGAAACATTGACATCCAAAAGCCCTGAAAAAGGAGATAAGGGGCTTTATGCCATGAAGAACTTCATAGGCAGTCTTGGAATGTCTTTTGTTGACAAGGACTCTATTTTGAACATAACATGCAGTGTTAACTGCTTCAGCCCAGAAATACAATGGTAGGCCTGAATCAGCTAACATTGTTCTTGCTCCTTCAATTAAGGTTCTGTTCTTCCTTTCTACTACACCATTTTGTTCAGGAGTTCTGGGAACACTATATTGTCTAATAATCCCTTTAGACAAGCAGAATTCATCCAGAGTTTTGTTCCTAAACTCTGTCCCATTGTCACTTCTAATGGCTTTGACAAATAGAGAATATTGTTTCTCTACTTCTAGAATGAAGAACTTGATGATTTCAGCAGCCGCATCCTTGGAGAATAAGAAGAATACCCATGTAAATCTTGAATAGTCATCAATGATGACCAAGCAGTACTTCTTACCAAGGCTCATGATTTTTATAGGCCCAAATAAGTCCATATGGAGTAGTTGAAGACATGCAGTTGTTTTTTATTCTTCAATAGACTTATAGAGGACTTATGTTGTTTTCCCTTCAAACAGGATACACAGTGTTCTTGACACTGGTATACCTTTAAAGGTAGACCTCTGACCAAGCCCATTTTGGTGACTTTATTTATGGTTTTAAAGTTCACATGGCCAAGTCTCATGTGCCAGAGATCAGTCTCTGAAGTTGATGCCTTTGAGAAGAAACAGGCAGTGTTGTTCAGTACTTTGTCCTTTTCAATGTCCACTGCATAGACATTGCCACATCTTTTGGCTATCAACAAAGTATGATCTTCAATG
Source organism: Ambrosia trifida (assembly GCA_028751855.1). Taxonomy (NCBI): domain Eukaryota; kingdom Viridiplantae; phylum Streptophyta; class Magnoliopsida; order Asterales; family Asteraceae; genus Ambrosia; species Ambrosia trifida. Next base: position 15,189,706 of record CM054133.1, on the reverse strand, counting down.
ATCTTCTCTATCAACTTCTGGCCTTATGGTGATATGATCTTGCATGCTGTCTTTGTGAAAAAGGAAGAATATCCTTTATCACATATTTGTGACACACTCAGCAAGTTGTACTCAAGGTTTTCAACCAGATTGACCTTGTCAAACTGTATTTTTTCAGAGGAGACATTGCCATGTCCTAGCACATACCCCTTAGCATTGTTCCCAAAGGATATAGATCCTTCTCTTTGACTGATAAAATTGTTTATCAGGTATCTGCATCTAGTCATGTGCATTGAGCCTCCACTGTCAACATACCAAATGCTATTTAAGCCTCTAGAAACTCTCTGTGACAAGGCAGATTTTGAGGTGCATCCCTCAAATGCCATCAAGGCAAAGTTCTTTCTACCATTGTCAGGCTCTCCCCAGTTGATGTCAAACATCTTGTTGTCTGCATCAAGGTTACACTCAGTAGTGTCAAAAGGAAGACTGCTCCAGTCAACATACCCTGAAGTAAATAAACTTTGTTGTGAGGGTTGCTGAGTCTGTGGAGGTGGTTGAGCAGCTGGAAAGGGAGGGATTGATTGTTGGCTCTGCATCTGTTGAGCATGCATCTGTACATATTGTACTTGTGGCACATATTGGTGTTGTGGAGCTTGTGCCTGTACAAAATGTGCACTCCCTTGTGTTCCATTATTCCTGTTATAACTGGGGTTAAAATTATTTCCAGACTGAGATTGGTTAAAGCTAGAGCTTCTACACTCTCTAGCAAAGTGTCCCAACTTTTGACACTTGTGACATCTAAGTTTAGATTTGTCAAAACCAATTTTTGTTGAGCTGTTGAGTCCTGGAAACTTCCTTCCTGACCTTTTGTAAAATTTGTTTGTTTTTAAACTTAACATGGCCAGTTGGTGTAGAATATCCATTTCTTCCAAGTCATCACTGCTAAAAATTTTTAAATCATCCATGATAAAACACATGTTATCAGCAGTTTGACCAAAATCATTATTGTCATAACCTGGGAATGATCTTTCAGATGAGATCCCAGCAGTTATGTCAATATGGTCAAAAGATCCAAAACTATTTGAACAAGTTGGTGAGTCTTGTCCCAATAGTGTTGTACTACCTGGTAGATAGTCATCAGCAATTTTACCAGAACTTTGTAACTTTTTCTTTTGATCAATTTCTCTTTCAAAAGTAAGTAATCTCCCAAGAAGTTTTGTAAGAGTGAGGGAGCTAAAGTCTAGTGAAGATCTTAAGACTATAGAGTATGTTTCCCATTTTTCAGGTAAAGACCTTAAAAATCTATGAAGCATAGATACAGTTTTGTAGGTCTGACCATTTAATTTTAGCTCAGATATTAATGAGGAGAATCTTTCAAATTGTTGTGTTAAAGTTTCCCCATTAATGTGAGCAAAAGTTTCATATTGTTGAGCAAGGATTTCTCTGGTGTTGGCAATCACCTCTTCAGTTCCTCCAAACTGTTCTTTGAGGCAGTCCCAAAGCTCTTTGGCACTATCACAATGTAATAGGCCAGAGTAGATTTCATTTGGGAGTGCCATTGCCAACATAGAGAAAGCTTTAGCATCAAGCTCAAGTTTTAGGAAATCATCATCTGTATAGTCTTTTGGGTCTTTTGATATTTCTTCTTTAGTTTCAAGATTGATATTTACTGGTTTATGAGGACCATATATCACAGATTTCCAGCAACCTGTGTTGGTCTGTGATAAGGTATGTACCATTCTCCTTTGCCAGATATTATATTCATTTCTTACTAGCATAGCGTGTTTGTTGGCAGAACCAGTATTATGAGGATCCATTTTAAAGAGTAATGATTTGTCAAATACCTCTTAAAGTGATGGATGTTGATAAAAGTGAACTTTTAATCCTTTATTGAATATCAATAAGAGCCTGTGTCTGATTCTCAATGTGTTAGATTGATATGTGATCAGATAAACCAGTGCTCTGATACCAATTGTAGGATCAGTATTGCTCTTTGTATGAACTTGCTAGTGAACACTTAAGTGTCTAGCCAGTTCTTTATCAGTAATAGCACAGCGGAATGATATAAGTTAAAGCTACACTTATCAACAGGAGTTATTACTCCCCCTGGATGTTTGATAAAACGAAAGACAAGTATTTAATGAGAATCTAAGCATTGAATGAGAATGAATACTTAAACAGATTCTCAGTAAATTAAATGGAAAATAACAATGATAAGCTTTGAAGGATTTCTGTATTAAAAATCAATGTCTAAAACAGAGGGATGAACCCATCTATTTATAGACTTTACAAATACATGAACCTTGCCAAAAAGCAAGTTCAGAGACAAGTTGCAACAAGTTGCAATCTTGGAACTTGTACAAAAAGTTAAAGTAATACTAAACTAATAAACTACTGAAACATAAGGCGGTGAAAAGATTCTTGAACAAGTGCTGATGAATGACAAACTACTGATGAGTAGTTTGTCTTCAGTAGTTCTTCAGTGAACTGTCTGGTTTGGACTTCAGAACTTCTGATGCATTTCTTCTTCAGTACTTGTAGAATCCTTCTTCAGTACTTTAGTCTTCTTTCTTCAGTAGTTCTATACTTAGAATATTTCAGACAGAAGTAAATTAGACTTAGGTTTCCAAAAGTGGTTTCACCAATCCTCTTTGTCCTAACAAACCGTTTGAGATTCTCGATTATAAGATTCGTAGCCTTCGTCGGAGTGAAATCCGCATTGTTAAAGTTTGTTGGAACTCATTTATTTCCTAAGAGCGCGTTCGAATCAAGACATGTCTCTGCTGAAGCTGAATGAATCGCGGGTCGAGATTCCCTTCAACAGGGGGATGATGTGGCAACCGGAAAATTTTTCTTCTCTTTCGTCTCTTCCTTTTTGGCCTTGGGCAATTTTCGGGGACTAGTTAACCTGCGGGTTATAAGCCCGGATACTTATACACATCTTATGATAGGTCGCCTCTATTTGGGGCTATCATAGCATAATTACTTAACTTTTTTCAAGTAACGCAATCTAAGGTGAGTGTCACAGCCCCACTTTTACCGTTTTGCTTTCGGGGGAGAAACATGCTACTAGCTTACTTATTAAAGGTCATGTTATACTAAGGTTACTTCATGTTACTATACGGCTTTTACGGAAAGTCCCATGGGGAAACCATGAATGTGCGGGGATGCACAACGAGGGAAATGTGGATAGATCTATTGGGTCTCACAAACCCCACCCGACGGCGGGGATGTCGGGCGGGTGCATATTGTCTCTAACTCTCGGGTTATCGAGGCATCGGTAACCCAGTCAATCTGGGCTGGATTCAACATTGGTACATGTTTAGTAATGGGTTCCCAACCGTAGTAGTAAAATCACTTAACGTCTAGCTAACGTTCTTATAACCTAGTAGTAACGGGAATGATCTTTTCAAACTTATAACAACTCTTTTATTAAAGAAAACCTGTGAACTAACCAGCATTATATGTTGGCATTTTTGGCATGTTTTCTCAAGTCGCTAAGCTAGCAGTTAATGGACTAGGCGCACGGAGTCTTGCACAGCGTCTAGAATTTTGTTGCATATTAAACAATGTTTTGTAAACTATAATATGCCTTTTGGTTGTAAACAAGAAATGCTTTCGCTGCTGGTTTACGGCTCAAAGCATGATGTTTTGGTTTTAATATATATATATATATATATATATATATATATATATATATGAATGCATGTTTGTTGTTTGTTTATTGTGATCGTTGACTGGGATCCTGGTGTGTCACGCGCCTCGCGGTAAAACCCCGCATGTGGAATTTGAGGGTGTGACAGTTTTCACCTGTCACTACGCTTAGGTATATTTATGCATTCCTCTGGGTCCAAGTGGTGACGAATTCACTTGACCCGTTTGATCTTTCTAGTGATTGCTTAGCTATCACTAGGATATTAACGGTTTATCATTCGTTTTCTTACTATTCGATTGCTAATTCTGGGTGTAGTTAATTCATCTGGGTTTTCGGTTACAGTAGACTTAAGTTTCATAAGTCACATGTTTTAGTCAGTCATTTAATCCAATGACTACGATTTCTGATGTGTTTTTACACACTGCCGACAAAATTTTGAGTTAAATTGTTGGACTTTCTACAAGTCACACTTCCGATTACCATGTATACTTATTCTAGTTTAGAGGCCCGCACTTGGGCTAGTATTTCGTATACTCATTCAAGTTTGAATATCCCATGGAATCATCCATATAATACTTTAGATAGCATTTAACCTATTTTCGTGTACTTTAAACGCATTGGCATCACTTTACCCGAATTTTGGTATGTGAGTTTCAACTCTCAGTCGAAACTAATTCCAGGCGATTGCTCACATATTATCTTCTTTCCCCGATGCCACGGGCTTTTAGGATTTTTATCCTATCGATAGAATTAGCATAGGGTTCGTGACCCTTTCTTATCTAGCCTTTCGAATTTACATTTCTAGCTCTCGCAAGCAACTTATTTGAGATTTAACCCGAGTCTTCCGACTCTTTTATTTATCTAGGTATTATTGCATATATAACACCTCGTCTTCAAATACCTTCCGGATTATGTTTTTATTTAACTCCTCATAACGCTTTGGTTCCAAGGCAATTCCTTTAATGGGTCGCCCTTTCAGGGTCTGTTCCTGAACTATGAACCGTTTCTATTTATTTTTATCCCTCAGGACCTATGGACCCTTAGATCAATTCAGCGTTTCTCACAAGAGTCCTTGAACGTCTATGTGTCATGGTGTCACATTACCATGTTTATTCACACAAGTCTATTTACTTATGTTTTCTTTCTTTAGTATTCGTATGCATAGTGGTCCAGTGGATCGTATTTTGCTTATTATGAAGGCATTGCTTTTATTTCTGTGATTCACAGCCATTTATATATTTTAGACTTTCGATTCTCCATTCATCCATCATGTGCTAAGGCCCATGAGGTTTATCTTGCTTTGTTTGTTTTTGACATGCCTTCATTAGGCCACATCAATCATTGTTTACTCTGACATGATCCTTGCTCGAGGCTAGGATTGTTCCTCTGGTGCGGATGCACCTCCGGTATTCTAGGGTCTCTTACGAGCTCCCTTTTTGGTTTAGCGTTTAATTTCTTCTTTTATTTAACGTGGTTTCACAATCTAGAACTATGTTTTTTAGTTTGGTTTCGGGTGAATCATAGTTCACGCTTGCCCCGTGTGGTTTTATTCTCGTTTGCATTCTGATTTAGCGAGACACGTAGTTCTTGGTTGCCCGTGAACTTTCACGGATCATTATGATTTAGTGTGATACGTAGTTCACAATTACCCGTAGGTTTTCACGAATTCATTATAATTAGTGTGACGCATTGTTCACGTTTGCCCGTAGGCTTTCATGAATTTAATATGCATTGTGTGACACATAGTTCACATTCGCCCGTAGGCTTTCACGAATTTATTACGAGTCAAGTTTAAGTATAACTTAACCTTGGGCTTAGCCTGAATCTTGGCTTTTGTTTTACCTCAGTACGAGGTTCATATTGGAATATGAGTTAACCTCTCGAGTATGATTCAGATTTATTTAGTGTTTACCCTTAGGTATGGTTCAGACTCGTCTGTGATTTTTTATTTTCTTTTACCTTCCATAAAGGTTTAACCTTTATTGTTTAATTAACCCTCGTCTAGGGTCTAGATTGAATTACCGTTTAACCCTTGGTTAAACTCAGATTTATTATGGTTTGTCCTTCAGTTAAGGCCCGATTGATTTACTTGCGATTCATTCTATAGTCTGTACTCGTTTGTGTTTATGACTTAACCTTTGATTTATGGTTCAAGTCTGCTTATGGATTAACGTTCGATTAGGGCTCGAGTTTATTCATGGCTTAACTTTTAATTAAGGTTCACCTTCATTTACGGATTTGACCTTCTATAAAGGTTCAAGTTTAACTATGGCTTAAACTTTGATTAAGGTTCAAGTCTATTTATGAATTCAACCTTCTATAAAGGTTTGAGTTTAGTTATGACTTAACCTTTGATTAAGGTACAAGTCTATTTGCGAATTCAACCTTCTATAAAGGTTTGGGTTTAGTTATGACTTAACCTTTGATTAAGGTCTATTTGCAAATTCAACCTTCTATAAAGGTTTGAGTTTAGTTATGACTTAACCTTTGATTAAGGTTCAAGTCTTACCTTGATCCGCGTAACCGTCGTGGTAATACCTTTGGTACGACCCCATGGGTCGTCTATGCATTGGTTTTACTTACCCGGTCTACCCGGCCTCTTACGTTGTTTGGCAATACTTCCTTGTTATATGACCTCGCGAGTTATATATTGGAAATGTTTAATATGCCTTTCTCCCCTGACCCAGTCCTTGTCACGTGAAAGAGCAGGCGTGTAGATCACAAGAAGCCCACCGCACCATGTGTTTAACACTTACCTGGCCAGGGTAAGCAATCCACACATGACACGGTGATCCTATCGCGATCACCATAGTACTCTCCAGGTGGCAATTTATGGTCATGCGTCTTATTTACTATAAACATTCTTGCCTATTTGTCTAATATATTACTGTATACCCGCATTATTAAGCTATTTGTGTTTTATCTGATCGCACAGCCTTGTTGATGTGATCATGCCTTCCAATTCTCGGTTCGGCTGAGCCTTAGCCCGCCATGAACGTGTGATTGGCATTTGTCCAAGTTTTAAGTATTCTATGCATCTATTCCCTAATTTCCAGTTCGCCCTGACCGTTTTGTTGAAATTTCATGTTTTCGAGTTTCTAAATGCTTCTTGCACTCAGTCCATCGCATCAACTAAGTGATACGACTAGATTTCCCCAATTTCCGGTTCGGCTGAGTCATAGCTCACCATGACCGTGTAATTGGTGTGTTTCCTGGGTGTTAGTGTTTAATACACTATTCCCTTAGTCCATTCCTAATTGACTCGTGTTCAATCATGATATAGATCATTTTCGACTAGATTATTATGTTTTGGAAATGAATTCCTTACCGGATTGATGATCAAGCTTGAACCGAACGCTTAACTCGTTTAACCTTGGGCTCTGATACCACTTGTAAGACCCAACCCATGATAGGGGTAATTAAACGATAATATACTTGGTTTGTACTTGGAAAGCTAAAGCATTTCATAGTTTACTTTAACGCATTAACATCCAAAAGCCACATTGATTAGTACAAACATCCTAAATTATAGTTACGGCTTAGTATATTACAAAATAACTAAGTATCTTCATAAGTTTATCAAAACATTGAGGAAACAGACGAGTTAAGCATGTTCGGTTCTTCAAATAAGCCTCGATCATCATCCGGTTCATGTAGCTGAGTACCTAAGGGTTTATCACAGTTAGACAACCCATAAATATGTTATTATGATTGAATTTAGATGCAAAATACCAAAAAAAATGAATTTTGGCTGATTTGGCGTACCCTACGCCAGTTTTGGCGTATCCTACGCTATTGGCGTAGGGAGAGGGTATCTGGTGGCATAGGACAGAAGAAATTAGCTCGGGCAATCTGACGTTGGCGTATCCTACGCCAGAATTGGTGTATCCTACGCCATTGGCGTAGGCATTTGGCGTAGGCAACTCCAAAAGTGGCATAGGCTACACCAAATCCTGAGAAGGTACAAAATGTTTCAACACCAAGCTGCCCCTTTTGGGTCAGTCTAAAACTACTCCCGGGGCTTCCCGAAAAGCGTTTAATGGTTCCCATGTGATCAACTAACATGGTTAAAGGTAATTTTATATTCCTTCTTCGATTTCTAACTTGCAAACCACCATTTATCTACTCACCTTTAGGCTACCCCGAGTAGTTCTAGTTATGGTTTTTACCACTTGTCAAGTCCTAACTTGACTAGAGAACTTCATGCCCAAGTCATTTATGCCGTGTTTTGCGGTGCCTCGTGTCCATGGCCACATGTGCCATTTCTCTTGGTCTCGTTCGCTCGGCCTCTATGACTTGCGACATGGGTTTTCATTCAATCTTTTCTATCCCTTGGAAACCACCAAAGACATCTTTTACTATTGACATGACTAAAGTTATCATCCGTGATTAAGAATACATGTATTTATTTATAACAATTCATAGATATGACTTACTTTAGCCTGCGCCCCTTTTCTTGCTTCTAGACTAGCTTGAGATTTTTAATATAGAGTCCACAAATATACTCAAGCAACTAACGAAAGCGATGTTGGCATAATGTTGACCCTTAGGTGCTTGTCTAACTAGTGTTATACCCAATTGACCCGTTAGCCTAATTGGGACATTAACAACCTTCATCTAAGGCCATTTTCTATGAATTATGATTCCCGTTTAGGCTTCTTTTGTGACACTCCAATTGATAGTTTTAGGTATACATACAAAGGTATAACTAAGCATGTAAATATACTACAAACATATTGAGATTTAAGCCATCGAGTGACTTACCTTATGCATGCTTCCTCTTTACCTCGACCCGAGACTCCTTGGCTATCTAAAGTCTCTTGTATCCGCACCTATGAGGTGAATGTTCACTTAGGTTGTTAGAACCTCATCTTTACTTGTCTACACGCATTTTTTATCGTGTTTCACCAATATACAAGTTTCCACAAATTATCTATGCCCAAGTGAAATCGAGTTTCATTGAGGCATTTTATCAAACACTTGGTAGGCGTGATTTTCCTAGCTTTAATTTTAAGACTTAGGGACCTCATGGATCCATCCTTAACCAAGATTAACATGTCTAGCATTCCTATAAACATCTAAATCATAGCTTGTCATTTACTAAAGCTAGTATGTCATGGTTTAATGGTGGTTCCTACCAATCCATCAAGAAACTCATTTAACTTTATAACATGAATTACAAAGATATAATCTTCACACAAAGATTTTGCTTAACACACACAAATTAACACGTATTATGGTTTCCTCATACTAGAGTAACCATTACAAGCCCTTAATTCACGTTTTTATAACAATCCATGAGTTTCATCACACCCAAGCATAAACATACCATTAAATTTAGTCAAACAAAAGGTTACCTTGGTGTGTATTAGGCTTGGAAGATTCGTTTTAGGGCTAATGCACAAAAAAGACCCTTGATTTCATCCTTGATTGAACTTGTTCTTGGGTTTGAGCTTAAGTGTCTGTTTTGGGAGGTGTATGGATCCATTTCCAGAAGTTTGTGTGTGTGTGTGTGTTTTTTTTCTTCTTTTTTTATAAGTATTCAACCAAACTCAATTTGGTTATTTGGCACTTTTAACCCCTCCCATATTTCGTTAAGTATGTACTAGTTCAAGACACTAATCGAGTTAGTCTCGTATAATTGTTTAAGCCTTGTTTAGTTAACAAGGTTGATGAAGTTAATTTACCTAGACTAGGAAATTCGCATGAGTCGTGTTTCATGCGGTTCAGTTTAAAAGCCACATATGCTTAGATTATCATAATATACGGTTTAGAGATTTTGGGGTGTTACATATTTAGCTCCAATAACTTGACCAGAACATCTTTGGATGATATGTAACCTTAGCTAATCAAAGGAGGGAGTTTGTTGTTAAAGAAGAAATAAGAGAAATGTTCTATGAGATTAAAATCACGACTCAGTGTTTCGACTTATCAATGGGTGTCAATAATGAATAAGAATGGACTAGGTGAATGTTGTAGAACGGTTCCTTCATTATTTAAAGGGTTGCCGACTAAAGGTCTATGGTACCCTAATGACGATAAGCTAGATTTCGTTGACTTTGGTGAATTATATAAATGGTGGTTACAATATTAAAGTTGAATCCGTAATGGGTGGGTATCAGTTCATGGGAGGTCGTCACATGTGTTTCTTGCAACCTGCGAAGCCAAATTAGGTAGCTGCATCGAGTTATTGTTTCCAGGTTCTTCAATGGATCCATCAACACACATGCGTGACTACGGTTTGCGTCTTCTTATCAGTAAGAAGCCAGTGATTATTATAGTCCACATTGACTACCAAATTGCCAAAAAGTTTATCAAATCATTTGACAAATCCAAATTTGACTATCTTTGAAATGTAAAAGGCATTTTGGGAAAATCTGAGTAAACAACATCGGAAAATCAGTTTTTGTTTAACCGTTTTTCTATTAGAAAATCCAAAAAGATTTCAAATTCTTTAAACTTTTTGAATTTTAGGGGGAAAAATTCTAGAAAAACCCAAAAAAAATATCAAAAATGAGTTTTTGCTGTAAGAAAGAAAAAAATGATAGTCTATCAGTGAACTGTCTGATTTCCTCAAAATCTAAATTGCAAATGATAATTTGTCTTACAAGTGATATACCGGTAGGCCTGAAAATCATTTCCATGTTGGCACGGTGATATAAACATTAACGACCTAAACTTGAGTGGTTACCCTCCTCATTGGCATATGGTATTGATACCGAAATCTCAATTGATAGGTTGCCAAAATCTGAGGTTCTGGGTCTTTAACTTGTGATACATCCGGGAACAAATGGTCAAATCTTGGATCTACCGCAGATCCGATTGAGTTGATCAGGCGTTCTTAAACGTGCTAGAAAGATTCATTATAATCCAAACCCTAATTCTCGTACAAACAAATAAGAGAATTCTAGCTGCGAAGTGCGAACATCTTTCGTCTTCAGCTACTTATACCGGAAAGCCATTGTGCATTGTGGAGTTTACTATATATAATTTTGCAGCTTATGGTGATTGCTCACTGGGATAGTGACCTGGATTGAACACACCCGCTAAGCCAAGTTTCTTAATTCAGCCACAACGTACTATATTGAATAAATACAGAACTTATGGCGACTGTGCACTGGGGTAGTGACTCGGATTGCACACGTCGTCTAGGGAAAGTATCCCATAAAAAAATAAAAAAATAGTTTCCGGTATCTGCCCCCACCCTGACCGAGATTCAATCAATCTCGTGTCTTGTAAACGGGTGGTCATGGCTTACTCACCCGTTAAAATGAATCTTTGTGCAATGCCTGATACGGGAATGTGTCGTATGCGTAGGGACCATTAACCGCAAGTATAAATCTTACCTTAACATATTTAAAGTGCCGGCGAGTAATCCTAATTTTTAGGTTTAGGTGGACAAGTATACTAGTAATCGATTGTTTGTTGATTATCTTAATCTGAATTAATCTAAACAAAGGTTATCATGACACGTCCGTAAACTGATATGATTCTCTGCCCGACGAACTCACAAAAATATTGTTTGTGAATATTCAATTCAATATCGTTCATTTGAATTTCTTATCTTTCTATCAAATATACAAAAAGATTTTATTTTCGATTAACCGATGTTGGAATACTAAATTCTTCAATTGGAATCTCAGATCCGAAGCCGAAACACAATAAAATAAAGTCTTTCAAAATTCAAGGATCAAAATGCAACTTTCATAAATTAACGGGTTTAAATTGACAATTTTGAAAGTTCAGGGTAAAATTTGAAAAAAGTTCAAATGTTCAGGGGGAGAACGCTTTGTTTCTCCAAATGGTGGTCAAAATGGACAAATCTTGAAAATCGATCAAATGATCAACTTCAAGAATTTGACCCGATTATTTGTCGTATCTAATACAAGTTGTAGTTTGTGTGCAGATTTTATTTATTTTTTCAGCAGGATCAAACACAACCAATGTGCTCATCATGATTCAAATGACTAAGCTTTGAGCTGAACAAGACCAGAACCGGAACAACAAGATCATCCTGAACAACAAGAACCCAGTACTCCATCTTCAGAGACACGAGATCGTGGTAGAGCTCCAGTATTAGGAGCTGAAGAAGATAGGAATCGAGAAATGAAAGTGTAGATGTTGTTGATCTCCGTCTTAGTCAAAGAATCGTCTATCAAAACAGTGGAGATTTCTGGATTCCTCCCAAGTTATCAAAGCTAATCGAAGACTAAGACGAGATCTCATGAAGCCACGACCAAAACTCAAATTAGCAAGTATTCAAATCTTCAGGGGAATATTTTTAGTGCACTACGGTGTATCTTCCCAAGTTGAAGAATGCCATATTTGAACACTTGAAGACCAACGATCATTAGCTAGACTGTAGGGGGAGTCTGTGAATGTCTTTCAAGACATCCCTAGCTCAGTGACTGGTTAAGTCTGCAGATCACTAGCTAGGTCCAATGGGGAGACTGTTAGCGCACTTCGTGTATGTCTCCAGCTAGTGATAGGTCAAAATTAGTCGTAGGCATGATTGTATTGCGTTTTAGATGTTATCGAGTTGCATTATAGTGATCAGGGGTATTATAGTCATTTGATATAGTCCATACGCCTATCAAGGGGTCATACGTGTATGAATGGACACATATGGAGCCCATACGTGTCAATGTGTAAGGTGTATGGACTTAGGACTATAAATACCCCATGCCTTGATCATTTTAAGAACTTTTGCCATTCAATACAAGTAGCAGCCCTTTGTATGTGTTTTTGTGTGACACCCGGCATGTTCGGCTTAAACATATTAGTAACATCTAAGTCTACCTTAGCGAGAAACGTTTATAAACAAACTTAATTGGGTTAGTTGAGTCGGGTCAAGTTAGGATTGTCCAGGGTACAATGATCTGGAGGATCATTGGGAGTCGTTTTGGTAATACACTAGTACCGGGTTCCGTTGTTGGTGACGTTACGTGAACTAATTAAGTATATGTGTAGATTATGGGTTGTATGGTGGATTATGTACATAGATATGTTTATATGATGTGTAAATGATTATCTGTGCCTAAATGTGTTAAATATGGACTAAGGATGCATGCTTATGTGTTGGGATGTGTTAGAATGCGTTAAACACGACAAACTGGAAAACTAGTTTAAAAGAAGTCTTGGTTCGACCACTTCGAGTGGTCGAAGGAGAATAAAAATGTCTGGTTCGACCCATGCAAGTGGGCGAACCAGGGAAGTGGAAATTGAGAAATTTCCTTCGACCAAACAGGGCTCATTCGACCCTGTGAAAGGGGCGAAGGAGCCTACATTCGACCAATGAGTTGGTGCGAAGGAAGACTAGTATAAATACCAACCTTTGTCATTTTTCATCATTTCACAAACCCTAACCGTCCCAAAACGCTCTCAAACGATCTTAAACACTAAGGAAGGAGTTTTTGCTCTTCTTTTTCATAATCTAACCCATCTACAACATCCAAACAAGAATCCAAGGTGTGTTCATAATCCTAAATCTTTTAAAAGCATTTTAATTCGTTTTCATCTAACCCAAATTGTCCAGATCTGTTCTAAAGGTGTTTTTATGATTAAAAACCTTTTTAACATCTTTCTAAATCAAAACATGATCATTAACATAGGTTTTCATAATGAATAACATGTGTTAGTTGTGTGTTATGTGGTGTTATGTGTTGTTCATTGATTTGCTGCTATATCTATGATAGAAACATGAGATAGGATTGTTGTTAATGATTGGATTATGGTTGTCTAGGGTTAGGATTGGATATATTGATATTTGGGGGTTTTATTGGATTAACACTTGATGCATGAATATTTATGATCAATAGAATGAATAAGAAAGATCGGATAATCGACAAACTGAGTATTTTAAGCTAAACATGAATCGATTTCAAAAGTTTCCAAATTGGGTAAATAATTCATGCATGAAAGTGATGTTTCCATAATCTTTACCATTTTGGGAAAGGGCTGAAACGGACGTATTATCGGGGGAAATCGATGGGGTTTTGTAGGGATAAGTTATTCATGCTTGACTGCTGTGTTTGATGATGTTTCGGGTCGTTTTGAATGTGTTTGAAGCGTTTTTAGGAAAAATAATACAACAGGGGCGAACCTGGCCTCCTTCGACCAGTCGATGGTGCGAAGGAGGGATCCAGGGTCGAACCTGGGATTTTTATTGGACGAATGTGAATAAACGGGCGAAGGAAGCATCAAACGGTCGAACGTACTATAAATGGTGCGAAGGAGACAAAAAGGTGCGAAGGAGACTCAAAACTGACTGGTTCGACCGTTCTGATGCAGAAATGAGATTTTTGATACAAACTAAGTGTTTTATGCTTGAACCTTGTGTGTAATCTACGTGTACTTGATTAGTTAAGGTAATGGGTCACCAACGGGATGTCGGGTCGGTCTAGTGTGTCGGTTAAACATTTAAACACGTTTTAAAACATACTTGGTTACGATCTGGACAATCGGGGACTAGATAACCTTATGGTTATTAGTCGGAACACTTATGTGAACATTTTGATAGATCTCCGGTAGAGGGATTATCAAGGGCTAAACATCTTCACTTATATTTGAAGAACGCTATCTAAGGTGAGTTCACGGCCCCACTTTTACTGCTTTAACTTTTGGGGGAGAAAACATGCGCTAAACGGTTTTGGTAACTTATGTCATACTATGGTTTTAACTTTATATTGCTATACGATCTTTTGGAAAGTCCCGGGGGAAACCATGAATGTGCGGGTTTGCACAACGGGGGAAATGTGGATAGATCTATTGGGCCTGACCTGCCCCACTCGTCGGCTTGGAGGGCCGGGCGGGTGCATATTGTCTCGAACAGGTACATTGGTATCATGCTGAACATACGGGCTGCTTAAACATGCTGAACATTGCTAAACGTGTCTAGTAATGGTTTCCAATCGTAGTAGTAATGAAACATACGCCTAGCTAGCGTACTTGGTAACATTGATATAGTATGGACATGGTAACACTTTGGTAACATTTTTGAACAAACCTGTGGACTCACCAGCATTATATGTTGACATCTTTTTGGCATGTTTTTCTCAGGTCGCTAAGGTAGCAATGAACGGGACTAGGCGCACGGGTCTGCATTGGCGTCTAGATTTTAGTGCACGTTTTGTAATAAGTGTCTTGGATACTTGGGAACACTGTTTTGTAGAGATTAAATTCTTTAAATGCTTCCGCTTATGAAATTTATGTTTTCGGGTTTACGTACTTCATATAGTGTCGTTTATTGTGATCGTTGACTTGGATCCTGGTTTGTCATGCGCCTCGCGGTAAAACCCCGCAAGTGGTAATTTGAGGGTGTGACATTTTGTGTGTGTGCTCTCATATTATTATCATTTCCATAAACACTCATCTATAACAACCAATTCCATGTATCAAAATTCCTCGCAAGAAAACAGACATATTCAAAAAATCGATCCAACGGCTCAAAAAACAAGGAAATAAGATTATAGTGTGTACCTTTAAGAAAACTAGTAGAAAACCCGCGCGTTGCTGCGGGAGCGATAATATATAGTGTAATCCTTTACATTTAGTTTATCGATGCTCTCTTGTAGTGGTGTCATTGTGGCTTTACGTATCTCATCCGAGCCTTAAAAAATATGCCACTTAGGTCTTCTAAATTGGTATACATGAGTATTGATCTTATAAATATTATGAAGCCGTATGGGTTAAAATTTTTAAGTTTTAAATGGATTATCATTGAGTTCTCAACTTTTATTTGTTAAATGAGTTTTCTATTTAAAAAAGAAACACACACACAATATAGGAAGTTTATAATAACAACAACAAAATTGTGCCCCTGATTAAAGTGGGCCCAAAATGCTTATCTTGGCATTTTCTTTTATAAAATAAAATTGCTACACTTTTCAGGGGTTAAAATTAGTCGCTTTCATCACCAAATGCCCTAAAAGCATTTAAGTGCCTAGTGAATGTGATTTTTATATACAATATTACAACCATAGTGTTTAATGAATCCTATTTTTCCATATAAAATATACTCAACACTTTTGAGATGTGTGTTTTTTATTTACAAGTATTTAATCAATAATATTTTATGAATTTATAGTAAAAGACGGCTATATATCTTATATACATCTCGTTTATTAATTAATCTTTGAACTTAGAAACTTTCCACAAGTTCCAATAGTCACTATGCACACAAATTATAAAGAATTTAATCCCAAATGGCAAAATGTTTACGAACACAAAGTTATTTTTTTGCATCCTTTCAATAAATAAATTTTATATCAATGGATGTACAAGTGGGTTTTGCTATGAAGGGTACTACTAAAAAGTTTTATATGAAATTTGGGTGTGTAGCAAGAAACGCTTCACATCTCATCTTTAAAATTAGGTGATTTTACAGTTTTAGCCGTCTTTGGCTTTTAGTAAAGTAATAATATACAATAAATTGCTACCATAAATTACACTTGGGAGGATCAAGATGAGGTAGATCATACTTTAAGTAAGAAAATAAATTTACTTATAAATCTAAGTCTATATGTGAAATTGATGGTTTCAATATTGTTAATGCTCTAAATATACAAGAAATGATTCAATTAACCACATAAAAACTTACCACATTATTCAGACATGCGTTGCTTGATGTATTTATATGGCAGGCAATTGCCCAAAAAGCTCATCCTGCAAGGATGAGAAAGAAAATGAGAGTGAACACACATGTGCATAATATGCAATGGAATAGATAAAGAAAGGATGGTATGTATATTGTACATACCTAGGAAGGTAACCTAAGCAGTTAGGTATGCTTCCAACAAGAAAGTTGTAACAGAAATATGCAAGTTTTAAGGAAGTCGAGGGACAAAAATCGAATCTAGATATATTTGAAGGAAACCCCAGATAACACATTCTTCATATCAGCTGTATATATTGGAATGGTTAAGGAAATTCACTCAAGAAACTTGTGGTTGATGACAATAAATACGATGGCATCACCAGTGTAACGAATAATTTCTTACATTCCTTGTGTGTTGGAAACAACTGAAGCATTGCCACCGGGAACATTGCCACGCTACTTATTTCTATCCAACCAGAGTTCTTGAAGGTATTTAAGATTGCCAAGCTCTAAAGGCAGTTGACCAGTCAACCGATTCGACCGCAAGTTTCTGAACATATACAAACAAGCTTTACATATAAGAGAAATTATCATAAAATGGAAAAGGAACATATTTTTTATCAAAACAATGAAGAAAACTTACAATATAACGATGTTAACCAAATTCCCAATTTCATGAGGAATAGGTCCAGAAATCTGGTTCATCCCTAAATCTAAAAATTTTCAGGTTCTTTAGTGTTCCAAGTTCTTTTGGTAGTGAACCAATGAGTTTTTTGCCATGTAAAATCCTACAAGCAAAACCATTTGTATTTAAATATTCAATTTTCATTAGGTTCTTTAAGGTGAGATAAGATGTTTAAAGGAAACATACAATTCTTGTAAGGAAGCAAGCTGAAATAGTTCACGAGCAATAAATCTTGTTATAGATGAGTGAGAAATATTCCTGTAGAAACAAAAACACACACAACAAAAGAAAAACATATTAGATTCATTGCTTAATTAATACTGAACCATATAATTTGATATAACAACTCTCATCTCAGCGAGACGGGTTTCCACAAAATCATTCCAAATAGTGATATCTCACGTATGAAGAGGAATCGACTCTTCCAAGGAAGATGATAGGTGAAGTGTAGAAGACTACGATGTATTAGTATAGGAAAATAATGTAGTGTAGAAGGTTAAGAGTGAGATGAGTAAATTGCATTGAAGTTTCTATAATAACTAAAAATGGTTTCATGTGTTAGGAATTTTTGTGATCCATCTTCAATTCACTAAAATTGATGTGGGCTTTAATGGGGGTTTTAATAGGTGGGTATTAATAATATAAGTTACATGGTGGAAAATATCTTTAGTATGTATTACACACATATACAATGTGCATAATATGTTATACATAAAGGGCAAAAAGGGAAGGAAATGACAAAAATATAGAGATTTGTAAAGAGGCTATATGCCATCTTAAAATTGATATGAAATTACCTGTAAGGATATCTAGAATGTATTATATAGTATTAGAAGTGACCCCGCGCTATGCGGCGGGATAAACTAATTTTAGATGAAAGTTAAATGGAAATGTAGACAAAACAGTAATAGTATCACTAATAAAAAAACGTAAAACTAAAATATTGTAAAAATAAAAAAAATGCTTTAGTTTCCTCCAACGCTAGTCGGTTCTTGTAGGTTTGGTTTAATTTTAGTCCATTCTAGTTTCTAGCCTGTGCCGATTTAGCCGAAACCAGTTCTATTCCCTCTTAAAGAACCCAAACCTGTTTTCAACGTGACTGGTTTGGGAAAAAAAACGGGTTATCTATAAGCTAAATTAATGTAATGGACACTTTACGGGTAAACAATTATTTTGGTTTTATTAATATATTAAATAGTTTTAAGATTTATAATAAAAAGTATATTTAAATCATTAGAAACTTGAATTTTTTATAGTTATATTTTTTTGAAACTGGTGTCTAAATATTTATATTTTTGTTTATATTTATACGTTTATATACTTGCTCATTTGTTCACGTCATGGGGTGCATAATTACATGTCTGATGGGTCAATTTATAATAATATTTTTAATTTTATTATTGTTCAATTCCATTGACACTTTTTTTAAAACTCAGGTAACTTCCATGTGCTCTGGCTTCAGTTTTTTTCTAATGATTCGGGAGTGGGACAAGGTAAAAGTCACTAATTTTGTTTATTAATTTGTACCGTTTACAACTCCTTATACAACAAAAGGTTCGTATGTACAACTAATGTTTCTTTTATTTATACAAGTTTATCATTAGGTGTTCTTAACCATGCAATTGTTATACCATAAGTATGATTACACGTGCATTAAATGTGAAATTATGCCTTCAATTGAATTGAATTGAATTGACATGTGCAAGTGAGTTTTGCAAATAGGGGTAGTATTGGAAAGCTTTTCATGACATTTTAGGTATAAAGCATAAAACTCTTCATATGCCATCTTAAAAAAGAGAGCAAATTACCTTGTTGCCCATCTAGAATGTATTATATAGTAGTATAGATATAGATATAGATATAAGGGGTTGTTTGGTAGCCTCTTAATAACCATTCAGAGGCTACCTCTTATTGGTCGATAACCTCTAAATGGTTAAGAGGTAACCTTAAGTTTGAATGATTAAGAGGCAACCATTAAGATGTTATCTTTTAACCATTCATACTTAAGATTACATCTTAACAATTTAGAGACTATGAACCATTCAGATGTAGCCTCTTAATGACTATTCAGAGGGTTCCAAACAGCCTCTAAGTATAGATTGTTAGATGGCGACCCTTCTGATTCTTTAATTAATATTTGGGGAGAGAGCAATATTAGTCCTTCAGTTTTGCTTCTTTCAATCATCTCAGCCCATTTTCTTCAACCCATATTTCCTGTATAATTCATTTTTTTAAAATAACGGGGCCCAAAGCCCAAGCTTCAAAAAACTTGAGCTTGGGCCGGCCCTGCCAATTGGGTTATTGATTGTGCCTTTAATTCGAAACGCACGAATTACATCGTTTCTTGTTCGGAACATGATCCTACAATCCAATGCAACTAACCTTGTTATTTTGATTTTAGGTATTCATATTGTTTGGGCAAAACAGCGGTTTACATAAAACTATACACTTTAATCCTACTTATATCACACCTAGACCGGGTGTAGTGGGACGCATTTTGGCCGTGATACCATAACATAGCGTCCCCTACACCATTACAGAGGGTCGCTATGCTTCCAAAAATCTTCCAAGCGTTATGTTAACAGCGCCGGGCAACAAATGAAACAGCCACTTATATTGCGACACGTGTCCTCATCAAACGGTCAAAAAAAATCCAAACGGTCAATTTTTTTTTAAAAGTAACGGTAATTTTTTTTAACTATATATGTATACACACTACACAAACAAACACACTACAACACATTTTTTTAAAAACTACACTACAAACCCAACTACAAACCAGTTATGGGTGGTGGATATCCAAACGATCTTGCCGAACCGTCCAATCTCCGGTGATACTCTCGCCAGAGACGTCGTTTACCAGTGTTCTCTCCTCCTCCTTATCCTCCTCAACAAGTGTTTTCTCCTCCTCCTCCTCCTCCTCCTCCTCAACAAGTGTTTTCTTATCCTCCTCCTCCTCAACAAGTGTTTTCTTCTACTCCTCATCCTCAACTAGTGTTCTCTTCTCCTAAACCTACTCAACCAGTGCCCACTCCTCATCCTTGGAACTTCCCCATTCCTTCACTCCTAGGATACACTCCCCTACACCCAGATGCTGATTTCACTAATGAGGAGCTTATATGGTTTTTAGAATATGTTATGGCTGTAAGGGGAATGGGCCAGCTACGGTTGGTGGAGACCCAACCGAACCCCAACCCCAACCCCAACTCCACCCCAAACCCTCCTCCTCGGGAGCCATATGAGGAGGAGTACGAAGCTGTAAGGGATGCTATGGATGAAGAACGATACTATTTATCCCCTACTCGTGAGTACTGCCGCATCCACTCGGATGCAAGGTCCGACGGTCGGGATAGCAATCGTCTCGTGTCCTCACCGGAGTACACTTTAGAGGATTGGGATAATTATTCTCTGTATGGGAGAAATTTAGGATTAATTATGTAATGTTTTAATAAGTAGTTTAGGATTATGTAGTGTTTAAATAAGTAATTTAGGATTATGTAATTTTTAAATTTATATTATCTGTGTGTTTTAATATTATTTGTAATTTTTTTTATAACATTTATCCTTTTTTTTACATTTTAGTTAAATAGTTTTAAAAAAATAAAAAAAAAACAACCAATCAGAAAAATGAGCCTTATCTTTTTCCCACTACCACTACACCCCATTTTTACTTTAAGCCCATGTTGACTCAACAGCCACGCAAACCAATCAAAAATAGTGGCCTTAAGATTTTTCCCCCTTCCACTACAAATGGTCTTTAGAACCATCAACGAAAATAGAAAGTATGTGGCAGACCACATTTCAAGTGATGAAGTATTATAAGAAAAGGGAATTTTTAATGGCATCGTATTATGCTGGGTAAGATTCTTTGATTTATGATTTTTTATTTATTTGATTTATAATACTAAGATTCTAGTTTTCTATATGAAAATTTATTGATGCACATTATTCATTTTGTGTTAATTATAATTCGTCAAACCTTGAAGATAAAAAAAACTATGGACACATTGTTGATTCAATTAACGAGGAAAAGACTAAGGAAAATTACATGATGGTGAAGGTTTCTGAAAAATCCATCAAATCTAAAGAAAAAGTGGATTATGGAAAATGTAAGCTTTCTTTCTTTTCGTTTTTTCTTCTTATTATTATTTTTTTAATGTCTAATTACTCTCCCTTTTATCATATATGGGAGGATCGAACTCTTGACCTCTTTCTTTATATAATCACTCTCACACTGCCGGCTATAGGCTCGGTGGCAAAATGTAAGTTTTCTATTCGATCCTTTTTTTTTTCTTAAAGTTGTTTATTTGTTTATTCCAAGTAACTAACTGTTGCTACATTTTATTTAGGGGATGTTTGGTTGATTAAGTGCTGAATCATTAAGAGCTTTGAATGGTTAAGTGGTCTGAATGGTTAAGTGCTTATTTTTTTTTTTTTTTTGAACGGCCAAACAAACTTTATTCAAACAAGCTAGCAAGAAACTAGCAAACCAGTCCGGGATACAAACAAAACAGACAGTCCGAACAAAACAACTCCGAAACAAAGCAGACAAAACAAAACTTAACCCATTTTGTGAGCTTCGAACCTACACCATGCATCCCACGACATATCCGTCATTTTCGCACGATTTGTAACCCACAAGAAACTCATGATTCGGATTTCCTCCATAATCTTCGAAACTGAAACCTGCTTTTGATTGAAGACCAGATCATTTCTTGCCCGCCATATACTCCAAAAAGCCGTCAAAATCACCGCGTAAAACGCTTTCCTAAGGCGAGCACCCTGCTTTGCATATAAGTGATAAGAGAGAATATCCCTTACATGAAAAGCAAAAAAACTCGGAACGTTACACCAATCAAAAAGCCATTGCCAAACTTCAGTAAACACCGGGGATCCTGTGAAAAGGTGTTCCACCGTTTCGACACAAAGATCACAGGCCTTACATCTTGGAGAATCCACCTGAATATTCCCGTCTACCCAAAGCGGCCATGGTAGGTAGCCGATCAAGAAACACTCGCCAAGCAACAATCGCCACCTTTTTTGGGACCCAGTTACACCACTGAAAAGCGGAAACTGGAATCACATTTGTAGCCTCAAACATCACCTTTTTTACTGTCTTCACCGAAAATTCAAAATCCGTACCAATAGACCAAGCCCACGAGTCTTGACCCATCGAAAGAGACACATCAGACAGCAGCAAAATTAACTCTGCAAGCTGCTGATGTTCCTCTGCTGTCACGAAAGAACGCTTCCAGTCCCAAGAGTATCCCATCTCATGCTGACCTGGGCCGGGAATCCGATCGGATACATAGCAAGTCTTCGTCTTTTCCATCGCATAGAGGGCAGGGAACCGAGTTTTAAGGGGTTCGTCCACAATCCATGAGTCAATCCAGAAAAGAAAAGAATCGAATTCCCATTACCAACTTCCCCTTTAACCGAACAAACAGGACCATTTGTATAGGTTGACAACAACACCGGAATAGACGCTATCTGTTTCCACGTGCCTCCAAGTGATAACTTCACCGGGATATAAGTCCAATCTCGAGCATTACCATGGATAAACCACACTACCTTGCGCCAAAGGGATGAATGATCAATTTTAAACCTGTACCACCATTTAGACAATAAACTCACATTAGCATCCCTAAGTGAGCCCAACCCCACTCCACCATATTTTATTGGCGCAATAACATTATCCCAAGCTATCCAACTCATTTTGGTTAAGTGCTTATTAAGTTGGACCTGTTAATGGTTAGTTTTCTTGTCCCACATTGGTATGAGAGTTTCATTAAGGTTCAGCCTAGTTCAGTGCTTAATGATTCAGTGCTTAATAGTTTAGCAACATCTCAAGTCTTAATGATTCAGCCTTAATCATTCCATTCAGAGGCTGAAACAAACGCGTTGAATGCTGAATCATTCAGTGCTGAATGGTTAAGAGCCTTATTAAGAGGCTACCAAACAGCCCCTTAGTGTCATCAACAAGATGAATGATTGGAATTCGGCTATTAGTACGTGATGCACGTCGACATGCATGATTTTGTGATTAATTGTCATGAACATCTATTAGTATATAAATATTTGTATGTTTTATACGTCAAACTAAAATTTAGGGGCTGTTTGGTAGCCTCTGAATGATCATTAAGAGGCTACATCTGAATGGTTCATAGCCTCTTAATGGTTAAGATATAATCTTAAGTATGAATGGTTAAGAGATAACATGTTAATGGTTGCCTCTTAACCATTCAGACTTAAGGTTACCTCTTAACCATTCAGAGGTTATGGACTATTAAGAGGTAGCCTCTGAATTGCAATATAACTCTATGTTAAAAATATAACAATTATATTATATTATAACAATACATTTATAAAATATAATGTATTGTATAAAAATGTGTTATATTTTTACTAAGTCACTTTTATTGGTTTTGAGGTTTCTTGGACTTGATGGCTGATGGATCGAGGTCTGGTTGATGGTAGATAGTTAAGATTGGCCCAGCTGAAAAGAGTCCAAGAGTTGACAAGATCAGAGTTGGCCCATGTGCTGAAACCCATATCCAGAACCTAGTTGTTAAAATCCGAGCCTACGTGGCGATCCGTGTGACACCAATCCAAGGGTGAGGATGATGTCAAAGTGTGTTTCTTTGACATGATCCAATGATTGTTTTTGGCTCGGGCGTGTTTTCTCCCGAGCCTTATATTTTGTCTATAAAATGTTGGGTTCTTCTGCTTAGGGGTGTTCAAAAAAATCCGAATCCGAAAAATCAGATAATCCGAAATTTCGGATTCGGATTCGGATCCTGATTTTGAAAATTCTTGGATAATCGGATTATCCGAATCCGAATATTAAAAAAATATATATAAATATATAATATTATATACACAACATAACACAATACACTATCCTAATTCCTTAATCCTCCTAACCCAAAGTCCATACTCCTCCAATCCATAGCAGTCGCTCCCTCTTCTCTTCTCTTCTCTATAATGGCCCCCATCCGCCTCGTCTCCGACCTCCACATCCCCCGTCCACAAAACGGTAACTTTTTTACAATTTTTTTTGTTCCAATTTCGTTTATCTAACTTCGATTTTTGTTTTTTTAACAGGTTCACGTTTTAGACATAAAGGAGAAAGTTTTTTTATATTTTTTTTTATTATTTTTTATTTTTTTTTAAGTTTCGGATTATCCGTTGGATGATCCGAATCCGAATTCGAAATTTGGATAATCCAAATTTGGGATTGGGATTCGGATTCGGATCCCAATATTGACTATCCGAAATTTCGGATTATCCGAAATTTCGGATTATCCGAAATTCGGATATCCGAAATTCGGATTATCCGAATTTGAACACCCCTACTTCTGCTGTTACCAGTTTCACCATTCTTTGTCTCTCTTTTTCTTATTTTGTCTATCTTATTAGGGTTTGTGATATAGATAAGCTGTTAATGATCTATTCCTTTGTTTATGAGTATTGTATTGATTATCAGTCAATGATCATTTAGAGAGTCTGTACAAGATCATTAGTCAATGATCTTTTAGTTCTTGAGGTCTTGAATCTTTGTTGGTTAGGTCTTGTATTGTTCCCGATCAAGTGTAGTTTAAATCTTTGGTTTGAGTCTGTAAGTCTTTGGTTCAGTAATAAAATCATTGTTAGGTTTCTGGTCAATATTGTTCTTTGTTTTCTGACATGGTATCAGAACCCTAAGGCTTAGATATGTATTTTCTTCCGCTTGTGGTTAGGGTTTGTCGAGCGTTTTTGGAGTTCTTGTGATCTAGGGTTTCTTACTCTCAGATTGTGTTATTCCTGGCTTGGTATAAGACGATCTACGAGGAACTGGTTATTCCTGGATTAGTAATTCATCGTCCGATCTAGGGTTTGTCGAGAAATATTTGAAGCTGACCTGGACTCTGGAATAGCTAGAAGCTCTATTACTTGCTCTCCAACTTGTTACCCTAAGTGACGGTGACAAGTTGCGAGTTTATTGGCGAAACCCTAACTTGGGTCCCCATTGGTGAGATTGTTCCTATCTCTTCTTTAATTTATGTTGAGTCTAGGAGCATTGTCTGGGTTAGGGGGACCGGAATTGGCTCATTGATTGGTTGTGTCAAGTATGTGGGGTCTTGATTGATTCTTCTTGTGATTTGTTTTTCTGTGCTTTGATTATTTCTGTGAGTGCTTGTTGGTGTGCTTAGGTTTATTAATCAGACTCTCTTGTTAAGACATGTCCAGGCACCCTTGAGTGATAAACTTGGAATCTTGACACTGACGGGGCTTCGTCTGTTGCATGCTTGTGTGCTCATTGATCTGATTATGCAGTACTGATTTTTGATTTGATATATGTCTATTGTTGATCTGTTGTTTTGTTACAATGTCTGATGATGATAGTAGTAACTCTAGTTAAGGTAGAGAGACTCTTGGTGGTGTTACTTTGATTAGAAAAATTGATTCTAGTGACCCTCTCTACCTTCATGCTAGTGATTCAGCTAATCTTATTAACATTAGTATCAAACTTAAAGGAACTAAGAACTATACCGTCTGGTCCAATGCTATGATCCTTTCTTTACAGGTTAAAAATAAGTTAGGATTTATTAATGGTGATTGTGTAAGACCTACTGTTGACCCTGTGTTAGGAAGACAATGGGATCGTTGTAATTCTATTGTACTTACTTGGATTCTAAATTCTATTGCTGAGGAATTATATATGGGCAGGTCTATTCTAAACTTGCATTTGATGTGTCGAAGGACTTAAAGGACACATATAATAAAATTGACGGGCCTGTGATATTTGATATATATTGAAAAATAAATCATTTTAATCAAAATGGTATGACTGTTGCTGAGTATTATCATAAGTCGCATGTTATGTGGCAATATCTTGATCAAATGTTAAATTTTCCTGCATGTACTTATGATGCATCTAAACAGTTTAATGATTTCAACCATCTATTAAAACTGATGCAATTTTTGATGGGTTTGGATAATGTGTATAGTGTTGTTAGAATAAATTTGTTAATAAGGGATCCTTTACCAACAGTAAAGGAGGCATTTGCAATTGTTTCAAGAGAAGAGTCATATAGGAACTCTAATGTTACTAAGTCTAAAGAACAAGGTCCTACTGTAGGTTTTTTTTGATAAAACTAACCAAAGTTTTGATTCTAGGAAAAAGAATGCTAGAATAAGCAATCAAAATTCAAATCTAAAGTGTTCCCAATGCAATAAGGTGGGACACACAGTAGATAAACGTTTTGAAATCATTGGATACCTACCTTGGATGAAAAACAAAGTTGGTTTTAATAAAAGAAATGTAAATAGTAACAATGTTACCAGTGGGTCTTCACTTGAAACAGAAAATAAAAATTGTTTGAGCACTTTAACTACTAAGCAGGTTTCATAGCTGTTAAGCTTGTTGAATAAGAAGAATGAAGAGGGTACAACTAGCTGCAATTCTGCAGGTAGGTCATGTAACTTCTTCCGTTCTGCCAGTAATTCTAAACCCGTGTTTTCTTTTTCAAATGTGCATTCTTTGTTTAGAAAACTTGGTTTGATATGTGACTCTGGTGCTAATTAGCACATGGTTATGAATGCTGATAATTGTGTGATAAATCATCTTGATGTTAGTGACTTAAATATAAAAGTTAATCATCCTAATGGTACTAGTTCTAAGGTTACTGTTATAGGAGATGTTCGATTAACTGATGAGGTCACTTTGTTTGATGTCTTTGTGGTTCCTAATTACTGTGTTAATTTGCTATCTGTTCATAAGCTTGCAAAAGATGGTAAATTGGATGTTTTATTGTCACACCCCGCCTAAGGCGGAAACACGGGGTGCAACTGAAATGATTTCCAAGCACAAAAGTCACACGAGCATTATTTGATAAAACATGAATTACCATTTAAAACATTCAAGTCTTACAAAATATAACATTAATTGTTTGGATTAGAAACCATTGTTTAAAGTGTTTAGATCAAAACATCACAACAATAGTTCAGAAGATGGTATCCCTTAAATTCTCGCACGCGACCTTCCCACGTTCCATGCTCCATGTTAATTTCCTGAAAAATATGCATGAAAAATATATGGCTCAATATAAAGTTGGTGAGTTCACGGGTTTTTGTATGTTGGACCTGTAATCCCAAATCCAACTAAATTACTGCCTAGCTAGGGCAATATTTAATATGTAATCTGACATGAGCCCATAACCAAACCTTGACATGTTGTGCCTCGCCCATTGTACACTCAAGACAATGAATAAATGTGAAATCCTAGCACTCTTTTGATACCTGTCATCCGGTCAGAGCGACTGACCAAGAGTGGGGGTGTCAACTCAATAGATCTATTCTGGTGTTTCATGGCTAAGTCCATGGCTAATGGTTATGGTATGATGTATGACACGAGGGCTTAATGGATCCTGAACCTTGATGTCTCATGTTCACATAATAGTCATGTATGTAACTGAAAACTTGAAACTTGTACGCATGTTTTCCCCCCGGAAAAATGTAAAAACAGTGAAAAGGGACTGTGAAACTCACCTTATGGTATGTCTTGGAAATGAACTAATGAATCTGAGCTAAAGAGATCGACCTATGGGTCCTATGTAAAAAGATACATTTTAGGTATACGTCACTTGTACTGTTTACAAGTTGTTCTCTTGTTACGCTTGTCCTTATAACTTAACTCTTTGAGTTAAATGTGTGTTTGATGGAAAGATTTATGTTTTTAATGACTTATTTGTCAAAGGATACAATGTTTACCCTTTTAAATGTTCCACATTAGGGTTTCTAATGTAGTATTTTCCAAAATATGAACTTCATGGTTTTGTGTTGAAAGATTCACCGTCTTTATGTAAACTAGTGATCTTGACTAGAATAACTTAGTTTCCTGGAAAAACATCACTTTTACTTTGTGAAAAGCTAGTGTTTCATACACTTTGATGTGCTCATGTGTTGAAGGTTTTACAACTTTTGTCTTGTCATGTGTATAGATCTACCATGTTTAACTTATTATTTTCATAACTTGACAACTTTGTGAAAATGGTAATATTTCATGTAAAAATATTACTTTTTTTTGAAAACACATGGATTTTTGGTAAGCTTTGTCATAATCTAACAACTTTCAACACTATGCCTTATGTTAATGAGTTTAGAAAACATATAATTTTCTTAAAAAAATTTCGGCCATTATGGATATATGTCCATATATGTTTCGGCCCTGTGTGGGTGTAAACACATACTTTTACCAACTAACATAATGCATTTTAAAGCATGAGTTCACTCACTTGTTTGATTAAGTTACAAGAGTAGACATACTAGTAAACAACTTTGTATTTAAAAGACTATGTAAAAAAATAAAAACATAAGTTTAAGAAAACAATGTTATACCTCCTAGTGTCATAAGAAAATAGGGAGTTAGGGGCCTTGTACAACTTGGTTATGCTCCTTGTACCCCCTAAGAGTCCCTTGAAGGTTAATGGATATTGGTAAAGACTTGGATGTGAGTGGTGGTTTGTGATGGTGGTTCGGCCGAGTGGTGGTTCGGCGGTGGTGTGGAGGTGGTTCGGTGGTGGTGCGAGCCGAGAAGGGAGAGGGAGAGAGGTAGGGAGGTGGTGTGTTAGTTGTTTTGGTGCACTAAACCTCACTAACCTTGGCCCTTTATATAGAGATTAAAATTGGCATGGTATCATAACTTAGGAAAGGTGAAAGTGAGCATCATTCTAAATATGGATTAAGATCTTGTAAAAGTGATTTTGGTGAGATTAGGAAGAGATCTTGGACTTGACACATGCATGTTTTCTTGGTTATAGTGGGCCGAAAATGGAGTTTAGTTTGGAGGTTAGGATAAGTCAACTCCCTTAGATTTGATGTTAGATGATCATGGTGTTTGTTAGATTTGGAACATCTTAGCATTGATGTGGTAGGATCTTGTCTTTTGGGTGTATGTGGGCCGAAATAATTGAGGGTGTTTGGGAGGTTATTGTTTAGTCTAAATCATCTAAGGTTGATGTATGATAAGCATGCTCATTAGTCACATTAGTGAAATCCTAGGTAGATTATGGTAGGATCATGGTGGAAGAGTTGGTTTACAAATGGGGCAAGTCAACTTCGAACTTTCCTAGATGTCATAAGATGCCTTCCTTATTAATGTAAGGTCTAGGAATGTGATGGAGGTGACTAAAGTTTGTCTTAGGAAATTTTGGTGGAAGAATAAAATGAAGTGACTTGTGTAAGAGTGGAAGACACAAACTCTACACACATATGTATCTGTGTGTCGTGTATATATGTATGTATATGGAGGTTACATATTTTTGGTAAGTCAACTACCATGGAATGAATACAAGGTCTAATGTTTGACTAATTAGGATGGAATCTTAGTGATGGAAATGATGGTTCATTAAAGGTGTAGGAGTTCAACTTTGGAAAGCACATACACACATGCACTACATGAATTTGGGGTGTTTACCAACACATAACTTACCTACACATACATGTTAAGGTAAATATCTACATATTTTTATACACGTGTGGGTAATTGTTGACTATTTATGTTAAATAACAACTAACACTTAATATATGTTGGTAATACATTTTATCTACACATTTGAATTGGTGGGAAAATTTCCCCCCAAAATTGATATCAATTAAATGTTAAACTACCCACACATATGGTAAAATTTTGTTAAGTGTAGGTAAATTATCTACAAATATGTAAACAACTAATATATGTTTAGGTAAATGATTATGTTTACCAACACATAATATATTTAAACAAATATGTAGATAAATCAATTATATAAATTCTTCTTTTAGTTTTTGATGATGACGTAGTGATGCGTTGCAAAACACATCTCTTCTCCTATGCATTTTGTATATTATTTGGTCAGTTTTTATTCGTTTCGTGTCGTTTTTATTATGTATTTATTTATTTTATTATTTTTTATAGGTGTTTGGAGAAAAATGAGTTTAAAATGAAAGAATTTTAATCGAGACACGAACACTTGAGAATAGGTGTTCATGAACTTTGAAGCGTAAACGAGAAACTTTGGTCAAGCCAAGACCGAATTAGAAACATATGAGTTCTATTATAATAATAATAATAATAATAATAATAATAATAATAATAATAATAATAATAATTAATTAATTAATAAAAAAGACAAAGGGCTAACATCACGTGAATTGGGCCGCCCAATGTCCAAGGGTTTTAGAAGTTGGAAATCATTAATTTTAGGGAGGTGGATATGGGGTGCAAACGAGTCGAGCCGAGTTCGAGCCTTGCATTATCGAGCTAGGCTCGTGACAATTTTCAGAACCTCGAGCTTGAGCTCGGCTCGATAGTATATTTAAGAACTCGAGCTCGACTCGAAAGCTCGATCAAAATGCATGTGGTAAGAGTTTAAACAAGCCTAAGCTCGGCTCGAGCTCGTTTTGCACCATTAAGGAGCTCGTTTTGGACCATTAATGAGCTCGTTTTGGACAATTAAGAAGCCCAAGGCCCAAAGTAATTTCGTTAATGTATGGGTTGCAATATAATTGGGCTATATAGTATTAATTGACATAAATAAGCAAAACTCGATAAGGCTCGACGAGCCCAACCTTTGTCTCTCATGTTACCAGTTTCACCAGTCTTTGTCTCTCTCGTTCATATTCTGTTTCTCGTATTAGGGTTTGTGATGTAGATCATTTGTTAATGATCTATTCCTTTGTTTACGAGTATTCTATTGATCATTAGTCAATGATCATTTAGAGAGTATGTACAAGATCATTAGTCAATGATCTCTTAGTGTTCTTGAGGTTTTGAATCTTTGTTGGTTAGGTCGTGTATTGTTCGTGATCAAGTGTAGTTTAAATCTTTGGTTTGAGTCTGTATGTCTTTGGTTCGGTAATAAAATCATTGTCAGGTTTCTGGTCAATATTGTTCTTTGTTTTCTGACACACTATTTACCTACAGTTGCGGTTCAAAAAAAATATATATAATTCTATATATCTATTAAGGATGTTCAACTATAAAAGGGCTCTTTCTCAAGATGAATTTAATGAAGTCTTCGCTATGGTAGGAGAAACGTTTTTTTATTTAAACTTAAAAATATGTCAACTACAAGGTAAGTATTTTCTTAATTTCCGTTAGTTATCTTACTTTATGGACTTGTAAGGCTAAGGGGTGTAGTATTGGGCTCATCGATGTCACATCACCTTCTCTCATTTCTTCCCCATCAAAGGGGGTGGTGTTTCCCTTTTTCTTCACTTGCTACCACACTTTATAATATAATAATATTAAACTGAGCTCGGGACAGATGGGGGATATATCCCCTTGCTCACCGAAATTAGAGGGGGAGGGGTGTTCCCATTGGTGGAGGGGTGTCACATCAACTCCCCGATCCCTTCCCCCAACCCATAACTAGGGTTGTTCACGAGCTGAGCCGAACCTAGCGGACCTTTGTTCGTGCTTGGCTCATTTACAACCGAGCCGAAAACCGAACGAACATTTTTCAAGTGCATATTTTATCGAGCTAGCGATGAGCGGCGAGTTTTCGGACAACTATAAACTTGGGATGTTTCCTTTAATGTTCTCACTGCCTAGTGATGACTGAGGTTCGACTGTCCGAGGATGACACTAAGTCTAAGGTCCGGTTGTCCTAGAATGAAGTTCAGGTTGAGACCAATGAGGTAATAAGCATACTACAGAGAACGATTGTCGCGTTGTGACATAGGTTGATAGCGGGAGGCGGTTTATGGCGGACAACTAATATGAATAGGAAATCAAGCATGTCTTTTCACGACTTAGAGTTTTACAATTAAACTCAGTGTTAAGTTATCATTGGGATGATTGGGCTAGTAACTTTAAATATAATTGTATATATGGGCATATATTGAGCCAACCCAATAGAGTGGTATGTATAAAACTATAAATATAATTGTAATTAATGTGTATATATATAAATAATAAATTAATAAAAATTATATCGAGCCGATCCGAGCCGAGCGGACCTTTGCTCGTGCTTGGCTCGTTTACAAACCGAACCGAACGGCTCGTTCACCATCGAGCGGAAAATTGAACGAGTAATTTTCGAGCAAATTCCAAACGAAAGACGAGCGATCAGCGAGCGTCGAGCGATTTAAACAGCCCTACCCATAACCCACACCCCATAGAGCCTAATATGCATGGATGGATATATTATAGATGTACTACAAGGTATTAAGTTATTTGGGGTTACCAATTACAACATTATGTTAACCGCTATTTATCAATCAATCATACCCAGTATATCCCACGAATAGTAAAAACTATTGGTAGGGTCAGGGAAGGGTGAGATGTAAGCACACCTTACCTCTACCCATAAGGATAGAGAGGCTGTTTCCAGAGAGACCCCCGGCTCAAAAAGAAAGAACAGAAGACAGGCAAGCATACAAGTAAAGAGACAAGCACCACAGGGATATTTCGCTATCGACTAACGGACCAAGTGCAGGAATAAGCTAGTAAGATAGTGCATAAAAATATAATACATTGAACATCATACAAATATGTAAAGAGACGACCATATGTAAGTTTCACATTACTTAAGAAAACAGGATAAATAGACACATAAATCAAAATAGGTTTAGCAATCCTATAGTTAAGGTCTCACAATACCCGGTTATGCTACCTAAGTGTCAAATCCTAAAAGTCACTTACTTTAAACCTACTTCTCCACAAACTCCTTTCTTGGACCATGTCCTCAGAGAGGTGTAACTCTATGAGATCGTGTCTAATTCGCTCATCCCAGGTCAATTTAGGTCTGCCCCTATTCCTTCTCCCCTCTACAACGCATGCTTCCACTACTCTAACTGGCGCTGTTGTTCGTCTCCTCTTCACATGTCCAAACCATCTCAATCTCCCTTCCTTTATCTTGTCTGATATCCTCGCCACTCCAAACCTCTCTCTAAAGACCTCGTTTCTAATCCGATCTAGCCTTGTGTGCCCGCCCATCCACCTAAGCATCCTCATCTCTGCGACCTCCATCTTACGTGCGTGCGTCTTCTTGATTGCCCAGCACTCTGTCCTATACAACATAGCAGGTCTAATTGCGATCCTGTAAAATTTCCCTTTCAATTTATTTGGGAACCGCTTATCGCACAATACCCTGTGGCTGCTCTCCACCTACACCACCCGGCTTGTATGCGATGTGTTACGTCACTATCCATATCCCCATCCTTTTGAACAAATGATCCTAAGTACTTAAACCTAGTTACCTGCGAGACAACTTGACCCTGAATATTGATATGAGTGTCCTCGTCGTCGTTAACCCCATTGAAATCACAATAGAGATACTCCGTCTTTGAGCGACTAATCCTTAAACCCATTCCCTCTAAAGCTTCTCGCCACTCCTCTAACCTTACATTCAAAATTTGTTTAGTTTCTGCAACTAACACAATATCTACAAAAAGCATGCACCATGGCACTGGCTTCTGAATCGACTTAGACAACTCATCCAAGACTACCGCAAAGAGAAACGGACTCAATGCAGACCCTTGGTGGAGTCCCACCTCCATAGGGAAGGAATCAGTATCTCCTACCGACGCCCGGACACTAGTTTCAGTTCTATCATACATATCCTTAATTACATCTATGTACTTCCCAAGGACTCCTCTACCCTCTAAACTATCCCAAATCAATCTACGTGGCACACTGTCATATGCCTTTTTAAGGTCAATGAATACAATATGGAGATCTCGCTTTTTTTTCTCTATATTTTTCCATTAATCTCCTAAAAATGTGTATCGCTTCCGTTGTTGACCTCCCTGGCATGAAACCGAATTGGTTTACCATAACCTGAGTTTCCTTCCTCAGTCTAGTCTCAATCACCCTCTCCCATAATTTCATAGTATGACCCAACAACTTAATACCTCTATAATTTCCACAACATTAGGCGTCTCCTTTTTTCTTAAATACGGGCACTACAACGTTACTCCTCCAACAATCAGGCATTTTTCCATATTTGAAAATAACATTAAATAATGTAGTCAGCCCTTGAACGCCTTCTTCTCCCAAACACTTCCAGGCCTCAATCGATATGTTGTCTAGACCAACTGCCTTGCCTCTTCCCATCTTCCTAAGTGCAGTCCTCACCTCTCCATGTGTGATGCTTCAACAATAGCAGTTATTCCTTTGTCGGCTCTGTGTAGTAGGGTTTTCGCTTGCTTGTTGATAGTCCCTCCCGCCATTGAAAAGATTGTGGAAGTAACTTTTCCATCTTAGCTTAATGTCTTGTTCCTTGGTCAAAACACGTCCATCCTCTCCCTTTATAAATTTCACTACTCCTAGGTCTTGACTTCTACGATCTCTATATTTGGCAATCTTGAACTATCATGTTCCCCCTCCTTCGTCTCCAATCGTGCATACATGTGCTTATATGCTATGTTCTTTGCCTCTGTCACCGCCTTCTTTTCCTCCCTCCTAGCGTTTTTGTATCGCTCTCTCAACCTCAAACATACTTCCTCGTCAGTGGTCTGCAACAGCTCCCTAAGACAGTTTTGTTTATCCCTTATTTTGATTTACACATCCGCCTTCCACCACCAGGACTCTTTGCTCCCAGCTGTCCTCCCTGTTATGACCCCTAAAGTCTCCTTCGCCACACGAGTAATAGTATTCGCCATAGCCTCCCACATCTAATTTGCGTCGCCATCCAGTTGAGTCGTAGTCGTCGAGATGACCTTATCCCTGAACGCTTCGATGTTGTCGCCTTTTAAATTTCCCCAACGTATTCTAGGCTGAAATTTTCTCTCCGCTGTAGTCAATTTATCTCTTAGGACTACGTCAGCTACTAGTAAATGGTGTTGAGCCACTGCTGTTTCTCCTGGGATCACCTTGCAGTCTCTCCACCGTTGACGATCTTGACGCCTCATCAATATATAATCTATTGTAGTCAAATGTTGGCGGGTCGGTTAGTCCTTGTTAAAAAAAAAAAAAAAAAAAAAAAAAAAAAAGACGTTCACACAACTATAGCAAAAAAAAAAAAAAAAAACTTATTTTAAATAACAATCTTTTTTTATACCAGATTAAAAGATAATAACCTCTCAACAATCATTGCTCAATTATCTCCTATAATATCTCCTATGTTTATTGTAGTCAAATGTATTGAACAAGTTCAGGTCACCCGCGCGTTACGGGGGATCAAATTGGTATGGCACTGAAAAATGGTAAACCAAAGAATTATTATATATTAATATAACTATAAGTTAATTGATGATAAGAGTAAAATATGAAGAATGTCATTTTATCATTCATTCACCATTTGTGTAAATAATCCCCATAATTATGAGAGTTTTTGAAACAATAATTTAAGATTTATGGATCCTAACTGTGCATACCAACGATAATTTTAACACTTGATTATTATTTAGCCTGTTATTACTAAAATGTAATACAATTACCATTATAGTAAAATAGAAATGATGTTTTTTATTTACATTAGTCAATTAGATAACGTGGTTTAAGACTTTTGATTGCAAATAGATTGATTCAGAACACATGATTGAATCACCCATCATTTGGTGGAGTGATATGGGGAAATAAAGATAATAGCTTGAGGTCATTTGGTCTCAAGTTCGTATATGATCTAGAGGGGTTTACTGCAGTACGCCTTCGGGTGGCGGGTGTTTCCCGAATTGGTGGCTTGGTGGACTTGAGCTGCCCAGTGGATAGCTATATGTCCAATGCTAACCCACTGCAATTCAAGTGATATTTAGTTGGCTGTTAAAAAAACATGATTTATGTTCATTTAAAATTTTAATTATAAATCATATGCAATCAAAAGTCTTAAACCACATTATCTAATAAATCATATGATATCCCTAAAAATATTCTTTCGTTTGAATATATTGATAACAATAATAATAATTATAATTAATAATAATAAAATACCAACTCTGTCTTGAGTATTGAGAAGACAAAGGGGTAACGTCAAAGCATTCAAATAAGAACAATGAACTTTCTCTCTCCATCTATTTTCTTGTAGCCATCTCCAACATTCATACACGCCAACGTCACCTTCATCGTCACGATCGCCATACTCTCTCCCGCCTTTCTAATGACCCATCTCCAAAGCCCCTCTTTTTCTTCTTCTCAATCAATATCCGTGCTTGCCGGGGGGGTTCGAAACCCTAGATCTACAAACGAATCCTCGATGTCATTGTGTGCCACCGAATTAGTCTTACATCACATTCAATTTCTAGAAACGACTATTATCAGAAACCCAAAGCACCGCGCGAACAACCACGGGGTACCGCCGCCACTGGATCTAGTCTAGATCAAGACATGCAGTAACGTCGTCTGCCGCACCACCCCTTGAGGGCCCCTGCCATAGGGTCGTTGTGGTTGGTGTTGGTTGCATTGGTGAAACTGTCAGATTTTGTTTTTTTCATGGTAACCGTTTAATGGTTGCCAAAAACGTCCACCGGCAGTTACCTCTAGGGAAGATGACGGAAAGTTGCCAATTGAAAAGGCCGACGGTTGAAGGGGTGGGAACGATAGGGAAGATGACCGAAAAGGATGGTTCAATCTACCGTCAACATGTAACGTTAGCCGTGTTCGGAAATGGGATTGCTTTTTAAAATAACCGTTAAGTTGCAAACATAACCGTTAAGTTGTTTTTTGTAGTATATATATAATGTGATTATTTGTTTCGTTGTTCGTCTTTCATCAAGACGATCTTGTTATGTACTTACTCGTTTATGTAGATGATCTTATCCTCACCGGGAATAATGCCACATTACTTGGTAACTTCACGGCCCGTCTACATAACGAATTTGCAATCAAGGACCTTGGTTCCTTAAACTACTTTCTTGGACTCGAAGTCGTTCACACGGCCGACGGTCTCTTCCTTACTCAAACAAAGTATGCAAATGACATCCTCACTCGTGCCGGTCTAACCGAAGCTAAACCTGCTCCTACTCCACTCTCTACCTCCGACACCTTCACCATGGATGGTGATCCCTTTCCCGATCCTACCACGTATCGCTCACTTGTCGTAGCTCTTCAATACTTGACCATCACTCTGCCCGACTTATCTTATGTCGTTAACCAAGCATGTCAACATTTGCATGCGACGACTACTAAACATTTTCAGTTGGTTAAACGGATCGTAAGGTATGTCAAGGGCACCATCTCTCATGGTTTTGTCTTCACTCGTCCCACCTCATCTTCTATCTTAGGATACTCGGATGCTGATTGGGCTAGGTGTATCGAAACAAGGAAAAAATTACACCAAATTAACGAGCGTTTTATTATCTTTCCAATGAGTACCATAGTGCTATATAAAAAACGGAGAAAAAAAACGACTATTTTTTGTGGGGTTATGTTTATACAGAAAAAAACACAAAGTGTTCATGTTATTCATTAATCATGTTTGTTTTCTTTTAAACCAGGTTCTTATCTACGATGTTGAAATTCAGCTCAATCGCCATGCTATCATTGAAATTTTACTCTTCTTAAGATGGATAGATATACTTCATCAAGAGAAGCTAGGAGAAAGAATCGCGCAACACTGCAACATATGGTGTCACCTTATAGCAAGGTTATTTTTTTATTTATTTAATGACAAGAGTGATAATTATTACTATTAGTATTAATATTATTAGAATGTATATATTTTTCAACCCCCATCATGAATTCTACATCTATATAAGTCAAAGTCAAATTGTAACATATTTTAAATTACGTGAAGATGATATATGTTGAAAGTTATCCTTTTAATACTGTATTATGTTTAATACGGTTTATGCTTTTTTTTTAACTTTTTAAATAAATGTTTTTTTAACTAAGATTGATTATGTTTAAGTTATTTACTCTTTTCGTGATTTGAGTTTTCTTCTTTTATCATTTTTTATTAAATCATATTAAATTTTTCAACCCCGGGACCTTCCTGGGGTAATTAGCTAGTTATATATAATACAACTCTCAATCTCTCTTGATTAAGAGAGAATTCGTTTTCTACACAGATCCTAAATACAACTCTCAATCTCTCTTGCTTAAGAGAGAATTCGTTTTTTAATATAACTCTCAAGTTCTCTTATTTTCTTATTTTTTCAACTTTTTTTGTGTGATTCAAACTCAAGATTTCGTACTCGTTTTCGTATACATCAAATGATTCTAGGAGAATTCAAATTATTTAAAGCTTTAAGCTTGGAAGATTCAGGAAAATACAGACGAACTTTTACATGTGCAGCTTATTACATTCATTTGAAGCATAACCATGCGTTTTCATCAAACACATGCGAAGTTGTGAACATACTGAATAAACTACATTCATAATCTAAAACTAATAATAATAATAATCATAATAGTCTAAAATTCAATCTTCCTTACCACCACTAGAATATGAAGCCAGTTATAACTTTATAAATACTAGTAATAATGCAGCATAATAGTTCAATAATAGATTAATAGATCACTGCTACTGCTTATTGGTCTTGAG
Source organism: Ambrosia trifida (assembly GCA_028751855.1). NCBI lineage: Eukaryota > Viridiplantae > Streptophyta > Magnoliopsida > Asterales > Asteraceae > Ambrosia > Ambrosia trifida. Next base: position 15,151,346 of record CM054133.1, on the reverse strand, counting down.
CCAACCTTATTTCTTCAGATAAGTTGTCTTAACAAACACAACCAGTGTAACAGTTGATTTAAGAATTAAAGTGACTGATAAGGTTTCAGGAGTGGAATGAGCGAGCCGCTTAGGTGGAGCGACATGACTTCGTTGGTGGAGCCCACAAGCTTGCCACCTATGAATACAGCTGGCACAGTAGGTGAGCTACTCCCTTGTTTAGGAAGAGCTTTCTCCATCTCTTTTCCTTCAGGATCTTGATCTATTTCATAAACTATAGGGTTCACCCTAAGTTCATGGAACAAAATAGTGACAGCGTAACACAAACAACATGTGCTCTTTGTGAATATCACCACTCCATTTTCGGATGTCAATGATTGTATCTTCTCCATCCTAAAATAGATTGTGATATCGGACGGTAGAAATTTGCTACTAATTAATAAGAGAGGGTGATATTTGCATGATGTTTGAGGTTTTCGCGCTACTTCTATTTATATAAAATCAGCATTGTTGAACTCCTGTTGTCCAAACAGCAATTCAAAAGAAGAGATGCTTGAAAACTACCAAAGGAATCTCTAGAAAGATAGATTCGGATTTCCTCAACAAGTTGAACACATATATTCTTCTTGAAATTGCATTAATTCAGTCAGAAAAACAATGATTATATGTGTCTAATAACAATTAAGTGTGTAAGCTAAGGCGTTTGAACAACGTGGCCAATTCATAGACCGTCTGTTTGAGTCTTCCACATTCTAAGGACCTAGCACTATATGAAAAGGACAAAAGTTTAAAAGGGCTGGTCAATATCGGTTCAAAACAGATTCCTTCAATAAATTTATAAATAAATGAATGTATATATTCTAAGGGTAAAAAGATTGCGAATGTGATTGCTTTCGGTGGGTGATTGTTGATTCTTTATGATGTGTGACCAATTTTGGTAAAAATCTTTCAGAAATGGGAATCTTGTGAGCGTGAGAGTTTGTTCTAATAGTGACAAGCTCAGTGACTATAAACCAAGTGATCTGTATTAACAAGACAAATTGAATTCAGGTTTTCATTGTTAACAAAATTGCACATATCAATGTTAGGGGCTAACAGACAGAAAAAAGAAATCTGATATACCAATAATGCATATATATGTATGATTTAGCTTCTAAAAGTAAATATCTAAAGACTGAGTTTCAAAGGTATAATGCATAATAGTACTTCTCCTGCATATCACAGGGGTCAAGCAATTGATTAATTTCCCATCAACACATAAATTAGAAAACTTCAAAGTTACCTTTTTTTAAGTTTACATAAAGCTAGTAGATGTGATAAGGAACAGATTAACGAAGTGGCCGCCTTGTTGAGATGGAGTGTCGTGTTATATTTATTTGGTTCAGGTATATAGAATGATATGGCAATTCTCGCTAATCAGGTCTCTATCTTTCTTTCAAAACCACAAAAAATAGTATAGGGCCGTCTAAAGGACAAAATTATGCAAAAGGTTAAAGTTTCTAACACCAACTTTCAGTCACTTTGTTTATTACATTTTCAGACTAAATATAATCCTTTTGGTTCAATGGAGAAAAGTGATTTTGATGGGTTCACACTTATTGAATTTTGGTGTAGTTGACTTGAACTCGTCAAGTTGTGACTATTTTTGTGGTAAAAAGGGTCATGTCAAACCATTGCAACTATTCTAGTGGTGTTCATTTAGTTGGCAAAGAGACACAATTCTTTTAAGTGACTGGCATAAAGGTTTTTCTTCCCAATTAGTGTTTGGTGATTATTCGAAAAAGTCACAAGTGGCCTATAAATAGCTAGTGGCATACTTTCAACACTATGGTAAAAAATTATCATATGTGCCCATACATGACAAGTTTGTTTTCGCTAAGAAAATTCGCCTTGATTGGTTTGCTGGCACAACAAAAATCGGCTAATGCTTCGTTGTGATGCTAAACAATTCGTTAGCACATGGTTTGAACTTCATAGGAATTTGCATAGTGACAACACCTATTCTTTTATTCTAGATAGATTACTATACATGAGATGTTTGTTAAATTTCTAGATGCGTTGTTTTATGGTAACTTGACGAAGTAAAGGTAAGAGCTCAACCATAACACTAAACGAAATTAATCAATGTGTACAACAGAGAGATCCCCTATATATACAAGTAGGAGACCATGTAACTAAATCTCACCATATAACGACTAACTCATACAAACAAGAATAACTCTCATATTCTAAATGCCCCCTCAACCAAACTTGGCACACCTACGTGAAGCTTGGACCGAAGAATGTCAAAACGAGAGGAAGACAACCAGAGCCGGTCTTAGAATTTAAGTGCCTCGGCCGAGAAAAAAAAGGCCCTTATATAAAGTAACTCTATTTTAAACAAAGATTAATGTTATATCAATGAACGTAACAAAAATTTACTATAAGAATTACATATTGTAAAAGTCTAATAGCTAACCGGGGATTCTTGAAGCTCTCATAACATTTTTTTATTGCAAATGTTTGATCACCTCTTCGCAATTTATACTCCCAAAGATTTCGCTCTCGATATTGATTATCGTCAATCCACCAAGTCTTTATCGGGACATTGTGGATCGTAAGTAAGATTTCATAAACTTCAATTTCAAAAAACTCCTTTCTGCAAATGCCTCCATGTGACTGGAATAGTCAACAATATTCTATACAACCTTTGCATTTGGGTAATAATCGATATCTTTTAAATTCTTCAAAACATATATAGTGTTGCTAAATTCACTATTTATAATGTTTCAAATAATTTCAACTTCATATAGAGTTTATCACCATCAATATCACATCTTCCTTCAAACGTGTATATTCAAGAATATGACAAGACAACTTAAGTTCTTCATCTTTATTTAATTAACCTCAAGTTCTGTTGAAAGAAAAAACAAAATAATTTCACATTATTTTTGAATTGATCTAATCTTGTCTCAAGAGAAACAATAGCTTGATCAACAATGTATAAGCAACAATTTACTCTAGATTTTCTTGAGGCGCAAATGAAAATTCTTGGCTACTTGAACTCCCAACATTTTTTTTCCTTTTGAATCACATACTTACGTGGAAATATTAGACCACTAGCAATCTCCTTAAGCTTCATCAATCTCTTTTGAAAACCCAGTATCTATATAATTCTTGGAGTCCTCAATCAGTCTTCTTATTTTTTAATAGCACTCTCGAGATGCATACCTTTTGATTGCAACTTTTTACAAACTATATTTACTTAGGTTAATACTTGATATCAAATGACAACTGATACCAAAAAGTCAAAGTCACCAAGTTGTTTTTGTGCTAGTGAATTTGCTTCATTTGTAATTGTGATATCATCTTTTTCTGTAACTTCAAGTACAACCTCTTGTATATTGATAAGCTGCATTTTAATAGCCTTAATACTCTCCAAATGATTTTCCCAACGTGTTTGAGACAATGACTTAAGACTCTAGCCTTTAACATTATTTTTCAGAATTTGCCACGGATTAATAGAATTGGCAAAGATAGTATAAAGAGGTTGAATATGTCCAAAAAAAAAGCTCTTTTCTTTAACACAACTTTTAGGCATATCACATAATGTAAGAATAAGTTAATGTCAATCACAAGGAGTGTAAAATGCTCTAGGGTTATCCTTTAAAAACCTTATTTGCACTCCTTTTCATTTTTCTTTCCTGTTTGCTCCATTATCTTATCCTTGATCACCCATTTCATCAAGTTCAAGACTAAGAGACTTTAACTCCTTAAGCGTAACATCAAGTAATTTCTTTTGGAAATATTAACCTTTAAAACCCTAATAGGACTCCTGGATAATAACATAATTAGATGACAAGTTTACATACCTCACTATTATAGTTATCTATTCTTTGTGACTTGAGTCTGGCGTAGAATCAAGTACGATTAAGTAGTATTTTGCTTCATTTGTCCTCTTGATGATTTCTTTTTTAGTTTCTTTAGTTAGCATAAATATTAAACTCGTTTTGGTTCTTGTGTCCAAGATAATGCACATGAAGTTCATCATTTGTGATATGTCACACATGCTCATGAATAACTGGGTCTAACTTTTTCAACATTTCGATGAGACCCAAGAAAATTTCATTACCTTTTAAATACAATTGACAAACAAAAAGTGGAATCAGTTATGATAATTTAATATAACTTTTCTTAAACTACAGTTAACAAAAAAATATATAGTTTACCATTACCTTTATTGTACAACTTTTCTTTTGGTCCACGGAATGCTAAATTATGTTTAGCAAGAAACTACACTAGTGCAATGATTCTCGAAAGGACTAGAATCCAGTAATCTCTTTCTTTCTCGAATTTCTCACGTTAAATATTATCAATTTTCTCATTCAACTTCAGTTTTGTCGCTCACCACCTCTTAATCACTTAGCACTTAGTGACACAGAGGTTGCCAAACATCCTCTTATAATGATTTTGAATTAGAATTTTGATTTGATTTGTTAGACTTAATATTTTTATTTTATTTTTATGGTTAATTGTTAATAATTAAATGGTTTTGATTTTTGAATTTGGATGTGATACCACACATTGTGCCTCCCAAACAAGCATATGGTGCTAAAAGCATAAAAAAAAAGTCTAAAGTTTGTGCTTTGTTGAAGTTTATGCATAAATGTGTTAGAGAGCAAGAACAGTTTGAATATCAAGAACATGTGGAAGTTGAACTTGAACTTAAAGAGGCAAAAGAGCAATAAAATGTTAAAAGAGGTGAAAGACAGAGAACATGATGAAAGAGAAAAAAATGATGTGGAAGTAGAACTTGAAGAGGAGGAAGAGCATTTCTAGGCTACTCGGAATAAAGAGCATCTTAATGATGCATTTAATCTAAAATTGTCGAAAATACTTGGTGCGGATGAGAGTAAACTTTTGGTTGAGAAAGGTCCTAAAAGAGATAACGTATTTGGTCTGTATGATTCCAATAATAGATGATTTTTCGTGGCTTTAGATACAAGAACTTCATCAAATTTGAAAAAGTGTGATCAACCATGGCTAGTATATTTGAAAGAAGTAGACACGCTATTTTATTTTTGTTGCAATTAGAAAAGGACTCTCGAAAGGTAAATTAGACGGGGAAGGCTACCGATAGTATCGAAAAACAAGAAGTTTCCTTGTATCATATCACAAATATGACCAAGTGGTTTGATATGCGCACAAGACTAAAGTTGAACAACAGAATTCATAAAATTCAACACAAGCAATTCAAGAAAGAAAGAGATTATTAGATTCTAGTCAACAGATTATTAGATTCTAATCCTTTTGAGAATAATTGTACTGGTGGAAATTTAGCATAATTAGCATTTCATGGATCAAAAGAAAAGTTGTATAAAAAGGTAATGACAAATTCTTTTTCTTTTGGTAATTATATTTAAAGATAAGTTATATTAAATTGTCATAATTGATCGCCATTTTTATTTGTTAATTGTATTATAATATAATGGAAATTTCTTAGGTCTCATTGAAATGTTGAAAACGTTTGACCTAGGTATTTAAAAGCATGTGCAGCCGATTACAAATGATGAACTTCATGTGCATCATTTTGGACACAAGATCCAAAACGAATTTATACTTATGCTAGCTAAAGAAGTTAATAAGAAATCTTCAAGAAGATATAGGAAGCAAAGTACTACTCAATCATACTTGATTATACGCTAGACTCAAGTTACAAAGAACAAATGACTATGATAGTGAGATATGTAAACTTATCATCTAATTTTGTTACTATCAAAGAGTCCTTTTAGGGTTTTCAAATGTTAATGATGCTACAAAAAAAGGACTATTTGATGTTACGCTTGAGGAGTTTAAGTCTTGTGGTCTTGAAATTGATGATATGTGTTATCGAGGTTAAGATAATGGAGGAAAGGAAAACTCCAAGGAGTGCAAACAAAATTTTTAAAGGAAAATCTCAGAGCATTTCACTCTCCTTGTGTGCCATTCACTTAATTTTATATTATGTGATAGGGCTAAAAATTGTGTTTTGGACAAATACCACATATTTATACTATCTTTGCAAACTCTATTAATCGGTGGCAAATTTTGAAAGATAATTAGAAAGGCTGGAGTCATAAGACATTGTCTCAAACTCGTTGGGAAACTCGTGCGAAAATGTTATGGCTATGAAAATGTAACTTGTCAATGTACGAGAAGGTTTACTTCAAGTTGCAAAAAAAAAAAAAAAAAAAAAAAAGTTGATGATCTTGCAATTACAACTTAAGCAATTAAGTAGCAGAAAAAGAACATGGTGACTTTGACTTTTTGTTATCAATAAATCATCTGGTATCAGGTATTAAATCAGGTGAATATAGTGAGTAAAAAGTTACAATCAAAAGATATGCATCTTGAGACTGCTACTAAAGAAAAAAAAAACAGATTGATTGGGGACTCTAAATATTATAGATACATTGGTTTTTTAAAAGCGATTCATGAACCTAAGGAGATTTCTATTGAATTGAATACTGATAGGATACTTCCACACAAGCGTGTGATTGAAAGATTTTTTTTTTTTTTTTGTGTGAGAGTTCAATTAGGCAAGAAGTTTTATTTACACCTGAAGCGATATTTAGAATAAATTATTTCTTAGATATTGTTGATCAAGCTATTGCTTCTCTTATGACAAGATTTGATCAACTCAAAAACTATGAGAAAATTATTTGTTTTTTTAGTTTACACACAACTGGAGGGCAATTTAAGATGGAAAGCTTGAGTTGTCTTGCTATTTTCTAGAAAATGCACTTAAGTATGAACGAAGATCGGAGATTGATGGTGATGAACTCTATATCGAGTTTAAATTAGACAAAATTACAGAAAAAACATCCTTTATATATGCTATAAATGACAGGTTTCAACCTTTCAATTCAATGGATTCAAAGTGATAACAACAAAACTAGGGTTTTAAGAGATAGTTGGTCGATTTGGTTTCAACAAGAAAGTCATGGATCAGTGAGGATCAATAACATATCAATATGGATCTAGAACGAAGTGTCATTGCAATAGCTTCGGCGGAAGGAGAAGACTACCATGGAAAGCTGTGATGACCGGTTGATGTCTGCGACCACCATCCCTACCAGTTCAATTAGGTTTTCTAGCAAATAAGGTAAGGACAGGTGGTTGTAGCTCAAGTTTCTAGTTGCACATCCATATATCAATCTTTGTGGTTCTATTACTAGATTCCGATTTTACAGATGATTTTTCTTGTTAAGCCCCCTAATATGACTTGCATGTGAGGGGACTTAACAAGAAAACAAATTGAGATTGCGTTAAAGATTGAAACTTGCAAGAAAATCTAAAAGAAAAGGTTGATTTGCGTGCTTTTTTAACTGAAAGGTTGAAACCAACAATTTTAAGCATACATAAATGACGTTTTCTTTAATTGTCTTGAAAATAATTGAAAAACTAAAATACATTGAATGCAGCAACCCCATAGATGTTTTGAAGCAATTGAAAGACCTCAATTATTACCCAAATGCAAGGTTTCATATAGAATATTGTTGCCTGTTTAAGTCAAATGGCATATGTAGAATGGAGTTTTTCGAAACTAAAGTTGCTAAACTTTATATACAATCCAAAATGTCCCAAGAAAAACTCAGTGGATTGTCAAAGGACGCTCTCGAGAGCGAAATCTTTGAGAGTATAACTTACAAAGAGGTGATCAAACAATTTGCTAGAAAAAATGCTAGTAAAGCTTCAAGAATCGTCAGTTATCGACTTCTAAAAAAAAGAGAAAAAAACCAATTATTTCTCCTACTCCTACGGTTACTCAACTGCTACCCACTATTCCTCTCACACATTATTCAAAATTTTTGCCTGATTGACTGGATTAATTGAATACCCAAGTTGTCGGAAGCTCCTTTAACCCATATGGGTCAACCCGCTTATGGTTCCAAGCATATAGATTGTGTTTAGGATTACTTATTTTACTCTAAACGTTCAGTTAGTGCCAAACTCTAGATATTGTTCAATACATAATACATTAATTTTTTAAACTAATAAAACAATAGCAATATAATAATCAAATTAAAAAGAATAAATACCCATTTTTATGGTGTAATTTTTTTATTTTTTTGAAACGTATTAATCTATGAAAAAATTGTGGTCGTTTAAAAATTGCTAGGAAGTTCGCATAAATAGGAGAAAACGTGAAAAGATTATTTAAATAAGTAAAACTTTAGTAGAGTTTTGAGGGAATTAAAGTGTAATTAAGGCGAGGGGATTAAAATGTAATTAGTGTTTGAAAAACTTATTTACTATTATTGTAGGATTGTACCTTATACATCAAAGTAAAAAAGTTACTTTTGGTTATTTTAAAATGACCTTATAAAATACATTATATAGTATAGATATGTCACTACAAGGAACAGGACCTTTAGCGGCGACTAATGCCGCTGCTAAAGGGTGAGCATTAGCGGCGACTTGTCTTTTAGAAGCGACAGACTTACATATTTTTTTTTAAAATATTTATACATTATACATTATATATTTTTTTCAAAAATATACATATTAACTTACATATATCTTTTTTTAAATATATATACATAATATATTGTTTTAAAAATAAAAATACACACTTTAATATAAATATACATACCTAAATACACACATGCATACCTATATACACACATAGAAACCTAAATACTAACAATAAAAAGCATAAATATTAAAAAAAAAAAAAAACAAATAGCGGTGACTAACAGGTAAAGATGACAAATATCTGGCAACGAGAGGTTGTAGATCGGCCCTTCAAATTATCAATATTACAAAATAAAAAAATAGTTAACAATTTATGGATGCTGTCAGGTTTTAATCTTTAGTAGAGACCCGCCTTTTGTGGGAAAAATAAAGAGCGAAAGAAGAAGAAAGGCGGGTCGCCATTAAAGGTGTCGTCGGTAAAAGTTTAATTTATTGTAGTGTGTATAGAATTGAGATATACCTTAGCATGTTCCAACTCTAGAAAGAGAACACCAGCAACTTGTTCCATTACAAATCCATCACGATTCTCTTCAACCAGATTAAAATTAGAAAAAAAAAATTATTTGAAAGAACTATGTATATTACAAATCCACAATCCAAGGGTGTATGCTTTAGTAGGATCATTGTGAAAGAATTATGTATATATATTAATATTATACCATATTTAGTCTAACTCTTTTTACCGACTCACTAAACTAAATTAGATTAAAAATTCATGAAAAATTAAACTACGGCAACATTGAAAATTTTAGAGAAGATAAACCCAAATTCCAGGACTTGCAACTCAAAGCGTTTGATGTTACCCCACTGATAAACATGATCAACCCATACACATAGTGTCCCTCTAGTGCATAGGGTAGCTTGACCCAATATATAAGGGACAGAAAGTTCACGGGTTTCAATACAAAAGGACGGACTCAATACGTATAAAATTTTCGAATAAAATACGCTTCAATTTATACTACTGAGCGAAAAAAAGGGGAAGGTTGGGGCACACCCGGCACCAAGAAAGCTTCGCCCCTGCTAGTTCTGTCATAATTTTTTTGTAGTGTAACTTTTACCGAAAATTTTCAAAAATTCTACATGTATTGAGTCCGGCCTCCCAGATTTTATCAAAAACGCAGTTCAAGATCCGCCAATTCTGATTTGCGCGCATACTAACTTTTAGACCGAGTTAACTTCTAGGGTGATTAGAGGGACAAGCTTCAAACCCTAAGATACAAACATCATGTATCACGTACTATCAACAAACACCAATTCGTTTCTACTTGATAAAATTGTCATAAACTTACCTGGGACACTTTAGGAATTGAACTCGAGAACCCTAAGATACAAACGTGATGCATCACGATTTTCCTTCCTTTCTTTCGTGAAAAAAAAAAAAAAAAGATGCGATGCATATATACCGGGTTTTTGTATTGCTAACCAGGATGGCGGATTAAGAAACCGCAACAAAAACATGCATCAGATAACCACATCGAGATCAAATACTCATCACAACACATGTTGTAAAAAAAAAAAAAAAAAAAAAAGCTTACTTGGATTTTATTGCCGTCTTCACGGTTTGCACTCCATTGCTCCCAATAGTTAGGGGTTTGGTGGTGTAGGCGATATTAGGGTTATGTAGAGAAGATAAACTAAAGTTACATCTACCATTCGGTAACATAACTGTCCCCACTTTAAATTTTGTTACAAAGTACAAAAAGGCCCTTTCGTTTTCCATCTTGGTCCATTTGGATCTCTAAGTTGTTTGACATCATGCTTCATAATAAGTACATTACATACATCTATTCTATCTATATAATAAATCAATACACTCGAGTCGAATGAAGGCCTTAGAGAGGACCTGAGGGATCCAAATATGTAAATGGGGCTCCGAAAATTAAAGTATATAAACCGTTTTCTTTTTATTTTTTCTTCATTCTCCACAACATAGTCCTCCATTTCTTTCAAACAAACCTCTCTATCATCCTACTTCATCTTTCATAGTTTCTTGATTCTCCATAAATGATTCAAGGTAATCATCGATCATACTCTTCTAATGTTGATTCTTATTATTATTTTCGCTTCATTATTTATTCTTAACATTATTACAAAAGAAATCGGTCATTTGATATATTTTAAAAGTGATATTCATTCATTTCAATTATCATTCTATATGGTTTAACTGTGTTTTAATCGTTTTTTTTTTTTAATCAAAACGATTTAGAATGAATATTTTAATCGTATCTGTTTAAATACTACACTATATATTAAAAGAAATCAATCGTTTTAATCTTTTTTAACGATTTAAGATGATTTATCATTCTAAATCATTCTTGGTTATGATTTTTTTAACGACTTTTTTTATATGATTTATCACCTAAGTTACGATTTTTTTAACCAATTATGAAAGATGAAGTATTCTGATCTATTCATTTCAATGATAAAATATCGGTTTTGTTAAGAAAATAATATAATCATTTGTATTATTTGCCTATTGAGTAGCAATGTTAAGAAATATTGAAGCGAAAATAATATAATCATTCATTCGTGTGTTTCAAGAACTTTATCATTCCGATTTATTCGGTTTTGATTATACTTTTGAAATACCGATTTTTTTTAGTTACTAAATTTTTAGATATATATTTAATCGGATTTAATATTCAATCGTATTTAATCATTCTATGTTTTTACATTTAAAAAACAGGATTTCATCCGAACACACCAACTAAATTATGTCGTATCATAATCAAAATTAAATTCGGTCAACTATATTAAACCGAAATATATATATATAAATAGTATTATCAATAATCAATAAATTAGATTAAAAATTTTAATAACTAACATCAATATCATAATAAATAAGATTAAAAATATTAATAAGTTACCATTCTTATTATTAATCGAATCTATATTTTGAGAAACATATTTATTAATAATAACAATAATAGTATATAAAGTTTATTGTAAAATGGTAACATACCATTCTTAGGTATGAAACGTTTTTAAGAAAAATAATTAGTGCACTTTTATTATTATTGTTAAGAAACATATTTATTATTCTTAATGGTAAAAATATTAAACGTATATTTAGCATACGAATTTGAGAATATGATTCCTTTAATCGCGTAATTGACAACTGATTTTAGGAGAGTCGTAATATCAAAGTGAAACTCGGTCAACAATATTAAAACTAAATTCGTAATATTAGTATTAGTAATATAAATACTAGATAATTAAGTTTAAAAATATTAATAAATAACTACAAAATCATAATCAATCATTCAAATCATTGACATTAAAAACATCCGCATTTCAAATTGTCTTACCAATTATCTACAAATTATTATTTACATTTTAAAATTAGCATACCTAAAATTAACACATTTATTGAAATGATTTTGATGATTATTGTTTAATGAAAATTGATTAAAGAAAAGTCATAATATAAAAATTAAATTCGGTCAACAATATTAAACGGAAATTCCATATTTTGAGAAACATATTTATTAATAATAACAATAATAAACATTAATGGATCCTATGTAAAGTTTATTGTAAAATGGTAACCTACCATTCTTATGTATGAAACGTTTTTAAGAATAATAATTAGTGCACTTTTATTTTAGTAATATTATAATTGATTGATTGATTGAGTAACATATTTATTATTCTTAATGGTAAAATTATTAAACGTATATTGTCACACCCCCAAATTACCACTTGTGGGGTTTTACCGCGAGGCGCATGACAAACCAGGATCCAAGTCAACGATCACAATAAACAACTCTATATGAAAAACGTAAACAGACATAACCATTAATTTAACCAGCGGAAGCGTTTCAGTAGCATTTAATCAACTATGCTATCATCTCGAAAGTTGTTCAAAATTCTTTTATTACAAAACGTGCACTAAATCTAGATGCCAATGCAGACCCGTGCGCCTAGTTCCGTTCATTGCTACCTTAGCGACCTGAGAAAAACATGCCAAAAAGATGTCAACATATAATGCTGGTGAGTTCACAGGTTTGTTCAAAATGCTATCAAGATGTTACCAGAATGTTACCATGTCCATACTATATCCATGTTACCAAGTACGCTAGCTAGGCGTATGTTTTGTTACTACTACGATTGGAAAACCATTACTAGACTGTTACCATGTGTTCAGCCCGATGTGTTGTAGCCACGCTACGAGTGTTACCAGTTCGAGACAATATGCACCCGCCTGGCCCTCCAAGCCGTCGAGTGGGGTTTGTCAAACCCAATAGATCTATCCACATTTCCCCCGTTGTGCATCCCCGCACATTCATGGTTTCCCCCGGGACTTTAAAAGATCGCATAGTACACAAGTTTTGTTAGGATCTGAGTTTGTTTGTTTTGATTGTTTAACTAAATATGGTAATAATGAAATGAAAATAGAATGAAAGTGCAGCGGAATAATAAACTGTTAATCAAAACAAGAGAGTAAATGTTTTCAGATCGAAAGCTTTCATTAATCCAAAAGATTACAATCGTACAATTACTCCCCCTCAGCCTGATCACACAGTGTTTGTCTGAGAGAATGTTTGTGTGTGTGATGCAATAGAACAGTACAAGCACTGTTCTATTTATAGACAGACTCAAAGCACTGATGACCTAGGCTGACGTCACCTAAGACAGTGACCTCTAACAGAATAACAAACGTAAACATCTGCCTATTACAAACTACTGTTACATTGAAAGCACTGATATTAAACAGCTGTTGTAGATAAACTCTGATGGTCTTGTATCCACTGCTGGAGCCTAAGTGCTGTTGGTTCCAGCAGTGCTTTGGTCTTCAGTACTTGTATCAGCAGTTGTTCTTCATCAGACCTTTGGTCAGCAGTTGTTCTTCATCAGTTGTTTACTCAGCAGTTCTTTGTATCAGCAGTTGTTGAGCAGTTGTTTGGATAGAACAGTAGTTAGGGTCAGCAGTCTTTTGGGAGAAGTAAGTTGTAAAGACTGTTTATTCAAGGATCAAACTGATAGCATGTTTTGGCTTACTAATCATCTGTTCTTCTCCAGGTCAGCAGACCCAACAATCTCCCCCTAGAACAGATGATGCCAAAACTCAGCTTTATTTATTGATCTTTATTCCTCATCAGACTTTCTCTGATTTGACCTTTGAATTGTAACTCAAAGTTCAGAGCAAATAAGTCTTCTTCATCTCTTTCTAGGTCCAGATTTAGCAATGTTTGGTGATCTTCTGCACATAGGCTGTAAGCATCATCCATGCTGATCTTCTGAACCCTTCCATCTGACCTGAGCAATGTCAATTCGTGGTTGTCTTTGTTGACTTTCCACTTTAGAATTTTTGAGTCAGTGGATTTGCTGAGATGAACTTTTATTCTTAATGAGTTGGGTGAAGGAGGTCTTCCAATGAGTTCTCTGAGCTTCTCTGTTGTAGGATCAGAGAAATAGTGTATTTGATTGAAGAGCCCTTCCTTGATGAATGTATCAGCAAACTTTCTTTGATCTTCCTCAGACATCTCCTTCTGCTTCTTGAACTGTCTTCTTGCAGCAGTTGTGAGATCAGAGGTTTCAAGTAAGCTGTCCAAGTTAAAGGTCTGTTGGGGTCTCTTCATCATTGGTTCATCAGTGTAAATTGGTTTCTTTGGAAGGCTGGGATCCTTCTTCCTATTTTCTTCCAGACTTTTGTAAGTTTCAACCAGCCTTAACTCTGACCATCTGGAAACTGACCTCATCTCCCCATAGTTGGCAGCTACAATCTCCTGCCTCATCCTTTTGAACTTCAAGGCTCTGACTAGGTCTTTGCCTTTGCCAAAGTTAGGAGTAGAGACTTTAGCTTTGGGGTCTTTGGCCATTTCTTCAATCCTAAGTAGTTCTTCTCTCAAAGCATGAGTAGTCCAACCATTGAACTGCTTTTTGTTTGCTTTGTAAGGCTTGGTTGCCATTATCTGTTCAAGAAGAGATTCCCTTACCTCCTTTTCCAAATCTACACTGAGAGGCATGGAGGACATGGAATTGCTCAGGGTCTTAGCAAAGTCTTCAATCCTTCTGAGTTTGCTAAGCTCTGCTGAATGGATGCCCTGAGCAGTCCTGTCATCCTTCCCTTTGCATTTCTCCTTAATGATGGCATCCACCTGTTCACCCTTGTATTTCAGATATTTATCAAGGTTGAGGGGAACAGGGAAGTTTGGGAGAGATGGGAAGGATCTTTCTGATGGCTGTTCAGTATTGTAGAAGGATTGTATTTCCCCCTTGAGTAGATCAAGTTCAAGGTGATACTGAACAACCAATGGTGTAATAGTTGGTGGTGGTCTATGGGATCTGAACTTGGATGTGTGTGGTGAGAATGATGTGATTGGAATAGCTGTGATGGGAGGAGTGGATTGGGCAGTTGAAATGGTGGTTGGTGATGTGTGTATGTTTTCATCATGTACAACAAAGGTTGATTTTCTCTTCCTTGTGTACATGATTTTTGGTGATGGTGATTTGGTAGCAGTGGTTGGATTAACATCTGTTGGCCTTTTAGTAGGTCCAGCAGATGTTTGGGATTTAGCTGGTGATGTATGTTTGGTGGTTGTATGTTCAGGTGTGTTTGTTGGTTTGGGTGCAGTGGTTTGGGTAGCAGTGTTTTGAGTAGTTTCAGTGTTTTGGGTGGCAGTGGTTTCAGTAGCAGTGGTTTTATCAACAGAGGTGTTCAACTTAGATGGTGGTTTTCTAACATGCTTAGCAGGTCTTTTCATCCTTTTAGAGGATCCCACATCTTCAGTTTCCCTTTGTTGTTTCTTTTTGAGTTCAATTAATGACTCTGCTTTAACTTCCAAAGTGTCAGCTCTTTTCTGTTTCTCTTGAGCAGCCTTTTCAGCTTCTATGTTTGCAGAGTCATCTACTGCTTTATTCTTCTCAGTGGTTTGTTGTGGTGGTTGTTGTGGTGGTGCTGTTGTTGCTTGTTGTTGTTGTGGAGCTTGTTGTTGTGGAGCTGATTTGGTAGACTCTGGTTTCTTGGCAGACTTGGCTTGGCCTTTTTGAGAAGGAGGACAACCAAAAGGATCTAGTTTTGGTAGCCTATCTCTGCCACTCTCCCCCTTTTTGGCATCATCAGCCGTGAAAGCATCATCATTTTCATCCCTGAGGATGGTGGTAGGGGCAGAGCCAGTAGTCTTCAGCAGGTGGTCCTTGATGGCTTTGATGTCAGCATGGGTATCTTTGTACCTTGCATCTACCATATTCCTGATCTCAGCCATGTAAGTTTCATGTGTCTGATCAGCCAGTTTTCTGTGAGCTATGATGATGGGGGAAACTGATTTCCATAACTCACTGGCTATATCAGCTGTGGATGGTTGACTCTTGGAAAGATCTGCAATTGAGCTCAGTATAAGCTTGACATCAGATTTGATGTCAGCAACAGAGGTTTCAATGACAGAAACTCTGTCCGTCAATTCTTGGTATTTTGACCCATCTCCTAAATTAATAGGATCATCTGAGTCCCTACCAATGGTAGTTCTACCTGATTCAGTCCTAATAGGTGAATCAGATGCCCCTTTGTCTTGGTACTGGGGACTTCCAACTGTTTTTGGAGACACTATAGTGGCTTCAACAGTTGTTGCCTTCAAGGGAGTCTTAGCTATGTAATCACTGTCCTGATGTGAGACAGTGGTCTCTACATCAGTAGTGGCTGCTCCACTTGAAAACTCACCTAGAGTTTCATTGAACTCAGGTGGTGTAACCTCCTCTTCTATTTGTGGGATAGCAGATTGTATATTCTCAGGACCAGTCACTTGTTGGAGTATACTCTCAGTGACAGGTGGAAGAGAGGAACTGGGATCTTCCTGAGATTTGTCAATTGCTTCAAACAGAGGTTGCATTGTTTGTGGGACATGTGATGGTGAGGGTGGAGGAGTAACAAGAGAATTAGCCCTGGGAGAGGGGCTTGTGAACATTTGGTCAAGTGACTCAAATGTATCATGATGTGTGTCCCCTTGGCTTACAACATGATCCTTTTGAGAGGATTCATGAGGAGTTTGGTCAGGTGGAGGTATGTCCAACTGTTGTGAGGAAGTAACAACAGTGGTTTCAGGTTGCTTTTGTTGTGCAATAGAGGTTTCTTCTGGTACCTCAACATCCAGAAGCCTCATTTGTGGTTGAGTGGTGGTTTTTGTGGATGGATGTTTCTTTTTGGAAGTAGCTGGTGTGGGTTTCACAGCACTGGATGTAGTGCCATGATCACCAGGAGCAGTGGTCTCAACAACAGAGGTTTTGACAACAGTTGTTGCCTTTGTCCTCTTTGTTTGTGTTTTAGAAACTTTTGACACTTTAGACACTTTTTCTTGGGTGCTTCCACCCAGCATTCTTGTGAAAGTTTCATCAGTTAAGCTTTTCATTTGCATAGCCTCACCCTTTTTGAAAACCTTTTCTGGTAAGACTTTTTGTAAGATTACACTAAGAATTCTTGGGTAAATAAGAAAAGCATTGTTTGACCCAGACTTGACAGCTTTCACATTTGATACCAAGTCCATGAACAATCCCTGGGAAAGATTGAAGTCAGAGTTTGACAACATGGCATAACCAAGATATTGCATCCTTAATGGGATTTCATTAAAGGATGTGGACTTAGCAGAGACACAAAGAAGAAGAGTATGGAAGAAAAATTTCATGACTGGAGGGAAAAACTTTTTGAAAAGAGTTGATCCAGTCATCTGACCATCATACCCTCTTTCTTGGAACTCAGTGTGAAGCTCTGTTTTAGTAAAGGAATCCTTACCTGCCAGGTCATTCAGTGTGAAGGTTGTGGATATGGTTTCAGGGGTAATGACGATACTGGTTTCTCCAATTTTGGAAATAATGGAAGTAGGCTTTTTGTCTTGTAGTAGAAACTCAGCATTCAACCAAAATTCTTGGAGTGTATCAAGATAAATGGGGGCGTTAGCGGTTAGGATGGGTAAGTATTTGGAGTTAAGGAAAATGTCGATTGTGGAATGAAATGGAGTGTTGTCATCTGTTTTAATCAGATAGGGGAGACAATTGTGTGTAGCTTTGGCTTGAAGATCCATTTTAGTGGATTTCGAAGGTGAAGATGATTGAAGATTGATGGAGGGTTTGAGAATGAAGAAGGCGGTTTTCAGTATTTTGAATACAATGAGACAGTGTAACGTCTGTTGTGGTAAAACAGGGTTTTTATAGGCTCAATGAAACCGCTGATGTGGCCAAACCTCTGCTTATATGAGCAGACGTGGCAATCATCTGATGGATGAAACATCTGGTGGATAACAGCTGTTTTTGGCAAACAACTGATACAAACAGCTGATGGATCCAACTGTTGTTTTTTTTATAGATATAGTATATATATATATAAGCGGACAGTTGTTTTATCTGAACAGATGTTCTGAAACAGATTTTTCAACTAACAGTTGTTATGAATGAAACAGTGGTTGTTTATCTGATCAGATGTTATAAACAGATTTTTCAACCAAACAGCTATTTAAAAATTTGATTTGCTGAAACATTTTATTAAGATTTATTGAAACTTTATTAGTTTAATCCATGTTTAACATACCAATTCTGGAAATCAGATTTGTAAAGGTAGATGTGTCTAAAGCTTTTGTTAACACATCTGCCAACTGATCCTCTGTTGGAACATGGTGTAAAGAAATCAAACCTTTTTCATAGCTGTCTCTGACAAAATGATGTCTTATGTCAATGTGTTTGGTAGTGGAATGAGAGACTGGATTCTTGATGATATTTTCAGCAGCTTGACTGTCCAACATGAGTGGAGTCCTAAGTGCAGTTATCCCAAAATCCAGTAGTTGATTTTGAAGCCACATGAGTTGGGCTGTACAGCTTGCAGCAGCAATGTATTCAGCTTCAGCTGTTGAAGTTGAAACAGCTGCCTGCTTTTTGCTTTGCCATGAAACTAAGGCATTCCCTAGAAATTGGCACCCTCCTGAAGTGGATTTTCTTGTGGTGTGACAGCCAGCAAAGTCACTATCTGAATAACCTGAAAGCTCAATGTTTCCATTAGCAGGATACCAGATACCAAGTGTGGGAGCACCTTTGAGGTACCTGAATATCCTTTTCACAGCAATAAGGTTTGACTTTCTGGGTGAAGCCTGGGATCTGGCACAGACACAGGTAGCAAACATAATGTCTGGCCTAGATGCAGTTAGGTACAATAAAGACCCAATCATACATCTATAATGTGTTTGATCAACCAGTTCATCCTTGTCATCAATAGTGAGCAGCTTGACTGTACTCATGGGTGTGCTACATGGCTTACAATCATTCATCTCAAATCTGGTTAATAAGTTCTTTACATATTTGTTTTGGTGAATGAATGAGCCATTTTGCAGTTGTTTCACTTGAAGACCAAGGAAACACTGAAGCTCACCCATGGCACTCATCTCAAACTCTGCTGTCATGAGTTTTCTGAACTCTTCACACATTTGGTTACATGTGGATCCAAAAATGATGTCATCCACATATATTTGAACAATCATTAAGTGTTTCCCTTTCCATTTAAGAAATAAATTTTTGTCAATTTTACCTCTTGTGAAGCCAATGGATAAGAGAAATGTGGAGAGAGTTTCATACCAGGCCCTTGGTGCTTGTTTAAGTCCATACAAAGCTTTGTTGAGCTTGTAGACATAGTCAGGATGGAATGTGTCTTCAAAACCAGGTGGCTGACATACATAGACCTCCTCCTGAATTTTGCCATAAAGGAAAGCACATTTGATGTCCATCTGATACACCTTTATGTTGTGGTTGACAGCAAAGGCTAAAAAGAGTCTGATGGCTTCTAGTCTTGCTACAGGAGCAAAAGTCTCATCATAATCTATTCCTTCTTCTTGTCTGAAGCCTTGAACCACAAGCCTGGCTTTATTCTTGACAACAATACCCCTTTCATCAGTCTTGTTTTTGAAGACCCACTTTGTTCCTATAGGACAGACATACTTAGGAAGTGGTACAAGCTCCCATACTTGTTGTCTTTTGAATTGAAGGAGTTCTTCCTGCATGGCCTCTACCCAACTGTTGTCTTTCAGTGCCTCTTGGTACTTGACAGGTTGTGTGAGGGATAAGAAACCTGCAAAAAGACAGATATTTGAGGATTGGCTTCTTGTGAGCACACCCTCTCTGATGTTGCCAATGATCTGGTCTGGTGGATGAGCTCTTAAGTAAATAAGATCTCCTTGATATGGAACAATGGCATTTTGAGGTGATGGACAGAGGTTTGGTGACTCTGTTGGTGTAACATCTGTTGGTACTTCTGTAGTGCCATCAGATGTTTGGAATGGTAATGGAGGAATGGGTCCAAGTGGTGTGAAACTTGACTGACTTTTGTCAACAGATGATTGACTTTTGTCAACAGATGATAGGTCAGTGGTTGTGAGGGGTGAGGCAGTGGTTTGAGGATAAGACTGGCCAACAGTGGTTGACACAGCTGTGGCAGAGTTTTGACAATTGTTTTGAACAGCTGCTTCCTCTGAGGCAGAATAGACTTTGTAGTGACTGGGGATCACAACATCTGTTCTGTAATCTTGCTGTGGAGACTGTGGAATACCTGCATTGTTAGCTTTAACAGTGATATCTTCAAATTTGAATTTATCTAAATCAAATAGTTCAGCAGGGTTTGCAGGGATTTTTAGAGATGAAAGTTCATTGAACTTTACATTCAGAGTTTCTTCTATTGTCTTAGTCCTTGTGTTAAACACTTTGTAGGCCTTAGCAGTAGAAGAATATCCCAGAAAATAACCACAGTCTACTTTGGCTGCAAATTTTGAAATGGAATCTTTGAGATTTAAAATGAAACATGGGTAGCCAAAGATTTTGAAAAATGAGATTAATGGTTTGATTTTGAACAAAATTTCATAAGCAGTTTTTTGATGTCTGGGGTTGATCAAAACTCTGTTTTGAACATAGCAAGCAGTGTTTACAGCTTCTGCCCAAAAGGACAGTGGCAAACCAGAATATGCTAGCATGGTTCTTGCAGCTTCTATAAGAGTTCTATTTTTCCTCTCAACCACCCCATTTTGTTCTGGTGTTCTTGGGATGCTGAACTGCCTCACAATTCCTTTTGACACACAGAAGTCATCCAACTCCTTATTTTTAAACTCTGTTCCATTGTCACTCCTGAAGACTTTTACTGGCAAGTCATATTGCTTTTCAACTTTGGTAACAAAGTCCTTCAATATACCTGCAGTCTCATCCTTAGAATGTAAAAAGTAAGTCCATGTAAACCTAGAAAAATCATCAACTATGACAAGACAGAATCTCTTTCTTCTTAGACTCATGATTTTAACAGGGCCAAACAAGTCCATGTGCAACAGTTGTAGACACTGACTAGTTTTGGACTCATCAATGGATTTGTAAGAGCTTTTATGTTGTTTCCCTTTTAAGCAAGAAACACAATGCTCATCACATTTAAATTCTTTTGATGGTAAGCCTCTGACAAGGCTTTGTTTGGAGAGTGTGTTGATAGTATTAAGGTTGGTGTGACCCAATCTCCTATGCCACAATTCTGTCTCCTTAGTGGAGGCAGCAGAAAACAGACAGACATTTGCCATAGGATTGTCCTTTAACATATCAACAACATACACATTGCCACTTCTATGAGCAACAAGTTGTGCTTTGCTCTCAGCAATAATGGTATCAATCTTTTTCACCACTTCTGGCCCAATAATCTTACAAGTTTTCTTTGTGAAAAATGAGCCATAACCTTTGTCACTCATTTGTGAAACACTCAGAAGATTAAACTTGAGATTATCAATAAGATTGACATTTTCAAACTTGAGTTTTCCAGCCTGTACAGTCCCTGAACCCAACACCTTACCTTTAGAATCATTACCAAAGGATATATCACCCCCTCCATGAGCCAAGAAGTCCAGAAGCAGGGCTCTACATCCTGTCATGTGCCTGGAACCTCCACTATCTACATACCAAAGACTATCTAAACAAGCAGAAGTTCCCTGCACATCAGTAAATGATTAGTTTTGGTGAGTGTCCAAAGCCAAGTTGGCTTTGGATGGGTCCTCAGACCTTTCAGACTCAAGATTTGGAAGGTGATCAGTGGTTTGGACCAATTTCTGAATTAAGGTCAACAACTGCTGCTGACCATTTGCCAGTGCTTGGATGTCAACACTTGGGGCAGCAGTTGTTTGATCACTTCCTGACAGATGATAATACCCATATGGATTTCTGTTCACTCTTGGTTTAGAGGGTCTCTTTGGCTCCTCATAAACATGTGGCAGACTGTGACATGGAGGTTGACCATAACCTCTTGGGTATTTGCTTGTGGGTGGAGCATCTGTTACTTGGACATCTCTAGAAGCAGATGTTTCAAGCCTTTTTGTAACAGATGTTTGGACAGGGGTGAAGGTCTGTTTGGGCTTTCCTTTTGGAGTACTAACCACAGGGTTTGCAAGAGTTTTAGCTTTGTATTCTTGCATTTTAACATCAAAATTTTTGAGATACAAGCACTCTTTGGTCTTGTGATTCTTTTTCCCACATATTGAGCATGTGGCTTTGGAATCACATTCACTTGTTCCTTTGTTAATGTCATATGCTTTTAGAAGAAAACAGTTTTTGGTGACATGATTCTTCTTTTCACAGAAATCACAGAACAAGTTGAC
Source organism: Ambrosia trifida (assembly GCA_028751855.1). NCBI lineage: Eukaryota > Viridiplantae > Streptophyta > Magnoliopsida > Asterales > Asteraceae > Ambrosia > Ambrosia trifida. The sequence continues at coordinate 15,129,279 of CM054133.1, read as the reverse complement.
AGTCTTTTCTTTCTTCTTCCCCTTTTCAGCCTTCTTTTCAGCAGATGTTTGAGCATCTACTGGAAGATTTTTCAGGGGAATAACTTTAGCCAATGGAATGACCTTTGCCTGAGGAGCTGTCTTTCCCTCAGGTGTTTTAAAATCAACAGGTTTGAAATTCTCAAGAGTATCACACTCATCAGACCAAGTAGGTTTAAATTCATACTTTTCAAGTTCAGCAAAAGATGAGGAACCTTCTGGTTTTTCAAGAACAATTTTCTTACCATTTGGTTCAGTGATTTTAATCTCTTGACCCTGCAGGTTTGTTGGTACTATCTCAACAGACTTTTGACTCTTTGTGTCAGTGTTTTCAAAAGCTGGAGCAGTGGATGCAAAACCAAAGCCAAACTTCACATGACTTTTGGTTTGTTTGTTGAGTAGCATCTCAAATCCTCTACATGATTCCACCCATTTCTTACATTCAACTTGGGTGGACTCAAGCTCACTTTTACAACTTTGATATTTTGCTATCATAGTTTGGAGCTGGTCTTTGGTTATAGTTGCTTCATGTTTTAGGCTGCTTATTTCAGACTCTTTTGCAGTTAAACTTGTTTTCAAATCTTTTGTAAGTTTTTCAAATTTAACTTCATCATCCAAAATTTTCTTTCTAAGGTTTTCATTCACCTCTTTAATGTTAGCAAATGCTATCACACATTTGTCAGAACACAACTCTTTAAGAATTTGAGGAGATACCTTAGCAGCAGCCATCAATGCACAATCACACTTGCACTCACAGTCATCAGATGCACCCCAGGGATCTGTGAGATTCACAACCTCTTCTTCAGGTTTTTCACTTGTAACAACTTCACTAACAACATCATCAGTCACAACATCAGATTCAGTTACCACCTCCTCAGATTCAATCTCATCCACCATAGCCATGAAACAAAAATTTTCTGGTTCATTTTCAGCTTTGGCAACTAGTGCAAAATTCTCATCTGTTAGCTCATCAGGTAGACTGCTCCAATCAACAAAGCCTTGTGTAAAGAAGCTCTGTTGACTGGTCTCTGCAGGAGCAGAGGATGGAGCAACAGTCGTTTGCACAGGTGCTTGAGCAACAGGTGTTTGCACATAGTGGATCTGAGGAACAGTGGTTTGGACATACTGGACAGGAACAGTGTTTGAGGACTGTGCAAAATGAGCAGTGTTTTGCACATTTGGTCCAGGGGCATTATAGGAATTCTGATAAGTGTTGGTCTGTGGTCTTTGATTTGGATAGGTTATCATAGGTGTACCATGTTGACCCCTACATTCCCTAGCAAAATGACCAAACCTATGACATTTATAACACTTGATCTTTGATTTATCCAACCCAACCATAGATCTGCCAGTCAACCCTGGAAACCTTCTACCAGTTTTCTTGTAAAAATTATTAGTTCTTACACTGAGAAGGGCCAATTGGTGCATAATGTCCATTTCTTCCAAATCATCAGGGTCAAAGTATTTCAGGTCATCATACTCAAAGGATATATTGTCAGATGCCTGTATATCACCACCACTTGCTGTGAAAGCATAGTTTGGTGAATAAGAATCAGAGTTAAAACCTGAGTTAAAACCTGAAGTTATGTCAATAAAATGATCATAACTCTGATCCTTTGTGTTTCCAGGCACCTCATCATGACCCAAAAGTGTTGTATTCCCAAACACATAGTCATCAGACACTTTTCCAGAGTCCTGGAGCTTCTTTTTCTGGTTAAGCTCTCTCTCATAGGTCAAGAGCTTACCATGAAGCTGGGTCAGTGATAGGTCTTTAAATCCTATTGAGTTTCTCATCACAATAGCAATAGTGTCCCATTTGTCTGGTAATGATCTCAAAAACCTATGGTTCAAGGTTGAATGAGGGTAAGTAAGACCAACCAATTTTAGTTCACTAATTAAGCAATTAAATCTCTCAAACTGTTGAGTTAATGACTCTCCTTTGACATGACTGAATGTTTCATATTGTTGGTTAAGTATTTCACGATTGTTTTCAATAACCTCCTCAGTCCCACCAAACTGTTCTTTCAGTGCATCCCACAACTCCTTTGCACTGTTACAGTGTAACAACCCAGCATATATATCATTGGGTAGAGCCATGGCCACAATACTGAAGGCCTTAGCATCTAGCTCAATTTTCTGAAAATCCTGGTCGGAGTAGTTTTCAAGTTTCTTTGGCTCAAACACTTTGGGATCTTCAGTACTCGGCACAGTCGGAACATGTGGTCCGAAGATAACCGACTTCCAACACCCAGTGTTTTGTTGAGCTAGAACATGGCTCATCCGACGTTGCCAGATATTGTATTCAGATCTGACAAGCATCGGAGGCTTGTTGTTCGTGCCAGTGTTATGTGGATCGTGATTGATAGAAGCCATTCTCTGATTTTTCAAAAAACAAAGTCTGTTTAAAAACGGTTGAAACGAAATTAAACTATTACTCTGTTTTCAATCTAACAGACAAACGATATCAATAATTGTGAGCTGATTATTAAATTGATTTGTTAGATCGAATTTAATTGACCAAGCTCTGATACCAATTGTTAGGATCTGAGTTTGTTTGTTTTGATTGTTTAACTAAATATGGTAATAATGAAATGAAAATAGAATGAAAGTGCAGCGGAATAATAAACTGTTAATCAAAACAAGAGAGTAAATGTTTTCAGATCGAAAGCTTTCATTAATCCAAAAGATTACAATCGTACAATTACTCCCCCTCAGCCTGATCACACAGTGTTTGTCTGAGAGAATGTTTGTGTGTGTGATGCAATAGAACAGTACAAGCACTGTTCTATTTATAGACAGACTCAAAGCACTGATGACCTAGGCTGACGTCACCTAAGACAGTGACCTCTAACAGAATAACAAACGTAAACATCTGCCTATTACAAACTACTGTTACATTGAAAGCACTGATATTAAACAGCTGTTGTAGATAAACTCTGATGGTCTTGTATCCACTGCTGGAGCCTAAGTGCTGTTGGTTCCAGCAGTGCTTTGGTCTTCAGTACTTGTATCAGCAGTTGTTCTTCATCAGACCTTTGGTCAGCAGTTGTTCTTCATCAGTTGTTTACTCAGCAGTTCTTTGTATCAGCAGTTGTTGAGCAGTTGTTTGGATAGAACAGTAGTTAGGGTCAGCAGTCTTTTGGGAGAAGTAAGTTGTAAAGACTGTTTATTCAAGGATCAAACTGATAGCATGTTTTGGCTTTCTAATCATATGTTCTTCTCCAGGTCAGCAGACCCAACAAGTTTAAAACCATAGTATGACATATGTTACCAAAATAGTTTAGCGCATGTTTTCTCCCCCAAAAGTTAAAGCAGTAAAAAGTGGGGCCGTGAACTCACCTTAAGTAGCGTTCTTCAAATATAAGTAAAGATGTTTAGTCCTTGATAATCCCTCTACCAGAGATCTATCAAAATGTTCACATAAGTGTTCCGACTAATAACCATAAGGTTATATAGTCCCTGATTGTCCAGATTGTAACCAAGTATGTTTTTAAAACGTGTTTAAATGTTTAACCGACACACTAGACCGACCCGACATCCCGTTGGTGACCCATTACCCTAACTAATCAAGTACACATAGATTACACACAAGGTTCAAGCATAAAACACTTAGTTTGTATCAAAAATCTCATTTCTGCATCAGAACGGTCGAACCAGTCAGTTTTAAGTCTCCTTCGCACCTTTTTGTCTCCTTCGCCCGTTTTACATCTCGTTCGACCGTTTGATGCTTCCTTCGCCCGCTTTAACTAATTCGTCCAATATAAACCCAGGTTCGACCCTGGATCCCTCCTTCGCACCATCGACTGGTCGAAGGAGGCCAGGTTCGCCCCTGTTGTATAATTTTTCCTAAAAACGCTTCAAACACATTCAAAACGACCCTAAACATCATCAAACACAGCAGTCAAGCATGGGTAACTTATCCCTACAAAACCCCATCGATTTCCCCCGATAATACGTCCGTTTCAGCCCTTTCCCAAAATGGTAAAGATTATGGAAACATCACTTTCATGCATGAATTATTTACCCAATTTGGAAACTTTTGAAATCGATTCATGTTTAGCTTAAAATACTCAGTTTGTCGATTATCCGATCTTTCTTATTCATTCTATTGATCATAAATATTCATACATCAAGTATTAATCCAATAAAACCCCCAAATATCAATATATCCAATCCTAACCCTAGACAACAATATTCCCTCATTAACAACAATCCTATATCATGTTTCTATCATAGATATAGCAGCAAATCAGTGAACAACACATAACACCACATAACACACAATTTACACATGTTATTCATTATGAAAACCTATGTTAAATGATCATGTTTTGATTTAGAAAGATGTTTAAAAGGTTTTTAATCATAAAAACACCCTTAGAACAGATCCGGACAATTAGGGTTAGATGAAAACGAATTAAAATGCTTTTAAAAGATTTAGGATTATGAACACACCTTGGATTCTTGTTTAGATGTTGTAGATGGGTTAGATTATGAAAAAGAAGAGCAAAAACTCCTTCCTTAGTGTTTAAGATCGTTTGAGAGCGTTTTGGGACGGTTAGGGTTTGTGAAATGATGAAAAATGACAAAGGTTGGTATTTATACTAATCTTCCTTCGCACCAACTTATTGGTCGAATGAGCCCTGTTTGGTCGAAGGGAATTTCTCAAATTCCACTTCCCTGGTTCGCCCATTTTACAAGGGTCGAACCAGGCAACTTCTTCTCCTTCGACCACTCGAAGTGGTCGAACCAAGACCTCTTTTAAACTAGTTTTCCAGTTTGTCGTGTTTAACGCATTCTAACACATCTTAACACATAAGCATGCATCCTTAGTCTATATTTAACACATTAAAGCACAGATAATCATTTACACATCATTTAAACACATCTATGTATATAATCCACCACACGACCCATAATCTACACATATACTCAATTAGTTCATGTAATGTCACCAACAACGGAACCCGGTACTAGTGTATTACCAAAACGACTCCCAATGATCCTCCAGATCATTGTACCCTGGACAATCCTAACTTGACCCGACTCAACTAACCCAGTTAAGTTTGTTTATAAACGTTTCTCGCTAAGGTAGACTTAGATGTTACTAATATGTTTAAACCGAACATGCCGGGTGTCACATATATTTAGCATACAAATTTGAGAATATGATTACTTTAATCGTGTAATTGACAACTGATTTTAGGAAAGTCGTAATATCAAAATGAAACTCGGTCAACAACATTAAAACTAAATTCGTAATATTAGTTTTATTAAAATAAATAATTAATCAATCATTCAAATCAATGACATTAAAAACATTCGCGTTTCAAATTGTCTTACCAATTATCTACAAATTATTATTTACATCTTAAAATTAACACTCTTAAAATTAGCATAGTTATTGAAATGATTTTGATAATTATTGTTTAATGACAATTGATTAAAGGAAAGTCATTATATAAAAATTGAATTCGGTCAACAATATTAAACGAAAATTCTATATTTTGAGAAACATATTTATTAATAATAACAATAATAAACATTAATCGATCCTATGTAAAGTTTATTGTAAAATGGTAACCTACCATTCTTGTGTATGAAACGTTTTTAAGAATAATAATTAGTGCACTTTTATTTTAGTAATATTATAATTGAATGATTGATTGAGTTTATTATTATTGTTAAGAAACATATTTATTATTCTTAATGGTAAAATTATTAAACGTACATTTAGCATATTTATTATTCATATACCTATTTATTTTTAAAAATGATTCTTTTTTTAATGTTGTTTTTACGTGTCTTTACATACTGTATGTAAAGAATGATTCCTTTTTAATGTTTTTTATGTGTGTATGTAAAGAATGATTCTTTTTAATGTTTTTTACATGTCTTTTTTAATGTTGTTTTCTAATTTTGTTTTTTTATGTTCATATGCCTATTTATTTTTAAAAAATGATTTTTTACGTGTTTTTTTTAATGCTGTTTTTTACGTGTTTTTACTAAAATATATAGTAATCTCTTTTATGTTTCCTATTTGCCGATTAGTCTGTATGTAGATGACGACCATAATTGAAATATGTCAATTAAAAAATTGGTCCTAACTATTGTTTTTAAATTAAATATAATTTAAATCTATTTAATAGTTTCCTAAAATATATAGTAATCTCTTTTTAATTTTTTGTACGTCTTAAAATTAAATTCGTAATATTAGTATTAGTAATATAAATAATCAATAATTTAGTTTAAAAATATCAATAAATAACTTAGTATTAGTAATATAAATTATTATTTAAAAAATATTAATAATCAATAATTAAGTTTAAAAAATATTAATATATAACTTAATATAAATAATCAATCAATCATTCGAATCAATAACATTAAAAACATCCGCGTTTTAAATTGCATTACCAATTATCTACAAATTATTATTTACATCTTAAAATTTGCACACTTAAAATTAGCACATTTATTGAAATGATTTTGATGGTTATTATTTAATGACAATTGATTAAAGGAAAGTCATAATATAAAAATTAAATTTGGTCAACAAAATTAAACGGAAATTCTATATTTTGAGAAACATATTTATTAATAATAACAATAATAAACATTAATGGATCCTATGTAAAGTTTATTGTAAAATGGTAACCTACCATTCTTGTGTATGAAACGTTTTTAAAAATAATAATTAGTGCACTTTTATTTTAGTAATATTATAATTGAATGATTGATTGAGTTTATTATTATTGTTAAGAAACATATTTATTATTCTTAATGGTAAAATTATTAAATGTATATTTAACATATTTGTTATTCATACACCTATTTATTTTTAAAAATGATTCTTTTTTTTAATGTTGTTTTTACGTGTCTTTACACACTGTATGTAAAGAATGATTCCTTTTTAATGTTTTTTATGTGTGTATGTAAAGAATGATTCTTTTTAATGTTTTTTACGTGTCTTTTTTAATGTTTGTTATTTTTATGTTCATATGCCTATTTATTTTAAAAAATGATTCTTTTTTACGTGTTTTTTTAATGTTGTTTTTTACGTGTTTTTACTAAAATATATAGTAATCTCTTTTATGTTTCTTATTTGCCGATTAGTCTGTACGTAGATGACGACCATAATTGAAATGTGTCAATTAAAAAGATTGGTCCTAACTATTGTTTTTAAATTAAATATAATTTAAATCTATTTAATAGTTTCCTAAAATATATAGTAATCTTTTTTTAATTTTTTGTACGTCTTTCAAAATAATTCGTAAATGATTTCAATAATATATGTCTTTCAATTAAATGTCGTTGCAAAAATTTGCATTATCTTTTTTAATTTTTTGTAACTTTGGTGGAGGTATATTAAAAATATTTGAACATCACGATCTAAATAAATAATTAATATGATTTAAATAATAATAATATTACTATTTTCATTTAAATATATTTAAATAAATTTAAAAATCGTATCTATTTTAGGTAATTGTTAACAAAAGTTAAATTTCATTTATTAATTATTTAAATATTGTGTATATATTAGGAAATTGTTTATCTAATTTCAATCAAATTTAAATTCATATAGTATTTTCAAAAATTGAAATTCGTTAAAATTTTTAAATTTTCGTTTGAAAAATATTTAAGAAAGTTTCGAAAAAACAAAAAACGATTCTAACATGTTTTGTCTGTGATATTGTATATTATCTTTAAAAAAAATAGTCTGCGTCTACAACATTTTAAAAGAATAGTCTACGTCATCTACATACAGACTAATTGTCATATTTGTCACATACAAATCATCTACACAATGATTCGGAAATAATTCAGGAATGATAATAATAATTTGTAAATGATTATCTATCTATATAATCGTTCGAAAATGATTATATAATTTAAAGTTATTTAACAGTTTTCAAAAATATATAGTATTATTAAAAATATTTGAACATCACGATTTAAATGAATAATTAATACTGCCATATAAATTTCGATATTTTTGCAATATTTATCGCCGCCAAATCATCTACACAATAATTCAGAAATAATAAGGAAATGATAATAATATGATATTTAATTTAGTAATAAATATAATTTAAAACTATTTAACAGTTTCCTAAAATATATAATATATTCAAAATAATTCGAAAATCATTATTTAAAGCAATTTAATATGACCATATAAATTGCGATATTTATATGACTTATTTTTCTCGGAATATATCATCTACACAATAATACGGAAATAATTCGGAAATGATAATAATACGATATTTAATTTAGTGATAAATATAATTTAAAATCTATTTAACGGTTTCCTAAAATATATAGTAATATCTTTTATGTTTCCTATTTGCCAATTAGTCTGTATGTAGATGACGACCATAATTGGAATCTGTCAATTAAAAATATTGGTCCTAACTATTGTTTTTAAATTTAATATAATTTAGATCTATTTAACATTTTCCTAAAATGTATAGTAATCTCTTTTTAATTTTTTGTACGTCTTTCAAAATAATTCGTAAATGATTTCAATAATATACGTCTTTTATTTAAATGTCGTTAAAAAAATTTCGTTATCTTTTTTTAATTTTTTGTAACTTTGGTGGAGGTATATTAAAAATATTTGAACATCACGATTTAAATGAATAATTAACACGACCATATAAATTTCGATATTCTTGCCATACTTTGAAAAATAAAAGATAACACAAATGTTACTAAAAAACATTGATCAGAAAACGGTTTGTGTAACAAGACAAGATTACAAGTTGTTAAAAAGGGGAAACGTGTAATAAATCCATTAGAATAAATACAATATTATTCATTTTATTGAATTTTTTGTTTATATTTTTTTGTCAAATTAAACTTTACTTAGTCGATATATCCATCATTTCGTTACATTAAACTGTTAGATGGCATTTTGTATTTAATATCAAAATTCATACATATTGCATTATCAAACATATAGTAAACAAAACAACTTGCATAATACAATTCTTATTTTCATACTTTTTTTCATGTTACTGAGGCAGCAGAACGAGCTGAGGCGGAGCGTCTTCGCCTTCAAGAGCAACAGTTCTTGGAGGAGAAGGCCCGCCGACTGAAGGAGCAGGAGGCGCAGGAGCGCGGTGAAGTTGAAGCCCAGGGAGTGACTCATGAGACTGATGGTTTTGAGAGGGCACTCCAGGGGGCAGGGGCCACTGGTGGTGGTAGTGGCTCGCGCCAAACTCGGCGCGAGTCCTCGAGGGTTGGCAGCAAGGAACCGTCAGGGGCTTATGACGGTTCTTGCTGGACTGGTGGCGACGCCATCTGGCGTCCTCGCTAGGCGGCCAGGGATAACACATTATTCTCCAACTCCCTGGCCGCGGAGGAGTTCGTGAGTGAGGTGGTGCCTCCCTATGTGCGCACACACCAGGATACGTTGAGTCGCCCTGAACTGATGGCAGCTTTGTGTGTGAATCAGGCGACTCAACTGTCTATGATGGACTCGTTGCGCCGTCGAGACGCGGCGGTGCAACGTGATATGGAGTACTTGGAGGCGGAGAAGGCAGGCTTTGCTGAAAAAGAGGCTGCCTTCAAAGCTGAAATTTCCAAGTACCGTCGCCGCGCCCATGATGCAGAGGCTAAAGCTCTTAAGCTTGAAGAGGAGGCGGTGGCAGATAGGCGCAAGTGGTCAGAGTCCTGGAAGAAGACCAACGCTGAAATCATGCGCTTGAAGGAGACTCTGGCTGAAGCGCAGCAGGAAGGGCGGGTGACTACCCGGAAGTTAGAAGAGACTTGCAAGGCCCTCTCCGAGAGGACTGTTCTGTTTGTGGAAAAGCGCAAGGAGCTCGAGTCCAAAGATGCTGATCTTATCAAGGCTACAGAGCGTGTCTCTTTTCTGGAGCAGGAGAGGGTCCAAATCCTTAACGCCAAAGAGGATTTGGAGCAAGATCTCGAGTCTGCAGAGCAGGCTCGCGCCGCGGCTGTCACGGAATGTGAGGCGGCCCAGCAACTGTTGGATCAGGCGGTTGCTGTCCAGACCCAGATGCAAGACTCCATCCGCTGGTTGATGACTGAGGGGATGGATAGGGTAAGTCTTGGTGCCTTTCTTATTGTTAACCTTGTATTTATTATGTTGATTTGCTAACTTTGATTTTTCCGCAGGTCTTTAAGAGATTCTGGCAGGTGTAACACCCCAACCGATGGTGGAAACATCGGGATGTCACGTATTGATGATTGTTCAGTAGCTCATGGTAAATAATAAATTTCATTATATGATTTTAAATAAATTACATACAATTGTTTTACAAGAATTCGTACATCAAATTGAATAAAACTATGCACACATCTTCAAGCATTAATTCAAATCTTCAAGCAAGTAGAACCTGAAACATGTTAAGTTGAAAATATTTTGGGTCAACAAAAGTTGGTGAGAATTACATAGGTTTTGATAATCGAATAAAAATTGTTGTGCAATTCATGTGTCATGGCAATCTAGTCCATATGTGAAAACATACTAGAAGTAAATCGAGTGCATAATCAACCTTGTGACTGTTGTATTGTGGTACATCCCATACGCTCATGGTTCACTCGTTTATATTGCAGTAACAAACACCCACGTAACCTTTGTAGGAGGCACGTATCCGGGTGGGATTGTCAGTCCAATAGATCTATCAATGTATACCGTTTAGCTGATGAATGTTTATGCTAGAATTGTGCTTACCCTAGTCATGTTCAAGACATAATGTAACATAGAAAAACACATAGACACATTGATGATTGAATTGCATAAATATTGTTGTAACATGTTTCACCCCAAAAAAAACGGTGATAAATAGAAAAGGGGCTATGTAAACTCACCTTAGCAAAATGTTATGTCTCGTAAAAAAAATAGAATAATGTGTTGTGAATGTATGCGAGGCGAATCCCAAAGACTCAACAACGTAGCTAGTCCAAATTGAAGAAAACGAAAAAGAAAGAATATCAAGCTTCCAATTCGCCAATTACAAGAGCTTATAATCAAAGCTTCAATTGTAGAAGTAATAGACTATAGAAGAAAGGTATGTGGGAAAGTTTAATCGGATTGAAACAATCGATTTAAAGGTGCAAAGTATAATGGGTCATAGGTGGGTTTTTATACTAGTTTTGGAGTCAATTAGCCATTAAAATTGGTCAACACCATAAAGTAAGGTTTTATGATGAATTGACTATTTGACTAAGACTTTGACTGTTTGACTAAGACTTTGACTAGGACTTTGACTATTTGACTCAAGGCTTTATTTAAAAAAAAAAAAAAACTTGTATGTGAAAAAAAAAAATTTAGAATCATATTATTATTATTATTATTTATATACATTTATGTATGTATATAAGTTGTGAGTTAGGATAAATAAAGACTTAGGCACATTTGTATAATATTAATGATAAAGGTGTAATAAAAAAAATATATATATATAAGGGCTTTTTATGTATTAAAATTTTAGGGAAAATTTTGCGATGTTACAGCAGGAGCCCAAGTTGGGCGACCAAGTTGCCGCCATTGCTGCCAGCGCCCAAGCCTATGGGTATGGCGAGGGTTATGAGGATGGCTTCTTGGCGGCCCAGAATAAAGGGCGTATTGACCTCGCGGAGCATTATGGGAAGCCTTTGAAGGAGGAATATGAGGCGGAGCTGCTCAAGTTCGAGAAGATTGACTTCCCCATCCTTCAAGTGATTGCGGACTGTAATCGCAATGCGGACCCTCCTGCTGCCCTCAAGTATTTCATAGAAAGATCTGATGAACTTGCACGGGAGGCGGAGCAAAGGCGCCAAGAGGAGATGCGCAAGAAGGCTTCTGGCGAAGGTCCTTCTACTTTGTCTGATGAGTAGGCGCTTGCATGTCTTGTAATTACTTATGTAAATATGAAAAGGGTTTTTAATTCCCTTAAGTTAATGAAAAATTTTGTGGTTTGTTATATCGTGTTTACTTTTCTCGCTCTAACTTCTGTGCACTTATTTAACCAAGTCGTCACCCGGTGTGTAAGTAGAGGTTAGGGCGCGCGTCCGGCTAGATAGTCCGGCGTCAAAGTGGATACTTTTGCCTTGAAGACTGTAGCGTGGCGCGACTTGTGCCAGAGGGTCCGAGTTGGGCGCGTGATTGCCTTGCCTAGAAGACCATAGATTTCGCTTCTATGTGATGTGCGCTTCCTTTGTCCGACTTGTATATTACAAGTCTAGAAGACAAGTTCTACGCATACACGTTTCGCGCGTCAGTTAAGTCCGGCAAGTAAACCTGTCTTGAAGACCATGGGGCGCTGTGTTTGACGCCAGTTTGTGCAAGTCCAACGTACTCAAGGCGCGTCTTGAAGACTTGCACAGCGTTGATAGTCAACAGCGTTGGTCCGACGAAGGTTTTGTCCAAGTCTTGAAGACCCTGGCGCGGAAAAGACAAGTAGAAGTGCAGATATAGGAAACCATTTTTCATTGATAAGGATGGCATGTGTAGCCATTTTACAAATTTTTACAAATAACAGCGTCGCAGTTGCGCGCCGTTCCAAGATCACGGGATAGGCGTGCCATCTAGTCTTTCTAGGGCGTACGCGCCTTTGCCAAGTATTTCTTGTATCTTGTATGGGCCTTCCCACGTAGGGGCTAGTTTTCCGGGTTTTTCGGCGTTGGAAGCCTCGTTGTTTCGGAAAACGTAGTCCCCGATCTTGAATGCGGACTCTTTGACGCGCTTGTTGTAGTAGCGCTCTAGCTGTGTTTTGTACTTGGCTTCTTTGATTGCAGCAAGATCGCGGAGCTCTTCTAATAAATTGAGGTTCAATCGGAGTTCCTTGTCATTGTCTCTTGTTTCGGCCATTAACACTCTTGCGGAAGGGCAGCCTATTTCGGCGGGGATGACCGCCTCGGTACCATATGTCAGGCTGAATTGCGTTTCGCCATTGCTAGTTTTTGTGAGGGTGCGGTAGGCCCATAAGACATGAGGGATTTCTTCTACCCACCCGGTTCTCTTGGTTCCGAGCCGTGCCTTGATGCCTTCTACTATTGTGCGATTAGCCCGTTCCACTTGACCGTTACCTTGCGGGTGCGCGACCGATGTGAAAATTTGTTTAACACCCATTTGAGCCAACCATTCCTGGAGGGATTGGTCCTCAAATTGTGTGCCGTTGTCGCTTACCAGTTGCATTAGTAGGCCGAAACGGCAAATGATGAACTCCCAAATAAATTTCTTGACATGCGCGCCGTCAATCTTAGCTAGAGGCTTTGCCTCGACCCACTTGGTGAAGTAGTCGATTGCGACGATTAAGTATTTTACGTTACCCGGGGCCGTTGGGAATGGTCCGACCAGATCGATAGCCCATTTCTGAAATGGCCACGCCGCTGTAACGGGCACCAAGTTGTTCTTGGGACGCAAGGTATTCGGAGCGTGGCGCTGGCAACTGTCGCATTTACGCAACTCGTTGACCGCGTCCCCGTGCATGCTCGACCAATAGTACCCTGCGTTCATCAACTTCGCTACTACCATCCTTGGGCCCGCGTGTAGCTCGCATGTTCCTTCATGTATGTCTCTGAGGAGGAAGGAGGCGTCTGCGGAGTCTACGCAGCGCAGCAGTGGCCCTAGGTAAGAGCGGCGGTACAAGGTACCGTCTATAAGTCGATATTGTAAAGCCTTGTGCTTGATCTTCCGAGCCTCTAACTTGTCGTCGGGCAGGTTGCCGGAGGATAAGAAGGCTTTGATTGGGGTCATCCAGGACGCGTTGCCTGTTTGGATGACGTTGACTTGTCGTGGTGGGACAGATGGTTTTTCAAGGACCTCAACTCGCACTTCTTTGGCCATATGTTCAAAGACCGTGGATGCCATTTTACTCAGCGCATCGGCTGGCTTGTTTTCACTGCGCCGGATGTGTTCGACCGTTCATGAGTCGAACCGTCGCATGAGTTGCTTGGCTTGTTCCAGGTATAGGGCCATGATTTCATCTTTTGCGTCATAGGATCCATTGATCTGTCGCGCGACAAGTAATGAGTCCACGTGTGCCTCCACGTGCTTGGCCCCCATTTTTTCCGCAATGCGGAGGCCTGCCAGCAACGCTTCGTATTCCGCCTCGTTATTTGTGCTTTTGAAGTCGAGGCGGATAGCGTATGTGAACTCATGTTTATCTGGGCTGATGAGGCATAATCCCGCGCCAGCGCCGTCGTCATTAGAGGCCCCGTCCGTGTATAGGGACCACTTTTGCGATGGATCGTGTACCGGTGCGGGTGATTCTTCTGCTTTGCATTCTTGGACTTGGTCCGTAGGTATCTCCGCAGCGAAGTCCGCGAGGACCTGGCCTTTAATTGCGGATCGGGGTTTGTAATTGATTGTATGTTCCCCCAGCTCAATGGCCCATTTTTCCAGGCGGCCCGATAGTTCGGGTTTGGCGAGAATGTCGTTTATCCGATAGTCCGTGAGAACGTTTATCGGGTGGCCTTGGAAGTACCTGCGCAGCCTTCGGGATGCATGGACGAGTGCGAGAACCAGCTTTTCCATGATTGTGTACCTTGTCTCTGCGTCTAACAGCGTGCGGCTGATGTAGTAAATTGGTGTTTGCACGCCTTTGCGGTCAACCATTAGAACCGCGCCTATCGCCCGTTCCGTGACGGATAGGTAGAGTGTGAGCGGTTCTTTAGGAAGAGGCGCTGTTAGTGTCGGAAGGTTCATTAAGCATTGTTTCATTGCCCGGAATGCTGATTCCGCCTCTGGAGTCCAGCGGAAGTTGCTCTTTTTTAAACAGTTCCTCAAAGTGTCCACGAACGGGAATGACTTTGAGGCGTAATTGGACAAAAAGCGATTGAGGGCGACAAGGCGGCCCATCAGTGTCTGTACCTCTTTGACGGAAGCGGGGGAAGTCATTCTTTCGATAGCTTGTACTTTTTATGGGTTAGCGCGGAAACCATCCCGCGTTACAATGACGCCCAGAAATTTGCCTTCTTCCATCCCGAATGAACATTTGCTCGAGTTCAATTTCATGCGCACTTTGCGTAATTGATTGAACGTTTGTTGGATGTCCCGAAGCATGTCACTTTCTTCCTTGCTCTTGATTACCAGGTCATCAACGTACACTTCAAGCCGTACGCCGATTTCATTGATGAAGGCCGTGTCCATTAGGCGCTGGTATGTGGCGCCCGCATTTTTCAGGCCGAAAGGCATCTTGGTGTAACAGAAGATGCTCGCGTCTGTGCGGAACGCTGTTTTATCTTCATCTTCCTTAGCCATCTGGATCTGGTGGTACCCCTTGTATGCGTCCAAGAAATATTTGAACCGATAAGGGGCGAGGGAGTCCACCTTTAGATCGATTTCTGGCAAAGGATAGCAATCTTTGGGACACGCCTTGTTAATATCCTTATAATCGACGCACATGCGCCAGCCTCCATTGGCTTTGGCGACCATGACGGGATTAGCTACCCAGGTTTGATATCTGATGGGGCGAAGGATGCCCGCGTTGAGCAGCTCGGTGTCTTGTTCGTTCATGGCCTTTGTTTTCTCCGGGCCAATGCTGCGCTTCTTTTGCACTATTGGTTCTACGGAGCGATAGACATTGAGCCTGTGTTCCGCTATTTCGCGGGGGACACCGACCATGTCCGCCGGTTGCCACGCGAAGACGTCCATGTTGCTGATTAAAAGCTGTTTCAAGTGATTGCGTATGGTCTCGGAGATTTCATGGCCAATGACCTCCGTTTGCTCCGGAAATTTAGGGTTTAGCGCCTATTTTTCCGGCTCAGTGCGGGCATTTGTCTTGACCATTTTTGGAGGCTTGGCGGTTTCAGTGGTGTGGCAGTCTTTGTTGGCTCTGATGAAGGCGATGCCTGTCTTGGTTGGAAAGCCGACCATCGCGTGCACCGTTGAAGCGTTGGCGTTAAAGCGCGCGATGCCTTCCCGACCCAAGAGTATGTCATGATTAGTGGTGGCTGGCAAAACCATGAAGTCGCATATCTCCGTGCGTTCATGGGTGCCATCGGACCACGTGACCGGCAGGGAGAGCATGCCCCGCGGCATGATGGTCTCGTGAATGAAACCCGAGATTGGCTCGTTGACCGGTACGAGCTTCGCTTTGTCTTCCGCATCTAGCTGTTGGAAACATTGCTCGTACATAATATCGGTGCTGCTGCCGCCGTCTAGGAACATGTACCGTGTGCGGTAGTGCCCGAAGACTGCGGTTATGACGAGCGGGGCGGTGCAGGAGGCGTCGCCTCTGACTTTTGGCATGTGAACATCGGCCTCTTTCCATGAGTCATCAAGTGGTTGTATGCGGGTGCGCTTTCCGTGCTGGGTGTTTTTGCCACGCCTAGTCATGTTGCAGTGATGACGAGGGATGAGTGTGGCGGCATGAGTGTTGAGGTCACGGATTTTCTTTCGCGATCCCTCACCCTGGTTTTCGTCACCCGCGCTACCCTTGCCAGTGCGATGGACGTTCTTTACCAAGTGACCGAGCTGACCCGACTTCAGCGCGATGGCGGCATGAGTGTTGAGGTCACGGATTTTCAATCTCCATCTTCAAGCTATAGCAATTGTTTGTGAGGTGACCGAAGTCATTGTGATACTCACAGAACTTGCTTCGGTCCACGTTCCTTCGTTTTCCCAGAGGGTTGGCTTCTTTCAACGTGACCTGCTCTGTTTTCAGGACCTGAGATGGTGTCTTTGTTAGCGGGGTCCAATCGTGGTTTTTCTTTGAGTGTCCATGTTGGTCCCACGATTGTTTAGTACTGATGAGTTGGCGGGCATCGCCCGCGGGGGAGTATTTTCCCTCGTCGGCAGTGCCCGAGATGCGGCTCCAAACAGACTTGTTCTTGTGTTTATTACTATTATTATTATGGTGTTGCGGTTGGAAGCCGTGCATCTGGTTGAAAGATTTCTCAGAGGAGGCATATATTTTCGCGGAGTGGATGAGTTCATCCCAAGACTCCGGAATACCGTCGTTGCCTGTGAGGCATTTCATGAGTTCTGGGCTGCGCACATTGTGAATGAATGCTGCCCGTGTGAGCTCCTCCCCACAGCCTATTTGCAAGGCTTCCTTGTTGAAGCGAACTATGAAATCCTCGATGGATTCGTGGTCATACCGGCGGCATAACAGAATATGCGCCTTGTCTTTTTTGTGCTTGCGCAGATGCGAAAAGTGATTGCCGAATTTATCAGTGAGGTCGTCAAAGTCCTTAACTCTCCCCGCGGGGAGGTTGTCGAACCAGACCCTAGCTGCGCCGGTTAAGGTCTGAGCAAACAAGTGGCACCAGACTTGAACAGGCCAGTCCACCGACATACCTGCGCACTCGAAGTCGTGCACATGGTCATCTGGGTCACGCAGGCCATCGTATCTACCGATGCTGCTAGGAAGCTTAGCCTTCCTTGGGATTTTGGCTGTCGCTATGCGAGCGACGAATTTTGACTTTTCGGCAAAAGCTTTTGGCCTGAATGGCTTGACCAAGTCATCGTCTTCGTCGTTGTGACGTGAACGGTGGTTGTGTTTCTTTCTGTTGTTGTCAGAGTCGCTGCTAGACGACTCATAGCCATCTGGTTCGTCACGTGATTTCGCGTAGCCCCGAACCCTGGCGTCTCCGCCGAGTTCCCCGCTACGACCATCACCGTGGGTGGCCGAGTCTTTCTTTCTGTACCCCTTTTTTGACGGGGTATCATAAGTGAGGGCTTTGCCCTTCTTTTTGGCTTGTTGCAAGAGTTTGCGCTGATATATTGCAGCGCTTTTGGCGTTCTGACGGAGAAGCCACTGGTCTGGCTCTTCCTCAGAACCGCCGTCACTGTCATCGTCCGAGCCTACGTCACGGATCCCGAGATCCGGCTGCTCGAGTCGTGAAGTAGGTTTCTTGACGACAGTATGTGGTGTGGTTTGGTTTTCCGGGGACTGAGCATCGACGTCCCCGGTTTGGTTAATGACAGAAGTGTTAGGGTTGGGTTCAGCCATGGGTGGGTTTAAAAGATGGAAAAGGAAGCTGTTCTAACCGTTGGATGGCGCCAATGAAGAAACAATAAGTATCACGGTGATTATGACTAATTACCGTGAGGTTTATACCTATGTTACGTCAGGATTAATCCTTTACCCAAACCTCGTTGGTTAACCCGTAAGGTGATTTAGTGAGTGTGGTGAGTGTGAGTGAAGTGTGTGTGAACACGAGATGTAAGTGGTTCGGTCGGAAACGACCTACGTCCACTGTAACTAGCCGGAATATTATTAACGAACAAATAAAGAGAGTTACAAGAGTAATGTTTAGTTGCAATGAGTCATTTCGGATCCTTTTGCAAGGAGATGTCCTTCCTTATTTATAGGAGAACTCATGGGCTTTGCCGAGGAGCCCATGAGAAGTTATCCTTATTTGGGCCCGACCCAAATTTAGGTCCAAGCTTCCCATGAAAATGGCGGGAAAAGCATATCACTGTGGATGACGTCATATCGCAGCATGGTTGTTGCTTGATGCGGACACGTGGCAAGCCCTGATTGGCGGGCGGCGCCCCTGTCCTTGCTACAGTCGTTGACCATGCTCCTGACGTCGGCAGGGGATGTCTGCTGTCACTGTTGATGACAGTGGAAGCATGGGAACAGTCACGTCGCCATCCTCTTCTGTGGTAGTTGGACCACTCTTGCCACCTGTCGTCTTTTCCTTGGTGCATACTATGTCAGAGATTCTTGTGAATCTTCCCTTCATTATCTTCCATACCTCGTACCAAAGGTGATAAAGGAAGATGCCGCGCGTGGCCGCACGCGCTTATCAGGTGTTAACCTCTGTTTGTTAGTAGGTTAAGTCGCGCGCTGCACCACATTTTATGTTGGTCGCGCGCTGATGCTAGAGTCTGGCGCGGGTAATTGTATTTATGGGGATAGGGATGCCTTTTCCCCTTGGATTAGGCTCCCTATCCCTTCAGTCGATATATCCATCATTTCGTTACATTAAACTGTTAGATGACATTTTGTATGTAATATCAAAATTCATACATATTGCATTATCAAACATATAGTAAACAAAACAACTTGCATAATACAATTCTTATTTTCATACTTTTTTTCATGTTACTTTCGGGTGAACCATGGGTCCCCACGGGACTCAAACCTAGTATAGGTATAATTAATGTTGTGAAAAAGTTTACCGTAAAAAGAAACTTAACATATAAAGTATAAGAAAAATTTTGAGCTTTTAATCAAAATAAATCAATGGATCAGATTAAAATAGGAAAAAGTATACGTTAGTTTCTAAAATAGAAAACTAAGGGTAAAATATGTATAACCCACAATTGTTGAGATTCACCCCATTTTTTAAACGTACATAAATTTTTCAACATTATTTTTCTATAAAAAAATATACCATAAAAACAAGCTTTTTATCATCTTTCATTTGCATACCCTATTGCTATACTTTTTTAAAAAAAAATTCTGAGGTGATAACTTGTGTTTTATCATGATACAACTTGCATTTTTCGTCAGATATAACTAACATTTTTTTATTAGGTATAACTTGCGTTTTATCATATATATAACTTGTGTTTAATCATATATAAATTGCATCTTTTTATCAGATATAACTTACGTTTTATAATATATAACTTGCGTTTTAGATATATAATTTTCGTTTTATCATTTATAACTTGCGTTTTATCAGGTCGTCTTATCAGGTATAACTTGTGTTTCTAAAACGCAAGTGTACCCTCAATAAAACGCAAGTTATCAACCAAGTAATTTTTTTTTTACTTTTTAAAGTATGGCAATATGGTACGCAAATGAAAGAGAATGAAAACTTGTTTTTATGATATAGTTTTTTTTAAATAATGTCATATGAAAAACTTATGGCCATTTTTAAAATGGGGATGAAACCTTAATGACGTAATGATTTTACCATCATACACCTAATTATCTAGTTTAATCTATGGCTACTAATATTTCTTATACTTTTTACGCTAAACCCCTTTTTACGTTAGCCTCACCCTAATGTTGTAGACGTGAACTCGAAGTGCTAGGCTATAGGGTGTGGTTCCCCCTTCTTCCTTCATCTCTCTTGTCCACATTAGCGCCACGCCATTTTCCCTTCCCCTCCCCCTTTTGAGGGAAATGGTTCCCTCTTATTCCCCCTTCCTTTTTTTATTATTTTTTATTTAGTCTATGTAATTAAATTTTTCACATTTCAAAAAAAAATTATAATCTCACCCATACACTCACACACACAGAACCCATCACACACATATACACAAAACCACAGTCTCACTTAGAACCCTTCGCTTCCTTGTCTTGTTTACCCACAAACAAACATACACACTCATATGTGTATGTATCGAGAGAACACATAGACAGATCGGAGATGATGATGATACACACAATTCCGGCGAGCACCACTACACCTATCTTCTTTTTCTTCAGCATCAAGATAATGATGATGAGGATGATAAAGATAAGGTAAAATAATTTTTTCCAACGGTCACCATCCAAACCAAAGGTCAAACATTAATTTTTTCTCCAAAACAAGGATGGGAAGAACGGGGAAAATTCCCCCTTGGCACCGAAGAATCATCGGGGGGAGGGGTGTTCCCCGTTGGGGAAGTGCCAACTAACACCCACCACTCCCCTCCCCGATCACCACACCCCAAATCTAAGAGTATTCACATCCCATCCCTAATCCTCATTTTTATAATTTACCAAAAAATCACTATTTTCTAAATTTATTTCTTAGAATCTAAAAACATTCCATATCTCATTCCCCATTCATATCCCATATAAGCTTTTTTTATTATTTTTTCTTTTCTTCTATTTATAATATTACCTACAAGTATTTTGTTTTATTATAACTTTCTCTTATCTATACTATATTATAATGCATGAGGGAGGGGTATTTTAAGATACCCAAAAGTTAAGAACTTATTTTTCATTAATAACCTTGAAATTAGGGTAAAATAGTCATTCATACATTATTTACATTTTAATTCTCTATCTTAGTTACACTTTAATCCCTTAAAATTTTCTTAACTTTTGCTTATTTAAATTATAGTTAAACTTCTTTTTCTTATTTTAAGCAAACCATCCTTCATGATTTTTAAATAGTCATATTTTTTTGCATACATTTATACTTTTATAAAAAAAAATTACATCATAATAATAAGCATTTTATTATCTTTAATTTGAGTATAGTATTACTATTTTTTTATTTTAAAAATCTTTTATGTGCTACGTGATTAACGATATTTAGGATTGAGCAATAACTAAACCGTTCACTGAAGCAAAAAAAAAAAAAAAAAAAACAGACAAAACTGAACCAAAATCTATTGAAAATTGGAAACATCTTTAACATAAAATTGGTTATCGTTTTCTTTTTGTACCCTTAGTTAACCCAAATTAGTTAAACTAAAACAAACCCATTAATATATTCATAATAGCGTGTCTGCACGATGTGGTAATGAACATAGACACTTCTAATGGTTCATGGTTGGGTTAGGTTCAGTTCGGTTATAAGCCTCAACCGGAACAAAAATCGACATTATCGGTTTATCGATCATGTTAGCCAACCGGTTAATTAGTTCAGCCTATTTGGTTAGATTGTCGTTTTTAGTTCGGTTTAGTTAATAACCAAAATTAAACTTTTATTTTGCTTAGAAGCATATGAAATGAAGGTATAAATACATGTAATGGATGTATAAAAGATATAAATGTATGAATGGTTCAGTTTTGGTTTGTTAATTTTAGTTAATTTAGGGTAAAAAAAACCGATATTAGGTTAACTCGGTTTTGGTTAATTTTCAGTTCGGTTTTGTATGTTTTTGTTCGATTTTGGTTGAGATTCAATTATTGTTCACCCCTAGATATTATTAATCACGTAAAAAAATCAAAATTTTAATTAAAAGTATATAACAAATTATACTATAATCTGGTTTGAAGCTGAGTAGATAGGTTTATAAATTGCAGTGACGGTATAAAAAGATGGGGTTTTGGAATTTTTAGCTTTTATACCTGGGCCTGTAAACGAATCGAACGAACACGATGTTTATGTTTGTTCATTTAGTTTTAACCAAACACGAACACATAATAAAACACACTTTTGTGTTTATATTCATTCGTTAAGAAATTTGTCATGTTCTTGTTCGTTTATGTTCATTCGTTTAAAACCTAAATGAACAGTTCACGAACGACCATTAATAGACATTCACGTACATAATAAACGTGAATGATTTTGTATTACTGGAAAAACCCAATTACTAATTGATTATATATTTATACAAGTAGTTAATCCCCAATTTATGTTTATATTTTTGTAAATATAACTACGTATGTAATTAATAAACATAAACGGACATAAATAAACGAATATAAACGGACGTTCACGAACATAAATGAACAAACTCAACGTTTGTTCATGTTCGTATATTTAACTAAACGAACAAATTTTTTTGTTCGTGTTTGTTCGTTTATTAAATAAACGACATAAACGAACTTCCCGCCGAACATGTTCACGAACAGCTCATGAACATTCAGTTCGTTTACAGACCTATTTTTACCTCTATTTCATATATTTATATCTCCATTTCATGTATTTGTAGGCAAAAAAATTTAGCCAAAGTTTGTTTTTGTTATTCACCAAAATTAACTAAATCGGACTAATAACCGATAATCTAACAATACTAACCGAACCAAGGAACCAATTGTTTAATAAGATTGACTAATTGATGACTTTTGAGTTTAGTTTCGGTTAAGGCTAATAATCAAACTTAACGGAACCATACACACCCTTAGAAGTGTTTATACGTGTTTTCCACTGCATCGCGCGGGCACTCTGCTAGTATCAAGAAAATGGGGGAGATATAGAAGCCCCTAAATATGAAGGTTCTCAAAAGATTTTTTTAAAATTTAAGAATAGGGTATGGGGATGGGGGATGGGATGGAGTGAGGTTTCTGTATGATTTTCTTAGATTTTAAAAATGGGGGTTGAAATAGGGGATGTGTTGTGAATGCTCTTGCACATTGTTGTTGGGTTGGAATTTTTTTTTGTTTTTTTTGTTTTTTGTTTTTTTTTTTTGGGACGTTTGTGACAACCTTGGATTCAAAAACCCAAGGAAAAGTCATGGCGTTGAAGACTATTCAAGGCTTGTAAATGTTAACATCTACCTTAATTTCCTCTTTCAACACGTTTAGAAACATCCTAAAAAGATAGTGGTTAGGCCAATTAGAGGCCCTATAGGATCGTTTTACAAACTCCTATTCATGCACCGTTCTAGTTTGCTTGATGCAACATAAGACCACCCGTAGTGGGGCGCCATATATCAATTTTTTTCAAAAATAGCGCCCCCCACACCGCTACAGGGGGGCGCTATTTACTCAAAATGGTTGATGGCGTTATATTAATAACGCTGAGTGAAAATTGTTGCAACAAATGAAAACTTGACACGTGGCTTCAACGGTAATGTTACCGTTTTTTTTTTTGAACGGCTATATTATTTTTTGAACGGCTATATTTTTGAATGGACCCAAATATATAAACACACAACACACAAATATATAAACACACAAAACACAAAACACGTATTATCAATATTCGAAAAGAATGGGTTCCCCCGCGTCATCATCTATTGCGAGAGAATATTATAGAGAGTTTTTAGGCGACGAGGGTTATTCCACAGACGAAGAGTTGGAGCAAGATGCCATTACGAGTGCGCTAGCGCTTTCGGCGCGGTATCTTGAAGAAACTAGTACGCCTACACCTCCAAAACAAACTAGGTAGTACTACGAACGAGATCGTGTATCGGCAAATGCTCGTTTGATGAAGGATTACTTTGATGAAAACCCGACTTACCCCGACCCAAAGATGTTTAGGCGTCGTTTCCGGATGAGCAAACGTTTATTTCTACGTATATCCGAAGATCTTGAAAACGCGTTTCCGTACTTTAAGCAAAAAGCGGATGCTAGGGGGATTATGGGATTCACGTCTATTCAAAAGTGTACCTCGGCACTGCGTATACTCGCATACGGCAACACGACGGATATCAACGACGAGTATTTAAAAATGGCCGAGAAAACAACACGCGATTCTTTGGAGTATTTTTGCCAAGGTATTTATTTTTTATATATGTTTGTATTTTTTTTATATATGTTTGTATTTTTTTTATATATGTTTGTATTTATTTGTTTTAGGAATAATAAAGTTGTACGGAGCCCGTTATCTTAGAAGGCCCACTTGGTACGACCTACAAAAAATTTACGAGGTGCATACGGCTGAACATGGGTTACCAGGAATGCTGGGTAGCCTTGATTGTCGTCACTGGCGGTGGTATAATTGCCCAACCGCTTGGCGAGGTCAACACACGCGTGGTGACCAAAAAGGACCATCGATTATTCTTCAAGCGGTGGCTTCAGCCGATCTTTGGGTTTGGTCGGCCTATTTTGGTGTTGCGGGTTCATGCAACGACTTAAACGTTTTTGAGCAGTCGCCTATTATAGAGGATTTCGTTTCTGGCAGGGCAGCGAAGGCGTGCTTTTACGCTAATGGAAACTACTACCCACACGGATACTATTTGGCTGACGGAATATATCCGAGGTGTAGCATTATCGTTAAGACGTTTAGTAACCCGTACGACGAAAAAAGGGCACACTTTAAAAAGGTCAAAGAGGCGGCGCGAAAGGACATAGAGAGGTGTTTTGGGGTTCTTCAACAGCGTTGGCATTACATAAGAAACCCTGCTCGTGCATGGACCACAGACAAGCTGCGAGATGCTATGTATGCATGTATAATCATGCATAATATGATATTAGAAGATGAAGGTAAAGCGATATGCCAAAATTACGTACCGGAAGCCGTCCAGGATCTACCGCAAGCTAATGTGCAAGAAAGAGTGCTCAACGCACATGAACTTCGCGACCATGAAGTACATGACGCGTTAGCTGCGGATTTGGTCCAACAAGCGTGGTCGGTTCGGTATATTCCAAACCTAGGAGGAAACGAAGAAGAAGAAGAAGAAGGTGACGAAGAAGAAGAAGAGGACGAAGACGAAGACGAATATGAAGAATCCGAAGATGAAAATTAATATTAGTTGTAACTTTTTTTTAATATTACTTGTATTTTTTTTTAATATTAGTTGTGCTTTTAATATTATTTGTAATTTTTTTATATTTATTTGTATTTTATTTTAATTATTTTGAATTAAAAGATTAAAAAAAAATAAAAAAATCAACCAATCACAATCAGGGGCTTTATAAATAAAGCCCCACCACTACACCCTTTTTTCAGTTTCTCTCTCCACGCTGACTCAGCAGCCACGTGGACCAATCAGGAAGGGGGGCTTTATAAATAAAGCCCCCACTACACATGGTCTAAGTACTTGTTCGGCTTCTGGAACTCGGTTGGCCCGAAGTTTTTATGTATAGCATGAATCAGTTCTTCCTAAAGTATTTATTTGCCTTTAGAATCCGCCCACGTGGATCCTCCACTGAAATTAGGGAAATCGATTTTATTGTAAGGTAGATGCCAACCCTGGTTCTAGGAAGATTCGTCTTTTGATTGAGGATTGCTACATCATCTTTCAAATTTAGTAGCAATTTCAAAACGTTCATATCTACGTGAGCCATTTGAACAACCAAAGCTCCGATACCAAATGATAACAAATTCATGGTAATACTCAAATAGCTCAAGAACATAGGATTAAATTTTTCAACCCGAAAGTTCTAGCCAATTGACTGTCTTAAAGTCTTAAGATTAGAATTACAATTCTTCAATAATAAAACTCAACCTAACAATGAAACCTGTAACCTTATAATAAATAACTAATAAGATAAACAAGGAATTTTGAATTTCGTAACCACATTACGCCAATGGCCCAAGTCAAGGCGCGGGCGCGAATTAGGCATGCTCCCTTTAGGTCGTGTCTTTTGTTTATTGCTAAAGAATTAATAGACAACGAAATCTTCCATTTATACCGATGACTGTCGTTCAAGTGACGAAAAAACCTAATTACACTACAAGAATTTAGGTCAAAACGTTATAAACCGTAGATCAAATTCTGATGGAGGGTCAAGATTTAATCATACTAATATTATTAGCGGCGACACCGTCGCCGCTAAAAGTCACCAAAAAATTTACCCTACCCGCCACTCTTTCCCTCTTTCTTTTTCACCAAAACTTAAACCCAATAATACCACACCAAACCTCTCTTTCCCTCTTTCTTTCTCAGTCTCTCATCTCTCTCTGTGCTCTTCCTCTCTCTCGTGCTCACCCTCTCTCTCGCACTCTCCCTCTCTCTCGCATCTCCCTCTCTGTTTTTCACCCGCCGGAGCAACCACCACCGGACCCCACCACCGGAGCAACCACCACCGAACCAACCACCATCGGAGCAAACCACCACCGGGTCTCTCTCCCCCCCTCTCGTAAGTCTTCTGATTTTTTTTTCAGTTTTTTTCTTTTTTCAGTTTTTTTTTTTTATTTTTTCAGCTTTTTATCTTTTTTTTTTTTGTTTTTTATTTTTTTCAGTTTTTTTTTTTTTATTTTTTCAGCTTTTTTTCATTAACTAATCATTAGCCACAAAGTGCTGGCTCTGTTATTAAAGGTTATTCACAAGTGATGTTGACATATTCAAGGTTATTCACTATACTGGTAGATGGCGATGTTGGTGACAAGTTGCAAAGTGGTGGCTCTGCTAATCGCTTTTCAATTGTTTGACATTAGAGTGTTTGATAGTTTAGTTTTGAATTGTGGCTGGATTGGGGGTTTCTTTTATACACGGATGTTGCTACAACGAAATGTCGTAATGTGTTTCGGTTTTGCCCTATGGGTTGTTTGATCACAGTGGCTCTTTAGTATGTTAAAGTTTTGATTTTGGTGATTTATTGAAATATGTTTTGCTGGTATGTATGTTTTTGTCTGTTTAGTTCATTGTTTTTTAATGTTTTAGTCTGTGGCAGAATTTGTTTTTCTCCTATGAAGTAAATAAATTTTGGTCCCATGTTATGCGTTATCATTAACACGTGCTTCGTTTAAATTTCGCCACATATGTGACATCTGTAGGTGTAGAAACTTATAATTGTAGGTGTAGAAACTTATAACGTACATCTTATAATGAACTTTCAGTGTTCAGTTATTCCTCTTTTAATTGCGCGAGACACCAGCTTTACCATTCGTTTTTTCACGGAAGCAATTCATATGGTTTTCTTTTTGTTTTTTTTTTTTTTCACATTTTTATTCGTCAATGGCTTCCATGGACATTCTTCTATTGAAAGAAAGCAAAGAGTCGAAGTCGAGGTCTGTGTTGATGTTGAAGTCCAGTTGAAAGTCTTTATCTTTCATCTTAAGTTATTTATGTGATTTCAATCTATTTGTTTATCCCTAACAGAGAATTTGGGGTTCCTACACCGAAAAATATATGAACTTACCTATTGATATTTCTAAACTAAAATTATTTTCGTACTCACCTCTAACGTGATGCCGCGTTTCCCGGAGAGTATTATAAAGCTAAGAAAAAGTTGGAGGATTCGAGATGACGGCTGACGTGCATTGTTAGGATCCAGAATTAATATATTTGGAATACCATAAACTTGATCTATATGTTGATTTACTTTCTCTTAACTATTTTAGGTTGCAATTAGGTGCATGGACCGGATGCGCTAGAGAGTGAAGGAATAAGTGCAGGTTGCTAGAAATCCATTGAATGGAGTAAGCCATGGTGAAGAATTTCTCATGAATGGGTAAGGATATAACTGAATGGAGCAATTGTGCTTCCATCTCGAAGATTAACTGGGTCACATTCTCGCTAATATCATTGGTAAGGATTTGGCATCTTTATGCATTTAGACAAATTTGGCTACCAAATAATTCATTTTCTTAGCTGAGTCTAACTTGGATTCTTCTCATTCAAAAGTAGTTACATGGTAAATGTAGTACTATAGTGCATATGTCAGTTTAGATGATGAAGAGGGTCAATCAAGTTTTTATACATGCGTAGAGTAGCAAATCCAATTTGTCATAAAAATGTTTCTATGGTGACTATTACACATCGGTTTCGATGCAATCATCCGCTAATAATTGATTGCCTATTCAAATGAATGTATAATTCCTCTGTGCAATCAAATTAACTTTTGTGCAACTATATGTCAATTATTTTGTTGCCGGTAGGATGATACTTCATAATAGATGATGATATTATAATGTTTTTTAAGAATTTCATTTTCTCTAATATTCCTCAAGTGTGCCTTTTTTGTTCGATCAGCAATATGAATTTGTTGTTTTTTTTGTTAAACTATATTTATTACTTCGAATTTTCATCTTCAGTTGCATGTCGTTTAAATAAATATGACTGCATCTTCATTTTATTATTTGTATCATAATTCATATATCATTTATTGTGTAACATTAAACTTTTTTATGATATTTGTCAAGTAACCCAAATTCATAGGAATTTGTAATACGTAATTAAAACTTGTATACTTAAATACTAAAATCTTTATAAAATAATTGTCATTTGACTTAGGGATCTACCGGGTGTATACCCGGGTCTCTAACCTAGTTTGGTATAAATATGTTTAGTAAATAGGTTAGTTGACCCATTTGGTATAAATATGTTTAGTAAATAGGATATTTGACCCATTTGGTATATATTTGTAGTTTAAATGTTGATAGTTGACCGATTTGGTATAAATATGTTTAGTAAATAGGATAGTTGACCCATTTGGTATAAATATGTTTAGTAAATAGGATAGTTGACCCATTTGGTATAAATATGTTTAGTAAATAGGATAGTTGACCCATTTGGTATAAATATGTTTAGTAAATAGGATATTTGACACATTTGGTATATATTTGTAGTTATTTGTTAATAGTTGACCCATTTGGTATAAATATGTTTTGTAGGAGCACCTTAATGATATCATAGCGACTCCTCAATTCCAAGCGCAATTGCTCCAAATGGCTAATCAATTGGTCCAACAAAGGCTTGGAAATCTAGGCGGAAGTGGTAATAGTGTTGATCACGATCACGACGATGAAGACGAAGACGAAGACTTTTAGGCAGCTTTGGTATGTTTGTTTAGTTTTGATGGTGTATACTTGAATCAAATATTAGGTTGGTATGTTAGTTTATTTTGTTTGATATGTTTTGACGAATGTTCGTTTAACTTTGTTACGTTTATTTTATATATATGTAGATGTTGGTTTATTATTTTTGTTATTATTTAGTTTGGTTATGCGTGTGCGGAGTAAACGAATAGCAAAAAAAAAAAAAAAAGACCTTTAGCGGCGACGCGTCGCCGCTAAAAGTCTTCCCCAGATTGCACAGGAATCTGCCACGTGGCCAAAAAAAAAAGTTAAAAGATAATGCCACGTAGATAATTACTTTTAGCGGCGACACCTTTAGCGACAGACTAAAGATGGCAGGATCTTTAGCGGCAGCCGTCGCCGCTAAAGGTCCTGCTGCCGCTAAAGGTATACCTTTAGCGGCAGCAGGCGTCGCCGCTAAAGGTGGACTTCCTTGTATTGTTAATATAAATAGCTTGGGTAAGTAGGGTATTGTGTCCACAAACAACATGTGGTTAGTATTACACGTTTTGTTTGGTTACTTATACTAAATCCTAATTAAACTAACCTTTAATTTTAGTTTATAGATTAGCTAAGCTCATGAAAACATAAACTAATTGAGTTGTAACCAAGAATTAAAAATTGATCACCCCTTATGTTTCAGACGAGAAGCTAGACGTGTATAAGCTATATTGATTAACAAAGTTGAAAGGTTACGTATCCGGTTGGTGTCATCAAGAGGTTGGAGATGGTGATGAAACGATTTCTTTGGTCGGGAAATAGTGACATTAAAAAACTCCATTGGGTGGCTTGGGATCGGGTGGCTAGACCAAAAAATAAAGGTGGATTGAGGATTAGTCGGTTAAAGGAGGTAAATGACGCGTTGCTCTCAAAGTGGATATGGCGGTTTCGAAATGAGCATTGTTTGTTGTGGAAAGAGGTTATTGTTTCTTGCCATGAGGGGAGACGGAGATGGTCGGGGTTCCATATCAATTATGGGGAGGGGTTGTTGGCCTTCTATTGTTAAAAATTATTAAAAGCTCAAGTGCGGTGACTAACTCTTCTTAGATTTATGGCGAGGTAAATTGGGAGATGGGTCAACCATATGATTCTGGGAAGATTCTGTTAGCGATAATTGTGCCACACAATTATCACTCAATTATTTTCTAATCAAGTCAAAGTCAATTAGTCAAGTCAAAGTTAATTATGTTTTAGTCAATGTATTTACTTGTAGCTTGTTTGTCTCCCTAATTCTCTCCCATTGTATATGTATTTAAGAACAATGTTTATGAATAGAATTGATCAAGAAATTAAACACTTTACAGTTGTTGAACTCACTTGGGTTCGCAACCTACTACTTGAGTTGCATATTCCTGTTCGCTACGCCTCCATCATATACTGTGACAACATCTCGGCTGTTTATCTCTCAAATAGTCCAGTTCAACACCAGCAAACAAAACATATAGAACTAGATATCCACTTTGTTCGAGAAAAGGCCAGACTAGGATCCGTCAAGGTCCTCCACGTCCCTGCCGATTACCAGTATGCAGATATTTTCACGAAGGGTCTACCGAAGCATTTGTTTCAACGGTTTCGATCCAGTTTATGCATTCGGTCACCCCCGGCTAAAACTGCCGGGGCGTGTTCGCGATAATTGTGCCACACAATTATCACTCAATTATTTTCTAGTCAAGTCAAAGTCAATTATGTTGTAGTCAATGTATTTACTTGTAGCTTGTTTGTCTCCCTAATTCTCTCCCCTTGTATATGTATTTAGAGCACCTATAATGGTACAGGTGATTTGGAATTTCAAGCAGGCACATGAGCATACCACATCATTCCAAACTACTTATCTTTCAAATCCACTTTTTCCTACAACGATAAACTATTTTTAACATCCTCCTCATTATCCACATCATCACCTATTTTTCATAATATACAACCCAATACCAAATAAAAAAAAGGCCCACACCCACCCGTCCAGAATGGTCCGCCCAAGCAAACCAAACCAAACCCCTAATGGACGAACGCTACAATGGTGAAGGTCCATTTTCTGTAGCCCCGTTGTTGATGCTCTTAGCATGTATATTCAACCAGATCTTTACATGTAGTCAAGTATATTTCTTTAGTAATTTATTACGGCCTGTTGATAATAGACGTTTTATGCATTGTTTTAAGTTTTAAAGAATGACAAAGTCAGATTTTTCGTATTTTAATTTGTTTAGGTTTCATTTGGAGGTAATGAGTCTTCTTATAGTGTCCTAGCTTTTGTTTTCATATGGTTACTGAGCCTCTAGGTCAACAAGAACAGATTTCGTGTCTAACATTATTTTTCGAAACCTTAAAACACTTTTTTTAACTTTGACGTTCATTAAACAAAAGGAGGTATGTCCTCAAAACAAGGACCACCACCGAAACACCTTACAACAAATACAAGGGGTCAATACACCATTCCTCCCATAGGAGATCTTTGAACTTCGACCTATTCTTAAGCCACAAGAACGAAAAAGACTTAATACTTCCTACCACAAGATTGACCTTAGGCTCAATACCCTTAAATTCTTCTCATTTCTAGCACGCCAGATAGCCCAAAGAGTAACCACCGAGATGCCATGAACCATTATTTTTCCAAGCACCCCCTCTCGCCTTTTTGTATAAAAGAAGAAGGTCAAGAGTGTGAAAAGCAAAAATTGGATCCAAACCACACCACCTACCAATAGCAGACCAAACACCAAAATCGAAGCCACATCCGGTAAAAATGTGAATCGCCGTCTCTAAATCAACTTCACAAAATCTGCATATAACATTAGGGATTTGAATATCTCTTCTACCAAGGGCATCGACCGTCGGGATCCTATCCATTTCCGCTCTCCAGGCTAGAATGTTGCACTTGAGTGGAACCCACGCGACCCACTTAAAGTTGAAAACTTCACCCGAGACAAAGTTGTCCTTAATCAAAGCTTTCACTGTAGCCATCGAGAAACTTTCTGACCCATTCCACATCCACTTATCTCTTGTGCTTTGAATCTGGGCTTGGCCCAAAAGTGTTGAAAGCTCCGCCCATTCAAGGGCTTTATTAACCGAGAATGACAATGAGTAATCCAAGGGAGCCCATATCCCATTTAATAAACAATTAGACACCAACTGGAACTTTTTTCGGACTTCCCATACAACAAAGGGAATTTCGACTTGAGGGGCTCTTCCAGCAGCCAAGAATCTATAAAGTGTTTAATTCCTTGATCAATTCTATTCACAAATATTGTTCTTAAGAGGGTGTTTGGGAGTGCTTATTTAACTCTAAAAGTGCTTTTACTCAAAAGTGCTTATTAGCTTATAACTTTTTCAAAAGGAGTTTTTAAAAAAGTGTTTGGAATTGCTTTTATGATAGGAAAAGTCAATAAGTCAATAAGTTATTTTCTAAAAAGTGTTTGGCTTAGCTTATTCACGTAAAATGACAAAAGGGGACATTCTTATATATTTAACATCAGGGGAAAGGGATTCTAGAAACCTTCCAAAATGAGAAAACTCATGAAACCCTAACTAGTGGACCACAATGCTCCACATCACCCATTAATAAATGTATTATTTTATGCCTTGAGGGCTATATTAGTAATTTTGCTTTTCCCCCCATTTAAAAGTTTGAATCATTTATTCTCCCTCCTATATAAACAACCTATCTCTCTCACACACACACACTCTCTCTCTCTCTCTTCTCTCTCTTCTCTCTCTCTCTCTAACAATCCAGGATGAAGGAAGCTTCATAATATTATCACACCCCTGTTTTAAATCATGGATTAAAAACTAGTTTCTCTCTTTCTCGATTAATAATCAAACAAATCATCACACCCCTGTTCCTTGTTATCTTCCTAATCGTCTCATCGATCTATGGTCACAGGTATGTAATTAATCACACAATCTTTATTTTTTAATGTTTTCATAAAACAGAGGGTTAGAGGTTTGGTTCAGAGGATAGTGATTTTGAATTAAAAAAAAAAAGATTAATATAATAATTTTTTGTAGTAAGAAATCCTCCTTTCCCACAAACGTGTATCTGTTTCAAACTCGTCATTTCCATTTTTTATTAAGGCGGCCCTTGACGGCATTGTTTATATATAGAGAGAGAGACTTGGCTAGCCAATGGATGCAATTAGATCATATGGGTCTGTTATTGCTATCCCATCACTTAAGATTTCGTGATTATTAAAGAATTAAGGTTTTTTTTTTTTTTGATAACCTTCGATCTGTTCATAAGTTTCTTTCATAAGTTTCATTTAAAAATATAATATTTGATCAAACATATAGTGTATATACATATTTGCTCTGCACCTAAGTTTCTAGATGTCAAAGGTGATAGATATATTGTGCACATCAATTCACTTGAATATAATATCTATTTTGTCATTATCTTTCTTTTTATTATTTAGCAATATATCGTGTGTAAATATTGTCATTATCTTTTTTTTTTATTATTTAGCAATATATTGTGTTTAAAACTTGTGAAATTTCTTTTCGAAATATGTTAATAAAAATATAATGTCTGTTTTGTTTTTTGCCAATATGTGCATTTTGTATGAGTATTATAATGTGTGTAATGTATGTTTGCATTTGTTTCCTATATTGCGTCTATTTCGTATGTAACAAAAGAACTAAGTTGGTATATATTAGTTAACCTTTTTTATATGTTATTATTATTAATATGTTTTTTTAATCAAAACTGATGAATTTTAATGTCTCTTAACATATGCAACAAGATGTCTGATTTGTTTTTTTTACCAGTATGTGCATGTTTGTATGAGTATTATAATGTGGGGGGAATGTATGTTTTGCATCTGTTTCCTATATTGTGTCTGTTTCGTATGTAACAACAAAACTAAGTTGGTATAAATTAGTTTCTGATTTTTTTTACCAGATACAAAGTTTTGATTTTTTTAGTTTGATAATCTTGATAACTAAATGTATAAAACAATGTTTTTTGTATCAGTTTCGTATGTGTTTTTGTAATCCAGTTGGTTAACATACGTTAAGACAGGGGGGGGTTGGCTTTACATGTAAATCTTTGTGTTTAGTTAGACTGTTACGTGTGTAGCATATCTTTTTTTCAAAAAGATATTATGGTTTCTGTGTTTTACCATATCAAACTCTGTTCTCTGTTCATTGCAGATTAGATAAGTGTTGTCTGTGTTTTCCTGTTACACATGTAATACTCGGGTGTTACGTGTGTAGCGTATCTGTTTTGTAGTCAAAGTTTGCTTTCTATACCAGCAAAAAATGGATGCTGGGTGCAGACTATAGCAGTTTGTATGTGTTTCCAGAAAAAACCCTGTTACACATGTAACAATCGTGTTTTTTCCACCTTTAGTCATAGATTATTTTTTTTTTTGTTTTTTGCAGCATTAGTTTTTCTCTGTTACCTATATGTTTTTAATAGAGAGTAGTTTTTTTCCCCTGTTTCATATTTCCAATGTCAACACTTAATCTGCTATAACATACGTTACAGGTCCTGTTTTTGTCAAAGCATGGATTCCAAGCCCAACACTCCGCCTTGGGAGGTTTTTGAGGGCCGTGACCATCTCATCCCAATTGTACACGAGCCACCTCAAAATGAACCGGACATTGCAATTGTACCTGAACCACCCCCACCGGTTGATTTGGTCATCCCTCCTGTCGCAGCCGAACATGAACCCGCCCCCTCGTTGCCCCGGACATTCCGCCATTAGAACCTGTTATATCCGTAGTGCAGGCGGACGATGGGTTTGAAAGTGACGAAGATTTTGATTGGAATGCGGCCTTTGATTACGTCTTCCCCGAAGAATATCCGCCACCAGAAGACTATATGACACCGGAGGATGATGTGCATGATGTAAATCACACACCTGAATGGGCGGTTGGTTATGAATCAGACCTAGGGGCTGAATATGAAGAACCATATGAACCTAAATTTAACAAACCCGTGCTGCCGTTCACGTATCCGGGAGGTGGGCGTATTAGGGCTGAATGGGAGGGTATAGGTTATACTGAGGAACAGTGGGCTTTTTATGCAAAGTATGGTTATCGGATGCCGTCAGCTACTGTTGGTTGCAGTGCGGGATGCCGGGGTTATTGCATGCATGGTGGGGTATGAATCTTTAATTGTATGTTTTGTTGTTGATACAGTTTCATTGTAATATATTTCTTGACTAGTATGTTTTAGGCGGATGAACAATATGATGTATCGCTTTTTTTAGTAGTATGTTTTCTGCAAGGTTTTTGTAATGTAATGCAATGTAGTACTAATTTCACATGAATCTTAAAAGTAGTGAATATCAAAAAATAACCATATGGACCTTTCGTTACGTATGCAACAACTCTGGTGCTGGTACAGTAAAACCAAAACAAACATGTTGTAATAAAAAAATTAACAGGTTAGGATTTTTCTAAATTAATATAAAACTATCGTGACGGATTTTACGTACGTAACACTGCGTATGTTACATATGTAACTCGGGCATCTGACAATTTATATAACAATGTGAAAAAAGTAAGAGAGAGATGATGTGATGGGGGTGTCATATCAGCTTTTGTCAGCCTCTTTTTCAGAAAAACCAAATTACCCTATTACCCTTTCTTGTCCTTTATCACATATTTAATTAAATTAATATTATAGAAAAAATGGTGACCATAGATTAAATGGATGGATGGCTAGGATTTAGTTTGCAAGGTTTACTCATTTTGAAAGGTTTTTATTATAACCATCCCCTTTAACATCATTTACTACTTTTTACATATAACATCATAATACTTAACAAGTTTTTTTTTTTTAACAAAAATTATAATTATAAAAATACAAAATACATAATATAATGTACTTTTACAAATTTATAAAAAAAATTATTAGATCAAAATATTATCAAGTTCATACAAATTATAAATAACTCATAAAAAAATACCAAAATGATGTTACAGTACATTCATCCTCGCAATTTCATTATGTCTTCCGCAATAATGTCTCGTATCGCTGCCATATGCATATCTTCATTATTCCTACGACGTGTATTTAGACCTTCTTCTTGAACTTCGTTGCTAGTACTACCTTCGTTACTAGTATTACCTTCTGTAGGACTGTATGATTCTTGTTGTGCCCTGTTAAATGCTTCATCAAACCTACCGGCTTTTCTAATAAAGTTATAGACCGCCATCGATGCTATTGCAATACTCACTTGGTGCTCGTATTTGTAATTAACATGCATATCTCTCAATAACGCCCACCTAGCTTTCCACACTCCAAACGTCCGTTCAATGATATTTCGTAATGATGAGTGGTGATAGTTAAATGTCTCCTTCGGTCCATGAGGAGCACGAATAGCACTAGTTTGTCCACGTTGAAAATCCGGTAGATGATAACGAATGTTCGTACCTTTGTATGGAGCAAGATACCCTTTAGTATTTGGGTATCCGGCATCAACAACGTAATATTTATCTGCAAATAAAACAAACAATTATTACTCATTTCAAACAAGTATTACAAACATAAAAATTCCATTACTAAAAAGAATATACTAACCACCAGTCGGATGTGGAAAATGAAGCTCTGGTCTTTGCAACGCTTCATTGAAAATTCTTGTGTCATGCGCAGTCCCCTCCCATCCGGCCCATACAAATGCAAAGCACATGTTAAAATCGCACACAACCATTATATTTTGTGTAGCATATCCGTTTCTACCAATGTACTTCGGTTGATCACTCTGTCGAACTGATGCCCTCACGTGTGTCCCATCTATAGCGCCAATGCAATCCTATAAATACAAAAAGATATCATAATTATATCATTTGTTAGAGTTTGACTACTATCAAAGTAAGTGGAACAATGGGTTCTACTTTGAACATTGGATAAAATCGGGGATTATTTGATATATATACGGGTACATCATCATTATAGTTTGTGGATGGCCTGATGATGTCGGCACTCATCTCAAGCACGACTGCCAAAACTCTATGAAAATGTCTATGAATGGTTTCCCCTGAATGATTAAAAGATTCTTGTACAAACCTATTCGTACATCCACGAGCCAAAGTCATCAAGAAGATGCCTACCGACTCTTCAATAGACATATTACGTGTTTGTTTCAATCCATAATTAGTAGCAAGCTCTGTGGTTCGGGTATGTAGTTCGGGTATTTAGGTATGTTGTTTCGGGTAAACGAGTCGGGTATCACCTAATCCCAGACCCGACCCAAACCCATAATTTTTTTAAACTAATCCCAAACCCGACACAATACCTGTCGGGTTACAAAAAATAGTCATTTTTTTCTCCGATTTTTATATAGCACTATGGTACTCGTTGGAAAGATAATAAACCGCTCGTTAATTTGGTGTAATTTTTTTCTTTAAAAAATCTCGTATATAAAAGATATTTACGTTTAAAAGTTATGGTAGGAAACACGAGAGATAAAATAATAAAGGTTTAATATTTAGATTTAGTAGATTAGGTATTTAATGGATTAGGTTAAAGATTATAATAGATTAAGTTAAATCATATTTATTTCCTTTTTTTAATTGGTTTAGAGTTGCCACATCACATCCTATGTGGCATCTCTCAAAAGAGAGATTGCATAAGAGTATGACATGTAGGATTAATCCCTTTGCAATATCTATTATCTATTAATATATATAAAAGAAAATGGTTTTGCTGACGTGGCGTCCAATGGAGGCCTCAACCTCCACTTTTTTGTGCCAAGTGGCTTAATAATAGATCTTTTTTGAGGTTTTTGAAGTGTTTCTTTTTTTAACCAAAAAAGAAAAAAAAACACACGCGAAACCCTAAAAATTTCCGTCCGCCTCTTTTACATTCTATCTATCATCATAACAAATAAACCTAAAAGTTTTCTCTCTGAAAATCACAATCTATCAACAACGTCAATAACAAAAGTTTACTCTCTCAATCTGAAGATAACAAGCACTTCGATCTTCTTCAATACTCTGTAAGTTATAAGTAACGTTTGTTCGATTAATTTTTATTTTGATTTTCCCCTGTTTTGATTATTTTCATATGTGGATTATTTTTCAGAGTTATTCCTACTATCATCATCAATCGTTTAATCGGTAGTAAGTATTTCATATTCATATCTATGATGAATTGTTTGTTTTTGATTTAGATCTGTAATAATGTTCTTTTTTAATTAATTTTGTAATAATAATGATCTATGTTGAATTGTTTGATTTTGATTTAGATCTGTAATAATCGTTTAATCGGTAGTAAGTATTTCATATTCAGATCTATGATGAATTGTTTGTTTTTGATTTAGATCTGTAATAATGTTATTTTTTAATTAATTTTGTAATAAGAATGTTCTATGTTGAATTTTTTGTTTTTGATTTAGATCTGTAATAATGTTATTTTTTGAATTTTGTAATAAGATTTTTGTTATTTATAATTTTCAGATCTGAATAGAAATCTTAGATATTTTTTTCATAGCAGTTTGATTTAATAATATAAGTGCACTGATTTAGATATGTTAATTAATCATATTCATATCTATGATGAATTGTTTGTTTTTTATTTAGATCTATAATAATGTTCTTTTTTAATTAATTTTGTAATTATAATGATCTATGTTGAATTGCTTGATTTTGATTTAGATCTGTAATAATCGTTTAATCGGTAGTAAGTATTTCATATTCAGATCTATGATGAATTGTTTGCTTTTGATTTAGATCTGTAATAATGTTATTTTTTTGAATTTTGTAATAAAATTTTTGTTATTTATAATTTTCAGATCTGAATAGAATTGTTGTTAGATCTGAATAGAAATCTTAGATATTTTTTCATAGCAGTTTGATTTAATAATATAAGTGCACTGATTTAGATATGTTAATTAATAGATTTAAGTTTCATATTAGAGCTATATGTATTTCTGATATCTATGTTTAATGTGTTGCATTAAGTTGTTTTCAGGCCATGTAAATTAGTAATGTATTTTAGGTGACATATATACATGTATGTTAGTAGATTTAAGAAGGAGGTTAGTTTACCTGTTAAACTCAATTGGTGGGTTGACATTGTCAAAGACTGTAATACGTATTCCATTACAGGAGGTTGGAAATACGCTGCAACTGCTTTAAACCTTAGACTTGGAGATTTGATCATTTTCAAGTTTGTTGACGCTATAGAATTTACTATGGAAATTATAAGAAAAGACATAGGTCAAGAACATTCAGAAGCATTCAACATCTCCTTCACAACTGATACACAATGCATGGTATAAAATTATATATACTTACTTATATAAGTAATTTACATTTTTTACTACATTACTTTTCACATCATTTTTATAATTTATTATAAATTATTTTTACAGATCTTATCATCTGAACACCTTACACAACACTTTGAAAATAAGAATCTTGATAAACCGTTTACTCTCCGGTTTGGAACTGCTAAATGGTTAGTCCGAGTTGAAAAGCGCTTCAATGTTTTCTATTTGACTGACGGATGGGAGAAACTATTTCAAGATTTAAAGTTGCAAGTTGGAGATTCTTTAGTTTTTACCAAGGTTAACCAAACTACCTTCACTATACAAATATTCCTTCAAGATGGCACAGGTGTTCAACCTAACGACAACGAGTCAAACAACCAAGGTACCATTCAATTAACAATCTTTTTTTATATTCTTTATTTAAATGTTTTCTTGAAATTAACTCATTTTATACATTTTATACGTTGTCATTACTTGATTTTAAATTATATGTTGATTGATGATAAATTTAATAACTCTTAATAACTCAAAATATTTTAACATATATGATATTAACAATTTTTTTACACTTTCTTTCACTACTGCAGATGAAATAATCTACATTTATAGTGATGAATCTGATACTGATGATAATTTCGCAATCAAACATCCTGCCGTTGAACAACATCATGTCGCTGTTGAACCATATGATGATGCTATTGAACAACATCACCCTCCTGTCCATCAAAATGAACCTCTAAATGCTGCTACTCATTCAGATGATCACATTCCTGTCAATTAGCCTTCAGTTGAACCAAATAACCCTCCTTTGAATGCTACTGCTGATAAAGATCCAACAATTATCAAACAACTTACACATAAATTTGTAAAGTTCCATCATTTTTAATCTTTAAAGACTTTTCTTTTACTTCATTTAAACAACTTTATCTTCTAATGTGTAATTTTACTTTATACTTATGGCAGCGATTTCCTATATGGTTTTCTCAAGAGGCTGAGTTCGTTAATGGAGCGGAAATAGAAATCCAGTTTACTTTATACTACCTTATTAAGGAGGAGAGATAGGTAAGAAGGTAATTTTACACAATTTTTAAGATGGGAGTTGAAGAGTCCCTTCACAAATTTTCAATATTTGGTCATTTTGTTCCCTTTATACCCTTGTGTACAACCTATAATGCTCATTGTATATATGTGTAATGCATACTTCATATCCATTTCAACATGTAACCCCTACACATCTATTTAATAATAACAAGCAATGTTTGTGATGGTTCTATTAGGCTTTGTTGGAGCTTATAAACATTGTAGTAATTGGACATTTTTGTCTTTTTTTATTTGTTGAATTATATAACTCTTTAAAGCATGATGTCTAACCTCATATAATATATGTATTTGTTGCCAATAATTCTATCTCCTTCTCTCTGTATATTACAACTAACTAAAAGAAAACTTAATATCCTGATTTATGTATCAAATACTTTTAATTTAAAATTACCATTTTGGTAAAAAAAATTATTTTTTAACTTGGGTTACCTTTACGTACTTAGTCACGTTTAAAAACCGCCGCAACGCGCGGGGTAATTTACTAGTCTAATGAAAAGTACAATAAAATGAGATGATAGTAGTATTTGAAGGCAAATAAAAATTCAAAAGTGGGTTTTATATTTGTTATTAGTTATTGGGCTAAGATTATGAAATGTACTATATTGGGCTGAATTACATTTAGGCTGAAATGATCTTTAGGTTGGGTAATAAGCAGAATTAAAGGTTGAATGGAAAAGAAGGAAACAAGATCTTTAGGTTGAGATACTTGAAATTGGGCTTAAGATAATTGGGCTGAGACTGAATGACTTAGTTGTTCAGTGTTGGGCTGGCAGTAACAAGATGGAATTGAAGGGCTGGTTATGATACGATTAAAAAGGTGATCTAGCGACTAGCGCATAGAAAAAAAGGCTGCAGCTTCAGAGGACCCACCTGGCATCGGCTTTGCTGAGAGGCTAATTCAACATTGATCAATCCTAGGCGTGTGGTTTAGTTAGAGCATGTTTGGGATTGAGT
This sequence comes from Ambrosia trifida, assembly GCA_028751855.1. Classification (NCBI taxonomy): domain Eukaryota; kingdom Viridiplantae; phylum Streptophyta; class Magnoliopsida; order Asterales; family Asteraceae; genus Ambrosia; species Ambrosia trifida. The sequence goes on along the minus strand of CM054133.1, from coordinate 15,088,000 downwards.
TTGGAAACAAATTATTGATTTATTGGCTTTTCCAAAAAGCCAATAAGCCAATAAGTTGTTTAGGTTTGATAAAAGCACTTTTTGTTTTGGCTTTTTGGTATAACTTAAAAAGCTATTTTTTAAAAGTCACAAAATCCTGGCTTTTGAAACTGCTTTTGGCTTCTTAAATAACAAATTACTAATTTGCCCACACTTTATTTCTTTATTGCTCATTAGGGTTATATATTATCATGTAAAACTTGCTCCCTCCACAATTTACTCTTCCCTCCACAACAGCATAGTTGCCGCTATATCCCTCTGACGACGCCATCGTTTGTATTGTAAGCTTTATTCCTTTGATAATCATCTCTGTTATCTTAATTTTTTATTCAACATCGCTGCTTTTCATTATCTGTTATTATTTTAAGTTTCAATCTTATCAAACGAAGTATAAGATCAATATTTATTTTATTCCTTTTTGGCAACTTTGACAAAAGTCAAAAGGATGGTGTGATGCTATGACAAAAATCTATATCTATATCTATATATATATATACTAGCTGACTACCTGGGAGCGTCCCGGGGTTGTAATATATAATATTAATGGATGTTAAAGGGTTAAATGGAGTAAGTATTGTTACAATGAGAAGTGAAATATGTTAAAAACTTGTTTGGTAGGTGTTTGTAAAATTCAATGGTTATAGTTCTATAATAGTTAATATTAATAATGATAATAAAGAGATTTTTTAGATTATCCGAAGCATTTGTTTGTTGGTTCATATTAATAGATGTCACTGTAAATAGATATTAGTATTGTAAAATGAAAAATGCATAATGTGGCTGAAAGAAGTGCCTAAAATAGTGTGAAACAACACAAAAGCATTGAAGCAGAAATTAAGAAAAGTGGTTAAAACTACCAAGTTTAAGTCAAACATAGCTAGTTAAACATCGTTAGATGAAGTTATCGATGATAACAAACTTCATAGTTCAAAAGTTGAGACTTCAAAATATGAACATACTACTTAGCATCTAATATTAAGTTAGATTTGCAATTTGTAATTGGACAACATGTATGCAAAAACTTGGAATACGCAATGGTGGCCGATATCGCCTGAAATACTACAAAAGTGAAGGTCTCCTTGCAGTTTATAATGACTAGAAAATGTCTACTTAATATTAGATGCTAAGTAGTATGTTCATATTTTGAAGTCTCAACTTTTGAACTATGAAGTTTGTTATCATCGATAACTTCATCTAACGATGTTTAACTAGCTATGTTTGACTTAAACTTGGTAGTTTTAACCACTTTTCTTAATTTCTGCTTCAATGCTTTTGTGTTGTTTCACACTATTTTAGGCACTTCTTTCAGCCACATTATGCATTTTTCATTTTACAATACTAATATCTATTTACAGTGACATCTATTAATATGAACCAACAAACAAATGCTTCGGATAATCTAAAAAATCTCTTTATTATCATTATTAATATTAACTATTATAGAACTATAACCATTGAATTTTACAAACACCTACCAAACAAGTTTTTAACATATTTCACTTCTCATTGTAACAATACTTACTCCATTTAACCCTTTAACATCCATTAATATTATATATTACAACCCCGGGACGCTCCCAGGTAGTCAGCTAGTATATATATATATATATATATATATATATATATATAGATATAGATTTTTGTCATAGCATCACACCATCCTTTTGACTTTTGTCAAAGTTGCCAAAAAGGAATAAAATAAATATTGATCTTATACTTCGTTTGATAAGATTGAAACTTAAAATAATAACAGATAATGAAAAGCAGCGATGTTGAATAAAAAATTAAGATAACAGAGATGATTATCAAAGGAATAAAGCTTACAATACAAACGATGGCGTCGTCAGAGGGATATAGCGGCAACTATGCTGTTGTGGAGGGAAGAGTAAATTGTGGAGGGAGCAAGTTTTACATGATAATATATAACCCTAATGAGCAATAAAGAAATAAAGTGTGGGCAAATTAGTAATTTGTTATTTAAGAAGCCAAAAGCAGTTTCAAAAGCCAGGATTTTGTGACTTTTAAAAAATAGCTTTTTAAGTTATACCAAAAAGCCAAAACAAAAAGTGCTTTTATCAAACCTAAACAACTTATTGGCTTATTGGCTTTTTGGAAAAGCCAATAAATCAATAATTTGTTTCCAAACTCAATCCCAAACATGCTCTAACTAAACCACACGCCTAGGATTGATCAATGTTGAATTAGCCTCTCAGCAAAGCCGATGCCAGGTGGGTCCTCTGAAGCTGCAGCCTTTTTTTCTATGCGCTAGTCGCTAGATCACCTTTTTAATCGTATCATAACCAGCCCTTCAATTCCATCTTGTTACTGCCAGCCCAACACTGAACAACTAAGTCATTCAGTCTCAGCCCAATTATCTTAAGCCCAATTTCAAGTATCTCAACCTAAAGATCTTGTTTCCTTCTTTTCCATTCAACCTTTAATTCTGCTTATTACCCAACCTAAAGATCATTTCAGCCTAAATGTAATTCAGCCCAATATAGTACATTTCATAATCTTAGCCCAATAACTAATAACAAATATAAAACCCACTTTTGAATTTTTATTTGCCTTCAAATACTACTATCATCTCATTTTATTGTACTTTTCATTAGACTAGTAAATTACCCCGCGCGTTGCGGCGGTTTTTAAACGTGACTAAGTACGTAAAGGTAACCCAAGTTAAAAAATAATTTTTTTTACCAAAATGGTAATTTTAAATTAAAAGTATTTGATACATAAATCAGGATATTAAGTTTTCTTTTAGTTAGTTGTAATATACAGAGAGAAGGAGATAGAATTATTGGCAACAAATACATATATTATATGAGGTTAGACATCATGCTTTAAAGAGTTATATAATTCAACAAATAAAAAAAGACAAAAATGTCCAATTACTACAATGTTTATAAGCTCCAACAAAGCCTAATAGAACCATCACAAACATTGCTTGTTATTATTAAATAGATGTGTAGGGGTTACATGTTGAAATGGATATGAAGTATGCATTACACATATATACAATGAGCATTATAGGTTGTACACAAGGGTATAAAGGGAACAAAATGACCAAATATTGAAAATTTGTGAAGGGACTCTTCAACTCCCATCTTAAAAATTGTGTAAAATTACCTTCTTACCTATCTCTCCTCCTTAATAAGGTAGTAGAGATATCTTTAAATCAATATTAAAAAATAATTTTAATTAGCAACCGTAAACTAAAAAAGATTAAATAGCATTTGAAGCTGTATTCACAGAATCACAGGTCATTAACATCTATTTTTTTCATGTTTAGCTTAACTATAACGTTTTAGCTCGTTTTTCTATAGCATATTAAATACAAAAAAAAAAAAAAAAAAAAAAAAACAACAACAATAGAAAGTCATATCTTTTTTTATATTAATATCATTGTAGTTATACTATAATATAATTTAAGTGTGCATAAAATACATGAGTCATATATACCTTATGAGGTCCACCTTCCCCTCATGGGAGAAGTTCCTATCTAATCTCACAATGCAACTTACCACTTCTAATACCACTTTAAACATCAATATCTCATTTATCTCCGTTTAGGACACGTGCTAGCCCATTGTGAAGCTCCGATAACGAGATCACAAAGCCATTAAATAACAATTACATTATATTCAAAGAATATATAGTTAAACATCAAATATAAACTATAGCAAAGTAATCAACCTAAAATAACTTCTACCTATAGATAACGTTACACAATGCTATATACCACTTATTATATTAGTCTACCATCTTGTACTAACAACTTTTGGTAGGAAAAAAGTACATTTTGAGTTGTTCTTTATTCTCACAGAGTCAAAGTTAGAGTTTGCACTTATATGAACATTTTGGCGAAGAAAATAGCTACCGCTAACGTTGAAATATTCACTTCAGTAGTCATTATCAAGTAGAATCTCTCATATTTATGCTTGTATTTAATTATTATGGATGACAGTTACTCTCAAAGAATCATATGCAGTGATGAACCTTTTGTCAATTCTTATATGGGGTATGGGCAACCACGTTGAACCTGTGATTCTTCGGTATAACCAATAGAACACGTATCATATATGTACATGAATTCAAGACCTCCCTCTTTAAATTTATCCATCTTTTGGTGACCATTTATAAACTAAAGAAAACATGCTATAAAATGTTTATTGAATGGTAGTATGTATTATTAACTAGTCACACCAGCAGCATTCTCATGTTCATGAATTGGAAGCATGTCATAAGGACAGAAATCAAAAGGCATGCAAACCTGAAGGATACGATGCACAAATAATTAGTATGCGATTATATTATTGTCATAATCTGCGGTATGGTTACATATCTATATCTATACTATATTATAAAGCATTTGACAAGGACTTCTTAAAATTTAAGAAGTACAAGTTAATTTGCTTATGATACAATACACAATGCACATAATAACTACATTGTAAGGGTAAATTTGTCTTTAAAGCATCATATTTAATAATCAAAATGAAGTCAAGAGTCATGTTTATGATATGTCATAACATTTATTTCTACAATTACTTTGATCATATTAAATAGAAAAAATGCAAAAAAGAAATTTTCATAATGCTAGATGTTTTATTATATTCTTTAATATACAATTAGGTACTTTAAATAATTAAGTAAATCTATTACTATTCATGATAATGTTACTAAACTTTTAGATATTTGAGTCTTTTAAAAAAGATCTACTGCATGAATAATTTGAGAGCTAAATCAAGCTTACCTTACTAAACAACGTAAAGTTTAATTATTTATAGAACAATGCGCTTTTATATTTTTCTTTAAATCATTTTATACAAATAGGTCAAACTTATTATGTTTTATAATATTACATTGTGTTTAGAATAAAGAGAAATGAGAAGTTCATTTATTTGTTCTATTTTTATCTACGTTTCAATGTAAGCTTCGTTTAAAACAAAATTGCGCGTGATAATGTACAAGTCATCTACGCAGAGACGAACAAGTCATTAAACTTTTTTTTTTGGTTTTTTATTTCCTTTTATATGTGGATTTATTATGGTTTCAACTTATTTGTTTTTTTTATGATGATTTTTAACTTTTTTTTTAATATGGCAAGTTAACTCGCCGCCATGCATGTGCATGACTCAACGTTTTTCATCCATTTTTTGTTCGGTTTAACAGTCCCGCCGCAACGCGCGGGTTTCTCACTAGTACAGAATATAACTTACAGTAGCTAATAATGTACATAAGATTACTAAATAAAATGACAAAAGTTTTTTAGGGTAATGAGTTTATCATTTGGTTTGCTATTGAGTTTAGGAAAAAAAATCCTTATGAAGCAGTGAGAACTCAAAAAGAAATAAAACAATTAACTTAACCCTTTCACATGAAAAAAACAGACAAGACCAAATATGAATGAGATAACAAGACAAAGTAAATAGAGTTTACAAATCAATGAAGATTAACCAATCACTCATCAATACAATTTTGTAACATCGAAATGCAAATCACATTTTATAACAATGACAATACGCAGGCTGGAAGTGCTTAGCGAAAGTAGCCTTGTAATTTGTAACGTACGTAAAAAGACATGTCAGAATCCAGTGTACTGGGGCAATCGGCATATTACAGTAGGGCGCATAACATTCACATATTATTTGGTTATTATTATAAGGAATGTCAATCAACATTAATATGGTCAAGGAGTTTACACAATCACAGAGACTAAAATCATGCTATTCAACTTCTATATTCTTGTGCATAAATCTCTCCATTAGAATCAATGTGTAGTTATTGTTTGTATTGTATTAATAGGTTATGTATTGGTTGTAAACTTGTACAAAAATTATCAATAGAACTCTTTTCATCTTGTCCTTCTTTATAATTATAATATATTGTAAATTCGAGTCCAAAAGATTCAGCCATTCCAGTTTCGGCAGAATTGATGCAGTTACTACAAAAACAACCGGTTATAGCACAGTCCACATGTCAAACATACTTAAAAATCATAGTGTCTTCTTAAACATAAGCTTTGGCTCTCCAGTAGTCACTTGGGAGTCAGGCAACAAATACAATTGACCTTTCACATTAAATTGAGCCAGTAATGCGAATCTTCCTTGTGCCACTCGGCATGCCCTTATGCTTCATAAAAATCACAGAATTTGATACCAATATTCGTTCGTACTCAAATGTACAGCCCAATTTCTTTCCTTATCATCCAAGAAGAAAGAGAGAGAGAGAATAATAACAGGGGATGTTGGCCCAGAAACTGAATTGCAGCGGATATAAACAAAATATAATACAAATATGATAGACACAAACAAGAATGATTGGTATTATAGACCGAATGATTAATGTTTAGATACAAACGAACTGTTGAGACACAAGAATTCTGGAAGTTTTGTTTCTACAAAGGATTGCAATTATGAACAATCTTGATGATCGAACAAGTGTGGCATATCAGTTATATATATGTTTCGAAAGTTTATGTCTCTTCATGAACCGTTGTGATTGTTCCTGAACCGTTTTGTCCCTCTTGTGAAACTGTTTTGTTTAAGTTCAACCGTTATGCTTTCCTTTTTGGCGGCAAAATAACCATAATAACCATAAGGGTAAAATGGTCCTTTTAACCGGTCTTTAGTCTTCGAAATAACCCGAGTCAATCTGTTTTGCTTCTATCTTTGTTCCTGATACATGCTTGTGAACAGCCTTGTTGTGCAGACTCGAATCAGAAATGCTCAGCCTTGAACTTCAGTCTTGATCTTCATTCTTGTCGAGTCATTTTGACCCATATGTTAACTTACTACTTCTAGACTAATGTATCTTAACATACTAATAAGTATATGGATAAATACAGAATACACATGTTCAAACTTATAAACTACAAACATAAACAACAAACATAGATTAGTTATATTTACAAATCAACACTCGCCCCTAAATATAACTAGGGCTCATGGGACTTGTTGGTAGAGTTTCCATTGCTTCTTTGAGGGCTATTTCGGCTTGTGTGAAGTCGAAATTTTTCTTTTTCATGAACCTTTTTGCTGCCTTCCAATCACCACCCATGTACAAAGCATAGTCTTCTTCATTTGGCTTCATTTCTTTGCTTGATGATTGATCATTCATGGACATGTTTGGTGATGTATTCACCCTTCTAACTTGACTACTTTCATGCCTTTCTTTTATCATTTTCTCGGCTGTTTTGCGGGCATTTTTATGGACAATGTATTGCCAATCTAAGACATCAAGATATTGTGCATACAAGATTCTCATCATGTCCTTGTCCTCATAGTCAAATCCCAATTCCTTTGCTATCACAACCCATATATTATATGTAGATACTCTTTTGTGTCCACCTTCTCTTTGTACCATTATGTACAAATCATACAACTCAACATACTTCCCATTTTCAAACCTTGGAGGAATTGGTCTATTTGTTATGCCTAGGAATTCCTTTAGAAACCATGAGACCATTTGTATGAATGGTTCTTTGAGAATGTTTCTATGTGCCCAAGGGAATTCCATATCATGTATGATATCCAAGAACTCAATGCATTTCTCAAGTGAATCAATGTATACATCCTTTACGACATCATCTATATTTTTTATAATGCCATCGGCTTCGGCCGAAATCATATCAAAATAATTGTTCATATAATTTTCTTTTGATCTTATGTGATCACTATCATCTTCCAATTCTTTTGATATTTCTTCTCTTGATTCACTTGTGTGTTCTATAAATCTAAATTGCATGCTTTTGTCCTTAAACATATTTTCTACAATACAAAAGTTTCCCACAATTTTCACTACAAAACCTTGTAGTTTAAGTTGTGGAAGACTTAGTATATTGTCCTCCAAATCGGTTGAGTAAAACACATTTGGTATTACCAAATTTTGATCTTCAACCACTATACTAACAATACCAACCCCCTAACAAACACAAATTCTTTCTTGATTCTACTTTCCACTCCAAACGATTTTTTCAATTTAAGAAAGAAATCTATGTTACCCGAAATGTGATTTTGTATGTTTGGACTTACATACCAAATATCCTGTAACACCCCAACCGATGACGGAAACATCGGGATGTCACGTATTGATGATTGTTCAGTAGCTCATGGTAAATAATAAATTTCAATAATTGAATTAAATACATTACATACAATTGTTCTACAAGAATTTGTACATCAACATGAAAAATACTAAATACACATCTTCAAGCATTAACTTTAATCTTCAAGCAAGCTATAACCTGAAACATGTTAAGTTTGAAAATATTTTGGGTCAACAAAAGTTGGTGAGAATTACATAGGTTTTGATAATTGAATAAAATTTGTACAATTCAACTGTCATGGCAAGTCTAGTCCATATGTGAAAACATACTAGAAGTAAATCGAGTGCATAATCAACCCTTGTGACTGTTATAATGTGGTACATCCCATACGCTCATGGTTCACTCGAATATGTTATGCGATAACAAACACCCACGCTACCTTTGTAGGAGGCACGTATCCGGGTGGGATTGTCAGTCCAATAGATCTATCAATGTATACCGTCGGCTGATCAATGTTAATGATTATGCTAGAATTGTGCTTACCCTAGTCATGTTCAAGACATAATGCAACATAGAAAAACACATAGACACTTTGATGATTGAATTGCATATAGAATGTTGTAACATGTTTCACCCCAAAAACGGTGATAAATAGAAAAGGGGCTATGTAAAACTCACCTTAGCAAAATGTTATGTCTCGTGAAAAAAATAGAATAATGTGTTGTGAATGTATGCGAGGCGAATCCCAAAGACTCAACAACGTAGCTAGTCCAAATTGAAGAAAACGAAAAAGAAAGAATATCAAGCTTCCAATTCGCCAAATACAAGAGCTTATAATCAAAACTTCAATTGTAGAAGTAATAGACTATAGAAGAAAGGTATGAGGGAAAGTTTAATCGGATTGAAACAATCGATTTAGAGGTGCAAAGTATAATGGGTCATAGGTGGGTTTTTATACTAGTTTTGGAGTCAATTTGCCATTAAAATTGGTCAACACCATAAAGTAAGATTTTATGATGAATTGACTATTTGACTAAGACTTTGACTGTTTGACTAAGACTTTGACTAATCAATTTAAGGAATGTGTTAAGTTTATTTTCTTCTGAAATACTACACAAGATGATAGTTGGCTCAGTTGGTTGTCACTGTGTGTTGGTTGGCTGTGGACGCGGGTTCGAGTCCCGGTCCACACAAATCATTTTTTTGGCAATTATTTCCCTAAAACTATATTATTCTAAATTCATAATATGATTATATAAGCCCGAAAGTGACTCGAAATATTTTTAAAACGTACAAAAGTGTCGAGATACAAATAATTATTAGTTTAAGGTATTTAAAACATATATTGTTTAAAACAATACATTCTTTTTATCAAAAAAAAATTTAGGGGAAATTCGCGATGTTACAGTCTCCCCTACTTTTGGAAACTTCGTCCCGAAGTTATTAAAAACACAAGTTTGAGGTTGATTAGGTAGAAATTAAGGCAGCTGTGGTTTGGGTTAAGGCACGACATGAATTTATAGGTAATAGAATAATTTGTTTCAAATAATTTGGATAAGAGGTTTGAGATGTGAGTTTTAAGGATTGGATTAGGTTCGTCTGAAGTAGCAAGAAACATAAGAATCTAGCAAAATACTAAACTTATGTTTTAGGAATCTTATAAGAAATGCATGAATTGATTGGCTATATGAAAACCAAATGAACTACTAAACCTTATTAGAATTTCACACTACCTTAACGTACCTGTAAATTCATGATTACGTTCCGGACCGCAATCACCAATTTACCTTACATTAGGGTTTTGTGTCCTTCTATGACTCTAAACACACATGTAAGTAATGCAAAATAACCTTGCGATTGAATCGTTTACAATGTATCCAAAAATGAGTCCAACTGTTGAGTAGGAAAAAGACTTCTACCAGTCAGTGAGTAAGAACCTCTATCGATTGTTGAGCAGGTGCGATAGCCTCTACCAGTCGTTGAGCAGGTTGTAGGGCCTCTACCGACTGTTGAGCAGGCATGATGACCTCTACCAATCGTTGAGTAGGTTATTTGGTACTCAACTAACTGTTGAGCAAGTACTTCATCCTCTACCAGTTGTTTGATTAAGTGTACCAATTATTTCACACATAAATTGCAAATTGATAATATGTACATATAAACAATCAAGTATCAAGCATAGCATGCGAGTTGTAATAGTGTTGTCCTAGACAAGGTTAATGACTCTAGGTGTGTCTATAGCAAATAGTTTATATTCCATGATTTCTAGTATCAAATGTTTAAATATGGTAGATAATCGAATCCTCATGTATAACTAAGGATTATGTTTGATGCAACACACAATCAAGTTTCAATAGTTTAGTTATCATGGGTAACTAGCTCATGTGTGAGAAGGTGAAGGATATGAATTTAGTTCTTGAGAGGATGATGAAAAATCTTGAAGCAGAATCAAGGTTGTGAGAGATAGTGAATGTGAAGATAGTTGATAAAGAGTTTATTTTATAGTAAGGAGATTATGTAGCAGTGTAAATTTTGGGGTTTGGTTCAAAGGTTATAATCAAGTGTATAAGAAAACATGATTGTGATATATGCCAAATATTGTAAAAATTTGAACAAGTTGAAAATGAGTGAGTGTCGATGGAGAATTTAGAGACTAGATATTATTCCTATGGGAAAAAAAAATCTTATTTTCAAAATTGGTTTTATACATAAAGCAAAAGTTGTTAAATAGTACAAGCTAAGTGGGCTTTGATTAAAATATTCCCGTTAGTTGGAGATTTCAAACATGACATTAGGTTTTGAAGATCAAGGTTCTATTAAGTGATTATTAATAGTTTAAAGCATTATATAGAAAATTGTTTGTTACGTCAATAAATAAACAATTGAATTTAAGTTCGAGGACATCTTTTGACAAAAATATGTACTTTGTAAAGTTACTAGGTAATGAAAATACAACAGGATTTAGAAATCTTTAGTTTGTGCTAAGGTATGAGGTTATAGTTTTTAAAAATAAGTAACATGTGGAGAAATGAAATAATATGATTTGGGTAGGGTGTTGAATATTTAAAAAGTGTCTAAGATGGTAAGGTGAAGTGTGATTGTGAAATCCATAGATGGTTATGAAATGAGATTGATTTAAGCTGTAAAATTTTGAGATTTTAGAGCTTAGTTTAAGGGAAGTGAGTGTAATCATTTATTCATTAATTAAAACGAATAAACGAAAACGTTGACTTATCAAAATTTCTAGATTCTAATAACATAGTGAAGACATGCTTTAGCCTATAAGTGAACACTCATCCCAAGAATTCCCAGGTAGGCATCCGGGTCCCTCGTCTGATTGGGATTTATGCGCAATGCCAGTCCTAGACAGAAAACTCAGAATACAGGCGTTCACCCTTCCAGATTGCACGTGTTCGTTATTAAAATCTAGAACTTCGACGAGATCTACAAGGTGGTTTAGGCAAAACCTGAGGATTTGTCCTATTAGTCTAAGAGTAGATCTTGTGTTGGAGAGCACTCTTCTTGTAGGGACTAAAGTAAGGATAAGAAGTAGGATAGAGAATAGAAACAAGTAAGGTTGCAAGTAAAAGGAGCAAGTACTGATTATAATCCTATGGTTATAGACTAGATTATTTTTCTAATAACCTAATTCCCTATAACCATGGCTCTGATACCAATCTGTAACACCCCAACCGATGGCGGAAACATCGGGATGTCACGTATTGATGATTGTTCAGTAGCTCATGGTAAATAATAAATTTCAATAATTGAATTAAATACATTACATACAATTGTTCTACAAGAATTTGTACATCAACATGAAAAATACTAAATACACATCTTCAAGCATTAACTTTAATCTTCAAGCAAGCTATAACCTGAAACATGTTAAGTTTGAAAATATTTTGGGTCAACAAAAGTTGGTGAGAATTACATAGGTTTTGATAATTGAATAAAATTTGTACAATTCAAGTGTCATGGCAAGTCTAGTCCATATGTGAAAACATACTAGAAGTAAATCGAGTGCATAATCAACCCTTATGACTGTTATAATGTGGTACATCCCATACGCTCATGGTTCACTCGAATATGTTATGCGATAACAAACACCCACGCTACCTTTGTAGGAGGCACGTATCCGGGTGGGATTGTCAGTCCAATAGATCTATCAATGTATACCGTCGGCTGATCAATGTTAATGATTATGCTAGAATTGTGCTTACCCTAGTCATGTTCAAGACATAATGCAACATAGAAAAACACATAGACACTTTGATGATTGAATTGCATATAGAATGTTGTAACATGTTTCACCCCAAAAACGGTGATAAATAGAAAAGGGGCTATGTAAAACTCACCTTAGCAAAATGTTATGTCTCGTGAAAAAAATAGAATAATGTGTTGTGAATGTATGCGAGGCGAATCCCAAAGACTCAACAACGTAGCTAGTCCAAATTGAAGAAAACGAAAAAGAAAGAATATCAAGCTTCCAATTCGCCAAATACAAGAGCTTATAATCAAAACTTCAATTGTAGAAGTAATAGACTATAGAAGAAAGGTATGAGGGAAAGTTTAATCGGATTGAAACAATCGATTTAGAGGTGCAAAGTATAATGGGTCATAGGTGGGTTTTTTATACTAGTTTTGGAGTCAATTTGCCATTAAAATTGGTCAACACCATAAAGTAAGATTTTATGATGAATTGACTATTTGACTAAGACTTTGACTGTTTGACTAAGACTTTGACTAATCAATTTAAGGAATGTGTTAAGTTTATTTTCTTCTGAAATACTACACAAGATGATAGTTGGCTCAGTTGGTTGTCACTGTGTGTTGGTTGGCTGTGGACGCGGGTTCGAGTCCCGGTCCACACAAATCATTTTTTTTGGCAATTATTTCCCTAAAACTATATTATTCTAAATTCATAATATGATTATATAAGCCCGAAAGTGACTCGAAATATTTTTAAAACGTACAAAAGTGTTGAGATACAAATAATTATTAGTTTAAGGTATTTAAAACATATATTGTTTAAAACAATACATTCTTTTTATCAAAAAAAAAAATTAGGGGAAATTCGCGATGTTACATATCCTTCCATAGGCCGTTGTCCGACCCTTTTAGAATGTAATCTTCTCCACAACCGAAAGACTTTTCTGGATAATATGATATCCCCGTGTTTATGGCATCCCGTATCAATTGTGCACTCTCTTCCCTTTCTTTTATGCCACAAGACCCTATAAGATGACCCGGTTGTTTGCAATAAAAGCACTTTCTCGTCTTAATCCCCCTTCTTCTTAATTCGGCTTGTCTTTCTCTTCTTCGTCTATATCGTGCCATGTATCTTGGCCTTGATCCCGCATATGAGATTCTTGATGAGTCAGACATAGTGTGTTATGTTCGGACTGTTTTAGTGACAAAGAAGTTTCTGATGTGAAACAAGACAGAATTTTATTTCCAGAATTCGAAAACAAACTTTGATATGACTCGAGTATTATATGTTTTGATGATTGACTTATACTTGTGAATTAGATAAAACACAGAAACAAATGACTGACCCTTTTGACAGATTATATAGATATTGATACACAGAAACGAATTGGACAGACTCGGACAGATACAATTATTTAAACGAACAGAATTTTGAGACAGGAAAATGATTACTAGACTCGAACAATAAAATTTGACAGAAGTTTATGAACAATATACTAGACACTTTGGACAGAATAGAATGAAACCCAAAAAACAAACACGAATAAGATTAAACAAGAAAGAACAGACTTTGACACTTGAAAGTTTAATCACACAATCAACCCGCTCTGATACCAGATTTGTTGGCCCAGAAACTGAATTGCAGCGGATATAAACAAAATATAATACAAATATGATAGACACAAACAAGAATGATTGGTATTATAGACCGAATGATTAATGTTTAGATACAAACGAACTGTTGAGACACAAGAATTCTGGAAGTTTTGTTTCTACAAAGGATTGCAATTATGAACAATCTTGATGATCGAACAAGTGTGGCATATCAGTTATATATATGTTTCGAAAGTTTATGTCTCTTCATGAACCGTTGTGATTGTTCCTGAACCGTTTTGTCCCTCTTGTGAAACTGTTTTGTTTAAGTTCAACCGTTATGCTTTCCTTTTGGCGGCAAAATAACCATAATAACCATAAGGGTAAAATGGTCCTTTTAACCGGTCTTTAGTCTTCGAAATAACCCGAGTCAATCTGTTTTGCTTCTATCTTTGTTCCTGATACATGCTTGTGAACAGCCTTGTTGTGCAGACTCGAATCAGAAATGCTCAGCCTTGAACTTCAGTCTTGATCTTCATTCTTGTCGAGTCATTTTGACCCATATGTTAACTTACTACTTCTAGACTAATGTATCTTAACATACTAATAAGTATATGGATAAATACAGAATACACATGTTCAAACTTATAAACTACAAACATAAACAACAAACATAGATTAGTTATATTTACAAATCAACAGGGGAGTAGACTTTTAATACAATTTTGGAACAAGCTAGAGGTGGCCAATAATAACCAATTTACAGAAAATAAGATAATGATGTTTGTGACATTTATATGGGTATGTATATGCACACACACAGACAAACACACATTATAAAACATTTCTTCTCACGAAAATCTGATTTCGTTCTGTATTTACACCTGATTGTAAAGGTTAAACTTAATAACATAATGTATGATTCTAAAATAAGTATATTCACAAAGAGTCATACAATGTAAACTAAGGATTCGTGCGCATAAGAATAACTAACTAAGTGATTGAAATGACTGATAAATCTTATCGCTAATAGGAATAAATAAAGTGATGAATGTAAGTACCCGTACGAATGTTCTCATATTTCTATGAACAATCTCCCCTGCTTAGAGTTTTGTTTCATATCTTCTCTTTTGGTAGTGGGAATTAAGTTGAGGTGGTTGCCAATTGGATAAGCATCGGCGACGCATGAGATAAACATGAGAGGACCCACACTCACCTAGTACAAAGAGAACTATCAAGGTCTAGACTGATTTATGCATATCAGCACACAGATAAGCAATGTGCTATACTACACATATATTGAGTTTGTTAATGATCCATGCAAATCTGTCTCAGAAAAAAAGAATCTGATCTCATTTTCAGCATCTAATTGGTATAACCGCGGAACAATCTCAAATCCTATCAGTATATATAGACATCTCAAGATCACAAATTAACTCACAACAAAATCTTCCCAACACACAAAGCTATCAACATATCTGTTCTACTAAGTCTTGCACTGTTTTATAGAACATTTAGCTGCTACTATTTCCAGATATGGCTATGGTTACATCATTGGTGAGCGAAAGGCCTGTGGTTATATTTAGCAAAAGCTCTTGCTGCATGAGCCACACCATAATAACACTGATTAGCAACTTTGGTGCAATTCTACAGTTTATGAGTTAGATGAACATCCAGATGGGAAACAGTTAGAGAAGGAATTAAGAGGACTAGGATGCAAGCCAAGTGTGCCAGCCGTATTCATTGGAGAGGAGCTGATTGGTGGTGCAAATGAAGTAATGAGCCTTCATCTTAAGGGTCAACTGGTACAAAGGCTCCTCAAGGCTAATGCTATATGGGTTTAGACAAAAAAAATAAAAAAATAAAAAATAAAATAAAATCATAACTATGATTAGTCGTTTGACGTCGTATTCTAGTCATTAGAATATAACAAGTACTCTTTAAGCCTTGTTTGATTATATTTTAAGTCCAATCCAAACTTCTATGCTAACTGCTGTGTGTAGTTTCACCCGTTTTTGTGAAGCAATGAGAATACTATGTTTTCAACGAGTTACTACTGTTCGAGTTTGATGTGTTGGTTAATGGATGTTTGAAAGTAAACGGTTTGGAGGGAAAAGAGGGTAGGAAACTTTAGAGGGAAATTTGTAAGTTAGTTATTATTGAAACTAAACATACACACACAAACAAATGAATGTGTTCGACCCTATATATATACAATCTAATTGGTATGATGTAAACCGACATGACCCTTGACTTGTACATAATAACCGCTAACTAATATGTGACATATCGGTTGGTATATAACCGTCACATTCTATTTACTAACTTAGGACACAACTAATTAACATATGTACAACATTAATAACATAGGTTTAGTAAATCAAGATTATGTATTCTAACATTCTCGCCGCTAATCTTGATTTAGTATGAACTTGATTCTTCACTTGACGATGTGCGGGATCTCTTCTTTGGTGGGTAGTCTTGATCTTTCCACTCGGCGTTTCTTCTTCCTTGATCATAAGCATCTTCTTCATCAACTTGAACTACCATTTCCCTTCCTTTGTATTTTAAATGATACCATTCCATCATCTCTAGGTATCGGACATAGACTTGCCTTAGGGTCGTTGCAATCTCGTCTTTCGTCACTATACTTGGTAGTCCTATCCCGTATCCCATTGACATGGCAACCACTGCCCAATTGTCATCATTCGTCACTTTATCATAACCTCCGAAAACTTGAACCTTTGTGTAAAGATCTAACAAGTTAATTGGATATCCGTATCCGTCTCTTGGAGGCATTGGTGCCTTGTTCTTGATTTTGAGAAAGTCTTGCATAAACCACTCGATGGTTCTTTCGAATTCTAATTCGAACTTTCGTTTGTATCTCTCAACCGTTGTAGTGATATGGATTAAATCCATGAATACAACACAATCATTCAATCTTGTGCCTTGGGTTGGATAGAAAATGGGTCCTTGTTCCATGAAGGTTTCGACCTTATCTTTATTGATCGAAAGCTGTTCAAAGTTTTTAAATACCGAAGCCCTTTCCTTGTCTAAATCAGTAAGACTTTCTTTTAAACCGGTTCCATATGATTCTTGTGCTTTGTTTCTGTTTTGCGCCTCATGTGCGCTTCCTGCCCTTTCGGTTTCCTGTTTCTGCACCAAGTTATTTCTCTCGGGACATTTGAACGTAAAATGATCATCACCATCACACAATCAACATGTGATAATTCTCCTTGTATTTTGGATAATCGGCCTTCTAATATAACACACGTCCCCTTCAAATTCGACCTCTAGGCCTTCGGATGTCAATTTTTCTATACTTAAGACATTCCTTCTTAGAGTGGGTATGTAAAACACAGATCTGATTTTGTGAATTTGGTTTCCACTCGTGATGATCACCATCCCTTTTCCTCTAAAATATTCTTTCCTATACGGCTATACCCGGTTGGACAACCTTCTATGCCAAATGATTTGCTAAACAAAGTGTATTGATTTTTGTCACCACATCCGTGTTCTTTACGGGTTAGACTTGCAAACCATATGTCGTCCCATCCTTTTTCATCGGTTCCCTTCACCATGAATTCCGTTTTCCCCATCTTCTTTGGACACTCTCTTCTAAAGTGAAATGGTTGTTTACACTTACTACAACACATCGTTGGTGGGTGTTCGGGGACATCCTTCTTATACTTCACTTGCCTATTAAATTCCTTTTGGGCCTTAAACACTTATTCTTCTTGGATCTTTGATGACGATCTTATGTTGAATTTCGAAAACTTGATCTTGGGAGGACACTCACAATCCTCATCTTCCAATGGTGCCTTCTCGGCCCTTCTTTTGTGATCGGCATGATCACATAACATACTACTAGGGACTAACGGCCAATCGTCTTTTCTCCCTATCGTTTCAACATCTTCGGAGTTTCGATCAACATTAAATATGCCACAGGTTTTGGATCTTGGCTCTGATGCCGTGTTCGAGTTTGATGTGTTGGTTAATGGATGTTTGAAAGTAAACGGTTTGGAGGGAAAAGAGGGTAGAAAACTTTAGAGGGAAATTTGTAAGTTAGTTATTATTGAAACTAAACATACACACACAAACAAATGAATGTGTTCGACCCTATATATATATACAATCTAATCGGTATGATGTAAACCAACATGACCCTTGAGTTGTACATAAAACCGCTAACTAATATGTGACATATCGGTTGGTATATAACCGTCACATTCTATTTACTAACTTAGGACACAACTAATTAACATATGTACAATATTAATAACATAGGTTTAGTAAATCAAGATTATGTATTCTAACAACTACTTGAACTGGAATCCTGTAATAATATTACTGTCTTCTGTTCTTGTACACCTAAAACTTTTGTTCTTTGTGGAACATAATTGTATATAATCAAGATGCCAATTAACAAGTTAATAATGAATCGAGACACTTCTATCGACTTTCATTCTTTACTATTAATATATTAATTGGTTCTTGATCATGGATTGAGAGAACTAATGGCTAGAAGCTTCAAGTGAAGACAATAATTGACAATGGTAGGCTTAAAGGGAGAAATAATCATAATTTTATCATGAATCTATTCTACAAAGGTCTTGAATGCATGCACTGGAAAAACAAAGGACATGAATGCAAGTCTAAATAACAAAAAGTTGATGGAAATAGGTTAACTTGATCATTTGGTGTTCTTACCATCTGGTTTTAGTTCTTTTCCTATGCAAAAGAAAAAATATATGATATTTCGGTATTCCGATAGAGATTTAAATTGTATAAGTTTGTGAACCTATATAAGTGGCCCTTAGTTTAATCTTTGGCCAGTTATACATTTGATCCCTATACTTCATATTGCTTTTGGCTTTTGAGATGCATGTATGTGTTGATATAGTACAAGGGAATGATATATTCTTAAATTTGCTATTGTACGGTTTCACACTTCCATACATTCCACCACTATCATCAGACAAGAAAGATAAGGGATATATCCATGTCATATGAAGTTCATCTATGTGGAGCAAAACTGTCCTTAATGTCTCTAAAGGAATACAATACCTCTTCATCACTAAATCTTAGTTGTAGTCACTTCATCATGTAATCCCCAAACAAAGCTATGAGCTTTTTGTCTATTTGTATGGATGCTATGTTAAGGTAGGCTTGTTTTATTTGTCTTGTTCTGACACACATCTTGTATAGGCAACAAGCTATCTTCCAGTAACATTGATCTTCGGTGGTAACAAGATACCATCATTAGCTATTTGTTCTGTCGGTGACATATAACTCCTATTCGTACAACTAAAGAACTAACTCTAGCGGTTGGGTGTAAAAATTCTTAATACGCATTAACAAAACCAAAAAAAGTAATTTTCTCTATGCTTAAGGCGTCAAAAACTTGCTACACATTTATTTTGAAAGAAATGTTGAAACGTAAACAAAACTTAGGAGCATTTATCTTATGAGTATTGTTAGTGCATTTCGAGTTTGTCCATTGATTTAAGAATAAACTAGGAATAGTGTGGTGCTAAATAGGTTTTATATTGGAATGGGGCTTAGTGATTGGTTATTGACTATTTGATGTAAGTGATGCAGCTTATTCACTAAGAGTCTTAGTGATTGAGCCTCACATATTAATACTGAATCACAAGCAATTTCATTTAGTTCTCTCCTCTCCAAAGCCCTATAATTGTCATAGCCTCCTACATAGAGTGAGAAACTGGTTGTGCAGGTAAGTGTGTGTGTTGTAGGAGGGGAGATCACATATGTGAACTCCACGTGTAAGTGTAGATGTATATTCTTTCGGTATCAATACTAAACTGTGTCGATTTGTGTGTTTTCTTGTTTATTGGATATCGCTTAGGTTTTTCTAGATTCATACACACTATTTTTGTTGTTATACACCATATTCGATCATATCATAGTTCCGATCCCAGGCTTTCAAGTATATTAGGCAAAACTAGATTAGATATAATTATGTACAAAATTGTTCACAAGGCATAAACCAAAAGTCAAATGGCAGTTATCGACAATTATTGACGGCTTCAGTTACACAAAACGACGTGGTGTAATCTCCTTGTTCGCGCTGGTTCACATACTATAATAGGCTCAAAATTGTAAGTATATGTTGACCAATTTCATAATTATAAACAACCTGTTTGACTAGATTACGTTCATCATAATAGATCCTATTGTTCTAGATTATAATCTATCATAGATGGATGATTAATTTGTGATTGATTATTCTTGATTGCCAACATACATGTGGATCACATGATCCACTGTCGATGCAGGGCTCGATTGTGAGGATCCTCACCCAGAACTGCTCTTAATGTCCGCTATTTGAAGGACGTTTCTTTGGGCACTTTTCTCACCTATTGAAAACCTAAAGGCATTAAATACTCCCGTACATTCTTTAGAGCCATTCTTAAACCATTGGACAATATAGTCATCTTTCTTCTAGTAACATTTTGTTCTATCGACTAGTGGTCAAAGTCACAACCATATTCAAGATCATGAGGGTGAAAATGAAAAGAGCTAGTGATATTCTCATTGTAAACATTTATTACCAAACACATATGTGTAACCGGTAATTGGTGATCACTATCAAACTAGCGAATAGATTATCACTACCTAGAGTAGTAAGAAGACTATAATTGATCCTTCTGCCATATAATAGGGAAGAAACATATGCTTTACACCCGTGTCTAACACGCTTCATTGTTCATATCTGTAAAATCATCTAATTCGATGATATTGCTTTTTTTGTCACTTAAATCAACATGATTTGATTCTTTATGAGAAGCCATTCTACAAAAATAACACATAAATTCAGAACAAACAAAAATTATAAAATTACAAAAATATATAATACATAAATTTAGGTAATGTGTCCTGTGAAAATTAGATAATCTGTTTAAGATCAGCTGAATGATACAAGCTTAACGCTTAACAAGGGAGGAGATTAATGAACATAACCAGTATAGAAAACTTGAGGGTTTATAATAAAAGAAAATTACAAACACCAATCACCTATTAGAACATAAACAGAAGACAAAATGAAACAAGAGAGAACAGTGAGCAGCTGTTATTACTATGGATCATATTCAGCATGAACAGCTGTTGTTACCTTCTTGCTTTGCATTTACAAGGCACGAGAATTGTTGGCCATATAAGTAAATTGTTCATATTTCTATAACAAGATTACAAAATTTTCAGTTGTGGTATTTGTTACTTCACACAATTCATCGTGCTTGTGATCGATAAAGGCAAATATCTAGTCACACAGTTACCAGTCGACATGTCTTTTTTTTTTTCGAAATAGTGTCCTCTTATATTCATATAAACATAAGTTTAGACTTTAGAGTCCCCAGTCGTCACTTGGTAGTCAAGTAACAAACATAAATGACCTTTCACTTTGATTTGAGCCAGTTTTGCGAATCTTTCTCCCGATATGCTTCCTTTCCTAAGGCTGCAACATGATCACAGAATCTAATACCTATATTCGTTCGTACTAAAATGTACACAGCCCATTTTTTTTCTATATCACCAACGACAAACATGATATGGGCACACAGAGAGAGAATAATAGGGGAATAGACTTTCACTTAAAGATTAGAACAAGTGACAGGTGGCCAATAATAACCAGATAACAAAATTAAGTTAAAGATGTTTGTAAGCATATTTCCATGGATGATATCTGTTGTTAAAACTTTTGCTTCGTCTCTTTTCTTTTGGTAATGGATAGTTTAGGTGGCTGCCAATTGGATAAAGTGATAACACCGACCTCACATGAGATAATTACCAAAGTATCAACAATCACATACCACAAAGAGAACTATCAAGGTCTAGAATGTAATTAACAAATCACACATGTACTTTTATTCCATGAATATCAAACCAACGTACGGAATCTGTTATTTACTAAATTTGATAATGATCACTGTAAATCTATCATAGAAAAAGAATTTGATCCAATTTTTCAGCATCGAATAGGTATCACCGCCGAACAATTTCAAATCCTATCACTATATATAGATATCCTAAGACCACAAACTAACTCACAACAAAATCTTCCCATCACGCCAAACTACCTACATCAAATCTAGCATTGCTTTATATACATTTATCTGCAAGTTCCAGATATGGCTATGGTTACATCATTGGTGAGCGAAAGGCCTGTGGTTATATTTAGCAAAACCTCATGCTGCATGTCCCACACCATTCAGACACTGATTAGTAATTTTGGGGCAAATCCTACAGTTTATGAGTTAGATGAACATCCAGACGGGAAACAGATTGAAAAGGAATTAAGAGGACTTGGATGCAAGCCAAGTGTGCCAGCTGTATTCATAGGCGAGGAGCTGATCGGTGGTGCTAATGAAATAATGAGCCTTCATCTTAAGGGTCAGCTGGTACAGTTGCTCCTCAACGCTAATGCTATATGGGTTTAGTCAAACATAACTATGAATAGCAGTGTAATAATTTCTAGTCACTAGAATATAACTGGTACTGTTTCAGCCTTCTTTAATGGTGTTTTCAATCCATTGAGAACTGGTGTGCTAACATCCATATGTAATTTCACTAGATGTTGAGAAGCAATGAGAATACAATGTTATCCCATAGTTACTACTATCATTTGTGTTGGAATTTAGCAATATTTATTTGTTAATAATATGATGTACAGTAACGTATACATATGTGTATTTATTTGATAGTGTGCCTTTGTTGCTCGTGTAGTTTGAATATAATCTCTACCAATTTTATACTGTGACCATAATTTGCACCAGTTATATCAGGATCCTGCTTATTCTAATTGTCTTCTGTTCAAGTACGCGGAAAGCTTGTTCTTAATAATGACTGAGAAACCATAAAGCAAACGAACACACAAAAGACCATGTAATATTCTTCATACATAACATAATTTCATATAACAAGGATGGCATTCAACTCTTTGATAATGAATTGAGACACTCAAGTTCCTTGAATTTTCGTTCTTAGTTCGTGATATTGGTTCTTGATCCTAGATTTGGGGAACTATGATATTCAAGTGAAAAGAATAATTGCCAAAGTAATAGAATAATATAGTATATTCCCTGTATATTCGTTTGTATATTAGTGTGATTATTGTTTCCATACTTAGAGATCCTAATTGATCTCATATTGTACCTATATATTGTAAAGGAATGAGAAGGAGAAAGACAACTATTGAACAATAATCTCTCACATGGTATCAAACCTCGGATTCCTCCCAACCCTACTTCTGCCCTCTGCCGCCGCTGCACACTTTGCAGCAGCTTCTCCCTTTCTTGCTACACACTTCTATCTCCAAATCTCCATCTCTCCTACCTTTCTGTCCCTGGCCGGTCCCTTCCATTCCTCTTTATCCCTAATGGAAACCAAAATTCATCCTGCCCTCACTGTTTCCAACATTAAAACACATGTACCCATCATCCTCGAGAAGGATTCGACCCATTACTCGACATGGAAGACTCTCTTTAAGGTCCACTGTCAGGCGTACGAAGTTCTCGCCCATTTATCCCCGAGAGTACCTGCTGCAGCCACTGTTACAGCCCAATCGGAACCTATTGCTGATGCCAAGGCCGAAGCCACTGCAGCAACCGCTGAAGCGCTTTGGTCGCGTCTTGACAACCTCGTGCTTCAATGGATATATGCCACCATATCTCCAACACTTCTGGATATTATCATAGTACCCGGTCAGACCGCGTTTGAGGCCTGGAACGCTGTCGAAAGCGAATTTAATGACAACAAAAACAAGCGTTCTGTCTTCCTCGGTCAGGAATTCACCAACCTAAGCCTTGAAAACTTTTCATCTATGGCGGAGTATTGTCTGTTGGATCAACCCCGATTATTATTGGACGTTAATGGTATATAAGCTAGATTTATAAACCCGGTTCACATCATCCACGTCGGTTCACAAACAAAACAAGACGCGACGGTTCAAACGAAAGACACAACGATTCGGAATTACAGTCACGTCGTTTAGATTAATTTCTTTATGTATATATAGTTTCCATTTGTTTCATTTGACAGTTATCAAGTTTTTGTATCACAAAACCAAAACTGCGAAACACATTGTAATCTTACGATCATCGATCAATTCAATACAATCATTATTATTCATTATCAGTTTGTTGTTTTTGCGTTTATCTTTCGTAAATCGCCAACAAATCTGGTATCAGAGCCAAGGAAACAACGAATCACTCAATCATACTCATCAATACGGTTATCGGGTTCAAACGTTATCATACAAGAAAAACAGAGGAACACATCAAAATATTCGGAAGGATTCAACGATTCAACAAACTGCGAAAGGATTTACGCATATTATTCCAACAAGGATCCTTTATCAAATCGTACAGAGAATCGTTTGTAAATCACTCAATCCCTTTATTCAGTTTTTGTTCTTTGTTCCTTCGAAAAACAGAGTAACACATACTTTAGATTATTACCCGATACTTATTGTTCAACGATCATTAATATACACAAGAATTATATACGAACAATATCTTAGGAAATAGATTGTAGATTAGAGAATAATTCTTGGGATTATCCAGTTTATATTTTGAATCCTATTCCTCGTGTGTTTGCGCGGGAAAGAACATCAAGAAAGAATACGTTGTATATTATAATTATTTATTAAGAAATAATAATTCTTTGACCACCCAAAGTCAAAACAGAAGAATAATCTTTTGGATAAAATTTTTGTGTACCGACAAAAATTTAAACCAATATTCTCAAAATAAACAAACGTTTTTTTGAGAAAAAGACATTATGACAACACAAGGAGGGGTACAAACCCAAATTCCAAAATTATTGGGACAAAATTACTATCATTGGCACATTCAAATGAGAGTACTCCTAGAGTCTCAAGATTTGCGGAATATAGTAGAAGATGGTGTTAGGGAATTACCAAATGATGCAAGTGAAGCACTACGAAAAGAACATAGGGAACAAAATAAAAAGGATAAGAAAGCACTTCACTACCTATTTCAAGCATCAACGGATACAATATTTGAAAGAATTGCAAATGCAAAAACATCTAAGGAAGCATGGGAAATATTACACAAATCATATCATGGAGAGCGTCGCGTAAAGACAGTAAAGTTGCAGACCCTTAGATGCGAATTTGACATCTTAAGAATGTCAGAAACAGAAACAATAGAAGGATACTTTGATAGGGTTACCACAATAGTTAACCAGTTAAGAATGAATGAAGAAGATATAAGTGATAAGCGAGTAGTTGAGAAAATATTGCGTAGTATGACCAGAAAATATGAGTAAGTGGTAGTAGCTGTAGAAGAGTCCAAAGATTTAGAAGAATTATCAATTGAAGAACTTATGGGAATATTACAATCCCATGAATTAAGACTTAAGCAATATGACACACACGTCATTGATCAAGCATTCTAAGTACAAGGCGGGACTCAAGTAAGAAATAAAGGAGGGAATAGATATAGTAACAGCTACAGAGGAAGAGGAAGAGGAAGAGGAGGTAGATCAGGGCGATACGGACCCATTGTATGTTATAATTGTCAAGGATTAGGTCATATAGCTAGAAACTGTCCAAATAAGGAAGAAAATGAGAAAGAAGAATCCGCAATGGTGTGTAAAGAAGAAATTAAATCAGAACAAGATACCATGTTCATGATATTTAACATGGAAGAAAATAAGGATACAAATTGTTGGTACTTAGACAGCGGATGTAGTAATCATATGACAGGAAATAGGAGTATATTCATCACATTTAATGATCAAGATAGACGAGAAGTTAGAACAGGTGATGATAAGAGACTGCAAGTATTAGGAAGTGGGGAGGTATGCATAAGAGTAAACGATAAGGTAAACAAAATACCAAATGTATTTTATGTGGAAGGACTAAAGCACAATCTACTTAGTGTGGGACAATTACTGCAAAAAGGATATGATGTGTTTTTTGGTAAAGGAATGTGCACCATAAAAAATCATGAAGGAAAGACAATTACAGCAACACCTATGACTCAAAACAAAATGTTTCCTCTATACCCAAATCAAGACTTGCCAAAAGTATTATACACATCCACAAAGACCGGTTCAGACTTATGGCATCAAAGATATGGTCACATCAACTATGAAACATTAATTGAAATGGAACACAAACATGCAGTGAAAGGTTTACCTAAGATATATAAGACAGAAAACGTATGTGAAGGATGTGCTTTAGGAAAACATGCAAGAAAACCATTTAGCAAACAAGCAAAATGGAGAGCAGAAAGTCCTTTACAACTTGTTCACTCAGATATATGCGGACCAATGAGAACAAAGACAATAGGAGGATGCAGATACTTCATTACTTTTATAGACGATTTTACAAGGAAAACCTGGGTATACTTCCTCAAAGAAAAATCACAAGCACTATATTTCTTCAAAATATTCAAGGCCTTAGCAGAAAATCAGTCAGATAAAAGAATCAAATATCTTAGAACTGACAGAGGTGGAGAATATTGTGGAAATACCTTCCAAGAATACTTACAAGAACATGGAATACATCATCAGCTGACTACAAGCTATACACCTCAACAAAATGGAGTTGCAGAATGTAAAAATAGAACCTTAATGGAACTAAGTAGGAGCATGTTGAAGACGAAGAAACTCCCGAATGAATATTGGGGAGAAGCTGTAAGTTGTACAACATATCTCTTAAATCGAACAACTTCCAAGAGTATCAGTGATAAAACTCCTGAAGAAGCCTGGACTGGAATCAAACCTGATGTATCAAATTTACGTATATTTGGATGTCTTGCCTATGCACACGTTCCAGAACAAAAACGGGGTAAACTTGATGATAAAACAGAAAGGGCTATCTTTGTTGGATACAGTGAGAATAGTAAAGCTTATAAATTATATAATCCAGTTACAAGAAAGACTATAGTCAGCCGAGATGTCATATTTGATGAAGATAAAACTTGGGAAGAAAATATGGATGAAGATGTCATATCTTTAGACGACAATGAAAACACTGAAAACAATGAGAACAATACATGTGATCAGACATCAAGAAATGAAGAATACTCACCCATACACAATGCATCTGAAAATGAAAGACAGGAAGAACAAGGAATCGATATTGAGGATGAAAATCTAGATGCCACAACATCCGGTCAAAGTCCACCTTTAAAAATACGTTCATTGGCAGATATTCATAGTAGAACCCAACCATTGAGCAGTCCAGAAGTACGGGATTTATATAAGAGACATCAAGAAGCTTCAAACTTTGCACTTTATACTGACTCAGACCCAGTTGATTATGATGAAGCAAGTAAAGATGAAAAATGGAAGTAAGCAATGAAAAGAGAAATAGAATCTATACAAAAGAACGAAACCTGGGAGTTGGTTGATTTACCAAAGGATCAAAAACCCATAGGAGTAAAATGGATATACAAAACCAAATACGACGAGCATGGAAATATAGATAAACATAAAGCTCGTCTAGTAGTCAAGGGTTATAAACAAAAATATGGGATAGATTATCAAGAAGTATTCGCACCAGTAATCCGTTTTGAGACTGTAAGATTAGTACTTGCCCTAGCAGCACAACATAAATGGTATCTACACCAAATGGATATGAAAACTGCATTCTTGAATGGAGAACTAAAAGAGAAGGTATTTATAGAACAACCTCTGGGATTTATAGAAAAGGGGAATGAAAATAAGGTATGTCTCCTTAAGAAAGCACTGTATGGATTGAAGCAAGCTCCACGAGCATGGTATAGTCGAATCAATCAATATTTTGAACAACATAACTTCAAAAGATGCACATTTGAACATACCTTATTTTTAAGGAAGACAAAGACCTCCAGACTAGTGGTGTGTTTATACGTAGATGATTTAATCATAGCTAGTGACTGCATGGAGGAAATAATCTCATTTAAAGAATCCATGCAAAGGGAATTTGAGATGACAGATATGGGAAAACTACATTATTTCTTAGGGATGGAAGTCACTTATGATCAAGAAGCAATAAAGATTTCTCAAACTAAATATGCTAAAGACATACTTGAAAGATTTCGAATGGCGGATAGCATTAGAGCCTCAACTCCAATGGAATATGGATTAAAGTTGATCAAGAATAGCAACGAAGAGAACATTGACCCAAGCTTATATCGAAGTTTAGTTGGAAGCCTCATGTATTTAACAAACACAAGACCTGATATAATGTTTGCAGTCAGCAAAATCAGCAGATTCATGGATCAACCAAAGAAGTCACATTGGGAAGCAGGAAAACATATATTGAGATATATAAAAGGCACTTCAGAATATGGAATCGTATACAACAAAAACTCATTTGAATTAAAGGGCTTTAGTGATAGTGACTATGCATGAAATATAGATGATAGCAAAAGCACATCAGGATATGTATTCAATATAGGATCAGGAGCAATTTCATGGCAATCAAAGAAACAAAAGGTGGTAGCATTATCATCAACAGAAGCAGAATATATTGCTCTATCACTCACTGGATGTCAAGCTCTATGGCTCAAAGGAATCTTAAAAGAATTAGAGTTTGACACAAATAAGGCAATCACCTTATACTGTGACAACAAATCTACAATCAATCTCACAAAGGATCCAGTCTATCATGGGAAAAGCAAACACATCAGAATCAAATATCACTTCATAAGAGATATAATTAAGACTGAAGATGTGGAGATAAAGTACTGCAATACTAAAGATCAAGTAGCGGATATCTTCACCAAGGCACTACAACCAAAGGACTTCACAAGACTACGCACGATGTTAAATGTACTACCAATCTAGCTTAAGGGAGGGTATTGGACGTTAATGGTATATAAGCTAGATTTATAAACCCGGTTCACATCATCCACGTCGGTTCACAAACAAAACAAGACGCGACGGTTCAAACGAAAGACACAACGATTCGGAATTACAGTCACGTCGTTTAGATTAATTTCTTTATGTATATATAGTTTCCATTTGTTTCATTTGACAGTTATCAAGTTTCTGTATCACAAAACCAAAACCGCGAAACACATTGTAATCTTACGATCATCGATCAATTCAATACAATCATTATTATTCATTATCAGTTTGTTGTTTTTGCGTTTATCTTTCGTAAATCGCCAACAATTATATACAGAAGGTTTGTGATTAAAAAATTCAAGTAATATGAGATGAAAATTATATAAGAAAGTTGAGGTACTAAAGATTTGTATTTTATTCAAAGAACAATGTCCTATATATAGCCTTAAAGAACACAGTACATGCAAACACATATAGTAACTACTTTGCCTAAAGGATTGGTACACCCTATGACCTATTTTATCTCTACCCAACGTACACTTCCATCCAAATCGGTCAAACCAATTTACCAATTCCAACTACTAAATAATTATTAAATAAGCCATAAAGTAAAACACAAATGCTATACTTCAAGTATCCAGCCTTGCAACTTGCTTCTTGAAGTTAGCTTATTTCATGCAAACATAAGACTAAATTATTTAAACCCACTTCTCTGCTTGACCCATTGACTAGTGAACCCTGAACCGTTTGACTCGACCATCAAGATTATCCAACATTCACCCCATAATCTTGATGTCGGTTCGTTACTTCAAAGTAGCGCCGGTAACTCCAACTCAATCAAGTTAGCTTCATTCTCCTTATCCTTCAATTTAGTACACTCATTTGCAAAGTGTCCAAATGCTCCACATTCATAACACCTAAAGCCACTCTTACCGCTTCGACCCGAACCTCTTCCACGTCCTCTTTCACCTCTAGCTGATCCTCTTCCTCGACCTCTTCCGCATCCATATTGCCTATCATCATGCCCACCATTAGTCAACAAAAGTTATCCTTGATCATCATCATTTTCACCATGACTTTTGATCCTTTCTTCGTATGCTTTGAGTCTTCCCACCGCTTCTTCAAACGACATGGTTTCAATATCCGAGTATTGCTCGATGGTGGCTACAATTTGGATGTATTTTCTTGGCATAGCATTGAGAAACTTTCTCACAACCAATTCTTCCTCAAGATGCGAACCAAGACTTTTAAATTTTGCCATTATAGAACTTATCTTACCCGTGAAGTCGTTGATTGTCTCGTTGTCTTTCATCTTTAGCAACTCCAACTCGCTTCTAAGAGTTTGCAAATGTGCCTTTTGGACTCGATCCGCTCCTAAGTACCGAACCCGAATCGACCCCCAAACATCCTTTGCATCTTTGTGTTTAGAAACTTGCAAAACAATGTCTTCGGGTAGTGTTTGAAAAATTATAGATGTTGTGGTATAATTTTTCTTTTCATCACCGGAGGCTCCCGTGACGGGATCAAGCAACTCCCACAACCCGTATGCTCTTAGTATCGTCTCCATCAAGATCGCCCATGACGTATAGTTTGTCTCTGTTAATTTAGGACATTGGAGGGTCACATTACCTTGCTCGCGAATCGTAATCGCACGTGCGTTTTCTGCCATTTCTTGCTAGATTCTTGCTTAAATCTTTCTGTCTTGCTCTTTTTTGCTTCTATTTCTTCCTGATCTTTCTTTAATCTTGGCGCCTCTTGCTATACCTTGCTGCGTCTTGCTTCAACTTGCTACTAATCGACTGATATTAACCAATCAATTCACTTGCTGCTTGCTTTCCTTTTCACGGACTGATTACATGAATCAGTGCCCTACTTGCTTCTTGCGAACCCCTGGTATGAGCCTAGGGCTCTGATACCAAATGTTGGATCAACCCCGATTATATACAGAAGGTTTGTGATTAAAAACTCAAGTAATATGAGATGAAAATTATATAAGAAAGTTGAGGTACTAAAGACTTGTATTTTATTCAAAGAACAATGGCCTATATATAGTGTTAAAGAACATAGTACATGCAAACACATAAAGTAACTACTTTGCCTAAAGGATTGGTACACCCTATGACCTATTTTATCTCTACCCAACGTATACTTCCATCCAAATCGGTCAAACCAATTTACCAATTCCAACTACTAAATAATTATTGAATAAACCATAAAGTAAAACACAAATGCAATACTTCAAGTATCCAGCCTTGCAACTTGCTTCTTGAAATTAGCTTATTTCATGCAAACATGAGACTAAATTATTTAAACCCACTTCTCTGCTTGACCCATTGACTAATGAACCCTGAACCATTTGACTCGACCATCAAGATTATCCAACATTCACCCCCATAATCTTGAAGTCGGTTCGTTACTTCAAAGTAGCGCCGGTTCCTCCAACTCAATCAAGTTAGCTTCATTCTCCTTATCCTTCCATTTAGTACACTCATTTGCAAAGTGTCCAAATGCTCCACATTCATAACACATAAAGCCACTCTTATCGCTTCGACTCGAACCTCTTCCACGTCCTCTTTCACCTCTAGCCGATCCTCTTCCTCGACCTCTTCCGCATCCATATTGCCTATCATCATGCCCACCATTAGTCAACAAAAGTTGTCCTTGATCATCATCATTTTCACCATGCCTTTTGATCCTTTCTTCGTATGCTTTGAGTCTTCCCACCGCTTCTTCAAACGACATGGTTTCAATATCCGAGTATTGCTCGATGGTGGCTACAATTTGTAACATTTCGCATTTAATAATTGTACGTTACGGAATTAAAACGACAAGTTTTATTATTTTTAGTGATATTTTGAACCCTTATACAAAGATAATTATTCACACACATATATATACATATATATATATATATATAAAAGTTTATAATAATAATAATAATAATAATTATAAGATTTGTTTAATTATGTTGTGTCTAAGCCCACAACACAATTTAATTAACCCACCCTTCTTTAATCTCGGCCCAGCCCAAGCTCCTTAACCCCAAGCCCAACCCAGCCAAGGCCCAAACCCCTCCCCTTGTCCGTATTAATCAAAAACAAAAATGCCTCAGCCGGGTTTCGAACCCGAGCCAAGACACACACACACACACCTGCCTAAACCAGCTGAGCTGCATACCTGATGTTGTTTAATTTCAACTCGTTTAATATAAATAAACAAACAACTCCCCTTTCCTCTTTCCCTTTCCCCTTCGACGAAACAGCAGCAACCAGATAGATTTTTTTTTTCTTTTGACCAATCCTTTGATTAAGCAATCAATCACACATATATGGTATGAATACACGATTACCGGCCTATCATGACTAGGATACACGATTATTATCAATCAATTGAATACCTAATTACCTTATTCGCGTATAAGTTTCAATTTTGGTCAACTCTTGCCATTCTTCGATCCAGTGCATAGCACTATAAATTGGACGTTCACAAGCATTCACAACTCGCCAATCTTCTTCTCTTAACCCCTAAATTCTTCAATCATACTCAGTTCTTGATTTATTGTTCGCGTTTGACTTATTCATTGACCACTCAAAATCACGCGTAAAAGTGTTTGTAAGTCTGATTTCATTCGTGATTTTCATTAATTGGCCAACACTCAATGTTTACCCCATGATTAATTGGGTTAACATTGTGTAATTGTGTCAATTGCAAATTCTAGGGCTTGTATGATTAATATTTGGGGAAGAACACTTCTTATGTTGGTATTTATTTTATATAAACCACAACCAAACACAACCACTGGTCTAGACCAGGTGGTTGTGTCTGATGCTCGTCTGCTGGTCCACGCGGGTTCGAGTCCCGGGTTGGACAAACTTTTTTTCTTGTTTTTGTTTTTAAATCAAATATATACATAATACTTATAATCTTATAAATTCATTTTAAAATGCTAAAACATTTTTAAAAATTCTACAAAAATTATCTTGTATTAATCTGATGTAAAAGTTCAACTTACAATTTTTAGTTATCAAAAATTTATTTATTTAATATATATAATAAATAAATCAAGTTTATTCTATTTTATTTATAAAAATCTATAAAAATATCAAAACGATCTTATTAATTTCCACAAAAATTATCCTGAGTTTTTATAACATTAAGCTTTTCAGAAATGATTTTTATTTCTGAAAAATCATTTATTTAATATTTTTAATCCATTTTTGTTAGTTTTAATCATAATTAAATCATAATAAATCCAATTTTTGGTATTTTTGCACCAAAATTTTATACAAATTATTTCTGAATATTTAGAACAGAAATATGAATTTTAAACTAATAATTCTTTAACTTTTGTATTTTTAAATATTAAAGTTAAATTTTGACAAATTGTTATAAATAGAATTAATATTCTATTTTAAAGAAAATAATTTTATAAAAATTATTTTTATACTTTAAACATATTATTGTGACCATCTTAAATTAAAATTCTTATAAAAGATTTTTGGTTATTTATTTACTAAAATTCTCTCATTTATCAAACAATTTTCATATTAATCAAACAAGCATTTATCCCCAATTCGAAGCCCTAGAAACTTATACATTTGTAGACTTGATAGACTTAGACATATTTATTACCTTATTATAGGGTGATACTTGACATATTTGGGCAACACACTATTCTATTTATCAACAAATACAACATTTTGCTAAGGTGAGTTTTACATAGCCCCTTTTTCTATTTATCACAATTTTTGGGGTGAAACATGTTACAACATCATTTATGCAATTCAATCATCAATGTGTCTATGTGTTTTTCTATGTTGCATTATGTCTTGAACATGACTAGGGTAAGCACAATTCTAGCATAATCATTAACTCCGTACAAGCCGACGATATACATTGATAGATCTATTGGACTGACAATCCCACCCGGATACGTGCCTCCTACAAAGGTTGCGTGGGTTTTTTTTACTGCAATATAAACGAGTGAACCATGGGCGTATGGGATGTACCACAATACAACAGTCACAAGGGTTGATTATGCACTCGATTTACTTCTAGTATGTTTTCACATATGGACTAGATTGCCATGACACATGAATTGCACAACAAATTTTATTCGATTATCAAAACCTATGTAATTCTCACCAACTTTTGTTGACCCAAAACATTTTCAACTTAACATGTTTCAGGTTCTATTTGCTTGAAGATTTGAATTGATGCTTGAAGATATGTGTATAGCTTTATTCAATTTGATGTACAAATTCTAGAACAATTGTATGTAATTCATTTAAATCATTTAATGGAATTTATTATTCACCATGAGCTACTGAACAATCATCAATACGTGACATCCTGGTGTTTCCGCCATCGGTTGGGTTGTTACAGATTGGTATCAGAGCCACGGTTATAGGGAATTAGGTTATTAGAAAAATAATCTAGTCTATAACCATAGGATTTAACCAGTACTTGCTCCTTCTACTGCTATACTCTATCTCCCTCCTACTTCATATCCCTACTATCATCCCTACAAGAAGGTTGCTCTCCATCACTGGATCTACTCTCAGACTAATAGGACAAAATCCTCAGGTTTAACCTGAACCACCTTGAGATCTCGTCGAAGTTCTAGATTTTAATAACGAACACGTGCAATCTGGAAGGGTGAACACCTGTATTCTGAGTCTTCTGTCTAGGCTGGCATTGCGCATATATCCCAATCAGACGAGGGACCCGGATGCCTACCTGGGAATTCTCGGGATGAGTGTTCACTTATAGGCTAAAGCATGTCTTCATATGTTATAAAAATCTAGAGTCTTTGATAAGTCAACGTTTTCGTTTATTCGTTTTAATTAATGAATAAATGATTACATTCCTTATGTAACCTCATTCATTTCATTGTGTCTCTTACAGATCATGCCTCCACGTCGCAGTGCTCGTCTTAACAGTGGTGAAAATCATGATGAAGGAAGTAGCAATCACAATCATAACCATGACACTAACAACAACAACAACAACAACAACAATGGAGTTGATGCTCAACTGGCTGCGATCATTTCTCAACAAATGGCGCAGCAAATCGCAACTCTAGTTCCCAACTTACTAGCACAAGTCATCCAGTTGAACGGCAACGGGAACGGCAACGGCAACGGTAATGGAAATGGAAATCACAACGGGAATGGACTTCCAGCCTGTACCCTTAAACACTTTAATTCCTGTAATCCCCCAAAGTTCAGTGGAGATGAAGGAGCTACAGGACTCCTACAATGGTTTGAGGGTATTGAGAATACCTTCATCAACAGTGAGTGCCCCAACAATTTTAAAGTCCGTTATGCCATGAGTGTTCTTCACAAACGAGCACTCACTTGGTGGAATGAAGAAAAACGCACTCGCGGAGCTGAAGCTGCACTAGCCTTAACCTGGGATCAAGCTAAAGACATTATGAAGGCAGAGTTCTGTCCTCGTAATGAAATCAAGAAACTGGAAGACGAATTTCATGATCTTGCTCAAGACAGTGGGGAAAACCTTGCTTACAACACTCGTTTTCACGAACTTAGCTTACTGCTACCCCACAAAGTCACCCCTTTGCCCATTGCGATCGAAAAATACATTGGTGGCTTACCGATGCAGATTCAAGACACGGTGTGGGGAAGGAACCCTGCTACTTTAGAGGAAGCAAAGCGTTTGGCTGCCACCCTAACAGATAACCATGTGAAGGCAGGAACCCTGACTCGTAAAGGGGAAAAGAAAAAGGATACTCCCCAACCTGCCGTTGAAATCAAAACTGAGGCCTCAACCAACGGGAAGTGTAAGGTTAGAAATTTTGCAATAGATACCACTGCTCCACCCAACAAGAAACAATACAACGGGAAGCTACCTAAGTGTGACACCTGCCAGTATCACCATCCAACCCAAGTTCCCTGCCGACAGTGCACCAATTGTCAAAGGTATGGGCATCTTGCAGATGCTTGTCGAATCCCTGTTACAAACGCTCTTGATGCTCCAAATAACCCCGCTTGAGACCCTCCAGCTACTTAACAGCAAACTCTACCATTTGAATGATGTCTATTTCCTCTTTAATTCTATGTATTAACACTTTTTGGATTCAAATAATAAATTCAAGTATTATCATAACATCTGTGTGCATGCTTGTTTGAATATGAACTGATTGCTATGTCTATAATCATACTTGCTTACTTGTACGACAATTAATTGACTACCAAACAACCTACTTAACGATTGGTAGAGGTCATCATGTCTTCCAACAGTCGGGAGAGGCCCTACCACCTGCTCAACGACTGGTGGAGACTATCAAACCTGCTCAACAATCGGTAGAGTCATAAAAGGACACAAAACCTTAATGTAAGGTAAATTGATAATTACGGTCCGGAACGTAATCATGAGTTTACAGGTACGTTAAGGTAGTGTGAAATTTAATCAAGGTTTTCAGTAGTTGACCAATTGTAGACCTAGTGTTTCTCTTAACTTCGGGACGAAGTTCCTAAAAGTAGGGGAGACTGTAACATTTCGCATTTAATAATTGTACGTTACGGAATTAAAACGACAAGTTTTATTATTTTTAGTGATATTTTGAACTCTTATACAAAGATAATTATTCACACACATATATATACATATATATATATATATATATATATATATAAAAGTTTATTATAATAATAATAATAATAATAATAATAATAATTATAAGATTTGTTTAATTATGTTGTGTCTAAGCCCACAACACAATTTAATTAACCCACCCTTCTTTAATCTCGGCCCAGCCCAAGCTCCTTAACCCCAAGCCCAACCCAGCCAAGGCCCAAACCCCTCCCCTTGTCCGTATTAATCAAAAACAAAAATGCCTCAGCCGGGTTTCGAACCCGAGCCAAGACACACACACACACACACCTGCCTAAACCAGCTGAGCTGCATACCTGATGTTGTTTAATTTCAACTCGTTTAATATAAATAAACAAACAACTCCCCTTTCCTCTTTCCCTTTCCCCTTCGACGAAACAGCAGCAACCAGATAGATTTTTTTTTTCTTTTGACCAATCCTTTGATTAAGCAATCAATCACGCATATATGGTATGAATACACGATCACCGGCCTATCATGACTAGGATACACGATTATTATCAATCAATTGAATACCTAATTACCTTATTCGGTATAAGTTTCAATTTTGGTCAACTCTTGCCATTCTTCGATCCAGTGCATAGCACTATAAATTGGACGTTCACAAGCATTCACAACTCGCCAATCTTCTTCTCTTAACCCCTAAATTCTTCAATCATACTCAGTTCTTGATTTATTGTTCGCGTTTGACTTATTCATTGACCACTCAAAATCACGCGTAAAAGTGTTTGTAAGTCTGATTTCATTCGTGATTT
Source organism: Ambrosia trifida (assembly GCA_028751855.1). Lineage (NCBI taxonomy): Eukaryota > Viridiplantae > Streptophyta > Magnoliopsida > Asterales > Asteraceae > Ambrosia > Ambrosia trifida. The sequence goes on along the minus strand of CM054133.1, from coordinate 15,050,890 downwards.
TCATTAATCGGCCAACACTCAATGTTTACCCCATGATTAATTGGGTTAACATTGTGTAATTGTGTCAATTGCAAATTCTAGGGCTTGTATGATTAATATTTGGGGAAGAACACTTCTTATGTTGGTATTTATTTTATATAAACCACAACCAAACACAACCACTGGTCTAGACCAGGTGGTTGTGTCTGATGCTCGTCTGCTGGTCCACGCGGGTTCGAGTCCCGGGTTGGACAAACTTTTTTTCTTGTTTTTGTTTTTAAATCATATATATACATAATACTTATAATCTTATAAATTCATTTTAAAATGCTAAAACATTTTTAAAAATTCTACCAAAATTATCTTGTATTAATCTGATGTAAAAGTTCAACTTATAATTTTTAGTTTTCAAAAATTTATTTATTTAATATATATAATAAATAAATCAAGTTTATTCTATTTTATTTATAAAAATCTATAAAAATATCAAAACGATCTTATTAATTTCCACAAAAATTATCCTGAGTTTTTATAACATTAAGCTTTTCAGAAATGATTTTTATTTCTGAAAAATCATTTATTTAATATTTTTAATCAATTTTTGTTTGTTTTAATCATAATTAAATCATAATAAATTCAATTTTTGGTATTTTTGCACCAAAATTTTATACAAATTATTTCTGAATATTTAGAGCAGAAATATGAATTTTAAACTAATAATTCTTTAACTTTTGTATTTTTAAATATTAATGTTAAATTTTGACAAATTGTTATAAATAGAATTAATATTCTATTTTAAAGAAAATAAATTTATAAAAATTATTTTTATACTTTAAACACATTATTGTGACCATCTTAAATTAAAATTCTTATAAAAGATTTTTGGTTATTTATTTACTAAAATTCTCTCATTTATCAAACAATTTTCATATTAATCAAACAAGCATTTATCCCCAATTCGAAGCCCTAGAAACTTATACATTTGTAGACTTGATAGACTTAGACATATTTATTACCTTATTATAGGGTGATACTTGACATATTTGGGCAACACACTATTCTATTTATCAACAAATACAACATTTTGCTAAGGTGAGTTTTACATAGCCCCTTTTCTATTTATCACCATTTTTGGGGTGAAACATGTTACAACATCATTTATGCAATTCAATCATCAATGTGTCTATGTGTTTTTCTATGTTGCATTATGTCTTGAACATGACTAGGGTAAGCACAATTCTAGCATAATCATTAACTCCGTACAAGCCGACGGTATACATTGATAGATCTATTGGACTGACAATCCCACCCGGATATGTGCCTCCTACAAAGGTTGCGTGGGTGTTTGTTACTGCAATATAAACGAGTGAACCATGAGCGTATGGGATGTACCACAATACAACAGTCACAAGGGTTGATTATGCACTCGATTTACTTCTAGTATGTTTTCACATATGGACTAGATTGCCATGACACATGAATTGCACAACAAATTTTATTCGATTATCAAAACCTATGTAATTCTCACCAACTTTTGTTGACCCAAAACATTTTCAACTTAACATGTTTCAGGTTCTATTTGCTTGAAGATTTGAATTGATGCTTGAAGATATGTGTATAGCTTTATTCAATTTGATGTACAAATTCTAGAACAATTGTATGTAATTCATTTAAATCATTTAATGGAATTTATTATTCACCATGAGCTACTGAACAATCATCAATACGTGACATCCCGATGTTTCCGCCATCGGTTGGGGTGTTACACAATTTGGATGTATTTTCTTGGCATCACATTGAGATACTTTCTCACAACCAATTCTTCCTCAAGATGCGAACGAAGACTTTTAAATTTTGCCATTATAGTACTTATCGTACCCGCGAGGTCGTTGATTGTCTCGTTGTCTTTCATCTTTAGCAACTCCAACTCGCTTCTAACAGTTTGCAAACGTGCCTTTTGGACTCGATCCGCTCCTAAGTACCGAACCCGAATCGACCCCAAACATCCTTTGCATCTTTGTGTTTAGAAACTTGCAAAACAATGTCTTCGGGTAGTGTTTGAAAAATTACAGCTGTTGTGGTATAATTTTTCTTTTCATCACCAGACGCTCCCGTGACCGGATCAAGCAACTCCCACAACCCGTATGCTCTTAGTATCGTCTCCATCAAGATCGCCCATGACGTATAGTTTGTCTCTGTTAATTTAGGACATTGAAGGGTCACATTACCTTGCTTGCGAACCGTAATCGCACCTGCGTTTTCTGCCATTTCTTGCTAGATTCTTGCTTAAATCTTTCTGTCCTGCTCTTTTTTGCTTCTATTTCTTGGTACACCCTATGATCTATTTTATCTCTGCCCAACGTATACTTCCATCCAAATCGGTCAAACCAATTTACCAATTCCAACTACTAAATAATTATTAAATAAACCATAAAGTAAAACACAAATGCTATACTTCAAGTATCCAGCCTTGCAACTTGCTTCTTGAAGTTAGCTTATTTCATGCAAACATAAAACTAAATTGTTTAAACCCACTTCTCTGCTTGACCCATTGACTAGTGAACCCTGAACCATTTGACTCGACTATCAAGATTATCCAACATTGTCAACATGCCAAACACCTTGCGGAATAACTTGATAGTGTCGGCTCCCCAGTCGACAACCGCATGCTTGTTATCAAAATTCTTACGGGACTCACCAAATAGTATGACGGTATTTCCATCGTTCTACAAAACCGGGAACCCCTACCCAGATTCAATGAGGTCCGGTCTCGACTTAACATGTAGGAGAACAAAACGAAGTTATAGGCGTCTCGTGCTGCTACATCTGCTGCCATGGCACTCGCTGCCACCACCACACCCAACCAGAACTCCACCTCGAACCCATCACCCTACTGAGCGGCCCGGCCTCGGTTCGAGGGCGTTCCTCATTTGCCCGCACCCACACATACACAACCCAAAACCCATCACCAAATTAGTCTCACCCATACATTGTCTTTCCTAGCAATTGGACAGCAACACAGTGGGCCGACATTTTAAATCAGTACCAAACATCATCAGCCCACCCACCTTGCCCTTACCCCTCCAAGCCCAACAGTAACTCTTCTCCAGGTTTACTAGGCCCAAGACCAGACTAGGCACATTACACCGGGTACACACCGACAGACATTCAGCAGGCTCTCAATTCTTTGGCATTAAACCCACCTGACCATGACATGATGGATTCTGAAGCCTCTTCTCACTCGGCCAATAAGAAAGGTATATACTCTCTGTCTAATTCCAATAAATGCACTAATAAAAATATTATTGTTGGTAATGGCATGATCACTATCCCTGTTTTGGCATAAGGCTACCAGACCCTACCACCTCCCTTTCCCCCACTTAAACTTAATAATGTCTTATTTGCCCCAAACATTATCAAAAACCTTATCTCTGTATGTCGCCTTACCACTAATAATTTAGTGTCTGTTGAATTTGAACCATTTGGTTTTCATTTGAAGGAACTCAAAACTCGGGCTCCTATCCTACAATGCAATAGCATAGGCGATCTTTACCCGCTCACTGAACCACTGCCTCTCAAAACAAACCAACCTTCTGCTTTTACTGCTGTTTCACAAGATCGCTGGCATCAACATTTGGGTCACCCCGGCACTAATTTGTTTAAGTCTTTAAAACTTTCTTCTTTTGTTGATTATGGAGAACATAATAAAACACTTTGTGAACCTTGCATTTTTGGTAAAAGTGTTAAATTTCCATTTTATGCTTCTATTAATTGTACTCGTTCCCCATTTGATATTGTGCATAGTGACCTTTGGACGTCTACCGTACTCAGTACGGGTGTCCATCGGTATTACATCATCTTCTGGGATGATTTTACCAATTTCTTATGGACTTTTCCACTTGCAAATAAGTCCCAAGTTTTTCAAACCTTTACCACACTACATAATTTAATTCACACCCAATTTGAAAGAAGAATAAAATAATTTCAGTGTGATAATGGTAAAGAATATGCCAACCAAAACTTTTATAATTTTTGCAACCACAACGGCATGCAATTCAACTTCTCATGTCCCTACACATCCTCTCAAAACGGCAAAGCCGAGAGGAAAATTCGCACAATCAATAACATAATTCACACACTCATGGCCCAAGCTTCCCTTCCACCAAACCTTTGGCATCATGCCCTCGAAATGGCCACTTATCTCCTCAACATTTTACCTAGAAAATCACCCACCTCCATGCTTTACCATTGTACACTTGAATACGATCATCTCCGTGTCTTCGGGTGTCTTTGTTACACTGTCACACCTTCATCCACCATTAATAAACTCACTTAATGATCTCGCCCGTGTGTATTTCTCGGGTACCAACCCAATCACCGTGGCTAAAAAGGCCTTGACCTCACTACCCATCAAATCATCGTATCTCGCCATGTTTACTTTGAAGAAGTTGTTTTCCCATATACCATACAATCACCTACTAAACCCCCCTCATATGACTTCTTAAACCCCGCCATTAATCCACTTATTTGGGATCATCTTCAAACTTCACGGTCCCACACCTCTCCTTCAACTCAACAAAATATCACCCCTGCTCCTCAAACCAACTCACCTAGCCCATCACCCAATCCCCTCGGCCCCATTCCTAGCCCAACAACAAACAATCCCTTCACCTCCCCTCATCCTACCACCGGCCCATCTACCTCTACATCTCCTACCAATATCGGCCCAATCCCACTCCACACACCATCTCCTCACCCTAGCCCAATAACCTCCCGGCCCATTACCCCTGACACCTCCGGCCAAAATCCTTCGGCCCAAACCGACCCCACCCAACAGCCTGCCTTCACAACGTCACCACCACCTCCATCCCCTCCTCATATACCGTCACCACCCCCAGTCCCACCTACCATCCACCATACCATCCACACCTGCTCCATGAGCGGCATTGTTAAGCCAAAACAACAATTTAATCTTCACACCACTACCGTCGTACCCATTCCTTAAAACCCATAGGTTTCCTTGACCACTCGAGAGTGGTATAATGCCATGTCTAACGAGTTTAGTGCACTTATTAAAAACAAGACCTGGGAGCTTGTACTTAGGACACCTAATATGAACATTATTCGCAGCATGTGGCTCTTTAAGCATAAATTCAGGTCTGACGGTAGCTTGGAACGATACAAGGCTCGTCTAGTTTGTGATGGTCGTAATCAACAAACGGGCATTGATTGTGGTGAGACTTTTAGCCCGGTCGTTAAGCCCACAACCATTCGGTTGATCCTTTCTCTGGCCCTCTCTAAGTCCTGGCCGATTCACCAGTTGGATGTAACCAACGCTTTTCTTCATGGTAACTTGGAAGAAACTGTGTATATGCATCAACCGATGGGCTTTCGCCATAAAGACTTTCCTGATCACGTATGACTTCTCAAGAAATCTCTGTATGTCCTCAAACAGGCTCCACTGGCCTGGTACCAGCGTTCCACGGACTTTGTCACATTACACGGGTTTCGTCAAAGTAAGTCCGACAACTCTCTATTTGCTTACAGTCATGACACCGACATTGCATATCTCCTATGTAAGATAACATAATACTTGATTGATTATTGTAGAATTGTTAGGTTACAATATATAGAGATCTTAGGGAACCCTAGAAACTTAACTAAGCTCGTGGGCTCACACTAATAAACCCTAACAATAATAATATAGTCCAATAATCCTCCACAGTCAGAGCAGAAGAAACCAGAAGCTCTGACTGTAAAACAAAAAACATAAAAACAAGAACAATAATAACCCTAAAAATTATGGTCTTCAATTCTGGTCCAAGAATTCTGCCAAAACCACATAATCTTGTATTCTTCAAAACCATAATCTTCAATATCTTCAATCCACAATTTTAAATGATCCCGTAATCTTGCAAAAGGCATCCAATGCGGCCTGCAGCGGCGTGGCAACGGAACGTATTCCTATAGTCGACGCAGCAGGGGATCGCGGTCCAATTAGCGGCAACGGTGCGGCGGCAAGGAGCTGTATGACGAAGAAACAGAATAAAAAAGATAAGGCCATAGCCTCATCTCGTGGTTGCACCATCTGTGTGTGGTTGTTCTTGACATCCATTATAGGAGACCAGAGGATGTAGTGGCGCGTTACGGCACACTGCGTGACGAATTGGTGGTGGTCGGTAAATTCATTAATCTTCGAAAATGAAAGTAATGTATCTCTTGTTGATGACTATCGTTTCCACATAAATGGATGCTTATGTCATCATAAATTTATCCGCGAAAAATAATTCTGAAGATGTAGGCCACAACTAGGTGACAAATGAGGTTTCACAACATAAATTTGGAGACAAGGCACGCAACATGAGGTTTCACAAAGTTTAGCAAGTTATACTGGTTTGAAGACAACTTTTGAACCGGGATTTTATTTGGAATGGAAACTAAGAAAATTAAAAAGAAAAACAAAAACGAACAGGAGTGGACAGGGCGCCGGCGGCACACCGCCCTGTCTAGGGTTTTACACTAGTCATGACGGCTAGGATTTGTATTTTTCTGGTGGCGTGGCAGAGAGGAAATAAATAACCAGAACCCTAAGGCTCTAATACCATGTAAGATAATAGAATACTTGATTGATTATTGTACAATTATTAGTTTACAATATACAGAGATCTTAGGGAATCCAAGAAACTTAACTAAGCCCGTGGGCTCACACTAATAATAACTAACAATAATAATATATTCCAATATATTTTTTAATATGCCAATTAAAATATATTATATATAATATGAAATAATGATTACGAAAGACAATAGCTAAAATGCAAATAAAAAATTAGTTAGGGAATAAGCTAGTATCTATTACACCCCGCAGTCGAAGTGGGAGGTGAGCGAATGCTGAGACTGGAGTGGAAGTATTCAAAGAGCACACATGGGAGACCCTTACTAAATATATCTGCAATCTGATGTCTAGAGGGCACATGTAGAACTCGTATATTACCACGTTGAACGTGTTCGCACACAAAGTGGATGCCAATCTCAATGTGCTTTGTGCGTTGATGCTGAACTGGGTTGCCTGAAAGATAGACGACACTGACATTATCACAATAAACTAGAGTGGCACGAGTTAGAGGGTGATGAAGCTCAAGAAGTAGGTTGCAAATCCAGCAAATATCTGCAACCACATTGGCAACACCCATGTATTCTGCTTCAGCACTAAATCGAGAGATGGTAGATTGTCGTTTGGACGACCAGGAAAGTAGATTGTCACCCATGTACACACAATATCCAGAAGTCGATCTACGAGTGTCCGGGCAGCTGGCCCATTCAACATCAGTGTAGGCAACCAATGAGAGCCTGTCAACAGGGCCGAGCTGAATTCCATAGTCCGAAGTACCCTATATATACCTGATAATAAACTTCAGTGCATTCCAATGAGTCACACGTGGAGCATGCATATGCATACAAATCTGCTGAACTGCATAAGAGATATCCAGACGGTTGAAAGTAAGATACTTTAGTGCCCCCTCAAGGCTTCGGTATGTGGAGGGATCATCATGAAGAGGACCAATGTCTGCAGATAATTTGGACTGAGTATCAACCGTGGTAGCTACCGGTTTACATGAGTCCATAGACGCCCGATAAATGATGTCTCGAACATAGGCCTGTTGAGATAAATAAAATTGTGTTCCCTGTTCGGGTGACCTGTATGCCCAATAAGTATGATAATGGTCCTAAGTCCTTCATGGCAAACTCTCCTGACATACTGTTTAACAGTCGTAGGCGAAGAGCCTCTATGGATGTGGTAAGAATGATGTCGTTCTTACCACATCTACAGAGAGTTTGCCATGAAGGACTTAGGAGCATTATCATACTTCTTGGGCATACAGGTCACTCGAACAGGGAACACAATGTTTTTATCTCAACAGGCCTATGTTCGAGACATCATTCATCGGGCGTCTATGGTCTCATGGAAACCGGTAGCTACCCTAGTTGATACTCAGTCTAAATTATCTGTAGACTCTGGTCCTCTTCATGATGATCCCTCCACATACCGGATCCTTGTGGGAGCACTACAGTATCTTACTTTCACCCGTCCGGATATCTCTTATGCAGTTCGGCAGATTTGTATGCATATGCATGCTCCACGTGTGACTCATTGGAATGCAGTAAAGCGTATTATCAGGTATATACAGGGTACTTCGGACTATGGTATTCATCTCGGCCTTGTTGACAAGCTCTCATTGGTTGCATACACTGATGCTGATTGGGTTGGGTGCCTGGACAGTCGTAGATCGACTTCTTGATATTGTGTGTTCATGGTGACAATCTACTTTCCTGGTCGTCCAAACGACAATCTACCATCTCTCGATCCGGTGCTGAAGCAGAATACAGGGGTGTTGCCAATGTGGTTGCAGATATTTGCTGGATTTGCAACCTACTTCTTGAGCTTCATCACCCTCTTACTCGTGCTACTCTAGTTTACTATCATAATGTCAGTGCCGTCTATCTTTAAGGCAACCCAGTTCAGCATCAACGCACAAAGCACATAGAGATTGACATTCCCTTTGTGGGCGAACAGGTTCAGCGTGGTAATATACGAGTTCTACATGTGCCCTCCAAACATCAGATAGTAGATATATTTACTAAGGGTCTTCCATGTGTGCTCTTTTAAGACTTCCACAACAGTCTCAGCATTCTCTCACCTCCCGCTTCGACTGCGGGGGTGTAATAGAATAATATAGTATATTCCCTGTATATTCGTTTGTATATTATTGTGATTATTGTTTCCATACTTAGAGATCCTAATTGATCTCATATTGTACCTATATATTGTAAAGGAATGAGAAGGAGAAAGGCAACGATTGAACAATAATCTCACACAAAGAAAGGGTTTAAGAGAGAAAAAATCGTATTGTATCACAAATCCTTTTTACATTATTTGATCTTTGAACTATTTTATCCATGTAAGGATTTTATTTTCTCTCACCCACACCCATACAAAGGTGTTTAGTGATATATAAAGATGAGGTACTACAAGCCTATTGTAAGGTCTATTAAGGCTGATGTTCACCAAATTACTTTGATACCATATCAGATTTTGTGATAATATCAAAGCAAATGACCAAGAATACTCAAGATCTTATCCAGACTTAGAAAACAAACACAAGATAACAAAATCACCTCACTACAACCCTCTCACTCAATCTCCTAGATCATCAACACGATGATCAGATACAACTAACAAAAGACCTAACAACAGGCTACTCAGAACAAAAGTATTACTGAAACCCTAAACCTTCTAAACAATATCAAGAAGATGAATTATCAGAGAGAAAACAAGATGAAAACTCTAAGACTCAAAACTGGTAAATGTATGAAGCAGAAAACCTTTCATAGGGTCTGACATAACTAACAAAGAAACACAAATCCAACGGTGAATATTCATTTGTGTTTCTTTGATCAATGGCTAAGATGTCATATAATGAAGTCACACGGATTCGTGACGTGGACTGGACCCAAGGTTTTAATTAAATGATCTTGGGCTGGGCTGGTGTCTCACCAAAGCCCATCTTCTATTATTCTTCATAAGTCCAACTATTCCTCAGCCCAACAACTAACAAAACAATAAAAGTTGATTAGAATGATATTATCATTGTATAATTTTAACAACCCCTCACTTTTATTTCCAAATAGATCATTCATGTTTAACCAATTACAAATGATCTCATGTTGGCTTACAGCCAACCCTTTAGTAAATATGTCAGCTATTTGTTCTTCTGACTTTATATGAACAGGTTCAACACTTCCCTTTGAAACTTTTTCCCTTAGAAAATATAAATCTATCTCAAAGTGTTTTGTTTTATCATAAAACACTGGATTATTTGAAATAGACATCGCAGCAGAATTGTCACAATAAATGGTAATAGGAAAGCTGACCGGCTGACCTGAATTTGTAACTCACTTAGCAAATTTATTAACCAAAGCACTTCACATGTTGTTGTACACATGGATCGATACTTAGCTTTAGCTGTAGATCGAGAGATTGTGAACTGCTTTTTGCCTTTCCAAGAAATTAAAGACTTGCCTAAGAATATACAATATCCTGTGACTGACTTTCTAGTTACTAGACACTTAGCCCAATCTGAATCAGCATATGCTGACAGATTAAACTCAGACTTGGGACATCTATTAAAAGATATTCCTTTCCCAGGAGCTCCTTTAAATATCTCAAGACCCTCATAGCCAACTGAAAATGTGCTTTAGTTGGTTTGTGCATATATTGACTTAATATGTGTACAGAATATGAGATATCAGGTCTTGTATGAGACAAATAAATGAGCTTCCCTACAAGTCTTTGGTACCCAGTAATATTCACTAGATTATCAGATTCTTTAGCAATTAAGGAAGTCACTAAGTAATTAGGATCAATGGGGCTATTGGCAGGTTTGCAACCACTCATGCCATACTCAGCCAAAAACAATATTTTCTTTGGGTTAGACAAACACCATCACTAGTGTCTACAACCTCAATTCCTAGAAAATATTTCAGACATCCTAAATCTTTAGTCATAAGCTTGGTTTTCAAAAACTCCTTTACAAGTCCTATTTCAACCTCATTATTCCCTGTGATTATAATATCATCTACATACACAAGTAAGACAATATACACAGAGTTGCCGCTTTTAATAAACAAAGAATGATCACACTTACTTTGTTCAAAGCCATTTTCAACTAACACACAAACAAGCTTTTCATTTCACATTCTAGGGGCTTGTTTAAGCCCATACAAAATTTTAAGTTTACATACCCTAGTGTCATCTTTATCATAATAACCTTCACGTAACATCATGTAAACATCTTCACATAAATCTCCATAGAGAAAAGCATTATTTACATCAAGTTGGTATAAAGACCAATTATGTTGAATGACAACAGTTAACACACATCTAACAGTAATCATTTTCACAATAGGTGAAAATGTTTTATCATAGTCAATTCCCTCTCTTTGACTATAACCTTTAGCCGCTAACCCTGCTTTAAATCTATCTATCTCTCCTAAAGACTTGTATTTGATCTTTTATACCCACTTACACCCAATTGGCTTTCTATTACTAGGTAAATAAACCAATTCCCAAGTTTTATTTCTATTTAGTGCTTCAGTTTCATCATTCATTGCACTTATCCAATTAGAATCATTACAAGCTTGGTAATAAAATTTGGGTTCAACTGTTTTATTTAACATGGATATAAAACACAAGTTTTCAGGACTAAGATTAGAGTAATTAACCACAATCTCTAAACCATATTTAACTTTCCCTTCTATAACATACTCACTCAACCTTTTAGGAAATACAGACTGCCTAGAGGATTTTCTAACACTCATATTAGGCTCAGGTGTATTATTTCCCTCAGAAACTAGTTGTTCATTTATATGATTATCACCCTCAGCCCTACCTGTTTCAGACCTTGACCTACTAGGTTGTTGAGACCCATGACCATCATAATCAACTAATGATTTTTTCTTCAATTCATCATTGGGAACAGCCTGACCATTTGAATGTTTGTCCCCAACAGTTTCATATAAATCAAAAAAGTTAATGTTATAAACTTCCTTATTTAACCCACAGTCATAGTTTGATAAATTTTTTGATTCTTTAAAAGGAAAAACAGTTTCATAAAATCTTACATCCCTTGAAAACAAAACTTGTTTAGTTTCTAAGTTCCAAAGTTTGTAACCCTTTTTCTCAAAAGAATATCCAATTAAAACACAGTTATCAGCATGACTCTCAAATTTATCAGAATTATTCAAAACTGTACTAAAACACAAACATCCAAATACTCTAAGGTGATCTATTGAAGGTTTAAATCCAAACAGAAGTTCATAGGGTGTTCTACCTTTTAACACATATAATGGAGTCTTGTTTATAAGATAAGTAGCAGTTAAGATACATTCAGACAAAAATCTTAAAGGCAAACTTGCTTGAAATAACAAAGCCCTAGCTACATTCAATAGATGTGTATGTTTCCTTTCAACAATGCCATTTTGTTGAGGTGTGTATCCACAAGTAGTTTGATGGGTTACACCTTTTATTCTACAAAATTTTTTGAAAGTTTGATTTACAAATTCTGATCCATTATCAGACCTGAACACCTTAAATTCTTTTCAAACTAATTTTTCAAACAACTAGTGAAGTGTTAAATATTTTCAAAAACTTCATCTTTATGTTTCATTAAATAAACCCATACACACCTTGTGTAGTCATCTATAATGGTCAAAAAATATCTAAAACCCTCCCTACTTTTAATCCTATAAGGTCCCCAACATCAAGATAAACAATTTCCCCTAGATTAAGAGTTTTATGTTCACTCAAAGGAAAGGGTTCTCTATGTTGTTTAGCTTTATGACAGGTTTCACAAGGCATATGACTATCAAAACTTTTAAAATTAAGTTCATTTTTTAAAACTTTTAACACAGTTTCAGAAGGATGACCAAACCTAGAATGCCACAAATTTGTGGCTTCTACACTATTGCAACAAATAATAGTAAACACAGAAGACTCACCACAGAAGTATAGACCATCAAGTTGATTACCGGTCACCAGGGTTTTCTTTGTTAAAGAATCCTGGATATAACAATTGTTTTCATCAAACAACACAACCAACTTACTATCTTTGGCAAGTTTGTGCACAGAAAGTAGATTAACAGCAGAGTCAGGAACAACAAACACATCATAGAGAGTGACTTTATCATTTATTTTGATGTCACCAATCTTAGTGACTCTTGCACTAGTACCATTTGGATGTTTAACAGTTATATTGTATTCTAAAACATTTATTAGGTTTTTCATGTTTTTATCACTCTTAACAATGTGTTGGTTAGCTCCTGAATCAAAAATCCACCCAAGTAATTTATACCCTTCACTTATACAAGAAAAAGCAAACACAAGTCTATAACTACCACTGGTAGCAGATAGACACTGTACATTCATACCTGCAGAATTGCAGGCAAAAGTAGACTCTTCAGGTTTCTTATTTAACAGATTCAATAGCTAAGAAATCTGTTTAGAAGTAAACATGCTAGAAGAACCATTAGTCTCAACATTAGAACTATTCACATTGTTACTACTAGCAGGCTTCTTATTTTGACCAGGTCTAAATTTCATCCAAGATGGGTAACCTATTATTTCAAAACACTTATCAACAGTATGACCAACCTTTTTAGAATGAGTACATTTTAAGTTTTGATTAGCCACGTTGTTGTTCCTTTTCTTAGAATCAAAAGACTGATTTGATTTAGAAAAGAACCCCATAGTTTGATTGTATCTTTAGATCCACTAGTCAAGTTAGAGTTCCTATGAGACTCTTCCCTTGACACAACAGAAAAAGCTTCTTTAACAGATGGTAATGGTTCTCTAATCAACAAATTTGTTCTAACAGATTGATACACCTCATCAAGACCCATTAAGAATTGAATAAGTTTTATCAAATGATTAATGTCATTAAACTGTTTAAAAGCATCACAAACACATGCAGGTAATTGTAAGATTTGATCCAATTGTTTCCACATTACATTTAGTTTGTGATTATATTCTGAAACATGGGATCCATTTTGTGAAAAAGAATTTATCTTTTGATACAACTCAAAAACAACAGACCCACCAATTTTATTATATGTTTCCTTTAAGTCCTTCCAAACTTCTGATGCTAATTTAGAATAGACTTGTCCTAGATACAGTTCTTCAGAAACAGAGTCAAGTATCCAAGTTAAAACAACTGAATTACATCTGTCCCACTGTCTAGCTAGTATAGGATCATCACTAGGCACAATCACCATTTATAAACCCTAGTTTGTTTTTAACTTGTAAAGCTAGTATCATTGCATTAGACCACACACTATAATTCTCAGTCCCCTTTAGTTTTACATTTACTATAGTAAGATTAGTAGAATCACCAGCATGTAAGTACAACGGATCACTAGCGTTAAGTCTATTAATCAAAGTTCTAACAACCAGATTGTTATTGTTATTATTATTATTATTATTATTATTATTATTATTATTATTATTATTACTACTATTATTATTATTTGGATCATCATTCAAATTGTCATCAATATTCAAATTATCATCATTAGCCATAGTTAACAAGAATCAGATAACACAGAATCAGACAATCATACAAATCCAAACAATAAAGATCAATCAGTCAAGAACACACACACAAAAACAACTGGAGCTTAATCACACAAAACGGCGAAGCCCGTGGGTGTTCCAGATCGTCGATTCGTCACTCAAAAGGTGTCGACGCAGGTCCTCATGAGGGAGCCCCTAAAAGACCTAATCCCAAACTTAAAGCAAACCAGAGACTCAAGCTCTGAACATCAGATTCCTTAGGACCAACTCTAAAATAACAGTAAACAAGAAGCATGGAAAGATCTCACCGAGTAGAACCCAAGTTAGGGTTTCTCCAAACTCGTAATGAACAACCTTCACTTAGGGTTTTTTATCAGAGAGCATAAAGATAATACAGCCTCCGGCCGTTCAGATCCATGAACAAGAACGATCTTCTCCAATATTGCAGCAGAATCAAATACCAAGAACAGAGCTTAACCTAAGCTCTGATACCATGTCAGATTTTGTGATAATATCAAAGCAAATGACCAAGAATACTCAAGATCTTATTCAGACTTATAAAACAAACACAAGATTACAAAATCACCTCACTACAACCCTCTCACTCAATCTCCTAGATCATCAACGCGATGATCAGATACAACTAACAAAAGACCTAACAATAGGCTACTCAGAACAAAAGTATGACTCAAACCCTAGATCTTCTAAAAAATATCAAGAAGATGAATTATCAAAGAGAAAACAAGATGAAAACTCTAAGACTCAAAACTGGTAAATGTACGAAGCAGAAACGCTTTTATAGGGTCTAACATAACTAATAAAGAAACACAAATCCAACGGTGAGGATTCATTTGTGTTTCTTTGATCAATGGCCAAGATGTCATATAAAGAAGTCATAAGGATTCGTGACGTGGACTGGACCCATGGTTTTAATTAAACGATCTTGGGCTGGGCTGGTGTCTCACCAAAGCCCATCTTCTATTACTCTTCATAAGTCCAGCTATTCTTCGTAAGTCCAACTATTCCTCAGCCCAGCAACATCAACTCTACAAGCCCACTCTACAACTCGAACATATACAGCTTCCATCTTGTATATAAACTAACAAAACAATAAAAGTGGATTAGAATGATATTATCATTGTATAATTTAACAGAAGGGACCTTTATCGGTGACCCAAGTTGTTGCTAAAGCTTGACCTTTAGCGGCGACAAGGTCTTTAGCGGGGACTGTCGCCGCTAAAGGTCTGGTCACTAAAAAATTGTGCCTAATGCCCCTTGTGGCCGCTTAAGAGGCGCCGCTAATGGTCAATTTCCACATGGCATTTTTTTTCATTAGTTTTTTTGCCACGTGTCGTGCCACATGGCAAAAATCTGTGCAATATGGGCAATAGCTTTAGTCGCCGCTAAAGGTCTTTTTTTTCTTCCTCTAAAGGTCTTTTTTTCCTCCTTGCTTTCCTATTCGGATTTTTTCCTCCTCGCTTTGTCCACAAACGTACAATCAAGCAAAATAATAACCAAACATACCAACATTTACATATATATAAACATACCAACTTTAACCAACATTCATCTAAACATACCAACAAAACTAAATAAACATACCAATATTTACATTCAAGCATAAACATTATAAATTGTACCGTTCTTACAAAAATGCCTAAATATCTTCGTCTTCGTCGTCGTCATGATCGCCATTATTGCCTCTACCGCCTTGATTTCCAAAGTTCTGTGATTGGAAGAATTGACTACACATTTGGAGCATTTGCGCTTGGAATTGAGAATTCGCCATCATCACATTAATTTGTTTCTACAAATATATTTATACCAAATGGGTCAAATATCGTATATATTTACTAAACATATGTATACTAAACAGGTCAAATGGGTCAAACTACAAACATATACCAAATGGGTCAACTATCAACATTTAAACTACAAATATATACCAAATGAGTCAAATATCCTATTTACTAAACATATTTAGACCAAATGGGTCAACTATCAACAAATAAACTACAAATATATACCAAATGGGTCAAATATCCTATTTACTAAACATATTTATATCAAATGGGTCAACTACCAACAAATAAACTACAAATATATACCAAATGGGTCAAATATCCTACTTACTAAATATATTTATACCAAACGGGTAAAATGTTAATTTTTAAGCTACAAAGAGATATCTGTGTTATTTATGGTTGCAGTGGAGTTAGATGTGAAAGGCTTTCTCTCAGGCAAGGCATAGGTCCAATCCCGCGAACATGGTCCGCGACGTCTGCCCAACACTTCTTCAAATATACCAACCTTCATACACCCAAAATTATATTAGTTTTAACCTACTTTAAACCCAAAAAACAATCGCAAAAACATGAAAACTAAACATGCACATACACAAATATATACCAACCTTATCCAACCGTTGGGAGCTGCTTCCTCCTCCTTCTTCGGCGAGCCGTTGATGTTGAGACTCAAACGGTGACTTTAACCTATGTTGTATTTCACAACCGTGATTTAATAGAATTACACACACACACACACACACATATATATATATATATATAAATGCTTACATAATTCTCTTCATTCTGAGGGGTATCAAACATCCCTTGCCTTCCTGTATGTCCAGTACGGTATGCTTCATACCATTCGATGCTCTGTTTAACCTTAAAAGTTAAATTATAAGTTAAATAAACATTATCGTCTATGTATGTGTGTGTGTGTATACCTGTTTGTGAAAGTGACTTGCAAAAGAGCTCGTTCCACCTCGGTATGTGCTCGCTTGTTTTTGGCGGACGGCTTTGTTAATTTCAGACTTCCTCTTATGTTCTGGACTTCAGAAGTGATCGACAGCTCGAAGCCAGTTTTCAAGTTTCTTACGGGGGGCGTTGCCTTGCTCCCTCCACATCATCACCACCCCTCGACACATTCAAAAAATATCCCTTTGCTTCGTGTTTGTGGTCGTTGTACTGCTTTCTAACAGCCGCCATAATGCCACCATGTTTTTAGGGGCAAGGAGATCATCATCAACTGCTTTGAAATCCATTTTGAACTCGCTCTAATAATTAAATAAAACAAGCTAGTAAGATAGAAAAAAAATCAACAAATAACATATAGAATATATATTTACAAATCACTGACCTACAAAAACTCAAATAACTTGTTTCTATCAAGCTCAGAAACATTATTCCAACCTTCCACATCCAATGGAACTTCACGCCATACATACATAGACGCCTCCCTAATGTACCAGCTACCAAGCTCGCCTACAGGCATGCGGGTGGCGGCTTCATTAAATGTAATGTCTGCCCGGCCACCTATGTCCTTAAGATGTTTTCATAGGGCAAAGCTTTTTGCCTTGCCCCGTGTTCTCTTGCAGGGGAGGCTGCAATTAGAGTTAAAAATAATTAGTCACATTATTAGAATTGAAAAGGAAGTAAAAATAGTAAACATGCAACAACTGTAACACTTACCATCGTCTGCCTGGTGCCCGTGCCACCAATCATCACCACCTGGTGGTGGTGGCGGTGCCCCTGCACCGTCTTCGCTGTGGCCAAGGCCGATAATATCGGCCATCAAATAAACAAGCACAACCCAAATGGAATTCATGATGTCCTGCAATTTTGGGCGGGTATTTCTAAGCTCACTATGTTTTAAATGATGATTCATTTTCAGGCATGTCTTTCTAGTCTCAATATGTATTAACATACACATACTTACATACATACATATATATGTACTTACAAACATACACATATACATATTTACAAACATACAAGCATACATACTTACAAACATACATGCATACAAACATACACGCATGCATACTTACATACATACATATATACATACTTACAAACATACACGCATACATACTTACAAACATACACGCATACCTACATACATAATATATTTTTGTAAAAATTTAAACATATAATATTTTTTTTAAATCTACATACATAATATATTTTTTGTAAAAAAATACACATATAATATATATGTATATATATATATTTTAAATCTACAAACATATTATATTTTTTTAAAAACTATAAATACATACTTAAACATTTTTTTAAAATATTTATACATTATATAGCTTTTAAAAAATATACATATTTACTTACATATATCTTTTTTTTAAATATATATATACATAATAAATTGTTTTTAAAATAAATATACACACTTTAATCTAGATATACATACCTTAATACACATACATACCTATTTACACACATACAAACCTATATACTTACAATACAAAGCATAAATACTAAAAAAATAATAATTAGTGGCGACTACTAACAGGTATTAGCGGCGAATCTTCAGCTGGTTCAGTAGATCAGAGCTTCCTACAACTCATATTATTATAAAATAAAAAAATTAAACATACTTCAGAAAAAGAAAAAAAAACACTCACCCTATGGTATGGGAGAGGAGGAGTGGCCGGTGGTATGTAGTTCTGGTGGTGGTTTGGTGGTGGTGGGGGTCCGGAGGTGGAGAATTTAGGTGGTGGTGGTAGTGAGATGAGGAGAGGGAGAAAGAGGAGAGCGATAGAGAGCAAAGAGAGTGAGAGATCGAGCAAAGAGGGAAAAGAGTAGGGGGAGGGAAAGAAGAAGGGTCTTGGCGGTTTATTCATTTTTTTCGACTTTTAGCGGCGACAAGTCGCCGCTAATACTAAAAAAAGTGTTGCCGCTAAAACCTTAAAGTACGATAACTTCTGACCATTGGATCTGCTTTATGATTAATGGTGGATATTGATTTTGACCTTTAGCGGCGACCCGCTAATACTCGGTTTTCTTGTAGTGCAAGTTGCAATACAAAGAAAATGAAAAGGGTCATATTATTTAGACATCCCCATTCGAAACCCTAAACATACCCCATCACGGGTCGTGGAGGCCACAATGGGTCATGGAAAGCAAAAACCAGAAAAAGGCGGCCCGTAGAGGCCCAGACGGGACGTCGAAAAATCCCTAGGACGGCCCGTGGAGGCCTAGACGGGGCATGGAGGAACGAGGTACGAGGTCAGTCTGAACTCCCTACAAAAGCAGGGAGTTTAGACTGAAAAGTGTACGTTCCACGGACCGTACGGGTCTCCATCGTGGCCTCCACGGCGCGTCGTTTTTTACAATTAAACACCAACGGGAGCAGCTTCTTCCTCATTTGAAACAAACATTCAAACATCAACACCACTATTCCCTCGGCCCATCTCGACTTCCCGGTCTCTTGATGTCATATTTACATAGCTATTCAACCGATAACCTGTCTCCGAATGAGTCTTATGTCTCTGAAAGCGTTTTTGGACACGGGGTTCAAGTTGGTGACGAGGAGGTTAAATCCGGGGTTCGTTATAATGATGGGAAGATGCTGCCCGATCTGAACCATGAATATGTAGAGGAAGAGGAGTCATTTTTCGTTCCACCAAGCTCCCCATAGTACACATAAGGGACTTACCATTTGCGCGGGAATGGTGTTAAGGACTCCGAGGAAGGTGATAATGGCTTTGAGGAAGTTGCTGACAACGAGAAAGGTGTTTCTGAAGGTGTTGACATAAAAGTGGAACCTAACCCGGATGTTTCGTATGAAACGGATTAGGTGCGTTTATTTATTTACACTAGTATATATTTACATGTTTTATGGTTTGTTGGATTGAACTAGTATATATTTACAATAGTATATAATTTAGACTAGTATAAATTTAGACTAGACTCTTATATAAATTTCAGGTATTCGGGTCTGTTGAAGAGTTGAAACAATTGATTTATGATAGAGCCCTTGCTAGCGGTTACGTCATAGTGACCGGACGTTCTATTTCAAAAGGCAAGGGATCTTACGCAAAAAAAATTAAGATATGGCTGAGATGCGACCGTGGTGGTGAACACCACACTACAGCCAAAGTACGGGTTTCGGGTAGCAAAAAGGTTAACTGTCCCTTTAAGTTGAAAGGGAAGCTAGGCAACAATGGTTGGAAGTTGGAGGCAAAAAAACCCGAATCATAACCCCGACCCTTTTAAATATGATGAGGGTCATGCGTTTTCTAGGAGGCTGACACCACTTGAACAAAAGATGGTGGAAAGGCTTTATTTTCAAAACATGGACCCATCAAACATACATTTGGCCATTAAAGAACAAAACCCGAATAGTGTCTGCATTTTACGAGACATACACAATACCATAAGCAAGATTAAATACACAATGTATGGCGACCAAACTCCAATGCAGGTATTATTATTTAATATTATTATTATTATTGTTATGCAGATACTTGAGAGTCTCTTGGTTGAAAAGAAATTTACATACTACACCCGGCAGAATCCGGAGACAGATGTTGTTGAGGATATTTTCTTTGTACACCGGGTCTCGTACAATCCCTAGCGTGCCTTCCCATATTTGTTGTTGATCGACTCCACCTACAAAAGGAACGAGTATAGAATCCCGTGTATTCAAATTGTGGGTGTGACATCAACAGACAGGTCGTGTTGTATCGCCCATGCATTTATCATTAAAAAGAAAACGAGTAACTACGTATGGGTGCTACAGAGACTCGGAGATTTGCTGTAAGAGATGTAAGAGTGTATGGAGCCACGTGTAATTATTACAGATAGAGATCTAGCTCTAATGAATGCATGCAATACAGTTTTCCCAAAAGCTTCGAAGTTACTATGCAGGTAGCACATCTCACAAAATATTGTTATTATAATTATTATTATTATTATTATTATTATTATTATTATTATTATTATTATTATGCAGGTGGCATATTCAACAAACTATTGCAAAGTATTATAAAGCAGGATTTTCAAAAGAAGATTGGAATACATTTCAAACATTCGAAATGTCTGTGGGAACGGTAACTGTGGGTTTAGGGTGGGCGGAGGAGCAGTGGCACTTCATCTGCACACAGCTTTTGGAGGAGATGGAGGTAAATAGAGACTGGTGCGAGCCAATTTTTAACTTTCTAGATCGCAGTTGGTAGAACGACCTATACAAGATATTAAACTGGATTGGAGTGGGACATGCCCCAGACACCCATTGGATGGATAGGCCCTCCACAGGATTGTTGATTGCTCAGAAATTTGGGGTGGTTTTTCAATTTTTATGTACGAGTGGTCACAGTGAGACTTTCTTCCCTATGTTCGATGGTCCATGTGACACCCGCCACTTTACCAGGTCAAAATCCATACTCTTTCTAGTCAACATTTAATTTTCCATGCATGATTCATATCATTTTATAAGCATAAGTGTAACAACCCATAACGGACCCCAAAATTTTTTTCGTGTATAATTATTGTTATCGCATAATAAACAAGTGACCAAAACAAATATTAAGCAAGTCGGTTATGTTTGAAACTGAAAACCGAACCATTGTATATATATAATATTATTAGAGTACATGTCACGAGACAGAACTAATACGCAATACGAACCCGAACCCAACCCATGACTAATCAAGATTAGTCATCATGGGACACATGGTGTCACCACCATGTGCCCCATGGCACCCTTTACATTTTAACACCAGACACACCACACATCACTTACCTATCATAAAACCCACCCCCAAATTTCCTGATCTCACAAAAACACACAATAAGACATCCTCTCCCTCTCTCTTATTTACACACACAAATACTTGGCTACTGTTGTTTTCGAGAAGGAAAAGAGACCGGAGGATCTCCTCCGGCGGTGGTGTATGGCGGAGCCGACCCCAACAACACAACCCCAACCCCTTTTCACCTACCTTATCAGACTAGAGAGAAAGAGAGGGAATCGAGCAGAGAAGAGAAAGAACAGAGAGGAAGAGAGGGACGCAGAGAGAGAGAGAGAGAGAGAGAGAGAGAGAGAGAGAGAGAGAGAAGGAGGAGGAGGAGGAGAGAGGAAGACGACGACAGTGGCGGAGGATGGTGGTTCGCGATGGCAGCAGCGGCGACGACAACCCCTTTCCACCTCAAATCGGATCAAATGGATTCCGAGGTGAAGGTGTGGTTGTTACGATGGTGGTCAAATCAGGAATTCAGATTATTGGCTCGGGTCAAGTAACGGGTCAACAGTATTGGTCAATAACAGTGGTCAACAGAAGTTAACCAGTCAACTGTAGGCAACCGGGTCAACCCCGGTCAACACTAACCATAACCCGAGACATGAGGATTCGACCAGGGGGATATCAATACCCGACGTCAGACGCTTCATTTATTATAATCTATTCGCGCTGCATTGCATCCGGGTGAGTTCCGTGAACCATCCCCTATTTTTGTATTTTAAACTGTTTTGGGGTGAATACATGCTTCCAGGGAAGAACCAGTAGAATGTGATGAACTAGTGATGTGACAAGATGTGCTCCCGATAACCGAACCGCCACACTCATTAACCCAATGGGAGATTGGGCCGCCTAATATGTGGGTAGCGCTACTTGGGGAATCCCCGCATGCAGTGGACCCGGAAGCCCGGGAAACCCTCCACTGAGGTAGGTGTCATGTATTTTGCCAAGGGAGTCCATAATGGGAGCAGATGGATCTAGTGTTAGGATTGAGGTGTGGCTTGTACATCACCACGTGTTAACCTGTTTTAACTTATTAAACTTGCTTTTGAATGATAACTTGTTTTGAGATGATAAACC
The DNA here is from genome assembly GCA_028751855.1 of Ambrosia trifida. Lineage (NCBI taxonomy): Eukaryota > Viridiplantae > Streptophyta > Magnoliopsida > Asterales > Asteraceae > Ambrosia > Ambrosia trifida. Next base: position 15,028,160 of record CM054133.1, on the reverse strand, counting down.
TTATTTTAAAACTAATTAAACACACGCACGGTCTCACCAACATTATTGTTGACCCAAACCTATTTTAAGCATGTGTTCAGGTACCTGTTCTGGAGTTTCGAGGATCATGTAGCTGCAACTCAGAGTATCCCCGATGGACGAAGCAGAAGGCAAGCGAGAACCTTAGTTATTACCTAGAACTAGAATACTTGTGTTAAAGATTGTACATTACTAGAAATGTAACTAGATATTTATAAAAGATTAGTCCTTTGTATTACTTCCGCTGTTTGCTTGCATTACGAGATGTTTGTTAACGATCTGGAATTCTGTCTAGGCCCACCTAAGTCGGGGTGTGACAATAAGTCCCCGAGAAAGTCTAGCAATATCCGAACGAGTATAATTTCACCCATATCAATAAATCTTGGTGACACGACCTAACGACTATGAACTATTTTCCAAAAAACATGTATAAATGCCCATTTATTTAATAAAACAATGGGAAGTGTCATAGAATTTGTTGGATCAGTTTGCTCTTTTTGCTAAGTAAGAACTTGCTATCTTGACACTTAAGTGTTTAGCAAGTCCTTGTAGATCAGATTATAAGCACAGCGGAATGTATAAGTTGAAGCAACACTTTTTATACTAAGGCAGAGTTATTACTCCCCCTTGATGATTGAAACTAATAAATGACAAGTATTTATTATGAATCCAAGCAGTAAATGAGAATTAGATACTTAGACAGATTCACAATAAATACTGAAATGGAATAGAACAGTGATAGTGTTTGAAGGATTTTTCTATTAAAATCAATGTCTAAAATAGAAGGTTGAAGCCTCCTATTTATAGACGTTTACATACATGTATCTTGCCCAAAAAACAAGTACAGAAACAACAGAAACAAGTTGCACAAGTTGCAACATTGAAACTAACAAAATAGCTAAAAGTAATAATAAACAATAAAACTACTGATGCAAAAGGCGGTGGAAAATATCTGATGCTAAGTGCTGATGAAAGACAAACTACTGATGAGTAGTTTGTCTTCAGTACTTCTGAAGTGAACTTGTCTGGTTTGGACTTCAGAACTTCTGATGAAGTTTCTTCTTCAGCACTTCTCATATCTTCTCTTCAGCAGTTTCTTGTCTTCTCTTCAGTACTTCTATACTTAGCCAAAATGACAGAAGTGAATTAGACTAAGGTTTCCAAAAGTGGTTTCACCAATCCTCTTTGTCCTAACAGAATTTATGTATAAAAAAAACTAGTATTTTTCTAACATACATATCTACATGTATATGCACATATACACGACACACATATATATGAGCATAAATACCACATGTGCTAAGGAGTATAAGACACGATTAATACAAGTCTCTTACATACATTTTGTTCCATTATAAATGAAGTGTCATATCTTAATATTCCTAAAGATTTGGTGACTTAACCATATTTAGCAAGATTCCTTAAACTACTAGGATCAAGGGTTACCACATATGTTGAAGCTTCTTTTTCCTTTCCCTTTCCTTCCTTTTTCGGCCGCCAACCCCCATACCTATATTATATTTTTTCCCAAGTCTACCTTATTAAGACCCATGTTAATTAAGATCTAGAAAGATTTTATGAATGGTCAAGGTTTAAGAGATTATGTTCCAACATAATCTATGTATAGTCACTTCACTTGACTAGGTAATGTGATCCTAGGACATGATTATGTTCCTTGAGTTCCATACACTCTTACTCAACTATAAGACTTTACCCATATATAGGAAGATCTCTTAACCACTTGGAAACATAGAAGATCATTAACCCAAATTAGCTAACCATTGACCTCTCTTGGAGATCCCTAGTCGTCGCCCCCTTGCGCCCACACAAAATCTTTTTTTTCAAACATCACAACACATCTAATTACGTGCAAACATTTGTGTTGTCACATTATGGAAAGGTGTAGAACCTTAAACTCCTTGATTAGTCCCGTTATAAGATCACGAGCCAACATAATCTAGTGTAATCTCACCATCATGTATGATGGTTAAGCAAAGATATCCTTTGATTAGAAAGCCTGGTGTGATTGAACCACACACTAAAATGGATAGATCTTCCAAAGCACCATAAACCCATGTCAAGATACTTACATAAAACAAAACATGTTGACCCCTTCCTTGATGTGTCCAAATCGTCGCCCCCTAAACCTCTCTAATTCTTTTTTTAATCAAAGTCAACAACTAATTAAGCATGTGTTGATTGAATCCAAAGTTGACCTCTTGATATGTAACTTATGTTTAGTATCTACACAACATAATCATAAGATTATTCTCCATCTAAAACATGATTTAGACATGGGATGTGCTAGTAGGATTGGAGACAAAAGAGACTGTTAGCCAAACAAGGTAACATTCTTCTAATCTCAAAGATCCATGGAAGTTGACCTTCCCAAAATGCAAAACACCTTCCTAATCCCTTCCCATCTCCAGCTCTATATAAGGAGCCCTTGAGTTAGAATATCATCAGACCACACACTCCTCTTTCCCTCTCCTAGCTTGCGACACACACACACATCCATTAAGGTTCTAGGAGCAACTAAGGATAGCTAGCATTTTGCATTCTATCTTGGATCTACTAGGAGGTATGAACCTTAACACTCTTGCTTCTTTACTTTGATTAGTAATCACATGGTTCATCTTGGTTAATGATTTATCTTTTATAACAAAACATCACCATATGTGTAGAGTATGTATGAATGCGTGCATGTATATATATGTATGTGTGCGTGAATATACATACATATGTGTGTGTATACGCGTGACATCACTACTAGAAAAAGGCCTTTCTTGACACGCAATGCGTGTCAAGAAAGGGGTCTGATGACAAGAAAAAAAACGTCAAGGATGGCGGTGTCATAAATTTAATATGACATATTTTTGCGTGTCATCTGTTTATGACACACATTTATGACAGCATTTAGTGACATACGTTATGACACTTTTTAATGACACTTTTTTTATGACAGTTTTTGTTGACATTTTTTCAACACATATTATGACATAATTTTTTGACAGAATTTTATGACGTTCTTTTGCGTGTCATAAATTTATTAATTTAAAAAAAAAATCCTGTAAAATTACATATTTACCCTCCTGGATTTATAGCTATTTTATTATATGCAAAATAATTAGCAAACTAATAACAAAAACATCATTTCATTATATAATCCGAGACGTTTAACGTTTACAAAAATATTGTATCGACATCACATTGCCTTCAAACAAAAAAGTTTGGATCATTTGAAAATAAATGTTGCGCCGTAGCTTGACCATTCTTCGCGAACGGCATCCATGTCTTCATCCCCGTAATGATCCGCTCCTCCCCCGACCTGAGACAACAATAAAATTAATACATTAATCGAGGCCGGCTAATTATTTTACATAAATCATAACACATCGCTACGTTTATTTTGCCATAACTTACATTGCCCAATATTTCAGTAGTGATCTTAGTTTTAGATAAGATAATGTAGAGGTCTATGCGATTAATTATGCACTTTGACCGAATTTCGACCTGTTTGACACATTTCCTTATTCATTTTGTTTAGATTCACGTGTTTATAAAACGTAAATGAAATCGACCCATTCAAAAATAAATGTATCTAAACTTCTAACAATAAGGAACAAACCTTAAGGTTCTGGGCATGCTTTTTGGAAATTGATTCCTGCTGAGTTAGTCTCACAATTGCAACTTCAAGGCTACATGTAAAGCAAGGTTGGTTTGTTCCCAACGCTTTACCAGTAATACCTTCTCCTGGTACAAGCTGCAACGCCGAGCATGCTTCAAAAAAGCCCAAAATTTGAGGATAAAACACATATGAAGCAGATTCAATGATGGAGATTGTAGTATCAGGGCGTCCGGATCTGCTTTCACATGTGCCCCATGTTTGAGCCAATGGTAACTTGAGTGTGTTACATATGGATCTCAAAACATCTCGAATCTCTGCAAGCGCCATCTCGTATGGCTCACTGAAATCCTGACATAAAGAAACATTAAACTGATGTAAAAACCGATTTTATAAACGCAGTTGACTGATCAGTGAGTTTCTTAATGATCTCTACCTTTAGTTTTGGATGAGTCAAGAACTCCAAAGTCCTAAGATCCACAGCCTGCAAGCGAAATTCGATTCAGAACAGATTTAACTAAGAATCAAAGTCATCAAACATTATCTTGAAATGAAACTTTACATCAAGACTTGATCGCGGGCCTCATTAATAATGATACGATGAGTAATAAAGTAAAGTTATATAAAGAGACCTCAAGAGCTTTACAGATGTTTTCTAGTTGATCATGGAAGTTTTCTTTCTTGGAACTAGTCACAACTTCAATGACACCAAGGCAAGTTTCACCGTCTAGATCGAATACAGGAAGGTTGAGACACCCATAAATATTAAACTTTTGAGCATAAATCGCGCGTGGATCACTCCCTTCTGCAACGAGCCGCAGATCTATTGCACAATTTGGAAACTTCTTCAAGTAAACAATGGCTGGCAAGCCAATCATCTCTGTTGAATCATACTCAGCATCAAATCTATAGCTCTTGGAAATCTCTCTATAACTCGATAGATCTGCCCCATCCGAGTTAATTACAAAAGGCTGGTGTTCGGCTGTTAACACTTGTCTGCCTTGTCTAATAACAGACAGCCATAACTGAACAAGAAGATCCAAGTCCACTAAACACCTCTCATTAAAATATTCAATCACTTGAATCAACCGATCATCAACAGACTTCAAATCTGTCTCATCCAGAGAAACGTGTGGATCAAAACATCCCACGAATGCATCCGCGGACCCATGGTAAGAAGACGAAAAGTCCAAAAGAGTTGAAGGTGACAGATTAGGACTGTGTAACCACCCACCATCAGGTGAAAGGTCATCAACATCAACATATTCAAGATTGTTGTTTTCTATAGATCCAAATATTATATGATCATCCATTTAATTATACCCTTTTCAGTTCTTTATATTAAAACTCTAAAACAACCAAAAAACTGGCAAAAAAAAAACAAGTGACACAAACAGAAACAGAAACAAGCACAATTTCAAACCAAAAAGGTCAGATCGGTAAAATCATCAAAAAAAAAACCTCACAACAAATTACACAAATAAGTGAATAACAACAAAAAACCTCACAGCACAACACATCAAACCAAAATTAAGCACAAATTAAGTTCAAACAACAAATGTGAGACTAATATCCAAAACTGACTCTATATACAGAAGGAATTGGAACTTACCGAGCACAAACAGGTCAGAATTTATCCTCGAGACAGGAGCCGAAGAGGTGTAATGTGGATTCCTAGATGAACAAGAAGGAGCCGACAGCAGGAACGATTGTTGATTTATCTTCATCAATTGTTGATTTCCGTACAACGAGCAGGAGCAGAACGAGTAGGAACGAGCAGGTTTTATGATTTTTCAGAATTTTCAGAACGTTAAGAACGAGCAGGAGCAGAACGTTAGGAACGATGATATGTTGGAATTTTCAGAATGTTAGGAACGAGCAGGAGCAGAATTTTGGGTTTGATTTGAGAGAGGTATTTGACTAGGGTTTGATTTGAGAGAGAGAGAGAGAGAGAGAGAGAGAGAGAGGGGTTTGATTTGAGGGAGGGAAGATTTATGAAAAAGTGTGCAGGGAGTGAAATATTTTGAGATTTTAGGTGACGCAAAATCATGACACGCGATTTTAAAACCGTCATGTTTTTTTATTATATGACGGAATACTATTGACATGCATAAAAAATCGTCAAGAAATTATCATTTTTTTCCAAATATGACATTTTTTTATGACATGCACTTTTGCATGTCATTAAATATGGTATGTCATAAAAAAAGTGTCAAGGAAGGCCCTTTTTCTAGCAGTGCATATATATATATATACATGTGCAAGTGTGTATGTGTTTAGACATGTAAGAAACCTAAGCCATAGTGTTACTTTACTCTAGTAATGAAAACAAGATCCATGTGCGTACATACATATGTATGCGTGCATGTATATACATAGTATGTGTGTATGTGTAAAACAAACTCATAATGTGTATGGACTACCAAGATACATATGTATATGCGTATGTATGAACAAGTGTAGGTCCCATGGATATAACTACCTATGGTTATGTGTGGAAATACACATATATAGATATAAGTATAAATGTACGCATGTGTATGTGTGAATACGTGTGTATGAGATACTTGTGAGTATGTATAACAAAGACTAAGTGTAGTTATGAATTAAATAACTCATTTTCAAATAAGAACACATGCTTTATGAATAATAACATGTGTTAGGAAATAAGATCTATTTTTCGTATCCAAAACTATTATTTCAAGCAATATAGTTTTCACCGAGGAAAGCTAAACAAACATACCACTAGAGATTGGGTGAACCACGAGTACCATGGATTACCTATTTGTGTAAATCTAACGTACCCATGTATGTAAATAGGACATATATATCGGGATACTTAGTTGTCGGACATACACTCTTGCTAGACTACACGCGGACTTGAGGTGAGTTCTTAAGGCCCCCTTTTACTGTTTTATATTTTGGGGAAAAGCATGCATTGTTTACTAGCTTTAGAATGAATTCCTAACAAACCGGTGTACATGAGACGATATGTTTAGAGTACTCACTAAATCCCTCGTATATTAGTTTATCATAACCATTAGCTGTGGATTTAGCCTAGAAACGCATGATTAGATCTATTGGGTTGACACCCCCACTCTTGATTAGTCGCTCGAACCGGATATATACAATATGAGAGTGCTTGCATTTCTTTTATGATGATACATTGCCTTTATTGCGCGATGTGCGAGGCACCACTCGTCGAGGTTTGGTTGTGGACTCATGATGGTTTATCATCATTGTTCTTGGCTAGACAATGATGGTTCATTCAAGGATTTCATTAAAACTTTGCATTTGGTTTACAAAACCCGTGAACTCACCAACATTTTGTTGACAAAGTTTTTATGCATGTTTTTTTTTCAGGTAACTAAGCTATGGATGGAACTTGGGGTATGATTGGGCATTCATTCACGACTATCACCTATCGTGTCATCAAAACTTTTGATCCCATGAAGAATTTTAAAATGTATTTTGTGATGTTTTTTGTTGTCGAACACGTTTGGTACTTTTATAAATAAATAAATATGAATGTTTGCTCAAATCTTGTGCTTGAAAACCTTTCGTTGTTGCATCCCGTGTTTCCGCCTAGGCGGGGTTTGATAGTCCAGGTAATTTTGAAGACCATGAGCTCATATCGTTTGCTTTGGTTAACCGCAACCATTACATAGTAGTTGAGTTAGCAAAAGGCGCTCCAATGCCAAAACTGAATGGAAGGTGGAGTGAATTTCGACATGAATAGTCAGTGGAGTGGGAGACGTTGTATGAAGATCATCTACAAAAGGTGCATATAAGAAGAGACTATGTTGACTTGGGATAGCTTATCGTATGTTACTGTTTTATCATGTATACGAATGATTTAACGGAAAAAAATTGTTGTATACGCTAATTTATACTTATGATAAGAAAGAACTTTTTTTTTTATAAAAAAAACACAAATATCAAGCTTAAAATACATAAAATACACTAAAAAAAGATGGATCACCCTGGGTTGTAGGGATCCCCACAGCCCATCGAATGCTCCACCACGACCCGTCTGGGCCTCCACAGACAGTCCAATGAACATATTCACAACCCGTCCAGACCTCAACGGCCAGTGGAAAACGAAGCTACCTCATTTTATATAAAATAAAAAAATTAATTATACTCCACGGACCGTACGTCGGGGCCTCCACGAGCAATGGAAAACCCCTAAAATCACAAAAGGGGCAGCCCGTCCAGAAACCACCCATCTCTCCTCTCTAACCCTCTCTCTCTCCCTCCCCCCCCTCTCTCTCTCTTTCTCTCTCTCTATCTATCTATCTATCTATTTATCTATCTATCTACATCTCCACCGCCACCACAAACCACCCTCCACCAGAAACCACCCTCCACGGTCCTCCACCCTCCACGGTCCTCCACCCTCCTCCACGATCCACCACCGTTCGAGAAGATCCACCACCGTCCGTAAGTGATTATTTATTTTTTTCTCAAATTTTTTCATTTATTTTTTTAATTATTGTTTAGGGGTTTTGGGTTTGGGGATTTTGGTGGTGTGAGGGTGGTGGGGATGGGCTGTGGTGGTGTAAGGGTGGTGGTGGGCTTTGGTGGGTGTGAGGGTAGTGGTGGTGGAGGGTGCATCGGCCCCTTATGATCGAGTTCATCTCCACGTTTCGCTATACGCCGCTCTCAGCCAGTGCGGATTCCGATGCAGAGCATGATCCTAAGATAAAATTCAGGTTATGTGGACAGCTGTATACATATTCGCTCGACGAGTGGGCTACGATTATCCACTGGTTCACCGAGGACGAGCTCGTCCAAGATATGTACACTACCGCCTTGACCACATTGCCAGACGACATGCTGATGGCGTCGTGGCCCACTATCGGTGGTCCAGAGTTTGGGACGGCCGGTAAGAGGTATTATTATTATTATTATTATTATTATTATTATTATTATTATTATTATTATTATTATTAAAGGTCTTGAACATTTAACTAATATAGTTTAGGAATTTTAAACTATACTAGTTTAGACGTTTTAAACAAAACGCCTAAACTACTATAGTTTAGGCGTTTAAAACAAAACGCCTAAACCTATATAATTTTAGGCCTTTTAAACGAAACGTCTAAACTAGTATAGTTTAGGCGTTTTGTTGAAAACGCCTAATGTCATAGTCCCGACGTTTTGTTACGAATTTATAAATGTGTGAAGCGTTTTGTAGACGACTTGTGTTCTCTGCTTCATACAAAAACTGAGGAAACTCTGCTGAAATTTTTATAATGTTATTATTATCCTGTGCAGGTTGTGCAGGTCCGATAGGGCCAGTAACATTCGGGACCCTTTAATTCGTTACATACACCGTGTGGTTAGTTGGTTTATTTCCGGATGGTGTACCTGTAACGAAACGAAATGGTCAATCAAATCGACCTTTTCTATCTGTACTGCATCGTCAGGGGTAGGTCGGTTGCCCTGCATAGGTGCCTTGCCGAGTACATTGCTTCCTACCCTCATAGGAATACAGCGGGGGGTATTCCGATCGGGGGATCATCACCGCCATCGCGTTGCGTGTTTCCCCGGCCGACTTGTGGACTCATATTGAGGATGACCTTTTACTAGCTCCGTTGAGGCCTAGGAATGATTATTATTTATTTATTATTTATTGTTATTTATTATTATTTAATAATATTATTATTATTGTTGTGCGTTCAGACCAATAAATATACAGACTATGCAGCAGATGAAGGTGGCGTACAAGGTCAAGGGCAGCAGACCACCCGTATATTACGAGCGCGCTTGGGGTACGGCTAGCAAGACATTTGTACCACAGCCGCTGGTACATATTGAGTGGCCGGTTGGGGCCAAGGAGGTTTAGATGCCACACGTTGCCAAGGACAATCCAGAGGTGGATGTAGAGATGGCGGATGTGCACCCTGATGCCCCACAACATGCTCCCCGCGTTTATCACACCATTAGGTTGTCCGGTGTCACGAACTAGCTACTTCAGCGGCTTGTGGACCAGATGGAGGAGATGCAGACTGGTATTTGGTAGGAGATGCGGGCTGATATTCGGTGGTTGGTACAGAGCGAGAATGACAGGCGAGTTTCAGCGGGTTTGGTGCCGCGTACCGATCAGGGTGGGGTGTCCAGCGGGCCGGTATGTCTGGTGCATCTCAATGGCACAATGATTAGTTGTTTGTTTATTTGGATATTATTATTGTATTAACATTTTTTATTATGTAAATGCTTGAATATTATGTTTTATTTTGTTTTATTGTTCGTATCTTGTGTTTTGTTTAGTTCGGCAACATAAACGTTAATGTTTACGCAACGACTATTATATCATTTCATAAGGATAATTTTATTTATTTTTAAAAATAACATCCATAGAAAAAAAAACATTTTATACAAATAACAAAAAAAAAACATTTATAAAAAACCAAACATTCATTTTCACAGTTCTAACCCATCTTAAACCCCCACACTTCGTTTTCACAACTCCCACTCACTACCAATCATTGCCAATGATTACCAATCATTATCAATCATTGGTCAGCATATGGACGGCCCGTGGAGACCCCCACAGCCCGTCATTTTCTGATTTTGGCTCTCCACATCCCGTGGAGGCCACCACAGGCCGTAGAAAGAATGTCTAGATAAAAAGCATCCATGTCTGAATATCCAGAGCCTATGAAAAATATATAAAAGAAGTCAGGCTATGGCAGGACTTCACTATGTTATGTTATACCCACAGTTTTTTGTTGGAAAAAAATTGAATGCACTTCAATGATATTATAAGGGTGGTGATATTAAACCCCCCCCCCCCCCCCACTTCTATTCCCACCCTCACTAAGCGCCTCGCTTTGGTCAAAGCGAGGCGCTTTGGTTACTTTTTTAACTACCTCGGTCCGAGGTAATTATTCTTTCTGATTTGACCCCAGGCGCCTCGCTTTGGGAATCCAGCTTTTAATTTTTTTGTATTTTGTGTGTTTTGGATTGGTTTTTTATTTAATTTTTTTAATATAATTATTGTAAAAAAAGTATAAAAATTAAAAAACAAAATATTAACCACCAACTTTTATCGACATTGTTCCAACTCAACTCAACAAGACATTTAAGCTGAAGACATTTTCCATCCAACACAGGGATTACTCCAAGTCAACTTAACAAGACATTTAAGCCGAAGACACTTTCCATCCAACACAGGGTTCACTAACAGTGGTGTGGTCTACCTTTTTGCTTATGATCTAACACCAAATCTCATTATCTGTCAACGATGAAGGCAACCAGAAAAACAACCGGATGGTTGGTAGCTATAGGTAAGAACATTGTGGATGAGGATTGTTTACCTTCCCATTGATTTCAAGTATGTTGCCTTCATCGTTGACAAATATCTCTCTGACAACAACTGAAGGCAACCTGGAACCAGGTGATGGCCATACCGACGTGAGGGTAGTCCATTGGTATTAATGGCAAAGTGATTTGTAAGGGAAGAAGAAGAGAATGTTATATACGTTTACCTTCCCATTGATTTCAAGTATGTTTACCTTCCCATGGAAACTCTGAAGACCTTTACGGAGGTTTGCCAGAGGGTCATTGGTCTTCAGAGTTTCCAACCCCTAATACATTCATCAAAGGATATTCATGTGAGAATGCATCAAAGGATATTCATGTGAGAATGCATAGTACAAAATTCTTTTGACAAACGTCTGGCTGATATCCAGCTGCTGGAATTGTTTACCTTTCCATTGATTTCAAGTATGATATCCAGCTGCTGGAATTGTTTATCTTCCCATTGATTTCAAGTATGTTTACCTTCCCATGGAAACTCTAAAGACCTTTACGGAGGTTTGCCAGAGGGTCATTGGTCTTCAGAGTTTCCAACCCCTAATACATTCATCAAAGGATATTCATGTGAGAATGCATAGTATAAAATTCTTTTGACAAACGTCTGGCTGATATCCAGCTGCTGGAATTGTTTATCTTCCCATTGATTTCAAGTATGTTTACCTTCCCATGGAAACTCTGAAGACCTTTACGGAGGTTTACGAGAGGGTCATTGGTCTTCAGAGTTTCCAACCCTTAATACATTCATCAAAGGATATTCATGTGAGAATGCATAGTACAAAATTCTTTTGACAAACGTCTGGCTGATTGAAATGACACATGCAAAATGTAATGTCATGCACAATGTGTACTCACAGTGACATCGAACACTTTATATGAGTAAAACGATCGCTTTGCAATGCCGAAAACGACTATCATCACTCTGTATGGATTGCTTGTTAGCGCCAATCCTACTGTCGATTTCTTTCCACAACCATTGCTCCAACATAACTAATTAGTTTCAGGTTTATAACATTCTCACTCTCTCTCCCTTCGTTCTTCTCTCACCTAGTATCTTCTTCCCCAACTTTAACACCATGAACCCTAATCTTCTAACCTTCATAACTTACTCAAATATTAACTATGGTGATTCATAAGCTAGGATTATGAGAAACAAGTGTGGTGATAACACACTTGGATTGGATGAGATATTGAGTTTCTAAAGCATTGTTTATGATATTGCAAGAAAATGGTACAATCGGATGATTAACCATGTAGACTTACCTGAAGAAGGACTTGCGCTATTTCTTTTCAAACCCTTCCATCTTATGGAAGTTGCTAAAATAGTTAAAAAAAAGTGTATTTGTGAATAATACATTCATCAAAAAGACCATCTCTTTGTCAGTCACCCTCATAGGAAAATCGACTCTCACACTTATGCGTAGATCAAGGAGATTGATGAATATATTCATCAAGACCCTTACAGAGGGTCACTATTCATATACCATTGTTGTTGGATGTTCATGTGAGAATGCATAGTACAACATTAAAGAAGGACTTGTGCTATTTCTTTTCAAACCATTCCATCGTATACCTAACACACTACAATAATTCACTATTTTATACATACAACACACCTTCATCGTTGACTGTATTGGAGCACTGTTCTTCTTGATCTTGATCTTCACACTTGCTTTTGACAACCGTCTGGCTGACCTGAAGTTCCTTTGCAACCAGGTAGAAAGGAACTAGGTTGCAAATATAAAAATCCATTACATCACAATTTGCATCCCGACAATAATGAGTAACCTACTAACTAACCCTTCATCTTCTATGTTTAATGTCAGTTGTACTGGTTGTCAAAAGAAATCAACAGTAGGATCGACGCTAACAGGCAACCCATACAGAGTTCGTTGTACTGGCTGTCAAAAGAAATCGCGTGATGATAGTCGTTTTCGGCGTCGTAAAGCGATCATTACTGTAATGATCAGAAAAATTCCAAATAACTGTAATGATCACTACGGTTAGTGGATACCATGGATCAGAGAGATTCAAGCTAATCATACTCAGGGCAACCCTTGTTTGATTATACTCGTGTTCAGCCTTTATCAGGTTGCCTTCATCGTTGACCGATATCTCTCTGATAACAACCCTTGTATGATTATAGTCGTGTTCAGCCTTTAATTGTTTGGGAATATATTTTCTGATCAAAAAAGGCAACCTGATTCGTTGTACTGGCTGTCAAAAGAAATCGCGTGATGATAGTCGTTTTCGGCGTCGTAAAGCGATCGTTACTGTAATGATCAGAAACATTCCAAATAACTGTAATGATTGATACGGTTAGTGGATACCATGTTTGATTATACTCTTTATGTATGAATAGTGACCCTCTGACAAACCTAGTTCTTTTGGCCACAGGTACAGAAAGGTTATAAATGTTCATGTCGTTTCAGGTTGCCTTCATCGTTGACCGATATCTCTCCGATAACAACCCTTGTTTGATTATACTCTTTATGTATGAATAGTGACCCTCTGGCAAACCTACCTCTGTTTTGAATTTGTTGCTTCCATAAAGAAGTTATCAATCTAACTGTAATCATCAGGAACATTCCAAATAACTGTATAATTTCAACTTTGTTTAACTATTTTAGCAACTTCCATAGAGAAGTTATCAATCTCACTGTCCAACAATTCAACTTTCTTGTCTTAAAACCCTTGACATCGCTGTTTGATTATACTCGTGTTCAGCCTTTATCAGGTTGCCATCATTGTTGACAGATATCTCTCCGATAACAACTAAATTTTACTTGCTTGCCTGAAAAGTTGTACCGGTTATATAAAGAAATCAACAGTCGGCTCGACTATTGATTGGTATATTGAGAGAAAACCGACGATCATTCAAAATTTAAAGTTACCGCTAACATCTGCGCCATCATCGACTATAGCAAATCGACGATCTTCCTCCACGGCACTCCTAATAGGCCTCTCTTTATTTCACGGTACGATTTGTGTTTGTGTTGCTTTTTAAATAATAAGTTTTGTGTTTACTAAACCCTAACGTCTGAGCAATGATTTATTATTATTATTTTATTTATTTATTGTTATTTTATACCTGTTTTGAGGGTGAAATGATGATGATGGCTATGATTTGACAAACAATTTTTGAAAAGTATCAACATTCGGAAATTAGTAAACATTACGAAACGCGTCAAACAGAGACCGGAAGTCCATCATATCGATTAGACATGCAAAAATCGTTTTTTGAAAAAATATGGGTATCGACTGTATAGTCGGAGCACCAAGTTGAATGATTCATGAAAGTTGAACAAACTTGGATGTTTCAAGCAAAACACACAAACGAGCAATAAACGACCCGTAACGCCTCAAACGAATTTTGTTGTATTGGGAACAACTAAAAACAAATTTAAATGAATTAAAATTAATTTTTAATCAATAACAACTATATAAAATGAATTAAAACACGTTAATTTTTTTTTTTTTTAAAAAGAGGCCAAAGCTAGGCGCCTGTGGTTTAATCAAGACCAGCAGGCGCCTAGCTTTGGCCAAAGCTAGGCGCTTTGGCCCTTTTTTTTTTAAAAAAAAAAGTTAACTTGTTTTAATTAATTTTAAATAGTTGTTATTGATTAAAAATTAATTTTAATTCATTTTAAATTGTTTTTAGTTGTTCCCAATACAACAAAATTCGTTTGAGGAGTTACGGGTCGTTTATTGCTCGTTTGTGTGTTTTGGTTGAAACATCCAAGTTTGTTCAACTTTCATGAATCATTCTACTTGGTGCTCCGACTATACAGTCGATACCCATATTTTTTCAAAACACGATTTTTGCATGTCTAATCGACATGATGGACTTCCGGTTTCTGTTTGACGCGTTTCGTAATGTTTAATTGATCGTTTGTGGTTTTCAGAAGTCACGTCCGATCATTTTACTAATTCCCGATTCTTGATACTTTCATAAATCGTTTTACTAATTTCCGATTCTTGATAATAATGAATTATTATAATAATAAAACAAAGGAACTAAGTTACAAATATAATAAAAAATTATAATATTAATAATAATAATGTAATATAGTCATGGTTAATGCTCAAAGAAGTCAACCTTTGTTGACTCCTAAGAGTCTTGAAGACGAAATGAATTTTACAAGATACTTGAAACAAGGAATGGATATGGAGAATATGCAATGAGATGATTTCGTACAAGATTCCAATGCAAGCAAGTCAAATTCAGTTGTTGGACCAACTTGAGATATGAGTTTGATTAGCTTGAATCTCTCTGATCCATGGTATCCACTAACCGTAGCAATTATCGCGTGTCATGGATCCTTTGAAAGTGGATACCATGGATCAGAGAGATTTAAGCTAATCAAACTCATATCTCAAGCCGATGCAAGTTATGTTAGTGATATCTGTCATCTTCTTCTTCTTCAACCGGATGCTTGGTAGCTCTAGGCAAGAACATTGTGGATGATGATGATAATAACTTCTCTTCAGCCGTTAGCTCACTTAAATCAGGAGTTATGGCTCAGTTCAAAAGCAGCTTTGTTGCTGCCTCATTAAATTCTCAAAACCAGGCTTTAATCAACAGTAACAATAAAATGGTTTTACCTAGTTTTGTTTCTGGCGGTTCCATAGGTGGAGATGTACGAACTCCCTCTGCCACCAGTTCTCAAAGCTTGGCTCCCATGCCAGCTGGTTGGTAGCTCTAGGTAAGAACATTGTGGATGATGATGATAATAACTTCTCTTCAGATTCTAATTGCACCGGTGGAATTGGAATTGGAATTGGAATTGGAATTAATGTTAGGAATTGGAGTGGACAAACCGAGGCCTAAGGTGAATTCGTTTGGTGATGGTAAACCTAGAGAGGTTTTGCTTCAAGAGATATGTGTGGATTATCGAAATTGAATACTTTGAGATGACACGCGAAGCTTTAGACTCCAAGCGGATCCCTTGATCATTCACTTATTTAATTAAATTTAATGCGCATACCGCATTCGACTATACGTAGTTTTTTATTTTTTTTCTAAAAGTAGAAAAAACTATAAAAACATTAACAACTAACAAAAAATATTGTAGAACAAAAGAAAAAAGTGTTCCTCTCTGTTACCAAGCATATCAAGAAATGATAATTTTCAAATATTGCAGATCAAGGTCTGCGTTAGTACTTAACTGAATATATTTGTTAAAATCTTTGACTATACGTGGTTGATGATGTCAAGTTTAAGTCGTTGATTCATTTGGAAATCGCAAACGCCTATATAGACGTTTGATTAGAGTTAAGACCTTTGTTTGTGGTTGATAATATAAAGTTTAAGTCGTTGATTCATTTGGAAATCGAAAACGCCTACATAGACGTTTGATTAGAGTTAAGACATTTGTTTTTTATTTTATTTTAACTTTTTAAAATAATTATATTAAAAAAATTTAAAAAAATAAAAAACCAATTCAAAACACCAAAAAATACCCAAAATTAAAACTCTAATCCAAAACGCCCCGCTTTGGCCTAAGCTAGGCGCTTTGGATCAGCTTTTTCTGCCCCCCTCTGCCACCTCATACGATTTGATCCCAGACGCCTCGCTTTGACCTAATCAAGACGCTTTGGGGGGTTTAAATAGAGGGGGGGGGGGTGTGAATAGCCGGTGCCTATTATAAAGCATGTTCACTTGAACATTGGAAAACAAATGGCATGAATGCATTTGTTTGTTGGGTAATGCTCCAAAAAAATAGATTTAATAAATCCATTGGTAATGCTCCAGAAAAATAAATAAATAAATAAAAGAACAGATGACTTGATTTAATTTTTGCTGTAACTAACACATCTCTATTCATTCAACAAAACAAACATATACGCAAACCATGCATACTTGTAGGATATATATCCCATGTTTTGACCCACTACATACCAAATACCCCAAAAACTTTGCATCTGCTAAACCCGTGACCCATATCTGATTTCGAACCCACAAGATTAACCTACATAGTGTTCCTAGCATTTGGTTTGAGATATATGCAAAAGAAAAATAATTGATGTATAAACCAGTTGAGATTTAAATTGTATAAGTTAGTGGTTTTTTTTTCATGTGGCCCTTAGTTTCATCTTTAGCCGGTTGTACATTTGATCCTTGATGTACAATTGCTTTTGGCTTTTGGGCTGCATATGGTTTCACATTTCATACATTCCAGTATTCCACCACTGTCACCCGACAAGAAAGATATGGGGATATATCTTTATCATATGAAGTTCATCTACTTGGAGCAAGATAGGCCATAAAAACTTTAAAGGAATACAATACCTATTCGTTACTAATAAGCCTTGTTTTGACACACATCTTGCATATCAAATATTTTTTTATTTTTTCTTGAATTTCAATTTTGTTGAAGAAGCTAGAGAATAATTTTGAGAGACAGATTTCCCCTTTTACCCCTCCTAGCCATTAGAAAGTTCTTGCACTTTTTAAGCATAAATTACTTTCTTGTTAGAGATAAGTTAATAACTCTCAAAGATAGAAAAAAAAAAGATTAATTTGGATGGATCAAGTTATCCTACACCGTGTAACAAAAATAAGAAGAGTGAGAAAAATACAAAAATACAATAGATCACGGAATATGACACAATGAACCACAAAATATAACGCAATGTTGAAGAAAAAAAGACATAATGAATCGCAAAAATGACAAAATTATGAAAATAGGAAACAGACACAATGTTACATAAAATATACAATGATATAACGTAAATTCTAAATATCACAAGCTAAAAATCCAAAAAAAGCGAAAACCTAAAAACTAATATCGTAGAGTTCGATGAGACAGTTCCAATGCTGCTTGAATGAGTTCAATCGGAGTCTGTTTAATACCCTTCTTGCAATTATCTATATTTCTTTCGCTGTGCATTTAATTGATTAATCAGTTTACGTGGTATAAACTACAATTCGTCTAAGTCTAGTATAATATATAGAGAGTACAGGTAACTTGTTTTGTGTGCGGATATTTTGTTGAATATTTATATAATGTGCTATGATTACATAAAAAAGAAGTGAACTTAGACTGGCCAATGTATATAACAATAACAACTACTAATGGGGGCTAGCTAAACCAAAAAATGAGATCTCAACTCTAAAATGGTCTATCTGTGTTGTAAGGTCCCTTATTATATCATATTATCATGTGGTTTGCTATTTGGTTAATAATTATTACGTTTTTAAAGCAGTTAACACTAAAATAACAAAAAACAATTTAGTTAACCTTGCATAATTTTTCGACATGAAAAGACACATAATATCCAGATTAACTGAAGCATAATCAATAACTCAGGTCCCTTATTGTATTTTAATTGGTAATTCCGCTTAGTGCTTGTATTCCTTACATTCAAAGCACATGATGTGCGATGTATTTTAATTTGTGTTCTGATTTGGACCAAACTTAAGAGCTATAGGTGAACTGACCCGCACCCGCCCCTGCCATGTCCATTTTCGAGTCCATGGCCCTGCCATAACCGTGATAGTTATGACTTGCGTTACTCTTCTCATTATATTCCTCTTGAGTATGCAAGATTCCCTAGGAGTTGGTATTGTTTTCTTCACTTTGAGTCCGTTCCTCATACTCTTTACACCATCTGATTGCGTCTTTGAATGGCATTGCTTCTATGCTTGAATGTTGCTTGATCGATGTTACCAGTTGATGATACTTATATGGCATGTACTCAAGAAGCTCCATGACAAGTGTCGCATGTTCTATGCATACTCTAACATTGATCCAAGGCTGTTACATTTTGACACATAACCACTTAACTTACCCACAAAATACGCTTGCCTCTACGAAAAGTGTCGCATGTTCTATACATTGTACACAGTAATCTAACAAACTTGATCATTCATATATTGAAAAATTGTATCTTTTAATAGGCATGTCAACATAAGTTTAGAGTGTTGAGTAGTCACTTGGTACGCCGTACGTAGTCAAGCAACAAACCTAATTGACCTTTCACTTTGGTTTGAGCCAATTAGGCAAATTTTCCTACACCATTCTGCTTCCTTTTTTAAGGCTGCAAGCAGATCACCGAATAGAATCCGATACCTAGATTCGCTCGTACTCAAATGTACAGCACAACTTTTTTCTTTATCACCACATACAAAGAATATATGGGCAGAGAGAGAAAAAACACCGCAATGGACTTTCACCACAACCTTTGAACAAGTGGACCTCCAAATCATAAAGTAAGTTAACGTTTGTGAGCATTTTTGTGTGTAAGTATTAGTACGGATGTCCTCTAATTTTGTCATCCATTTCATATTTCCACACATTTGATTTGACATTTTGATTTATCTCTTTTGGAGTGAGATTTTGATAAGGTTGCCAATCGGATAAATCAATCACAAATGCACTTTTATGCCATGTATACATATCAACCTACGCATATCTTAATTCCGTATCGTTTATTCAGTTTGATAATGATCAACATAATCTGTCAATGAAAAAGAATCTGATCTCATTTCACCATCTAATAGGTATCACCGCCCAAAATTTGAAAATCCTATCACTATATATAGACATCATAGGTTCACATATACACTCACAACAACATCTTCCCATTACACCGAACTATCTACATACATCTTCTACTAAATCTAGCATTATCTCATAAAACATTCAACTGCTACAACTTCCTGATATGGCAATTGTTACATCGTTGGTGAGCGAAAGGCCTGTGGTTATATTTAGCAAAGGTTCTTGCTGCATGAGCCACACCATTAAGACACTGATTTGTAATTTTGGGGCAAATCCTACAGTTTATGAGTTAGATGAACATCCAGACGGAAAACAGATCGAAAAGGAATTAAGAGGACTTGGATGCAAGCCAAGTGTGCCAGCTGTATTCATAGGAGAGGAGCTGATTGGTGGTGCTAATGAAATAATGAGCCTTCATCTTAAGGGTCAACTGGTACAATTGCTCCTAAAGGCTAATGCTATTTGGGTTTAGTCAAACATAACTATGAACACAGTTTGAGGAGTTCTATTCATTAGAATACAAGTGTATTACAAGAACCGTTTCCAGCCATATCTGATGGTGTTTAATAAGTCCAATGAAAACTGATGTGCTAACTTCTATATGTAATTTCACTAGTCTTTTGAGGATCAATGACAATACTATGTAATCATTTGCGCCAAAATTTGGTAATATTTGTGTATTAATAATATGCTATATGTTAATAAAGTATGTAGATAATCCCTACCAATTATTCGGCGGTGACATGATTCACCGGCAGTCTTATGCTGTTGTAAACATAAATTTGTGAATAATAATGAGTCAGTATATCATGTGACAATACTAAAGCGGAAACATAATAGTATATAATCAAGACAAGATGCCATATGAAATTGGATATTGAATTCAGACATCTCCATATGGATTTTTTAGTTACTCATTCTATTTCTTGATCCTTGATTGGGAAATTTACGATCTTCAATGATAAGAATGAAGAAACTTAAGAGATGGAAATCGTTCAAATCAAGTTGTTCTTATTGATCTTTAGGCTCAGTATTTATACACAATCAATCACACATGAGTTCCCGCCTAAACTAACAGCTACTAACTAACTTTAACTACTAATTGAACTATCAGACTTTAACATCTTTGACCTCTGAACTATTACAAACTTTTATTAACTCCCTAAATCATATTATCTCGTAACAATACTTCCCCTCCTATAAAATTCTTGTCCACAAGAATTGAAATGAGGGAACCTGAGCTGAAAATCTTCCAAAATCTCCCAAAAGGCTTCTGTGACAAGCAAGTTTTGCCAATGTACCAAAACTGCAGTAGTCATCTTGTTTCCTTTTTTCACTAACTTCCTGTCAATGATGGCTCTTGATTGTAAAGACAATCTGGGTTCAGAAGGAAAGGGTATAACTTGCTAAGGTTGTCCATAAGCAGCTTTTAACAAAGAAACATGGAAAGTTGGGTAGATTTGGGAGGAACTAGGGAGGTCCAATCTATAAGCAACTTGTCCAATATTCTCCAACACCAGAAATGGACCATAAAACTTTGGATCCAGCTTGTGACTTTTATGGCTTTTCAAGGACTGTTGCACATAAGGATGAAGCTTAACGTAGACCCAGTCTCCAATCTTAAACTGTCTACCAGACCTTTTCTTATCAGCTTGTTGTTTCATTTGATTTCTTGCCCTCTCCAAGGAATGCTTCAAATTATGCATCTTTAATTCTCTTTCTCTAAACAATTCCTCCAAAGATTCAATCTTAGTCTCATCAGGGATGTAAGGAATGTTCACAGGAGGCTGCACACCGTATAGAGCTTCAGAAGTAGACATTTTTATTGCAAAGTGCCAAGAAGAATTGTACCACCATTCTGCCATTGTTAACCACTTTGGTCATTGCTAAGGAGTGTCCATCACCATACACCCTAGGTATGATTCAAGGCACCTATTAAGAACTTCTGTTTGACCATCAGTCTGGGGATGGTAAGCAGAAGAATAAGCCAGTTCAATGCCTTGGAATTTCATAAAATCCTTCCAGAAATCACTCAGAAAAATTGGGTCTCTATGAGACAAAATGGTAATAGGACTACCATGTAATTTGAAAACATTATCAAACACAACTTGGGCTACTTGACTGGTAGAGAAAGGGTGTTTAAGACCCATAAAGTGGGCAAATTTGGTGAATCTGTCAACCACAACTAGAATAGTGTCTTTGCCAAAATCCAATGGCAATCCACATACAAAATCCATTGACACATCGGTAAAAATGGATCTAGGATGAGGTAATGGTTGCAGAAGGCCATGAGAAGCAACCCTTTCATATTTTGCCCTTTGACATGTAACACAATTCTTGACGAAGTTTTTAACATCCGTGTCACATCTCTTCCAATAAAACATACTTTGTAACTTGTGCAAAGAAGGAACATACCCTGAATTCCCCCCACTTGGTGAAGAATGACATGTGTGCAGAATCTGATCTTTCAACACTGCTACATCACCAATGACCATTTTACCCTTCCTCCTTGTAACCTCATTAACCCATGTATAATGTTTCAACTGCTCACCCTGTTGCAGTTGTTGTATCTTTTCTTCAATCCTAGGGCCTTGTTGCCAACTTTCTTTAATCTTATGCCACAATAGGGGATCCACTGCACTAGTACTTATCTGGAAAAGGGAAACACTATCCATTCTAGACAATGCATCAGCAACTGAATTTTCTGACCCTTTTTGTACTCAATCACATAATCATACCTAATCAATTTGGCTAACCATTTCTGCTGTAAGGGTGTATTAATATTTTGTTTCATGAGGTATTTTAAACTTCTTTGACCAGTTCTGATTATAAAATGCTTGGCTATTAAATAATGGTGCCATGCTTTGACTGCCATTAGAATAGCTAGCAATTCTTTCTCATAAACTGACATAACCAGTTATTTTCCAGAAACACCCTTACTTATGAAAGCTAAGGGATGGCCTTCTTGCATTAAAACTGCTCCCAAGCCTTTAGTTGAGGCATCAGTTTCCACAACAAATGTTTTAGCAAAATTGGGAAGAGCAAAAACAGGTGAAGAGGCATGTTTCTACTTATCAAATGCTTGTTGTGATTCTCCATCCCATTTAAAAGCTTCTTTTTAAACAAGTTCGTAAGTGGCTTAGAAATTCCCCCAAATGATTGTATAAACCTCCTATAATACCCTACTAATCCCAAGAAAACTCTCAACTGTTTTATGGTATAGATGTTGGCCAATCTTTAATGGCTACAATTTTAGAGGGGTCAGTGGCCATACCCTCTTTATTAATGATATGGCCTAAATACTCTACTTGTGGGCCTGCAAAAGAGCATTTGGATCTCTTTGCAACCAGTGAATTCTGTCTTAAAAGCTTCAAAACCAATTCCAGGTCCTTAACATGTTGATCCATTGTAGCACTGTATACCAAAATGTCATCAAAGAACACTAAAACAAACTTCCTAAGTAGTGGTTTAAAGGTAGTGTTCATTAAGGCCTGAATAGTTGCAGGGGCATTGGTCAAACCAAAGGGTAAGACCATAAACTCATAATGCCCCTATGTGTCTTGAATGCAATCTTAAACACATCATCAGGGTGCATCCTGATCTGGTGGTATCCAGATCTCAAGTAACTCATCAATCAGTGGAATAGGAAAACTATTTTTGATAGTGGCCTCTTTTAATTTTCCACACACATTCTATAAGTGCCATCCTTCTTTTTTACTAACACTACTGGGGCTGCAAATGAACTTACACTTTCCCTAATTACCCAGAGTCCAATAATTCTTGAGTCATCTCCTCAATCACATTCTTTTGAGTAGCAGGATATCTATTAGGTTTTAAGGTTATAGGAGAAGTACCTTATTTGAGGGTAATTTTGTGATCACATGGTCTAGTTGGTGGCAATGTTGTAGGGACAACAAAGACATCCTGATAGTTGTTTAGCAAATCTTCCACAGTGGCACTTCTATCTTGAACACTTACCTGAGGATTATGTTGACATAGATCTTCCTTTCCCACCTATAAACTGAATAGATGGACTGTGCCAATTGATCTCTTGCAGTCAATAATTCTTGTATCTTTTAAGTGGTGCAAAGGGTAATACCCTTGGTTCTTTCCCCCTTAAATTCAATATTCTACCCATTGACTTGGAATTTTATTATTAACTCTTTGAAATTCCAAGTTATATAATTCAAATTATCCAACCACTGAATTCCCAAGACCATGTCATAGTTTGACAATGGTATTAGAAACATATCGGTTGTGAACTTATTACCTTTGCAAATTTTCTATCATCATTGTGCATTTCATTTGATCACCATCAGCAATAATGATATCCATTGACTTAATTGTTTTAATGGGAACTCCCAATTTCAATGCCAAAGTTATATCCAAGAAATTATGGGTAGAACCCGAATCAATTAAAATTTGTAATACCTTTGTACAGATAGCATTCCAGGATATCTGTGGTTCTTGAATCAACATTTCTTCTTCCATTTGATACTCATTTCCCTGAGTTTCATCATTCTCATCATCAACTATTTCTATTGAGAATAGTTGTTTATTCTTGCACTGATGAGTTAATAGGTTTTGGTTTGGTATTGGGTGCAGGGAATAAAGGTAGGTTTGATGAATTAGATTGTGTCATGGTTTTGGTTATGAATGGGTTGTTTCTTGAAAAAGAAGTGGTGTTGTGTCTAGTGTATTTGGAATTGGAAGCAGCATGAATGGCTTTATTAGAATCATCTTGCATTCTTGCAAGCATGTAAGCTTCTGGAATATTTCTTGGTCTCAATACCCGCACAGGGTATCTAATTTCAGGATTCACTGCTCTTAATAATAGGCTTACAGCATATTCATCAGGGATATTAACCTTGGTCAAAACCAAATCAAACTCCTTACACACATCTTCTAATGACCCAGTCTGTCTGATTGCAGCCAAGGCACCCATTGCATCTTGAACTAAAACATCTGCAAATCTTGTTGAAATGAAATTCTTGTATTCATTCCATGGCATTCCATCAATTGACCCATTTCTGGATTTAACAAATGACTGAGGCCAAAGAAGGGCAACATCTTCTAAATGAACAAGTGCATATCTGTAACACCCCAACCGATGACGGAAACATCGAGGTATCACGTATGAATGATTGTTCAGTAGCTCCTGATAATACATATGTTTAAATAATCCTTTATTTCATTACACTATTGAATTACATTAAAGTCTTGAATGAAATCTAATACATCAATCAAACAAACAAACTTAAAACTTCATATAACTCCTCATGCTAGCTTTAGACTTCAAGCATCAATAGAATGCGTAGGGTTGCATTTATTTAATTAATTTGGTCTTTAGAGAATAGCAAATTCCCCATAGAATGCATAGCATTGAATTTATTTAATTAAAAGCACGGCGCAATTGCCTGCGAATAAACTTGTCCGGAACGGACGTTAGTGATTACCCAATAACAAATAAATAGCCGAAACAATCCCGGATACCCATGATATAAAATAAAGGGTATTTTCAGAAAATATAATGTGTTTTGGAACTCGGAGACCATAAATGAAAAATGCAAATATAAATCTCCCGGTAACGAATAAACTGCGCGTACCGCTCTCGGTACACGTATAACTTATAATTTCACCCAACGAAAGCCTAACCAACCAACATACACTTAAACTAGGCTATGTTTAAGGGTTATATATTAAAGGCTATTTTAATGTCCGCATAACTCGTATTTGAAAACCGATTAAAACCCGATTAAACCTGAAAAGTTAAATATCTAAACTTAAGAAATATACAAGATAGTTTGGCTTGTGGGACCCACTAATTCCCACAAAATCCAGCCAAAATCCCACCATCGTGACCCAATCTTGGTGGTACAAAGCAGAAAGATATGGATAGATTGGAAGCATGGTTAGTAAGATTTTTTTTCTAAGATATCATGTACTAAAAAGAAGAGATTTGTTTTGGAATATAAATGTTACATATGGACTTTCATTTGGTCTTGCATACCAAAAAAAACTTCTTTTATTCTTGTGGGAGCCGTGAGTTTGCAAGCTCACATACACATCAATTTTAAGTTTGCAACATCCAAATCATCTTCATATCATCCATAAACCAAACCCCTTTTAGTGTGTTTTAAGCTTGGAGCTTAACCTTTTGGAAAAACACACTCTAAACCCCATCCAAAATCATGTGCTTTTACGAATCTTCCCTAGCCTTGTGCTAGTAGTTAGTCTCTCGATCTTGCTTTTATTCTTGAAAGTTTATATTTTTATGTTTTTAAAGCAAGTTGTACATAGAGATTGAAATATGATTTTAAATATAAGATATAATGTATTTTTAAGCAAGATGGCTGATCTAAAAAGGAGTATATGGGTCGTGGGTTTTTGTTGGTGATGTTATATTGTTTTTATAAGTTATAAAGTTCACATACACTTGCTTAAAAATAGTGATCTAAACATAGTTTGTAAATGTAACTTGAATATGCTCAAAGGTGGTTTTAATCATCATAAAATGACCATATAAAGCTTAGTATAAGTTTGATCTTGTAGAAAATTAAAAATACAAAAGTTACATATTATAAGATATGGACATAAAATCATCAAGTTGGACAAAATGGACTTATTACACCAAATACACCTATTATTATCCTTAATAAGGTTATTATGGACTATTGATAATGTTGGATCATATTAATAATCTATAATGACAAAGTTGATAAAACTAAGTTTAGTAGTTTAGTAGAAAACTGTCATTTTTGGAAGATTAAGGATAAAAGTGTAACTTTTGAAAGTTAAAGGTGATATTTGATAACTTTAAAAGTTGAAGGGTGTAATACGTCATTTGGAAAACTTATGTCTAAAAATATGAGCTTTGTAAAATTAGTGTTGAAATTGGAAAGTTGTAACTTTCTAAGGTTTGAAACTTATAAAAATGTATAGAATGTATTTTTATAAAATGGGATTTTATAAACATATGAAAATTAGCAAAGATGTTGAGAAAGTAAAAAAAAAACTAAAGTTTTTATTTCTAAATTGGTAATTTAAAGACTTGGTGAAATTTGATAAAGATGAGCATTTTTATATTTATGGGAATATAAAAATGTTGGAGCATTTTATGTTAAAAATAACCAAGTCTTGGTTTTAAAAATACAAAAGTTACTTTATGAGTTTCAAATAAAAATATGCAGAAATTAAAGTTGATTTAATTTCAAGTAAAACATATTATTGGAGGTTCAAGAAAGATAACTAAATATGTTTCGGAAGTAGAAAAGTAACATTCAACGAGAAGTAATTATTCCTACAAAATATATATGTGTAACTTATAAAAATCGAGAGACAGAAAATATATAAGTTTAAATGATCGGATATGGACGTATTTATATTACGACGAGTTATCGGACAACAAAAATGCATATTAGATGAATAAGTATGTATCGTATAACTTCCTACAAGATACGTATGTATGTTATTGCGTCTAATGTTAACATGGAATTATATATTTTATGAACTAAAATATATAAGATTAATTATGGGTGAAAAGTGTATCACTTTCCTAAGTGTTGGGAAAGTATTCGTGGGAGAATTAAAGTTAAACAATCCACAACGATTACACGTTTAAAACTAAGTTAAGTACGTGAACTTGACCATGTAAAATATGTTGTCGAATCGACAAGATCCTAGTATATTTATTTAATGGAAAAATAAATATATGGAAAGGTGAGTCCAGTCAAAGGTTGTAAAATGTAATATCAAATCGAAAAGATCCTAGTATATTTATTTAATGGGAAAATAAATATATGGAAAGGTGAGTCAAGTCGAACGTTGGAAAATAAAATCTCGATCGACAAGATCCTAGTATAATTATTTAATGGGAAAATAATTATAAGGTAAAGGGAGTCGAGTCGGAGATGATGTTATTTCAAGTTAGTAAATATATATTGTAAATATATATTGAATAACAAGATCATGACGTGGTCAAATCAAGCAATGATCTTGGTTCGCGGCGACGAACCTAACTAACTTTGAAAATAACGGTTATTAACATAGAAGTTATGTGAAACTTATAACAGGGGTAATTCATCACCAACGGACATGTGTTTTAATTAAACGGGGAATGGTATGTAAGAAGTGGTGTTGGGAGTTGAGTGTACAACTTGCCGGTAAAACACGCACTAAGGACCTAGTGTCTTATATGATTAGAACACTTGTAGGTGTTTGACTGTGGACCATAGCTATTCTCTATTGTTGCGTGCACATTGTTATTAAGGTGAGTTTCACGGCCCCTTTTTTTTACTGTTTTTGTTTTGGGGGAAAGACATGTTGTCAAATGTTGTTAAATGTTAAAATGTGATAAGTGGCATGATGAGTACTTGGGTTTGTTGTACACCACTCGGGATGAGTCCTCGCTACCGTAACCATTGACTTGTGTGTTTTGTGTGAAATCGAGACCGAAGGAATATTTGGATAGTACTATTGGTGCCTGACGAGGCCCACCTCTGGTTGATAGCGTCAACCCGGTAAAGACAAGAGGTGCACATATTCTGAACTAAGTTGTCATTTACCGAGAAACAACTTTTACTCGCGGGGCATCGCTTGTCTTGGTTTGGTTATGGGCTCAAGGGATTGCTCGTCATAGTTTTTTTAGGAGCTAGCTACTCCTTACAATGGCCACTACTGTGTTTGTTCCGCGCATGTTGTTGTTAAAATGTTGTTGTTATGGAACTAAAACTTGTGAACTCACCAATATTTTATATATTGACGTCTTTTTAAACATATCTTTTAGGTAACTAAGTACTGATTAGATATGGGGCTAGTGCGGTGGAATACAGGATGTCGGATATTTGTCGGGGTTTCATCTATATCTTCCATTGGGTTGGGACATGGATGGAAAAACCCCATGTAAGAACTTGTTATTTGTTGTTTTGTGTAATGTTGTGACAGAGTACTTATTTTCGACATCCTAATGAAATGATCTTTAAGAATTAAATGTAGTTTGTGTTAATCTTGACTTTGATATGCTTTCGAGCGTTGCGCCACGTGTTTCCGCCATTGGCGTGGTGTGACAATTACAGCTTAGGCACTCGTTTCTACGGGAGAAAAAAGGTTAGAACTTACCAGGTAGTGAATAGTTTTCCAGTGAGTAGAGTCGGCCGGTTATATTCCGGTGAGTGTGTGTGTTTTGGTGAATGTGTTTTGAAGATGAAGGGTGTTGACCGATGGTTTACCGAGATATATAACTAGGTTGAGTGTGGTGGTGTATGTATAAAAATGATTTTTTCTAGGTTATGGTTGATATGTGGAAGATATTGGAGAGGATTGAGTGTACAGGAGAAGAAGACAGGTGGATAGTGTGGGGTATTTGGCGGCGAGGGAGTGAGGAAGTGTTTGTGCTGATAGTTTTCAAATAAGAGGTGGGCCGAAGGGTTTAAAGGTGAGGTGGGCCCGAATTCTTTAAGGGAAAGGTGGGCCGAAGGTTGGGCTTCACCTTATGGTGGCCCAACATTTATTATAATGGATCAATCTTTTCTTAAGTCTTTGGTATTTGGGCTACACCGTTAGGTGGTCCAATTCGACTATGCGTTCGTTTGGTTTTCAACCGTCTTGAGGCCGGAGGCCCATTATGTTCGGTTAATGATATTGGACCGATTATGATTAATTAATAACTTAATTATAGTTATTTATTATAATATTTTTAAGGTTGTTACACTCTCCCCCCCTTAAGAAAATTTCGTCCCCGAAATTTCGCTTGACTATAAAGTTTTATGTTTTCCTGGGTTTTGAATAGGTGTGGATATTTTGCTCTCATCTCATCCTCTCTTTCAAATGTAATTTATGGTCCTCTCATAGCATTCCATTTGACTTGAACAATAGGAATTTTACTTCTTCTAAGTTTCTTCTCTTGTCTGGACATGATTTCTATTGGTTCTTCAGTGAAGTTTAACTGGGGATTGACCCTAATATTATCTAGAGGGACGATGGTTTGAGTAACTATGATACACTTTCTAATATTTGAAATGTAGAAGACGTCATGTATTTCGCTTAGTTCTTATGGTAGTTCCAATCTATAAACTACTAGGCCAACTCTCTCTGTTATTCGGTAAGGTCCTATAAAACAGGGATTTAATTTCCCACATTTTTGAAACCTGATCACTCCTTTCCAAGGAGATATTTTGAGTAATACATGATCCCCTACTTGGAATTGTAGTTGACTTCTCCAGTGATCAGCATAGCTCTTTTGGCGTCTCCTTGCTTCTTCCAACTTCTTTTTTATTTGATTTATCTTATCAGTGGTTTCTTGAATGATTTCTAGGTCTGTCAGTTAACTTTCTCCAACTTCGTTCCAGCATATTGGGGATCTACACTTTCTTCCGTATAATACTTCGAATGGGGCAACTTGTATGGAAGCATGGTAACTGTTATAGGAAAATTCTACCAAGGGTAGGTGTGTATCCCAAGTATTCCCAACTCCCACTGAATTCCAGGACACAAGCCCTTAGCATGTCCTCTAGAGTCTGGATGGTTCTTTCACTTTGGTTGTCCGTCTGTGGGTGATATGCGGTGCTTAATATGATTCGAGATCCTAATGCATTTTGGGATACTTCCCAAAATCTAGAGGTGAAACGGCTATCACGGTCTGAGAT
Source organism: Ambrosia trifida (assembly GCA_028751855.1). Taxonomy (NCBI): domain Eukaryota; kingdom Viridiplantae; phylum Streptophyta; class Magnoliopsida; order Asterales; family Asteraceae; genus Ambrosia; species Ambrosia trifida. The sequence continues at coordinate 14,998,044 of CM054133.1, read as the reverse complement.
TATGGAAAGATTTATTCCATGTTTGGAAACTATTTCATGTAGATAGATCCTTGCCAATTTCTCTATTTTGAAGTTTTCTTGTATTGGCAAAAACTGAGTTGATTTAGTGAGTCTATCTACAATGACTCATATGGTATCGTGACCTCTTGATGTTTTTGGTTACTTGGTGAAAAAGTCCATGGTAATTTGGTCCCATTTCTATACTGGGATTTCTGGTTGTATCAATAGACCGCTAGGTTTCTGGTGTTCATCCTTTACTTTAGAGCATATTAAACATTTAGCGACAAATTTTGCTATGCTCTTTTTTATTCCGGGCCACCAGAAATTATTTCTTAGGTCTCTATACATCTTGTGGCATCCTCAATGTATGGAGTATCTAGAATTATGTACTTCTTCTAAAATTGTTCCTCTTTGGTCCTCATACTTAGGAACCCAGATCCTCCAGATCCTCTTATTATGCCTTAGTATTCTATCTTTTCCTTCCATTAATCTTTCTTCTTCTCGGTTGAGGAGTTCTTCGTGTATGTTGGAGGGTTCTAATGCATTCTTTTGAAAATATTATAGATGACTTATCAGTTCGTTAATTATATCATCTTAAAGGCTTTAGTTTCTAAGGCTTTATCCTTACGACTTAAGGCATCTGCCACTATGTTGGCTTTTCATGGGTGTTACTTGATATCACAATCATAATCACTTAGAATTTCTATCCACCTTCTTTGATGCAAGTTTGGGAGTTTTTGATCAAAAATATGTTAGAGACCCTTATGATCAGTGTACATTGTACACTTTGTTCCATATAAATAGTGTTTCCATATTTTTAATGCAAATATTATGGCTCCTAATTCTAGGTCATGTGTGGAATAGTTCTGCTCGTTCCTTTTTAATTCCTTGGAAACATATGCTATGACCTGATTATCCTGCATTAAGACACATCCTAATCCTTGCAGAGAAGCATCACAATATACTGTAAAAGTTTTACTCTCATCTAGTAGGGTTAGAATTGGTGCCTTACACAATTTTTATTTCACGCTTTGGAATGCTTGTTCCTATTTTTCCCCCATTCAAAATTAGGTGTTTTCTTAGTTAGAGTGGTGAGTGGTAGGGCCAGTCTTGCAAAATTTCCTATCAAACGTCTATAGTATCCTGCTAGTCCCAAAAATTTTCTAATTTCGGTGGGATTTTTAGGTGCTTCCCATTTTTGAATTCCCTCTATCTTGACTAGATCTACCTGGATTCCTTCACTATTCACTACATGTCCTAGAAATTTTATTTCTTTTGCCCAAAATTCACACTTAGAAAATTTTGCATATACTTTTTCTTTTCTTAAGGTTTCTAAGACTTCTCTTAAGTGTTGTTCATGCTCTACCTCAGACTTGGAGTAAATCAACATATCATCTATGAATACGATTACAAATTTGTCTAGGTATGGTCGGCAAATCCTATTCATAAGGTCCATAAAGGTTGTAGGGGCATTGGTTAATCTGAATAGCATTTCCAGAAATTCATAATGCCCATACCTAGTTCTAAAGGCGGTTTTGGGGATGTCTTCGTCTCTTATCTTTAACTTCGGGCTCCGTGTTTTCGTTACCTAAGTTTATGTGGATAAAAAGGCTTGATAATCTTTTCTTAGGTATTTCATCATCTTTCTCCTACCACATAAGTTCAACCACACATACATACCATACACATACTACACACACACACGCATACTACACATTCATGCATACAACACATACATAACCACACGTATTCACATAATTCTTCCTACTACCATACTACCATCGATCGCACCCCATTCTTCTCCTAAATCGGATATTTTGACTCCTCAATCACTTGTTTGGTTTGGTACCCGAATCGTTTGATAAGCTTCCTTAGATCTTCCACCATATTTTGAGCTTGGTCCCTCTGGGTCTTCATCCTATAGTAGTTTTCAACCAACTCTAAGTATTCCCTACGGGTAACATAATCATGTTGTTGGAGGGTGACATTGGTGTGGTTAAAGATGGTGACTTCAAGGTAGGGGTCAATGATAGGTGCCGATGGATAATCTAGGAGTGGGGCCGTGGGGTAGTGGTGAACAAACTTTGATTCCTCCTAAGAAAGGGTGCTAGAAGAGCTAAGGTAGTCTTTGTACGTAGTGGGAAGACCCTATGGTATGCGGTTCGAGGTAGGAGTATACTGGCTCGGAGAGGGTAAGTATCGGCTCAGGAATAGGTCCGAACACACCAATATTTTCCAAGTTGAGTTCCAAGCCGTCATTGTACCATTCCAACCCTGAGATTTCTTTGATTAATTGTTGAACCGTTTCTACTTCTTGTGCTTCATTTCCGGGTATAGCTTCTTTACCTTGAATTTCTCCTTCTTCGATCTCCATAGGTTCTTCTCCTCCTCCTTCATTGTTTATGGCCGAAGGTTTATCACACATAGTCCATCCTTCACCAACTTCTTTCTCCATTCTCTATTACAAATAACAATAAACAATACAATTTTTTCATGTTAGTTTAACTAATTCCCACTACTCCCGAACCCGTGGTCTGATACCAACCTGTAACGACCCAGATTTGTAACCCGAATCATTACAGATTGATATTAACCAAAAGCACAATCTTGCATTATTCAACTTATAACTTCATTCATAATATTATCAAACTTCATTACATAAGGTTTTAACATAAAACAACTTTGTTGACAAACATTTATTTATAAAACACTCGGTTTCATTTGGTGACAATACTCGAACATGCGTGATTCCCATATTCCCCATGCTCACTTATTTCCTGAAATGCATGTTAAGATACGTTAGTCGTGAAACTAGTGAGTGATATCGGTTATAAAACATGCAATCGGTCGACTAAATATACTCAATAAACTTGTGGTATAACTTTTACAATGATAAATAGTTGGTTCATAACCCATCCCCGGATCAAGATTAACAAGAATTAATAGCTAAGTGGATCCACCTCTAGTTGTTTCTTATGTTGATCGACCACCCGATAATTACCCATTACAAACACACGACAAAATGCAAACAATCGACACACAAACAACATGCATTCACCCCAAAAGAGTTTTAGATGATAAAGTGGGGGACATGCACTCACTGATAGTGGTTCCGGTTGGTCAATGGGTTTTTGACGGTGGTGTTCTAGAGTAGCCAATAACCTGTTACATTATTATATGTTATGTATATCTATAATACATTATAAAGGAAGAGTGATGTACAACATAGTCATTTTCACCTCCGTACAACTTAAAAAGCAACATGTACAACATATTTAAGCAAAAAAATTAAGGGTCTATAATACATTATAAAGGAAGAGTGATGTACAACATAGTCATTTTCACCTCCGTACAACTTAAAAAGCAACATGTACAACATATTTAAGCAAAAAAATTAAGGGTATTATTGGCATAGTTGTGACAATTAAGACACTTAGGAGGGTAGATTAGTAAATTTAACATAATCCAATACCTCACATCCTAAAATCTTATCCCAATTATACCCTTATGTCCAACTTTTAAAACACAAAATACAACTTAACTTATGATGCATCTTAAATGTGAGACCTTTCAACCCCCATCTATATTATTATATATACTTCATTATAATCAATTTCTTGAATGCTAATAGTCTTTTCATAACCCCAAACAAAATCTTAGAGCTAATTTCATGCTTTGAAACATTGTTTTGTCCAAAAATTTTATGTCTTCAATAGATGAGAAGAGAAAAAAATCAATGAGAAGTGAAGACGCTTGCAAGATATGGTTCCTGGATGCTACAAGGTATAAAGATATGAGTTAATCTTTATATACATATACACATTTTTTTTCTACTTGTTCATATTTTCTTTGACAATTACAAAAATTTATCTTCATAATATATCATTTTTTGCTCCATTTAAATTTAGTTATTTTCTATATACAATGGGAATGCCAGTGATGTTGGATGTAATAATCAACTATGTTAGATCGTTGCTGAATCAAATTGAGGTAATTTAATTGTGCAGCTAACAATTAAAACAATAAACAAACAATATTCAAAACTATTTATGAGAAAATATTTTTCAAAATTAATTAGTACAGTTTTTCTCTTCTTTGTGCATTTTTAGTTTCTCTTCATGAAGCTTTCAAAGGCCAGGATGTTCTATGACCTATTGACCTCAACTCTACTGAATTGGATGATATGGCTCCTATGAAGGTGACAGGTGGCTTTCTTAACTATCCTTGTTAAGAAGTTGTTTATCTTGAATCATATATATTGTTAACTAAATACAACGGACAAAATTATAAATATAACATTCTAGATTTGCTAAATATTACTTCCACTTACTGCATGGGATGAAACCTGATGTTGCAGGGAAGAAATAGACATGAAGGACAGATGATGGAGAGGATGGTTGGAGAAGGGTATGGAGACATTCCTCAATTTCAATCAACATGGTCTCCTTGAACGCCATGAAATAGTTAACTCTATAAATCTATATATGCATGCTCAAATATAACTTTATACGTAAACTATATTTGTTCTAAGACTTTTAAGGTATTTGTTTATCTATTTAATGTTCTTGTTAAACGTTGTATGAAGTGTGGTTAACAATATCATTTTGCTTTCGGCAATTGTATATTGTTTAAGTTCTAATTCTAATTAATAAAATAAATTAAACACTAGCATAAAAAGAAAACAAAAACTTAACTATGTGTTAGTTACTTATGTTATTTGTATTAAGAAATAAGAAATCAAAACGCCATAAATTCACACTCACGCTAATGAATCAACCCGAATCTTTATCTTCTATACTATATATTATAAAGCATCAGTGAAGGATACCCGCAAAATTTAAGTAAATACAACCTTTATTGCTTATAGTACAATGCTTATTGAAGTCATTTAGAGCGTAAAATTGTCTTTCTACCTAAATATTAAATTGTTGAAGAAATTAATATAAACATAATTATAAAATTGATGAGGAAATTAACAATAATGTGGTGACTCTTTACATTCATAACCTCCATGTCTTTATTATGTTTGTATCAATGTTAAAGTCTTATAAATAGTTGTCATGTATTTAGTACATAAATAATGTGGTGACTCTTCACATACTTAACTTACATATCTTTCAATGTTTATAGTAAATAAATTACATCATATATTATGTATTTATATCTTCTTTTTAAATTTATGTGGCTGCAGGATGGTATGATGTGACACTTCTGCACACAAATGGATATGTAGGCTTGAAGTTTGCCAACACACCCAACCCATGACACGTTTCAACCCATTAAAGTGAGCGATATATGTAGGCTTGACTTTTATACAAGCAAATATGGTAGAGATCTTCCTCGATGGTTTTTTGCTTTCTCCGCTACTATAAGCTTCTAGAAATAGAATTTAAGATCTCACAAAGTCACGAATTGTTTACATATCCAAAAGAAGACAAGTTCTTATCAGTCGATTTGGTAGTTTTAACTATATTGATTACTAATTTGTTTGGTCCAATATATTTGTTACCACGTTTGTCAAACTAACATAAAACGAGAGTATCTATGTAAATCATTGACTCCACTGCATCTCGCGGGTGCCCTAAAATAATAGAAATATGTTGCACACTACAAACTGCATTTTAGTAATTACATCACTTCCACTACAATCTTATGGTCATTAAGAGATACAACGCCACTTCACTACGCTAAGTACCGCTCTACGATGGCATACTTATCTGCCTTCGAGATACATAAAAGGGTCCCACCGAAGGACGTGGGCCAATCTAAGGGTGTTGTAAGGAATAGTACAACCTATTGTGATGTACCCATTTAAAATATTCAGAATATATACTTATGAGTTTCAGTTTTTGATAACATATATTTTACACATCGTTGTTTTCTACTTTAACATAACGAATAACCAACAAACACAATGCACAAGGGGCAAAACAGATGCACCCGCCGCAACGCGCGGGCATTCCTATTAGTATACATAATAGTTGACCATCACAGCTTATGGATAATAACTACTCTAAAGCTAACCATTATAGCTTAGGCACTCGTTTCTACGGGAGAAAAAGGTTAGAACTTACCAGGGTGGTGAATAGTTTTCTGGTGAGTAGCGTCGGCCGGTTATATTCCGGTGTGTGTGTGTGTGTTTTGGTGAATGTGTTTGGAAGATGAAGGGTGGTGACCGATGGTTTACCTAGATTTATAACTAGGTTGAGTGTGGTGGTGTATCTATGATAATGATTGTTTCTAGCTTAGGGTTGATAGGTGGAAGATATTGGAGAGGATTGAGTGTACAGGAGAAGAAGACAGATGGATGGTGTGGGGTATTTGGTGGCGATGGATATCCTGCTATATGTCGGTCCTGTGAGAAGACAGTAAATTATAGAACTAGAACTATTTGCATGAAAAATACTATAAATAATACTTACAAGCCATAAAGATATCCTACTATATGTCGGTCATGTGAGAAGTTGTATCAAGCATTGACACAAATTGTAAGAATTAAATTCTAAATCACCAAAACATAATCAAAGTATAATTTAAAATTTGTTTCAACTTATCTTGATTACAAAAAATACCATATATATAAATTTGTTTTTCTTTTAAAAGTTAGGGCCCTGTTGGATTGGGCCCAAAGCCCAGCTTCAAAATAATTCCTCTTGAGCCAACCCCGTTAATTATTACACCGTAATTTTTAGGTGATAGGCAAATCAACATAAGGTTAGAGTGTCCGGCCAATTGTCACTTGGTAGGCAAGCAACAAACATAAATGACCTTTCACGGTGATTCGAGCCAGTTTATGTAAATCTTGCTACCACTTGACAAACCCTTTTATGCTTCTCTTTTTAAGGCTGCAATAAGATCACAGAACCTGATACCAAGATTCATTTGTACTCAAATCTACAGCCCAACATCTTTCTTTACCACCAAAGACAAACAAGATATGGGCAAAGATATATAGAGAGTCACGTGAAAACACGGCAATTTGAAAAAGTGGCCATCCAAATCACAAAAATAGGAAAAAAGATGTCTGTGACAATTTGTGTGTTAAGAGCTGAGTGCTAATAACCAAATGTTTGACTTAAATTCACAAAGACTTAACTGATGTTGGAATGACATCTTGTGCACATTAAATATACACTAATTAAGTGATTGACAGGGATGGTACGGATGTTCTCTAATTTAGTCATGCATTTCATATAAGTACTTTTATGCTATTAACAAATCACATAAGTACTTTTATGCTATGCATATCAACCCACAGATAAGCAAGTGGCAGTTATCCTACACGTATCTATTTTCCGTATCATTTATTCAGTTTTGATAACGATCGATATATTATGTCAATGAAAAAGAATCTGATCTCGTTTTCAGCATCTAACACGTATCACATTCAGCGCCCAAAAATTTCCGATCCTATCACTATATATAGACATCTTAGGATCATATTTACACTCACAACAAAATCTTCCCATTGCACCAAACTATCTACATACATACATCTACTACTCAATCTAGCATTGTTTTATAAAACATTTGAGTGCTACAACTTCCTGATATGGCTATCGTTACATCGTTGGTGAGTGAAAGGCCTGTGGTTATATTCAGCAAAGGTTCTTGCTGCATGAGCCATACCATTAAGACACTTATTAGCAATTTTGGGGCAAATCCTACAGTTTATGAGTTAGATGAACATCCAGACGGGAAACAGATCGAAAAGGAATTAAGAGGACTAGGATGCAAGCCAAGTGTGCCAGCTGTATTCATAGGCGAGGAGCTGATTGGTGGTGCTAATGAAATAATGAGCCTCCATCTTAAGGGTCAACTGGTACAGTTGCTCCTCAAGTCTAATGCTATTTGGGTTTAGTCAAACATAACTATGAATAGGAGTGTTATAATTTCTAGTCATTAGATTATGACAAGCACTTTTTTCAGAAAACTGATGTGCTAACTTCCATTTGTAACTTAACTAGTTTTTGAGAAGCAATGAGAATACTATGTTTACCAAGATCAAGTCGATCACTAATGTCATTTCGACCGGAATTTTCTTTTATTTGTGTTAATAGTATGTTATATATCAACATACGGACGAACTCCACTGTTATGCAAGTGCCTTTATATTCATTTAATCTGTAGATAATCCGTACCACTTATACCATAACAACATGTTTCACTAGTTAATTCTGGAGAAATTATTTTCTGGTTATTTATAGAGGGCTCTACGGGCCGTATGGCATGCAGGCTCGTGTCCCACCGACTTTAGGGACCAGCACGCACGAGCCCGTGACGTCCTCCCAGCAGCCCGAGACGTCTTCGCAGCAGCCCGGGACGTCGCCGCCGACTGACTCTACGATGTTTTATTTCTGATCATCTTATGTATTTAAACAATCTTTATTTTGAACGCTTCTGTTAACGTTTAGTTTTATTTTTTTGCGTATATAAACGATTAGTTTTATTTTGAACGTTTCTGTTAACGTTTATTTTACACGCTTATCGAGACGACGTTGGTTTATATTGGTTTATGTTATAAACAATTGTGTTCACGTTTTACATGCTTGTGTTAATGTATTACACGCTCGGGATTAATTATTGCATAATTAAAATGATTTAAAAAAAAAAAAAAACCCTATCTACGGGTCGTATAGGCCTCTACGGGCCGTAGAGGCTGCCTAAGACTGGTTTATGTTATATTAAAACTTTCCAACTAAGAAACCAGCGAACTGGTAGCCCAGATGGTCCCCATATACTTAATAAGACTTTGTGTGTGTGTTTGTGTGATAATATGCCTGAGATCGAACCTCGTCCCAAACATTTTTGGTTTTTTTTTTGTCTACGACCCGTAGGGGCCTATACGGGCCGTAGGCATCACAAAACATCAATCTCGTCCTTCTTCATTCTCAAAAATAATAAGACTACTTCTACGAGCCGTAGAGGCCTCTACGGCTCGTAGGTAATCATTACCAATGATTGTATGATTACCAATCATTGGTAATGAGTACCTACGAGCCGTAGAGGCCTCTACGGCTCGTAGAAGTCTGAAAAAATTGGCTCTACGACCCGTAGAGCTCTCTACGACCCGTATAGGGTTGTCTGAATAAAATTGCTACTTGTGCAAATATCCGGAGCCTATTTATAACTATTGTCTGTTCATGTACAATAATGAGCTACTACCATAAAGCAAATTAAAGCATGGACAGAATACCAAATATCATAACCAAGGTGACAATATCACTTGGATCATAAACTGAGCCATTTCCATGGATGTCCCTTATTAATTATTAGTATTGGTTCTTGCTCCTGTATGGTAGGACAAAATGTTCCACCTGAAAAAAAACAATTTAAAAAAAATTGTGAAAAATTAATTATACTTTTTTTTAGAAATCTTCTATTTTATATCACCCACACCCATACAAAGGTGTTGAGCGAAATACAATGCGTTGCGCCTGTTATCTTGTGTCTCTTAAGTGAATAAAGAGGAGGGAATGCATAACAGGCCTACCAATCTTCAAAATTAGAGTTAAATAAACACAAATGTAAATTGAAAGAGATGATCTCTAATGCCAGAACTCCACTCCTGTCTTATATACTATTCACACTTATTTAGTAGAAATTATGAGAAGTTTTAGTTATAGTAACAATTATATGTCAAACCCATGAAGATAAGTTCACTTAAGCACTTTTATAAATAATAACCAAGTTACATTTGGATAATGGGTAAGCGAGCAACAAGTTGTGCCGCTATCCCTTTTTGAATCGCAAACCCTATTCTACTAAATACAAACCCTTGGTTCCTCGTGCTTAAGCACTGAAAACTGAAAAGAAAGGGAAATGAAAGCCTGTCTAGAAATTTCCAAATGGCATTCATAGCAACTCCCCCATACCTCTCCTAATTTTTAAAATTTAAGATATATGTCTAAACATCATTTTTTTCCTCCACATCATAACCAACATATATATGCGCCATTTTTTGAAATTTTAAAAATCGCTACGTACAGTAACCTTTTGATTACAATAAACTACTGTTCATAATCTATTAATTGTTGAGTGTTTAAAAACGAGAAATATAATAAAATAAGTGTTTGTGAATAAGATAAAGATAAAATTGTTGGATGGGTGTGAGCTGTGTTTTTTTTAATGAGAGATATATTTTTAAATGTATGATTTTTAGTTAAATTATAGGGTAGAAAACGATGAAGTTGCTTATATTCAGTTGGTGAACCTACATAATGGCCCTTAGTTTCATCGTTGGCCACTTATATATATATATATTGCTTTGGCCTTTTGGCTTTTCGCTTTTGAGCGGCATATATGTGATCATATATAGTTCCAAGGAATAAACCAATTCTACCTTCACTATGGTACGGTTTCATATTTGCATACATTCCACCATTATAATCTGACAATATAGGAAGGGATATATACTCCATGCAATAAAAGTGTCATCTATCTGGAGCAATGTAAGCCTTACTTTCTCTAAAAGAATACAATACTTCTTCATAACTAAATCTTAGTTGTAGTTTTTAGAGTGTCAAGGTAATATGCTGATCATGATAACTGACTTGTTCTTGACCCAACGCCTTTGTAAACACATATGCCCCCTTCTCTTGTGTGTAGCATAATTTAATCTCAACTTGCTTATATTCAATCAGGTTCCGGATGTGTGAATTTAGTGTCTATGTGTGTCCTACGACTATGAAACGCATAATTCTTGGTTAGGAACGTTGTCGGTATGTTATCATATAAGTTTGTCTTTGCCACTTGTAAGAAACTTAGGTAAAACATGCTAACACACAAAAGACCGATGAAAACCATATATAATACTCAAATCATGTAATACAAATACTCACTAGGGAGAATACAAGACCAATTAGTTGCAAACCCTATATCGAGTAAACGAAGGAATTTATTAGATTACATATTTCTGGTTATGTGACTAATGGGTTGTTGACGACTGTCATTTAAGTAATGCAAAAACCTAAATAATATAGATAACTTGGGTAAGTAGATTATCATATTCGCGAAGAACAAGTAGTTATTAGTATTACCTATTTACATGTAATGTTTAAGTATAAAAATAAATTAAGTAGAAAGTATATGCAAAAGCTTTAATTGAACTTTTGAATTGAACTAAAGAAGAATTACTAAAAAACAGAAAGAAACACACCAAAACACGAGAGAGTTGAAATAAGTAACAAAGATGAGAACCGCACAGTCACTTCGAATTTCAGTGTTGGTTACTTAGTTGCACGCTTAATTGATAAGAACAATGCATAATGACTACATAGACATGACTTATATTATCCTATTTGTGACCTAATCCACGAGCTTACACACCAACCATCTGAACTACGTAGAGTGTACTTAGCACGAGTGGGTGGCGTTCTACAAACCGTTTGTGTAATCAACACAGAATCAATTACTCCAAAACATATACAAATTGTGTGCGTGTGTTTAACATACTTTCAAATGCTAATACATAATTTTCATGCTACTAACCCGAATTACACAACTTGTTAACTGAATGCTTAATATAAATATATGATTGGTCACATAGACATAACATAACAAAGATTGATTCATTTAAAACATATGTAAATTCTGTTGAGAATTAATTCAAGGCCCCCTATTTCCGTGCATGCACGTGTCTAGGAGTTTGAAGAATTCAAATAAAGCCGTTTGGCTAGAGTTGTTGGGTTGATCCGGGTCTATTGGATCTTCCTTAGTTTACTGAATTAGCCGTTGTAGTTTTTCTTATTTAAGCTTGTTCTTGTTTCAGTTTTTTAGCATGTACTCTCAAATTATCTATTATCAATAATATCGTGCATTGCAGTATTTGTTTGAGTGTTCATCTTGTTTTTATTGTGAGGCTTAGTGTGTGCTCATACCAACACGTGGTATCAGAGCAAGAAGAGTTTGTCCATGGCTGATCCAGTTAATTCATCTCATCCATCTCACACTCCTCTTCCCATCTTCAAGGGAGAAGGGTATGAGCATTGGAACATAAGAATGAAAACTATATTGAGGTCCAAAGGGCTGTGGGAATTAGTAAGTCTGGGAATGACTGATCATGGCGAAAATGTAGAAGAGACAAGGAAGGAACTCAAGAGAGATGCCTAAGCCTTGGCTGTGATTCAACAAGGTGTCCATGAGACCTTGTTCTCTCGAATTGCAGGAGCAGAAACATCACAGGAGGCCTGGGATACACTTCGTGTAGAATTTCAGGGAGATTCACAAGTGCAGTCTGTGAAACTGCAAGGATTGAGAAGAGAATTTGAAAACTTGAGCATGAAAGAAGGAGAAGCAGTGGGAGATTAAATTTCAAGAGTTATGGCCATTGTTAGTCAGCAAAGATCGTATGGAGAAGAAGTTCCAGACCAGAAAATTGTTGAAAAAATACTAAGAAGCCTTACAAGTAAGTTTGATTATGTGGTTCCATCTATTGAGGTTGCATATGATCTCACTACCTTGACACCAGTCAAGTTAATGGGATCATTGCAATCCCAAGAAGAAAGAATGAACTGTAGATCAGGTGATACAAAGAATGATGAGAAAGAGAAATCAGATGAGCAGGCCCTTCAAGTCTATCAACCTAACAGAAGATTGAACTTTGATCAATCTAATAGAGGGAGGGGCCGAGGATCTTATAGAGGAAGAGGAAGAGGGAGAACTAGTGATGAAAGAAGCAGAGGTCCTCAATGCTATAACTGTAACAGGTTTGGTCATGTAAAGAGGGAATGCTGGTTCAATGATGAAGGTCAAGCTAGAGTGGCTGCAAACACAGAAGAAAATAATGAAGTAAGTGATGATACTCCCTATCTATTTATGGCCTTAACAACTGGTGAATCTGAAACACCAAGCCTATGGTTCATAGACTCTGGATGTTCAAATCATATGACCAGTAACAAGGGTAGTTTTGTCAATTTGGATGAATCATTCAAATTGGGAGTTAAGCTGGGAGACAAAAAGAACCTTGCAGTAGAAGGTAAAGGGACCATCAAGATCAAAATGAGCAATGGCAGTTTCAGGTACTTAGATGATGTGTACTATGCACCAAATCTTGAATATAACTTGATGAGTGTAGGACAGCTGATGAGGAAAGGATATGCATTAATTTTTGATGATGAAGTCTGCTCTATAGTGCATAAAGAACCACAAACTGAGATGATGAGGGTTCCATTGGCAGCCAACAATATGTTTCCTTTGGATGCTACCAAGGTGAAAAGCAGTGGTGGATCCAAAAATCATGAAGAAACAATGTTGTGGCACTGCAGATTTGGTCACCTACACTCACAAGCTCTACAGCAATTGCATAACAAGCACATGGTGATTGGACTGCCTCAAATGAAGGAGTATGGAAGCTGTGAAGGTTGTGCTCTTGGGAAGTTACACAAGCTTCCCTTTCAAACCAGTACAAGAAGAGCAACTCAATGCTTAGAGATTGTCCACACTGATGTATGTGGACCTATGCCTGTGAAAAGCTTGGGTGGTAGTAAGTATTTTTTATTGTTTATTGATGACTATACTAGAATGACATGGGTATACTTTCTTGAAAAGAAATCAGAAGTTTTCTCAAAGTTTAAAATCTTCAAAGCTTTAGTATAAAAACAAAGTGAAAAGTTTATAAAAACACTTAGAAGTGACAGGGGTGGGGAGTATTGTTCTAATGAGTTTCATAGTTTTTGTGAACTTCATGGGATTAAGAGGCAGCTAACTGCCCCATATACCCCTGAGCAGAATGGAGTTAGTGAAAGGAAAAATAGAACTGTTGTTGAGAGGGCACAATGCATGCTACAGGCCAAAAATATGCCTAGCTATTTTTGGGCCGAAGCAGTGTCTACTGCTGTACATATACTCAATATGTCTCCTACAAAGGCTTTAGATGACAAAACTCCTGTTCATGTGTGGAGTGGAGAAAAGCCTGAAGTAGAGGACTTGAGAGTATTTGGAAGTGTGGCATATGGACTGAAACCAAGTCAGTTCAAACATAAGTTTGAAGCCACCTCAGCCAAATGTATTTTGGTTGGTCAATCAACACCAACAAAAGGGTATAGGCTGTACAATCCCCTAACTAAACAGATTATCACAAGAAGGGTAATTAAATGCTTTGAAGAAATGGAATGGGATTGGTCAAAGGTTAAGAATGATCAGAATAAATATTTATGGGATTTATGTGTTTTTGATGAGTTGTTGGAATTGGAAAATGACAACAATGCCCCTGCAGCAGTAACACAGTCTGAAAATGTTCCTGACAACAATGGAAATAATGAAGGGTCCAGTTCTGCAGGTCAAAGTGGTCCTGCTGATTCAGGAAGTACTTCAGGGAATGCAGTAGCTGGTACAGTTGATGCATCATCTACTCTCTTGAAGACCAAGTCCCTGAATGAAATTTATGAGCAAACTAATCCTATGGAAGAGTATACAGTATGTGAGTTTGCTCTAAATATCACTGACCCATTGTTTTTTGAAGATGCAGTTAATAAAAGGGAATGGAGGCAAGCTATGGTAGAAGAGATCAATGCCATTGAAAAAAATGAAACATGGCAGTTGGTCAATGCTCCTAAAAATAAAAACATTGTTGGAGTAAAATGGCTATTCAAAACCAAGCTCGGGCCCAAAGGTGATGTGGTTAAGTACAAGGCAAGGCTTGTAGCTAAGGGGTATTCTCAAAGAAAGGGTGTTGATTTCCTGGACACATTTGCCCCTATTGCCAGATTTGAGACAATCAGGACTGTTTTAGCTGTTGCTGCTCATCAAGGTTGGAGAATCTTCCAACTTGATGTAAAATATGCCTTCTTGAATGGAAGACTGGAAGAAGAAATCTATGTAGAGCAACCTCAATGTTTTGAAGTGAAGGGTGAAAAAGAAAAGGTGTACAGGCTCTTTAAAGCTCTCTATGGTCTCAAGCAGGCTCCAAGAGCCTGGTACTCCAGAATTGATGCATATTTCACCAGTCATGGCTTTGTAAGAAGTTACAATGAGCCTACACTGTATGTTAAAAGAATTGATAAAGTGGGTATCATCTATGTATGTTTGTATGTTGATTACATAATTTATACAAGTCATAATGCAGAAATGTTACAAGAGTTCAAAGATGGAATGATGAAAGAATTTGAAATGTCTGATCTTGGACATTTAAAGTATTTCTTGGGGCTTGAAGTAAAGCAGCTGAAAAATGGTATCTTTGTAAGCCAAGAGAAGTATGCAACTGAGCTCATTAAAAGATTTGGAATGGAAGGATGCAAAATTGAAGAAACACCTATGAACACAAATGAAAAGCTGAGAAGTAAAGATGGTGAAGAGCTTGTTGATGCAACGGTGTATAGAAGCCTCATAGGTGGACTTATGTATTTGCAGAATACAAGACCAGATATCAGTTTCTGTGTGAATTTGTTGTCTAGATTCATGCAAAGTCCCAGCAAAACTCATCTTGGTGCTACCAAAAGGGTAATAAGGTACATTGCTGGGACAACAGATCATGGACTGTGGTATGAAAGATCTAATGAAGTCAAGTTATGTGGTTTTACTGATAGTGATTGGGCAGGTAGTTTGGATGACAGGAAAAGTGTGTCAGCTTATGCTTTCAGTCTTGGCAGTGGTGTAGTATCATGGTGTACAAAGAAGCAAAAATCAATTGCCTTATCAAGTACAGAAGCTGAGTACATATCAGCTACAGGAGCCACTTGTCAAGTAGTATGGATGAGAAGAATTCTGTCTGATTTAGGTATGGATCAGCCTGAACCAACAATCATTTGGTGTGATAACAGGTCAGCTATTCAGTTATCTAAGAATCCTGTTTTGGATGGTAAGACAAAGCATATAGAGTTGAAGCACCATTTCATTCGAGATCTAGTTACTCAGAAGCAAGTTAGCATTGAATATTGTGGAACAGATGATCAAATGGCTGATGTTCTTACTAAGGCTTTGGGCAGAGACAAGTTTAATCGATTCAAAAGGATGATGGGTGTAAGGGCACTTGAATTAAGGGAGGGTGTTGAGAATTAATTCAAGGCCCACTATTTCCATGCATGCACGTGTCTAGGAGTTTGAAGAATTCAAATAAAGCCGTTTGGCTAGAGTTGTTGGGTTGATCCGGGTCTATTGGATCTTCCTTAGTTTACTGAATTAGCCGTTGTAGTTTTTCTTATTTAAGCTTGTTCTTGTTTCAGTTTTTTAGCATGTACTCTCAAATTATCTATTATCAATAATATCGTGCATTGCAGTATTTGTTTGAGTGTTCATCTTGTTTTTATTGTGAGGCTTAGTGTGTGCTCATACCAACAAATTCCTACAAACAATGTCTCTTGGCTAACTAAGTTAACTAAAATGGAATTCACAATTGAATAATATTTTATGACACAACCAACCAACAGTCCAAATTGTCACAACTCATAAACATTCAAGTGTTATCACTTAACCACTAATTAAGTGATAACAAAAGAAACCACTCACTCATACAAATGAAACGAACAAACTTTGACAAGATTATTTCATTTGAAAAATGTATATAATATTAAGGAAACAAATTAAATTCTTTGGTGTCTTCTTTATTTTTTACTAGGTTAAAGACCCGTGAAATTTACGTGAAATTTACGGTACCAAAAGACAAAATTTTAAATTATAGAAGATGTATACAATTGGATTTAAGTATAGGCCTTCAATCATCCGTGAGAAGTGGAAACCCTTGAAACAGCAACTATTTTCGTTTTCCCTTAAAATAGTCCAGTCCATCACTTTATTTCTAATGGGCCTTTCTGTAAACCCATAAGGACCCCAATTATAATTTGTTCTCTGTTCCTATACATTAATTCAACCAACACATTTTTATGGAATATGATGACGTGGGTAGCCTAAAGCAAACATAAATATATAACATTACTAAACAAATGCTTAAAGGGTTGAAGCCTACAAGGCTTCGGACAACCAGAGGCATCCTAAGTCAAAAAGATGACTTGTCCCGTCATCTTTTTCATCGATCAGAACAGATAGGCTGATGGAGTAACATCAGCCAACAGACCGCAGGTCCATAGCAGCCACTTACCATTTGTGGGATGTCCTTTAGTTGCAACAAGGCTCAAGGCAAGATGCTTTCTCCTTATGGAGTCCCCTTTTCTCTATAAATCAGAAGCTGAATCCTCAGCTCTGATTACACCATCACAATCACTCTCACTTCACTCTTCTAATTCTTTTGGTCTTGCACGTGGAAGAATATTTCTCTCCACTCGGATCTCTAGAACTTCCATTTCTGGTTTCGAGTACATCTCAAACCAGAACCTTAAAGCATCTAAAACAAGAAAAATAACCTTGAACCTCCTTCTACGTTTGCAACGTAGAGGGACACCACGACCTGCGTTAGGCAAAGTGGAACCCTTGAACCCTTGAACCTCCCTTGTGACTCAGGACTATCGTTAGGCAGTTATTTGTTGTAGCAACAAGTTGGCGCCCACCGTGGGGCTACGCCATTGCCTTTACAAAAAACAGTTGTGTAGCTCCAACTCTCTCCATGTCTGACCCTGAGTCCCAAGAGGAAGTTAACCAGATCTCTCCAAGCACAGATCAGACTTCTCCAGCCAGATCTGTGTCTTTTTCCACTCCAGGAGGCACTCCAGCTCGAACTCAGTCCTCACCTGCACATCAGGGGACAACAAGCTTACAGACTCCACCCCCCACTCGTTCGGGGGTGTTTTCTCCTCTCCCTGATCTTGCACAGACTCCCCAACGAATAGATCTTACCCCTGAAGGAGTGGAAAGAAACTTCCTGCAGCTTAGATCCCTTTTGAACCAGTATGTCATGAAGGAAAGAGATAAAGGAGTCCGCCTCCGTCTAGACTATGGCGAGGAAGAAGAGGTGTCGCTTTCGCCGGGGCCTCCTCCTCCTCTAAATGCCACCTACAGTCATAGACCACGACTCGGAAGCAGTGCCGCTGGCCCCAGCAACACACTCTCCACTTCTCAGCATGAAGCAAGGTCCAGCCCCACCGCTTTCCCATTGTTTACCACCCAAGCTGCCACTACCGGCACACCACTTGGGCATGAAGTCACCCTGGATCAGCTTCTACAGTCACCAATATCCAGTGTCCCTCCACCGGCAGCCACTTCATGGGATCAGGCCATGGCTTCACTCCCCATGGCTAGGAATGCTTCCATGAGCATCCCCATGATGACTAGCAACGTGGCCACAACCGAAAACCTCCAAGGTTTTAACCTCATGCCCTACATGATATCACAAGTAATGGCTAATTTCCCCTGGCAGCAGCTCATCAATCAAGCCATTGCTGCTCAACAAGGAACCACAGTCGGAATAACCAACAACAGGACAGAACAACCTGTCAACCCACCCTACAAGCCAAACAGCTTATCTTGCTTCTCACCGGAAATAGCAGACTATGACTTTCCTAACAAGCTGAAGATGCCAGCTCATATAAGAACATATGATGGTTCTGATGATCCAGAAGATCACCTTCAGATCTTCTCAGGGGCAGCTCGGATCGAAAAATGGGGCGATCCAGAGTGTTGTTTAATGTTTATGCAAACCCTCGTTGGATCCGCAAGAATCTGGTTCAATGGCTTGAAGGTTGGAAGCATCCGAACCTTTGACGAACTCGGCAAAGGATTCCTTGCCAACTTCTCACAACAGAGAAGATGTGTCAAGGATGCAACCGTCATCTTCCAGATAAAGCAAAAAGATGATGAAAGCCTGAAAAATTTCATTGAGAGGTATAAAAAAGAAGGACTTACCTACGTTGGTGCAGATGAAAAGATGAAGGTTGCAGGGTTCATGAACGCCATCAACTCAAAATACCTCACCAGGGAGTTTAACAAAAGTCTCCCCAAAACCCTTGAAGAGGCTTTGGAAAGAGCCGAAGCCCACATCAGAGGAGAAGAGGCTGTAGACATAAAGGAGCAAAGAAAGAGGGCTTCCAACTGGAGAAGCAACAGCCCTGCTCGGAAAAGAGGAAACTATGGCACCTACGACAACAGATCCAGGAGATCTGAGTCTCGAAGGTCGGAAAGCAGGAACCCTCCAAGCAAAGATAGAAACATAAATTTTACAGCCCTCTCCAAAACTCCTCAAGAAATTCTGGCCACGGAAGAAGTCAAACACACCTTTAGACCACCTCGTCCCTTGCCTAAAAGTAAAAGAAACGAAAACTCCAACCAGTATTGCGAGTTTCATGAAGAAAAGGGACACCACACCAACGACTGCTTCCAGCTTAAGAAGAGGATCGAAGAAGCAGTTAGATCTGGCGAACTGGCCCACTTAGTTAAAGGTGTCAAAGAAAACATAGCTGATGGCAAAAAGAAAGATGTTGCCATGGTGTTTGTTGAAAGTGAAGCACCAAGCAAACGACAGAGGTTGGAGGATTGGGAATGTCAAGGCATCTACTTCCCTTGCACCAAAGAAGAAAAACACTGTGATCCACTAGTCCTTGAAGCCTTCGTGGGTTCACGACAAACACAAAAAGCCTACATAGACACAGGAGCTGCTACTGAGATCATGTTTGCAAAATACTTCAACCTTCTAAGCCACGAAGAACGCTCCACGCTCAGGCCAGCCGAAGCTGCCATCAAGGGCATAGCAGATATCCCCATCAAACCCTTGGGTGAGATTGTACTCAATGTAACTTTCTCCGATGGGCAAATGCGAAGAACTGAACCACTGATATTCATTGTCTTAGATCTACCATCCAGTTACGATGTCATCATTGGTAGACCCGGTGTAGTAGCTTTCGATATGACCGTTTCCATCAGCCGGAAGAGTGCCAAGTTCCCCACCGAAGAAGGAGTAGGAACCCTCCAACCCTCAGCCTCTGTGCTAACGGTTGTCGAAGAACAAAACAAACTCGGTCTTAGCATTAATCATAAATACCCTGATCAAAGGATACGGGTAAACACAGCCCTTCCTAGGGAAATTCTCTCAAAGCTTGAAGCATTGCTAAAAAACAATGTAGATGTTTTCGCTTGGTGTCCCAGTGACATGACAGGGATCCCACGTGATGTTGCTGAACACGAACTCAAAGTTCCCCAAAACATTAAACCAATAGTACAAAAGAAAAGAAGCCTTGCACCAGAACGAAGCAGAGCAGCTTGCCATGAGGTTGACAAACTGGTCGAAGCAGGAATCCTCCGAGAGGTAAAATACCAGTCCTGGGTTGCAAACCCAGTGATGGTTAAGAAACCTGATGACTCATGGAGGATGTGCATAGACTTCAAAGACCTCAACAAGGCTTGCCCAAAGGATTGCTACCCTTTACCAGAGGTGGATTTGAAAGTTGACTCGCTGACAGGTTACCCTTGAACCTAAGAACAACTTTTAAAGTTACTCAACACCTCCCAAATTTGTTTCTTTTTATATAGTGCATGCTTACAAGCTAACCCTTCAACAGGTTTCCCCTTCAAATGCTTTTTGGATGCCTATAAAGGTTATCACCAAATACAAATGAAGGAGGACGATGAAGAAAAGACTGCCTTCCATACGGACAAGGGTATCTTCTGTTACAAAAAGATGCCCTTCGGCTTAAAAAATGCAGGTGCCACCTATCAAAGGTTGGTTGACAAAGCCTTTGCCGAGCAAATTGGTAGGAACATGGAAGCATACGTGGATGATTTGGTTATCAAAAGCAAGACCGAGGAGGACATGCTCAATGATATACAAGAAACCTTCGACAATCTCAAAAAGATCAACATGAAACTAAATCCCATCAAGTGTTCCTTCGGTTTTGAAGAAGGGAAATTCTTGGGTCATGTTGTAGGAAAACAGAGCATAAAAGCTAACCCAAACAAGGTTCAAGCCATCCTCAAAATGAAGTCACCACAAACCAAGAAAGAAGTGGAAAGCTTGAACGGCAAGCTTGCCGCCTTGAAGCGTTTCGTGTCAAAACTTGCTGAGAAATCACTTCCTTTCTTCAAGACCCTCAAAGGTTGTGCTGACAAGAAGAACTTCAGGTGGACAGAAGAAGCTGAAGAAGCCTTCAACGCTATGAAACATTATTTGGCTTACCTTCCCACCATTGCAGCACCTGAAGCAGGGGAAACGATCTCTGTCTATCTTTCAGTCACTGAAGAAGCCTTCAGCGTTGTTCTCACTATCGAAAGAGAAAAAGCCCAGGTACCCGTTTATTTCTTCAGTAAAACCTTAAAGTTAGCAGAGGTCAAGTACCCTCCTTTGGAAAAATTAGCCTTGGCCCTGGTACAAACGGCCAGGAGGCTTCGAAGGTACTTTCAAGCACATCCTATTCAAGTAGTCACTGACCAGCCAATCAAAAATGTGCTTGAAAGGCCTGAAACCTCGGGACGACTAGCCAAGTGGGCTGTTGAGCTAGGTGAACACAAAATCACCTACGTCCCGAGAAAAGCAATAAAAGCACAAATACTTGCTGATTTCATTGCTGAAATTCCAAGGGCAGAAACTGCTGAAGTTAACATAACCATGGATGAACCTCTCGATCCTGAAGCCTGGAAGCTTTACACAGATGGAGCTTCCAGCGTTGAAGGCTCGGGAGCTGGTCTTATATTAATCAGTCCTGAAGGGCTAGAATTCACATATGCCCTTCGTTTGGAATTTCAGACAACAAACAACGAAGCCGAATATGAAGCTCTGATCGCAGGACTCAAGCTTGCAAAAAAGATGATGGTTCACAAGCTTCAAGTGTTCACCGATTCACTACTGGTCTCTAGCCAAGTGAACGATAGCTACATTGCCAAGGAACCCAACATGAAAAAATACAAAGAGAAAGCCAAGGAAATCATGAACACTTTCCAACAATGCAAGATCAAGCAAGTTCCAAGGTCTCACAACAAAAAGGCTGACGCACTAAGCAAGCTCGCCTCGCTAACCTTTGCTCACCTCACTAAGAAAGTATTGGTGGAGGTAGTCAAGCATCCTGCCATATCAGAGTTGGAATTCCAAGACGTCATCACTGAAAATGAGCCAAACTGGATGACTCCGTTTGTAAGGTTCCTTCAAAAGGGAGAACTGCCACAGGACCCTGTTGAAGCTGAAAGGATCCGAAACAAATCGAAGCAGTATACCATACAAGATGAGATGCTTTACAAAAGAGGGTATCTAGCTCCACTGCTCCGATGTGTTGGACCCGAACAGAGCAAGTACCTGATTAAGGAAGTTCATGAAGGAATCTGCGGAGCCCACTGTGGTCCAAGGTCAGTTGTGGCAAAACTTATGAACCTGGGATATTTCTGGCCCTCCATGCATCGTGATGCATCAGAACAGCTGAAGAGATGTGAAGCCTGCCAGCTACACGCCCCAGTCCCCAAAAGTCCCAAGCATGATTTGGTGCCTGTCAATTCGGCTTGGCCGTTCTACAAATGGGGAATGGATATCGTTGGACCCTTCCCACCAGCAAAAGGAGGGGTTAAATTCTTACTGGTGGCAGTAGATTACTTCACAAAATGGCCAGAAGTAAAGCCTTTGGGGAAGATATCCGGGAAAAAGATAATTGACTTCGTTTGGGAAAACATCATTTGCCGATATGGCCTACCTGGGGTTCTTGTAACGGACAACGGCAAGCAATTTGCAGAGAAACCGTTCAGCGCTTGGTGCAAGGAGTACCGAATAACCCAAGTCTTCAGTTCCGTGGCCTACCCCCAGTCGAACGGTCAGGTTGAAAGAATGAATAGAAGTGTGGTTGAAGGGATCAAGGCTAGACTAGGCAGACAAGGAAGAAACTGGTTGGAAGAACTGCCAAGCGTTCTCTGGGCAATTCGAACCACCGAGAAGACAAGCAACAAGAAAACGCCTTACAGCCTTACCTTTGGATCTGAAGCAGTAATACCTGCCGAAATCGGAATCACCACACCAAGAACCTTTCACGTCAATATCCAGGCAAATGAACAGGAATCACTGCTTAACCTCGATCTCCTGGAAGAAGCAAGGGACTCAGCAGCAATCCGTGAAGCTCAATACAAACAAAAGATGGAGTCCTACTACAATGCCAGAGTTAAGCACGAACGATTCAAGCCCGGCGACCTAGTTTTGAGAAACAACGAAGCAAGCAAGAAGGAAAGTCAAGGGAAGCTAGGACCTAAGTGGGAAGGCCCATACACTATCCTAGAGTCCCACAAAGGGGGATCCTACAAACTAGCAAGCATGGAAGGCAAAAAACTCCCCCGTCACTGGAACGGCAAGAACCTCAAAAGGTTCTTTGTTTAAGTTATAACAAAATGTTGTTCTTTTCCAAATGATGTAATGTTATCCAATCTAATGAATGAAAGGATCATTTGATCCTCCTTTAGAAACTTTGTCTTTCTATCCTAAGTTCAGGTTGAGAACCTTGCAAGAAACTCCATGGTAGAGACCATGTAAGGGGATGAGCTCCCAGGCCATATCGCTCAATAGGTTCGAAGGATAAACGGACCTATATAAGGGGTGAGTTCCTAAATCAATCCAACTCCATGAGATAAACAAAAAACACTTTTATAAATCTCATTGACAGGCTTGAACAACCTACACCAAACGTTCCTTAAGTTTAGAAAACAAACTTACGAAAACATAGTAAAACACTTATGTAAGTGTATATAGGATAGACGGTGACATGTTTGCCTAGACTACCTTAAGGATGAATGACTGCAGCATTCAACCTTTGAAGGTGCTACCGGATAAACATTCCCAAACAGCAAAGACAAACATGACAACAGAAAAACAACAATCAAACTTAAACATGAGCCACAAAGACTCAACATTCAAAGGCTTTTAACAAAAGCCAATAAGTAGCATAATTGTTCAAAGGACTACAGCCCATAACTACCAAGGAACCATTGAAGGTTCCAACAAAAGATAAAAGTACTTAGAAACACAAAGTTAATTGTTTTTAACACACCAAGATGCTAAGAAAGCTACGAATGGGAAGATCAGATATCACCACCAGACTCTGAAGGCTTAGAGGTTTCACCCTCATTCACTACCTTGACCACCTTCGCCTTCTTTACCTTCTTCCCCTTCTTTGGAGCCTTCTCCACAAGTCCAGCTTCAGAAGCCTCAACACTAGCATCCTTGGAAAAAGTTTCAGCCACATCCAACGTCTCTTCACTATCACCAGAATGTGCCCTCTTCCTTGAAACAGATTGAAGCACCTTTGCAGAAACAACTTCGTTTAAACCAGCAGGCTTCAATTCCTTCAGCTCCTTCAAGGGCTTTCCATAGTAGGAAGAGACTTGTGCAACATAGGGATAGCTGGAGTGCTCCATCTTAAGGACAGTCTCCTTAAAAACATCCAAGGAGTCAAGCTGATAAAAGGGAGACTCTTCCAAGACTTGGCCAGATTCATGAGCTTTAAACCCTGCAACAAAACCAGCATGCTTACCATGGGCCAAAAGCTTGGTATAAACCTCCCCAAGTGCAGAGTTGAATTCGGTGGAATGAAGAAGGTAGGTAACGACTTGCTGAAATCCTTCTTCAATCAGCCATTTGTTATCACTTTGCACAGCAGCAAGGGAAGCCTCCAACCCCTTCTTCTCACCTTCAAAAGCCTTTTTCTCTGCTTCCAAAGCTAATTGATCTGCCTCCACCTTAAGAATAGCAGCTTCATGCCTTGCCATCTCAGCCTCATGCCCCTTCCTCAGTTCATCAATAAGGGAAATGAAAGTAGCCTCCTTCTTAGCATATTCCTCAGCATCCTTCCTCATATCAGCAAGGGACTGTTTCATCTCCCTCTTCTTTTTGGCAAAGTCACTATACTTACCCATAACCTTCCTAAACCTACTAATCCCCTCTGGAAGCATAGCAGCAAGGTTACAGGTACCCACCATCATCTTTGCCAGCAAAGCATCATCATCCAAACCCTCAAGACAAGCCTTGGCACCAGGAGTAGCAAAGTGTGCAAGAACCTCCTCACAGATAGCCGAAGACTTAAAGTTGTCACTGGACTTCACGTTCCACCCAGGAACATACAGACTTCCCTCATCAAAGCTAGCCGACACTTCTGTTTCCTTCACCACTCCAACCTTCACCTTTTTACCCTTACCTTTCTTCACAACAGCATCCACAAGAACATCATCCATGGTCTGATCTTGCTCATCTTCAGAGTCCTCAATATCATCGCTAACTGTCACTGCTTCAGAAGGATCAGCAGGTTTGGCAGCCTTCAAAAGACGCCTGCTTGACCTCCTTGTTGAAGCCTTGGAAGAACTAGCTTTAGCAAAACCCTTAACATTAGGAACAGCAATATAGTTGGTCCCATCATACCTCCCTTTCTGATATTTGGTCAGTGCATCTTCCCCATCTGCTGCTTCAGCATCAGAAAATACAACACCCGAAGCATCATCACCTTTGATAAAGTCAAGAGCCGACATAACTGCAAAAAACAGAACACATAAGGAAAAAATAGAGAAAGCAAAAGAAATCAACAATAAACAAAATTCATACCCTGACCATCCTTCATCACAACAGGATCTCTACCCGGCTTGTCCCAACGAGTGCTAACACCAGATAATACTAAGAAGGGTTCAGCAAATGGACGAAGCCTTGAAGGACAGGTCCTAAGAGTCGTTAGGAAGACATCGTCTAGTTCAGACTCTAAGGGTTCCCCTTCATTAAGAACAGCCTCAGGATGCCTCCACACAGGCTTAAAAGGGAAAATAGAATCAGACACCCAAAAGAACCTATTCTTCCATTGACCAACCGTCGTAACATGGGAAGAAAGAAGGTTAGTCTCCAATGATGATCCCTCGAAGGTGAACCAGTCACCATTCTTGGCAAGACGAAAAAATCGTCTGAACATCAATAGAGTAGGATCATACCCTAGGGCTCTACAAAGGCATTCAAAGTGTAAAACACGGCCAACACCATGTGGGTGGATCTGACCAAGGGAAACCCTATAATACTCAAGAACATTCAACAAAAATACAGAGAAAGGATAACGAAGGTTTGCAAACTCAAAATGACGACAGTACAAAGCGATGGAACCAGACGGACACTCGGAAACAGAGAGTTTTTTACCAGGAGCCACAGGTTTGAACGACAAGTCAATACCCCATTCGGCACAAAACGATTCTACCTCTTTCTGAGAAAGCGTTGAAAACGTAACGGCCATATCCTTTTTAGCACCCATTATGCTCAAAAGGATGATCAGTAAACAAAGCAAGAAAAAGAAAAACTAACCTGCTGTGGTGAAAAATCACGAAACCCTAAAGATGGATGAAGTGTTTGAGAGGATGAAGATGAAGAAAAGAAAAAGGTAAAGTGAAAATGAAGTACAAAAAGGTTTTAAAAAGAAAAATCAAACGGTTATTTAATTCAAAAAACCGTAATAATAATGGCATGCAGTAATTAGTCTGAGCAAACTGCCAGATGTCACATCAGCAGTCCAATCAACATTGAAACTGCTGAATAATAACCGCCTAAATCACAGCGAACCCCCGAACCTTTCAAGCAAAGGAAAAAACTAGGAAAACAGTCAAAAGCTTTCAAGCTACCGCATCAAACCTTCTGACTTGGGGGGCTGATGACGTGGGTAGCCTAAAGCAAACATAAATATATAACATTACTAAACAAATGCTTAAAGGGTTGAAGCCTACAAGGCTTCGGACAACCAGAGGCATCCTAAGTCAAAAAGATGACTTGTCCCGTCATCTTTTTCATCGATCAGAACAGATAGGCTGATGGAGTAACATCAGCCAACAGACCGCAGGTCCATAGCAGCCACTTACCATTTGTGGGATGTCCTTTAGTTGCAACAAGGCTCAAGGCAAGATGCTTTCTCCTTATGGAGTCCCCTTTTCTCTATAAATCAGAAGCTGAATCCTCAGCTCTGATTACACCATCACAATCACTCTCACTTCACTCTTCTAATTCTTTTGGTCTTGCACGTGGAAGAATATTTCTCTCCACTCGGATCTCTAGAACTTCCATTTCTGGTTTCGAGTACATCTCAAACCAGAACCTTAAAGCATCTAAAACAAGAAAAATAACCTTGAACCTCCTTCTACGTTTGCAACGTAGAGGGACACCACGACCTGCGTTAGGCAAAGTGGAACCCTTGAACCCTTGAACCTCCCTTGTGACTCAGGACTATCGTTAGGCAGTTATTTGTTGTAGCAACAGAATAAGTTTTTAGTGTATCTTTTTTATTTTCACTACCACCACCAACCATAGAAATGATACTATTTTGACTCGTGTCATGGTCTCATGTATGTTAAATTGCATTGTTTATTTTGTTTTCTCTTAATTTACAAAATATAAAAACAAATACAACTAATATATGCTATAGTAAATCGATGAATTTAATTAATAGCAAATCTGTATGTAAGTGTAAAGTGTATATACTTGTATAAAATGTGTTTTGATTCGATGAACACAAACTCAAGAAAACCTATTTGATGTAAACAACCGGCTTTGACTTTTTCCACTCTAATTTTGATCCGGTTACGTGACGTCATTCGCTATCAGACTATGTGTAGTGAAACTTTAAATTTAAGGCTACATCTAATTATTGGGACACGTGACACACTAGTCAGCATGAGGGCCTTAAAATTAAATGGGGTGTAATCGGGGGCTTTAAATTTAAAGCCTCACTACCTGATTAATATTTTATTTTATTTTAAATTAAAACAATTTAATTGAGGGTGATGATGTGTCAAAGGGGTTATTAGAACCTATATTATTAGGGTGAAGCCCACGGGCTCAGTTAGATATCTAGGGTTTCGTACAATCTCAATATATTGTAATCATCTATTGAATTAATGGTCAATTAGTTTTACCATCTTACAGGGTATCAGAGCCAACCTATGCCCTATACCGTCTCTGTTGCATCACACACAAATAACCAAACTCCAGCCGACACCACTTGAAAAACAAAACCTAGACAGGGTGGCGTGACGCCACTGTCGTCGCCGCCCTGTCCGGCCATCATTTGTTTTCTTTGTTCGTTTCCCGTTTATTTGTTTATTTACCATTCTGAATGAAGTCCCACTCTCGGTAATATATTCTATTCGGTATTAGAGCCGCAAACCGCATCACTTCCGTTTGTTTTCGGTCTTGGTATGTGTGTTTGCGTTGCCTAACATCATCAAAACATATTTGGTTTTGGATTTATTGACTTTAAATACAAGGGTTTAATTGAGACTTTTTCATTCCATAACATTCAAATTCATCACACCATCTTCCAATTGATATTCATCTTTTTGTATTCTCTCTAAACCTAAAAATATTGGATATATCTTGTCTCATAACTCAAAATCCTTCCTTCCTTTGAATTCCGCTTTTCCACTGACACAAGTTATTTCAATCTCATCGGGTGCCATTTTTTTAGTCATAGAGGGTGTTTGGGATTGAGTTTCAAAATAACTTATTAACTTATTGGTTTTTTTCAATAAGCCAATAAGTCAATAAGCTGTTTGTGTAACCCAAAATTACTTTCTGTTTTGACTTTTGGTTTTTGGCTTTTAAGGGTGGAAAAACTGTTTTTGAAAAGTTAGAAATCTTGGCTTTTGGCTTTTAACTTTTGGGAAAAAATTACAAATTTACCACCCATACAACCAATATTCACAATAAGTTAAGCGAAACACTTAAAAAAGAAAATTTATTGACTTTTTGACGTTTTTCATCCCAAAAGCTAATCCAAACACTTTTTTTAAAACTCCCTTTCCAAAAGTCATAAGCCAATAAGCACTTTTGACGAAAAGCACTTTTACATTTCCAAACTCAATCCCAAACACCCTCTTATTTGGAGCTACAAGTTGAATTTATATTATTCTTACTTTTAATCTTCAACAGACCATGATCGCTTATTGGTTTCATTTGATAACAATTCTCATAATTGTCAATAAATTGGTTCTGGTCTTAAATTTTTTTTTTCTAATTCAGCTTCTCAGCGATTGCCTCCCTCTGAATAGCCTCGTTTATGTTCTGATCGGCTTTCTCGCTGGACCACGGTCCGTTGCCACTGATCTCAGCCTATCAAACCACAAATCTCTTCTTATAATGAGTTAAATGTCAATTTAGTCCCTGAAGTTTGTCAAAAATTGTCACTTTCATCCAAATCTTTTTTTGTCAATTTAGTCCCTGTGGTTTCATTTTTTTTGTCATTTTAGTCCCTGTGGACTTACAAGATTTGAATGAAAGTGGCAATTTTTGACAAACCTCGGGGACTAAAATGACAAAAAATGAAACCACAGGGACTAAATTGACAAAAAAATGATTTGGATGAAAGTGGCAATTTTTGACAAACCTCAGGGACTAAATTGGCAATTAACTCTTTTCTAATCTACGGATCTTACTTCTTTTTGACTCCACCGCCTGTCCGCGGTCACCGACTTTCACCATCTCTTTGATAGACCGCCGCACGACTACTGTCACCAGGTGTCTGTTTGTTTCTTTTCTTTCTCTCGTTTGTGTCGGACCGTTGTCCATTGCCACCTAAGAACGTCGTCTGACAATGGTCACGAGCCTTCGGTTTGGCACACCGCCTCACGACAACGGTCTTAGGGTGTCTATTTGTCATTCCTGTTATCTTTTTTCTTTCCCACAACCTCTCTTTTATCCTTTCTTTTATCTTTTCTATTGTCATAACCAACAAAAATGACATTGCAACTTTATTGGGATCTTGTTTATCGTTATGGAAACTTTTTTTTTTAAAATGTGACTTTCTAAACTGTGTGGCAGATATCATCACACCCGCCTCTTGGCAGGCCCCAATCACCCACACGTCCAGACTATGTTGTTTGAACCGGGTCCACGGTGGTACGGTGGGGACTACAGCGTTCGCCCGGAAACCGTACTGCCTCCACACGAGTTTCCTCGCTAGAGTAACGGCCGGAAGAGTGCCAAGTTCCCCACCGAAGAAGGAGTAGGAACCCTCCAACCCTCAGCCTCTGTGCTAACGGTTGTCGAAGAACAAAACAAACTCGGTCTTAGCATTAATCATAAATACCCTGATCAAAGGATACGGGTAAACACAGCCCTTCCTAGGGAAATTCTCTCAAAGCTTGAAGCATTGCTAAAAAACAATGTAGATGTTTTCGCTTGGTGTCCCAGTGACATGACAGGGATCCCACGTGATGTTGCTGAACACGAACTCAAAGTTCCCCAAAACATTAAACCAATAGTACAAAAGAAAAGAAGCCTTGCACCAGAACGAAGCAGAGCAGTTTGCCATGAGGTTGACAAACTGGTCGAAGCAGGAATCCTCCGAGAGGTAAAATACCAGTCCTGGGTTGCAAACCCAGTGATGGTTAAGAAACCTGATGACTCATGGAGGATGTGCATAGACTTCAAAGACCTCAACAAGGCTTGCCCAAAGGATTGCTACCCTTTACCAGAGGTGGATTTGAAAGTTGACTCGCTGACAGGTTACCCTTGAACCTAAGAACAACTTTTAAAGTTACTCAACACCTCCCAAATTTGTTTCTTTTTATATAGTGCATGCTTACAAGCTAACCCTTCAACAGGTTTCCCCTTCAAATGCTTTTTGGATGCCTATAAAGGTTATCACCAAATACAAATGAAGGAGGACGATGAAGAAAAGACTGCCTTCCATACGGACAAGGGTATCTTCTGTTACAAAAAGATGCCCTTCGGCTTAAAAAATGCAGGTGCCACCTATCAAAGGTTGGTTGACAAAGCCTTTGCCGAGCAAATTGGTAGGAACATGGAAGCATACGTGGATGATTTGGTTATCAAAAGCAAGACCGAGGAGGACATGCTCAATGATATACAAGAAACCTTCGACAATCTCAAAAAGATCAACATGAAACTAAATCCCATCAAGTGTTCCTTCGGTTTTGAAGAAGGGAAATTCTTGGGTCATGTTGTAGGAAAACAGAGCATAAAAGCTAACCCAAACAAGGTTCAAGCCATCCTCAAAATGAAGTCACCACAAACCAAGAAAGAAGTGGAAAGCTTGAACGGCAAGCTTGCCGCCTTGAAGCGTTTCGTGTCAAAACTTGCTGAGAAATCACTTCCTTTCTTCAAGACCCTCAAAGGTTGTGCTGACAAGAAGAACTTCAGGTGGACAGAAGAAGCTGAAGAAGCCTTCAACGCTATGAAACATTATTTGGCTTACCTTCCCACCATTGCAGCACCTGAAGCAGGGGAAACGATCTCTGTCTATCTTTCAGTCACTGAAGAAGCCTTCAGCGCTGTTCTCACTATCGAAAGAGAAAAAGCCCAGGTACCCGTTTATTTCTTCAGTAAAACCTTAAAGTTAGCAGAGGTCAAGTACCCTCCTTTGGAAAAATTAGCCTTGGCCCTGGTACAAACGGCCAGGAGGCTTCGAAGGTACTTTCAAGCACATCCTATTCAAGTAGTCACTGACCAGCCAATCAAAAATGTGCTTGAAAGGCCCGAAACCTCGGGACGACTAGCCAAGTGGGCTGTTGAGCTAGGTGAACACAAAATCACCTACGTCCCGAGAAAAGCAATAAAAGCACAAATACTTGCTGATTTCATTGCTGAAATTCCAAGGGCAGAAACTGCTGAAGTTAACATAACCATGGATGAACCTCTCGATCCTGAAGCCTGGAAGCTTTACACAGATGGAGCTTCCAGCGTTGAAGGCTCGGGAGCTGGTCTTATATTAATCAGTCCTGAAGGGCTAGAATTCACATATGCCATTCGTTTGGAATTTCAGACAACAAACAACGAAGCCGAATATGAAGCTCTGATCGCAGGACTCAAGCTTGCAAAAAAGATGATGGTTCACAAGCTTCAAGTGTTCACCGATTCACTACTGGTCTCTAGCCAAGTGAACGATAGCTACATTGCCAAGGAACCCAACATGAAAAAATACAAAGAGAAAGCCAAGGAAATCATGAACACTTTCCAACAATGCAAGATCAAGCAAGTTCCAAGGTCTCACAACAAAAAGGCTGACGCACTAAGCAAGCTCGCCTCGCTAACCTTTGCTCACCTCACTAAGAAAGTATTGGTGGAGGTAGTCAAGCATCCTGCCATATCAGAGTTGGAATTCCAAGACGTCATCACTGAAAATGAGCCAAACTGGATGACTCCGTTTGTAAGGTTCCTTCAAAAGGGAGAACTGCCACAGGACCCTGTTGAAGCTGAAAGGATCCGAAACAAATCGAAGCAGTATACCATACAAGATGAGATGCTTTACAAAAGAGGGTATCTAGCTCCACTGCTCCGATGTGTTGGACCCGAACAGAGCAAGTACCTGATTAAGGAAGTTCATGAAGGAATCTGCGGAGCCCACTGTGGTCCAAGGTCAGTTGTGGCAAAACTTATGAACCTGGGATATTTCTGGCCCTCCATGCATCGTGATGCATCAGAACAGCTGAAGAGATGTGAAGCCTGCCAGCTACACGCCCCAGTCCCCAAAAGTCCCAAGCATGATTTGGTGCCTGTCAATTCGGCTTGGCCGTTCTACAAATGGGGAATGGATATCGTTGGACCCTTCCCACCAGCAAAAGGAGGGGTTAAATTCTTACTGGTGGCAGTAGATTACTTCACAAAATGGCCAGAAGTAAAGCCTTTGGGGAAGATATCCGGGAAAAAGATAATTGACTTCGTTTGGGAAAACATCATTTGCCGATATGGCCTACCTGGGGTTCTTGTAACGGACAACGGCAAGCAATTTGCAGAGAAACCGTTCAGCGCTTGGTGCAAGGAGTACCGAATAACCCAAGTCTTTAGTTCCGTGGCCTACCCCCAGTCGAACGGTCAGGTTGAAAGAATGAATAGAAGTGTGGTTGAAGGGATCAAGGCTAGACTAGGCAGACAAGGAAGAAACTGGTTGGAAGAACTGCCAAGCGTTCTCTGGGCAATTCGAACCACCGAGAAGACAAGCAACAAGAAAACGCCTTACAGCCTTACCTTTGGATCTGAAGCAGTAATACCTGCCGAAATCGGAATCACCACACCAAGAACCTTTCACGTCAATATCCAGGCAAATGAACAGGAATCACTGCTTAACCTCGATCTCCTGGAAGAAGCAAGGGACTCAGCAGCAATCCGTGAAGCTCAATACA
This sequence comes from Ambrosia trifida, assembly GCA_028751855.1. Classification (NCBI taxonomy): domain Eukaryota; kingdom Viridiplantae; phylum Streptophyta; class Magnoliopsida; order Asterales; family Asteraceae; genus Ambrosia; species Ambrosia trifida. The sequence continues at coordinate 14,965,113 of CM054133.1, read as the reverse complement.
AACAAAAGATGGAGTCCTACTACAATGCCAGAGTTAAGCACGAACGATTCAAGCCCGGCGACCTAGTTTTGAGAAACAACGAAGCAAGCAAGAAGGAAAGTCAAGGGAAGCTAGGACCTAAGTGGGAAGGCCCATACACTATCCTAGAGTCCCACAAAGGGGGATCCTACAAACTAGCAAGCATGGAAGGCAAAAAACTCCCCCGTCACTGGAACGGCAAGAACCTCAAAGGTTCTTTGTTTAAGTTATAACAAAATGTTGTTCTTTTCCAAATGATGTAATGTTATCCAATCTAATGAATGAAAGGATCATTTGATCCTCCTTTAGAAACTTTGTCTTTCTATCCTAAGTTCAGGTTGAGAACCTTGCAAGAAACTCCATGGTAGAGACCATGTAAGGGGATGAGCTCCCAGGCCATATCGCTCAATAGGTTCGAAGGATAAACGGACCTATATAAGGGGTGAGTTCCTAAATCAATCCAACTCCATGAGATAAACAAAAAACACTTTTATAAATCTCATTGACAGGCTTGAACAACCTACACCAAACGTTCCTTAAGTTTAGAAAACAAACTTACGAAAACATAGTAAAACACTTATGTAAGTGTATATAGGATAGACGGTGACATGTTTGCCTAGACTACCTTAAGGATGAATGACTGCAGCATTCAACCTTTGAAGGTGCTACCGGATAAACATTCCCAAACAGCAAAGACAAACATGACAACAGAAAAACAACAATCAAACTTAAACATGAGCCACAAAGACTCAACATTCAAAGGCTTTTAACAAAAGCCAATAAGTAGCATAATTGTTCAAAGGACTACAGCCCATAACTACCAAGGAACCATTGAAGGTTCCAACAAAAGATAAAAGTACTTAGAAACACAAAGTTAATTGTTTTTAACACACCAAGATGCTAAGAAAGCTACGAATGGGAAGATCAGATATCACCACCAGACTCTGAAGGCTTAGAGGTTTCACCCTCATTCACTACCTTGACCACCTTCGCCTTCTTTACCTTCTTCCCCTTCTTTGGAGCCTTCTCCACAAGTCCAGCTTCAGAAGCCTCAACACTAGCATCCTTGGAAAAAGTTTCAGCCACATCCAACGTCTCTTCACTATCACCAGAATGTGCCCTCTTCCTTGAAACAGATTGAAGCACCTTTGCAGAAACAACTTCGTTTAAACCAGCAGGCTTCAATTCCTTCAGCTCCTTCAAGGGCTTTCCATAGTAGGAAGAGACTTGTGCAACATAGGGATAGCTGGAGTGCTCCATCTTAAGGACAGTCTCCTTAAAAACATCCAAGGAGTCAGGCTGATAAAAGGGAGACTCTTCCAAGACTTGGCCAGATTCATGAGCTTTAAACCCTGCAACAAAACCAGCATGCTTACCATGGGCCAAAAGCTTGGTATAAACCTCCCCAAGTGCAGAGTTGAATTCGGTGGAATGAAGAAGGTAGGTAACGACTTGCTGAAATCCTTCTTCAATCAGCCATTTGTTATCACTTTGCACAGCAGCAAGGGAAGCCTCCAACCCCTTCTTCTCACCTTCAAAAGCCTTTTTCTCTGCTTCCAAAGCTAATTGATCTGCCTCCACCTTAAGAATAGCAGCTTCATGCCTTGCCATCTCAGCCTCATGCCCCTTCCTCAGTTCATCAATAAGGGAAATGAAAGTAGCCTCCTTCTTAGCATATTCCTCAGCATCCTTCCTCATATCAGCAAGGGACTGTTTCATCTCCCTCTTCTTTTTGGCAAAGTCACTATACTTACCCATAACCTTCCTAAACCTACTAATCCCCTCTGGAAGCATAGCAGCAAGGTTACAGGTACCCACCATCATCTTTGCCAGCAAAGCATCATCATCCAAACCCTCAAGACAAGCCTTGGCACCAGGAGTAGCAAAGTGTGCAAGAACCTCCTCACAGATAGCCGAAGACTTAAAGTTGTCACTGGACTTCACGTTCCACCCAGGAACATACAGACTTCCCTCATCAAAGCTAGCCGACACTTCTGTTTCCTTCACCACTCCAACCTTCACCTTTTTACCCTTACCTTTCTTCACAACAGCATCCACAGGAACATCATCCATGGTCTGATCTTGCTCATCTTCAGAGTCCTCAATATCATCGCTAACTGTCACTGCTTCAGAAGGATCAGCAGGTTTGGCAGCCTTCAAAAGACGCCTGCTTGACCTCCTTGTTGAAGCCTTGGAAGAACTAGCTTTAGCAAAACCCTTAACATTAGGAACAGCAATATAGTTGGTCCCATCATACCTCCCTTTCTGATATTTGGTCAGTGCATCTTCCCCATCTGCTGCTTCAGCATCAGAAAATACAACACCCGAAGCATCATCACCTTTGATAAAGTCAAGAGCCGACATAACTGCAAAAAACAGAACACATAAGGAAAAAATAGAGAAAGCAAAAGAAATCAACAATAAACAAAATTCATACCCTGACCATCCTTCATCACAACAGGATCTCTACCCGGCTTGTCCCAACGAGTGCTAACACCAGATAATACTAAGAAGGGTTCAGCAAATGGACGAAGCCTTGAAGGACAGGTCCTAAGAGTCGTTAGGAAGACATCGTCTAGTTCAGACTCTGAGGGTTCCCCTTCATTAAGAACAGCCTCAGGATGCCTCCACACAGGCTTAAAAGGGAAAATAGAATCAGACACCCAAAAGAACCTATTCTTCCATTGACCAACCGTCGTAACATGGGAAGAAAGAAGGTTAGTCTCCAATGATGATCCCTCGAAGGTGAACCAGTCACCATTCTTGGCAAGACGAAAAAATCGTCTGAACATCAATAGAGTAGGATCATACCCTAGGGCTCTACAAAGGCATTCAAAGTGTAAAACACGGCCAACACCATGTGGGTGGATCTGACCAAGGGAAACCCTATAATACTCAAGAACATTCAACAAAAATACAGAGAAAGGATAACGAAGGTTTGCAAACTCAAAATGACGACAGTACAAAGCGATGGAACCAGACGGACACTCGGAAACAGAGAGTTTTTTACCAGGAGCCACAGGTTTGAACGACAAGTCAATACCCCATTCGGCACAAAACGATTCTACCTCTTTCTGAGAAAGCGTTGAAAACGTAACGGCCATATCCTTTTTAGCACCCATTATGCTCAAAAGGATGATCAGTAAACAAAGCAAGAAAAAGAAAAACTAACCTGCTGTGGTGAAAAATCACGAAACCCTAAAGATGGATGAAGTGTTTGAGAGGATGAAGATGAAGAAAAGAAAAAGGTAAAGTGAAAATGAAGTACAAAAAGGTTTTAAAAAGAAAAATCAAACGGTTATTTAATTCAAAAAACCGTAATAATAATGGCATGCAGTAATTAGTCTGAGCAAACTGCCAGATGTCACATCAGCAGTCCAATCAACATTGAAACTGCTGAATAATAACCGCCTAAATCACAGCGAACCCCCGAACCTTTCAAGCAAAGGAAAAAACTAGGAAAACAGTCAAAAGCTTTCAAGCTACCGCATCAAACCTTCTGACTTGGGGGGCTGATGACGTGGGTAGCCTAAAGCAAACATAAATATATAACATTACTAAACAAATGCTTAAAGGGTTGAAGCCTACAAGGCTTCGGACAACCAGAGGCATCCTAAGTCAAAAAGATGACTTGTCCCGTCATCTTTTTCATCGATCAGAACAGATAGGCTGATGGAGTAACATCAGCCAACAGACCGCAGGTCCATAGCAGCCACTTACCATTTGTGGGATGTCCTTTAGTTGCAACAAGGCTCAAGGCAAGATGCTTTCTCCTTATGGAGTCCCCTTTTCTCTATAAATCAGAAGCTGAATCCTCAGCTCTGATTACACCATCACAATCACTCTCACTTCACTCTTCTAATTCTTTTGGTCTTGCACGTGGAAGAATATTTCTCTCCACTCGGATCTCTAGAACTTCCATTTCTGGTTTCGAGTACATCTCAAACCAGAACCTTAAAGCATCTAAAACAAGAAAAATAACCTTGAACCTCCTTCTACGTTTGCAACGTAGAGGGACACCACGACCTGCGTTAGGCAAAGTGGAACCCTTGAACCCTTGAACCTCCCTTGTGACTCAGGACTATCGTTAGGCAGTTATTTGTTGTAGCAACAGAATAAGTTTTTAGTGTATCTTTTTTATTTTCACTACCACCACCAACCATAGAAATGATACTATTTTGACTCGTGTCATGGTCTCATGTATGTTAAATTGCATTGTTTATTTTGTTTTCTCTTAATTTACAAAATATAAAAACAAATACAACTAATATATGCTATAGTAAATCGATGAATTTAATTAATAGCAAATCTGTATGTAAGTGTAAAGTGTATATACTTGTATAAAATGTGTTTTGATTCGATGAACACAAACTCAAGAAAACCTATTTGATGTAAACAACCGGCTTTGACTTTTTCCACTCTAATTTTGATCCGGTTACGTGACGTCATTCGCTATCAGACTATGTGTAGTGGAACTTTAAATTTAAGGCTACATCTAATTATTGGGACACGTGACACACTAGTCAGCATGAGGGCCTTAAAATTAAATGGGGTGTAATCGGGGGCTTTAAATTTAAAGCCTCACTACCTGATTAATATTTTATTTTATTTTAAATTAAAACAATTTAATTGAGGGTGATGATGTGTCAAAGGGGTTATTAGAACCTATATTATTAGGGTGAAGCCCACGGGCTCAGTTAGATATCTAGGGTTTCGTACAATCTCAATATATTGTAATCATCTATTGAATTAATGGTCAATTAGTTTTACCATCTTACAGGGTATCAGAGCCAACCTATGCCCTATACCGTCTCTGTTGCATCACACACAAATAACCAAACTCCAGCCGACACCACTTGAAAAACAAAACCTAGACAGGGTGGCGTGACGCCACTGTCGTCGCCGCCCTGTCCGGCCATCATTTGTTTTCTTTGTTCGTTTCCCGTTTATTTGTTTATTTACCATTCTGAATGAAGTCCCACTCTCGGTAATATATTCTATTCGGTATTAGAGCCGCAAACCGCATCACTTCCGTTTGTTTTCGGTCTTGGTATGTGTGTTTGCGTTGCCTAACATCATCAAAACATATTTGGTTTTGGATTTATTGACTTTAAATACAAGGGTTTAATTGAGACTTTTTCATTCCATAACATTCAAATTCATCACACCATCTTCCAATTGATATTCATCTTTTTTTATTCTCTCTAAACCTAAAAATATTGGATATATCTTGTCTCATAACTCAAAATCCTTCCTTCCTTTGAATTCCGCTTTTCCACTGACACAAGTTATTTCAATCTCATCGGGTGCCATTTTTTTAGTCATAGAGGGTGTTTGGGATTGAGTTTCAAAATAACTTATTAACTTATTGGTTTTTTTCAATAAGCCAATAAGTCAATAAGCTGTTTGTGTAACCCAAAATTACTTTCTGTTTTGACTTTTGGTTTTTGGCTTTTAAGGGTGGAAAAACTGTTTTTGAAAAGTTAGAAATCTTGGCTTTTGGCTTTTAACTTTTGGGAAAAAATTACAAATTTACCACCCATACAACCAATATTCACAATAAGTTAAGCGAAACACTTAAAAAAGAAAATTTATTGACTTTTTGACGTTTCTCATCCCAAAAGCTAATCCAAACACTTTTTTTAAAACTCCCTTTCCAAAAGTCATAAGCCAATAAGCACTTTTGACCAAAAGCACTTTTACATTTCCAAACTCAATCCCAAACACCCTCTTATTTGGAGCTACAAGTTGAATTTATATTATTCTTACTTTTAATCTTCAACAGACCATGATCGCTTATTGGTTTCATTTGATAACAATTCTCATAATTGTCAATAAATTGGTTCTGGTCTTAAATTTTTTTTTTCTAATTCAGCTTCTCAGCGATTGCCTCCCTCTGAATAGCCTCGTTTATGTTCTGATCGGCTTTCTCGCTGGACCACGGTCCGTTGCCACTGATCTCAGCCTATCAAACCACAAATCTCTTCTTATAATGAGTTAAATGTCAATTTAGTCCCTGAAGTTTGTCAAAAATTGTCACTTTCATCCAAATCTTTTTTTGTCAATTTAGTCCCTGTGGTTTCATTTTTTTTTTGTCATTTTAGTCCCTGTGGACTTACAAGATTTGAATGAAAGTGGCAATTTTTGACAAACCTCGGGGACTAAAATGACAAAAAATGAAACCACAGGGACTAAATTGACAAAAAAATGATTTGGATGAAAGTGGCAATTTTTGACAAACCTCAGGGACTAAATTGGCAATTAACTCTTTTCTAATCTACGGATCTTACTTCTTTTTTACTCCACCGCCTGTCCGCGGTCACCGACTTTCACCATCTCTTTGATAGACCGCCGCACGACTACTGTCACCAGGTGTCTGTTTGTTTCTTTTCTTTCTCTCGTTTGTGTCGGACCGTTGTCCATTGCCACCTAAGAACGTCGTCTGACAATGGTCACGAGCCTTCGGTTTGGCACACCGCCTCACGACAACGGTCTTAGGGTGTCTATTTGTCATTCCTGTTATCTTTTTTCTTTCCCACAACCTCTCTTTTATCCTTTCTTTTATCTTTTCTATTGTCATAACCAACAAAAATGACATTGCAACTTTATTGGGATCTTGTTTATCGTTATGGAAACTTTTTTTTTTTAAATGTGACTTTCTAAACTGTGTGGCAGATATCATCACACCCGCCTCTTGGCAGGCCCCAATCACCCACACGTCCAGACTATGTTGTTTGAACCGGGTCCACGGTGGTACGGTGGGGACTACAGCGTTCGCCCGGAAACCGTACTGCCTCCACACGAGTTTCCTCGCTAGAGTAACGGCCGGATGAAAACCGGATCAGCACAGATTCGAACATGCACAACTAATGGCTTATAGGTTTTCCTCTTCATTGCCTAATATCCCTCAAATATCGTCCGTAGAGATCAATCTGTTTCATTCGTACTTTTTGCATTTTCAATTCTAGTCCTTGTACTCTTGTAATTTTCCATTTACCCCCCCCCCCCCTTGTAATCTCGAGCTTATGATCAATGGAAAACTTTTAGTCAAATACACTTATTCATAATCAATTATGCATATTCAATTTAATACAATCATGTTGCATTTTTACGCTTAAAACCGAATTCTAACACTAAACCGAAGCATAAACGAACCCATACAAGTTAGGAATCAAGCCCAATCCAAAAACATGCCAAAATGGACTTAAACCTTAAGTTTTAACAAAAAAACACGTCCAAAACCAAGACTGTTGGGCTAAGCCCAACCAAAAAAAAAATTTGGGCCTAAACCTTGGTCGCGTGACCAGAAACTGACTTCCCGTCACATAGCGCGACGGCTCTCTTCTAACAGCAACATGTTTCAGCTCGTTTTTTTTAATGCAACTCCCACCGAACTTACTCTCAACCATCTCTTAACTCCCATAATGACCCAACCACCTTACCCTAACTATATATACCCCCTCTCCTTCACTTCCTAACCCTTTTTCCATCCCAAATCACTCCTAAATCCTCTCTAAATCCCCTAGAATATCAAGCAAACTTTTGGCTCAAAATCAGTAAGTTTCAAGGCCTTAATCTTCATTTTTCTTCCATTTTCTTCACCTCTTCTCTTCTCCTAACCCCTTGGGGAAATCTTTAGGACCCTGCTCTTGTTTGCTAAGGCAAATAAACATGAGTGGGACACCAATTTGAGGCCCCAAAGGTGGTTATCTTCTAATACTTTTATGCACTAGGATGTTAGTTGTAGTTATAGCAACCGAGTTCACCAACAACCTAATGTTCGATGGACTTGTGTTATGGTTAATGGTTGACAAAGGAAAGCCAAGGCTCATCCAAATTAAGTCACCATACTCTACTTTAATTTCCTAGTTATAGAGTTAAATACCATTTTCGTCCTTGAGGTTTGGCCTTTTTACTAGTTTCATCCAAAAGTTTATTTTTTTCTCACCTGAATGCAAAAGTTTTCAAATTCTTGCTGGTTTTGTCCAACTCGTTAACTCCATCCATTTTTTATGTTAACTTTTTGTAAAACAACTAAAATATCCTTATATGTTACATTGTTTAATAAATAAACATCTATCAGATTAGGCATTAAAAAGAATGAAAATTCGGTGCACAGTAATAACAGTAAAGAATATAACACCACTGCAAATGTGGAAATAATGCCAAACTAAATACTAACTCAAAGATAATGAATCATATTTTGGCAAATAGTTTCCAGCAAGATAACATACGATGACAATGGTCAAACGCGTATAGGAACAGTCATATGAGTTTAATATCAGCTTCAATATCCTAAATTAACTTCAGTTTTACAAACCAACAAATAATAATTTGGCTTTAAGTCTCTCTTTCTCTCTCTCCTCTACCTCTCTTCGTCTCTTCTTCAACAAACACGACCATCACCATCATCATCTTCTTCAACCCACCACCACCACCACCATCACCATCACCATCATTGTTATTGACGGGAAGATGTGGTAGTGATGTTCGGCAACGAAGGACGGAGGTGTGAAACAGGGCTTGGTGTTGTGAAGATCGGAGGTGGGTGGGTTAACGGTGAAGGTGGTGTTCGAAGTAGGGATTCGGTTGGATTAGGGGGTGTGGTGGTTTTAGACGGCAGCGACGGTGGTTGTAGATGTGGGGGTGAGTGGGTTTAACGGTGAGGGTGGTGTTCGAAATAGGGGTTGGGTCGGATTAGGTGGGTGTAGTGGTTTTCGGTGACAGCTGCGACTACTGGGGTGACCGATGGTGGTGGTTTTCGGATTTGGGACGGTAGTGGTGGTGGTTGTAATGGAGGCGGTGAGTGGGTTTAACGGAGGCGATGACAGAGGGAGATGGTTGATGGGGTGGTACCGGTGGTGGTGTTTGGAGTGTTTAGATTATTATTATTATTATCCGTAGGAAATTGCATGAATTGTTGCATATCTGGTTCAGAGAAGGGAGGGAGGAAGAAAGGTCAGGAGGGAGATGATGAGGGGGGAAAGTAACCATTGTTGAGTTAAGTTGTTAACTTCTATGGTTAAACTAACTGATTATTATTATTATTATTATCATTATTATTAGGAAAAATTACAGAATTCGTCCTTTAAGTTTACCTCATTTTTCAATGGATACCCTTTCGCATTTCAGGTGCTGAGATTAATCCTTAACGATTTAAAATGTTACACCCACTGTCCTAAAGCACTAACCCAGTTAAAAATTTCAGTTAACTTTGGTCATGTGCCTTACACATGATGGTAAGTTGGTAATTTTACTTCTCTCTTTCCCTTTCTCTAACTTTAACCACCACCACCACCACCACCTAAAAACAACCATGATATCCGGCCACCTAAAATCCCCCACCACCTGTGGCCACCACCATCAACATAAACACATACTTATCCTAACCATTAGTCGAAATTTAAACTAAATAATAGTAATAATTATCACCTAACTAGATAATTAATAAACCAACATAATTAACTAAGCTAACCAAAATTGACCTATAAGACGAATCAAACACTTTCTTGCCAGTTTCACAATGTTTCAACCCTTACACTTGTTTCGTAAGTGAACCAACAAGGTTATGCCAACAATCACAACTCCCACCCCCAATCATTGTTTGTGACTTTGTTCAAATTAACCCACTCAGCTCTAACACCAGTTTCTTCCTTGATTGTTAAACCCACTGCTAACAAGTACCAACCACAATAGAAAATTGAAACCCTGCTATTCTGTCATCGTAACTGCAAAACGAAAAAAAATCCCAGCCACCTGCTGTTTCGTTTCTCCTACACTACCGGTTGGTTTTTTTCTGCCAAAAGAAAAGGCCACCTTGCAATACTGTTCCAAAATGGCAGTACACAGGCTCCATGATCGTCTGAATAATTTGCCCTAATTTGGGTTTCTTAAGGAACCCTAGATCATCTGATCAATTTCCCCTAATTCGTCTGCTTTTATCGGTGGAAGATGAAGAGGGAGATGAAATGACAGTTGTACCCTCACATGTATGGCATGTGATCATATTTAACATTAAAAATTAACCAAGTTAGTGCTTTAGGACAGTGGGTGTAACATTTTAAATCGTTAAGGATTAAACTCGGCATTTGAAACGCGAAAGGGTATCCATTGAAAAACGAGGTAAACTTAAAGGACAAATTCTGTAATTTTTCCTTATTATTATTATATAGACGAGATTTGAATTGACAACTTTACGCTCAGTTAACTGAGATTGACTAACAGAGTAAGGTACTTGGATGGAACCAACAAGAATTTGAAAACTTTTGGATTCAGATGAGAAAAAATAAACTTTTGGATGAAACTAGCAAAAAAGGCCAAACCTCAAGGACGAAAATGGCATTTAACTCCTAGTTATACTATGTAATACTACTATATACTTTCAAAACCTTCATCCTACAACTATTAATCTAATAACATGGAAGGTTTGTGGATACATCCCTACCTTACCAAACTCTTAACCCTTCTTGTAATTCGGATTTATTCCATACAAGAATGGGAAAATCCCTTGTCTAAGACCCAAGATTGATCCATAAGCAAAGTGGTCATGACACGAAACTCTTTAAGATGGTTTCACATTCCTAACTTAACTCTCACCATCCGAATCACCTTCATGGTGGTTTTGTTCTTGGTTTTCCTCTTCATTGCCTAATATCCCTCAAATATCGTCCGTAGAGATCAATCTGTTTCATTCGTACTTTTTGCATTTTCAATTCTAGTCCTTGTACTCTTGTAATTTTCCATTTACCCCCCCCCCCCCCTTGTAATCTCGAGCTTATGATCAATGGAAAACTTTTAGTCAAATACACTTATTCATAATCAATTATGCATATTCAATTTAATACAATCATGTTGCATTTTTACGCTTAAAACCGAATTCTAACACTAAACCGAAGCATAAACGAACCCATACAAGTTAGGAATCAAGCCCAATCCAAAAACATGCCAAAATGGACTTAAACCTTAAGTTTTAACAAAAAAACACGTCCAAAACCAAGACTGTTGGGCTAAGCCCAACCAAAAAAAAAATTGGGCCTAAACCTTGGTCGCGTGACCAGAAACTGACTTCTCGTCACATAGCGCGACGGCTCTCTTCTAACAGCAACATGTTTCAGCTCGTTTTTTTTAATGCAACTCCCACCGAACTTACTCTCAACCATCTCTTAACTCCCATAATGACCCAACCACCTTACCCTAACTATATATACCCCCTCTCCTTCACTTCCTAACCCTTTTTCCATCCCAAATCACTCCTAAATCCTCTCTAAATCCCCTAGAATATCAAGCAAACTTTTGGCTCAAAATCAGTAAGTTTCAAGGCCTTAATCTTCATTTTTCTTCCATTTTCTTCACCTCTTCTCTTCTCCTAACCCCTTGGGGAAATCTTTAGGACCCTGCTCTTGTTTGCTAAGGCAAATAAACATGAGTGGGACACCAATTTGAGGCCCCAAAGGTGGTTATCTTCTAATACTTTTATGCACTAGGATGTTAGTTGTAGTTATAGCAACCGAGTTCACCAACAACCTAATGTTCGATGGACTTGTGTTATGGTTAATGGTTGACAAAGGAAAGCCAAGGCTCATCCAAATTAAGTCACCATACTCTACTTTAATTTCCTAGTTATAGAGTTAAATACCATTTTCGTCCTTGAGGTTTGGCCTTTTTACTAGTTTCATCCAAAAGTTTATTTTTTTCTCACCTGAATGCAAAAGTTTTCAAATTCTTGCTGGTTTTGTCCAACTCGTTAACTCCATCCATTTTTTATGTTAACTTTTTGTAAAACAACTAAAATATCCTTATATGTTACATTGTTTAATAAATAAACATCTGTCAGATTAGGCATTAAAAAGAATGAAAATTCGGTGCACAGTAATAACAGTAAAGAATATAACACCACTGCAAATGTGGAAATAATGCCAAACTAAATACTAACTCAAAGATAATGAATCATATTTTGGCAAATAGTTTCCAGCAAGATAACATACGATGACAATGGTCAAACGCGTATAGGAACAGTCATATGAGTTTAATATCAGCTTCAATATCCTAAATTAACTTCAGTTTTACAAACCAACAAATAATAATTTGGCTTTAAGTCTCTCTTTCTCTCTCTCCTCTACCTCTCTTCGTCTATTCTTCAACAAACACGACCATCACCATCATCATCTTCTTCAACCCACCACCACCACCACCATCACCATCACCATCATTGTTATTGACGGGAAGATGTGGTAGTGATGTTCGGCAACGAAGGACGGAGGTGTGAAACAGGGCTTGGTGTTGTGAAGATCGGAGGTGGGTGGGTTAACGGTGAAGGTGGTGTTCGAAGTAGGGATTCGGTTGGATTAGGGGGGTGTGGTGGTTTTAGACGGCAGCGACGGTGGTTGTAGATGTGGGGGTGAGTGGGTTTAACGGTGAGGGTGGTGTTCGAAATAGGGGTTGGGTCGGATTAGGTGGGTGTAGTGGTTTTCGGTGACAGCTGCGACTACTAGGGTGACCGATGGTGGTGGTTTTCGGATTTGGGACGGTAGTGGTGGTGGTTGTAATGGAGGCGGTGAGTGGGTTTAACGGAGGCGATGACAGTGGGAGATGGTTGATGGGGTGGTACCCGGTGGTGGTGTTTGGAATGTTTAGATTATTATTATTATTATCCGTAGGAAATTGCATGAATTGTTGCATATCTGGTTCAGAGAAGGGAGGGAGGAAGAAAGGTCAGGAGGGAGATGATGAGGGGGGAAAGTAACCATTGTTGAGTTAAGTTGTTAACTTCTATTGTTAAACTAACTGATTATTATTATTATTATTATCATTATTATTAGGAAAAATTACAGAATTCGTCCTTTAAGTTTACCTCATTTTTCAATGGATACCCTTTCGCATTTCAGGTGCTGAGATTAATCCTTAACGATTTAAAATGTTACACCCACTGTCCTAAAGCACTAACCCAGTTAAAAATTTCAGTTAACTTTGGTCATGTGCCTTACACATGATGGTAAGTTGGTAATTTTACTTCTCTCTTTCCCTTTCTCTAACTTTAACCACCACCACCACCACCACCTAAAAACAACCATGATATCCGGCCACCTAAAATCCCCCACCACCTGTGGCCACCACCATCAACATAAACACATACTTATCCTAACCATTAGTCGAAATTTAAACTAAATAATAGTAATAATTATCACCTAACTAGATAATTAATAAACCAACATAATTAACTAAGCTAACCAAAATTGACCTATAAGACGAATCAAACACTTTCTTGCCAGTTTCACAATGTTTCAACCCTTACACTTGTTTCGTAAGTGAACCAACAAGGTTATGCCAACAATCACAACTCCCACCCCCAATCATTGTTTGTGACTTTGTTCAAATTAACCCACTCAGCTCTAACACCAGTTTCTTCCTTGATTGTTAAACCCACTGCTAACAAGTACCAACCACAATAGAAAATTGAAACCCTGCTATTCTGTCATCGTAACTGCAAAACGAAAAAAAATCCCAGCCACCTGCTGTTTCGTTTCTCCTACACTACCGGTTGGTTTTTTTCTGCCAAAAGAAAAGGCCACCTTGCAATACTGTTCCAAAATGGCAGTACACAGGCTCCATGATCGTCTGAATAATTTGCCCTAATTTGGGTTTCTTAAAGAACCCTAGATCATCTGATCAATTTCCCCTAATTCGTCTGCTTTTATCGGTGGAAGATGAAGAGGGAGATGAAATGACAGTTTTACCCTCACATGTATGGCATGTGATCATATTTAACATTAAAAATTAACCAAGTTAGTGCTTTAGGACAGTGGGTGTAACATTTTAAATCGTTAAGGATTAAACTCGGCATTTGAAACGCGAAAGGGTATCCATGGAAAAACGAGGTAAACTTAAAGGACGAATTCTGTAATTTTTCCTTATTATTATTATATAGACGAGATTTGAATTGACAACTTTACGCTCAGTTAACTGAGATTGACTAACAGAGTAAGGTACTTGGATGGAACCAACAAGAATTTGAAAACTTTTGGATTCAGATGAGAAAAAACAAACTTTTGGATGAAACTAGCAAAAAAGGCCAAACCTCAAGGACGAAAATGGCATTTAACTCCTAGTTATACTATGTAATACTACTATATACTTTCAAAACCTTCATCCTACAACTATTAATCTAATAACATGGAAGGTTTGTGGATACATCCCTACCTTACCAAACTCTTAACCCTTCTTGTAATTCGGATTTATTCCATACAAGAATGGGAAAATCCCTTGTCTAAGACCCAAGATTGATCCATAAGCAAAGTGGTCATGACACGAAACTCTTTAAGATGGTTTCACATTCCTAACTTAACTCTCACCATCCGAATCACCTTCATGGTGGTTTTGTTCTTGGTTTGTAACTCTAACTCTTGACCATCCGAAACACCTTCATGGTGGTTTGTGTTTTGGTTCACCTTAAAGGCAATGAATGACCTTCCTGCAACATATTTTATACATGTTGCAGGAAATGTTTGAGGTGTTGATTCAAGAAACTCATTAGGGTGGACTTAGATATTGACTCCTTAAATTTTGATTATTATAAATGTTGTAATTTCTATTTGAAATATACGCACTTCGTTGCCCTTATGTTATGAAATGAAATCATTTAAAATATATTGTCGCAAATCTAGTGTCATGAAGCTTTTGAACAATCGTTCACAAGTCGCGCGTCGATGTATTCCGCCATCGGTTGGGGTGTGACACAAACCCGGGTCTCTCCAAAGGAGAGCCCGGTCACCTACCAATGGAGCTACAAGTGAAGAATTATCATTATGGGAACTAAGAAACCAAACCAAACATGGGTAACTTATGGACCGAAATAAAGTCATTATTGAAGAGTACAGGTATGTTTTATGGCAAAGAGGAAGATTGCAGAATATTGGACCAACAATTCAAGAACCGAGATTGAGACTAGTCTTTTTATTATTATTGTTCTGTCTTTTATGTTTATTTTTTTCTTATTGTATTCAAGTTTGAGTGTCAGATGCTCTACCCCTCTGACCGCGGGGGAGTGTTAGAATCTATATTATTAGGGTGAAGCCCACTGGCTCGGTTAGCTATCTAGGGTTTCGTACAATCTTTATATATTGTAAATTTCTATTTTTCTAATGATCAATTAGTTTTACCATCTTACAAGGGTATTGGTTTGGGTTATAGATGCTCCAGTGTTAAAAATTTAAAGCCCCAACCTGATTTGGACATTTAGCGTCCCTACGTAATGGTATTGGGGCGCTAAAGGGCGTTAATTTTGATTTAAGGCACTATTTCGCACTGCATTACGGATGGTCTCATACAACTTCCCTAATTACTCAGGTTGAAAATTTTCAGAATTCTGATCACACTCCATGTATGTTTTGATTAAATCTGAATTAGCAAGGGGTTTCTAAAGTGGTAAAACTCACACCAACTTGTCCTTGATGGAATTACAAATTTCACACCTTCTAGATTACCCGCACAGATCTTGTCGGATTTGATCACATCTTGATCAAATAACAAAATATTTTCACTCCTCTTCTGATCACATCAACAGAGTGATTAATTGTCTTCGGAACAAGATGAAAATTGCAATTGGCTTATAAGTGACATCCCTCTTTATTAATTAAACTCTCAAACCCTTAAAAAACATGTTGTAAACATGATCATTGCCAAAAGATGTAATGTGTTGTTTTGATGGAGCTTATTGTAAATTCCACACTAGCATCACCATGAGCCAAATGAGTCTGCCTTTTTGTTTTGAAATTCATGGTTCAATACAGTTCACATTGATTCAATTATTGGTTCCGCTCAAGCAAGATTTAGAGGGTAGTATCTACGCATGCGACACAAAATAGAAGTGTAACAATCAAGTATAGGGGTGTTCAGTATTTAAACCAGGCTTGAAAAACTAAACACTTTGTTTGATTTTAATCAGGATTGATAATAAATTACCATATTATCATTGTCGTATGAACGAACTTGAACGATTTACATATGATCACCACTTGTGCTATTTATACATCGCCAAAACCCTTCCAGTAACCGTCACAACGTTTCCCTAAACAATGCGACATGTTGTAAAATTACAACGCTTGTATATCTAACCCACTAGTTACATACATTACAACTAGCACATTAACCTTAGAAACTAGATACTAACTAATATTGAACTAAACTTTAACGAACTAACAAGTTCTAGATTAATTCCAACATTTTGAACTTGGTTTTTGGAGTTTCGAATCAATTTAGGTTCAATTCGAACTTTTATTCGAATTTTGAATATATGCCTTTCAATTCGAAATGGATTTATGAATATAACTTTTTTTACATACATATCAGACTTTTGAAGTTAAACAAAAGAGTAAATTACCAAAACCGTCCCTGTGGTTTGCCAAATTTGCCACTCCAGCCCAATCGTTTAAAAATTTCTTGAACAGTGTCTGACTTTTGAGAAAATAGGCCAAAGCAGTCCAATAACTTAACTCAGTTAAGTTTTTGATGTTAAGTCAGGGGCATTTTTGTCAGGTCATTTATTATTTTTAAACCCGGTTAACCCAGGTAAGTTTCTTATCCTTTTATAACCCTTTTAACCCTAATTGTTCGTTTTTCACGTCATTATACTCCCTCTGCTTTTCTTCTCCCTCCAAATCCACATTCCTCTGCAATTATTGCTCTCCCCTGTTGTGACATTGATCATGGACGACGACGAAGGATGGCGTGTGAGGAAAGACTGTAAGGAATTTGATCATGACTCAAAATATAGTTAGTACAACACTTTTCGTCTTTGTCTTAGTAACTCAAAGTATTGTCACTAACCTATGTTTCTATGATTGTACAGGTTCAAGCAAAGAGAAGTTTTCGATTAAGCTTTATCGTGCTGGTTAGTTTAGTGACCCTAAAGTAGCTACGATGTATCTAAACGGCAAGGTTAATTACATTGATCATGTGCACTCTGATTGGTTTGATGTAGTAACTTTGTATGACTTTTTGTCTAAACTAGCGTACTTCAAGAGTGATGAAGTTAGGCTTTTTTATTGGCAGCTAGGAGAAAGCCTAGATACTTGATTAAGACCAATCTTATTTGATACACAAGTCTTAGGACTACTCAAACTAGTTTAAATGAGAAGCTAATTGAGGTATATGTTGAACATATAGTCCCAAACTATGAAACTTTAAAAAACAGAAAGGTTTGTGAAGATGTTAATAAGTCTGATGAGGAAGAATTCTCATATCAGATAGATTTGGGTTTGTGGGAATGTACTGATAGTGAAGATAGTGCTTATAAGCCTAATAGGGATGAGGACAATCAATCATCTGGTAGTGAGGATAGAGCTGATGCAAACACTAGCAAGAAAAAGAAAACTAGGGAAACTGTATAGAATGATGATGATGACTCTGACTTTATTGTAGATGAGGACAATTTAGTAGAGGATTATGTGGTTGATATGGAAAATTTTAAGGCTGCAGTAGACCTAGATGTTACTGAAGGTGAGGAATCAGAGGATGAAATGGAAGAGGAGGTTGAAGTAGATTTAGATGACTTTGACAGTTTAAGTGATGAGGATGAGCCTATGTTGCATAAGTCACTTAGGAGGAACGGGAAACAAAAGAGGAGAGGCAAATCAAAGAATGATGATTGTCCATTTTATCTTACTTAAACATTTACTTCTAGAGTTGTTATAAAGAAGATGGTGAAGGACTTTGCTGTGAAAACCATGAGGCAGCTTAGGATTGTGAAGAATGATGATTGTCCATTTTATCTTACCCCCCACCCACCTGTCCTTTTGCTTTTCACATCTCCTATAGTGATGTAATTGGGGCTTGGGTTGTGAAGACCTTAATCACAGATCATTCTTGTCTTCAATGTCGGGGTGTTAGATTATGCACAGTTTCTTGGTTGGCTCGGGAGATAGAGCATATTGTCCAGGCAAGTCCAAACATAACTATAGCTACTTTAGTTGATATTGTTCAGAAGAATAGACAAGCTCAGGTAACAAGAAACTAGATGTTTAGGGCCAAGGTGAAAGCAACTGCAAAAATGGTAGGTTGTTATAGTAATCAGTATTAGAAGCTTGGGGATTATTGTGAGGAGTTGATGAGATCTAACCCTGGAACATCAATCAAAATTGATGTAGAGAGAGCATACAATCCAAATACCCCTACAAGGCAGTTTAGAAGAATTTACATTTGTCTAGGTAGTCTGAAGGATGGGTGGAGGTTATGTATTAGAGAAATCCTGGGTTTGGATGGTTGTTTCATGAAGGGACCCTTTCCTGGACAGATTTTCACTGCTGTAGGTGTGGATGGTAATAATGGAATTTATCCACTGGCTTATGCATTGGTGGAAGCAGAAACAATGGAGAGTTGGAGTTGGGTCTTGGTAAACCTGGGAGATGATTTGGATATTGGGCTCAATTCTGATTTCACTTTTATAAGTGATAGGCAGAAGGTAAGTTTCTTTCTTGTTTCCTTATTATGTTGTTTATGCTAAGTGATTCAATGATGATTTGCCATATTTTTTATGCAAGGTATCATACCAGCTATCTCTAGGCTATACCCAAAGGCCGTACATAGGTTTTGTCTGATGCATGTCCATGAGAACATAAAAACCAAATGGAGGGGATAGGTGTTCAAGTAGTTGTTCAAGTGTGACCACATCAATAGGATGGGAGAAGGCTATGAATGCAGTAACCAAAACTGATAAACCATTGCATGAATGGCTAAAACAGATCCCACCAAAACATTGGTCAAGATCTCACTTTAATGGTATGCCTCATCTTATGTTTAATGTGCTTAGAATGTATGTTTGGAAAACTAAAATATAGTATGTCCTTTAATAATAATAATAATGCATGTAGGAAGGCCAAAGTGTGATATGGTGTTGAACAATATATGTGAAGTATTCAACAAGCATATCATTGGTGGTAGGGACAAACCTATCATCACTTGCCTTGAATACATAAGGGAGTACCTTATGAACAAGATTGTGGTTGTTAAGAAGTTGATTGCAAAGACTGATGGGCCTCTAACACCTGCTGCAACCAAGACTTTTGAGAAGATAAAAAAAATAAGGCATAACAATACAATGTGATATGGATAAGTATGTTTCCTATACTCATTTGGGTTGATGTTTAATGCTGCTGGAAAACATTTTTGACTATCCATGTTAAATACAGGTGGATCCAAGTACCAAGTTACATGCTATGCTACACAAGACCAGAGGGTTGTGAACCTTGAAGAAAAGACATGCTCTTGTAGGAAGTGGGACCTGACTGCTATGCCATGCAAGCATGCAGTGGCTGCCATGTGGTGTTATGCAGAGAATGAAGGTGATGGCATACTTGAGAGGTGGGTTGATGAGGTTTACTGGTTGGAAACCTGGAAGAGAGTGTATGGATGTACCATTGTTCCAATCAATGGTATGGATTTGTGGCCAGAATCAAACTGCCCAACCACCCTAACCCCACCAAAGCATCACAAGCAACCAGGTAGGCAAAAAAAGCAAGAAAGAAATCTGCAAAAGAAATGGCAGAATCTAGTCATGCTAGCTAGGTTGATTATGCTTCTCAGTCTACATGGCCAATCATTCCAAACAGGGGTAAACTGCCAAGAAAAGTTCAGATAGTGACTTGTGTTCTCTGCAAACAAAAGGGGCATAACAAGAGATCATGCAAGCTGAAGAAGACTACCCAGGTTGGTGGATTACAAGTGGTTGATTAGTAGGCTTTGTTGGTTGTGTCATGACATTTAAACAATATTATGTTTATGTTTATGTATTGTGGTTGTGTCTTGACTTTGGATGTGTGTTGACATTTAGGAAAATATGGGTCTTGGTTTGGTTGACATTTTTATGACCATTATGGTCAAATTTTGAATGTTATGAATGTCTTATGTTGTTTTCTGTTGTTGCCACTTATCTGTATGTTGTTGAGCATTAGATGTTGACTTTTTCAGTTGACCCATGACCCATTAGAAAACGTTGCCTTTCAAAACTGATGCACATTTGCAACCCATGATGTTTAAGTGCACATTTGCAAGTGACCCATGATGTTTAATGTGCACATTTGTACGTGACCCATTTGATTTGCAAACTAAATAGGCTGCAGCAGTGTGCATCAACCATGTGCATGACCCATTTGTTTTGCAAACCTACACATTTCATGACCCATTTGTGCAAAACTAAATAGGCTGCAACAGTGTGCATCAACCCTATGCATGACCCATTTGATTTGCAAACCTGCACATTTCATGATCCATTTGAACAATACTGCAAACCTACATGACCCATTTGTTTAACTGCATTATAAACCATAACTGATACATGAAACTGATACATAACAATTAGCTAAAAACAATTACATTGAAACAACATACATTCATTCATTATATCATTCATGAAACAGATACATGGGATTTCCAAAAGAAATACAATCATAACTACATACTATTTGACCGACTTGACATGTCTGACCCAAATAACACACAATACAAAATGATTAACACCCAAGTTCCACCCAAATACATCTTCAATCTTCTGTTGGATTGTGTCAATCTTGCATTTTTGACAGACAAGTTTGAAAGGGCCACCTCATGCACACAGTGATGATCCACCCAAGCAACAAAGCCACAACCACCTCCCTATCAGCACACCTTGGTTAGAAATTTAAAAATTAACAACTTTATGTTTTCAATTGGAAAACTTACCTTTCAATTACAATAATAGAACTGTCGGCCACAGTTTACTAATATCTACGAAGTCTTGATAATAGTTCCAGCACCACATGAGCAAACAACTATCTTGGTTACATATCAAATTGGGAGGGAATAATGATTTGGATCGTTGGATTGAAATTAGGGTTTACAATGGTTTGGGGAAAAAGCCAGGGTTTATAAAGTGGATAACTGGTTAACTGGGTTTTAAAATGATAAGTGATGTGATGAAAATGCCCCTGACTTAACGTTAAAAACTTAATTGCGTTAAGTCGTTGGACTGTTTTGGCCTATTTTCTCAAAAGTCAGGCACTGTTTTTAAAAGATTAGGCTGGAGTGACAAATTTGGCCAAACCACAAGGACGGTTTTGGTAATTTACTTTAATTGTTGATTATGCACTTTGTTCTAATGAGACTGACATAAATATAACGATTTTATTGATTGAACAAGAATTACTAGAACATAAACACTTATCATAAGTCATATATAATCAGACAAGTCGACTGGGAACAAATCAACAAAGTCAAGATAAATGCAACATAACCGGACTAGATGAATGAATCAATGATCCAAAAATAAAGAGAGAAGATATGTTTTCAGTCTTTCATCTACAAGAGATATCTTCTCTATATAATCCATAGGAGCCGTTGAAGAACGAGAAAAAGGCTCAGAATCCTTAATCAACGGAGAGCGAAATACAAAGGAAAGATTGAAAGGACCATCTTGATTATGCAATGAAAGGCCTGAGCACGCGACATACAAACCAAACAAACGAGGCACACAAAACAAGTCTATGGAGACTGGGCTAAGGCCCAATAGCAAAATATCCCTGATGTAAGACTAGATCAGCTCAATAGGTTTTTTTTCTCTCTTTGGTTCATTGCTGGTCCAAGAGAAGCCCATCTAGGAATACATGCAAAATAAAATGCTAACACATTAGAAAATATTTATATAAAACATATGTTTTGACATTGAATTGAATACACATATTCAATAGAGACCACTTTAAAAAAAATTACATCGCAAATTGAGATTATCCATCGTCTATCTTTTGATAAATGGTGAGCAAATCTCAAAACATAAAGCCCGTGAATTATTGAGCAACTAAATGTGATAAAGTAACAGTATTAAACACGTTGCACACATCAATATTCTTCAGACAAGGTTAAGGATTACAACATATGATCCACAACAGGGCCGTCACTGAGAATTCAAGTGCCCGGGCCGAGCTGCAAAATATGTGCCCCTTAGTTTAAATCTTAACATAATAATTAACGTAAACTATATGTTTTAAACTACGATTAAAGTTATATCAAATTGATGAATCAGTTCTTCACAATTTATTTTATCCAACAATACGTTCTCGATAACTATCATCGCCAATCCGTGAAGATTTTTTGTAACTTAAGTGTTTTGAGCCTAGGACGAGCAAAAAATCGGAACCAACATTAAAATAAGATGATAAGACATTACTTTTATATTATTGTTATTGTTAATCTTAAAAATATAGGATGACACCACTGTAGGCGTTTTTTTTTATACATTGGCATATTCTAATGTCTATAATACCCCCATTATATTCTAGTATTTACACTATGACACCATTTTCCTCAAAAAAACCTCTTTTATACTCTGTAACACCAACACTATGCACAGATAATTTAGATTTTTCGATGAATTCTATTCCTCTGTCCGCCATTGTCGCCAGTCATAGTGCTCCCTAGAAATTGGGCCCGGGCCGGGAGTCCTCTCGGCACCCCCTCAAAACCAGCCATGATCCACAGTAAAGAACAAAGACCACGAGATAGACAAAGATGCCTATCTCACTACTATGAGAATACAAAAGAAGTCAAGTAAATAATTTATATCCTACGCATCGCCTTCTCATGTATACAGAAAAATGATACATGAATTATAGAATTGAAGCAATTTTCTTGACAAAAAGGCCCTCGTATCCGTTATCCACTTTGGGCCCTCAACAAGCTTGAGACGACCCTGGCTATCAAGGAGAACTGTATTGTCATAAAAGAAAGCTAATATGGTAACCATAGGCTATAAAGAGTTACATGGCGAATACTTTTGCTAACAACATTATGAAGTCTATAGGGCTAGCAAATCGTGTCTTAGCAGATTTAACAGGTCTCTGACGACGCGAACAACACAAGTTCTAAGCATGAACACGACTCTTTAAGTTCTTTATATCCCATGTTTATAACACACTTATATGTTTTATGTATCCAAAAGATCCTAGACTTTTAATTCTAATTATTTAAAAAAGGTAAATCACATAGTGTACTTTTCAGTTAACAGGTGTAATCATGTCTTATGCAGGTCTACTTGTGTCTTATATAGATTACCATTTATATCCCTCTAAACTAGGTGGGTTTATTAACTAAACATATTTAAATAAATATAACAGCCATGTTTGCCATCATAAATTAAACAGTTAGAATCTAATCGACATGTGACATCAAGTTTTGTTGAATTTAAACAAAACTTATTAGGGGTCGGGGCAACACCCAAAAGGGCCCGGGTACCCCACTACCCCTATGGGTTCACCTTTGTAGGTGACCTGGGTAGTGGGTTCCGTGTAGTCCCGGGTACCATTTCCGTGTTCTAGGTCACAGCTAAAAAGTGTGTGCAGAGGAGATAGAGAAAGAGAGATGCATATGAGAGAGAGGGAGAGAGGCAGGGTTACTCGAATGCTTCATGGGTGGCGCCGCCGATGAATGGTGTGACACCCGATAAACTCAGGTTAATACTTTTATTAAACACATAAGTCTACCTTAGTGAAACATTCATAAAACAAACTTGACTAGCTTAGTTGAGTCAGTTCAATGATTCGAAAAATCATTAGGAGTCGGTTTACACACATATGTCCAAGGGTTGGTGATTCGGAGAATCACCGGGTAAAACGCACACATATGAGTCTCAAGTCTCGGGGGTTGGTGAAACAACATAAAACTATAAATTGTCAGACACTAAATGTTTTACGATCATTATATAACTAGACGATATGCGGATACGTGAATTAATGTACAACCCAGTAGCCCAGAATCAGGGTCATGACTGGTAACGGCTATAAATACTATACTTGACTTGTTTTCATCATTTGTGCAACCCTAACTCACCCCAAAGGGCTCTCTCACGACCCTTAACCTCTGTACACCCGTTTTTGCCTTAAAACCACCATTTCCAAGCTAAAAGAATCTTTACAAGTAAAGATCTAAGGTGTGTGGTTCATCCAAATCATTTTTTCAAACATTGTTATGCTATGATTATGAACCCTAAAGGTCCAAACCTGATCTTTGTATGTTTTCATCAATAAAGACAATTGAAAACTCTTTCTAAACTAAGGCTAAATATATCCTATAAGTTTTTGATAAAAATGCAAATTTTAAATGGTATTGGTGATCTAAAACATGGGGTTTCTTGTGTGCTTGTTATTAGAATGCTTCTAGGGAGTTGTCGTGATAATTATCTAGGTGTTAGAAGCTTATTTGATGTGTTATGCGGCTTTTATGAGTTTTGACCCATTTGAGGATTTTGGTGGAATCTGGGATGTAATGTGATGATTGGAACATGATTAAGTGATTAAATCAGGTTATTTGCCATTTAGGGTAACTTTTGCATGCTATTGATGTGACCTGCCCATAATATTGTCCATTTTGGGAAAAACTTGCAATCTGCATGATAAACGAGATGGTAATCAAGGCATAATGATGGGCTAGGTTGGATAATGATTATGGATTGATTAGGGGTGTTCCAATGCGTTTTGGATCTGATTTGGAGGGTTTCACGTGCCAAAAAAGCCTAACAGCCTGTAGTGCAGGCGACTAACATAATCAGTCATGTGCCTGAGGGCGCTGGCAAAGCCAGTAGTGTGTTTTGATGCCAATCATGTGTTTGGTTGCCAGTCGGGTGTTTTGAAGCCAGTAGTGTGTTTTGGAAACCTATACCGTGCTTTGACACCCAGTAACATATTATAAACCCTGTAACGTGTCTGGAAACCTCATAACATGTTTTATGACTCATACGTGCGTTACATGATCTATAGGCTAAATTTTGTGATCTATTCGTTATATAAGGTGCGTGTTTACGTGTTTGTGCTTATGAGCTTGTACTTGACTAATATATGGGTATAACGGGTCACCAGCGGAATGTTGGGTCTTGTGTGGTCATGTCAAACATCAAACACTTTTTTAAACATACACAATCATGGTTTGGACAACCAAGGGTTAATTGACCAAGGCGTTATCGGTCAACACACTTGTAAGCGTCTTATGATAGGTCACCGGTAATTAGGACAATCAACACACAGTCGGTTTATTTTACTAAAAGATGCACCCTAAGGTGAGTTTCACGGCCCCTCTTTATTGTTATCCTGTTGGGGAAGAAACATGTTGCGCAATCACAAACATTTAGATCACATATATTATATTATATCACATGTGTACTAAGAGATTCATCTAAAGTCCTTCTAACAGTTTAAACCATAAATACGTAGAACATAGCGAGAAAGTGTGAATAGAACTATTGGGTCTGACAAGCCCCACCCGTGTTGACTGGAGCTCGCACGGGTGCATATTTGTCCTATCTAACGTTACGTTATCGGGTGATGACCGGTGACGGGGAAACGAGGCAACTTATTACTATTAGTCAGCAATGGTTCATAACGCTTAAGTAACGTGTAAAGATGTCTAGCTAGCATCAGATATAGATGTAGATTATCATGTGGATCTAGTTTTCAAACATGAACTATTTTGCAAACATAAAACCTGTGAACTTACCAGTTTGATAAACTGTCTAACATAGCATGTTTTATCAGGTCGCTAAGGTAGATGCATATGTTTAGGGCGCACGGGAGTCCAAAACGTCCGTTCATTTCATGCATTGTTTAAACTATCATCTAAGACTATTTTGAAACTATTTACTTTGGAGCTGTTTTGTAAAACTGTTTATACTTCCGCTCTACTTGTCATTCTTTTTAAACTGCATGGTTGTTTATTATGTTGTTTTTACTTCATATAGTTGTCATTTATTGTGACCGTTGACTTAGATCCTGGTTTGTCACGCGCCTCGCGGTAAAACCCTACAAGTGGAATTTGAGGGTGTCATAAGTGGGGTTCTCGGTGGTGGTATGCGGTAGTCCACCTGACGGGCTACGATTGGTGTGATGGAGGGGCTACCCGGATGCTCCACGGTGGCGCCTCCCCTACCTCCTTACTACAAGGGTTTTTATGTCAATATTGTAAATACATAGGGTCTAGATTGTCAAAGTTAATTTACGGTAACTGTTGGTGTTTTACCCCAAACGGCGTGTCGCCTATTAACACCAGTTTGTCAAGTATATAGGGTTGAAGGGTGAAATAATGTAATCAACAATTATAATCAAAATTCAGTTTAAATGTTCAGATTCATGTTCTATTGCATTCGTCTTGACTACCAACATTAGTATCAGATCCAGGTTTGTAAGGATATAATCGATCAAGAGAAAGAAAGATCAAAAGTAAAGACTGGCCATCAATTGGAGTAGTGATCATTGATTATTGAGGCAGTAATCATCAATTGATCTAGCGATAATTGAATTAACCGTAGTAGCAAACAAAAGAAGATTATTGGTCGGGCATTGGATACTCATTGACATTAGGGACAGGGTTGTGCAAAGGGTCGGAACCGACCTGACACAGACCCACTATAACCGTATACCCTTTTATTAATAAAATTGGGAACCACGAGCCAAACCCTAGAAGGCCATATGGTTTCAGGTCCTAAAGGTTATGATGGGTCGGGTAAAGGGTTTGGCCTTCCATTACCTCTTTATGTAATAGGCCTTTGAAGGGTTACATCTTCCTATCTTTTATCATGTTCATCAAAGAAATCCTCCATATGGCTCAAACAATAGCCCATAAGCTTACTTTTTTAACTCACTTTCATTTCCACACTTATGTTTTAGTAACAATTTTATCATTCTCGTCACTCGAAATATTATGTAAATTCGTTATGCATACATCACAAAACAAAGACATGTATATTTACATCAAAATGCATTCAGTTATACATAATCTAGTAATCCAAAACTGTAGAATAAGACAATACCATATTTGTGGTATGTTATGCTTTTATTTTTTGACACAGATATAAATGTACAAAAAAAACATCAAAGCCACATACATAAATATTACTTCAAATTCGAATATAATAATATAATATATAATATATCGCATCCATACATATGCATCTAGCTGAAAACATATTTCACAAAAATACATTGTTATTCTTTAAAATCATATTTTTAAATATTTTCTTAATATTACGTGAAATCGATTACAATAACATGTAAAAAAATAGTGAAAAGGCTAAAGAAGAATGCTGTTTTTTAACACTACATATTTATTCGCCATTTCTACAAATGTACTTTTTTATACATTCTAACTAAATACAAACAATTCTTTTGGTTCTTACATTAGAACCTTCGGGACGGGATTGACCCTACCCAGAACCATTATTTCATATAAGTCTAGAACTGGAAACCGACTCATATATTTAAAAAGGTTTAGGTCCAAGATTCTCGTGGGTCGGGTCCATGGTTCTTGCGGGTCGGAACCGCGAAACGCTCACCCCTAGTTAGGGATGTGAATTTTTAACACGACATTAACTTAAAACGAAATTTGCATTGAGTTCAAAATAATTATATTATAACAGAAATTGTCATAAGATTTTGTAACTAAA
Organism: Ambrosia trifida; assembly: GCA_028751855.1. Taxonomy (NCBI): domain Eukaryota; kingdom Viridiplantae; phylum Streptophyta; class Magnoliopsida; order Asterales; family Asteraceae; genus Ambrosia; species Ambrosia trifida. The sequence continues at coordinate 14,937,647 of CM054133.1, read as the reverse complement.
ATGCAATTTTTATATATAGACTTATATTTTCTGTCGTAAAATTTTATTTTGGAAATATTATTATGCGAACAAAATAAAAGGATAAAAAAGTTCAAGTTAAATGGTTCGTGTTAACCTGCGAATATTCGTTTCATGTTTGACTTCATGTGTCTAACACGATTTTCGGGTTTGGATCAGATTGAACCGCCAACCCGCAAAAAAGATCCATTTAGCATCCCTCGTTGACATTACCTCTTCCTTCATTGCTACACTTCCATTCATCATTGATGAGTCCTCAAGCAAAAATTAAGATTCAGTTTTTGTGTATCAATTTCTTGTTTTATTTCAATTTGTTCTAGATTTTCAACAAGTTCAAAAACATCATCCATTGTTTTTCAGTAGTGCCAGTTATGATAACCCTACAGATTCCTATTGAAAAACCAAGGGTGATGATAACACAATATGATAAGTTGTATTATACCGATGTGGGCCAGGTACCTAGCATCAAAACTATACGATTTTTTATTAGTTGGAGTGCATGAATTTGTAAATTGACATTAAACTAAAATTTGAGGATATTAACCCAACAATTAAGGGGTGTTTGGGATTGATTATTCAAAACAGATTATGCGTTTTGGAAAAGCAGGGGTGGAGCTGCTTATAGATTATTGCGTTTTGGTAGCCTAAAAAACTGATTATCTGCGTTTTCAAAACGCAATCCAAACACTAAAAACTGATTATTTACGTTTTTAAAACGCAATAATCTAAAAATCAGATTCAAAACGCAATCCCAAACACCCATGCACATCTTACTACCAATTGTCAACCCTTAGTCTATCCTTCCCGGCCCATGGAGACCCTAATGGGCCATATAAAGGTATCCTATGGGTTGTGAAGACCTACATAGCCCGTGGAGACCCCCATGGGCTATATAAAGGTATCCTATGGGCCATGGCCTATGTAGCCCCCCTGCAATGATTGATAGTGATTGGAAGACCCCCATGGGCCATATAAAGGTATCCTATGGGCCGTGAAGACCCTTATAGGCCATATAAAGGTATTCTATGGGTTGTGGAGACCTCCATGTGTCATATAAAGGTATCCTATGTTGTCTTACAATATAAATCTATTTATAAAAATAACTAGAATTATAAAATGTTTTAGTAATTGTTGGGTAAACATAAACATTTATGTAACCGAACCAAACATAAATGTTTTGGTAATCCTGTACAGCATGAGGAGGCGGCTCCACCATCTCGACATTCGCCTCTGGGCCGCCCTCCTCCTCTGCCTTATATGGGTTCTCAGGTAATGCTTGCCTAAGATTGATCATTCCTTGTGATACATAAACATTGTATTCTTGTGTCTTGAAAGCTTTAGGCAAAGAGACATAAAGAGTGTTCAATTTTTTGAAATATCTCCCTTTAGTGATGAAGCAAACAATGACAAAGTCATTTTATCAACAAGATCCAAACAGCAAAAACAACACTGGTCAACACCAAATCATGGGGGTCTCTCAATCATTGCCAATCATTGTATGGGGTCTCCCAATCATTGCCAATCATTGTAGGGTGGTCTCCACGTGCCATGGAGGTCTCCACGGCCCATAGGATACCTTTATATATATAGCCCATGGCGGTCTCCCAATCATTGCAGGGGATCTATACGGGCCATGAAGGTCTTTACAGCCCATAACCTTTATATGGCTAATAACGCTAATGGGTGTCTCCACGGGCTGGGAGGGATGTATAGGGTTTTAGAGTGGGTGTCTAAATAGTATTACCTTTTAATAATGTATAAATGTGACACTATCAAAAAGGTTGCTGTAAAAAGGATAAAACAATTATAGTACAGATACCATAATGCATGTAATAACGTGAGACAAATGAGTTCGTCTAGCCATTGTTACAGCTTTTCCTGGACAAACCACTTCTGTAAAAAAGAATAAAAATAAAATAAAATATAGGGACGTGACTGACAAAGCATAAATGAAAAAAATACACATAGAGATCTTAACAGTGGCGGTGATCTGTAATCACCAATGATAGATGGCGAGTGCTTATTTGTCTATTGTGATCTCTATTTTGCACCTTCTTTTCTCAATTCTCTAGAGATCTATTAACAGAAAAAAACTCATGCTCAATGATTCCTAGTGGTCCACACTAAAGCACCTTGACAATGGTCCCTATCTCCACTTCAAGCTTTTCAATGAAAAGACATACAGGTGAGTGGCATCACTGTTAGCAAATGATCACCAAAGTTGCAGAGATTCACAAGGCACCCTTGTATAGTTGTAGATTCCAAGGCAAGGATAGAAATGAAGGATTATAACAAAAATGGAAATAAAGTTCATTTTGAGGTTGATTCTTTGCATGTTGCGGTGTCAGGTTCGATTTATTACAGGATTGTAGAAAACCATAAAAATTTTGTGAAATACCATTACTGGTACCACTATTGTTCAATTAGAGGCAGTTTCATTCGTTATAGCGAAAAACAAATAAATAAGTATGAGGAGGGGGAAAAATACTATTGGGGGAAAATAACAATTAAAATCTTTATAAAGCCCGACATAACAACCAAGCCTAATATATTATTGAATTTGTAAGTGGACAGGAATAAAATATGGGAAAGAAGGAAAAAATACACAACCGCCTCACTACCGCCTCACCTGGGATTCAAACCCGTGCATACCCATAATGGGGCACGCATCCAACAACCATAACAATTATGATTTAATACTTTTATTTAATAAGAGATAAAATAAAAAAAATAATTAGTATTTTAATATGAGAGATGAACATAACAATTTTGATATAATATTATTATTTAATAAGAGGGAGAAGTGAAATAAAAGTACTCAAGGGAGTAAATTACCAAAACCGTCCCTATGATTTGGCTAAATTTGTCACTCCAGCTCAATCTTTTAAAAATTGCTAGAACAGTCCTTGAATTTTGAGAAAATAGGCCAAAACAGTCCAACGACTTAAGCCAGTTAAGTTTTTGACGTTAAGTCAGGGTCGTCAACTCACTTATAAATTCATGCTCTTTCCCATTGTCTTCTTCCCTAATCAGACCCAACACCTACCACCATCTTCACCCTTCACCACCACCACTACCCACCATCTACTACACCTTTCACCACCACCGCCAAACACATTAGTAGAAGAATCTTTCTTGAGCATAAACTGCAGTTTTATCATCCCCAGGTATCACATTAGTAGAAGAATCTTTCTTAGGTAGATCTGAAACTAATGGAATTTGTATGTCAATGACACTTTTGTCAATTACTTTATCACCCTCAACATTTTCAGGTATAGATTCTGTATGTTCATCTCCTACTAACTCACTCAAATGAGTTTCTCCTATTTCATCTTTCAAACTTTCTACCTCAACGTTCTCTTCCTTAATTTCAGACTTTATTTTCGTACCTCGAATCAAATTCAAGCATTCACAGTGTTTGAATCAGTTGCCTTGAAGGAAGCCCTAATTTTTATAAATCTTCAGTTAATCCAGATCACAATTTATCATCATCACATTGATTTTTCAGAACCTTGACGAAGAGTAACATTAAAACCCTAGCTTACGATAATGGAACCCAAAGTCATTATAGGGCTCCCAAAACATTCATTACCCATTCCACAGGAAAAGAAATCCAGGCAACACAAAGATTCTCAAAGAAAATCCGATGGCATCTCGCTTGAGGTTTGTACTTACTTATGCGCTGTTGTAACTGTAAGTTTTGTTCAAATTGGACCTTTGAATGCTTGTTTGTTAATGGAAAATTAGGGTGGGGTGGGGTTAATAGGCCTAGGAAGAAGGAGGAATGGTGGGTAGTGGTGGTGGTGAAAGGTGAAGGAGATGGTGGGTAGTGGTTATGGTGGTGGGTGGTGGGTCTGATTAGGGAAAAAGACAATGGAGACGAAGATGAATTTATAAGTGAGTTGACAAAAATGCCCCTGACTTAACGTCAAAAACTTAACTGGGTTAAGTCATTGGACTGTTTTGGCTTATTTTCTCAAAAGTCAAAGACTGCTCAAGCAATTTTTAAAAGATTGAGCTAAAGTAGCAATTTTGACCAAACCATAGAGACGGTTTTGATAATATACTCTAATCAGGTCTATTTATTATATAGTATATAAATATAAAGATAAAGATAAATATACTAATTAACATATTTAAAAATTTTTAAATTAAGAGTTAATGATAGGAAAAAGGAGAAAATAAAACTGTCTGGGATTGATTTATTATATAGTAAATAAATATAAACAATATTAATTAACATATTTGAAATTTCTAAACAATAGTTAATGATATAATAATTAACTTTATTCAAAAATAATAATCATAATTATCCATAATTAAGGAGGAGAGAGGCGGGAAAACAAAAAATAGAGGGCTCCATAGGGGATACGTGCTCTATATAGTTTCTTTAATTATATAGTAAAGATAATACCCTGAATAAATGAAAATAAATAAAAATAAAAAACAAATGCCACAAGCGAGAGTCAAACCCACGCCACAAGGGTTACAAAGGGAGCTCCCAACCACTACACACACTCCTATGCGGTCTTACAACTCGCACCATTCATCAACGGCCCTGGTTCGCACATGAATATGTGGGTATCTATATGAACAAAGAAATTTGAATCATAAATTCTAGTTTGTATATCTTTTTAAGTCATATTCGATCCAACTTGCGCTTTCTCAACTTTGGTACTAACAACTTATAGCTTAGATCAAGATTATCAATAAAAAAAACTTTTGACCCTCATTGATGTTTCTAGCCAGAAACAAGAAGCAACAGGTTAGATCAAAAGCAACAATGTAGCAAAGAATGAAACAAGTTAATATGCAGTAAAACAAGTAGAAAGAATGATAGAAAACATGTCAGAAATAACGGGATGTTTAGTTCATATGCAACAGTGTTGTAAAACTCGGTTTGGGCTTTTACTCGGCGAACTACCCCGGAGCGACTACTCGGCCTAATCAAGGGAGTACTCGTGGCTCAAAACGGCCTATGCGCGGAGTACTCTGAGTACTCGACCAACTCGGCTATATGAGGGAGAGGCTAAAACCCAAGTGTTAATATGAATAAAATGGTTGGTTTTATTGTATTTTGGATGATTATATAGCTTGAATAATATAACTACGCGAACTCGTGGATTTGTAGGTTAAATACAAATATTGGATGTGTTTTGGAGAAAATTCATGGATTGGACCTGAATATTAAAATGGATAACATGAAAGATGGTCGAAAAAAAAGACGTGGCCGCAAACGGTGAAGGAAACGAAGTTATAATGAAAACGTTATGCAAGAAACAAGATTTGTCCAACAGCTCCGGCCATAAGCTACGACAAGACAACAATAGCTTACGGTAGGCATTAGCAAAAAGGCCATTATTCATGAAAAAGTGTTGGCCATAACCTACGGACAGCTAGGCATAAGCTACGGCGAGCATACGAGGAAAAAGGAAAGTTGTTTTCCTGAAGGTGTAAAAGGGGATTATCAAACCCTATTCGTTCTTAGCCGTCATTAGTCGAGTTTAAGACTTCCTTGGGGTGAATTTCAGCTGAAAACAACCTCATACATCATCATTCAATCAATCCTTTCACCCGAATCAACATGATTTCAAGTATTCTTCGATCAATGGACGTGTGTTGCACCAAGATGAGCGGCTAAACCACCCGTGATCCTCTCCGGGTGAATGGTTAGTTACATAGACAAGGGTTTGTGTTTGTCAAACATTGGATCGAAATTGTGATTGTTTAATTTTGAATTTCAAGTGTGGTTTGTATGACGATTTGATTTGAACGTTTATTGAATGCTTGCTTGTTTGAATTTCATCAACCACTAAACCAATGTCACAACCTCAGTTTTCACCTACTCCAAGCCATCCATCACCCAATACAGTTAACACTCCTGAACCTTTACCACAATCCAGTACCTAAGCATCACAAATTCCACCATTCCCGATATTTGACAATCCCCCAGCACCACTTTCACAAACATCATCTCTACCACAACCAACCACAACGTACACCCATCCAATAATCTCTATCCCATCCTTTGAGAAATTTAACCCACAACAAGGTCAGTCATCAGCACAAGACCCAGCTTTTACCCAAAAACGTTTGACCAGTCACTTTTCACCCTATGTGAGAGTGATTTATAGTAACAACACACCGAACCAACCTGATACCCAATTTCCACCTACTTCTGCAACCCAATATCCATCGTTTTAACCACCATCATTCAACTTCATTCAGGGGACTAATCAGGGTAATTATGAATATGATGATGGGGATTTGGATGAGGATAGGGATTCAGAGGACATATCAGTTGGCAAGGCCACAGACTTTGAATGATCAAGGGTACCCGCAGTTCTTTCAAGCTAATCAAGGCAATCAAAGGTATCAAGGGAACCAAGTGTTCCCAGAATCTCTAGCTCATCCTGCTCCTGGACAGCAACAAGTTATGAACAGACCTTTGAGATTTTAGAGAAGCCCGGTTAGAGAACTTGAAAGCCACTTCAGACCTACTTTAGTTCACAATCCATCAGCAGTGGTCATTCCACAAATGCATGGTAGGTCGTTTGAAGTGAGGTCACAATCAATCGAGAGTTTGCCTAAATATCACGGGTTAGTAATTGAGGAACCGTACATGCATCTCGGGGCTTATGATGCAAGGTGCAATACCATTGGGGGACAAGGGTTTATGCAGGATAAGTGGAAGTTGATACTGTTTCAATTCACTCTTAAGGATAAGGCACAACAATGGTTCAGGACATTACCTTCGGCTCCTATCCACACTTGGTTAAAAATGCAACAATGATTCCTTGATAAGTTCTACACAAGTCAGCAAACCAATGATGCACGAAAGAACATCAGGAACTTCTCTCAACAGCCCAGTGAGTTATTTCACGAAGCACTCACCCTCTTCAAGATGATGATCAACAATTGCCCACATCATGACATCGAGCTGTGGGAGTTGATCAACTCCTTTTATAAGGGACTACATTATGAGGACCAAGGTGCGTTAGATTCTATTTCGAATGGTACATTTGGCACTAACGATGAATAGGTTGATAGGGAATACCTCGAGAGAAGAGATGAGAAAACAAAGAGGAAGGCACAATCTTCGAGAAGGTCAAGGCAAGCCACAGTAAAAGCTGCAAGTGGTGGTAGTGAAGGTGATGTTGAGAGGATAGCTAGGCTAGAACACCAAATAGCCAGTTTAGGAATTAGGGGTCAACCAATGTGTGGGCATTGTGGGGATGTGGAGCACATAGCTGATAGTTGCCCCAGTATAGTTGGTGGGATGGAAACATAGCTGATAGTTGCCCCAGTATAGTTGGTGGGATGGAAGTGGCGAACCAGGTACAAGGGGGAAAAAGGAATTGGTCAAACATGACTCCAACACCTACCACCTAGGTCTTTGAAATCACCCAAATTTTAGTTATGTGGGTAGTAGTGGGGGTTACCAAAAGGGTGGTCAGTCTTCTGAGACATCAGGTAGAATGCGATTAGTGGGGTGATGGAGATGATGAAGTTGATTTAACAGGATTTACAGGCCATCAAGCAGAAAGGTGAGGTACGGGATAAAACTGTTCAGGCCTACGCAGGTTGGGCAGTTAGCTGGAGATGTGGCAGAGATGAAGAAGGCAAACGGGAAGCTACCAAGTGATACTCCGGTTAATCCAGCACATCAATCGTCATCGACTACGAGGAACGTGCGAATCAATGCGGTAAGTTTTCTGCCTAATTCTACAGATTGTAAAGGTGACCAGGATCTGATTTCACAAACAACCCATAAAAACTTAAAAAAAATTGTTTTGTGAAATTTTTTTTAGTGAAAATCCCACTATAGCTGAGTATAAGTGTGGAGAGGTTAAATTGCCCCCATTCCCTCTTGCTGCAATGGGACAAAATAAAATATCAATTTTGAGAGAAAACCCACTAAAGGATGAAAAGTGGGAAGAGTTTGCAAAAGTAAAAAATCAGTCGACCATTACTTGATGCTTTAAAAGAAGATCCTGTTCATACTGAGAATTTAAAGGAATTGAGTACCCATAACCGACACAATAGGCTGCCAAAACAGTTTGATTTACTAGTAAATGTTTGTGCCACGTTTTTGGGTACGTGTCCACTGAAACTCCAAGACCCAGGAACGCCTTTAATTCCAATACAGGTTGGAGAACTTAAAGTTGACAAGGCATTATTGGATCTTGGAGCATGTGTTAGCATTCTTCCAGGATATATCTATGACGAATATGAATTTGGTCCTCTAAAAAAAGTTGATATCACCATGGTGTTGGCATATCAAAACGTGATACGTCATAGGGGAATGTTAACGGATCTAATAGTCAATGTGGAGGATTATTTGTACCCAGTGGATTTTTTGGTAATGGATTGTGTTTCTAACAAAAAAGAGACACAGCCCATAGTTATATTGGGTAGACCGTTCTTAGCAATGGCACATGTTGTGATTGATTGTGCCAATGGGACGGTAAATATGCGTTTTGGGGAGAGGACACTTAGTTTAAATGTGTTTTCAAGTTTAAGTGACACAAACGCCGAGGAAGAGTGTTTCATGGTTGACAGTATTGAAAAAGCTGGAGTCAAGAAGGGTAAGAAGAAAAAGAAGAAGGTCAAGAAAGGAGCTAAGGTTAACCAAGAGGGCATAAGAGCAAGAGCTTCAGATCATAGCTATGGGATGTTTGATGCATTACCACAAGATGGAGAGGATACATGCTTAGCGGCTGAGGGATATAAGCACCCCACTCACCCATGATGATTAAGAACACTAGGTAAAGTCAGGCTAAAGACTGTAAACTTAGCGCTACCGGGAGGCAGCCCAGAATTTTCTTTATTTTATTGTTTTTGTTTGTTTCTTTAATTGTGTGTTGGTGTGTTTTTGTTTTGGTGGTTGTTTGCTATGTAACTAGTCATTGTGGGTGGTAGTCAATAGTCGCGTATGTTGAGATTGGTGGTTAAGAAAGAATTGGTAAACAATACAAGCACCATACATTGAGGACAATGTATCCCAATTGTGGGGATGGGGTGACCCTAGGAAAGTTACGGTGGAATTACTTACCTTTGCAAGAAAAATTAGGAAATTTTGCAAAATTTAATGAAAAGTTTCTTGCAAATTTGTCACCCTTTCTGCTTGATCAGGCATAAAAGCTGAATTTCAGTCACCAAAGAGTCTTTTTTCGAATATGAAAAAACTGAGATCCTTAATTATGGTTGTCCCTTTAAGTATCATGAGAGTATTTCTAGCTAGTTTTTTTAGAGAAATTGAAAAGAGATGTCTAACTAGGGGTAACATGGTTTTAGGAATTGCATATGCTACATGTCGGCAACCCATTTCCCTACTTTGTGAGATCTTGAGCCTACTAGATGCTAAATTGATATAAATGGTTCATTTGTTGAGAGTAGGCCAAATGTTTCTTTGTTGCAGAATTTGTGTAATTTGATAAATGCTAAAGCTGTAGGCAACACATGCACATAGATGAGAAAGGCAATTTAGGAATTCATTTGTTTGTTTGATACCCATGTTAGTTGTTTTGTGTTGACCCGTTTGCCAAAAATCACTATTAGTAGCCGAGGTTGAGCCTAGACCCTTTCATTTGTTAAACCGACAATAATACCCAAATCGACCTGTTTGCCTTTGTTGAAGAGAAGTGATGACATCCATTGTGTTTTATGATATTTTATGTGTTTAAAGTTATGCTCAGTGATGCAAAAGAAAAAAAAATATATGTGAAAAAAAGAGAAAATTCAAAGAAAAAAATACAAAAATAGGAGTAATTGTTATGGGTCAATTATGCCCAAGTTTGTGTGTTTGTGTGTTATTGTGATATGTAAATAAGGATGTCCATTCAATTGTGTTAAACCTTTTGTTTTTGAGCCACTTCTTAACAAAATTTATCCTACCTTTACCCTAAGCCCAAAACCCGTAAGACCTTTTGATGTGTGCACAGTTTATCGCTTGTGTGTGATTGTTATACAAACCTAAGATAACAGAGTCACGTTCTTATTTTTTGGAGCCATATACACTAGTGCATTACATGCTAGTCCAGAAATAAACCAAGAGGAGCGAACACTGTAAGGGGTGCGTAGCATATGTGTATGATGATAAGCATGTTAGGTTTGGTTAGGCAAGTCTTAATTTTTGAAAATGTGCAACACTTACTCGTCAGTTTGTCAATCTCGATTGTGTCAAGTTCTGGGCCGGGTATGATTGGGGATCTTGGATAATCAATAGGTAGAGGAATTGGAGGTGGCTTGTTAATAAGGTGAGTAGTGTTTTGTGATGGTTTGATTGGGACAATCAAAGGTAAGTGTGGGAATGTGATGGGGAGACTAAAACCCGTGTGTTAATATGATTTAAATGGTTGGTTTTATTGTATTTTGGATGATTATATAGCTTGAATAAGAGAACTACGCGAATTTGTGGATTTGCAAGTTAAATACGAAGATTTGACGTGTTTTGGAGAAAATTCATGGATTAGACCTGAATATTAAAATGGATGACATGAAAGAGGGTCGAAAAATAAAGACGTTTCCGCAAACGGTGAAGAAAACGGAGTTATAACGAAAAAAGTTATGCAAGATACAAGATTTGTCCGACAGCCCCAGCCATAAGCTGCGGCCAGACAACCATAGCTTACGGCTGGCATCAGCAAAAAGGCCATTATTCATGAGAAATGTGGTCGTAACCTACGTCCAGCTAGGCATAAGCTACGGCGAGCATACGATGAAAAAGAAAGTTGTTTTCTTGATGGTATAAAAGGGGATTATCAAACACTATTCGTTCTTAGTCGTCATTAGTCAATATTAGGACTTCCTTGGGGTGAATTTCAGCTGAGAACAACCTCATGCAACATCATTCAATCAATCCTTTCACCCGAATCAACATGATTTCAAGTATTCTTCGATCAATGGACGTGTGTTGCACCAAGATGAGCGGCTAAACCACCTGTGATCCTCTCCAGGTGAATGGTTAGTTACCTAGACAAGGGGTTGTGTTTGTCAAACATTGGATTGAAATTGTGATTGTTTAATTTCGAATTTCAAGTGTGGTTTGTATGACGATTTGATTTGAACGTTTATTGAATGCTTGCTTGTTTGGATTTCATCAATTAACACGGTTTCTTATCCAGGGTCATTGATTAACATTCAAGTTTGTGTCTTTCAATATTATTAGAAATTGATATATTGTTCAGTGATAATCAATCAAGTCAACAGTAGCGGTCTAGTTATCGACTGTCAGCGATGTCATTAATCAACTTACAATATTAATCATATTAACCACAAATCAAGTCTATGTGATTTCAATTGGCAATTTGTACAACCCTTGGCAATAGTGATTAACCGGGATCCTGGAGAGGTCACCATTTATTATAACTGATTACAACTCGTTTTCTTGTAAGTCGTTTTCTTTAATTGCAATTTAATCAACAATCTAATTAATTGATTTTACATTCTGTCTAGTTTAATTTAATAGTTGAAAATAACACTTTACACAATACTCCTCGAGGTTCAACACCCGACTTACCCTATCTAATAAGGTAGTTGGTCTTTTCTAAAACACTTTTTTATCGGTCCTTCGACGTCGATCACTATACTAGGCGACCCACCCTAGAGCGAGTACTCGGGGAGTAATCAGTCAACTCGGCCTTGTTTTGCAACACTGATATGCAGTAAAGCAAGCAGAACGAATTGAAACACATGTGAACCCATAACTGGATTGCAGAGGGATTACCACTGTTTCCTTATATTGTTTTGAAACACATGTGAACCCATAACTAGATAGCAGCGTACGCCTTCTATCTATGTGGACTCGAGTAATGTTGTGGTTGTGACACAATATTACAAATGAGATAATGACAATTGTCATATGACTACATGGTGTAGTCATGGGGTGAAGAAGGCATGAATTATACCATGTGGCAGTCATAACACAAGGTGATCGTGGCTTTGTTTTTCCATTTTTTCCTTAATTTTCCTAATAAAAAACAATTCAACTAAACAAAAATATACATTTATATTAAATAAAATAATAACATTACATAAAATAAAATGCCGTGAAAATAAAAACTTAGGTAAACTAGAAAACCCACAATTTAACTAGAAAACATAATTAACTTGATCTACTTTAGGCCTTAAAAGTTGTCACGCCGAAACATGGTCAAAACTCTGACCAAACTCAAAAGTATACTCGACTTAAGTCACTTCTAATGCTACGTCTTTGGTTTGATGAGCGTCTCAAATAATGGTTCTTTTAAACAACACAACAAAGTGTTCACACTTAGTTTTAAGATCCGACTACTTATACGAGAGTGAATCACAAGTGCGGTGTGTTTCACCGACTAGGGCACGAAATTTGCTAAAATGTTAGTCTTGAAGGAGGACCGACCAGATGAGTTCGTTTATTCCCTGACGTTTATCCACACCATTGTTAACACCGATTCTTCCTCTTCGGTCCAACGCACCATTGTAAAGATGATTTAGTTGTAAGAAATGGTGAAATTGTAGCAATTTTTTTAGAGATGAATTGTAAAAATGGTAAGATAGTGGTAAGAATTTGTGAAAAATAATTTCATTGGGGTTTATTTATATATAAATGATAAATACTCTTTTTAAGTTTTTTTTTTTTCTAAAAAGAGCTTTGCCAAAGGCATTTTTGGCTCACCCAATCAGATCATACCATGTCACCATCATCACCCCTCCACGCCGGTGAAGATTTCCACCTCCATCGCCCCACGCTTTCGTACACGCTATAATACATTCAAATCCGGTGTTGGATTAATTGTGAAATCAACAAGTCAACAAAAGTCAAATAATAAAGTCAAAGGTCGTTTACAGTATTGGGTAACAAATGAATATGTCCTGGAAGCCTGAGGACTGTTTGTGTAAAGTTCAAGGGGTATTTGTGTTAAGTCATGAAAAAAGTCTGAAGTGAAGTGCTGATAATAATTTGTTAAAGCTTTTAACGGTTAAATTGGGGATTAGGTCGGCTAATGTACTATATAAGCTAATTAATCTTTTCTCTGTAATTCATTCATTCAATTCGTTTATTCATCTTTCAATTCAATAATATTCGTATTCAATTTCATTGTTCTTGTTTTCTTATTTGATATTATTGTTTCTGGGTGTTGAGATTTTTCAACAATCGGTATCAGAGCCTGGTTCTTGGCTCGATCAGAAACCGAGGAAGATCAATTAAGGTGGAGACATGGTGACTACGAAGTTTGAACCGGAGAAGTTCGATGGGCGTAATGATTTTGGCCTGTGGAGGTTGAAGATGAGGGCTCTTCTTGTTCATCAAGGTGTTGTTGATGCATTGAAGGGACAGAATCAATTACCTGAAGGGTTGAGTGATAAAGAGAAGAAGGATATGATGGAGAAGGCACATAGTGCAATAACATTGAGTCTGGGTGATCGTGTGTTGAGAGAAGTATCAAAAGAAACCATAGCAGCAGGTGTGGGGCCAAATTAGAATCGTTGTATATGACAAAATCTCTGGCTAACAGTTTATATCTGAAGAAGAGATTATACACATTCCATATGGTTTCTGGGAAATCTCTTGAAGATCACACGGATGAATTTAATAAACTCATTCTTGATCTTGAAAACATAGATGTTATTCTTGATGATGAAGACGAGGCCATAATATTCCTTACATCACTTCCACATTCGTTTGAACACTTTGTGGACACTCTAATGTATGGAAGGGATACTTTAACAATGGAAGAATTATTGGCTGCTTTGAATTCCAAAGACTTGAAGAAAAGATCTGATATTAAGGAAGAAAGTGGTGATGGATTGTTTGTGAGAGGAAGAACTGAACAAAGATCATCAAAGGGAAAGAATAAGTCAAGATCAAAGTCGAGATTCAAGAGGAGGTCTTTTATCTGTAATTCAGAGAAACATCTGAAGAAAGATTGTCCAGATAGATTCAAGAAGAAAAAGTTTGAAGGTGGACAGTCCAAGGCACAAGTTGTGAATTCACCAGAATCATCTCAAGATGGTTATGAAAGCTCTAATGTTGTGATGGTATCATATGATTCAAGTATTATTGAAAAGATAATAATGGATTCTGGTTGTTCTTTTCATATGACTTTTAGAAAAGAGTTTTTAAAGAATCTGGTTTTGAGAGATATGGGGATTGTTCAGTTGGGTGATGATAAACCCTGTAAGATACTGGGAATAGGATCTATCATTGTTAGGATGAACAATGGAACTGAAGTGCAAATTGATGGTGTTAGATATATACCAGATTTAAAAAGGCACTTGTTATCTCTTGGTACTTTTGAAAAAGAGGGATATGCTGTTAGTCTTAAGAATTGTAAGGCTAAGATAGTTAAGGGTTCTATGGTGATGTTGACAGGAACAAGAAGTGAGAATAACACTTACAAGTTAGATGGTAGTGTTATTACTTAGGAAGTTAATGTAGTTACTGGTAAAAATAAGAAAGTAAATACTGAAATATGGCATAGAAGGCTTGGTCATATAAGTGATCAAGGTTTGAGTGAATTAAAGAAACAAGGGTTGCTTGATGACTTTATAGAAATAAGTGCAAGATTTTGTGAGAGTTGTGTGATGGGTAAGTCTCACATGGTGAAGTTAACAAAAGGGAAGCATGTTACAAAGGGTATTTTAGACTATGTTCACTCATATTTATGGGGTCCTACAAAAACAATGTCATTGGGTGGTGCACATTATTTCTTGTCTATAATTGATGATTACTCAAGAAGAGTATGGGTGTATGTTCTGAGACATAAGCATGAAGCATTTGATAAGTTTGTTGAATGGAAGAATCTTGTAGAAAATCAATCTGGAAAGAAACTGAATAAGATCAGGACTGATAATGGACTTGAGTTTTGCAACTCACAATTCAATAAGATGTGAAGTCAAAGTGGTATTGCCAGACATCTTACTGTACCATGGACACCACAACAAAATGGTTTGGCAAAGAGAATGAACACGACACTTATGAACAAGGTCAGGAGTATGTTGTTCTGTGCTGGAATGCCAAAGAAGTTTTGGGCAGAAGCTGTTTCCACAGCAGCTTATCTGGTAAATATGTCTCCCTCTTCTGCAATTAATATGAATACTCTTATGGAGAAATGGTCAGGAAGAAAGCCTGATTATGAAAATTTAAGAATTTTTGGTTCACTTGCTTATGCTCACATAAGTCAAGGAAAATTGGAACCAAGAGCTCAAAGAAGTATAATTCTTGGGTTCACAAAAGGAGTTAAGGGTTATAGATTGTGGAGGATAGATGATGGAAGTCCAAAGGTATTTCTGAGTAGAGATGTTGTTGCATTCAGAGAAGATGTTCTGTACAAAGATGTTGTAGGGGTAAAATTGTCAGAAATAGACAAATATTTCCCACAAGTTCAGATTGAGGTGGAGAAGGAAGATAATGTTGAACATACTGAAGAAGTAAATGTTGAACAAGATGGTTATAACCCAAATACTAGTCATGGTGAAGGTTCCAGCTCAAGTTCAAGTCAAAATGATCTTAATGACTATAACTTGGCTAGGGACAGGACTAGAAGATAGATTGTCAAACCTTTAAGGTTTAGAACACAGCAGGATGATCTATCAGTTGTGGTATTCATGGCTGCTGAACATGAAAGTTCAACTGAACCACTTACCTTTAATGAAGCAATGGAATCAAAGGATGCTGAGAGGTGGTTCTAAGCCATGAAAGATGAGATGAACTCATTAAAGCAGAATAAGACATGGAACCTAGTAGAAAAACCAAAAGGTCAAAAGATCATTCCTTGTAAATGGATCTTCAAGTTAAAAGAAAGTATAGAAGGAGTTGAAAAGCCAAGGTACAAGGCAAGGCTTGTAGCAAAAGGTTTTATACAGAGTGAAGGTGTAGATTATAATGAAATATTCTCACCTGTTGTTAAGCATACCTCAATAAGGGTATTATTGTCTTTTACTGCTGAGATGGATATGGATATGGAGCTTGAACAACTTGATGTAAAGACAGCTTTTTTTCATGGTAATATAGAAGAAAAGATATATATGGATCAACCTTTAGGTTTTAAAGAGAAAGAGAAGGAAGATATGGTCTGTCTTTTACAAAAATCTCTGTATGGGCTTAAGCAAGCTCCAAGATAGTGGTACAACGAGTTTGATGGATTCATGGTTGATAATGGGTTCATCAGGAGTCTGTATGACTCATGTGTGTACTTTAAAGAGTACAAAACAAGAGCTTATGTATACATGTTGTTATGTGTTGATGATATGGTGTTAGCATGTCAAGATCATGATCAAATTCAAGCCACAAAAGGGATGTTGAAGAGGGAATTTGATATGAAAGAGCTTGGGGCTGCAAAGAAGATACTTGGTATGGAAATTTCAAGAGACAGAAGTAAAAAGTTGATCAAGCTATCTCAAAAGTCCTACATATTGAAAGTTGTCAATAACTATAATATGGGAAATTGCAAGCCTGTTTCAATTCCTATGTGGCAACATTTCAAATTGTCTTTAGAAGATTCACCAAAGACAAAAGATGAGGCTGCATACATGAAAAAGGTACCTTATGCTAACTTAGTTGGTAGTTTGATGTATCTTATGGTGTATACCAGGCCTGATATAGGCTATGGTGTAAGCTTAGTGAGTAGATACTTGTCTAATACTGGTAAACAGCATTGGGAAGCTGCTAAATGGTTGACAAGATATCTAAAAGGGACATTGATGTTGGATTGGTTTTTGGTAACAATACTCATGATAGGAGTATAGTTCAGGGGTTTGTTGACTTGGATTATGCTAAAGACATGGATAGGGGAAGGTCTTTAACTAGATATGTATTCAAGGTTTTAGGCAGTGTTGTAAGTTGGAAAGCTGTTTTACAACATGTAGTTGCCTTATCCAGTATAGAAGCTGAATACATAGCCCTTACAAAAGTTGTGAAAGAAGCTATGTGGTTAAGA
This sequence comes from Ambrosia trifida, assembly GCA_028751855.1. NCBI lineage: Eukaryota > Viridiplantae > Streptophyta > Magnoliopsida > Asterales > Asteraceae > Ambrosia > Ambrosia trifida. The sequence goes on along the minus strand of CM054133.1, from coordinate 14,920,707 downwards.
GGGTTTGTATCTGAATTGGGATTGCAAGTTGATCATGCAGTTGTTATGTGTGACAACCAAGGTGCAATAGAGTTAACAAAGATAGTGTCTTTCATGACAGGACCAAGCACATCAAGGTTAAACTTCATTTTATAAGAGATATTGTTAAGTCAAAAGAAGTTTTGATTGAACAAATCAATACAGAGGATAATACAGCTGATATGTTAACAAAAGCATTACCTATTGGGAAGTTTACGGTGTGTTTGGAAGAGTTGGATGTTGGTTGACTTGTGTTTCAAGGTGGAGATTGTTGGATTAATTGTGAAATCAACAAGTCAACAAAAGTCAAATAATAAAGTCAAAGGTCGTTTACAGTACTGGGTAACAAATGAATATGTCCTGGAAGCCTGAGGACTGTTTGTGTAAAGTTCAAGGGGGTATTTGTGTTAAGTCATGAAAGTCTGAGGTGAAGTATTGTTAATAATCTGTTACAGCTTTTAACGGTCAAATTGGGGATTAGGTCGGCTAATGTTCTATATAAGCTGATTAATCTTTCCTCTGTAATTCATTCACTCGATTCGTTTATTCATCTTTCAATTCAATAATATTCGTATTCAATTTCATTGTTCTTGTTTTCTTATTTGATATTATTGTTTCTGGGTGTTGAGATTTTTGAACATCCGGCGTTTCAATCACATTCTTGGAATTGCAAGAAATAATGCATCCACGGTTTGCAAGCTCTGCTATAATACTTTGAAAAATAATAATAAAAAAACTATGCATTAGATTTAATCATCATTTTTTAAGAAAACCAATATATAGTCTGAAACATTCCTAAAATATTTGACTTTAATTTTTTTTGTTTTTCTTATATGCTATTTATATAATGGCCCATATAATTCTAATCCAAAACACATTACACTCGTGTGAAATTCAAAGTATATAGTTATTCTAAACAAATCTTTAACATTTTTAACACAAAAAGAACTCACAACAAACAATAATACTCACTACAACCACTATACACACTTTCATATTCACAAATCACACTAATGCAAAGAGAAACTGCAATGGTAAATCGATCAAGCAATGGAATTACGTCTTCTTTTTTGAAACAAGAACCGACTTTCAGAATTTGGCTTGCTTCCAATGCCCCTAACATCTTTAAACTTGAACAATGTATTCAGTTTCCCCAATTTCTTTGTCAATGATTTAAACAACTTGTTCGCGGGATGCGACTTCACGAGTTCTTGTTTCATCGAAACGTGATCTTTTTCTAGATCCGTAAGCCGCATTCTCATTCGGGTTACTTCTAGCTTTAGCTCCCGGTTTTCTCTTCTAACCGACGCATAGTTGTCCCTAGGAGATATACATCCACTTCCTGCACCGCTACTAGAGCGTTGTGGGAACTGGGTGTTTAGTGATCCAAAAAAGAGGTGATTGTGGCCACCATTCATGGCGTTTCGAAGCCTGATTTGCTCAAAGTAGAGCACTTGGACCGCCATTTGTACTGGGAGTCGTTCGTTCTGAGCCGCGTGGCTGCATGCTTCTTGACTTAGCTTTTGGCAGTCGATTGTTTTGCACAACCGGTAACGCTCCGAGTCCTTTAGATTTGGGTGAACCTGCATTTAACCACAAAATCTATCATAACATAAAAAAGCAGATGAAATAGCTGCGAGTAAGCTGACACTTTCCTGACAATAGTGTCAGTGTCATTTTACTCGCAGCAACTCATCTGTGTTCAATTTTAATGTCCCATCACCATAAAAACAAATTGTTTACCTTCAAAAAAATATCGACTGCTCGATATAACCCGTCATTCACCAATCTAGCATGATCTGGTAGCAATTCGGCAAGCGCAATGAACTTAGAAGCCGGTAAATTTGGATCAATCGCGATTTCAGCAAGAAAACAATCCAGCAACTTCGAAACTTTCACTATCGAGCTCTGTTTTGGGGATGAAGGAGTGTCGAAATCATAAACCATTTCGCCTTCATCTCTCAACAGATTATCATCATCATCATCTTCATCCAGATTCAAAAAAATCGAAAAGATCCTAAAAATAGAATCAGTGTCATAGAGCTGACCATGATTGTTCCCATGAGAAGTGGCAGGAATTAGTATGTCTTCAAGTATCGCCTGATCAAGTTGCAACCCGATTCGCCTCTCTAAATCCGACCTACACGCAGTCGAAGTAGACGCCATTATCGACGACTTCAACAAGCTCGACAAAAACGCCATGGGCACAGTACTTTTTCTAGATTGAGATGGTAACAACCCAACAATCACTTCAACAATCATCCTATGTTTCTTTTGTCCTTCCAAATCCGAAAAATTCCCTTTCGCGAGCTGCGGATCCCTCAAAAACAAACCCTGAAGCGAATTATGAGCGTAGTTCATCAATATTCTAGCAATCATATCCTGCTTTAACCCCTTCGTCTTCACCGTGGTCAAAACACGCTGAAAGAACTCTAAACTTAGCACTGTTAATGATTTCCCCCACCAGTTCTCCGATTCGGATTGCGGAACTGGCTTCAAATGATAGTTACTTTCTAACTTAGAAAGCCCACAAGTTAATTGCTCTTTACAGGCATTATTAGCAATGGCTGTAATAATTCTTCCAACCAAGTTTATCTCTTCAGAAACCGGTAACAAACATTCACAATGCTGTAAAACCGAGATCGAATTCGCTATGTTAGGAAGCACACTTTCTTTTAGAAATGTTTCTGATCGGTATTCAAGATTTTTGTCAGCAAATTCTTCAGTCATTTCTAGGAAATGCGAAACGCAGCGAAGCTTTGCAACGTTCGTTAGATTGATCTCGATGTTTAACCCGTAGCAAAACTTTGCAGCAAGTTCGAATGATTCGGGTCCTCCAGGAAGATTTTGAAGGTTTAGGCGTAGAGTTTTTGAGTCTTTAGCTTCCATTAGCATCTTTCTAATTCTTCCACTTTTAGAAACTAGAGGGAACTGTAGACAAGTTGTAGAATTATTAACATTTAAGATAATATTTCGTGATCAATTGCGATTTAAAGTTTAGATCTGATTTGTTTTCGCGTACCTTATGAAGTGCGAAACTTGTTGTGCCTACGTCGATTGTGAGATCGCTTGAAACATCTGATATCGGCCTGGCATAAAAGAGATGCATCATTCTGTTAGTTAAATAATTGTCACGGGAGTAAAGCAATAATACAGAGTAAGAGTAACAATTGCCGTTAAACAAAAAAAAAAAACTATATATAATTGTCACAAAAGGTGCTCCAGAAACATTCATTTAATAAATTTCAACCAAAAACAAGTGAAGAACACACATGAATCTAGGACACATATAAAGCTTTCCCAAGAGATATGAATGATTCGTCGCGATAACAAAGTTTCGTTGCGATTCAGGCCCAGAAACTAGAACTTCATGCAGGGAAAATGAAGATAACATATGAGAAACAAGAATAAACAAATGGGATATAAGTAGGGGCCCCAAAGTTGACGATTTAGGTTCTATAATTGAGGAAATTAAGAGATCAACATGTGAGCCGTACGTTAAACATAAAAGTATGTTGTTTTTTGTAATCTTGTATCATCTAAATGAAATAAATTTCGTGTCATTTTCAGGCATGTGAGGGACCTCTTTGATTGAACTTGTTTATGGGAAATGAAGTGAACAAAGTTTGCATAGATTGGAATTATTGAGTTCATGCTAAAACCCTTTGGCAGACAATACAAAAATGTTGATTTGACATACTATTTGCTTTTCTTTTGAGTCACTAATTCTTGTTTAGAATTATTTAAGGATCACCAATTTATATTCTTTACTTATTAAATAAAAAAAATTCATGGTTGAAAATTAATTAAATTTCTATGTACTTTTTTTTTTAACCTACAAATGAGACTTTTTTTTTTTTAATCTTGTAACCGTGTTAGAAAAAAAAAATCATGGAAGCGTGCCAATACTCTAATAATTAAAGGGATCAGGTTAATTGTAACTTACATCATACATATGTATTTTAAGAGATTATGGTTGAAAACCGATGAAAGCATGATTAGAACCTAAGACATTAGCTAGAGGGGAATCAGACGTTTACCACTGTATCATCCTTAGTTACAAAGGCGACTTTTGTCACCGTAACTTTTACTTTAGATGAATTACGTCAATTTAATTGACCGTATTAACATAATTTACCACCTCATTTTCGAGGGACGAAAACAAGAAAATTTTAAAACACATATCTTGCCCAAGTGATATAACTTTATTAAATCAAAAGCTTTTATGACTGGATCCAGAAATTATTTCAAACAGTTTCGAAACTAATAACGTTTTTATATAAAAATAGTGTGTTCATAATAAAATCTATAGAAAAATTATACCAAGATGCAGAAAACAAATATAATCGATCAGTGGGGTCAACCGACCCAGCTCAACAATATTATCCATACTTGGTCCTGGTTAAATGAACTCCATTGAAGGCAAACAGTATTTACAGATAAAAACAACTCATCAAATTAATAACATGACAAAATGTCTCAATTTCTTGCCAAATGAATTCAAAGAAAGAAGCCATACCATTCAGTAACATGTCGGGTACTCGAACTCGGTCGAAAGGATCGTTTTCCTGATATGCTTGGCTTCAATTCACTCATAGTAACAACACCCATTCCTTCAAGAACAATGAAAAAAGCCAAGTTTTTCTTTCAAGTGGGTTGAGGCATGAGTGATGAGTGTGTGAGGAAAGAGAGAGGAATGCATGCAAGATTAAAGGGGAGGGATAATTATGCTTTAATTGAGTGGTTTTTCGATTTTATTAATATAAAGTCAAAAATGTAGAGACAGCACTGTTTTTTACTTTTCGGTGCCTTTTTCCACTATGTTTTTGTGTTTTCTTTTTTAACATAAATTTCGCTTTGACAAGTTGTTTTTGAGTACATATATATGATGTATTCATGGTTTTTTTTGGGAAATAAATGTTGTTCTTTTTCCCTCATTGTAATTTTTGATTTTTAATTTTTTTTATTAAAACCTTTTTTTTATTATTAAAACCGTTTTTTTTATTATTAAAACCTTTTATTTCATTGTAATGTGTCAATTATTATTACAAAATATCGACAAATATAAAATTTAGTCATGTTGGACTATTTATATGTTTTGTTTTATAAAATTAGTTGACATTAGAGTGAGTTGCCTATTAAAATAATATATTTTTAACAATAGAGGGATTTTATGGATCACGAAAGTAGCATGAGATAGTGTGTTAATTGTTAACTTCTTAAGCGATTCAAACTATGAAATCACAATGGCCAACTTGAATTTCATTGCAATGCTATAACCCTTTAAATATAAATTACTAGACTAATAATACGGAGAGAATTACTCCTCTAAGCTAAGAAATTATTGACTACATAATTACACTATTGATTACATAGTTACATTGACTACATTGATGAGTAGGAGATTATTGCTCCATAGAATATGCTATTGTCTAATACCCCCGTCAATGCAAGTTTGTGGTGGACCAAGACGAAACATTGTGCAAAATTTTTCAAACAACGGTTTTTGCAAACTCTTGGTGAAAAAGTCGGCGACTTGTTTGTCGGTTGCGATGAATTTTATGTGAAGCTTACCGGCGGTTACCAATTCACGAACAAAATGATAGTCAATGTCGATGTGCTTGACTCTTTTGTGGGATATTGGATTTTGACTTAAAAATAGGGCACTCTTGTTGTCACATAACAGTGTCGGTCGACCTGGTGGAAGAGCATGAAGTTCCCGAAGAAGGTGAGTTAACCAAATAATTTATGTTGCCGTATTTGTCATGGCATGGTATTCTGACTCACAGCTGGATCTGGACACCGTTGGTTGCTTTTTAGCGCTCCAAGAGACTAAGTCCCCTCCTAAGTAGATACAATAGCCATATGTGGATCTTCGTGTGTTGATACATCGAGCCCAATCTACATCTGAAAACCCTAGTAAAGTAGTGTTAGGTGGACGATCAAATGTTAAACACTGTGATAAGGTGCCTTTAACATAACGAATAATCCTTTTTACTAGCTGGAAATGATCGGTTGTGGGATTTTGAAGAAACTGGCTAGCTTGGTTAACGGCATAGGAGAGATCATGATGGGTAATGGTGAGATATTGTAGAGCGCCCACGAGAGAGCGATAAAGAGTAGGATCATGGAAGGGGTTGTCGTGAGAGGTGAAAACATCTTTGGATGTGAGAGGAGTAGCAACCGGTTTTGAGTCAAGTAAACCGACTCGGATGAGGATGTCGTGGGCATATTTAGATTGGTTTAGAAATAGACCCGTTTTTGTGTGATGAACTTTGAGTCCGAGAAAGAAATTTAGAGAGCCAGGGACCTTAATTTTAAATTCTTTGTTTAAACATGATGTGAAGTTGTTGATGAAATGTTCATTATTCCTGGTGATAATGATGTCGTCAACATAAACAAGAAGATAAGTTAAGATACCTTAATGGTTGTAAACGAACAAAGATGTGTCGACTCGACTGTTGTGAAAGCCACGATTGAGAAGAAAGGAGCTTAAGCGCTGAAACCAAGCACGTGGTGCTTGTTTTAAACCATAAAGAGCAAAGTTGAGTTTACACACATAGTTGTGTCGGTTTGAGTCTTCAAAGCCCGGCGGTTGTTCCATAAAAATAGTTTCGGTGAGATGGCCATTGAGAAAGGCGTTATTGACATCTAATTGACGAAGGGACCATTTGTTAATGGTGGCGAGACTAAGAGCAACCTGGATAGTGGAAGACTTGACGACCGGACTAAAAGTGTGAGAGAAGTATAGACCCGGTATTTGAGTGAATCCTTGGGCCATAAGACGCGCTTTGTAGCGATCAATGGATCCATTAGATTTATATTTGATTCTATACATCCATTTAGAACCAATAATGTTGGTGCTAGCGGGTCGAGGAACAAGGGTCCAAGTTTGATTAGCATAAAGAAATTTTAGTTCGTCATGCATTGCTGGATTCCATTTAGGATTTTTGAGAGCGGTTTTGATGCCTTTTGGAATGTGGGAAGAGAATAAAGAGTGATGTAGAAAATAAGTGGTGGTTTGAGAAAGATTAGCAAAGTGTTTGGGTTTGATGATCTCGTCCTTTGCATGAGTGATCATGGGATGAGTATTAATGGGTTGGTTGTTAGTGGAGTTTGTGGAAGATGCGGAAGGTGAAGTGGGTTGTTCGATTTGGTCATATGATGGAGAGTTTTGTGGGCCGGATGGTGGGGAGTTTGGTGGGCTTGAGTGAGTAGAGGGTGAGTGGGCCATAGATAGAGTGGCACATGGTGGGCTGGGTGGAGGTGAGTGAGATGGGCTGGATGTGTTTGTTGGGCTGGATAAGGGTGAGGGAAGTCGGAAGTGGACTGTTGAGGGGTTCATCGAAAGGGTGGGGGGCGGTATGTCATCACATAAAGGTGTGGTTGGTTTGGGTGATTTGGAGGATTTTGGTATTGTTGGTGAGGGTGTTTAAGGGTTGGTAGTAGTGGGTATGTGTTCCTCAAAATTGGTAATGGGTAGGTTAGTATTATTGGTTGATGTCGAGTTTTGGTGAAAAGGGAAAATGTCTTAATCAAATTTTGCATGCCGGGTTGTGTAGATACGACCCGATGTTGGTTCAAGACACCGAAAACCTTTATACTTAGGACTATAACCAATGAATATGCACGGAGCACTTCTTGGTTGAAGTTTATTTTTTTGTGTAGTCTCTAAGGTAGGGAAAAACAAGACAACCAAAAATACGCATGTTTGAGTAAGCGGGTGGTTGGTTGAACAAAACTTCAAACGGAAATTTATCATCAAGAAGTTTTGTGGGTAGGCGATTTATAATATAGGTGGCGGAGGTGAAGGAATCAAACCATAGGTTGGGTGGAGCTTTGGCATTGAACATCATAGCTAGACCGGTTTCGGTTATGTGACGGTGTTTTCACTCGGCCCTCCCATTTTGTTCGGGTGTGTGAGGGCACGATAAGTGATGATGTATGTCGTATTGTTGAAAACATGTTTGCACTTGATAATTCACAAGATTCACATAATCTCGGTTTAGGTAATATAGATGTAACAAAGACACGACCAAGTTTGTTTAAAGTAGAAATTGTATCAAAAGAAACATGTCCTAGGCGACTATGCCATTTATTGAATGAAGCACGAAGGTGCGACGCAGAAAGCGCAGCAACGAGAGACTTGTGACCTGGGGTAAGAACATAGAGACCATTTTTGCACGTGCCTTTATCTAGACACTCCGCTGTTTTTCGGTCCTGGATTTGAAAAAAAAAATATTAGAAAAAAACACATCAACCGGAGAATCATTCGTTAACCTACTAATTGAGAGTAGATTTTTTGTAAGATTTGAAACAACTAAAACATTTTTTAATGTTATACAATCATTTAATTTAGTGTTTCCAATATGAAAAACGGGTGATGATTTTCCATTCCCAAAAGTAACACAAATGCTACCATTGTGGGATTTAGAATTATGTAAACCAAGAATTGAGGGCAACATATGTGTTGTAGCACCTGAGTCAGCGGTCCAATCTAGAGAGTCGGAGGCTACATTGCATTGAGCAAGAAAGGCCTCGGCAAGATTGGCATCAAGTGGGACCATTTTTTGGGCAAAGGAGGCGAGTTGAGGAGAAGTACTCGCATAGTGACCGGTTTGGCGACAAAGTTTGCAATGTGGAGGTCTTTTGGTGTATGAGGGGTTTCGGCCTCTAGAGGAAGAGACATAGCCTCTTCCACGAGACGAAGAAGGAGTACGAGTGTGGGAATTTTTGGTCGGGTGGACATAGAATGCGGCTTGGGATGATTGAGGACCATGGAGTTGTTGAATAAACATCTCTTGATTCTCAACGTTAGCCAAGAGATCGCGAAATGAGGGAGCTGGGTGAATGGTTCTTTGAGAGGTGGAAAAATTTTCAAACGAGGCGTCGATTCCACAAAGGAACCAGTGGCGTTTGTCCTCATCACTTATGGGATGACCTATAGCCGAAAGTTGGTCGGCTAAAGCTTTGAACTTTCAACCGAATTCCGAAACCGAAGAGGTTCTTTTTGAAGGGTTCGAAGGGAGTCTTTGAGAATGTCGACTCGTTCAATAGATGAGTGGTTATAGGCATCGGCTAGGGCTTTCCAAACGGCTTTGGCCGTGGTATGTCCAATGGTTTCGGCTATGGCTTCTTCGGCTAGGGTAGAATTGATTAGGAGAAGAACTTCTGATCAGCTATTTGCCAATTCAGAAAATCGGGGTTGACCACAGGTTTGTTGTCAGTTAGAATAGTTTCAGATGGTGAAGGGGTGTCTCCGGTTACATGGCCGAGAAGTTTAAGATAGGAGAGGACCGGTTTCTCCCATGGGAGATAATTGGTTGAGGTTAATTTGATGTTAATTAGGTGACTAAGGGAGTGGAGAGGGATTATAGTTGGATCGGTAGCCATGGGATGAGTTTAGGAAGGGACCGAAAGAAAAGAAAGTAGAAGATTGCTAGGAGAAATGATCTTGTAATGTTTTAGGCTGATACCATATGAAATCACAATGACCAACTTGAATTTCATTGCAATGTTACAACCCTTTAAATACAAATTACTAGACTAATAATATTGAGAGAATTACTCCTTTAAGCTAAGAAACCATTGATTACATAATTACACTATTGACTACATAGTTACATTGACTACATTAATAAGTAGGAGGATATTACTTCATGGAATATGCTATTATCTAATACAAATCATGACATGACATGAACAAAACAAAACATTACATAGTTAATCTTTAGTTATTCATTTATAACTTGTTTAACAAATATGTTAACCTCTTTAAATAATTAGATCAACGAGTTAACCTATCTATCTATATAATAAATGAAAACACTAGGGTTGAATCCTAGCTTTTGAGAGGGTCTTCTAGGATCCAAATGGTAAATGGAGCTCCATGAAATGTAGTATATAAACCTCTTTTTTTTTCTCACCATCCATTTGTATCTTAAAACATTCTTCCTCTTTCCTAGCCTAATACATTGTTCATCCTTCATATCCTAATTCCTTTCTCATTCCTCATTCCTTTCTCATTGTTCTTTTTACAAGGTATGTTGTCCATCTAATCTTATATTTATCATATTACATCAATCTTCTATGAAATACAATCGGTTTTTTGGTAATGATCAAAACGTTTTACGATTAACATAAGTGTCGAAATTGTTTTATTATCAATTTTCTGATTTGGATGAGATTGATACATAACTGCTTACAATCATATTACATCAAAGAGAAATACAATCGGTTATGTATTTTCTTTTTACTACACAGAAAAATCACAATCGTATTACATCAACCTTCTACAAAATACAATCGGTTTTTTTTTGTAATGATCAACACGTTTTTTTTATTAACATAAGTATCTAAACTGTTTACGATTAAGTTTCTGATTTGGATGAGATGCATACATAGTTGTTTACGATCATATTACTTCAAACAAAAATACAATCGGTTTATATATTCATTTTTCTACAAAGAAAAAACACCATCGTATTACATCAATATTCTACCAAATAAAATCGTTTTTTTTTGTAATGATCAAAACGTTTTTTATTAACATAAGTATATAAACTGTTTAGGATCAAGTTTCTGAATTGGATGAAATGGATACACAACTGTTTACGATCAGGTTCTCAATTCTTCAAGGTTTTGCATGACCCTTCGTCAACCGTGTTGGTATGATTGTTATTTTTTGTGTAAAAATGCCTATTTCATTTTATAAAATGTTTTTTTTATTTTTTTTATACGTATATTTCCAGACTGTGCCGAAGGCCATGAACAAATTTTTGTTATCTAAAAACATCATATGCAGTGACGTTACAGTTGCCACATACGAATTATGATTAGTCTTGATTGCAATTAATAAGATTTATTCATTTTTAATGTTATTTATTAAGATGTTTAATATTATTTATTGACATTAATAATAATTGACTGAATTTAGTGTTATTTATAAAAAAAATTAATCTCATTTATTTATATTACTTTTTTTGAATTTATATTTAATAAGATTTAATCATTTTTAATGTATTTTTAATATGTTAGAATTAATGTTATTTATTAACATTAATAATAATTGACCGAATTGAATGTATTTATTACGATTTTTTAATCTAATTTATTTATATTAATATTGCTACGAAATTACGTTTAATCTATCTTTACGAAATTATGTTTAATATTATTTATATTACTATTTGTTCGAATTATTATTGGTCTTGCCTCCAATTAATTGGATTTATTCATTTTTAATGATATTTATTATGAGTTTTAATGACATTAATAATAATTGACCGAATTTAACGTTATATATTACGACTTTTAAGCTCATTTATTTATTATTGACCGAATTAACCGAATTAATTTAAGAATATATATTACCAATACTAATACTAATATTATGATTTTTAATTTTAACCTTATTTATTTCTTATTGACCGAATTAAATTACGAATATATTACTAATAGTAAAACTAATATTACGATTTTTAAATTTAAAGTCATTTATATCTTATTGACCGAATTAAAATTTTCTATTACTCTTTTTACGAATATATTACTAATACTAATTGACATTAATAATAATTGACCAAATTGAATATTATTTATTATGATTTTTTAATCTCATTTATTTATAATAATATTACTACGAAATTTTGTTTAATATGTCTTTATGAATTATTATTGGTCTTGCCTGCAATTATTAATATTTATTTATTTTTAATGTTATTTATTATGAGTTTTAATGTCATTAATAATAATTGACCAAATTTAATGTTATATATTACAATTTTTAAGATCATTTATTTATTATTGACTGAATTAAATTACAAATATACTACTAATACTAAAACTAATATTACGATTTTTAATTTTAATCCCTTTTTATATCTTATTGACCGAATTAAAATTTTCTATTACTATTTTTACGAATATATTACTAATACTAATTGACATTAATAATAATTGACGAATTGAATGTTATTTATTATAATTTTTTTATCTTATTTATTTATATTAATTTTACTACAAAATTATATTTAATCTATCTTATGAATTATTAATTGTCTTCTCTGCAATTAATAGGATTTATTCATTTTTAATGTTATTTATTATGATTTTTAATGACATTAATAATAATTGATCGAATTTAATGTTATATATTATGATTTTTAAGATAATTTATTTATTATTACATTTTTTGAATTTACGTTTAATAAGATTTAATTATTTTTAATGTATTTTTAGTATGTTAGAAATAATGTTATTTACTGACATTAAAAATAATTGACCGAATTGAATGTTATTTATTACGATTTTGTAATCCCATTTATTTATATTAATATTACTACGAAATTATGTTCAATCTATCTTTATGAAAGTATATTTAATATTATTTATATTACTATTCGTTCAAATTATTATTGGTCTTGCCTGCAAATAATAAGATTTATTCATTTTTTAACGATATTTTATTATGAGTTTTAATGACATTAATAATAATCGACTGAATTTAATGTTATATACTACGATTTTTAAGCTCATTTATTTATTATTGACCGAATTAACCGAATTAATTTAAGAATATATTACTAATACTAATACTAATATTATGATTTTTAATTTTAATCTTAATCATTTCTTATTGACCGAATTAAATTACGAATATATTACTAATAGTAAAACTAATATTACGATTTTTAAATTTAATGTCATTTATATCTTATTGACCGAACTAAATTTTTCTATTACTCTTTTTACGAATATATTACTAATACTAACTGACATTAATAATAATTGACCAAATTGAATGTTATTTATTATGATTTTTAATCTTATTTATTTATAATAATATTACTACGATACTTTGTTTAATGTGTTTTTATGAATTATTATTGGTCTTGACTGCAATTAATAAGATTTATTCATTTTTAATGTTATTTATTACGATTTTTAAGATCATTTATTTATTATTGGCTGAATTAAATTACGAATATATTACTAATACTAAAACTAATGTTACGATTTTTAGTTTTAATCTTTTTTATATCTTATTGACCGAATTAAAATTTTTTATTACTATTTTTACGAATATATTACTAATAGTAATTGACATTAATAATAATTGGGCGAATTGAATGTTATTTATTATGATTTTTTAATCTTATTTATTTATATTAATATTACTACAAAATTATGTTTAATCTATCTTTATGAATTATTATTGGTCTTGCCCGCAACTAATAGGATTTATTCATTTTTAATGTTATTTATTATGAGTATTAATGACATTAATAATAATTGACTGGATTTAATGTTAGATATTACGATTTTTAAGATCATTTATTTATTATTATTTTTTTGAATTTATGTTTAATAAAATTTAATCATTTTTAGTATGTTAGAATTAATGTTATTTATTGACATTAATATTAATTGACCGAATTGAATGTTATTTATTACGATTTTTTAATCTCATTTATTTATATTAATATTACTACAAAATTATGTTCAATCTATCTTTATGAAAGTATATTTAATATTATTTATATTACTATTCTTTCACATTATTATTGGTCTTGCCTGCAATTAATAGGATTTATTCATTTTTTTAATGATATTTTATTATGAGTTTTAGTGACATTAATAATAATTGGCCGAATTTAATGTTATATATTACGATTTTTTTAGCTCATTTATTTATTATTGACTGAATTGACCGAATTAATTTACGAATATAATACTAATACTAATATTACGATTTTAAATTTTAATCTCATTTATTTCTTTTTGACCGAATTAAATTATGAATATTTACTAATACTAAAACTAATATTACGATTTTTAATTTTAATCCAATTTATATCTTATTGACCGAATTAAATTTTTGTATTATTATTTTTATGAATATATTACTAATTACTAATAATTACTAATACTAACTAATATTACGATTTTAGTTTTACTATTCGTAAAAATTCGTACCGTTGACCAAATATATTACTAATACTAATCGACATTAATAATAATTGATCGAATTGAATGTTATTTATTATGATTTTTTAATCTCATTTATTTATATTAATATTAATACAAAATCATGTTTAATTTATCTTTATGAATTATTATTGGTATTTCCTGCAATTAATAGGATTTCTTCATTTTTAATGTTATTTATTATGAGTTTTAATGACATTAATACTAATTGACCGAATTTAATGTTATATATTACGATTTTTAAGCTCATTTATTTATTATTGACCGAATAAAATTACGAATATATTACTAATACTAAAACTAATATTACGATTTTTAATTTTAATCCCATATATATCTTATTGACCGAATTAAAATTTTCTATTACTATTTTTACGAATATATTACTAATTACTAATAATTACTAATACTAACTAATAGTAATACTAATATTACGTGCAGAAATTGTTTCTCAAGTCGTTAGGTTTGTTAGTTGCATATTCAACATTTATGTTTACAATATTCTTATTTTATATTTAGTTACACATTCTTAATTTTCTATACATAATGCTTTTGTAAAGGTTTACTGTGATTGAATGGCCTGATTTGCTTCAATCAGAAGATACTTCCATTGACGAATATTGTGTCTTCAAATGGTGTTCAATCCAGCACAAAATGTTTGTTACTAAGGCTACACCACAAGATATCATTGATTTTGAAATTTAAATTATGATTTTGATGTTATTTATGAAGAGTTTTAATGTTATTTATGATGATTTTAATGTCATTGATTTGAATGATTGATTATGATTTGGTTGTTATTTCTTAAGATTTTTAATCTTATTTATTGCTATTACTAATATTTCAAAATTTATTTTAATACTGTTGACCGACTTTAATTTTGATATTACAACTTTTCTTTAATCAATTGTCATGAAACAATATTCTTTTAAACATATACGACTTTCTTTCAAATATTTATTTAAATCTATTTAACAATGTTAAATCTATTTAACAATTTATAATTTAAATATAATCTAAAGATAACAATGTACATTTATTTTCCTACACTTTTATTATTCTTTTAATAATAAATATAATTTAAATATATTTAACAGTTTCCTAAAATATATAATGTATTCAAAATAATGTTCAATGCTATTACTAATATTACGACCTTAATTTTAGTATTGTTGACTGAATCTGAGTAAAAATTTTTTTATTTTTTATGTTTTTGTTAAATTGATGGAAGTCAATTCTTTGTCTATATGTCTTTGAGTTTGATTGTGCTAATTTCAAGCGTTGTTGACCAATTCACGTCAATTATCAATCCTTCCATTTTTTTTATAATTCAAATACTTTCCTTTAATCAATTGTCATATAACGATATTCTTTTAAACATATACGATTTTGCTTTAAACATTTATTTAAATTTATTTAACAGTTTATAATTTAAATATAATCCGAAGATAGAAGTGTACATTTATTTTCCTACACTTTTATTATTCTTTTAATAATAAATATAATTTAAATCTATTTAACAGTTTCCTAAAATATATAATGTATTCAAGATAATTTTCAATGCTATTACTAATATTACGACCTTAATTTTAATATTGTTGACCCAATCTAAATAAAAACTTTTTACGTTTTTTGTTAATTTGATGGAGGTCAATTCTTTGACTTTATGTCTTTGAGTTTGATTGTGCTAATTTTAAGCGTTGTTGACCAATTCACGTCAATTACGAATCCTTCCATTTTTTTATAATTCAAATATATAAATAAATATTCCTACTTGATCACGTCAATTGAGGCACGGTATTTCTGATTTTGCAGAATTGTTCGAGACACAGCAATACTATATAAACCTTAACAAATAATAAAATCATTTAATCGTCATACCAATTTTAACAACGAAATTAAATGATAATATAAATTTTCAAAATGTTATATTCTGTTAAAGAATTATATTACTTCAATCACAACTAATAATGATTACTAAAGATGTCAATAATAATTTGTATATAATGGGTAAGGCAATTTGAGACGCGGATGATTTTAATGTCATTTATTTGAATGATTGATTATTATTTTGATGTTATTTAGTAAGATTTTTAATCGTATTTATTGATGTTACTAATATTACGAATTTCATTTTAACATTGTTAACCGACTTTCATTTTGATATTACGACTTTCCTTTAATCAATTGTCACTAAACGATAATCATCATCTTGATTTCAATAAGTGTGCTAACTTTAAGTGTGCTAATTTTAATATGTCAATAATAATTTGTATATAATGGGTAAGGCAATTTCAGACGCAGATTATTTTAATGTCATTGATTTGAATGATTGATTATGATTTTGATGTTATTTATTAAGATTTTTAATTGTTAAGTACTATATTTACACAGTTTAAATAATGACGTTTTTTGACGGCATTTTGTCACATGTCAAAAGTTGCCTAAAGTGTATGTACAATGGGGCCTTTTGGCTACATGTTGAAATGGGTTTGGGGTTGATCCTTTTGGTGTTTATTTTTTTTTTAATAAAATATAGGAAATTTATATTACAGCATGTGACATTGGACCCATTTTCTTATTAGTTGTTTTTTAGCTATGTAATCGGTTTGAACCATTGGAGAGATAACATGTAAAATTTAAGCTACCCATTCAAGTAAGTGGGTTAAGGATTGTTTCTTAATTTACTTATCACCGTATCCATATCTTTACAACAACTATATTTTATATAGAACACAAATATGGAATACAATGGTGGAGGTTTTCATAAATTATTGAAAATGAGCTGCACTCCGAGGATCGTGATGACAATGATAACAACTTCGAAGGTGAAAAATCAACTATCAATAAGCAAGACTTGGAAGATTTTGATTGAAGTAATGAAAATGGACCATTGGTTGAAGTTCGTTAAGCCCCAACTAATTGATAAGTGTTTTATGCCTAAGCTTAGTCATGATTAGAATATAGCTATTACCCAAATGATGTAATGTGTAATATTGACTGATGTTCGTTAAGCCCCAACTAAATGATAAGTGTTCTATGCTTAAGCTTAGTTATGATTAGAATATAGATATTACCCAAATGATGTAATGTGTGATATTGTGATAGTATGCTATGTAGTTTGCAGTTGTCAAATTAAACTTTACTTACTCGATATATCCATCATTTCGTTACATTAAACTGTTAGATGACATTTTGCATTTAACATCAAAATTCATACATATTGCATCATCAAACATTTAGTAACCAAATCAAATTGCATAATACAATTCTTATTTTCCTACTTTTTTTTCATTTTATTTTCGGGTGAACCGTGGGTCCCCACGGGACTCTAACCTAGTTTATAATATAAAATTTATATATCAAGTCACCCTCTAGCCTTAGGACCCAATTTAACCCGTCAGTACAATACTACGATTTTTTCAACTCATTTACACTTGATTACAACATGTGAATTCATTTACAAACTTTAAACTCATTTTAATTAACATGTTTACAACTCCTCAAGTGGTTCTTATTACAGAACTTGTTAATTAGTTAGCTAGATTACATGGGCAGTGTTCGGATCACATGATTTTAAGTGTGTGATCGGATTACATGGTCTAGGTTTGTTTGACATAAGTTTAGTATTCTATGTTAAGATGTATATAACAAACTCAATTATTTAAACAAAAATTGATTACAACGTAATTTTGGATCTATCAAAGGTCATTTTTAGTTGAAACGAAACTTTTAGTTTCATAAATGAAATAGTGTTGTAATATTTGGTATTATCATTAAAAAAAATATTTATGGGTAATAGTTATAAATAACTTGTTTATTTCACGCCATAAGAAGGCGTCGCATGGCAACAAAGGTAAAGCTCTCGTGCTTGGTATCATTTTGGTTACAGTTTGGTGTCTTTGGAAAGAAAGAAACGACCGGGTGTTTAGAGACAAGAGAGCTAGTCTTGGAGAAGTCGTGGCTAGTATTAAGTCCATTTTTTTTTTTTTTGTGGTTTAAACATACGGCTAGATATAAACACCTTAGATGGAAGGATTGGTTTTTGTTCCCCTTGTATATTTTGTAATCGCTTGGTTTTTGGGGCAGTCCTCACGTTGAGGATCTTGTCGCCGTTTTGAATGAAAGTCAATGTTTAAAAAAAAAAAAAAAAAAAAAACTTCATGCATATATGCTAATTGTCTCAAATGGACTCCTAAATCTGTTCGATTTTTTCCTTCCTTGAGGCGAGTCAAAATTTATTTATTTAGTGACTAAACTAAAGTACGTAATAAACAGGTGTGATTTCATGATTTAATAAACCATAACAATATTGTTATTTTTTTTTATTTATTTATTTTTTTTTTTTTGAAATGGGCATGATTTGTGAATAGTTACTTTACTTTGCACACAGTCACAAACAACTTCTTTTAAGGTAAATTTACACTTTAAAAGGGTGAAAAAAAGGGGAATGCATAATTTTTGGAGGGTATGCAGAGCTTTTGGGAGTCTCTCTAATCATGGCCAGTGACAACTCTCTTAAGATTCGCAAAAGGCTCTAGATAGGATCGTTAAATAAATATTACCATGATAATTTAAAGTTATGCAATGAGTTTTTTTTTTTTAAAGGTAAACTTCCTTCAAAAAAAGGCCACGATCGGACCTCAATGCGAGGACCGACGTGCCACAAGCGAAATTACAACACGTTCAACGGATATTTACACCAAACATTCCAATCTATGGATTGCATTTTATTCCTATGTTTAAACCAAAAATAAGACGTCATCTTGATACTCTCAACCACTTCAACGGCTCTACGACGCTTGTCTTTGAAGATCCGATCATTCCGCTCTAACCAAATGGTCCATATGGTGGTGAAAAAAATACCTTGAAGAACTCTCTTGGATTGCTGCGACATCTGATGCAGAAAATCCATTTTTAACAGGTCCCCCACATCGAAAACAATCATCGGGTTTAATCTACACCACGACTCGATTCGACTCCAAACCTCGACTGAAAATAAGCATCCAGTAAATAAATGTAATGTAGTCTCCCTCTCGGCATCACAGAGCGCACATAACTGACTAGATAGGTTCACCCCACGCTTACATAACTCGACTTTGGTTGGTATGCGATTAAGAGCCGTTCGCCACACAAACACCTTACACTTCAACGGGACCCAAAGCTTCCAATCTATTTTACCTATGTCAACATTACGAGGCTGTCCGGACAGCAGACACTTAGCTGAGTTAACAGTGAACACTCCTTTTTTATCGGCCAGCCAACTCCAACGATCTATCCCACCTTTCCATTCAAAGTCAAAAATATCCGACAAAAGCTTAAAATACTCCGTCATCTCTGTCGCTGAACCAAGAGGCAATTTCCAACCCCAATTCATCGTCTTGTTGCCATTAACAACCACCATTCTATCCGCAATGGAGACCCATTTATACCGCTCAAGTCTGAATAAGGAAGGATAAAGAATACGAAGAGGTTCCTCCCGAAGCCATGAGTCGGTCCAGAAACCAATAGAACAACCATCTCCAACAACACACTTGAAATAGTTATCAAGGGTATTACCATTCCAGATTTTCCTCCCCCCTATTTTAACTATTTGCCTCCAACATCCACTAGTCGATGGAGAACAAGGAAGAAACGACCATGCACGACAAGACCCGTGACACCCGATCATAACTCTCTTCCAAAGGCTATTTCCACCGTTCTTAAAACGCCACGCCCATTTTAAAATGAGCGCATCATTAACATCTTCTAACTTTGAGAGACCTAAACCACCGTTACAAGACCAAAAAAAAAAAAAAGTTATGCAATGAGTTATTATGTGAAAAGACAATTAAAGTTGGAATTTTATAACTTCAACATCTTGTAACTTATTTTGCTAGAAATGTTATACATGGAAAACATATATGTTATATCTTTCTAATTTAACTTATATCTAAATCCTTTTAATATATAAAAAAAAATCAAAAAGATTATGAGGTACGTTGAAGCCTCTAATTTCTTCCATGTATGGATGATTACACAAAAATTTATAAGGATATATGATAATAAATAATTGATATAACCTTTGTTCCTCTTAAATATTGCATAGGCATCTTTGAATAAATAGATTACGGAAATAGTGTTTAGATATAAAAGACTAGTTAAAATGTGAGAAAGCTAGTGCACGCTTATAATGTTAATTATTAACAATAAATCCAGATTAATGTTATTAATAATAAGTATTAAAAGTGCATCTAATTATGATTCCACATAACCCTAGTATAGCCTCCATCATTTCCATTTCTTTCTATAATAGTTTTTACAAACACGGTGGGGGATGATAATATGGTAATATGATGTTTGTTTATAATATTTAACGAATTCATGAACTTTGTTTGTAAGCCATTAGCCAATAGCCATGTAATAATATATCTTTTTTTTTTGTTAAACATAAAGGTGTCATTCAATTGCAAAATATATCTATATGACCCTTCCATTATACCCTTCATAACCTAACTTCCTATTTAATTAAGTAAAAAGGATAACTAAATATACACGTGTGTTCACATGTCTAGCTATTTACGTACAAGAGCTCCTCATTTACTAAGTACAGACGCAACAATCTCCACCACTACAATCGCCATCAAACGTCCGTTTCCACTGTCACGTACCATCGACATTCTAAAAACACTAGATAGGAAACACTAACCCTAAATAAATGAACGATATGTGAATTAATATTAATTAGGACACATGTAACGGAATATAAATCTACACCATATATTCTTTGTGATTCCCTATAAAACAGATTTGAATTGGCATGATATGATCAACGGATATTTCTGTGTAACTTAACGTATGATATATATATATAACGCTAGTTCGTAGGTGACGTATTGTTACAATTCACTACAAGAATTTTCATGTCGTCGCTAATACTATTAGCGACGATTTTTGACGTTAATAGCGACGACATTTGTCGTCGCTAATACTTCGAATTCTTGTAGTGATTTAAATGTTTACGTGAATTTACATTATGTCACATGTGACTAATATAAACTCAAATGGGAAGAATATATATCAAGTGAAGTGTTGGATAAATAATTGTCTTTTTGTAATAATTCATTTAATTTTAAGTGTTAGGTATGTCTAGTGAGTTTTGTTAGGTGAGAATGCATGTAACAAAAAACATATATGCATACATAACTTTACTATAACAATAATATAAACAATTTAGGTACGTAATCATTTTATATTTTCCATTATTTATTTTTAGGATTTCTTTTAGGTCGGAATGTGGGATGAATGATGGTGCAACATCTGAGTGAGACCAGACTGAAATGATGTGGCCATTAATTCCTCACTGTCAATTTACACTTCATGTATATTGGATCTTGGTCCACCTTTTGACTGATTAATATTTGTATTACAAGTGGTAATTTTTTTTGGGTGGTAACTATTACGATGGTAATTCCTTGATCATTTTCTATTACACATGTACAAGTATAAGTACTAGAAATGTTACAAAATTGAAGGAGAGAATAACGCTCTCATTTGCTAAAATATTCAAATCATATTAAAAGGAAATATAAAACATATTTGACTAGGAGGAAATCATGGTGGAAGATGAAACATCTTTGACTTGGAGGAAGTCATGGTGGAAGATGATTTGAGTGATTGACTTTATGTTGACACCCCCCGTCAATGTGAGATGGCGGTTCTCCGAGACGAAGCATCGTGCGAAATCGTTTAAATAACGGTTTAGGAAGACTTTTTGTGAAGATATCTGCTACTTGTTTGTCGGTGGAGATAAATTTGGTGTGAAGGCGACCGGCTGCAACAAGTTCACGAATAAAATGGTAGTCTATGTCGATATGCTTCGCTCTTTTGTGAGAGATCGGATTTTGAGTTAAGAAAAAAGCACTCTTGTTGTCACACAATAATGTTGTACGTCCTGGTGGTAATGCTTTAAGTTCCCTTAGAATATTCGTGAGCCAAATAATTTCTGCTGCTGTGTTTGCCATGGCTTGATATTCGGATTCACAACTGGACCGTGATACGGTAGGCTGCTTCTTTACACTCCAAGAGACCAAATTTCCACCTAAATAGATACAATAGCCATAGGTGGATCTTCTAGTGTCAATACACCGAGCTCAATCTGCATCTGAAAAACCTAGTAAAGTAGTGTTAGGAGGTCTATCAAAATGTAAGCCATGAGATACAGTGCCTTTAACATATATATGAATTCGCTTGACCAATTGAAAATGAGTGGTGGTTGGTTGTTGAAGGTATTGACTGGCATGATTGACAGCATATGAGAGATCGGGTCGAGTGATGGTGAGGTATTGGAGAGCTCCTACAAGAGAACAATAAAGAGTATGATCATGAAAAGGTTTACCTTGAGAATTGAAAACATCTTTAGATGTGAGAGGAGTGGCAACTGGCTTAGATTCAAGAAGGCCAGCTCGGGTTAAGATGTCATGTGCATATTTGGATTGATTTAGAAATAGACCCAATTTTGTGTGAGTAACCTCCATGCCAAGGAAAAAATTAGTGTTCCAAGGTCTTTAATTTTGAACTCCTTGCCAAGAAGTTTTGTGAAGTTTGTAATAAACTTGTCATTATTACCGGTCATAAAAATATCGTCCACATAAACAAGGAGATAGAGTAAGTACCATGGCGTTGGTAGGTAAATAAAGAAGGGTCGAATCTATCGTTTTCAAAACCAAGGTTGAGTAAGAAGGTGCTTAGGTGTTGAAACCAAGCTCGAGGTGCTTGTTTCAGGCCATAGAGAGCACGATTGAGTTTGCACACGTGGTTGGGCTTGTTTGGATCCTCAAAACCGGGAGGTTGTTCCATAAATACGGTTTCGGTTAGATGTCCATTTAGAAAAGCATTATTGACATCTACTTGTCGTAATTTCCGCTTGTTGATTGTGGTGAGACTTAGAACAACGCGGATGGTGGCGGATTTGACAACTGGACTAAAGGTGTGGGAGAAATCAAGGTCCGGTATTTGAGTGAAACCTTGTGCTACAAGACGAGCTTTGTAGCGATCAAGAGACCCGCCAGACTTATATTTAAGTCTATAAATCCATTTTGAGCCAATGATATTATTGTTCGACGGTCGAGGAACGAGATGCCATGTGTTGTTGGTGTGAAGAGCATGTAATTCCTCATGCATGGCCTGAACCCATTTGGGATTTTTGAGAGCCGTTTTTATTCCCTTGGGAACATGTGATGAGAAAAAAGATTGATGATTTTCATAATTTTTGGGTTTGAAAATACCATCTTTGGCTCGAGTGGTCATGGAATGAGTGTTATGACGAGGAGTTGGAATGGATGCGGATGAGGTGTCGGAGCCCGAGTCTAAAAAGGATGGAGGAGTTGGACTTGGAGTGGTTCCAGTTTGGTTTGGGCTTGGAGAGTGTAAAGGGGAAGGTGGGGCCGTTTGGTTTGAAGGTGGGTCCGTTTGGTTTTGGGTGGAAAAATTGGGTGAAGAGTTTTTTGTCAGGTCGATGTTCGGTGGTGGGCCGGTAGTGGGTAATGGGATGTTGCTAATAATTGGGCTACTAGGTTGTGATAAAGGTAAAGAATCATCAAACATTAGTGGATGGGTTTGGGTGTTTGATGTAGAGGTGTTTTTTGTAGAGTTGTTTACTGGGTAGATTGGTGAGGGTAAATGGTCATCAAAGTTAGTCATTGGTAAGGTTGCGACATCCGAAGATGTTGAGGTGTTATGGAACGGGAAGTTGTCTTCATCAAATCTAGCGTGTCGGGTGGTGTAAACTCGACCGGTTATGGGGTCGAGACATCGAAATCCTTTGTAACGTGGACTATAGCCGATGAATATGCAACGTGTACTTCTATGAAGTACTTCACGGAGATATGGATATACTCGACAACCAAAGACACGAAGATTTGAGTAAGTGGGAGGTTGGTGAAAAAGGATTTCAAATGGTGATTTATTGTCTAGGGTGGTTGTGGGAAGACGGTTTATGATGTAAGTGGCGGAGGTAAAAGCATCAAACCAAAAGTTTGGTGGAGCATGATGTGACACCCGGCATGTTTGGGTCAACATTTTTATAAACACATAAGTCTACCTTAGCGAAAAACGTTTATTAAACATACTTGACGGGGTCAGTAGGGTCAGAACAAGGTCCGTATTGTCCAGGGTCCAATGATTCGGGAGAACATTGGGTTAGTCACACACACACACACACACACACGATACGAGTCCCGTTGTTGGTGAATTACATAAACTAATTAAGTGTATGTGTAGACTAATTGTCGTATGGTGGATTATATGCTTAGATGTGTTTAAACGATGTGTAGATAATCATCCGTGCTTAAATATGTTAAACATAGACTAAGGTTGCATGCTCGTATGTTAGGGTGCGTTAAAATGCGTTAAACACGACAAATTGGAAAACTAGAAAAATATGAGTCCTGGTTCGACCAATCGAATGGGCGAACCTGGACAATACTCCTGGTTCGACCCTTGTAAAAGGGGCGAACCTGGGATATGGAATTGAAAGAACTTCATTCGACCAAAACAGGGTACGTTCGACCCTGTGAAAGGGTCGAAGGAGGGTACATTCGCCCAGGTGAAAGGGGCGAATGTGGACATAGTATAAATACCACACTTTGTCATTTTTCACCATTTCACAAACCCTAACCGTCTCAAAACACTCTCTAGCAACTCTAAACATTGGGGAAGGAGTTTTTGCCCTTGTTTTCTATAATCTAACCTACAAACATCTTCTACACAAAGATCAAAGGTGTGTTCTTCATTCTAAATCATTTTTAAAGCATTTCAATTCGTTTTTGTTAAACCCCAAGAGTCCAGATCTGATACAAACATGTTTTCATGAATAAAAACCTTCCTAATATCTTTCTAAACAAAACCTATTCATAAACAATGAGTTTTCATACAAAATAACATGTGTTAATGGTGTTTTATGTGATGTTATGCATTGTTTGATGATTAATTGCTGTATAGATGTTATGACAATGATCTAGGACTGTTATTGATGATGATTTATGATTGAGATAGGTTACAATTGATTATTGATGATGTTATGTTCATTTTGGGGATTTTGGGTTAAATCTAGGGCTTGTTCATGATGATAGTGATAAGGATATGATTGGGGGGTTTATTGTTCATGATAATCTGAGTATATTAAGTTGATTATTGATTGATTTCATAAAGTTTCCTAATTGGGTAAAGATTGCATGCGTTTGATGTGACATCTCCATAATTTGCTATTTCGGGTAACTTGTAAAACGGACGGATTTCGGGATAAAATTGGTAGGGTTATGTAGGAATATGTTAATGATAGTTGACTGCTGTGATTGGTAATGTTTCGTGATGTTTTCGGACCGTTTAGATGCGTTTTGGTGCGTTTTATAAAATGCTGATGAAAACGGGCGAACGTGGAATAAAATTGGTTCGAATGGGCGAACGTGGAATAAAATATGGGCGAATGTAGGAAAAACGGGCGAACGTAGGAAAAACGGGCGAACGTGGGAAAAACGGGCGAACGTGGCTCAAACGGGCGAAGGAGACTGAAAAGGTGCGAAGGAGACTTAAAACTGACTGGTTCGACCGTTCTGATGCAGAAATGGGATTTTTGATACAAACTAAGTGTTTTATGCTTGAATCTTGTGTGTAATCTATGTGTACTTGATTAGTTGGGGTAATGGGTCACCAACGGGATGTCGGGTCGGTCTAGTGTGTTGGTTAAACATTTAAACACGTTTTAAAACATGCTCGGTCAAGATCTGGACAATCGGGGACTAGTTAGCCTCCGGGTTAATAGTCATCAAACTTATGTAAACTCGTTGATAGGTTGTCGTTAGTTGGGATTACCATACACGTGTTGGAATTCTAGTTATCAGAAGACGCACTCTAAGGTGAGTTTCACGGCCCCACTCTTTTACTGGTTTTACATTTTCGGGGGAGAAAACATGCTGTGTTCTTTAAACGTGTTTCAACTATGTTTTCATAAAAGGCGTTTCAACTAAGTTTTCATGAAAGGTGTGTCAACTACGTTTTGGTATTCATGAATTCATTGGGTTTTGGAGTATTCATTATGTTTTCACGTATTCATTATGTTTTAGAGTATTAATTATATTACTATGCGATCTTTGGAAGTCCCGGGGAGAACCATGAATGTGTGGGGATGCACAACGGGGGAAATGTGGATAGCGCTATTTGGGCTTGACCCGCCCCACTCGTCGACTGGAGGTCGGACGGGTGCATATTGTCTCTTAGGTATTCAGTATTCAGTATTCAGTATGCAGTATTCAGTATTCATTCGGGCACGTATTCAGTATTCACAGTATTCGAGTCCAGTAATGGTTTTCCAATCGCAGTAGTAACAGGTATTCATATGATTTGCATGCATGTGGTCTGGATTGATCATGGGTATTCATTTGGGAGTTAGTATTCAGTTGGAGTCGATTTTCACTTGGAATTGGTATACATTTGGAGTCGGTATTCATTAAAAACCTGTGAACTCACCGGCATTATTTGCTGACGTATTTAGCATGTTTGTCTCAGGTCGCTAAGGTAGCAGCTGTCGATAGGCGCACGGAGTCTCACGGCGTCTAGGATTCATGTGCATCTCATTTAGTATTTTCAGACTTTCGTACTTTTGATTTCATGTTGTAATAAAGTTTTACGCTTCCGCAGCGTTGGATCATTTATGAAAACTTAATGGTTTGATTATGTCATTTTTACGTATCATATAGTGTTGTTTATTGTGACCGTTGACTTGGATCCTGGTGTGTCACGCGCCTCGCGGTAAAACCCCGCACGTGGAAATTTGAGGGTGTGACAGATTGGTATCAGAGCCAATGGTTATAGTGAACTAGGACTGCATGTAGAGTCTAGTCTATAGCCGAGTATCACACACGTTAGACGGTCACACATAGTTACGAGTCGTGTCATTTGGTAAACATACTAATCTTGTCGGGGTGTTAGTGTCCTCATCACACGGTATCACATTATACATCTTTTGTTATTCCTACCTTGGTTCTATCTTCTTCTTCGGGTTTGAAGATGAAGGGGCTTATCGCTTATACTTGGCAGTAGTGTACATTGGGGTGGCTTCGGCGCATTCTTGAGATCTTTCCGGGTTTTGGATATCTCCCCTCTATGCTCTAATGTACATACTTGCCTGCACACACACTATCATGCACTAGTACTTGTCATAGTACACTCCTGAGTGACTGTTCACTTTGGGATCTTCGTGCGATAACAGTTTCTTTTAGGAATGTGGGTATCGGGTGATTCGAAGTTCTAGCTAGGAGCACGCCTAGAGGACCATGTAGAGCGATTTGTTATTTCGGGTGCACACGAAATCATAAATCGAAATGCATGAAAATCTTGGTGGACTTCGTGTTCGGACTAATGGTCATGCTGGAACCACGTTCTGAATTCGTTTGGTCACTTGTAGCTTGATCTGTTAGTGGTTTTGAGTATCTCGTCTCATGTTTGGCAGAACATGTCTGGTCGCGCTGGTGGACGTGCTGGTGGATGCCGTGGTGGCGGCGGGGGTCGCAATGGCGGTGGACGAGGTGGTGGGAACATCACCATGACTCAGGCGGAGTTGGAGAACATGTTGCAGCAGCAGTTGAATGTTGCGTTGGCTGCTTTCCAGGCTGCTCAGCAGACCCTGGGAAATACTAATCAGGTGCAGTCTGGGTGCACCTACAAGAAGTTCATGGACTGTAAGCCCCATTTCTTCAATGGGACTGAAGGGGCAGTGGGTCTGCTCCGGTGGTTAGAGAAGATCGAGTCGGTGTTTGCTATGTGTAACTGTCCTGACGCTGATCGTGTCAAGTATGCTTCTGCTACTCTAGAGGGACACGCTTTGACCTGGTGGAACTCCACCACTGCGAACCTTGGCCTGGGTGAGGCCAATGCTATGCCGTGGTCCGAGTTCGTTCAGATGTTGCGAGAAGAGTATTGCCCAAGGGACGAGATTATGAAGTTGGAGCATGAGTTCTGGAATCTGAAGATGGTTGGGTCGGAGATCGAGGAGTTTACTGCTAGGCACAACGAGTTGGCTGTAATGTGCCCCGGCTTGGCTACATCGGAGTACCGGAGGATTGAGCACTACGTTGCTGGGTTAGTGCCGGAGATTGCTGGACTTGTTGCCGCTGCTGATCACACTACCATGTTGGCCACTGTTCGGGCAGCTCACAAGCTGACCAACATGAAGGTTGCTGAGGGCGTTCTACCTCCGAGGGGTGCTGCTGTGAAAGCCCCTGCGGACAACAAGAGGAAATGGGAGAGTGCTGGAAAGAACATTGGGTCGTCTCAACAGCAGGTTAAGAGGCAGGACGTTGTGGGAGCGTCATCTGAGCAGAGGACTGGGGGTTATACTGGGAAACTCCCGAAGTGTGGTGAGTGTGGATTTCATCATACGGGTGATTGTGAGAAGTTTCGCTGTCGTCGGTGCCAGCGTTTTGGTCATCATGCTAAGGACTGTAGGACCACTCTTCAGCTACAACCGGCACAGGTCACTACTGCTACTACTACTGCCACTGCTCCTCAGGGGAGGCAGGGATGTTATCACTGTGGAGAAACTGGACACTTCAAACGGGATTGTCCTAAGCTGAAGCAAGGGACTGCAGGTGGTGCTGGGAATGAAGGTGGCGGTCGAACTACTCGTGGTCATGTCTACGTCATTGGCGCTAGGGAGAACCAGGAGGATCCTGACACTGTTACTGGTGAGTATTCTTTTCTTGATTCTCGTTATACTTGTATTCATTCTCATTCACATTGTTTGGCGATTCGTATTCATTGTGTGCATTCAGTTTGGTATTTGGTCCTCGTTTTGCATTCATGGGTCTGATGTGGGTCCTCTGGAGATGCTACTTGGACGGTACCGGTGTGTCATTTATACCGATCACAGTAGTCTCTAGTAGGCCTTCGATAAGGAGGATTCATTGTTTTGTACTCACTTTGGGGAGGGCGGTTCCCCGGCATAGAGTATTCGTTGATATCATCTTTCGTTCATGGTTATCATTTCGTTTGTGTTCTGGGAAACGTTACTTGGGTTAGGTCGACACTCATTACTGTCGAAGAGTGAATCTCGGGGCGAGATTCCTTTCAACAGGGGGATGATGTGACGACAGGGAAAAATTTTTTTTTATCGCTTCGTTCTCTTTGACTTCGGGAAATTTTCGGGACGAAAATTCTTTCAACAGGGGGATGATGTGACACCCGGCATGTTTGGGTCAACATTTTTATAAACACATAAGTCTACCTTAGCGAAAAACGTTTATTAAACATACTTGACGGGGTCAGTAGGGTCGGAACACGGTCCGTATTGTCCAGGGTCCAATGATTCGGGAGAACATTGGGTTAGTCACACACACACACACACACACACGATACGAGTCCCGTTGTTGGTGAATTACATAAACTAATTAAGTGTATGTGTAGACTAATTGTCGTATGGTGGATTATATGCTTAGATGTGTTTAAACGATGTGTAGATAATCATCCGTGCTTAAATATGTTAAACATAGACTAAGGTTGCATGCTCGTATGTTAGGGTGCGTTAAAATGCGTTAAACACGACAAATTGGAAAACTAGAAAAATATGAGTCCTGGTTCGACCAATCGAATGGGCGAACCTGGACAATACTCCTGGTTCGACCCTTGTAAAAGGGGCGAACCTGGGATATGGAATTGAAAGAACTTCATTCGACCAAAACAGGGTACGTTCGACCCTGTGAAAGGGTCGAAGGAGGGTACATTCGCCCAGGTGAAAGGGGCGAATGTGGACATAGTATAAATACCACACTTTGTCATTTTTCACCATTTCACAAACCCTAACCGTCTCAAAACACTCTCTAGCAACTCTAAACATTGGGGAAGGAGTTTTTGCCCTTGTTTTCTATAATCTAACCTACAAACATCTTCTACACAAAGATCAAAGGTGTGTTCTTCATTCTAAATCATTTTTAAAGCATTTCAATTCGTTTTTGTTAAACCCAAAGAGTCCAGATCTGATACAAACATGTTTTCATGAATAAAAACCTTCCTAATATCTTTCTAAACAAAACCTATTCATAAACAATGAGTTTTCATACAAAATAACATGTGTTAATGGTGTTTTATGTGATGTTATGCATTGTTTGATGATTAATTGCTGTATAGATGTTATGACAATGATCTAGGACTGTTATTGATGATGATTTATGATTGAGATAGGTTACAATTGATTATTGATGATGTTATGTTCATTTTGGGGATTTTGGGTTAAATCTAGGGCTTGTTCATGATGATAGTGATAAGGATATGATTGGGGGGTTTATTGTTCATGATAATCTGAGTATATTAAGTTGATTATTGATTGATTTCATAAAGTTTCCTAATTGGGTAAAGATTGCATGCGTTTGATGTGACATCTCCATAATTTGCTATTTCGGGTAACTTGTAAAACGGACGGATTTCGGGATAAAATTGGTAGGGTTATGTAGGAATATGTTAATGATAGTTGACTGCTGTGATTGGTAATGTTTCGTGATGTTTTCGGACCGTTTAGATGCGTTTTGGTGCGTTTTATAAAATGCTGATGAAAACGGGCGAACGTGGAATAAAATTGGTTCGAATGGGCGAACGTGGAATAAAATATGGGCGAACGTGGAAAAACGGGCGAACGTGGAAAAACGGGCGAAGGTAGGAAAAACGGGCGAACGTGGGAAAAACGGGCGAACGTGGCTCAAACGGGCGAAGGAGACTGAAAAGGTGCGAAGGAGACTTAAAACTGACTGGTTCGACCGTTCTGATGCA
The DNA here is from genome assembly GCA_028751855.1 of Ambrosia trifida. Taxonomy (NCBI): domain Eukaryota; kingdom Viridiplantae; phylum Streptophyta; class Magnoliopsida; order Asterales; family Asteraceae; genus Ambrosia; species Ambrosia trifida. Next base: position 14,889,906 of record CM054133.1, on the reverse strand, counting down.
GAAATGGGATTTTTGATACAAACTAAGTGTTTTATGCTTGAATCTTGTGTGTAATCTATGTGTACTTGATTAGTTGGGGTAATGGGTCACCAACGGGATGTCGGGTCGGTCTAGTGTGTCGGTTAAACATTTAAACACGTTTTAAAACATGCTCGGTCAAGATCTGGACAATCGGGGACTAGTTAGCCTCCGGGTTAATAGTCATCAAACTTATGTAAACTCGTTGATGGGTTGTCGTTAGTTGGGATTACCATACACGTGTTGGAATTCTAGTTATCAGAAGACGCACTCTAAGGTGAGTTTCACGGCCCCACTCTTTTACTGGTTTTACATTTTCGGGGGAGAAAACATGCTGTGTTCTTTAAACGTGTTTCAACTATGTTTTCATAAAAGGCGTTTCAACTAAGTTTTCATGAAAGGTGTGTCAACTACGTTTTGGTATTCATGAATTCATTGGGTTTTGGAGTATTCATTATGTTTTCACGTATTCATTATGTTTTAGAGTATTCATTATATTACTATGCGATCTTTGGAAGTCTCGGGGAGAACCATGAATGTGTGGGGATGCACAACGGGGGAAATGTGGATAGCGCTATTTGGGCTTGACCCGCCCCACTCGTCGACTGGAGGTCGGACGGGTGCATATTGTCTCTTAGGTATTCAGTATTCAGTATTCAGTATGCAGTATTCAGTATTCAGTATTCATTCGGGCACGTATTCAGTATTCACAGTATTCGAGTCCAGTAATGGTTTTCCAATCGCAGTAGTAACAGGTATTCATATGATTTGCATGCATGTGGTCTGGATTGATCATGGGTATTCATTTGGGAGTTAGTATTCAGTTGGAGTCGATTTTCACTTGGAATTGGTATACATTTGGAGTCGGTATTCATTAAAAACCTGTGAACTCACCGGCATTATTTGCTGACGTATTTAGCATGTTTGTCTCAGGTCGCTAAGGTAGCAGCTGTCAATAGGCGCACGGAGTCTCACGGCGTCTAGGATTCATGTGCATCTCATTTAGTATTTTCAGACTTTCGTACTTTTGATTTCATGTTGTAATAAAGTTTTACGCTTCCGCAGCGTTGGATCATTTATGAAAACTTAATGGTTTGATTATGTCATTTTTACGTATCATATAGTGTTGTTTATTGTGACCGTTGACTTGGATCCTGGTGTGTCACGCGCCTCGCGGTAAAACCCCGCACGTGGAAATTTGAGGGTGTGACACATGAGCATTGAACATCATGGCTAACCTGGTTTCGGTTATGTGACGGTGTTTGCGTTCCGCCCGTCCGTTTTATTCAGGTGTCTGATGACATGAGAGCCTATGATGTATGCCATGTTGTTTGAAAAAACTTTGCACTTGGTGATTTGTAAAGTTTGTTCCACCATCGCTTTGAAAAACTTTGATGGTTGTTGAAAATTGGTTTTGAACAAAAGGTAAAAAGGTTGTGAGAATGTTGTAAAAATTCGATTTAGCCTTTAACGGATAAAACCAAGTGAACCGAGAATAGTCATCAATAAAAATGACAGAGTAACGATAACCATCAGTGGATGATACGAGAGCGGGTACCCAAAGATCGCAATGAATGAGATCTAAAACATGTTGCGCGCGCTTATTATTTTCAACAAATGGTAAATGTTTAGGTTTTGATAATTCACAAGAATTGCATAATCCCAGTTTGGGTAACAATGATGTGACAAAAACATGTCCAAATTTGTCTAATGTAGAAATTGTATCAAAAGAAACATGGCCAAGGCGACTGTGCCATTTATTGAAAGATGCACGAAGGTGTGTAGAAGAAAGCGCGGCAACAAGGGACTAGTGACTTTGAGTGAGGACATAGAAGCCATTTTAACATGTGCCTTTAGCTAGTACTTCCGTTGTTTTACGCTCCTGAATATGAAAATAATCATTAGAAAACAAAACATCAACCGTCGAGTCATTTGTTAATCGACTTATTGAAAGTAGATTTTTAGCGAGATTTGGAACAACTAGGACATTTTTTAAAGAAATGGAATCGTTTAAATTAGTTTTTCCAATGTGGGTTACGGGTAATGAATTCCCGTTGCCAAAAGTGACTCGAATATTTTCGGTTTGAGGTTTTGAATAAGGTAGACCAAATTTAGTGGGAAGGATATGTGTGGTAGCACCTGAATCGGCAGTCCAATCTGGGTTTTCCGTTGCAACGTTGCATTGAGCCAAGATTTGGACAAGTGGTCGCATAGTGGTCCTCTTTTCGACATAATTGACAAAGAGGAGGACGTTTGGTATAGGAACTTCCACGCCCGCGAGAGTTATGTGATGGTCGACCTTTTCCACGTGATGAGCCAGTTCGATGATATTGGTTTTTGGGTTGATTAGCATAAAAAGCGGCATGTGAAGGTTGTGACCCATGGAGTTTTTGGACGAACATTTCTTGGTTTTCGGCATTGGCTAATAAGTCACGAAAAGAAGGGGTGAGGCGAATGGTTCTTTGAGAAGTAGAGAGGTTTTCGAAGGAGTCGTCTAGTCCACATATATAGAAACCAATGGTGTTTGTCCTCATCACTTATGGGATGCCCAATAGCCGCGAGTTGGTCGGTTAGATACTTGAATTTACGACCAAATTCGGACACGGAGGAGTCGCCTTTTTGAAGAGTTCGGAGAGTGTCCTTGAGATTGTGAATACGTTCGATTGAACAATGGCTATAGGCATCGGCTAAAGCCTTCCACACACTAAAGGCGGTTGTGTGACCAATAGTCTCAGCCATCGCCTCTTCGGTGAGAGTGTAATTGATCAAGAGGATTTGTTGGTCAGCGGTTTTTCAAGAAATGAATGTAGGATTATCGGTTGTTTGCTTCTCAGTGGTGATTTTTTCAGGAGGGGGAACGGTTGAGCCATCAATATGATCGATTAAATTGAGGTATGTGAGAACCGGTGTGAGTTGTTTCTCCCATGGGAGATAGTTTGTGGAATTTAATTTGATGGTTATTAGATGGCTTAGAGAATGTAGAGGTATGGAGGAGAGGTAGGAAGTTGTGGTGGTGGCCATAGGAAGAATTGGCAGAAGAAGAAACAAGGAACAAAAGGACTTTATCAAAGAAGGAAAATGGTCAGCGTATATCAAAGAAAAAAATGACTTTATTGGCTGGCTGATACCATATTACAATGGTAATTCCTTGATCATTTTCTATTATACATGTACAAGTATAAGTACTAGAAATGTTACAAAATTGAGGGAGAGAATATCTCTCATTTGCTAAAATATACAAATCGTATTTTTTTTTCGAACAACAATCGCTTTATATATAAATATAAAGAGCCAGCCAGCGACTGGAAAACACAAACACCAATATAAAAAACGCCAAACACCAAACAAGACTACAAGAGATCCAAAATATACAAATCATATTAAAAGGAAATATAAAACATATTTGACTATGAGGAAATCATGGTGGAAGATGAAACATCTTTGACTAGGAGGAAGTCATGGTGAAAGATGATTTGATTGATTGATTTTATGTTGACACTAACCTGGCTGTTTGTGGTAATACGTCGCCGGTACCGGTAATTGGTCATTGGTGATATCCTCATCATCGTTGGTAACTGCATTTAGTATTGATCGTCAATTGTTACTGGCTAACATACTTGTCATTTTTAGTAACTTGTCATTTTAACTAGCTAGTAGCTACTAACATACTCTTTCTTGAAGGGTTACAAATTTTCAGCTTAAGCATTATTATGGTTTCTTAACTATGAAAGGAAAGTGTTTGGTCCATTACTCCATTTCTTGTATGCATTTTCACAAAATAAAATTGCATATTTGTTTTTTGTTTCTCTTTGAACTATCTGACTAAATTTTGAGAGTACCATCAAAATATACACGAAAGTGCTCTTTCAAAGATCAAGAGGTATCCACGCCCTTCAGTTAGAGAAACTACAAGGGCATCATGAAGTGTTGTGTTGGATATTTTATTGTAATTGGATTGACTATTTGACCAATATGTTCATAATAATACATCACATAGGTATGGTGGTGCGGAGTGCACGCCTATTTGAATTTATTATGAACTTAAGGGCGAAGCCCCTAAGAACCGGGGTCCGGGGGCAGCGCCCCGGGCGAAGCCCCAAATTATCATTACGAATTGATCTTCTTCTTGGTCAATCTCTCTGGTTCTTTACTCTCAATCATAACATACAGAAACTTCTCAATCTCTGATTGTATCCGATTGAATATTCGATAGAACCGTCGAATTGATTCAATCTGAAAGCGATCACGTGCCTTCAAAGATTTCTGTTATCCGTTTTTATTCGTTTGTTACCGTTATTCCCCAACATGTTGTGGTGGTCTGTCACGTCCCAAACTAAGTACATATGCTCTTACAGAGGCCGTAGGTGTGGAAAAATAAAATTTAATGATATTTATATCTCAAATAATTTAGATACTATTTATGATTGACAATGAATAGGTTTTTCATTTAAACATTCAATGAATGAACAAAATGATTAAAATTTTCCACATATTAACATATGATAGGATAAAACATAACCACATAATGATAAAGAAAAAACTAATGATCGATTACTTGGTAAAGGGTACCGGTAACACGGTAAATCTGTCTTTATTGTCACAAAATTATGAATCTTTTATAGAAAATTTTATGATTGCTATATTAGAAATAAAAATTGAAGTATAATATGCTATCATTGTTAACAAAAGGGGGAATACCTACCTAAATGTTTTGTGGGCTTGTTCCCTAGAAACTTCAACGAATCCATGGCTAAGTGTTTCAGTCGTAACATCAGTCACTAAATGCGTTGGCCGCAAATCAGCCTCTAACAGGGTCAAGTCGCATATAAGTGTATCGTTTCTTAACATTTAAGTAGTAAAGTCGATGGGTAACCTTGCTACGGAAAAATTTCAGTCGCTAAATTTGATAGAAAAAGCAGTTTGTGATGAGAGTTTCACGACCGTCGATAGCAATCACAAAAGAACGTTAGGGACAGTTTTGGTGGTCTCAAAGGGCCGTTTGGTAGTGGTGTATTATTTTACGTAAAAATGTGTTTTTCAAAATGAGTATTAGATTTTATATATTTATCTTATGTGTCAAACACTGTAAAGCAAATATTATGGGAATACTAGGTGAGGATGTAATTAGCTGTTAAAAAAATATGAATTGTCAATTTTCTTTGTATAATACCAGCCTTTTAATTTATTACTCATATACATAAAAAACAAATTCATACCTCATAGTATATACTTTTTGACAGCAAGCTATATGAAATATTTTTTAAATCAATATGTATATATAACTCATTAACTTGCATATATGTTTGAAAAGATTAAGTTTGTCAAGCCAAGGATTTCATTGGAAATAACCTCGATCTTTGTTCTTTTGAAACAGAAGTAAGGTTGTCCTCGTCTCTTCCTCTCAAAATCCTTCTTACGGGAGGGGCATGATTATATTATTGGTTATGTTTGTTTGCTTTCTTACTTGTTTAATAACTTTATGTTTTGTAATATCAAATTTTTTTATTTTATTTTGATAATATGGAATTAAGGAGAATAGATAGGAAAGATTGAAAGGCGTATTTGGGAGGATTTGAATTTGTGGCCACAATGATGTTGTACATCAAACACGTAGGCCACTTTATTGTTTTTAAGTTCTAAAAGCCCCCACAGAATAAAGATTCCATGCATTGCGCATGAAAAACTAAAAGCATGATTTGAGCAATTTTAATATTCTAAGCATTCAATTAGTTTTAGTTTAACATTATTTAAAAAAAAATTGATTTTTAGAGTGTGACATTAATGTTATGAAATAATCTCCTTGTTATGAACCAAATGAATTTTAGTGTATATTTAATATTGATTTGAGATTTTTGAAGCCTGGTTTATTTTTGGCATTGTTCAACTACTAACTATATATATACATAGTTATTTACATACATTTTTCATAAAATGTAAAATATCCGATTCATTATTCTGGATTATTTTGTTTTATATGTACTAAATTATTGTACGTATGAACACACAATTTAACAAATAACAATATTTTAAATACTTAATTTTATTAATTGAGCGTGTATAACAAAAAAAAACTAAATATATAAATAAGTTATGGTAACTGTAGGAAAATAGTTTTTTTTTTTTAGAAAAGATAGGAAGTGTTTTGATCCACTAGATCTAGAAATGAATGGTTGAGATTAAAATATAGATATGTTTGTATTCTAATTAATGTCTTATAATAGGTGGTGGTAAAATTGTCCAATAAGCATTTTATTTGAGGGCAGGATTGTAATTGTATTCTTTTATTTTGGAAACTGTTTCGTGTCTTCCTAAAATCACGTTACCTCCTGTTATCTTTCCTCAATTTTCTGTAAAACAAACTCTCATCTTCTCCCTAATTAAACACAAACTCTCACTAAACATAAAAATCTCTAAGCATCTACAGCACACCAACGAATAACACACCAACAACGAATAACACTCCTGCGATTAAAAAATCTCTAAGCATCTACATCACACCAACGATTAACACGCCATTAAAGGACGTGTGACGACGACGAGAGTTAACAGGCGACGATTAACACACCAACGACGACAATAGGATTTAATGGTATAAACCACTCTTGATGTTAACCTGTGTTAAAATGCTATACTTCACATCTGTTGTAACAAGCCTCTTCGTAAAAAAACACTTCTATAAGACTTCTTAGAAGAAAAAAAAAACACTTTTCCTAAAAAATACGGATTACATTGATTAAAAAAACACCCACCAAACTATAACAGCGGGTTAAACCATGTAGGATAACACTTGAAGTTAAGAAAAAACCTCTATTATAAAAATGTTGTCATATAACGAATGTGCAAAAACAGTATATAGTGATTTTGTTTTTTTTTTTTTTTTTTTTGAAAATCTTGGTAAAACCAGTATCAACCAAGATTTTTTTTATCTTTGTAAAAACAAAAATGACGAGGGATGAGGTATGAGTATAAAGGTTGAGTGGTGAGAGTTAGGGATGGGCAGAGATGATGATGTGATGCTGAGGTGACAGTGAAAGATGAAGTAAAGGTATAAAACAAAACGTAAGGAACTAAGGGGTTATTGTTGATGGTGTTGCTTAAACGTTATGGTGGCTCGCCCTGAAGGGAATTAAACGTGTTTTTACTAAACATGTTTCCACTAAAAGAATAACTTCATGTTGATAAAGACTATTGTTGAAAGACTAATTTGTTGTTGAGCAAGTTGCCATCGATTAAGAAGAAGCTTGTTGTTGTCTTGTTAATGCAAGTTTCTAGTTATGAAGGCTAAAGTAAAAGTCGCTATGGACAACCAAGTATTGATGGGAGTTCAAAGTACCAAGTACTAAAGGCCAAGTTGATCAAACAACCACTACTAGAAAATAGGCCTTCCTTAACACTTTTTTTATGACATGCCACATTTTATGACATGCAAAAGTGCATGTCATAAAAAAAATGTCATCTTTGGAAAAAAGTGATAATTTCTTGACGTTTTTTTACGCGTGTCAATAATTTACCGTCATAAAATAAAAAAAACATGACAGTTTTGAAATCGCGTGTCATGATTTTTGTCACCCAAAATCTCAAAAGTTTTCAATCCCGCGCGTTTTTCCATAAACCTTCCCCTTCTCTCTCAAATTAATCAAACCCCTCCAGAAAAATCACATCTGCTAAACAAAACAAACCTCGTTCATCCCTTCTCGATCCGCTACAATCACATCTGCTAAACAAAACAAACGCTCGTTGATTTCATCCCTTCCAGAAAAATCAAACGCTCGTTCACCCCTTCTCGATCCGCTCGTTGATTTCATCCCTTCCAGAAAGCTTTCATCCAGCTCGTTGATCCTGCTCGTTGATTCGTATATGTAACCCTAACCTGCAGAAAGCTTTCTGAAAGGGCTATGAAAAGACTAACCTGATCGTGAATGTAACCCTAACCTGCAGATTCATCCCTGCTCGTTCATCCCTAACCTGATTTGTGACCTAACCTAACCTGCTCGTGAATGTAACCTAACCAGGGTATCTATCCTCTCTCCTGTTTTTGTTGTTTATTTTTAGTTTTAATTCGTTATTTAGGGTTTTAATTGGGATAATACTCCATATTATGATGTTAGTGTTTCTTATTGATGAAAGATATTGATAAATCAACATTACAGCTCGTTCTGCTCCTGCTCGTCAGCTCGTTACAATTCTGACCTATTTGTGCTCGGTAAGTTCCAATTCTGACCTGTTTGGATATCTCCTTGCTAGATTCAGTTTGTTGTTATATTGTGGTTAGCATCAGTTTGTGACCTATTTTAGGTATTTTAGGCTCAATTAGTTTGTCTATACATTATGGATGTTTCGGTTTCGGTCATGTTTTATATGGATTTTTTTTCTTCAGAAGGTAATAATCTTTGCATAAGTCATGGATAAATCGTGGATTTCGTCAGATAGATTATCAAATGCATATGAAGAGGGTGTTGAGGCTTTTTTAAAGTTTGCGCAATCTACTTATCCAAATGCAGATGCTATTCCATGTCCTTGTGTAGATTGTATTAATTTTTCTTACCAGTCAGTTGATAATGCGCGTTATCATCTGTTTGCCCGTGGTTTCTCTCAAAATTATAATGTTTGGTCTTTCCATGGAGAAACACATCCCAACCTCGATTCTAACTTCCCTAATACATCAAGACCTCCCGACTTTGATTGTAAAAAAGAGATGATACATGATGCCTTTACATATGTAGAGAAAGAACCCGAATCATTATAAGCACTACTTGAAGAGTGTGATAAGCCACTTTACGTAGGGTCAAAGTATAATGCACTTAGTGGATTATTGAAATTCCAACATTTAAAGGGTCAATTTGGGTGGTCTGATGCTAGTTTTGATTCATTGTTGGGTGTCCTAAAAGATATCTTACCATCAAACAATGCAATTCCTAGCTCGATATATGAGGCCAAGAAGTTGCTAAAAGGAGTAGGTCTACAATATGAAAAGATTCATGCATGTGAAAACGATTGTGTTCTATTTTGGAAAGAACATAAGGATGCTTATCGGTGTCCAACTTGTGGCGCATCTCGTTAGAAGAAGAATATAAAAAACGTGCCTATAAAAGTTTTGTGGTACTTTCCCCCGATCCATAGATTTAGAAGAATGTTTTCATCACCCGAAACTGCACATGACTTAACGTGGAATGCACAAGGTAGGGCCAATAATGGCAAGCTAACTCATCCCCACGATTCCCCCTCTGTTTATGCAATTTGAGATTGTTTTTGAGGGGTAAAATTGTCATTTGGCTGCAAAAAGGCAAAGGTTTCTTAGGTGAGGCACATAGTATAAAAATACCATTTTTAGGGGTTCTAGACATGTTTTAGGGTTGTTTAGGCTACTTTAGGTTGTTTATATATAATTCCAGGCTTGTTTAACAGTTCTAGACACGTTTAGGTTGTTTTGATATTGTCCAGAATCCAGATTATTAGTGTTGCTGATCATACGTGTACATTTTTAACTGATATTAGCGAAAAACAAAACTTACAGAGCTTAAGAAATGTGGCATAAATCTCTTGTTAAAACCATGTACATAATTTTTGTTGATTTTCAAGGTCAAAGTTTCTTATCATTTGATGACAGCCTTTTCTATTTAAGCTTCCATGATGTTGTTTCACTCTTCTATTATTTCTATTATTGTAATAGTGTTTGCTCTTGTAACATTAGGATTGCCTTTTGTAGTTCTGGTTATCTACTTATTTCTTGTCTTATCTTGTGAAATTACGCTCAGCACCAACACGTGCGCAGTCTTCTGATTCATACGTGTCCAGCCTTTCAATTTAGTTTCATACATGTGAGCCTTACAAATATAAGTGTGTTCTTGTCATTGCTGATTGATCATACATGTGTCCAGCAACAATCTGTCATACGTGTCCTGTTCAGTGTGTTAATCTGTTCCAAACGCGCATCAGTAGCTTGTTTCAGTGTCATACGCCAATTGATATGAAAAATGTTTTGGCTCTGTTAATCTGTTCCAAACGCGCATAAGTGTGTTCTTTAGACATATCCATACATCAAAATGCTTTATGTAAAATAATTTTTTTCTTATTTTTTTAATGTGTAGTGTCCATGCCAGCCGGGAAGCACAGAATGTGGATTTTACGTCATGAAATTTATGAAAGAGATAGTGCAAGGAGGAGTCGAAATATTGGGCAATGTAAGTTATGGCAAAATAAACGTAGCGATGTGTTATGATTTATGTAAAATAATTAGCCGGCCTCGATTAATGTATTAATTTTATTGTTGTCTCAGGTCGGGGGAGGAGCGGATCATTACGGGGATGAAGACATGGATGTTGTTCGCGAAGAATGGTCAGGCTACGCCGCAACATTTATTTTCAAATGATCCAAACTTTTTTGTTTGAAGGCAATGTGATGTCGATACAATATTTTTGTAAACGTTAAACGTCTCGGATTATATAATGAAATGATGTTTTTGTTATTAGTTTGCTAATTATTTTGCATATAATAAAATAGTTATAAATCCAGGAGGGTAAATATGTAATTTTACATGATTTTTTTTAAATTAATAAATTTATGACACGCAAAATAACGTCATAAAATTCTATCATAATATGTGTTGAAAAAATGTCAACAAAAATTGTCATAAAAAAGTTTTATTAAAAAGTGTCATAACGTATGTAACTAAATGCTGTCATAAATGTGTCATAAACAGATAACACGCAAAAATATGTCATATTAAATTTATGACACCGCCATCCTTGACGTTTTTTTTTCTTGTCATTAGACCCCTGCGTGTCAAGAAAGACCTTTTTTCTAGTAGTGAACTTACTACCGAAGATAAATTCCTATGATTAATAGATCATAGAAGATAAAGTAGTTGAAGAAACCTACGATTATAGGTAAATATACTTATGTTTTGAGTAAGTTATAGGTACACCTAAATCATGAAGGAAGATCTATTAAAGTTGGGGAATGATTTACTTTATTTGATAATATTTATATGTATCTTTTCGGTTTACAGTCTGAAAATATATTAAATTTGGCCACCTACTGACTGATATGTTTTACAAAGAAAAACATAAAAAACTTTTAAAAAATCAAGAAGAAAAGTGATCAAAGCATAAAAGCTTTCTTTAAATATTTTCTTCTTAACATTAATATAAAGGAAATGGCCTTATAAAGGGATAGAACAAGAAAATAACTACTACTAAACCCACTAAGTCACTAATCCACTAATACTAATTTTATGAAAATAAAACATTGAATCTAAAGTAAATAAAAAGTGCATGGAACCATGTTATGGAAATCATGGGAAATCAAATGGTTAATTTTGACCAATACCCATGACCATTTCTGGCCGACCCCCTGGGATTTTCGCGTAAAAGTTCCGATTATATAGTATCCGTATAGAAAATTTTGAAAATATAGGGTTTCGACCCCCCGAAACTGGTTTTCGACCCCCCGAAACCAGTGACTTCCGAACCTCTGGTGACTTCCGACCCCCCCGAACCTCCGGGTCAAGCTTCGCCACTGCTCGCGAAAAGTAGCTGAATCTCCTATTGGAGATGTTCTTACCAAAATTTCATTATTTGCATCAATTTTAACTAGTTCATGTATCTAAGTTAATAAAAATATGTATTCTTCATTATTTTTTTCTGAAAACAGTTAAAAAATATTCTTTAAAATTTCAGCCTTTTCATCAATATACATTTCAGCCTTTTGAACTAAATCTTTAGGGAAAATGAAATCTTAACCAAGTTAGCATTTACCACTAGCCCATAAAAGGTCAGTGGATGTTGAAGAGCTAGCCCACTTCTACAATACACAACTCTTTTTACAAAAATGGGCCTTTTGTTCTCTTCGACCATATAGAAAACAATATGGCAAATATTGTTGTGATGGAGTGATGATGCATAACTAGTGTATAATATTTTATATATAGTTATTAAAATAATTAAAATAATTGATGATTTGTAGATGATTATATATTTATATTCTAATAGTTTGTTAAATAAAATTCTTTTTAGTCAGTTTGATTAGGTGAATATTGGTCAAAATTAACCATTTGATTTTCTTGACACTTCTAAAGCGGACGGGGCGCTACCAGAAATGATCATGGGTACTTCACTATCAGCACGGTAACACCGTCGTCACTCATGCTGGTAGTGGTCCCGTAAATCAAAATCTATATCTAGTTAACGAGCTGATAAAGTGGTGTATTAAATGTAATGGTCGAATTTATATGTTTTTTTAATTTCATTTTTTACCGTTAATATTAATTTGACCTTTTTAATTTTTTTTTCAGGTCATATTTTGTGACCGTTTCTATCAAATGGCTATCAAAAAAATAGAAAGGCCTATGTACGCTTACTTCTGTCTATAAAAAAAATAGTTCACTTTTAATATCAGTAAATGCTCCCCCTCAAACAATTAACTAAAATAGCACAAGTGTATATGAGAATCAAAACAGTAAATGATATAACAGTTGTGAATACTCAAATGGTTCTCATATATTAGAAAAGTGAAAATCTGCAAAGTCTATTCTGTATGTAATAGCTGGTGTGAGCCCATCTATTTATAGACAGAAGTAAACGTACATACGAAGTATAAATCTAATACTAAAAATACTATAAGAGGCTGTAGTATTGGAACTTGTACAAAAATATCTTAAAAGTAATCAAAAACTAATATAATACAAAACTGCTGAAGTTCAAGGGCGGTGGGAAGCTTCTATCAGAACTGCTGAAGACCAAACAACTTCTGATGAGTAAATCATCAAGGTTGTTCTTCAGGTGTTTGTCTAGTTCACCTTCAGGACTTTACTATGCAGCACTTGCAGTTTCTTCTTCAGCACTTTCCTTTAACTCTTCAGCACTTGTCTATACAAAAGTTGCAGAGTGGATATTAGACTAAGGTTAATAGGCTTGTCAATACTCTTAGACCCAACAATCTCCCCTTGGATTGATGAAGCCAAAACCTTGCCTAATATTTATTTAAATCCACCTCTTTTTCTGTAGTCAAGGATCCTCCATATTTCTTTAACCATGGACATCTTGAGTTCCCTGAGTTGTTGTCCAATGAGGAATAATCCCTACTCAGGTTCTAGATACCGAACTGTAAGTAAATCTTCTTATGAAAGGTTATTCAGTTCACTCTTGTGTTTTATCACTTTGTATGAACAATCTTCTCTTTCTAGGCAGATAGCATTTGTCTTATGGGTGAAGGACCATTTCACAATCTTGGATTTGGAGTTATCAAAATTGATCTTGTAGGGTATGTTACATTTTTCTTGGTTTGCAGATAGGCCTGATGATTGAGGTTGGTCTTCTATTCAACAAGAATCAGGTTGGATCTTCTTATTTCAACTTGTGCAATACTAGGGGTGTCACTAGGAATAGGAATGTGGTGTTCAGTGATTACATTGGTTTGCTTTTGATCTGTGATAGTCTGATTTAGTTGATATGCATAAGTAGTTGGATCCCTATCTATTAGAATAGTAGGTCTTTCTTCATATGACAAGTCTTGGTCAACAATTTGGTTGCCTTCTAGAAGTATCATCTTGAAATCTGTTTTGACTTGTTCCTCTGGTTGTTGTTTCTGTTTTGACTTGTTCCTCTGGTTGTTGTTTCTGTTTCTTGGTAGCTGGTTTGGAAGTTGGCTTTCTTGCAGGATAAGAAGTTTGAGAAACTTCTGATGGTTTGAACTTCTCAGGATTAGATTTACGCATAGCCTTGAATTTCTTGTAGGCTTCATGAAGATCAGCATCCTTCCATCTTGACAATTGAGCTTTTGAACCATATTCATTGTCTGCCAGTTCTTCTATAATCTGAGTTCTTTTCATCTTTTTATCCTTTTCAGCACTTTGCCTACCTTGAATCAGCTTCACTCTGTATTCAAGTTCTGAAGATGAAAGATCTCTAAGAGAGTATCTTTTTGTCTTGTTGTTCTTCACAATCCAGCTAATCAGTTGTTGTCTCTTGTCTTCCTTAGCAATTTGGATTTGTTCCTCAGCAATCCTTTCTTCTTCATCTACCTCTATGAGTTTGGTTTCATAGGTTTTAAGTTTGTCATTGAAGTTTAAGTCGTCTTTTTCTTCTATGTTGTTCCATATCTCATATTCCTTGGCTTTTCTTTAGGCAGCCATTAAACTCTTCTCCATTTCTTCAGATGAGAATGCAATTGGTGAAGGATTTAGAACAGTTGCAGTTGTAGGCACAGGAATCTGAGTTGGAATTGGTTCGGTTGTTGTAGAAGGTTGAGTTATTACTTGAGCTACAACTACTGGAGAATTGGTCTGAGCACCAACTACTGAAGGATTGTCTTCAGTACTTTTAGGTTGTTCTTCAGCAGTTGTTTCTATGCCTTGGGAAGCCTTCAGAGCTTTTTCTCTAAGGAGCCTTTCTTGTTTTTCTTTCCAGTCATACCTTTCTTTCAAGGCAATTTCTTCTTTAGTTTTAAAAGATTTTTTTGGGCATCCTTGAGCTGTTGAGCTTCTCTTGCCTTCTTTGAGGCTTCAAGAGAAATATTTTCAGGTCCTTTCCCTTTAGCTCTCATCTCCCCCTTTTTGGCTTCATCCACTTCTGGAAACCAAGGAGCAGGAGGTGCAACACCAGATAGATGCTCCAGTTGTCTTCTGTTATCTTCTACTCTTCTTGACAACTCCCTCATCTTCAAATCAATGGCATTATTTATCATCTCCAACTGTGTTTTGTTTTTGAGTTCCATAGTAGTTGTGAAGGTTTGGGGATGTGAAGAAATGAGGTGGTGGATCATCTGGTATAAAGGACCATCTCGGTTGCATCACTGGTTCATGTCAATGCTTGTAGCACCAGAAGATTGGGTAGGCTTTTGTGAGTGTGGAGGGGTGTTTTGGGATATCCCTGTCAGCTAAGACTGGGTATGCCACTTTTGAGGAATTTGGGTGTAAATGGTCTTTAACCTGATCTTCCGTGACCAACTCCTTGAGTTTGGAGACATTAGATTCAGGACCTTCACAATCAGCTGTCAATTATTTTTTGTGGAATGTTTGAATTATCATCCAAGTTAATGGGATCATCTGAATCCCTGATGAAAGTATCGTCAGTTTTATCATGAGCTATGCCGAACCTAGTAACCTCATGTACCCCTTGTTCTTGATTTTGGAGATTTCCTACCTCAGACTCAAGGCCTTCATCAGCAGTTGCCATAGATAAGGTCTTAGTGATTTTACTACTGTCCTCGGATCCACCAAGGGGTGGTATAAGAGTAGTAGCAGCCTTATCCATACCTAAAGTCTCATGAATTGTGTAGATGCACATATTGCGACTAATGCTATTGGATTGCGAATTACAAAATGTTTTGTTTCTGGTCGAATGGTCGAACGTGGGATTTAGAACGGTCGAAGGTAGAATGGATGGTTGAATGTACAACAGGGAGGTCGAAGGAAGTTTTGTAGATAGATGTGTCTTGGTTCGCCCACCTTAGACGGTCGAACCTGCACATTCGACCAAGTCATTTGGGCGAATGTGCAGGCCTATATAAGGTCGAATCAGTGTTTGAATATTAACTTTTGGTCATTTGTTTTCTCTCCCTGTGTGTGTTTCTTACTAGGGTTATTATTGAGTCTGTAATCGTGATTAATCATTATTAACAACGTTTTGATGTGTAATTGATTATCTAAATGAATGAAATGATTATGTTAATGATGATTTCTGTGTTTTGCTAGTTTTATTATCATTTTGTGATCAATTCAGGGATTCCGCACCTGAATTGAACTTGTTTGATCATTATCTTTGTTGTTTAGACGATCCTACGCGCATACAAAGTGGTATCAGAGCCATTTGGATCAAACAACCACAAATTGATAATATTACAGCTGATTTGGACCCAATTTTGATCAAAACTTTTTGTTTTTCATTGATAAACTGAATTTGGTGTTAAATTGATTGATTTGAACTTGTTTTCATGGATAAAACTCAAAATTCTCTTTGTTAAACTTGTTCCAAATCCAATCCGAAGCAAAAACTGCATAAGATCATCAAATTTCATCAACATTTGAAATTTTTTGATCAAAATAACTGATTTTCAAAGAATAACCGTTTTTCAAAATGAAAGAACCTAGGGAGATTTGGTCGAAAGTGAGAGTTTTAGGTCGAACCTGGGATTATTTGGTCGAACGTGGAGTGTTATTTGGTCGAACCTAGAAAGTTTTAGTGTGTTGTTGTTCATTCGACCTTATTGGGTACATTCGACCAATCGAGTGGTTGAAAGTGGGATAAACCGGTCGAAAGTGAAATGAGTCTGTTATTTTCTACATTCGTACTTTATCAAACGGTGGAACGTGGACTAATTTACACATTCGACCACACGATCATTCAAAAGGGTCGAACGTAGAAACTGTTGTGAAATTTTTCTAATCGTTTTGTGTTTAATCATTTTCAGAGCGATAAGTGGAATTTTCCTACAACACCACGACCTAATACAACACCACAACAACAGACAAACATGGATCCTTGGTCAGTAGCTGCTCAAAAGTCTAGTCAACCATCCCAACCTATTAACTATATGGTGATGACTAGTTCTATGTCCCCAACAAGTTGCACAACCTCAACCACAACCGATGACTGGTTACTAGGGTGTAGCAGCAGCGGCGGTTCACTCTCAGGCTACCAACGTGATTTCGACACTTATTCAAGACTTATCTTCGGGTAGTGGGAGCCGTCCACCAAAGTTGATGGAAATGGTAGACTACAACACATGGAAGACCAAGTTCAAGATTCATCTTGAGGGAATGGAATTAGAAGGAACGGAAGCTTGGCAAATGATTGCTATGGGCTATGTTGTTCCGATCTTGGAGAACACGGGTGAGCCGATTCCGTTGGAAAGTCTTGCTGAGGATGAGAAAAAGAAATTTGCGGTGGAAAAGAAGGCGTTTTCCCAACTGTCCCAGGCCATTAATACTGATCTCTTACATCAGTTTGGGTCTTTCACCACTTCTAAACAGTTATGGGATATGTTAAGAAATCGTCATGATGGGAATGAGAAGACGAGAAAATTGAGAATGGAGGAACTAAGAAAAGAGTTTGAGAACTTCAGCTATATGGGGAATGAGACGCTGAAGGAGTTGATTCCAAGGTATTGTCACTTGTTAACTGAGCTCTCAAGCTATGAGATTAACATACCGATGTCTGAGCTGGTGGACAAGTTTGCTGATGCATTGCCACCATATTGGAATCAACACATCGAGGTACTTAAGGAGAAGGATGCATACTAATACTGGACCATCAACGAGTTTATTCAGAAGCTTGAAAATAAAGAGATGGAAGAAAAGAGGAAGGCAAAGAGAGCTCAAGTTCCTCAGAATCCAGAGCTATACCATGGTAGTACATCTTCATCTCTTGCTAGTTCAAGTTCCAGTTCTAATGTTGCTCCACACATTGTGTGTGTTTCTAGCCATGTTGAACCACCCAAAGCCCCCATTAATTACATTGCTCAAACTTCATCTTATACCCCACCATCATATCCTACTACTACATACATCCCACCATTTTCACCAATGCAACAAGCTGCTTGTTATTCTGCTAATCTAAACCAACCTCAACAAGAATCCTATATTCCTCAAATGAATCAAACCCAGATGAACCAAACTCAACCAAATCAGAGCTCAATTGTGCTGGAAACTTCGAACTTGAACAATGTTACTGTTGAGATTGCACAACAACATGTAGCATTGGTGTCTGCTATGGTAGCTTCTTATAACGGGCTGGTTGCTAGTCAAATTGGTAACAACAACTTAACCAGTGAAGACTATGCACAAATTGATAAAGAAGAGATGGAGCTCATTGATATCTAGTGGGCATTTGCTAGCGTTATGAGGAGAGCTACTGAATTCATTGAGAAGACTGGAAGAACTGATCTTTCTACTCTCCAAACACCACAAATGGCTTTAATAAAGCCAAAGTGACATGTTTTAATTGTGGTGGGAAAGGTCACTTTAAGAGGGAATGTACATAGCCAGCACAGCAGGGGAACATAAATCCTTTCAACACCAACTACCAAAACCGTCAAACCTAAAATCAGGTATCTTATCAAAGCCCAAATATTTCAAGCTTTCAACCACAAAATACCTACCAAAACCGCCAAAATACTTCACAAAACAACATTGTTAGACAAACCACTACACAAAACCAGAACCAAAACCAAACACCACAAAATCCAAACCGAACAATCATTCCTATTTCTACACCAAACACTCAAACCCAATCAGATAACCATAATCAGGCATTGGTGATACAGAAAGATGAGGGATTTGATTGGACGGATATGCAGTTGGGTGTTGAGGAGATTACCACTGGTAATTGATATACGTTAAAATATACATATTTAAGTCCCCGATTTAACTCCCAAATTACGCGTTTTCGACCATAATTGCACGAATTCGGTACTTAACCGCTTCATATGTTTATTGCAGGTCTTAAACGACGTCCCACGAGCAAAGTCGAAGAAACCGGGCGAAAATCAGACAAGACGGAAAGTTTCTGCAAAATCAGCCAAGTCTGAAAATAGTGCACGGTCGTGCACCCCAGGTGCACGCCCGTGCGGACTCATGTTGCTCGGACACAGACGAGCTGCACTGCCAGTGCGGCCTGGCGTGCAGCTAATGTTCTCAGGCACCCTGATCAGCACTACCGTGCGGGTTCCCGTGCGACTCAACTTCCCGGGTGCACTGCCAGTGCACCAGGCAGTGCACTCCCAGCACCCGGCCACCACCAGACCCGCACGCCCGTGCACCCTAGGTGCACGGCCGTGCGGAATATCTAGATATTTTCAGAGATCAGCCAAGCCACTTGCCCACTTGCACGTCAACTCATATTGATAAACTGCACGGCCGTGCACTTTAGGCGCACGGCCGTGCACAAAATCAAAGTTTCTATAAGAACAGAGCATAACCCACTGATCAATTATTGGGTGGTCTCTGGGCGATTCGGGATGATTTTCTGGACCTGTGAGCTGCTGCAAATGCGAGGAACGAGCTCGGGAACTCATCCGGATCATCGATCATCATCCAATCCATCACGTTCAAGTTTTATGGTTTGATCTATTAAGCTTTTAGTTGATTCAAATCTGTTTGTTTTAGCTTGTTTGTGTTGTTTATGTAGTACATTATCGTCTAGTAATCGTGTTTAGTAATCGTTAGTAGAAAAAACAATCGTTAGTATGTAATCATGTTTTGTATAAATTTGGCGTTTTTCATGTTTAGATCTTGATGATCATAGCGCAACCTTGTTTCGTTGTTGTTGGATTTGTAGCTGAATTTGAATGGCTTTGGCGATTGTCGAATGTGTTAGGCGGATAAATGTTGAAAATCCGTCCGTTTAATCGTCCGGTAGTAGACTAGTTAACTTGTTAAATAGTTTATGCCATGAAACTGTAACCGGGTATTGGTTTGGTTAAAGTTAGTCGAATAACGGTTAAAAATGCTTACCGGCACGTAAAAGGGTTTAAAAAGCCTAATGGTGCCGTTACTAATCTTTGACACGGTTAATGATCTTTGGTAGTTATTTTGGTAAAAATAACGATCTTAGCAGATCTGGTTTCAAAGTTGGTAAAATGGAATAGGTTGTGAAATGCTCTACTTTATGCTAGTTTAGGTGGCTGTATTGTGTATTCGGTATCGCTTTCCTGAATTAGTGAGGTTAGAATACTCTTAACAGATGACTAACTTATCTTTAGAAGATCTGCGTGAGATTATATCAGCTGCTCGCTAATAAACGACTTGAAGTGGTTAACGTGTGTATTCGTGTTAGCTTTCTGTATAGTTGTCATGTTAGGATGCCCGAAAGGGACACTAACTGTCGGAAAATGGGAATGTTGATCACACGCCTGTATTACTTATTATATTTAGATAACATGCTAGGATTGGTAAATTATAGTTTATATAGTTATATTTTGTATTTGGAGTCTTACATATGTTATTTATGTGTTTTAGAATTAAAGTAGTTAAAAACAACAAACTTCAACTATCTTTTCCTACTGATAAATCGGGGCCAGAGTTTTAGTACTATTGCTCCGCGCGCGTCCATGGATCGATATCTGGTTCTTATCTATACGTTACTACATATATGGCAGGGTACACTTGCCCTATTGTGTGTGTTTTAATATTAAGGTCTAAACCATTTTTATAAATATTAAAGCAAAACGTGTGTTATTTCATTGTAAAATTATGTGTATATCCGCACACGTCAAGTTTTTGGCGCCGTTTCCGGGGACGCGACGAGCTTTAGAAACGAACCGAGTCAACTTTTTACCAGTGTACATGCTTGTGAATACTTGTTTATACTTCTTTGATTCGTTATTTCATTCATTTATTTGCATATATGATTATTTGAATTTTTATTAAATTTATCTGTCTGTAGATATTTTGGATTGGTTTATAGGTTTGCATATAGATTCGTTCATTTATCTGCTTATAGGATTGTTTGATTTGATTTTTCGTTCATTAGGATGTTGAGAGATTTAATTTATTGAATATTGGATTAATTGGTTTGTCTGTGAATTTGATTTGTTAGTTATTTGATTAATTAGATTTATTTGTTCGTATTCGGACTAATTATTAATTTCATTCTTTGTATAGTTTTAGGCTTAGTCTGCTTATTTCTGTTCATTTTATTGATTCTATTAGTTTATATTTGATTTTCTTGAATATATTTGCTTTCCGTTATTTTTCGTATGAATTTATTGATTCTTTATTTCATTTATTTATTTTTCTTTTTCTGTCTTTTATCGCCTTTTTGGGTTTGTCATATATTCGCCTGTTGCAACTGTATCATTCTTACATGCAGGTTGATGTCCACGAACCTGGGTCTTCTGGTGATCTGTCTGACGAGGAGCGAATGCGCCTGAGGAGAAGCGAGAGGATTAGACTTCATAAGTTGCGTCTTGTTTCTGATATTCTAATTGCTGCTCCTATAGTTGAGGTCCCAATTGACGAGGCAAGGCACAATCTGGCTGACGACGAGGGGTCGGAAGCCCACAGTGACATTATCATGGCGGATGACGACATTCCGCTGAATGATAGTGGACGTCCAGGAGGAGATGGAATGGCACCGAGTATCGTCCGGCCGGCTATTTTGGCTGACAATTTCGAGATCAAATCAAGTATCGTGAACATGATACAAAACTCGGTGCAATTCGGTGGACTGGAGCACGAGGATCCAGGCCGGCATATTGCTGCATTCTTAGAGGTTTTAGCCACCTTTAAGATGACGGGCATTTCCGATGATACTATCCGTCTCAGACTCTTCCCATTCTCACTGCAGGACAAAGCCCGGACTTGGCTTCTGTCACAACCCGCAGGGTCGATCACGACCTGGGCAGAGTTGTCGCAACAATTCATGCAGCAATATTTTCCTCCTGAAAAGACACAGAAATTGAGGAATCGCATCATGACGTTTCGTCAAGATGACGAGGAATCATTACACACCGCGTGGGAGAGATCTAAAGACCTATTCTTGAGCGTCCCGCACCATGAAATCTCAAAAAGACATCTGGTGCAAATGTTCTATCAGGGACTCGAGTTTGACTCATAGGAACGCCTAGATGTATATGCTGGCGGGGACATCGGAACAAAGTCCCCCAATGAAGCATGGGCCATTATCGAAAAGGCGTCCCAAAAGTCAAAGTCTCGAAAGAGTGACCGATCAAGGTCTTCTTCTGCCCGATCGGGTGTACATGCCGTGGATAACTACACGGCCATTTCTGCACAGATAGAGGCGCTGGGCACGAGATTTAACAGATCTCAACAAAGCGTAGCCCAGGCCCAAAGTCTGTGTGATCAGTGTGGGGTGTTTCACGAGCCTGGCTCGTGTGCTCAGGGGGTACATGTATACTGGCCACGAGGATGTGGCTTACATGGGGAATCAGTCGAGACCCCAAAATAACCCCTACAATAATACTTACAATCCGGGATGGAGGAACCACACAAACTTCGGGTGGAGATCTGGTACTCCAAAGCAGAACCCTCTCGGATTTCAGCAAAGAGCCTCCGCACCACACCAATCTCACCAATCCCAGCAGTCCCAACAACAATAGCCTTACCAATCTCATGGCCAATCCTACCAACCCAGACCGAACCAGTACCAGAACCAGGGCGCCGGGGGCAGTTCCCAGCAGCACGCCCAGGGCGGTACGTCTAGGTTGGAGGAGATGATGTCTCAACTCCTCACCAACACAACAAATTCCAATCAAATTGCTGAGCAGCGCTTCCAGCAACACGAGGAGTGCTTCTCCAATTATGAAGGAAAGATGAGGGGACCAAAGGCGTCCATGCAGGCCATTGAAAACCAGGTAGGCCAGATGGCGAAGATGATGTCCGAGAGACAGCAGGGCAATCTCCCGGGCAACACTAAGCCTAATCCGAGGGGGCATGTAAATGCCATCATGACGAGGAGTGGTAAAACCACGGGACCTGACACATCGGGCTCACCACCAATCACTGAGACGGTCCAGACTGAGTCTTCGGACGAGGTGCACGCTAGGCGAGTCCCAGCAAGTACAGCACAGTTGCCGAAGACAGTCACTGACTACACTCCTCCTGTTCCATACCTTGGCAGACTTAGGAAACAAAAAGACGAGGCGCAATACGAGAAATTTCTCGAGCTGTTCATACAACTACATATAAACTTCCCGTTTGTGGAGGCCTTGGCACAAATGCCTAAGTATGCCAAATTCCTGAAGGACATCCTCACCAATAAGCAAAAACTTGAGGACCTGTCATGTGTGCTTTTAAACGAGAACTGCTCTGCAATTCTACAGAATAGACTGCCCATGAAGATGGGAGATCCAGGTAGTTTCACCATCCCTTGTCTGATAGGGAACATGTCTGTCAGTAATGCATTGGCAGATTTGGGTGCGAGCATTAACCTTATGCCTTATAAGGTTTTTGAGAAGCTGGATCTGGGTGAGCCTTCACCCACCAAGATGAGTATTCGTCTTGCTGATCGTTCGATCAAATATCCTCAGGGATTTGTTGAGAATATGCTTGTCAAAATTGACAAATTTTTATTCCCGGTGGATTTTGTCATCCTTGATATGGATGAGGAATCTAAAGTGCCTCTGATCCTCGGACGTCCTTTCCTTAACACGGCTAGGACGATTGTTAACGTGGCTGCGGGCCAAATCACACTCCGGGTGAATGATGAGCATGTGACTTTTGATGTTCAGAGGTCGATGCGTCATCCCGAGAGTCAGGATGACACACTATACTATCTTGATATAGTAGACCAGTGTGTCAGTTCTCACTTTCGAGGCACGATAGAGGGGAATGTTTCGGGCACACATCTGTTGTGTGGGGACTTAGATGGCATTATGAAGGAGGGCCATAGAGATGAGCAGCCGGTCTATCAGATCGGTGATGATAGTTCCCAGAGCCCGGAGCGTTTCGTGGAGATTGAGCGAGAGGACAGCGATAAGTCAAAGTCGTCTGTTGAAGATCCGCCGTCTTTGGAGCTGAAGGAGCTCCCACCGCATCTGGAGTATGCATTTCTTGACGAGGAGGGTCGTCTGCCTATTATCATTTCATCTTCTCTATCTGCAGTTGAAAAGAGCGAGTTGCTTCGTGTGCTTAAACTTCATAAGAAGGCAATCGCCTGGAAGATCATGGACATCAAGGGGATTAATCCCTCATTCTGTACTCATAAAATCCTGATGGAAGATGTATATAAGCCTTGTGCGCAGCACCAGAGGCGTCTGAACCCGAACATCCAAGAAGTTGTTAAGTCCGAGGTCATTAAGTTGCTTGATGCTGGATTGATATATCCGATCTCAGATTCTGTTTGGGTTAGTCCTGTGCACGTCGTGCCCAAGAAGGGTGGCAAGACGGTGGTCACGAATGATAGGAATGTGTTGATTCCTACGAGGACCGTCACGGGGTGGAGAGTTTGCATTGACTATCGCAAGCTCAATGACGCCACTCACAAGGATCACTTCCCGCTTCCATTCATCGATCAGATGTTGGAACGACTGTCGGGGAAGTTGTACTACTATTTCCTTGATGGTTTCTCTGGATACTTTCAGATCCCTATCGATCCTATGGACCAGGATAAGACGACTTTCACATGCCCTTTTGGCACATTCGCCTACAGGCGTATGCCGTTCGGGTTGTGCAATGCGCCGGCGACCTTCCAGCGTTGCATGGTTGCCATTTTTCATGACATGATCGAGGACTCCATGGAGGTATTCATGGATGATTTTTCAGTCTTCGGGAGTTTATTCGATCAGTGTCTAGGGAATCTGGAGCGGATGCTTCAGAGGTGTGAGGAGACCAGTCTTGTGCTAAACTAGGAAAAATGCCACTTCATGGTGAAGGAAGGAATAGTCCTGAGGCATAAGGTCTCCCAAAATGGGTTGGAGGTTGACCCGGCCAAAGTAGATATCATTTCTAGGCTCCCTCCACCCTCCTCTATTAGAGCGATCCGAAGTTTTTTGGGTCAGGCGGGATTTTACAGGCGATTCATCAAAGACTTTTCAAAAATCGCCCGTCCGATGACCCGTCTGTTGGAAAAAGATGCACCGTTTGTGTTTGGTGCAGAATGTGTGAAAGCATTCAGGCTTTTGAAATGTTTGCTTGTGGAGGCCCCTATATTGGTAGCACCCGACTGGGAGCTGCCATTCGAGATTATGTGCGACGCGAGTGACTTCGCGATAGGGGCGGTCTTGGGACAGCGGAAGGACAAGCACTTCCACCCGATCTACTACGCTAGCAAGACTCTTCATGATGCTCAGGAGCATTACACCACCACGGAGAAAGAGCTTCTAGCTGTAGTATTTGCATTCGACAAGTTTAGGTCTTATTTGGTGCTGTCGAAGACCATTGTCTATACGGACCATGCAGCGATCCGATACCTTTTTAGCAAACAGGACACGAAACCGTGCCTGATTAGGTGGATCCTGTTGCTGCAGGAGTTCGATATAGAGATTCAAGACAAGAAGGGTGCCCTGAATGTTGCGGCTGAACATCTGTCCAGACTCGAGCATGAAGATGCCGAGAACTCCGCGTGGGATACCATTAATGACAACTTTCCCAACGTGTTCTTAATGAGTGTCGAGTCGGTGGAAGATATATCGCCATGGTTTGCGGATTTTGCGAACTACCTCACGTGCGGGATCCTTATCAAAGGATTGTCGCACTAGCAAAAGAGGAAGTTCTTCGCGGACCTTAAGAATTACTTCTGGGACAACCCATTTTTGTTCCGGGTCGGGGCGGATCAGCTGGTTCGCCGTTGGGTGTTCGGGGTAGAGGCGGCGCAGATCTTGCGCAACTGTCACGAGGGGCCTACCGGAGGTCACCATGGAGCGAATTACACTGCTAAGAAAGCGTTAGACTCCGGGTTTTACTGGCCCACACTCTTTCGTGACTCTCAGATATTGGTTGGTGCATGTGATTCGTGCCAGAGGGCGACGAACATATCGGCACGCGACCAAATGCCGCAGAACCCCATCCAAGTATGTGAAGTCTTTGACATTTGGGGCATTGACTTCATGGGACCATTCTCCTCCTCACGGGGCAATCGATATATACTCGTGGCTGTTGATTACGTTTCAAAGTGGGCCGAGGCGCAAGCCTTACCCACAAATGATGCCCGAGTTGTAGTGAGGTTTGTTAGGAGCTTGTTCTCGCGGTTTGGTGCCCCAAAGGCACTGATTAGTGATCGTGGTACACATTTCTGCAATGCGCAGCTTGATCGCGCGTTAGCATGTTATGGTGTCCACCACAGATTATCCACCCCGTATCATCCACAGACAAGTGGACAGGTGGAGGTCACTAACCGTAGATTGAAGCGAATCCTTGAGCGGTCAGTTAATCAAAACCGCAAGGATTGGGCGGACAAGCTGGATGACGCGTTATGGGCCTTTAGGACTGCCTACAAGACGCCTATTGGGATGACTCCCTTTCGGCTTGTCTATGGCAAGGCGTGTCATCTCCCTGTCAAGTTAGAACATAAGGCATTCTGGGCTCTTAAAACAGCGAATTTGGATCTTAAGACCGGCGGTGAGACCCGTTTGTTGCAGATCCATGAGCTAGAAGAGCTTAGGCAACAAGCCTATGAGAGCTCGATATTGTATAAAGAGCGCACAAAGAGATTGCACGACAGTCGCCTGAAACACCGAGAAGATTTTCAGGTAGGCGACTTGGTCCTGCTTTCCAACTCGCCCCTGCGTCTCTTTCCAGGAAAGTTGAAATCCCGATGGACAGGACCGTACACTGTTAAGGAAGTATATCCTTACGGAACTGTCTCGATTGAATATTCGGAGGGTGTGACTTTCAAAGTCAACGGTCATCGCCTGAAAGTCTACATTGACGGGCCTGTTGACAAATCCGTGGAGATGATCGATCTCTACGACCCGCGCGCCTAATAAGTGTGGGGAAGTGAGTCTAGCTAGCGACTCGTTAATAAATATAGCACGGCGTGTATGGGCGCGCCAAAGGGTAAATATGTAATTAGTGTAAATATTTATTGCTTTTCGTAGTTTAACGTTGTTTCGAGTCATGTGCAGGTTCGTACGAGTATGATCAGATCCGGAAGGAGCAATGAAGCGCAAACAGTCGCCAAACAGGTTTAACTTAGCTACAATGATGATTTCGGACAAAATGGGACACTTGCAGCCTCAAAACTGCACATCTGCAGGTCGTGCACGGTCAAGCGCACTGCCGTGCAGCTGACCGTGCATGACCCAGTGCACCAGGGTGCAAGGGGTAGTGCAAGAGGATGTGCACGGCCAAGCGCACGACCGTGCGCATGACCGTGCGGGCCACAAAGCCCGGCCCAAATTCGTGGGTATTTAAGTATCCTATACTTGCAAAACCTAAAATAACCCCTTGCACGAGCGGCTGCACTCCCATTCTCCTTTAACTTGGCCGAAATCCTCTCTTTTTGCTTGAAATCTTCGCTCATTCGCTTCCTAATCGCTAAGGTATGAACCCCTTCATAATAGTGCACTTATTTTTATGTATTTTAGATTAGATCTGTTCTATTTTCGTATTTTAGGGCAAGATTTGGGGGTTTTCTTCATAAAATTTAATAAACCCACTAACTTTGTTTAGTTTTTAGTTTAAAGTAGTTTTTTTTTTTTTTTTTTTTTGTTGATGTTGATGTTGAAACCGTTCACACCCAGGCCCAAATCATTGTCATTGTGAGTTTATTTGAAAGATATAAGAGATTTGGGTGCTGTTGTGAAATTTTTCGAAGGTCTGAGAGTGTGCACGGTCAGCTGCACGGTCGTGCGCATGACTGTGCGGGCCGAGAAAATAGGGCTGCACTGCCAGTGCGACCTGGCGTGCAGCCTCTGATCTGACCATGGACCAAGGGTGCACGACCGTGCACCATAAGCGCACGGCCGTGCATCAGATGCAAATTCAGGTCAGAATGCGCGCAGGTCCGTTTTGGACATCCGGGACGTCCGTTTTTTGTGTACTAACAGCTGTATATTAATTTTTGCATGCAGATGGCCCACGTCTACCTCGGGTTCGACAACCGTGACAAAAGGGAAGGACCATGTATCGACAAATTCATGAAGCTCTGGGCTAGGAGGAACTCATTCGGTGTTCCTATTCGGCTTAACTTAGACCTACTCACCGCGCTGAATCAGCGTGAAAGATATGATGGATTTATCTCGCCACAGATGGCGAAACTGCTGAGTATAAACCAACCTGTCTACAGGGAAATTACGATCGAGTTCTTATCATCCTTCTCCTACAAAAAACCAAAGGAGGGGTTGTATAAGGACTTCCATATGAAAGACATTCGGTTTAGGCTTTGTGGACAATGGTACCATTGGTCGGTTGCGCGACTGGGAAGGAGGCTCGGGATCTATGAGCATTTGGAGACCGACTCTGAAGATTTTTGCGGGATCCACAGCTTCGTGGATCATGACGAGCGGGCCGCGTTTTGGGCATCCATTGCCGTTGGTGGACCTTATAATCCAAGGTCTGCCAAGGCCACTAGGATTAAGGACCCGCTACTCCGCCTCTTTCACCATGTTTTCAGCCACACGATCTGTGTCCGAAAGGACAGTTCGAGGAACTGTCCCACTCCTGATCTTCTCTATTTATATCATTTTTACGAGGGTGCCCCGCTGAACTTGGCCGCACGGATGGCCGAGTTCTTTCTCACTGCTGGGGGCACCAAGGACGGGAGTGAGATCCATGGGGGGGGAGTACGTCACCCAGATCGCAGTGGCGTTGGGAGTTTTGACCGATGAGGTCAGGGCCACGCTGACATTGGAAACTAATGGGGTTATGTTGGACTTTAGATCACTCAGGGCTCAGAACCTGCTAGCTGACACGGACGGGGGTCCACGCCTTATTAGCCAGGATATTATATGGGACCCCGTGCCACCAGAGGACGGGGAGGATGAGGAGATGCAGGAGCAGCACGCAGGAGGCGGTGGTGACGCGCCACACGACATTCCACACCACTCTCCTCAGCACTTCCAGCCCCAGGACAGCAGTGGCCTCCAGGCATCCCGACATACCCTGAGTTCTACCAGCGGTTCCAGGCGATGGAGCTGAACATGCACAACATCGGTGCAAACCAGGTGGAGATCAAGCAGGACCAGCAGTACATGCGGTCCACTATGGATCGTGTGCAGCAGGATGTCAGGCACAGTTTTGAGTACCTTTTCGCCAGGTTAGAGCAGGTGCATCCGGGTTATTGCAGTAACCCTCCCTCATTCCCTTATGGTGCTCCTGGCGACCAGCCAGGAAGCTCCGGTCAGCACCACGGGGACGACGTTGACCAGTAGCCATGACCATCTCTTGCATGCATTTGTTAGTACTTCTTTTATTTTATGCTTTCAGTACTGTATTTTCGGGTCTGCGTACCCAAGACTTTTTAGTATTTGAAGTTGAACTATTTCTTTTCCGTATTTCAGTATGTTAGTTTATTTTATTTTAGTTTGTTTTGTGGATGTGAATGATGGGTTTGATGAGTTTGTTTGTGTCAAGAATGTTGATTATGCAGGTAACTGGCGAGCACCGTTATCGGGGCTCATGCCGTCTATTTACCCGGGGCGTTTCTTCGACACAAGGGGAGTATTATTCTCCTTTTTCCCACTATAGATAGCTAATTCATAAACGCTTTCTATTGTCACATTGGGGACAATGTAAATTTCAAGTGTGGGGAGGGATTATATCTTATATGTTTGTCCTCTTATATATATATATATATAAAAGACAAAAAAAAACCTTATAAGTAAATATATGTGTATATATATATATATATATATATATTCATACAAACATCAAGCCTAACTAATTTTTGATAAAAATAACTTGAGGCGCGACAAACAGATGAGATACGAGCGTGTTAGATTCGTACACTTGCACCCATTTCCTTCCGGTTACGTGAGCGTTTGAGCCTTAGAATAGATTACATTTCTTTGACATGCTTGCAAGTGAGCCAGATGTTTTGTGCCGTTTAGGACTTGTCACTAGTATACTTGTTTAGACTAGATACGTGTGAGATTGCACGAACATGATTGAGGCATTTAGGATACCCTTTTGATTTAGCCTTTTCTTTTCGTTCTATCTGTTTCCCGCACCCATATGTTATCCACTAGTTAACCATGTTGAACCTAATCCCGTGTTTTTCTTATTTACCACACCATTTCACCACTAAAACCAAACAACCTTTTTCTTTTTAAACCCTTGTGTTAAAACTCAGTTTAGGTTATTGTTTAACTAGTTTATGTATTATAAATAGTTCGTTCTCGGGTATATCTGATTAGAACCCGTATGTTGATATTATTTCAGTTCCATTTCATTATATATCATAGATATATATGTATATATATATATATAAATCCAAAAAAATAGAACACCCTAAAATAGGGTGAATTAGCAGTATTCGAGCAGTTTTTAGAGCTTTAAAGTTAAGAATTATAAGTTAGCTTGATTTAAAATAAAAATCGCCTATATTCGCGTTTGTGTTGTACAGTTGTATTAGTTGATATTATTTAGACATAACCGCCGAGTTTTAGCCGATTCGTCACTGTAAATATCCATTCCATACCCTTACCTATGCCCAATATTACAACCCGTACAAGACCTCTTGATTTGTGCCTTTTCACACGTTAGTTGGTGAAGATTAGATCTTTTGACAAGCTTATGATATTGCACGATTCATTGTCTTGGCAATGGAGCGATTTACACATACACATTACACGTATGTATCATAAATAAAACCGAGTGTGTGTGAACATTGTGAGTCGTGTACGAGTTTGCGCGTTTATAGATCGGAAGTGAGTCGTTGCATTTTCGTTATCTTATCACCTGTTTATATATCTTTGTCGGCTTGTCTATTAATGTCTGTACAGGTTATATTTTGTCTTTGTTGCCACTTGGCGAGTTTTTCGTTTATTTCTGTTTAGTCGTTTGCTTGAGGACAAGCAAAGTTCAAGTGTGGCGAGGTTTGATATACGTTAAAATATACATATTTAAGTCCCCGATTTAACTCCCAAATTACGCGTTTTCGACCATAATTGCACGAATTCGGTACTTAACCGCTTCATATGTTTATTGCAGGTCTTAAACGACTTCCCACGAGCAAAGTCGAAGAAACCGGGCGAAAATCAAACAAGACGGAAAGTTTCTGCAAAATCAGCCAAGTCTGGAAATAGTGCACGGTCGTGCACCCCAGGTGCACGCCCGTGCGGACTCATGTTGCTCGGACACAGACGAGCTGCACTGCCAGTGCGGCCTGGCGTGCAGCTAATGTTCTCGGGCACCCTGATCAGCACTACCGTGCGGGTGCCCGTGCGACTCAAGTTCCCGGGTGCACTGCCAGTGCACCAGGCAGTGCACTCCCAGCACCCGGCCACCACCAGACCCGCACGCCCGTGCACCCTAGGTGCACGGCCGTGCGGAATATCTAGATATTTCCAGAGATCAGCCAAGCCACTTGCCCACTTGCACGCCAACTCATATTGATAAAGTGCACGGCCGTGCACTTTAGGCGCACGGCCGTGCACAAAATCAAAGTTTCTATAAGAACAGAGCATAACCCACTGATCAATTATTGGGTGGTCTCTGGGCGATTCGGGATAATTTTCTGGACCTGTGAGCTGCTGCAAAGGCGAGGAACGAGCTCGGGAACTCATCCGGATCATCGATCATCATCCAATCCATCACATTCAAGTTTTATGGTTTGATCTATTAAGCTTTTAGTTGATTCAAATTTGTTTGTTTTAGCTTGTTTGTGTTGTTTATGTAGTACATTATCGTCTAGTAATCGTGTTTAGTAATCGTTAGTAGAAAAAACAATCGTTAGTATGTAATCATGTTTTGTATAAATTTGGCGTTTTTCATGTTTAGATCTTGATGATCATAGCGCAACCTTGTTTCGTTGTTGTTGGATTTGTAGCTGAATTTGAATGACTTTGGCGATTGTCGAATGTGTTAGGCGGATAAATGTTGAAAAACCGTCCGTTTAATCGTCCGGTAGTAGACTAGTTAACTTGTTAAATAGTTTATGCCATGAAACTGTAACCGGGTATTGGTTTTGTTAAAGTTAGTCGAATAACGGTTAAAAATGCTTACCGGCACGTAAAAGGTTTTAAAAAGCCTAATGGTGCCGTTACTAATCTTTGACACGGTTAATGATCTTTGGTAGTTATTTTGGTAAAAATAGCGATCTTAGTAGATCTGGGTTCAAAGTTGGTAAAATGGAATAGGTTGTGAAATGCTCTACTTTATGCTAGTTTAGGTGGTTGTATTGTGTATTCGGTATCGCTTTCCTGAATTAGTGAGGTTAGAATACTCTTAACAGATGACTAACTTATCTTTAGAAGATCTGCGTGAGATTATATCAGCTGCTCGCTAATAAACGACTTGAAGTGGTTAACGTGTGTATTCGTGTTAGCTTTCTGTATAGTTGTCATGTTAGGATGCCCGAAAGGGACACTCACTGTCGGAAAATGGGAATGTTGATCACACGCCTGTATTACTTATTATATTTAGATAACATGCTAGGATTGGTAAATTATAGTTTATATAGTTATATTTTGTATTTGGAGTCTTACATATGTTATTTATGTGTTTTAGAATTAAAGTAGTTAAAAACAACAAACTTCAACTATCTTTTCCTACTGATAAATCGGGGACAGAGTTTTAGTACTATTGCTCCGCGCGCGTCCATGGATCGATATCTGGTTCTTATCTATACGTTACTACATATATGGCAGGGTACACTTGCCCTATTGTGTGTGTTTTAATATTAAGGTCTAAACCATTTTTATAAATATTAAAGCAAAACGTGTGTTATTTCATTGTAAAATTATGTGTATATCCGCACACGTCAGTAATGTGGTGTGTGTTGCACAAAAAATGGATTTGGATGAGTCGGTATGTGTTGAAGAAGAATTGGTAACTGAGAAGATGTCTGAGGTGAAAATCGAGGAGTTGAGTGAAGAAAGTGATGATTGTGTAGAGAAGAAGTCTGGTTTGATTCTTGATTCTGTTACCGATGTGCCAGAACAGTATGATTCAGCTTATTCTGATGTGGAGAGTGATTCTGATTCTGAAGCTAGTGTTAACTCACTAGATGATGATATCGACCAACCGCTTGCTGAAGATGATTTTCTGATGACCCGTAAATCATGCATGGTGGATGATGCTTGTACCAGAATTGATTATTCAAAGTTTTTCACTGGTAAGGAAGCACACTTTGCACTGATGGCAATGACAGAACCTCCAAAGCAGGTAAGTTCTGAATCTAATCTTGATATGAATAGTGAGAGGTATTGTGGTGCATGCGATCGATTAACAGAGGATAATAAGCAACTCAGGGTTCAGCTTGAGAGTGCTAAGATCAACTGTCAATCGTATCAGAAAGAGGCACGAGAGTTTAACAGAGTGCTTGATGGTTACAAGAAAGACATTTCAGAACTCAAAAAGACTTTATCTTTGAAACAATTAGCCATTAACAACTATATCAATGATTTGGAAAACACAAAACTTGAAATGGCTACCATCAAGTGCTTTGCAGAAAAGGTCAACAAGAAACTCGAAAGTTATAAGCACATTGCATATGTTGTTGATCATATCATAGAGGAGCCTTCACAGTCTAGTAGTGCAAACTACAAGGCAGTCCCATCTCCTGTGTTATTTGAAAACCATACTCTACATTCAATAACACCGGAGAGCTCAGTCAAGTCTGACTCAACATCGGATGATGAGTCTAACACCTCCAGTGTGGGAGACCCAAATTCTGATGTTCGACCTATTCTGGGATTAAACAATGAAGGTGTAGTTGCTGTAACTGTTGATTCCGACTCTGAGGATGACAAATCTGAGAAGGTGTGTGATATTCCTGCTGAAAATCACATAAATACAAATGAACCAGTATCACCGTCTCAGATTGTGCATCCCATGGCTAACGCTCATTGAGTGAATCAATCAGTTAAGCCTGTTGAGAAGAACAATCAAAGTGACAAACCCGTCAAGATTTTCTATCGGATGATTGGATCCGATAAGATAATGTCTGACGAGGAATATCCAATCAAATTCGCCAATTACTCCAAGATTGAGAAGATTTGGCAGGAGAGTACCATTTGGTTCCCAAAGCATGAGCGAACAAATGATGTACCTCCAGAGGTTTTAGAAAGGATTTACTTGGATATTCCAAAAGAACCGAAGGTTCATGTCACAGAATTTATCAAGCCAAAGAATAAGGCTAACAGTTTTCTTGAGCCGACTTACTCCAAGGACCCAGCTCCTGAGAGTCTTAGAAGGAAGTGTGTGGATGATCAATATCCTATCACTACATATGCTAAGTCGAATGCCAAGAACAACTTTGAGGAATACCGTGCGTGTTATAAATGCGGGGAGAGAGGGCATTTACTTGCTCACTGCCCGTATGTTAGACACAAAAGGCACGAGGTAGAAATGAAGCAGACATATCAGAGTCCATTCGATAATCATTGTTATCCACAAAGACGACTTGTCCCTCAACCTGCACCTTTTTAAAATCAAAGCAGATATTTTCAAAGAGGGAAAATCGTCAGATGACATATGATCGTCGTAACCGGATAGCAATTGAAAAACCCCTTAAGAAA
This sequence comes from Ambrosia trifida, assembly GCA_028751855.1. NCBI lineage: Eukaryota > Viridiplantae > Streptophyta > Magnoliopsida > Asterales > Asteraceae > Ambrosia > Ambrosia trifida. Next base: position 14,855,811 of record CM054133.1, on the reverse strand, counting down.
CCGATGGTGAACACAACTGTTGACAAGAAAAAGGTTCCTGTAAAACCTGCTGTCAAACCAACAGTTGGACCTGTCTCTGTTAAATCAGAGAAGGTAACCAAGAAGGTGTCCTTTAAAGACGAAGTAAAGAAATCGGTTGAGACCCCAAAATCTCAAATCCGGATCTTGAAACGTTCGGAACAGTATTGGTCACCAAAGGGTTCTCTAGGTGCTTCATCTTCACAAGTGAATGAGAATGTCAAAATTGAAACTGGAAGAGATTTAATTGATCAGAAAAAGATCAATTCAAATCAATCTGTCTGTGAGAAAGAATCTTTGAAACTCAAAGTTCAAAGACCCAAGACCAAGCAGGCTTGGGTCCCCCGAAAAATCTAATCGTTTACTTGATATGTGCAGGGAGCTTCAGCTGGCCCTGTGAGCAGTCTTTGGATTGTTGACAGTGGAGCTTCTGGTCACATGACAGGGGCTCTATCGCTACTGTTCGATATCAGAAATATTAATGGAGGATATGTAGCGTTTGCTGGTAACAAGGGTGGATACATTACCATGGAGGGTAGTGTAAGTAAGGGAATAGTGAGTTTTGAGAATATTTCATACGTGAAGCAAATCGATTATAATCTACTCAGTGTCAGTCAGATTTGTGATAAACAGTTTTTGGTATTCTTTGATGACAAATCTTGCTATATACTCAAGACGGGTTTCGTTTTACCAAAAGAGTGGGTTATGCTAAAAGCACCGAGAGTGAACAACTTGTACATTCTCGACATGTCAAAAGCCATGACTACACAAGGCCAAGTCACGTGTTTCCTCTCCAAGGCTACTGGAAAAGAATCAATCATGTGGCATAGGAGGATGGGACACATTCACCTTCGAAAGATGAATCATTTGGTAAAGAATGAACTTGTCACAGGCGTGAATGTTAAACATTTTCATTTGAATGACAAGTGTGCGAGTTGCAAGAAAGGAAAGCATCACAAACAATCCCATAAGCCAAAGAAAGTCAATTCAGTTGAACTACCACTTGAGCGTTTGCACATGGATCTGTTCGGACCGGTCAAGCGTAAAAGTCATGCTGGTGAATTGTACTGTCTTGTGGTTACAAATGACTATTCCAGATTTTCATGGGTTATGTGCTTGCATCATAAGAGCGACACGTTTAATAATTTGAAAGTTCTGTTCACTCGATTGGAAAATGTCTATGGTCTCAAGATCAAGAGAATTAGGAGTGATAATGGGACGGAGTTTAAGAATGCACAGATGGAAGCTCTTTGCGAAAACAAAGGAATTCATCATGAATACAGTGCTCTGTATACCCCTCAACAGAATGGTGTAGGAGAACGCAAAAACAGGACTCTAATTGAAGCGACAAGAACAATGCTTACGGATTTCAATCTTCTAGTAATGTTCTGGAACGAAGCAATTTACGCAGCTTGTTATACTCTCAATCGTGTTTTAACGGTGAATGATGTGCTCAAAGTGGTTTAATAATAACTAACTAAATTAACCTAAACTAGACACTCTAAGTTTTAAATTTATAACCTAAGACTCTCTAAACCTAAACCACACAACCGGCAAGTGTACCGGTCAATGCAGTACAGCTAAAGTAAGTCCGAGTATCGAACCCACGAGACTCTACTAGAAAACGTAAACTAGACTCAATTACTGATCTACAAACTGACTTAAATATGTTTTGTTGCTTAAAGGGGGGGCTTTTCTAACGAACTAATGCAAACAAATAAAATAAAACTTAAAATAACTAAAAACACAATCTGGGAACTGAAATTCGGATCAAGTGATGGGAAGGCACTACCTAGGCTAGAATCCTACACATGAATGATAAATTTCTAATGGTCATGGAACTGGTGTGGAACCGGGATCTTAAAATACTAAACATCAAGAATAGACTAGACACCCTCGACCCTTCTCAAGGGGAAACCCTAGAATACTGTTGTGTTGTTAAACCACCGGTTGAGAGGTTACCCTCACAGGCTTACCTACTCGAATCTTAAAGTACCCGCTAGACAGTCTACCTCACAGCGCGAAAGTCACAGTACACCCGAAAGTGCAAGGGGTAACTACAATATTTCTGATAAGACTTGGCCTACAAGGAATGCTAGGGAAACTAGGAAGATCTTCTCACAAAGCCTCTAGAACTAGCAATTTAACACCCTAGACAGACCAACAATCTCGCACCTCACAGCTATTGAGAATTGGTAGAATACTTAGAATTATCTAACTAACAATTACAACTCCTATGGATAACCTGCAGAATTAACCATAAACTAGTCGCTAACACTCAGTCCGCAACCTAACCCGCATTCATACATGAAAGACATTCACAAAAACGCAAGTGGAGTTTATAAAAATTAATTAAATAAAACTAAATACGCATACACATCAAACCAGAAAATAAAAAGTTCTTTACTTTAAAATTCAACCCACAACCAAAAGTTCCAAGACCAAAAGAAAATAAATCAAACATGTGCAATCATCTTTAACCTAGGTAGCGAAAAGGTCTAGCCAATAAAAGTCATGATAAAATCAAAACAATAAAAGCCAGTTAAATTCATGGTGTTCACTACGGGTTTGAATAAAATAAATAAATAAGATAGAACCAACCCGTGCTGGCACCTATACCTCAACCCTTGACCTGCCTCCAAATAATATTTATGTTCTCCTGTCTCGTCGATGCTATGTCCTCCCGTTCTCTGCTCTGCTCTATTGATTATCTCCTCTTGAAACAATGCCCCCCTCCCAGAATATCATTAGCGGCCCCCTTTTAATAATGTGCGCTCACTTTTTTAAGAAGTAGTAGGGTCCGCCTCCTCCAAAAATAAACTTATGTCCTTTTTTTTAAAATAATATGTGTTGCCCTATTTTTTTTTATTGGGCTTTTTTCCATACGTGAGCTTGACTCACATTCACCATTTTATTTATATTTTATTACTATTATTATATATAATATTATAACCCCGTGCTTTTAACTCAGGTGTTCTTAACTTGACCAAAGTTACTCGTTTACGCTCCAACGTCCATGAACACCTACAAAATAAAAAACAAATACATAAATACTAAAAATGATCCAAAACTAATAAAAATCTACAAAACACTAAATAAATAAAATAGACCGGTACAAACCTAAAACTAATAAAAATAATATCTAAACGACTCGAAAACTACATAAACTTTACACTGGAAATAGATGTATTTTACAATACATCAAATATCCCCACACTTATCTTTTTTTCGTCCCTGAAAAAGAATTATGCTATGGAATCACAGTTAGGTTTACATCCAGTTTCAAAACATAGGTTACTTAATTAATAATCTACTAACGTGTTGATTGCGATTGCAGGTATATTGATCCTCTTAAACCCACACCGGTTTCCAAGCCCCTTTTTATTTATGTTAAGTTCATGTTAATTAGTCTATCTAGGGTCTCACTCGAAGGAAGCCACAGTTCCTCCTAATCCCGCCTCAAGCTTATGAAACTAAAGGAACGACCAATTGACCATTTCCCAACCGTCTTATGTAAAAAAACAAGAGAATTTAAAATCACTTATTTATTTTTTTTTTTTTATTTATTTATTTTTTTTTTTTTTTTGCATACTTAACTCAGAGGGTGTGACCAATCCAAGTCGCTATCCCAGTGGCCAGGCACCTTAAGCTTCAACATTTTTTTTTTTTTTCATCTCAGCATACTTAACTTAGAGGGTGTGGCCAATCCAAGTCGCTATCCCAGTGACCAGGCACCTTAAGCTTCAGCATTTTTGCTTTGATTTCTAATTTTTTTTTAGTGATTAGAAATTCTAACGGTTTTCTACTTATAACGGTGCTTCTTATACTATTTTTGGCGGTTTCGGTCTCCCCGTTTCTCCTAGATGAGAACCCACAAAATAGCCTAACATAATTAATTTATTACTTTTCAAAGGAAACCTTTCTACCGGCCGAGCCTACCCACATATCCCAAATCAGACACGTTTTCAATCAATTTTAATCTCTTATTATACATACTATTTGAAAACCGGACACCTAACTTTACCTATCATCTTCCATATTTTATATAATGCAAACTTCAAAATCAGGGACTTTTTTTTTTTTTTTTTTAAATTTTAATTTTTTTTTTTTTTTTTTGGACTCAAAACGACCCTATATACAGACTAGACGACAGTTTCCATCCCCACACTTGAACTCTACATTGCCCTCAATGTAGGAATAGAAAACGACTCAAAACAAAAAAATAAATTCCGAATACAAAAATAAAAAGAAAAGGGCAAATTGGAAAGGACTTAGCTGGTTTATTAATGCGTAAGCTCCAAAAACTCTAGTCCAAACCAGCTCGATCGTATAGCATTTCATTCGCGATCGGCTCTGAAATAATAGTAAACTCTGGGCTTGCTTTGATAAATGATAACAGCTCCGGAATCACCCGAATGGAGATTGAGTACGGGCGGTGCAATCCAAACCTGCGCAAAACGAAACAAACAAAACCCGAGCATAATTCCGAACCACACAAAAATAAAAAGACTCAAACTACTAACTTAGACTCATAATATGACAACAAACAAGAATACGTACCTGCTTGGCAAAACAGCGGTGAATGGTGGTAAACCAAATGGGTAAAAAAAAAAAATCTGGTTCTCGCTCAACGTGAAGGACACTGGTGATCACAACACGCGTTGCAAGCGGAAAAAAAAATATAACTTTCCGGGGTAATAGCTGGTCGCATGAGGCGAACAGGTCAGCCCAGACTCCTACATTACGTGAAAAGCCTTTTTTCACAGAAAGTTAATTTATTTATTTATTTTTTTTTTAAGGAAAAAAAATCTCTTTTATTACCCAAACCTCCACCAAAAATTCCCATTCATAAAATATATATATAAAGATAATACATGGGATCCGCTCATGTGAAATTTCCTCTACCTAAGCAAACACGCAAACCTACAAACAGACTCAAAGACACAAAAACAAAGATAAAATAGAAAGATAAAAAAAAAACTATGAACCACGACCGAAGGACGGACCACAAATAATAAAAAAAATGAAAAACTAGAAAAAAAAATAAGTATAAAAATAAATTTACAAACTCTACAGAGCCTCCCCACACTTAAAGTTAATCAGGGGGCTTCTCTTTTATCTGGACCCTATCTAACCCGTTTAATTCCACTCGACTCTTATTAACAATTAAATATTTATTTGTGGAATTGAAAAATAATTTAACCATGCTTAACGGGTCAAACCACCAAAATTTAAACTTACCTGGAATTAACCGGATGCGTGGCATGTAGCAAGAAGACTGATCGTGCTTGACTTTCTCTGGCTTCTTCTTCTCCAACTCGTGCCAGCCGTTGATCCTCTTCCGATTCCGATCCTTTCTTTTTCTCTTCCTTGCCCTCTCCCGTGGTGTTGTTGATTTTGAAGTTCCATCTATTACTAATACCACGGGCCAGCTATGGTGCGCTTCTTCTTCCACCATTTCCATGGGATGATCCCCACACTTAGTTCTTTCTTCTGGTGCAGGTTCAGTCATGTCTGTCGGTTCACCTTCGAGTAGGGAATCCAGGTATGCAATATCCCCATCAGGATCAAACTCCCCTACTTCTTCATAAGCAGGTAAACCCTCTAACTCCATATCTAAAAATTCATCCTCCTCAGACAATAACTTTTCACTCACCTCGTTGTCTTCCTCTACACCAAACATCATATCAATGGAATCTCCCAATTCCACTTCTTCTTCAATCCTTTCTTTCTTCATAAATGACCTCTGATACGCCGCCCACTCTTCTTCTTCGTCCACCTCATCAGAGTCACTCCCAAAATCATATATAGTAACCTGTGGCACCGGAGGTGGGACTTTGTTCAGGGGGAGCGCTACAAACTGGGTGCAGATAAACTGTTTCCATCTCCACTGGAGGCGGCTTTGTTCCTGGGGGAAGTGGGATTAACGGGCCGGAGCCAACATGATGACCAACTAAGTTCCCATTTTTATCATAGCAAGGAACCTTTAGAACTATGGGACTTGGTCTATTTAGACGCTCGATTATGGCCTTACGTTCCCTATCTCGCTCTTCCCTGTATGATCTAAGCCATTCATCAAATTCCTCTTTTGTGTTCAGTTCTGTCCAATGATGCTGCAGGAAATATGGCGTGGTATACGTATTCGCACGATAACCTGGGGGATACCTTGATGCATTTGGGCATTTCACGGTAAAATGGGGTCCTCCACAGATCTCGCACATGATTATTACAAAAAAAAAATTAATATAATTATATAACAAAAATAAAAGACAGACTCAAAATAAAACACAAGTAGCACAGATATGGCAGATAAGTGTAATCAAAGCTAGTAAACGCAATCGCCAAGAGTCCCCGGCAACGGCGCCAAAAACTTGATGTGCTCAAAGTGGTTTAATAATAACTAACTAAATTAACCTAAACTAGACACTCTAAGTTTTAAAATTATAACCTAAGACTCTCTAAACCTAAACCACACAACCGGCAAGTGTACCGGTCAATGCAGTACAGCTAAAGTAAGTCCGAGTATCGAACCCACGAGACTCTACTAGAAAACGTAAACTAGACTCAATTACTGATCTACAAACTGACTTAAATATGTTTTGTTGCTTAAAGGGGGGGCTTTTCTAACGAACTAATGCAAACAAATAAAATAAAACTTAAAATAACTAAAAACACAATCTGGGAACTGAAATTCGGATCAAGTGATGGGAAGGCACTACCTAGGCTAGAATCCTACACATGAATGATAAATTTCTAATGGTCATGGAACTGGTGTGGAACCGGGATCTTAAAATACTAAACATCAAGAATAGACTAGACACCCTCGACCCTTCTCAAGGGGAAACCCTAGAATACTGTTGTGTTGTTAAACCACCGGTTGAGAGGTTACCCTCACAGGCTTACCTACTCGAATCTTAAAGTACCCGCTAGACAGTCTACCTCACAGCGCGAAAGTCACAGTACACCCGAAAGTGCAAGGGGTAACTACAATATTTCTGATAAGACTTGGCCTACAAGGAATGCTAGGGAAACTAGGAAGATCTTCTCACAAAGCCTCTAGAACTAGCAATTTAACACCCTAGACAGACCAACAATCTCGCACCTCACAGCTATTGAGAATTGGTAGAATACTTAGAATTATCTAACTAACAATTACAACTCCTATGGATAACCTGCAGAATTAACCATAAACTAGTCGCTAACACTCAGTCCGCAACCTAACCCGCATTCATACATGAAAGACATTCACAAAAACGCAAGTGGAGTTTATAAAAATTAATTAAATAAAACTAAATACGCATACACATCAAACCAGAAAATAAAAAGTTCTTTACTTTAAAATTCAACCCACAACCAAAAGTTCCAAGACCAAAAGAAAATAAATCAAACATGTGCAATCATCTTTAACCTAGGTAGCGAAAAGGTCTAGCCAATAAAAGTCATGATAAAATCAAAACAATAAAAGCCAGTTAAATTCATGGTGTTCACTACGGGTTTGAATAAAATAAATAAATAAGATAGAACCAACCCGTGCTGGCACCTATACCTCAACCCTTGACCTGCCTCCAAATAATATTTATGTTCTCCTGTCTCGTCGATGCTATGTCCTCCCGTTCTCTGCTCTGCTCTATTGATTATCTCCTCTTGAAACAATGCCCCCCTCCCAGAATATCATTAGCGGCCCCCTTTTAATAATGTGCGCTCACTTTTTTAAGAAGTAGTAGGGTCCGCCTCCTCCAAAAATAAACTTATGTCCTTTTTTTTTAAAATAATATGTGTTGCCCTATTTTTTTTATTGGGCTTTTTTCCATACGTGAGCTTGACTCACATTCACCATTTTATTTATATTTTATTACTATTATTATATATAATATTATAACCCCGTGCTTTTGACTCAGGTGTTCTTAACTTGACCAAAGTTACTCGTTTACGCTCCAACGTCCATGAACACCTACAAAATAAAAAACAAATACATAAATACTAAAAATGATCCAAAACTAATAAAAATCTACAAAACACTAAATAAATAAAATAGACCGGTACAAACCTAAAACTAATAAAAATAATATCTAAACGACTCGAAAACTACATAAACTTTACACTGGAAATAGATGTATTTTACAATACATCAGTGAAGAAGTTTGGCAAAACTTCTTATGAGCTGTTGAATTGACGAAAGCCGAACTTAGAGTATCTAGAACCGTTTGGAGCTCCGTGTACAATGCTTAATCCATCTGAGAAGTTCGCACCAATAGCTGAAGAAGGATTGTTTGTTGGATATGCAACCCCGCTCAAACGGGTTTTCAACAAACGAACTCGTCAAGGTCGAGGAGTGGGCTAACGTTGAAGTTCAAAGATATACTCAGAATGTACAGGGTAGCGGTCCAGACTGGATGTTTGATTACAAGGACTTCTTTGAATCATTCAATCTAGATAGTTTGGTTGAAGAGGTTGTATTACAATTATATTACGAGTGTGAAAACGCAGTGACATCACCGTTGGTGCGTCCAATCACTGTAAACCTTCAAACAGCTTCTAATAATACCAATGCTCCTGTAGTTGAAGAAGAGGTATTTCAGGAAGCTTCCACATCTCTTATTTCATCGGAATCTGAAGATGACGATGATGTTACAAGTGAAGCTGTTCTAGATATTGCTACAGAGACACCACCAGTGAACCCAAATCCACATGGTGCTTCATCATCGAACGTGGGTAATGATCTGGATTCCACAGAGAGCTTAACTACTCAGACGGGAGTGCAAGTACCTGATTATCCGGAATCCCGGATACATCGAATTCACCCGATCGAGCAGGTTATTGGTGATCCTGGTAGCAGTGTCATGACGAGAGGTCAACTGAGGAATGCAAACTCACCAGAAAACCTTGGCGCTCTTGCTTTATATGCCAAAATTCAAAAATCAGGTTTTCAAAATGACTGGTCTTTTGCTTGTTATGTTTCGCAGGTTGAGCCGCGGACATACAAGGACGCTCTTTTGGATGACGCTTGGGTAGAGGCTATGCAGGAGGAGTTATTACAGTTTCAGAAACTTGGAGTGTGGACACTGACAGATTTACCTCCGGGACGGAAAAAGATAGGAACAAAATGGGTGTTCAAGTGTAAGAAAGATGACAGAGGAGTGATTGTTAGGAACAAAGCTCGATTGGTCGTACAAGGTTTTCATCAAGTTGAAGGAATCGATTACAACGAGATTTATGCACCGGTTGCACGCTTAGAAGCTATCAGGCATGTTTCTAGCGTTTGCATCTTATAAGAAATTCAAGGTGTATCAAATGGACGTTAAAAGCGCGTTTCTTTATGGTGTGGTCAAGGAAGAAGTTTACGTAGGTCAACCACCAGGCTTTGAGGATCCTATTCACCGGGATAAGGTCTATGTTCTAAACAAAGCTCTTTACGGGTGGCACCAGGCTCCAAGGCAATGGTATGAGGAGCTGAGCACGTATCTTCTGTCCAAAGGATTTAAACGAGGTTTGGTAGATTTCACACTGTTCACAAAACGAACAGGAGATGACTTGCTTCTAGTGCAGATTTAAGTTGATGACATTATTTTTGGTTCTACTAACGAATTTCTGTACAGAGAATTTGAACGTGTTATGCAGGAAAAGTTTGAAATGAGTGCGATGGGAGAGATGCAGTTTTTCCTAGGCTTGCAGGTGGACCAAAGACCAACGGGGATCTATATTCACCAGACAAAATATGTTTCTGAAGTCTTGAGCCAAATCCAGATGGATGATTCAAAGCCGATGGATACCCCGATACAACCTAATCATGGGATTGGTGTTGATGCTAAGGGGGAGCTAACTGATCCTTTTACATACAGAGCAATCGTCGGATCTCTGATGTACCTCACCGCCTCCAGACCAGATATAATGTTTGCCACATGTCTCTGTGCACGTTATCAATCGAAGCCAAAACAGAGTCATCTTGCAGCTGTCAAGCGTATCCTTAGATATCTGAAGGGTTGTCCGTCGAGAGGACTTTGGTACCCTAATGATGATAATTTTAACCTAATCACTTTTAGTGATGCAGATTGGGGTGGCTGTGACAAAGACAGCAAATCCACAACGGCTGGATGTCAGTTTATGGGGAGCAGGCTCGTGACCTGGCAATGCAAGAAACAAACAGCAGTTGCCTTATCCACATGTGAAGCAGAATACATCTCGGCATCAAGCTGCTGCTCACAAGTTCTCTGGATACAACAACAGATGGTGGACTTCGGTTTGCAATTTCTTAAAACCCCTATTTACTGTGATAATGAAGCCACAATTGCATTAACAAAAGACTTAGTAAATCACTCGAAAGCTAAACATATCCGGATCAAATATCATTTTATCCGTGATTGTTATGTAAAAGAGTTGATCGATATGGTCAAAATCCACACTTACTATCAACGTGCAGATCTTTTTACCAAAGCTTTTGATAAATCAAGATTTGAATATCTTTTAAAAGCTAATGGTATAAAAGAAAAACAAGAGTAATCACCACCTCAGTTTATCGCTTTTTAGTTTTTAGTTTTTATTGCTTTTTAGAAAAACACAAAAATCCAAAAATATGTTTTACATTTCTAGGTAAATTTTATTTTTCAGAAAAACCAAAAAACATTGAAAAATCCAAAAACCCATAAAAATTAGAAAACCCCAAAATGATTTCCAAGAGAAATAGGGGAAATGATAGTACATCAGTGGGGATCTGACACATGCTAAAGAAATGTAATGCAATATAAGGTGTGTGTTTGAGTCTGTGTGATGTGTTGATAGGCTTCGTAGACCTATTATACTGTGTGCCTGATACATACATATCAAACGAATTATTGTGTGAATGAACACCTAATGGGCATATGGTCTTAGTACCGTAATTTCGTCTGATAGGGTATTTGTACAAAATTCGGAGGTTTCAGGTCGTTATGTTATTAGTTGTCTGGGGATAGCCTCTCTGATCTTCTGCTGTAAGTCATTACGGACCTAGATCAGACAGGGTGTCTTTATAAAAGAGCTGTAAAGCCAAATCCTAAAGTTACCGAATTGAGGAACTTTCAATGTATGACGATAATCAAAGATTATCTAATGCATCGTATCCAATCATTGATGCAAATCATGATTGATATCAGCCCTCAACCTGGTAGAGTGCACATGTTACTTTGTTGCATTGATTTGCTGACCTGTATACCTCTGTGCCTCATACTTTGAAAATTACAGATTGCGAAATCATAATCACGCGTTACAATGAGTCTTTGTGCATTTACTTCTTGATACGGGAGTATGTCATGTGTGTGGGAACCACAGACAATTGAGTTTATACTATAAATAATAGTATCAGTCTAAAGCACTGCACAACAGTCTGCATGTGAGTTTATGTGAATCACAATATCAGCAGTTGCCAGATCACACATTGTCTTTAATTATAATAAATCAAAAGATCAACGGTGTGATCAGATTTCTCAATAACTGATATGATCCCCTTACCGGAAATCACAAAACATTTACTGTTTTATCTTTACATTGTGAGCATTTTACATTTCTAGTCAAAAATACAAAACTCAAAAAGATTTTAGGTGTATTTTAACAAAACGTTTAGAAAATCCAAAAGATTTTACATTTCTATCTTATTTTTTATAGTTGATGGTGGTTGATGATGATTTTCTGAAACTTGATGGACCATTTGAGTTTTGTCATCTTTAAATAAGAAATAATGAATGTTAGATGCTTAAACGTTGAAAAATATTTTGAACGGGACTCGATTTTGAGATTTGGTAAAAATTTCAAAAATTCCATTTTTCATTCGCCCCTTCGTTGGGTCGAAGGTGGAATTTTAACTGCTCATTCGAACCTTTCAAACGGTCGAATGTGAGTGTTCATGTGTTAATTTCACATTCAAACCCTTTTCTACATTTGAACCTTTAAATAAGGTCGAAGGTGGAAAAAGTTTCACATTCGCCCTAGTCGTTTGGTCGAATGTGGAGCCTATATATACCTGATCTGCACATTCGTCCCTCATATTCAAAAAATTTTAAATTTCTGTGATAAAGTGATCTTGTTGCTCATGCATTATAAATCATATCATTGTGTTCGTATTACTTTGCTGATCATTTTTGTTGGATCAGTTTGCTCTTTTTGCTAAGTAAGAACTTGCTATCTTGACACTTAAGTGTTTAGCAAGTCCTTGTAAATCAGATTATAAGCACAGCGGAATGATTAAGTTAAAGCAACACTTTTTGTACTAAGGAAGAGTTATTACTCCCCCTTGATGATTGAAACTAATAAATGATAAGTATTTATTATGAATCTAAGCAGTAAATGAGAATTAGATACTTAGACAGATTCACAATAAATACAGAAATGGAATAGAACAGTGATAGTGTTTGAAGGATTTTTCTATTAAAATCAATGTCTAAAACAGGAGGTTGAAGCCTCCTATTTATAGACGTTCACATACATGTAACTTGTCCATAAAGCAAGTATACAAATATCAGAAACAAGTTGCACAAGTTGCAACATTGAAACAAACAAATACAGCTAAAAGAAATAATAAACAATACAACTACTGATACAAAAAGCGGTGGAAAATATCTGATGCTAAGTGCTGATGAATGACAAACTACTGATGAGTAGTTTGTCTTCAGTACTTCTGAAGTGAACTTGTCTGGTTTGGACTTCAGAACTTCTGATGAAGTTTCTTCTTCAGCACTTCTCATATCTTCTCTTCAGCAGTTCTTTGTTTTCTTTTCAGTACTTCTATACTTAGCCAAAATGACAGAAGTGAATTAGACTAAGGTTTCCAAAAGTGGTTTCACCAATCCTCTTTGTCCTAACAATCTCCCCCTGGATTGATGAAGCCAAAACCTTACTAATTCCTTATGTTTTTCTTCTGTCTTGAACAATCTTCCATATCTCTTTGTACATGGTGTTCTTGAGCTGGTTTAACTGACCATCAGATAGAGATCCTCTCTGTGGTTCCAGATGTTGAATTGTGAGCAGGTCTTGTGTTGACAGTTTCTTCAGATCACTGATCTTTTTGTAAGCCCTGCTTGAGAGGTCTCTTCTTGTCAACAATACTGAGTTGTTATCAGTAAGTGACCATCTGATGATAGGGATCTTTGACTTGTTAAAGTCAGAAGAATAGGGAACCAGACTTGTCCCTTGGGTTGATGGTCCTGAGTGCTGGATGTTTTCAGTTTCAGATAGCCTCAGGTGGGATTCTCTTCCTTGTTGTTGTTGCATATCAGGCATCTGAACAGTTGGGAGATGGTGTTCAGTCACTACTCTGGTATGCAGCTTTTCTTTGATGGTCTTTTGTATTTGGTAGGCAAAAGTGGAAGGATCCCTGAATTGTGTTAACAAAGGTTTCTCCTCAATGTCAAAATCTGAATGGACTATTGAACTTCCTTCAAGTAGTACCATTTTGAAGTCAGTTTTGACATTGTCCTCTGCCTTCTTTTTCTGAGTAGCAGGTCTTCTTGATATACCAGAAGTTCTAACTACTGATCTTGAAGGATCAGCAGTTTGAAACTTCTCTGGATTTGCAGCCTTGGCAGCCAAGTATTTTCTATAAGTATCCATTAGTCTTTCTTCTTTCCATCTGGATACTGAGGCTTTTGAACCATAGCCTTCTGCTACTAATTCTTCTATTATCTGGGCTCTCTTGGCCTTTCCTTCTTTGCTTGTGGCCATTTTGTCTGCAAGCAGTTGTGCTCTTCTTGTCAGCTCTTGCATAGAGAGTCCTTTGAGTGTAAAGGCTTTAGTCTTGCTGTTCTTGGTAATGTAAGACACCAGTTGTTGTCTTTTATCTTGTTCAGCAATCTCATCAAGGCTAGCCTGCCTTTGTAGTTCAGCTTCATAAGCCTGAAGTTTTTCTTCATGGCTTAAATCTAGATCATCCCTTTCTTCCAGAGTTTTCCAGATCTGATCTTCTCTGGCCTTCTTGTTGGCTGCAACTAAGCTCTTCTCTAATAATTCAGCTGATTGAGAGATAGGAGAAGGGTTTAGTACAGTCATTGTTGTAACAGTTGTAGGCCTGATGGGATCAGATGTTGGTTGAATGGGAGCAGTGGTTCTGGAAGGGTCAGCAGTTTGAGGATTGGAAGTGTTAACCTTTGATGTGTTGACAACTGCTGATGGTTTGTCAACTACTGAAGGATTGTCTTCAGTACTTTCTGATTCTTCATCAGAAGTTTTGTCATCAGAAGTTTCTTCATTGAGCCTTAGGGATTCATCAGATGTTTGGGTCTCATCTTCTTTTTCTGCTGCTTCAATCTCTTCTACTGAGACACCAAACTGTTTTGCCAGTTTTTCTTTCCTGGCCTGATCTTTTTGATCTCTTTCAAGGATGGCCACTCTTGCCCTTATCCTGGCTTGGAATGACTCCTTAGGTTCCCTGATCTTCTCCCCCTTTTTGGATTCATCAATCTTAAGTTTTGAGGTTGAGGGTTGGGAGAATTGTCCTTGAAGATGAGCAATCTGTTTGCTGTTGAAGTCTATCTTGTTGGACAGATCATTCATCTTCGTCTTGATCACTCCAAATTGATTCTTGATGGACAGCTCCAAGTCAGCTGTGTATGTTTGGAAGTGATTTCTGATGAGAGTGTTCATCATGTGGTACAGGGGACCCTCTGGGCTGCATAGCTGGTTCAGGTCTATGCTTGTTTGCCCAGGGAATTGGGTAGGCATTTGTTGTGAAGGGGGTGTTTTTGGGAGATCCTCATGTTGTACAGAGGATGCCACTCTAGGGGTTTTAGGGATTGAGTGGGCTTTAACCTGTGCAGGGGTGACTGGCTTCTTGAGCCTGGATACCCCTGAAACAGGACCTTCATAAAGTGCCGTCAATTCAGTAGTTTGTGTGTGTGAAACATCATCCAAATTAATGGAATCATCTGAATCCCTGATGTTGCCCTCAATGAGGACTGTCTCAGTTAAATCATGAGCTGAGCCCAACTCAGTTCTCTCATAAACCTCTTGTTCTTGGTACTGAGGATTTCCTACTTCAGGCATTAAGCCTTCATCAGTAGTTGCCACATCTGAGGTCTTAGCTATGTTACTTCTATCCTCAGATCCACCACTGGGTGGTAACTGAGTAGTAGCAGCCTCAGATGCCCCAAGAGTCTCTAAAATTGGGCTTAAAGACTCTGGTCCACCCTCATCTCTTGGGATAGGGCTAGAGATGTCCACATCCATGTCTGATGTAGTAGTTATGTCCCCTGTTTGTTGTGGTTGTAGGGGACTGACATAATCAGATGGGACCTTCTCTTTTAGCCCAGAGAGAAGTTTGGCAATTTCTATTGCCTCTTGTTCAGAAATTTGTGGGGTTGGTTCAGTAGTTTGGGCAATAGGTGAAAGTTGTTGTTCAGCAGTTTCAAAAGAAGAGTGTGTTTCAATAGTTTTTCTAAGTCTTTTTCTTTTGAATAAAATGGTTATGGGTGCTCTTGGTGGGGTTTGAGATGGATGAGACTGAGAGGGTGTTTCAGTCTCACCAATTTGAAGAGCAGAATGCTCATGAGCATGTTCAGGCATCTCAACTTCCTGAACAGCTTTTCTTTTGGGTTGGTGGGTTGTTGTTTTTGTTGGCTTGGGCTTTTTGGCTTTTGGTGGTGTGAGTTTGGAAGATGTGGGCTTCAGGGGGACTTGTTGTTGTTCTCCCTGATCATCTTCTGGCCAGGCAGCCGGTTTGTTATGCCTTGAGTATGCTTGGGATGTTAAAGGATTTAAAGTTGAAATTTTTCCCACAAGCACCTCATTACCCAGTTCCCCTATTATGCATTGCATAATGAACCTTGGGTATAACAAAAACTTTTTCTTGGTATTATTGTGATGTAACACCAACTCATTGAAAAATAGTTTTGATGCCCTGAATTTAGTTTCATTCACAATGGAATGAAATATTGGTTGAAAAGTGGAGGGCATCTGGTCATAAGACCCTGTTTTTGGACTCAAACACATAATAATATAATGAAACAAAAGCTTGTATTTTGGTTCAAAATATTTTTTAAAGATTGTAGCATGGGAGAGAGTACCTTGATAACCACACTCAGTCATGGTTAGGTGAATATCAGAATTAGCAACATGGTCAGGGGCAGTTACATCATCCAGACCCAGTCTTGTTGCCAGTGTGGCCGGTGTGATGGTCAGTTGTTTCCCTTTTATTCTTGAGTTGAGGGAAATGACTTCATCATCCGTTGTCACCGTCTCAGCGTTTGCCCAGAACTCATTTAGAGTTTCAGTGTGAATTGGTGGGTTTATTGTGAGAGCAGTAAAATATTGGGATTTTATGACAAGATCAATGATCTCATCGTATTGGGACCAGCCTTCTTGTTTTTCAAGAAAGGCCCTTTGATTGTGTCCCTGCTTTAGAACTAGAGCCATGTGGTTTTGGTTTTGATCGAACAGTTGATTTGCAGGTTTAGGTTATTGAGAGAGTTTTTGAGAGAGAAGGAGGGATATTTTTGAGTTTGAAAGGATAAGTGTGGAGAAAAAGGTATTTATCAGAAGTTTTAACCGCTTGAATCTTCTTTATTAGAAGTTTTTGAACCGCCTTTGGTTAAAAATCTTTTTATCAGAGGTTTTAAACTGATTAGGTCAAACCTCTGATGATGGGAAAAGTCAGATTTGCCCTTTTGACTTAAACTGCTGATGAAGGATTACTTCATCAGTAGTTCCCATTTTTCTCTTCAGTAGTTTTAACAGCTGATGAGAAATGCTTTTATAAATACTTTTATTCATAACTTCTGAAGCTTATTTTATCAGAAGTTACACACTTATCAAAAATTATCCTCATACTAATGTTTTGTTCATCAGTAGTTTCTCTCATTTTCAGAAGTTTTGTTTCAGACTTTTGTCTGTTTTGTAAGTGAAAAATGAAAAATTGCAGAATAATAAAATAAACACTTAAAAATTTAGCATCCCAAGCATGGATACTAACTTCTGAAATGTTGATGTGTCAAGGGGTTTTGTGAAGATGTCAGCTATTTGATTAGCTGTTGCCACATGCTTCACCTCAATCTTGCCTTTTTCATAGCAATCTCTTATGAAATGGTACCTGATCTCAATATGTTTGGTTTTTGAGAACTGTACCGGATTTTGAATGATGCTAATGGCAGATTTGCTGTCTACAAACAAAGGTGTCTTGGTCTCTTTGATTCCATAATCAAGAAGTTGATATTGGAGCCATTGTATCTGTGATGTACAACTTGCAGCTGCAATGTATTCAGCTTCAGCAGTTGAAGTTGCAACAGATGTTTGCTTCTTTGATTGCCATGACACTAGACAGTTACCCAGGAATTGACAACCACCAAATGTTGACTTTCTTGTCATCTTACACCCTGCATAGTCACTATCTGAAAAAGCTGATAACTTGGTATTGCTTGAAGCAGGATACCAAATTCCAAGTGTTGGAGTTCCTTTCAGATATCTGAAAATTCTTTTGACTGCTATAAGGTGTGATTCCCTTGGTGCTGATTGATATCTAGCACAGACACATGTTGAAAACATAATATCTGGTCTAGAAGCAGTTAAGTATAAAAGGGAACCTATCATGCATCTGTACATGGTTTGATCAACCTGTTTTCCTTGATCATCAGGTTCAACTTGTGTGATTGGTGTCATGGGAGTGGAACATGATTTACAGTCATTTAAAGAAAATTTGTTCAATAATTCTTTAACATATTTTGATTGATGTATAAAAGTTCCATTTGTTTGTTGCTTGATCTGCAGTCCTAGAAAGTACTGCAGTTCTCCCATGGTACTCATCTCAAATTTTGATTGCATGAGTTTCTTAAAATCATCACACAGTTTTGTGTTTGTTGAACCAAAAATGATATCATCAACATAAATTTGAACAAGTAAGACATGATTTCCAACATGTTTAATGAAAAGAGTTTTATCAATGGCACCTCTTGTAAAGTTATTTTTGAGTAAAAAGGTGGAGAGTGTATCATACCAGGCTCTTGGAGCCTGTTTGAGCCCATAAAGAGCTTTGTCTAGTCTGTACACCCACTCAGGATGAGAAGGATCCTCAAACCCAGGTGGCTGACAGACATACACCTCCTCTTTTATTTTTCCATACAAAAATGCACTTTTCACATCCATTTGATAAACTTTAATTTTGTTGGAAATGGCATAGGCCAGAAATAACCTGATGGCCTCAAGCCTTGCAACTGGAGCAAAGGTTTCATCATAGTCAATTCCCTCTTCTTGAGAGTACCCTTCAACTACCAGTCTTGCCTTGTTCTTGATTATCATACCAGCTTCATCTTGTTTGTTCCTGAAAACCCATCTTGTGCCAATTGGTTGCTTGTTTGGAGGTAAGGGACAGATTTCCCAGACCTGTTGCTTGTTGAACTGAAGCAGTTCATCTTGCATAGCTTGCACCCAATTATTGTCTTTGAGGGCTTCCTGGTACTTCTTTGGTTCCAACTGAGAGATAAAGGCTGAAAATAGGCAAAAGTTGGAGAGCTGGTTTCTGGTAAGAACACATGAAGCTATATCACCCATGATTTGATCAAGTGGATGATCTCTGTGTTCAATCAGTTGTTGTAAACCACTGACAGGTGTAGGTGGCTCTTGTTCTTCAAACAAACTACTGAGGTCTATAATATCTGGTTCAGCAGTTTTAGCTTCTTCAGTAGTTGCAGGTGCTGAAGCAGATGTTTGAGTTTGGCCTTCAGTATTTGTTTGATCAGAAGTTTGAGAAACTTCTGATGGTGTTGAAGTTGACTTAATGACTGTTTGAGGAGTCCATGGTGTAGGATCCTCATCTTCAAACCTTTGATCACCATAATAAGTAGGTTTGGAAGGAGTAACAGTCTTTTCAGGTCCAAAGTGGAAGTTGTCAAGGTCAAAGAGTTCAGCAGGATGTGCTGGAATAAGAGTGTGTTTTGACTCATTGAACTTGACATTCAATGTTTCTTCTACTATCCTGGTGTGAGAATTAAAAACCTTGTAGGCTTTTCTAGTGGAGGAATAACCAAGAAAGTAACCTGAGTCAACTTTGGCAGCAAACTTTGAAATAGATTCCTTTATGTTCAAGATGAAACATTGACACCCAAAAGCCCTGAAAAAGGAGATAAGGGGCTTCATGCCATGAAGAACTTCATAGGCAGTCTTGGAATGTCTCTTGACCACAAGAACTCTATTCTGAACATAACATGATGTGCTAACTGCTTCTGCCCAAAAGTACAAGGGCAGTCCAGAATCAGCTAACATTGTTCTTGCTCCTTCTATCAATGTTATGTTCTTCCTTTCTACTACACCATTTTGTTCAGGAGTTCTGGGAACACTGTATTGTCTAATAATCCCTTTAGACAAACAGAATTCATCCAGAGTTTTGTTCCTGAACTCTGTCCCATTATCACTTCTAATGGTTTTGACAGATAGAGAATATTGTTTCTCTACTTGTAGAATGAAGAACTTGATGATTTCAGCAGCCTCATCCTTGGAAAATAAGAAGAATACCCATGTGAATCTTGAGTAGTCATCAATGATGACTAAGCAGTACTTCTTTTTACCAAGGCTCATAATCTTGACAGGTCCAAATAAGTCCATATGGAGTAGTTGAAGACATGCAGTTGTTTTTTATTCTTCAATAGACTTATAGGAGGACTTATGCTGTTTTCCCTTTAAACAGGATACACAGTGTTCTTGACACTGGTATACTTTCAAAGGTAGACCTCTGACCAAGCCCATTTTTGTGACTTTATTTATGGTTTTAAAGTTCACATGGCCAAGTCTCCTGTGCCAGACATTGCCACATCTTTTGGCAATCAGCAAAGTATGATCTTCAATAATCTTCTCTATCAACTTCTGGCCTTCTGGTGAGATGATCTTGCATGCTGTCTTTGTGAAAAAGGAAGAATATCCTTTATCACACATTTGTGACACACTCAGCAAGTTGTATTCAAGGTTTTCCACCAGATTGACCTTGTCAAACTGTATTTTGCCAGAGGAGACATTGCCATGTCCTAGCACATATCCCTTAGCATTGTTCCCAAAGGATACAGATCCTTCTCTTTGGCTGATAAAGTTGTTTATCAGGTATCTGCATCCAGTCATGTGCATAGAGCCTCCACTATCAACATACCATATGCTGTTTAAGCCCCTGGAAACTCTCTGCACATAAAAGCAAATTAGTTAGGTTTAGGAACCCAAGCCTGTTTGGCTTTGGGTTTGCTCTTGAGAACAGTTACAGTTTGTTCTTGACCAGGTTGAGAAATCCATGTCTTTTTGGCAATGGATTTTTCATTAAGAGCCATGGTGGTATCCTTTTCAGGACCACCATCAACCTTGGTCATCAGTAGTTGTACCATGTTCATTAGATCTTGTATCTCAGCAGTTTGTGAAACTGCTGATGATTCAGGTCTAACTACTGACAAAGAATTTTGAGAAAAAGATTTTGGTTGAGATTTTATCTTTTTCTGAGAAAAGGTGTTTTCAGGTTGTTGTTTCTTGGGTTTAAAGATTCTTTCATAATCATTTCTGATTTGATTTCCCACAACCTGTTGTTTAAATTTTTGATTGAACTGAATTCCTTTTCTGTATCTACAAAATTCAGTTTTGTGGTTGAACAGACCGCAAATTTCACACTCTTTTGCCTTTTGTTTTTTATCTAAAGGCAAATTTCTGACATTTGTGAAGAGATTTTGCTCATCAGTAGTTTTCAGGGTCCCAACTCCTGATGTAGATGAAACTACTGATGGCTTTGTTGTCAGATTTTGTTAATACTTCTGAAGTACTTTCTTTAAAAATGCCAGGATTTCTGTTTAGAAAGTTTTCATGGAAAGATGTGCATTCTTTCCCTTCAGAAGTTTCATTTGAAACAATTCTTCTCCCATCTTCAGTAGTTTTGGGAGAAAAATCTGTTGGTGTTTCAACATGATGGTATCCTATGCCAAACTTAACATTTGAAGCACTTTGTTTGTTTAGCAATAATTGATACCCCTTACAAGATTCCACCCATTTTTCACATGTGATCCTGGTGTCAGCAAGCTCTTGTCTGACATCTCCCAGGTCATTTAGCATGATTTTAATTTGTGCTTGGGTTTCAATAGCTGAGTCAGTTAATTTAGAAACTTCTTTTGTTTTAGCACACAGTTTTCTTTCTAAATCACATTTTATCTGTGTGTATTTTCTTTCTAAATCATTGGCTTTACCTTGTAAGTGCAGATTTGTCTCTCTTATGAGAGCAAAAGTTTCTTTGCAAGAATTTGAGCAAAGTTTTGTCAAAGATTCTTTTGATACCTGTGACAATGCAGATTTTGAAGTACAGCCTTCAAATGCCATTAAGGCAAAGTTCTTTCTGCCATTGTCTGGTTCTCCCCAGTTGATGTCAAACACTTTGTTGTCTGCATCAGGATTGCACTCTGTGGTGTCAAAAGGGAGACTGCTCCAGTCAACATACCCTGAGGTGAAAAGACTTTGTTGTGAGGGTTGTTGAGACTGTGGAGGATGTTGAGCAGCTGGAAAGGGAGGGATTGATTGTTTGCTCTGCATCTGTTGAGCAGGCACTTGAACATATTGTACTTGTGGCATGTATTGCTGTTGAGGAGCTTGTGCCTGTACAAAATGAGCACTCCCTTGAGTTCCATTATTCCTATTATAATTGGGGTTATAGTTATTTCCAGATTGTGATTGGTTAAAGCTACAGCTTCTACACTCTCTAGCAAAGTGTCCCAACCTCTGACACTTGTGACATCTCAATTTAGATTTGTCAAAACCAATTTTTGTATTACTGGTCAATCCTGGAAATTTCCTTCCTGACCTTTTATAAAACTTGTTAGTTTTAATGCTTAGCATGGCCAGTTGGTGTAATATGTCCATTTCTTCTAAGTCATCACTGCTAAAATTTTTCAAATCATCCATGATAAAACATAGATTATCAGCAGTTTGACTTTGGTCATTATTGTCATAACCTGGGAAAGATCTTTCTGATGAGATCCCAGTTGTTATGTCAATATTGTCATAAGATCCATAGGAACAAGTTGGTGAATCTTGTCCCAAAAGTGTTGTACTACCTGGTAGGTAGTCATCAGCAGTTTTACCAGATGATTGTAATTTCTTCTTTTGATCAATTTCTCTCTCAAAAGTAAGTAATCTCCCATGGAGTTTTGTAAGAGTGAGGGAGCTAAAATCTGGTGAGGATCTTAAAACAATGGAGTATGTTTCCCATTTGTCTGGTAGAGACCTTAAAAATCTATGTAGCATAGACACTGTTGTATAGGTCTGACCATTTAACTTTAGCTCAGATATTAATGAGGAGAATCTTTCAAATTGTTGAGTCAAAGTTTCCCCATTAATATGAGCAAATGTTTCATATTGTTGAGCTAAAATCTCTCTGGTGTTGGCAATCACCTCTTTAGTTCCTCCAAACTGTTCTTTAAGACAATCCCAGAGTTCTTTGGCACTTTCACAATGTAAAAGGCCAGAGTATATCTCATTTGGGAGAGCCATTGCCAACATAGAGAATGCTTTTGCATCTAGCTCAAGTTTCAGGAAATCATCATCTGTATATTCTTTAGGGTCCTTAGGGACCTTAACATTAGTTTCAAGATTAACATTTACTGGTTTGTGAGGACCATATATCACAGATCTCCAACAACCTGTGTTGGTTTGTGACAAGGTATGTGCCATTCTCTTTTGCCATATGTTGTACTCATTTCTCACAAGCATGGCAGGTTTAGTGGCAGAACCAGTATTATGTGGATCCATTTTAAAGAGTATAGATTTGTCAGATGACTCTTTTAAGTGATGGATATTGATAAAAAGTGAACTTTTGATCTTTTTATTGAATATCAATAAGAGCTTTGTGTCTGACTCTCAATTTGTTAGATTGATATGTGATCAGATAAACCAATGCTCTGATACCAATTGTTGGATCAGTTTGCTCTTTTTGCTAAGTAAGAACTTGCTATCTTGACACTTAAGTGTTTAGCAAGTCCTTGTAAATCAGATTATAAGCACAGCGGAATGATTAAGTTAAAGCAACACTTTTTGTACTAAGGAAGAGTTATTACTCCCCCTTGATGATTGAAACTAATAAATGATAAGTATTTATTATGAATCTAAGCAGTAAATGAGAATTAGATACTTAGACAGATTCACAATAAATACAGAAATGGAATAGAACAGTGATAGTGTTTGAAGGATTTTTCTATTAAAATCAATGTCTAAAACAGGAGGTTGAAGCCTCCTATTTATAGACGTTTACATACATGTAACTTGTCCATAAAGCAAGTATACAAATATCAGAAACAAGTTGCACAAGTTGCAACATTGAAACAAACAAATACAGCTAAAAGAAATAATAAACAATACAACTACTGATACAAAAGGCGGTGGAAAATATCTGATGCTAAGTGCTGATGAATGACAAACTACTGATGACTAGTTTGTCTTCAGTACTTCTGAAGTGAACTTGTCTGGTTTGGACTTTAGAACTTCTGATGAAGTTTCTTCTTCAGCACTTCTCATATCTTCTCTTCAGCAGTTCTTTGTTTTCTTTTCAGTACTTCTATACTTAGCCAAAATGACAGAAGTGAATTAGACTAAGGTTTCCAAAAGTGGTTTCACCAATCCTCTTTGTCCTAACAATTTTGATTCCTCATTTGCAGGTTATCATCCATTAAACAGTTCATAATCATTGAATTAGTGACCGAACCCTAACTGACATCAAAACATGATTATTAACTGATAATTGTTACAATTTTTGATAAGGTTTCATTGTTTAAGTGTTTTAGGGGGAGAATAAACAAAAAACAAGGTTTAAACATTACATAGATTGTTCAATTGATGTTTTAAAACCTTCGAACCCTAGTTTTTAATTGAAAACACATAAACAATGGATAATAATCGAAATTGTTTATTGGGAATGATTAATCGGTCATATTAGAGGGTATTCAAAACAAAATGGCATGTTAAAACGATCCAAATCAAAATCTGATATTGAAGAAGATGAACAGTCTTCTTTCGCCCAAATTCAAACAGTCGAATGTGACTTTTTGGGCGAATGAAGATGTTTAAACGGTCGAAAGTGGAAATAAACGGTCGAATGTATACTTTTATACACTGTTTTTCACATTCGAACCTTTGATTCCACATTCGAACCTCTGTTTTCACATTCGTACCCTCGAACGGTCGAATGTAGAATCTTAAAATAAAAAATTTCAAGTTTTGTTTATTTTGTCCGTTTTTAACGTGTTTTCTTGATTTGTTTTGCAGTCTAATTATGTCTGAACAAGAAAATGCTGATGTTCCCGCTGGATCTTCAGAACAAGCAGCTGGAAAGGAACAGATAGAAGACTTACCACTTGAACCAGCACACAACTGCTGTGCATTTATGGGAGATTTAAAGAAACACCAAGAATTCACCGGCATTGTAGATTTCTTGAAGAGAAGCCGTGTGATAGTTGCCCTTGCTACCCCCGCCATCATTTATAAAGATCATCAACAAGAGTTTTGGAAGAATGCCAAGATGGATTACTGGAACATTGAATCTGCTGTTGTAAGTACGATTCAGGGGGAGCTCGTGATTGTGTCTGAAGATGATATTAGAGAAGCACTGCAGCTACAAGACAAGAAGACAGATCCAAGAGAACTATCATGGATTGAACAGAGAAAGTGCTTCTTACGAATGAAGTACAATGGACCGATTACTGATGGTTCATTGCACAAAGGGAAGTTATGCCCTCAGTTCAAGTATCTCGCTCACGTCATGTTGCATGTATTTGGATCAGTGAGTGGAGGGTATGATGTTATGAGAAAGAGTATTAGCTCTTTGATGGTTGCCCTAATCTTGAACAAGCCGTTCAATGTATCTGGTATGATACTTGAACACATGCTGGAACCACTTAGAGGTTTGAAGAACAAGAAATTTCTGTTATATCCAAGATTCCTGCAGATGATACTTGATAAGAAGCACAAGAAATTGCGAAGAAATCCTACCCAGATTGTTGTACAAGATCACATGAACCTGAACACGCTTGTTAGAATGAAGGGTTATAAGGGTGTGCCATTGAATGAAATACCACCACACAAGAACCTGTTTGGTCATTTGATTAACCCAGGTTATGTAGATCCAGGAAAGAATGAAGTTAGGCATGCTAACAGTGATTCAGATGAAGATAATCCTTTATGTCCAGTGGATCATGTTGCAAAGAGAAAGAGACAAGTAGTGAACGTTGGTGCAAAGACAGGAAAAGGTAAAGAAAAACAGGATGATGTTGAACCCGCACAAAAGAAGATTTCTAGAAGGAAGAAGAGTGTAGCCAAAAAGGGTTTACATCTGGTTGATGAAGTGTCTGTTGATTCTGAAGAGACACAAGAAGATGAGAGATGGGATTCGGATAATGAGACTGTTAAGAGCACCACGCCCAAGGCCACTGTGGCTGGTGAGTCTGAAAGTCTTAACAAGTCTGTGGAAGAGCAAAGGACAAAGAGTCCTATTGCATTGGATGAGACAGATGAAGGTTTGGGATTGGGATCCGAAGATTTTGTAGGATCGCCAAAAACAGGAGAGAAACAGAAGAAACCTCTATACAAGAAGAAAGATAAAGTTGTGAAGCCGATGGAGAAAAGAGCTAGAGATATTGAGCATCTGATTGCTGGAAAGAAAATGCCTACAACATCTAGTTCTAAATCACCCATCACATCCCCAGTAGCAAAGAACCAAAAGATATCATCTGCTATTGAACATACAGAATTACCAACTGATGCTTTCAATGATGCATTGGATAGAGTGTTGAAGAAGTTGAAGAAAGGAAAGATTCCTGTTGCTGAAGCTTCAACACCTAAGGTTACTATAGATAGTGATGTAATGACTGCAGTTAACCAGAAGCTTGCTGCCATGATGAAGATTATAAATCAGCAACAAGCAGAGATTGAACAGTTGAGAAGCAATGACAGAAAGATGTTAGATGTTGTTGAATCGTCACATGAGAATCATGAAGCTCTGGAAGCTAAGATTAAACAACTTCAGAAAGAAAACAAGAAGTTGTTGAAACATGAGCAGAGAAACACCAGAAGGTATATTGCTATAAAAGAGGAGAACAAGAAGCTGAAAGCAGATAACAAGAGTATGAATAATCTGATTAAAGACTTGTACTCTAAAGCTCCTCAATTCCAAGCTGGTGAAGAAGATAAGGAACGTGATGAAGAAGAAGAAGAAGAGGATGATGAGTTGAATGAGGATGCCGGTGATGCTCCTAAAAAGAAGAAGAAAGATGATGGTGACGATGATGGTTCAGGAGATGATTCTGGTGAAGGTAATAGCTCTGCTAGTTCTGACAGTGATGATGATGATGATGATGACACTGACAAATACAAGTGTGAAAAGAGAGGATCGGGAAAGAACACAGGAGAATCCAGTTCGAAAGCTCCTGGTGGTACTGTTGACGATGATAATATCTTCTGGAATGAGAAGATCAAATCTTTATCTGATAATGACAAGAACTTGTATCGCCAGATGTTGACTGACAGAGTCTGGACGATCGAGATGACTGGTAGATTTCCAGAGATATTTGAGTCAAATGACATGCGTTTTGAGTTGGAATACAACGATCCTGATTTAGAAGACGGAGAAGTTTCTGCAGCCATGTCGAAAGAGATATTGGAAGGACTGGTAAAACAGGTTGGTAAGTCTCTGGAGGAGTTGATGAGTGATAATCAGATACCAAACATACCTGAGAAAGAAGCAGGTAATCACTCCGATGACAGAGACGTTCCAGTATTTGAAGAGGTAGAGATTGAGGATATCACTAGTGAGGAATATCCAGAATACTTTAAGAATAACAAAGATTCTGGATTTCCTGAATTCACAGATGAACTGTTGAGCCAGGCTGAGAAACTTGCTCATGAGAAGAGTAAGAAGTTTGTTGAAGAAGTGTTTCCAGATTGTCAAAAGCCAAACACTGAACAATCTGACGCTTTGAAAGAATTACTGAGGAAGCTTAAATAAAAAGAAGCTAACCGTCCAAAGATTGAAGTTCAAGGTAGCTTTTACAAATTTCACAATGATTTGTTTAAAGGGAAAGCTCTCGGCTGGAAGTACTTGAGACAGCTAAAATGTGTCGCGGTGAAATGGGAGAAAGGAATCCTGTACTTTGACAGATTCCATGATATCAAGACACTACCATACTAGGCTATTAGAGATATCTGCAGACATGAAATGTCAGGTGCTTCAGTGAACAACCATCTGGTTGGTTACTTTGCAGATAAGATGGTCAGAGAGAGCAGGACGAAATGGGACGTGTTTACCCCATAGTATCCTAAAAGGATAGTTCATAAGAAGGAGAAGGATGATATAACGGGGATGCCCAAAGTGACCTTGAAGTATAAACCACCGAAAGTGTTGAAGCATATTCCTTTGTTGCAAATACCACAACACTTTTCTAAAGATTTTATGTGGTGGTATTATGATTGGAAGACTGCAGAAGCTATTATCATTTTGAAGGATGGTGCAAAGGACTTCAAGAAAATTCACATCTTTGACCCAATGTGGTTAATCAACTGTTCGCATGAAGACATCATAATGCTTTATTATAATCCAATTTACTGTGAAGCGAAAGATAGTGAACAGGCAAGCAAATACCAACGTGTGGTATTCTTATGCTTTGCACGGGATGTGAATGTTGGGTGTGACTTCGACAAGAAACTGGGGAAGTTTGTAAAAGTTCAGAATGTTGAAAAGAAGAAGCCGAAACAAACTCATGAACCAGTAATGACAAAAGAACAAAAGACGTTATTGCGCATCAAGCTTATGAACAAGGCGATGGACCAAGAGTGAAGACTCAAGTAATCCAAGCAATAGTCGAGGGGGAGTTTGTAGATGCACATATTGCGACTAATGCTATTGGATTGCGAATTACAAAATGTTTTGTTTCTGGTCGAATGGTCGAACGTAGGATTTAGAACGGTCGAAGGTAGAATGGATGGTCGAATGTACAACAGGGAGGTCGAAGGAAGTTTTGTAGATAGATGTGTCTTGGTTCGCCCACCTTAAACGGTCGAACCTGCACATTCGACCAAGTCATTTAGGCGAATGTGCAGGCCTATATAAGGTCGAATCAGTTTTTGAATATTAACTTTTGGTCATTTGTTTTCTCTCCCTGTGTGTGTTTCTCCTTAGGGTTATTATTGAGTCTGTAATCGTGATTAATCATTATTAACAACGCTTTGATGTGTAATTGATTATCTAAATGAATGAAATGATTATGTTAATGATGATTTCTGTGTTTTGCTAGTTTTACTATCATTTTGTGATCAATTCAGGGATTCCGCACCTGAATTGAACTTGTTTGATCATTATCTTTGTTGTTTAGACGATCCTACGCGCATACAAATTGGGCTAAGAGACCTTGGTCCTTCCTCATGTCTTGGGTTATGATTGATAATATCCTCATCAATGGACATATCAGAAGTTTGTTCCCCTGTTTGATGTGGTGATTGGGGAATGCCACTAACTGATGGGATATTTTCTTTCAATCCAAAGAGAAATTGAGCTATCTCTATTGTGTGTGTTGGTAAGTGTTCAGGTTCAGTAGTTTTGGGGACATTAGTAGATTGTGGTTAAGTGGTTTGGGTTTCGGTAGTTTCGGGGATCGGGTCAGAAGTTGTATCCTTTTTGGATTTCTTCCTTGAAAACTGAATACTGATGGTTCTGGCTCTCTTTTAGTGATGGTGGAGATGGTGAATGTAACTGAGAGGAAGTTTCAGTTACATCTTTATCAAGTGCAGATTGCACATTAACATCCTTAGGCATCTCAACCTCATGAGGTGTCTTTATTAGGTTTGGTGGTTTTGAAAATTTTTCTCTTAGGCTTTTTGGTCTTTGGGGAAATGGGTTTGGAAGATGTGGGCTCCATGGGGACTGGTTCCTGTTCCCCTTGTTCATCTTCTGGCCTACTGGCCGGTTTGTTATGCCTAGAGAATACTTGTGAGGTTAAAGGGTTAAGTTTCGAAGCATCACCCACAAGTACCTTTTCACCAAGTTCCTTGATTATACAATGCATTAGGAACCTTGGGTAACACAAAAATTTCTTTTTATCATTTTGATGATGCAAAACCAGTTCACTGAAAAAATATGATGATGCCTTGAAAGGTGTTTCATTCACAATGGAATGAAAGATTTGTTGTAAAGCAGAGGGCATCTGATCATAAGAGTAGTTTTTTTGACTCAGACACATGATAATATAATGAAAAGCAATTTGTATGGTGCATCAAAAAACTTTTTGTTAATTGTACCATGTGACAGAGTACCTTGGTAACCACACTCAGTCATGGTTAACTGAACAATACCAGTTGGAATGTGTTCTGGGGCTTGTGCATCCCTCAGACCTAATCTTATTCCCAGAGTATCCGGGGTAACTGCCATGGTCTTCCCTTTGATCGTCGTCGTCAGGGAAATGACCTTGCCATCAACAGTGACAGCAACAACGTTGGCCCAGAACTCATTGAGAGTTTCAATATATGGATTGGTGGGTCTACAGTGAATGTTGTGTAGTAGTTTGATTTCACGACCAAATCAATGATTTCGTCATATTGGAACCAGGCTTTGTCTTTTGTGAAGTAGTCGCGTTAATTGTGTCCATGTTTTAGTATGAGAGTCATTGTTATTTGATAGAACCGTTGTTTAGGTTTCATAGGGTTTGAGAGAGAGGGAATTTTTGTTTTGAACAGATAAGAATAAAAATAGGGGTTTTCAAAAGTTTATAACCGCCCTAGGTCAAACTTCTGATGGGAAAAGACTGATTTGCCCCTTTTGACCAAACTTCTGATGGACAAATCTGTTCATCAGGAGTTTCCCATTTTCTCTTTAGTAGTTGTTTAACAACTGATGAGAAACTAATTTTAAAACACCTAACATAACTTTTGATGATTTGTTCATCAGTAGTCATTCTTTTTAGAAAATATTCCCTTCTGATGTTTTGTACATCAGTGGTTTCTCTCTTTTTGGTCATCAGAGGTTTATGAACAGTTGAGTAACAAATAAGTGAAAATGAAATATGTACAGAAAAATGAAAACACTTACAAAATTACTCCAAATTTAGCATCCCAAGCATGAATACTAACCTCTAAAAGGTTGATGGGTCAAGGGGTTTTTTGAACACATCAGCTATTTGATTAGCTGTTGACACATATTTCACCTCAAATTTTGCCTTTTTCATAGCAATCCTTGATGAAATGATACCTGATTTCAATATGTTTTGTCTTTGAAAATTGGACAGG
This sequence comes from Ambrosia trifida, assembly GCA_028751855.1. Classification (NCBI taxonomy): domain Eukaryota; kingdom Viridiplantae; phylum Streptophyta; class Magnoliopsida; order Asterales; family Asteraceae; genus Ambrosia; species Ambrosia trifida. The sequence continues at coordinate 14,825,574 of CM054133.1, read as the reverse complement.
ATTTTGAATGATGCTAATGGCTAAGATACTGTCTAGGAGTAGTGGAGTATTGGTTTCTTTGATTCCATAATCAAGCAGTTGATTTTGAAGCCATTGTATCTGTGATGTACAGGTTTCAACTGCAATGTATTCTGCCTCAGCAGTTGATGCTGCCACAGAAGTTTGCTTCTTTGATTGCCAAGACACCAGACAGTTTCCTATGAATTGACATCCACTAGATGTCGATTTTCTTGACATTTTACACCCTGCTTAGTCACTATCTGAAAAAACTATTAACCTGCTATTGCTGGTAGCAGGATCCCAAATCCTTAACATAGGAGTTCTTTTCAAATATCTAAAAATTCTTTTGACTGCCATAAGGTGTGATTCCCTTGGAGCTAATTGGTATCTAGCACAAACACATGTTGAAAACATAATATCTGGTCTAGAAGCAGTTAAATAATGTAGGGAACCAATCATATATCTATACATGATTTGGTCAACCTGGTTTCCTTGATCATCATGTTCTTAAATTCATCTCAAATTTAATATCAGTAAATGCTCCCCCTCAAATGATTAACTAAAATAGCACAACTGTATATGAGAATCAAAACAGTAAATTATATAACAATTGTGAATACTCAAATGGTTCTCATATATTAGAAAAGTGGATATCTACAAAGTCTATTATGGATGTAATAGATGGTGTGAACCCATCTATTTATAGACAGAAGTAAACGTACATACGAAGTATAAATCTAATACTAAAATATTACAACATGCTGTAGTATTGGAACTTGTACAAAAATATCTTAAAATTAATCAAAAACTAATATAATACAAAACTGCTGAAGTTTAAGGGCGGTAGGAAGCTTCTATCAGAACTGTTGAAGACTAAGCAACTTTTGTTGAGTAAATCATCAAAGTTGTTCTTCAGGTGTTTGTCTGGTTCACTTTCAAGACTTTATTTTTCAGCACTTGCAGTTTCTTCTTCAACACTTTCCTTTAACTCTTCAGCACTTGTCTATACAAAAGTTGCAGAGTAGATATTAGACTAAGCTTAACAGGCTTGACAATTCTCTTTGATCCAACATGAAGTGCACCCGATTTTACACTCAACTGATAGTAGCATTGAGTTTTTCATGGACCTTCCAAGCGAGATGCAGAGGAAGACACGGCAACATCTAAAAAACGATATGGGGCATGTGATCGCCATGGAGGCAATATTCGGCTAGTAGATTATTATTTTGCCGACGTACCAAAATACACCGAGGCATAGTTTAAACTAAGGTATCGCATGTCGAGACGTTAATTTATAAAAATTGTAGCAGATGTTGAATCAAACTTTGAATGGTTTAGAGAGTGTGTGGACGGTCGATTTAGAAAGAATTTTATGCCCATACAAAAAGTGTCTTCAGCAGTGAAACAACTCATAACCGGTAATCCTCAAGATGAATAGGATGAGTATTTATGTATGTCTGAGAGGACATCGAGTGAATGTTTACAATTTTTTTGCAATGCCGTCATTAAGTTATACGAGGCTGAGTTTTTACGAAGACCAACAAGTCACGACATTGCATGTTTCTATGAAGCACACGAAGAAAGATATCACCTTCCCGTCATGATCGGTAGCATTGATTGCACTCATTTAGTATGGCGAGCATGTCCTAGGGAATTACGAGGACAATATATGAGAGGCGATCACCAATACCCTACGATCATGCTAGAAGCGGTTGCTTCGCAAGAAATGTGGTTTTGGCATGGATTTTTTTTGTCCCCCCGATTCACTCAACGACATAAATGTTCTCCAATAATCCCTAGTTTTTCTTACCCAACGAAACGAAACGGCGCCGCAGTGTCCATTTACTTTAAATGGCCACTTATATAAACGTGGATATTATCTTTCTGATGCATATACCCAACCTGGTCAACGTTTGTGAAAGCGTTTCGATATCCGACCGATCCGAAGGAAAAGAAATTCGTTAGGGCGCAAGAGGCGACAAGGAAGGATGTTAGCGAGCGTTTGGAGCATTAAAAGGGGAAATGGGGAATTGCCAACTGGCCCTTGAGGTCGACGACCGTTGATTGGTGTAGCGTCATCGTCTATACGTGCATGATATTGCACAACATGATCATTAAAGATGAGGAGCGTGTGATATCACCAGTTCAGATACGCAATCCCCTAATCCACCCGGTGTTCGACGACGATGCCCTTGCGGACTTGCCAGACTCCGATAAGCATTTCCAACTTCGAAATGATCTCGTGGAACATCTAGCCGAACTTGATCTACCGTACCTTGAAGTGGAAGCCGAATAGCTTTTTTATTTAGTTTATTTTTAATTATGTGTGTTTGTATTTCTTTGTTTTATTTACTTTTAATATTGTAAGTTTATTTTATTAGTTTAATAATATGTTTAATTAATGTTTCTTTAAAAATAAAAACTAAAAAAATAAAGATTTCGGTAAATTGAATCAGTTGAGTGCTGCTTACATAAAATTGTTTCAGTAAGTAAAATAGAAATGATGTGATAGTATAAGATTGGTGTAAATTAGTGAAGTGAAATTTTTATACTAGTGTAAATTAGTGAAGTAAAATTTTTATTTTAGAGCACCCCTTTCCCTAATGGAATTACAAAACATGCATGTTTTAACAATAATTTCGTATCTTATACAGTTAGTTATACACCACTTTCTTAAGATTCTATTTTAGATTGTTTATCAATTTCAAATACATGCCTTACGATAATCTTATTAAATTCTGAAATCAAAGACTTCTGACAACTTTAAACATCATTTGCAACATTTTAAATTCATCTAAAGCATAAAATCCGGTGCGGCATCATTTTTATATATTTTTATGTTTAGACCATGCTTCTAGCAAGAATATAATAATTAACAATTGCCAAGTGTTTCGATGTCCAACAAGATGAAGTTTAAACAACTCCTCGTGCTTCAATTTATTCCGCAATTGTCTTCTAATTTATGGCTTGGCTTCTCATTCATAGGAACAACTATATACAAAACATCACATATATAGTCGTGTTCTTCATAAATATATATATATATATATATATATTTTTATACTCAATATATTTTAAACACTTAAATGTACATATACTCCTAAATAATTCGATTTTCCAAGATGTTACATGCATGAACAAATTCATAAATAGTTAACAGTAAATGACTAAATGACGATGATAAATATTTCTCCAAATTATGATTGAAGGAGCATTGTACGTTATGTATTCAAAACTTATTTTTTTTAAGAAAATTTGATATTTTGCAAGTTTAGAAAGGTATATGCGAAATGCAACCTAATTAAATAACTTTAAACAAAAAAATCATAAATAAATGATCAAGTAAAATCAACATCTAGAAGAAATAAAAATAAATAATCAAACTATAAAAAAAATAATAAAAAAAATAAAATAATAATAATAATAATAATAATAATAATAATAATAATAATAATAATAATAATAATAATAATAATAATAATAATAACAACGCACATGACTATCACGATTCCTTGAAAATACATCCTTCACTATCTTCCAAGGTTTTTGCTCCGTTGAGGTTAAAGTCTTAAACCAAGTACATACGTATACAAATATAACTATTTATTTGTAGACAAATATAGTTACTTGGACACAAATTTATACAGGATAAATCTTTCTTTGAGCGATACTTAGTCATGCATTATAGCCAATGGAAGGGAACTTCATAGGGTTGTGTTAGAGCTACCCTAGTTCTTAAGCAGATGTTTAAAAATAGGAACATATCCTTAAACGAGCATTTAAAAGTTGGAACTTGTCATTAAATGGGTGTTTTGAAGGTTTAACAAGCGTTTAGAATTGAAACCTGCCCTTGAACGAATGTGTAAAATCAAACTGGACATCCAGTTAAAAATTGTATAATAACATCGGTTATGTGGAATATCGGGAAGCTTAGACCAGAAGGGGTGGTGGGCAAGGAAATGAACATTTGCCCCCCCCCCCCCCCCCCAAACTTAGTCGTCACGTAGGCAAAATTGCCCTCCCCGTAGGAAAAAAAGAGGGAGTGATAAAAGCCAAGGGAGCAATGGCAAGAGACAAAAAGAACAACCAACTAAATATTCTATTCATAAAAAAAAACAAAAAGCTCAAACGGTATCAAGAGCCAACGCCCGTAGAGATCTCCATGGAAGAGGGGGCCACGGCGCCAAGCTCTCTCAGTTTTAAGTGGACATACGGATGCATTTTTTTTGCGGACCCATCAGGCTTTCAAACGTTTGTTAGGGCCTTTAGAATTACACACTCAGCTGGATGATGAGCCTTTATCATCTTGGTCTAGTGGTATTGTGTCCCCCTTGCAAATGTGCGGTTGTGAGTTTAAATCCTTGCAAATGTAAGGTTAGGTGAAAATAAGGTGTATAAAATTTGCAGTTCAAAAAAAAAAAAAAAATTATTAATATCAACCCCTGCATGTTTGGACATGGTTTGTTTTTGAACATATGAAACCGGATGTATTGGAGATGCTCTAATGAACAAGGCAAGCTAAGAAATCCTAGTAATAACAAGTATCACAAGTTAAAAGTATATTGAAACATAACATCAAACCCTGCACTGCATGTTGGACCGAATTTAAAGTTGTATCTAAATAGCAAAAACGGCTGGTTCACACAACGGTTCGAAGCCTTGCGGCTCATCCTTTTATTCCCAGATCAGACAGATTGCAACCAAAAGTGTCATAAATTTCAAGTTACACAGCCTCAGTAGTAGCAAAAATATTTGCTATACATAAATATAATAATAATATTAAATATAAATAACGCTTGACAAACTTGGCACGGTACTTAATACAACACACTTCATATATATTATATATATTTATCTTACTATATATATAACACCTGAAAAATGCACCAGCGCGTGGAACCCCGAGTCATATCTAAATTGATATATTCAACTACCTTGTTTGCGGAGAACTTTGACTTTGACCCGAGAGCTGCACTTCACCTGTGGAACTCGTTTGGCCCTGAGGAAACATCAAACCGACTGAACTACTTGAATGAGGATCCATTTTGGACCTTTCTGATAATGAACCGGAAGAAGCCATGGTCATATATGGTGCAATTGGTATTTCGGATGGTCCATAGTTTGCTGCACCTGGAAGCGGGTGGTCAAATTTGCAGGTGCGCCCAAACTTGCAATGTCCATTTTGCATGTAAAAACTACACGGCTCCACCCCCTGTTCATGTTCATGTTCATTCACAAAAGTTTTTTTTAGCCTATAGAAAAAATTATATTTCCGATCAAATGACCATCTTGTGTATCACATACATAACAATTGGTAGTTTGGTACAATTGTACAAATGCATTATTCGCGTATGGGTCCGGGCATGGGACGGGTTTGGGTCAAGTTACACAGCCTCAGTAGTAGCAAAAATTATATATCTTTTTAAATATGTATGCATGATATATCTAATTGTCTATCTAGATTGTCATCTTGTGCTAAAAATTACCAAAAATTAGTGTATACTATTAGTATCTATGTCTTTGAGTGTTTTTATATCATTTAAGTATTTTATATTTATACATTGTAATCATTTACATATATATTTAATAATGTTAAATGTAATTGGTTAATAGTTACCTAATAGATACCCGTCGGGTTTTGGTCGGATATACCCAATGGATAAATTTTAAAAATTAATGGGTTCACCCGAAACCCGCGGGTATACCCGATACCGGATGGGTAATTCCCCGACACAAACCCGACGGGTTTTGGGCCGGGTTTGGGACAAGCATACCTAATCGGGTATGGGGTTGGGATTACCTAAACCCGTCCCAAACCCGACCCATTGCCATCCCTAAAATAATAATCTTTTATAAACTATGTTATCTTTAAATTTGTTAGATTCTAAATTTCATAATAATTAATCTCGTAAAATTAGAGAGGTCCAAAATAATTAGTCTTTGATGGCTTGTACTTATTAAACATAATTAATCTCATAAAATTAGCGAGGGCCAAAATATTAAACATAATTAATCTCATGTAATATGTATTTAATGTTTTAATTAATAAGATTATATAAGAGGCTTACCGGACGGAGAGGATAACCGAGGGGGCTGAGCACACAATTATCCTTTGATATCGCCCAATCTGGTGGATGATGAAACTTACAAGACGCCCCAAACTTACAATCACCAGTTTTCATGTAGTATTGACATTCAGGTTGACCGGGTCTTTCCGGAAATATTTTTTCAGGCTGACTACTGCTCATTGGGCCAGGAGATGGTGTCAAGGGACGGTATTGTGCTGCAAAAGGCGGGCCCGAAGTATTCACTCCGTATACAGAAGGTTGAGCACCCGGAGACAGGGCTGGGCTCACACGTCCCTGCATCTCATAAACTATTAACACGTTAACTACATATATATGAGTGTAAAATAACGACCAATAAGAAATTATATTCTTTCTTACCGAGTAAGGACTCCAATTTGGTAAAGGAACCATGCCAGGTGAAAGTAATATAGGACCGTAAGCACCTGGCGGGTACGAACCAGGTACTAACGGTGGCCTCGCAACTCTATAGCCAGCGGCTGACGGACCAGCATATTGTTCAGGTGAAGGAGACTGCACTGTTGAATAAAATGGACGTGCAGATGCTGCTGGCGGCATTGGTTCGCCAGTCGGTTGAGGATGGTGGAATTTACAAGCTATACCAAATTTGCACTGCCCCGTTTTCAAATAGTAGGAGCATTCTTTCTCTTCCTATATTAACACACAAAAGTTTTGCAGCTTTGACATTCGTCCACAACAATAGATAACTAGTACGAGATTAAAGACAGGGTAGAAATAGTTACTGGTCGTAACGGATATCCATAAATATTTAGCGGCACATTACTCAAAGATCCACCCGCATGTCTAGGATGGTGAAACTTACACGATGCACCAAACTTACAGCTGCCTGTTCTTAAATAATACTGCATATTTACAAACAAACAAAAAAATTAAAAAAAAAACTCAGACAAACAAACAGATTCCATGCAGAAGTTGAATTAAAATAATATTACCTGGCAAGGAGGTTCTCCCGGTCGCTCTGGGTAAGCTCCCACTCCTGCAATTCTTGCAGCCCCTCCAGCCTAATAAGCATTAATATTATCACTTACAAAAACTTAAAAAATTAACCATACCGCAACTTATTAGTGACAACAGCTTATGCCCGCGCACTCTGTTTCATTTCAAGCAAGAGCTTAATTTCTTTTTAACAAAAATTTATTATACCTAAATGCCACCTCATCAATTTTGTGGAGGGTAAACGCCATACCGTAAAATTATTAGTGACAGCAACACTATCACTTACAGAAACTTCAAAAACTAACCATACCGCAACTTATTAGTGACAACAGCTTATGCCCGCGCACTCTGTTTCATTTCAAGCAAGAGCTTAATTTCTTTTTAACAAAAATTTATTATACCTAAATGCCACCTCATCAATTTTGTGGAGGGTAAACATCATACCGTAAAATTATTAGTGACAGCAACACTATCACTTACAGAAACTTCAAAAACTAACCATACCGTAACTTATTAGTGACAACAGTTTATGCGCACGCGCGCTCTGTTTCATTTCAAGCAGGAGCCTAACTTATTTTTTTAACAAGAATTTACTACACCTAAATGCCACTTCACCACTTTTGCGGAGGGTAAACATCATACTGTAAAATTATTAGTGACATCAGTTTATACGCGCTCTGTTTATTCTATATTCCTAATAGCCTTAAGTCCTAAACAATATCATGATTTTAATTCATAACAAAATTCCAAACATTGTTAACGGAACATAATAAACGATAACAAACAAACAAACAAAGGATCAAACAATACCGAGCTACTACGATCAGGGGGGTGATTATATCTGCACTTGCTACCATATCCACAAGTCCCAGTTCTCATATAATAAGCGCAATCCGCCATCCCGGGTCTCTCCGGATAAACCTCCCCTCCTCTCACTCCCCACAGCCCCAACCGCCTCATCGATTCTACACACATTATTCCCCAAATCACATATTAATAATTCACCATTTCACACACACACACATAAAACCCATTAATCAATCATTAAAAACACATAACCCAAAACTCCCAAAACTTCATACATTGTTCAAAACCCTAAAATAATAATAATAACAATAATAATAATAAAACAAAATATAAAAAATAATACTACCTTCAAGCCCTGTATCTTGACCCGGTTGTATCCACTCTGGTTGTTGGGTATGTTCCTGTGACCCGACCCGACCCGAGCTACGACCGTACATGTCCATGGAAATGGGTTTTTTTACTTTTTTTTTAAAAAACCTCTCTTATTTACAAAATATTAAGAAACAATTTAAACAAATTCAGGACAAAAGAAAGTGAAGGGGTTAATGCACATGGGTTTGGTCGAACGATCGAGGGAATTAAGGTTTCGATCGAACGATGAAAGTGTGTTTTTGTGTTTGTGTGTGTGTGTGTTGTGTGTGTGTACTCTTCACACTGCATCAACTTTATTGCGAGTATGAAGAGGGGTTTGATTCTATATGCAAATTGTATAAGTGACACTTTATTTGTTTTGTTTTGTTTGATTTTGTTTGGTGGAAAAAGAAAAATATTGGATGAGTAACCGACACTGATTGGGTGTGAAATTACTGGTTTGTCCTTTGGGTTACTTTTTTTGGGTTGGTTGTGTTAGTGGTTTTGAAGGTTAGTTTGGTCTTTTGTTGTTTTGTTATGGGGTTTTTTAATTATTGGGTGTGTGAATATGGAGTGAATTGTTGTTCTTGGCATTTGTTTGTCCTGGAATAATAAATATGATTAAATTGTGTGTTTAAATGGTTATGAAGGTTTAAAGTAAGAATTAATATGGTTGGAAATGTAGTGTATATGTTTATTTATACATGAAAAGTATGAAATGTTTAATAAAATAAAAGTTGATTTAATGGTTTTGAACTTTTTTTTTTATTCATAAGGTTATTGATATTCAGATACAAATTAAACTGATCTATATAAGTTAATATGTGATTTTAGTTACATTAAACAACATGCTACTTTGATGTTTTAATGTAAGTGACATTTACAAAAGTTTGATGTTCGATCATTATGTCCCAACACATGATCTTTGACCTGAAACATATTAACTAGAAGTATATGTTGCACAACACACAACATTAACAAAACTAAGTTAGATTACACACAGTTGCCAAGATTTGCAATATATCATATGTTGATCCGCAAGCGGCAAGTCCATTGGTGACAAGGTTTCAAGTCTTTTAAATTTATTACAACATTAACATTTTTGTATATGTTATCTGGTTTAGAGAAGGAAAAATATTTATATGTGGTTTATACAAGGAAAAATATTTATGCGGACAATGTTGAGAAGACTTAAGAAATTAAAATTATATCATATGCACAATATTTGGTTTATGAATTTACAATTTTTTTTTAAACTTTTAACTTCATTAAAAAAGAGACACACTCGATCCCCAAGGGGGAGACCAAGCAACCCAAAAAAACTCATTACATCATATCACATTTACACCATTCTTCCTAAGTACACGTTTCTAGTTTTTTTGTCTATGTTTATACCACATATAACCTTAAGTCTTCACATCCACCATAACCTCCACTGTTTTAGTATTTCTATCATTAAAAATACGATCATTCCTAGCCTTCCATATTCTCCAACAACCTATAAGACCGTCTCCAACGCGACGCCGCCCGTCCTCCGCTGCCCGGTGCCACCTTAGCCTGACCGTCCGTCCTGCCACTCCTCTGCAACAGGCACCTCAGCCATGACCCACCTCTCCCTCTCACAATCCTTGTCTTTCTCCTCCAAGGGCGTGCCCTTGCCGAATGGCGGCTGTCATCCCTCTCTCTTCCACCTCACTGTCCACGTCAGAAAAGTGGCTACAGGCGGCAACATTACGGGAGCATTGATGACAGTCTAATCATCAAACCTTGAACCATGTCCTTTTTCGCCGAGATAAGCCGCGTATTCTTGTAAACTTCTATCATATCTTTTAAACCAAACGCGAAGATGAATTTGCAATTATGGCAAGTAATGTAGTAATTTAGTGTATAAAAATTAATGGATAAAATTACCATTACTTGCATTTTGAAAATTTTTAACTCGCAACGATTTGGTTAAGGCATACGAAACTTTACCACCAAACTACCTCCTAGCGTACATACATACTATATATTATTATTTTGGGGTGAATATAATAAATTTATAGGAGTAATACATTATTTTTGTTTATTTGTAGATTTGAATAATTGATAGTGGACCCTAAAATTTGTCGGTGAATTCACTGAGTTTTACGTCCTCGATTCCTGATAGATTTTAAAATACGTAAACGTTTTTTTTTTTTTCAGGTTTATCTAAGTTTTTGTAATCAATATATTATGCATTTAATCATTTGTGAAATGCTTTTTATTAAGTTTTGTGTCTGCTAAAAAGGATACACATTTTTTTTAACGATCAACAAGGATTTTATATCACCAAAAAACGCTAGCGGGAAACTAGCAATACGCCTATATAAAGGTCACCCAAATACAAATAAAAAGACCAACACAAACAAAATTACACTCAAATCACCACCCAATTCTTGTGAGGTTGAAACTTCGCCAAATGTTCCACTCCAAAGAAGGTTGTTTTGCTCTTGTTTTAATCCAAAGATAGCTTAGCACTTTGATATCACCAATAACCTTAGTTAAGAGGACTTGTTGATTGTTAAAAACGGCTTCATTTCGGTTCTTCCATAAGCACCAAATAGTTGTTAAACATACCACATTGAATGCCTTTCTGCGTTTGATTGATCCGCCTAGATGTTCATGGAGCAGCAGCAAGTCCTTCAGCTGAAAGAGGATAATCGGCCCGCAATTACACCACTGTTCCACCAGACTCCAAATAACTTGAGCAAAGGAGCAGGAGATAAAGATGTGGTCAGTAGTTTCTTCGAAATCGCCGCAAAAAGGACACCAAACCGAGGGGATATTAATGTTCCTTCGCCTAAGAGCACTCCGTGTAGGTAGCCGGTCTTGTTCAGCCCGCCACGCTAAAATCGCCACCTTCTTGGGAACCCAAGCATTCCATTTAAACACAAAAGCTGCCTGCTGGAACCTCTTAGCGTGCAGCAACTTCTTGAGCCCACCAGCAGAAAAAACGCAATGATCACCTAGCCCCCAGACCCATCTATCAGCTGATCTTGACAGCGACGGCACCGAGAACGAGCTGCAAAAAAGATTCAATTCTGCTTGTTCCACGTCTGTAAGTATATGTCTCTTCCAAACCCAACCCCACCCAGCCCCGGATCCAGAAACTCGATCAGCGACCACCGCGAACTTGTCACTTTCAAGGTTAAACAAGGCCGGAAACACTTTCGCAAGGGGAGAGTCCGCAGCCCATGTGTCCAACCAAAATGAGATACCCAACCCGTCCCCCACCACCCCCCTTTTATAGCCCAACCCACATCCAACCCAACCCCTTTAACGGACCGCATCGAAGAGTGGATTTGCTTCCAAGTACCGGGAATGGAGAGTCTAGTCGGGACCGGATTCCAATCCCGACTAGAGCTGTGAAGGGACCAAATGACATTACGCCACAAAGCGGTAGGTTCGGTCTTAAACCTCCACCACCACTTTGCAAGCATAGCCGAATTAGAATCATAGAGCGAGCCAAAACCTAGACCACCGTAATCAACCGGGGCACACACCCTTTGCCATGCCACCTAATTCATCTTAGCCTTGTCAACCGACCCACCCCAAAAGAAGACACGCCGCATTTTGTCAAGATCCTCAATAACTTTCCGTGGTGCTTTGAAAAGTGAAAATTAATAAGTAGGCAAGGCATTCAAGACGGACTTTAATAATGTCACACGACCACCAAAAGAAAGCGTCTTCGCCTTCCAATACACATTTTTACTTTTAGTTTGATCATACAATAAATCTGTTAGAATCTTGCTTATTATTAATTAATCATCAGAAATTATTTAATATTATTATTATCGTTGCCCATATGTGATATAATTGTTTAAAAGTTTGTCAAGCTGAACACCACTACACCAGTACTTATGTTTTAGAAAGTTTGCTACCTAAATATTAATTAAGATAAGTTTTGTAAAATAACAATATCCGTTTTGGTAATTATGATTCTTCTAATGTATTTGATGATTATAAGTTTTTGAACAATCCATTTTGGTAATTAAAAGAGTAACATTTTATATGCAAAATGTGTATTTTTTTATGAAATAACAATCTTGATGATTGGATCATGTTGTATATTGATTTTACACATGAAAGGAGGCATAAAATAGTGTATTCTAGCCACTAATTAATTGGGTGTTTAGCAAAAGTCCTGTTTTGGATAGAATTAAACACTAAAATTTAAAAGGAAAACTTGAGTTTTTGAAGGTGTATAAAAACTATACGGTTTATGTGCTTTAGTGTTGGGATTATAAACTTAAAAAGTTGATAAATTGACAAGTTTTAGGTTTAAAAATGGTGGTAATATAAAAATGGTTTCGATCAGAAAGTTTAATGTATTTTTGGTATAAATTACATGGTTTTAAGTATATGTTAATGTTTTGTTGTGTTTAGGCATTTATGTTAACAAACTACACCCAACAAAATGTTAAAACAATAATTTTGGTGTCAAAATCTAAGCTAATTAGTAAGGGGTTGTTTGATAGCCTCTGAATGATCATTAAGAGGCTACATTTGAATAGTTCATAGCCTCTTAATGATTAAGATGTAATTTTAAGTATGAATGGTTAAGAGGTAACATCTTAATGGTTGCCTTTTTTTATCGGCCAATTACTTTCATTCAACACCCAAAATATAGATTACATTGTACAAGTATGACACTAACACAATGTAAAACGCCTGCAAAATCACCTGTAGTAACTAATGTTACAATAAAAATTCCTACCCCATGTCATCAAAAATCGCGCATCTCTCCCACTCCATAATGCATTTAGTCTCCCTACGTTTGTACCCTATGAAAACCTTGAGATGCATTTCTCCAAGGATAACGCCGCTAGGATAAACCGTATTCATCTTTTTGTGTCATTTCCCCGTTCATATGGTTGTTCTCCTCATCATTCCTTGCAGAAGCTTGGCCTTGTGGAACTGGGCTTCTCCTACGTCTAGTCCACTTTCTAGAAATAGCCTCAATCTTTTGCTCCACTCCCCCTCTTAAACCAAAATAATAAACTTCATAATTTTTAGTATTATCCTTTATTTGAGCATACACCCCACTAGAATTTGAATTAGCATTTATATCAACCTCAAAATCCACACAACATCCTTCCCCATGCAGCTTATGCCCACCATCATTATTGTTCACCACAACCCATGCAACTTTTCACCTCCTACATTAAATCCATTCAATCTTTCGCATTCTACCTCCGATGGCCCTGGATTACCGGAATCCGGTGGAATCAGAACCTGAATATTTTCCGAGGGGCTCCTAACATCCATTTGCTGGACTTCCGCTACATCATCCTGAATATCAACATTATGACAATCAGAATCAAGAGTACTTACCATGTCCTCACCAACAACCACCACATCTTCTATTATATATTCTGGTGCCCAGCTTACGGCTCCTTCCGTCACCCAACAAGATAATACCTCGTTTCTCCATATAAATTTCACCTCCTCCTTGATACTTTTGACGTGGTGATGGGTTGGTTAAAAGATGTGTATAAATGCGTCTATAAATGAGTTTTAAGGAATGTTAAGTTGTCGAAAGGTGTTGCTTTGAAATTATTATGTCGTTTCAGGATTCGATGGCTAAAGGAAGCAAAAATGACGTTTTGGAGTTGCTCGGGCAAGATACGGAAGCATAAATAAGCTGGAAAATCAAAATCCGAGACTGAAGAGGGTTCTGGCGTAGGATACGCCAAAACTGGCGTAGCCTACGCCAGTGGCGTAGGCAAGGAGGGCAGAAGTGGCGTAGGGCAGCAGCAGATTGCTCAGAAAGAAAAGGCTTGGCGTAGCCTACGCCAAAAGTGGCGTATGATACGCCAGAAGCAAATTTTGGTCAAACCTTTCCTTTTTCGAAGCAATTATGATTGGGAGCTATTTTAATATCGAAAATTGGGATCTAGAGCCGGCATTCATTCATTCCTAAGCACAAAAACAACACACTTTTCATCCAAGATCCATCATACAATAATCCTTCCAACCCTTTGAAGAAACTATGAAGATGTAAGAGAAGATATTGAAGAAGAACACTATGGCCATGCTTGGCTAAAACATTTGTATTACACTGGGGATGTAGGCTTTTGATATCTAGGGTTTGAACACATTGGGTATTGTTCTTAAACTTTTGTTTATGTTATTGTGTGCTTGAATTAACTGTGTTAATTGGTGATTAATCTTATGCTAAACTCATTGTAGTTAATTGATCTTGTGCTAATTTCTCGTGAGATAAGCATGATTCCTTACGTTAACACAAACATAGGATTGTACGTTCTAGGTAATGAAGTGTAGTTTATTCTATCTTGATATTGATAAAACTTGATACCTAAGCCTATTGAACAATCACTCCGTTAGTGCCAATTACATTATTATTATTTACCCAATTGTTAAAGCCCTAGTATTCAATTGCCGAATCCTTAGTGTAATCTTTTTAATCCGATTGTTTACAAACATCATTTTTATTTATAATTTCAATTAAAATCTTAGTGTCATAAACAACAACTTAAAATCAAAAATCTTAAATGAACAAAGTGCACTCGTCATAAGTCATATAGCATCTTCATAAGCAATACTTTCCAATCAACTAAACAACACTCGCTGACCACATGCTATTTGGATTCGATACCTTATTTACCCTAACTACATAGGTTAATTAGGTTTTGCATGACCCTAACGACAGGTCATCAAATGGCGCTGTTGCCGGGGAGCTAGTGCGCTTAGTGTTTAGAGATTAGTTGATTTTGTGATAATCTGTTTAAGTGTTTGTTTGGTTTATTCTTTATCTTTTCTTTATTACGCGGGTGTGTTACTTGTGCAGATTACAGGTAGTGCATGCGTACAAGACATTCGGGGAGGACATCTCCTTTAGTGTTTGAGCCGAAAATTGAAAGAGTAGCAAGAAGAAACCGACAACACCGGTTAGAGGAGCCGATTCCTTCTAACCCTCAATCACCACTTACACATCAAACCTTGTCTTTTGGAACCGTCCAAATGGCAACTTCAAATCAAAACCGCCGCTCAGGTGAAAACCGCATACCACCCACTCCACCACATACAAACAGAGCTCAACACCCACAACACCCACCACTTCAATCAAATCATAACTGTAACAACCGGCAAAAATAAGGTAATTCCGTACAAATTAATTAATATATGATTAACGTAATTAAATGCAATTATGTGTGATTTAATTATCAAGGCCTTAGGAGATAGCAATTTCCAAATAGTGCATAGGAATGCATACGTTTAATGGTAAAGCATGATTGGATCATGTGCGAATAAGCTATCCGGTATGGACGTTGGCAATTACCCGGTAATAATTAAATAAACGAAAAGGATCCCGGACACCCAGGATATAAAATAAAGGGTATTTTCATGAAGTATAATAAGTTTTGGAACTCCAAAACCATAATTGAAAACGTCTTGTACAAATCTCCCGGTAACGAATAAAATGCGCGTACCGCACCCGATACGCGTATAACCCATAATTTCACCCGGCAAAGGCCTAAATAACCAATCAACGCTTAAATTAGACTATATTCAAGGGTTATTAAAGGTATTTTTAATGTCCGGATAATGCGTGATTAGAACCCGAAAAATACCCGAACGACACCCGAACGACGGGGGATTAAACATAACAAATATTGGGTAAATATTTGAAGTTGTGGACCCCACTTAAACCCATCAAAGGGCCGGCCTTATGGCCACAAAACACCCATGCATTGTATTAGTAATAATAATAACCTATACTTAGCTAAAAAGCATGCATGTGCATAAGACAAAGGTGTAAGAAAACACAAGTACAAAAGCATGCAATCCTTTGTCTCCCCTTTTGTAAATTTCGGCCAAGGGCCACAAAAATCCAAGACAACACTTAGCTAATCATCACACTAGGATACACATGCATGTGTGAGGTCTTGTATAAAGATTATGAGAGATCATAAGGATTTACCAAGATTTACAAGCAAACTCTCCCTTGTCTCTTGAAAACCCACGGCCACCACCACTATCCCACATCCATCCAAGATCAATTTTTGTACTTCATAAATCTCTTGAATCTTTAGTAATAATCACAAGATCCATGGAAGATTACATGTGATAAGGCTATAAATAACATGTGTTAGAGATTGAATATCAAAGCAAAACAACTCTTCTTCTCCTTGTCCTTGGCCGTGAGCTTTACCCCTCCCCCATACATCATTCTTACAAGTTTTTACATCTCCAAATCACTTAAAACAATCCATCATCCAAACCCCTATTGTGTGTTGCAAGCTTGGAGCTTAACCATTAAGGAAGAACACACTAAACCCCTCTCAAATCAAAGGTTTTGTCTTCCCTAGCCTTGTGCTAGTAGTAAGCTTCTTAACCTTGTTTTTGATTATTATTATTCATGTATGTGTTCTTAGAAGCAAGTTGTACATGAAGGGTTTAAAAGGTGGTTTGAACATAATCTTTAATAGGTTTTACATGTGTAAAATGGATGATTAAAGATATGTAAATAAATCATGGATTTGATGATGATAAAGTAATGATCTTGAAAATATACAAAGTTTACACTTAAACTTAGTAGGATGATGATTTGGTTAAGATTGTGAAATGAACTTGAATATGTTAAAAAGTAACTTTAAATCATCTTATTATGATCATCTAAGGTATAATGTATGGTAGAACATATTAGAAGTTCATGGATAAAGAAGATGAAAAATTAAAGTTAACTTACTTAGAAGAATGATATTTTGTTAAAATGGGCAAATACATAAAACACACATACAAGTAGTCTTACATATGGAATATAAGACTAACAAAAGTGTTTTGATACAAAAATAACTTACCAATAAGAAGTTGAATCTTCAAAGTCTACTATTTTGAGTGAAAAATGTTAACTTTGGAAGTTAGAGTAGAAAAATGCAACTTTTGAAAGTTAAGGGACTAATATTGTAACTTTGAAAGTTAGAGGACTAAAATGGATATTTTAGAAACTATTAGTCCAAAAATGCAAGTATGGAAAGTTTGGTGTCAAAAGTGTGAGTAATAAAGTTCTAAGGATGATTTTGGTAAATACTAGTAGATATACTTGGGTATTTTTGTATAAAAGTATATTTTTGAAAGTTATAAAAATATGGATTATATTAACATGAGGATTTTTATAAAATAGAGATTTTATAAAAATATTAAACAAACTTGAGAAACTTATACAAAAATGAATACTTTTATATGAATGGGAATATAAAAGTGTTGGAAACATTTTTGTAGTTAAGTTAACAAGTTGGGTTAAAAATACATAAGTATTTTAAACCATCCAAGTAACATGTGAAAAGAGGAAGAAATATGGATAATATTTCTATAAAACACATCTTGGGAAAAAACTTGGAAAAATTAACTAATCGAGTTAAGATATCGAACTAAGACGCGTTAACGAACCGTACACGGACAAATCATGAGAAAAATGCCATTGCGGCAAGATAAGAAAAATATATATTTTAAGAAGTAAAATATATATACACTATGAGTGAAAACTAATGAACACTTTCCTAAGTGTTAAAGGAATTATTCGTGGGAGAAACACATGACATAAACAAATAAGACGTTAAACAAACGTATATACTTAACAAGAAAAATTACACATTTATATATATGAACGCTCGTCTCGGCAAAATTCTAGTATATCTACTTAATGGGAAAGTAGATATGTGGGAAGGAAAGCCGCGACGAGAAGACAAAGATATATATATGTGTATGCCGTACCAACGAGATCCTAGTATATTTATTTGAATGGGAAAATAAATATACGGTATGGTGAGTTGAATCGGGCGTTAAGAATATACAATCGAACGACAAGATCTTAGTATATTTGTTTAAATGGGAAAACAAATGTGCGGCAAAGTGAGTCGGGTCGAGTGTTGAAATATATATCGAGCGATGCGATCTTAAGTATAACTATTTAAATGGGAAAATAATTATATGTTAAGTGACGTCGAGTCGATGATAATAAGACACAAGTTAAGGAAATATTAACAAGAGTAATATATAGCTTGTAACACAAAGGGTAATGTAACGCCAACGAAACCTAGGATACGCGCTTAATTAAACGGGATTTGGAATAACTTGTGGTCGGGAGTTGGGTGTACAACTTGCCAAGGCACATGCACTATAGGAATAGTGACTTATACGTCTAGGACGTTTGTAGGTGCGAGACCATATTTGCTATCCGCCTAGTAAGCCAGACAGAGTTTCAGGTGAGTTTCACGGCCCCATTTTAAACTATTTTTACGTTTTCGGGGGAAAGATATGTTAGGGAAAGTGTTTGACGGATTTATTACTTGAGGTGTGACCGCCACTCGGGGTTGAGTCCTCGCCTCTATAATCATTTATTCAGGGAAATGAAACCGGAGGAATATTGAATAGTACTATTGGTGCCTGACAAGGCCCACCCCTAATCGATAGCGTCGATTATGCATTAGGTTATGCCTGGGGTGCATATATTCTGAACTTAAGTCGTGGGAAACCGAGTAACGACTTGGAGCGGGGCATATTTATTTTATACGTCTTGGTTTGATTATAGTCTCAAGTAGAGTTATAGGAACTTGCAACTCCTATATATTGTCATAACATGGTACTTCCCAAGTATTCAAGTTTTGGAAACTAAAAACCTGTGAACTCACCAATATATTTATATTGACGAAACTTTTAAACATATCTTTCAGGTAATTAGATGAAGGAGAACCGGGCAAGCTGGGTCGAGGAATCCTCCAATGCGGCGTCAAACTTTTGCGGGGTTTCACTTTTATTTCCCAAGGCATTTGGGATATATTTGAGAAACCTCTATGATTGTCTTAAAAACAATTTACTTTTGTGTAATATTTGAACAAGATTTGACGTCATAATAAATGACCCATTTTCTTAAATTACTTGTGTTTAGCAATAACCTTGACTTTATGCTTTGAACCGTCACGCCACGTGTTTCCGCCATTGTCGTGGTGTGACAGAAAGTGGTATCAGAGCCAAGGTTATAGCGAACTAGAGTATTTTCTTTAAAAACTAGACTATAACCGGATTTGGTTCAAAAAGATAAAGTTTTCAAAAATATATACATAGTTGCTAAATGCAAATGAAGTAATTTTTCAAGAAGCATTGGGCATGAGGAGATTCCGACCAAGCTAGCCAGGGGTATCGTTATGCATTAACATAGTATTAGAGGTTAGAAAGGATACTGATAATGTACGCCTTAACTATCTAATTTAAATTAATTCATATATATACATGTACGGTTCTTTTGCCAGGATGTCGGACGCTGGTAGCATAGCGCCCAGTTACGATAGCAGCATTCAGATCATCCCCGCACCACCGCCTGAGCCAGTCGAGCTGGTTGTACTTGATGCGGAAGACGACGACGTGGAGATGAACGTCGCGGGAGGTTCAGATGACGATTCGGACGAGACGGATCCTAGCGAGGATCCTGACTGGGCACCCGCCGTGGTCGACGCGCCGCTACCTATTGTACCGGCCGCACCTTTAGCCCCACGCCCCATCCGAGCTATCAGGGACTTCCCTGAAGGCTGTGCCGGACCGTCCCGGCCGACCCCAGCCCAGTCGGAGACAGTAGAGTCTCCGTTCGACAGACAGGCTCACGTTGAGCATGAGCCAGCACCTGTACCACACATCCACATTCCTCCAGGCATGAGACTCATGCCGATCTCCCGTGGGAGGAACGGGTGGATATCTGATGACTCAGACGACGAGTCCGTAGCCTCGGTTGAGCACATGCTGGTACCCGAGATCCCAGCTGTTCAGGAGGAGCCAGTGGCTCCAATGATAGAGGACGCACCTGCTGACCCCGTAGCCCCACCAGCACCACTTGAGCCCGCACCTCAGGAGGGGCCAGCCATAGCAGCGCATGTACTTGAGGGTAGCCCCGCCGATAGCTCTGAGCTACGCAGGGCAGGTATGGCAGCCTTTGCCACCGTGAGCCCTCCTACCCCCACTGTCGTGGTATCCACTCCAGAGTGGGCCACCGTTTCAGAACCTCTAGTAGCCCCATTAGCCGAGCTTGTACCACCACCCACTGTAGCCATGACACTACCGATCCCCACCCTTCCCGGCATGACACCTGCACCGTATCCTCTGGGTGCAGGGGACCCTTACATGATGCCACCCCACTTTACCCTCAGACCACCAGGTTTTACCCCGTTACTACCACACATACCGATACCAGCCCCCTTTGGGCCATTCCCATCAGCACACCCAGATATACCCGGACCATCCCAGCCACCTAGGATGACCCCCTTGTCTGGACCAGCGGGACTTTCAGACTCTCGCTGACACGGTGCAGCGCACCGTAACACAGGTAGAGCAGCAGACCCGTCTGATGTGGACGAGGATGATTGATGCACGGGATGCTTTGGCGCATTATGCGGAGGAGTTACTGAGCCTGGACGCTCAGTGTGGTATTACAGGGGATGCGCATTTTGCGCATCGACAGTTCTTGTATGAGCGTATCATGACGATCAGCATGACGATCAATACGCATGCACCGCAGTACCAGTATCCGCCACCACCGCCACAGTAGGATGTATCAGGGATGCACGGAAGAATCACCGGCTTATGTACATAGTAGCAGCAGTATGATAGTACAGCACGGGTTATGACACTCGTCTGCATTTTGCCTAGCCGTACGGGTATTACGGCACATGATATGATGTTTTATTTATTTCAAAAACAATGTATTGTATGAGAGATGTATTCTCCATTTTGTTATTATGAACAAGCATTGTACTAGTATTATTGAAATTAATGAAAAATCTTATTATTATGGTGAAATATGTTGTTGTCTATGATTATTATTGCTTACTCCATATGTTGTGGTTTGTGTATTTGTGTGGTGATGTTGTGTTGATTACTATTTATTTCTGTATGATGTGTTGGTATGTTGTGTGATGACATGGTGTTGATTATTGTGTTCATATTCTGGTTTGTTATTTATGCTTTATATTGTATAAATGTTTGCCAAATTAACCTTTGATAATTATTATTGAAGAAAATGGCACCAGCCACCAGAAGCAACAGCGGTGCAGACGGACTGCCCGCAACACCAGCCGAACTTGAGACCATGATTTCTGAACGCATAGCCCGCGCGATCGCGGAGCACGAAGCTGCTCGCTCCGAACGATCACGTGACTTGACTGGGAGTGACCGACAAGAAACCTCCCCCACTGGTAAGAAGTTGAAAATAATTGATAAAGCGATGGGAGAATATCCTAAAACTCCTATCCCATAATAACATACAACTTTATTAATGTAGAAACGGCCTCGCGAGAGCGTGGCTGCACCTTCAAAGCCTTCCTAGACTGCAAGCCGCTCAATTTCAATGGCACGGAAGGATCAGTTGGCCTGGTCAAGTGGTTTGAAAAGACCGAGGCAGTTATTCGTATCAGTGGGTGTACCCCACGTCAGTCGGTTATGTACTCCACCAACCTGTTCTTGGACCAAGCACTGACGTGGTGGAATGGACAAGTCCAGTCATTAGGTGATGACACTGCTTACTCCCTGTCATGGACAGAACTGAAGGAACTTATGATTGCTGAGTACCGCCTGGCAAGCGAGGTACAGAAACTGGAGACTGAATTCTGGAACCTCACTATGATGGGAGCGGACGTTACTGGTTACACGTCTCGATTCCATGACCTCGCCAGATTAGTGCCACGGTTGGTCACCCCTGAAAACAACAAGATTGAGCGTTATTTGTTCGGCTTAGCACCGCAAATACGCAGCATGGTCACTGCTTCTAAACCTACGACCATGCGCGCAGCCATTGATCTTGCGCTAAGCCTCACCGAAGATGCTATACGCATGGGTACACTGATCCGACAAGTTTCGGGATTGAAAATTTCTGAGGCAAGCAGTGTAGAAGCCAAGAATCAGGGATCAAACTCAGCTGTTGTGTCGAACGACCAGGGTAACAAGCCGAGATTCGGGAAAAGGAAACGGGATGAAGGAAAAAGGGACAGAGCGTCGGGTAGCTCAAACAAGAAGGGAAGAGGATATGTTGCCACGGGACGTGGTAATGGTAACAAACAGGGAAATCAGGGGAGAAATAATGGGTTGACATGTGGAAAGTGCCACCGCACAGGGCACAAGACTGAAGAATGCCGTTCTGGAGCACCGAAAAATGGAGGGGCTAGACCATGCTTTGCATGCGGGTCGTTAGATCATTGGAAGAAGGATTGCCCCAAGATCAACAACCAGGCCCGCGGGCGGGCATTTGTGATTGGAGCCGGTGATGCACGACAAGACCCCAACGTGGTCACTGGTACGTTTCCTCTTAATGGTCATTATGCCTCTGTATTATTTGATACCGGTGCTGACTTTAGCTTCGTATCCATTGAGTTTAAAAGGCTACTTGGACTAAAAACTAGCAAACTAGATACACCCTACTCTATAGAACTGGCTAATGGTAAAACTATTGAAACGAGAGAGGTAGCAAAAGACTGTAGATTAGAACTCTGTGGGCACGAGTTTGGGATTGATCTTTTGCCAGTTGTGTTGGGAAGTTTTGACATCGTTGTCGGCATGGACTGGTTGTCCGCGCACCGTGCCATTGTGGTTTGCAACGATAAAGTTATTCAAGTCCCCCTCGCGAGCGGTGAAAGTCTCTCAATACAAGGGGAAAGACACGGGACGCCACTAAGGATTATTTCGAGCATGAAGGCTCGTAAGTGTCTAAGAAAAGGGCTTGTCGCATTCTTGGCACACGTAGTGGACAAGAAGGCCGACGAGCGAAAGTTGGAAGACATTCCAGTAGCTAGAGACTTTCCGGATGTATTTCCAGAAGATTTGCCGGGGTTGCCGCCACCTCGACAAGTCGAGTTCCGCATCGACCTCGTTCCCGGAGCAGCTCCTGTGGCACGATCGCCATACCGCCTAGCTCCATCAGAGATGCAGGAACTGTCCAGCCAGCTACAAGAAATATTGGACAAAGGTTTTATAAGACCGAGTTTCTCACCTTGGGGAGCTCCCGTCTTATTCGTAAAGAAGAAGGATGGCACATTTCGCATGTGCATCGACTATCGAGAGCTGAACAAGCTAACCATCAAGAATCGCTATCCTCTCCCCAGGATCGACGATTTATTTGATCAGCTCCAAGGATCCAGCTATTACTCCAAAATTGATTTGAGGTCAGGCTATCACCAGTTGCGTATACAAGAAGAAGATGTACCAAAAACGGCCTTCAGAACCCGGTATGGACACTATGAATTTTTGGTAATGCCATTCGGCTTAACCAACGCACCAGCGGTTTTCATGGACTTAATGAACCGCGTGTGTAAGCCATACCTGGATAAATTCGTCATAGTCTTCATTGACGATATTTTGATCTATTCACGCACCAAAGAAGACCACGAGAATCACCTTCGGTTAATTCTTGAAGTATTACGCAAAGAGAAGCTCTACGCTAAATTCTCGAAGTGTGACTTTTGGATTCGGGAAGTTCACTTTTTAGGCCACGTGGTAAACGAGAAGGGCATACACGTCGATCCCGCCAAGATCGAGGCAATTAAAAATTGGGAAGCCCCTCGAACTCCTACCGAAGTACGACAATTTCTTGGCCTTGCGGGTTATTACAGAAGGTTCATCGAGAACTTTTCAAAGATAGCACAAGCTTTAACCATGCTAACCCAAAAGGATAAGAAATTCGAGTGGACGGAAAAGCAAGAGGCAGCATTCCAATTATTAAAAGACAAGTTATGTGGCGCTCCGATACTATCACTTCCAGATGGTACGGAAGACTTTGTGGTTTACTGTGATGCCTCGCATCAAGGTTTGGGTTGTGTATTGATGCAGCGAGAAAAAGTAATAGCATACGCTTCCAGGCAACTGAAAATCCACGAGAGGAACTACACTACACACGATTTGGAATTAGGTGCAGTGGTATTCGCTCTCAAGATATGGAGGCACTATTTGTACGGAACCAAGTGCACGATTTTCACTGATCATAAGAGTTTGCAGCACATCTTTGACCAGAAGGATTTGAACATGCGACAACAGCGATGGGTCGAATTATTAAACGATTACGATTGTGAAATCAAGTACCATCCCGGTAAGGCGAACGTTGTGGCCGACGCCTTGAGTCGCAAGGAACGGGTTAAACCATTGCGTGTCCGAGCTTTGGGTCTGACTATCCACACGAATCTGACTGAACGAATTCGTGAAGCTCAAGTTAACGCCCTTAAACCTGAGAATGTCAAAGGTGAAAGGTTACGAAAGATGGTTGATTCACTGGAACCAAAAGCGGACCAGACACTGTATTTCATGAATAGAATTTGGGTCCCAGTATATGGTGGATTGCGTGAGCTAGTATTGGCCGAAGCTCACAGTTCTAGATATTCGGTTCACCCGGGTGCAGACAAGATGTTCCACGATTTGAAGGAACTTTATTGGTGGCCGAATTTCAAAAGGGATATAGCAGCCTATGTTGCGCGATGTTTGACTTGCGCAAAGGTCAAGGCTGAGCACCAGAGACCTTCCGGTTTGCTCCAGCAACCGGAAATACCGGAATGGAAATGGGAACGAATTACCATGGATTTCATTACCAAGTTACCTAGGACAACAAGCGGCCATGACACGATCTGGGTAATCGTTGATCGATTGACAAAATCGGCACACTTCCTTCCGATTCGCGAAACGGACAAGTTGGAGAAACTGACCCGTTTGTACATTAAGGAAGTGGTATCTAAACACGGCGTACCTGTTTCTATCATCTCCGATCGGGATAGTCGTTTCACTTCCAGATTTTGGGAAAGTTTAAATGAAGCCCTCGGTACTCGCCTCGACATGAGTACCGCATATCACCCCCAAACGGATGGTCAAAGTGAACGAACCATCCAGACCTTGGAGGATATGTTACGGGCATGCGCGATTGATTTCGGAGGTAATTGGGATACGCACTTGCCGTTGGTAGAATTTTCTTACAACAACAGTTATCATACGAGCATTCAAGCCGCACCGTTTGAAGCTCTATATGGACGCAAGTGCCGATCGCCATTATGTTGGGCGAAAGTTGGAGAAAAACAACTCACCGGGCCCGAAATTGTTCAAGAGACCACGGATAAGGTCTTCTTGATAAAGGAACGCCTCAAAGCGGCCCGGGACCGCCAGAAAAGCTATGCTGATATGAGGCGAAAGCCTTTAGAGTTTCAAGTCGGAGACAGGGTCCTACTAAAAGTGTCACCTTGGAAAGGTGTCGCGCGCTTTGGAAAGCGCGGAAAGCTGAACCCACGATATATTGGACCATTCGAAGTCTTGTCCAGGGTAGGCACAGTGGCATACAAGCTCAAGTTGCCTCAAGAGCTTAGTGGAATACACGACACGTTTCACGTGTCAAATTTGAAAAAGTGCCTATCCGACGAAACTCTCATCATTCCAGCAGACGAAATCCAGATTGACGACAAGTTACATTTTGTTGAAGAACCAATCGAAGTAACTGATTGGAAGGTCCAAAAACTTAGGCGCAACAAGATCAGATTGGTCAAAGTGCGCTGGAATGCCAAGCGTGGACCGGAGTTCACGTGGGAAAGGCTGGACCGGATGAAGCAAAAATACCCCGCCCTATTCGAGAAGACACCTGTACCGGAGAACTCGAAGTGAATTCAGGGACGGAATTCTCTTAACAGGGGGAGAATGTAACAACCGGCAAAAATAAGGTAATTCCGTACAAATTAATTAATATATGATTAACGTAATTAAATGCAATTATGTGTGATTTAATTATCAAGGCCTTAGGAGATAGCAATTTCCAAATAGTGCATAGGAATGCATACGTTTAATGGTAAAGCATGATTGGATCATGTGCGAATAAGCTATCCGGTATGGACGTTGGCAATTACCCGGTAATAATTAAATAAACGAAAAGGATCCCGGACACCCAGGATATAAAATAAAGGGTATTTTCATGAAGTATAATAAGTTTTGGAACTCCAAAACCATAAGTGAAAACGTCTTGTACAAATCTCCCGGTAACGAATAAAATGCGCGTACCGCACCCGATACGCGTATAACCCATAATTTCACCCGGCAAAGGCCTAAATAACCAATCAACGCTTAAATTAGACTATATTCAAGGGTTATTAAAGGTATTTTTAATGTCCGGATAACGCGTGATTAGAACCCGAAAAATACCCGAACGACACCCGAACGACGGGGGATTAAACATAACAAATATTGGGTAAATATTTGAAGTTGTGGACCCCACTTAAACCCATCAAAGGGCCGGCCTTATGGCCACAAAACACCCATGCATTGTATTAGTAATAATAATAACCTATACTTAGCTAAAAAGCATGCATGTGCATAAGACAAAGGTGTAAGAAAACACAAGTACAAAAGCATGCAATCCTTTGTCTCCCCTTTTGTAAATTTCGGCCAAGGGCCACAAAAATCCAAGACAACACTTAGCTAATCATCACACTAGGATACACATGCATGTGTGAGGTCTTGTATAAAGATTATGAGAGATCATAAGGATTTACCAAGATTTACAAGCAAACTCTCCCTTGTCTCTTGAAAACCCACGGCCACCACCACTATCCCACATCCATCCAAGATCAATTTTTGTACTTCATAAATCTCTTGAATCTTTAGTAATAATCACAAGATCCATGGAAGATTACATGTGATAAGGCTATAAATAACATGTGTTAGAGATTGAATATCAAAGCAAAACAACTCTTCTTCTCCTTGTCCTTGGCCGTGAGCTTTACCCCTCCCCCATACATCATTCTTACAAGTTTTTACATCTCCAAATCACTTAAAACAATCCATCATCCAAACCCCTATTGTGTGTTGCAAGCTTGGAGCTTAACCATTAAGGAAGAACACACTAAACCCCTCTCAAATCAAAGGTTTTGTCTTCCCTAGCCTTGTGCTAGTAGTAAGCTTCTTAACCTTGTTTTTGATTATTATTATTCATGTATGTGTTCTTAGAAGCAAGTTGTACATGAAGGGTTTAAAAGGTGGTTTGAACATAATCTTTAATAGGTTTTACATGTGTAAAATGGATGATTAAAGATATGTAAATAAATCATGGATTTGATGATGATAAAGTAATGATCTTGAAAATATACAAAGTTTACACTTAAACTTAGTAGGATGATGATTTGGTTAAGATTGTGAAATGAACTTGAATATGTTAAAAAGTAACTTTAAATCATCTTATTATGATCATCTAAGGTATAATGTATGGTAGAACATATTAGAAGTTCATGGATAAAGAAGATGAAAAATTAAAGTTAACTTACTTAGAAGAATGATATTTTGTTAAAATGGGCAAATACATAAAACACACATACAAGTAGTCTTACATATGGAATATAAGACTAACAAAAGTGTTTTGATACAAAAATAACTTACCAATAAGAAGTTGAATCTTCAAAGTCTACTATTTTGAGTGAAAAATGTTAACTTTGGAAGTTAGAGTAGAAAAATGCAACTTTTGAAAGTTAAGGGACTAATATTGTAACTTTGAATGTTAGAGGACTAAAATGGATATTTTAGAAACTATTAGTCCAAAAATGCAAGTATGGAAAGTTTGGTGTCAAAAGTGTGAGTAATAAAGTTCTAAGGATGATTTTGGTAAATACTAGTAGATATACTTGGGTATTTTTGTATAAAAGTATATTTTTGAAAGTTATAAAAATATGGATTATATTAACATGAGGATTTTTATAAAATAGAGATTTTATAAAAATATTAAACAAACTTGAGAAACTTATACAAAAATGAATACTTTTATATGAATGGGAATATAAAAGTGTTGGAAACATTTTTGTAGTTAAGTTAACAAGTTGGGTTAAAAATACATAAGTATTTTAAACCATCCAAGTAACATGTGAAAAGAGGAAGAAATATGGATAATATTTCTATAAAACACATCTTGGGAAAAAACTTGGAAAAATTAACTAATCGAGTTAAGATATCGAACTAAGACGCGTTAACGAACCGTACACGGACAAATCATGAGAAAAATGCCATTGCGGCAAGATAAGAAAAATATATATTTTAAGAAGTAAAATATATATACACTATGGGTGAAAACTAATGAACACTTTCCTAAGTGTTAAAGGAATTATTCGTGGGAGAAACACATGACATAAACAAATAAGACGTTAAACAAACGTATATACTTAACAAGAAAAATTACACATTTATATATATGAACGCTCGTCTCGGCAAAATTCTAGTATATCTACTTAATGGGAAAGTAGATATGTGGGAAGGAAAGCCGCGACGAGAAGACAAAGATATATATATGTGTATGCCGTACCAACGAGATCCTAGTATATTTATTTGAATGGGAAAATAAATATACGGTATGGTGAGTTGAATCGGGCGTTAAGAATATACAATCGAACGACAAGATCTTAGTATATTTGTTTAAATGGGAAAACAAATGTGCGGCAAAGTGAGTCGGGTCGAGTGTTGAAATATATATCGAGCGATGCGATCTTAAGTATAACTATTTAAATGGGAAAATAATTATATGTTAAGTGACGTCGAGTCGATGATAATAAGACACATGTTAAGGAAATATTAACAAGAGTAATATATAGCTTGTAACACAAAGGGTAATGTAACGCCAACGAAACCTAGGATACGCGCTTAATTAAACGGGATTTGGAATAACTTGTGGTCGGGAGTTGGGTGTACAACTTGCCAAGGCACATGCACTATAGGAATAGTGACTTATACGTCTAGGACGTTTGTAGGTGCGAGACCATCTTTGCTATCCGCCTAGTAAGCCAGACAGAGTTTCAGGTGAGTTTCACGGCCCCATTTTAAACTATTTTTACGTTTTCGGGGGAAAGATATGTTAGGGAAAGTGTTTGACGGATTTATTACTTGAGGTGTGACCGCCACTCGGGGTTGAGTCCTCGCCTCTATAATCATTTATTCAGGGAAATGAAACCGGAGGAATATTGAATAGTACTATTGGTGCCTGACAAGGCCCACCCCTAATCGATAGCGTCGATTATGCATTAGGTTATGCCTGGGGTGCATATATTCTGAACTTAAGTCGTGGGAAACCGAGTAACGACTTGGAGCGGGGCATATTTATTTTATACGTCTTGGTTTGATTATAGTCTCAAGTAGAGTTATAGGAACTTGCAACTCCTATATATTGTCATAACATGGTACTTCCCAAGTATTCAAGTTTTGGAAACTAAAAACCTGTGAACTCACTAATATATTTATATTGACGAAACTTTTAAACATATCTTTCAGGTAATTAGATGAAGGAGAACCGGGCAAGCTGGGTCGAGGAATCCTCCAATGCGGCGTCAAACTTTTGCGGGGTTTCACTTTTATTTCCCAAGGCATTTGGGATATATTTGAGAAACCTCTATGATTGTCTTAAAAACAATTTACTTTTGTGTAATATTTGAACAAGATTTGACGTCATAATAAATGACCCATTTTCTTAAATTACTTGTGTTTAGCAATAACCTTGACTTTATGCTTTGAACCGTCGCGCCACGTGTTTCCGCCATTGTCGTGGTGTGACAATAACCAAATTCCCAACACCCGAAATGTTAATCAAGGACCCTCCGTTCAAAACCGTGGCAATCCCACATTCGACCCTGTGAACAGATTCAATGAAGGAAGATATGATGATCTCGAGGATAACATTGATGAACTAAGAGAAAATATCAATGATAATGAACCCTTTAGTGTCCCAAGTTATCAGTCATCAGAGCAAGTCAGCGTTCACATATACCATTCGGGGGAAGATGAACAGTCGGAAAGGGAGTTTACTGAAGAAGAAGAAGATGGTTGGGGGTATGGCAATGGTAATGGTAGGCATGAAGATGAAGAAGACTACCAAAGTGATCATCACTCTAATGTGGGTGCTCACCAGAATGTGGGAAATGAAGGGTACTATAATCATGACTTTGTTAATCAACCGAGGCAAAACCCAAGAGGGCACCGAAACCATCAGGGTAATCATTATCGGGATGCACATTACGTGGGTCAGGCAAATAGAAGACCCCCTGTGAGAAGGCAACAGAGGGAAGAAGAGGTTGATGCACCACAAAGAAGGCCTCATTTTCCAATGCAAGGGGTTAATAGTCGGTTTAGACTACTTGCCTCCGAGAATGAATCACCCATTGTACCTCCACCTCGAGGAAGAAGATCTTTCTATTGTAAACCGAACTATATCAACATTCTTCCTCATTTCCATGGGATGGCTACTGAAGACCCATACGGTCATCTTTCTGAGTTCAAAGCAATGTGCAGTACGATGGGATGTCACAGTTTCTCCCAAGATGAAGTTCGGTTAAGGCTGTTCCGGTTCTCCCTCAAGGATAAGGCAAAGACTTGGTTTCTTACTTTGCCCGCACACAGCATCTATACTTGGGGAGAGATGCAACAGGTGTTTTTGGATGAGTACTACCCTAGTTTTAAGACGGATGGGGCACGATTAGAGATTCGTTCCTTTCAACAGTTACAACGGGAACCACTTCATGAAGCCTTCACTCGTTTTAAAGAATTAATTCGGAAATTCCCACACCACAACATTGAATTATGGGAATTGGTTAACAGCTTTGTGAACGGGTTGAGTAAGGAGGAAAGAAAGTACTTAAAGTCCACTAGCAACGGGACTTTATTATCTAACCCGGAGCAAGAAGACTGGGATTTTTTGGAAAGAATGAGCAAGAACTCCAAAGCTGAAGAATCCGCAGATAGAAGAACCAAACACCATATTTCAAGGTCTGTTTCAGATGTGGATGCCAATGCCAAAGACCGAATTGCTACTTTGGAAAGGGAATTGGCCCGTATGAAGAAGAGAGAAGTTCCAGCGAGACCATATACGGTATGTGGAGTGTGTGAAGAGATGGGACATAAGACTGATGAGTGCCCGGAAAATTCGGTTCAAGAAACTGCTGATGTGAATCAAGTGTATGGAGGGGAGAAGAAATATGACATGAACTCCAATACTTATCATCCAGGTTTGAGGAACCATCCTAATTTCAGGTATGGTAATGCTTCAAATCAGATGAATCCGAATTTTCAACCGAACACTCAAGGGGGTAACCAAGGTGGAGCATATCAAAACCGCCAAGGTAACTATAATCAAGGTGGTGGTTATCAAAGAAACTATAATCAAGGTGGTGGTTATCAAAGAGGGTATAATCAAGGTGGTTCATCAAGCAATCAAAGTGGAGGTGATGAGTCAAAGCTTGATGCTATCTTGAATTTGCTCAAGGAAAATGATAAGAGGAACGGAGTGAGAGACAAGTCTCACGAGGCTCTAAAGAAACAAGTGGGGCAACTTGCAGAGGAGATGGCTCAATTGAGAGGAAGCACGGGAAAGCTTCCTAGCGATACCACTATCAACCCGCAACATCAAGGTTCGAGCTCGAAGAACAATCACAATGCTCCAATTAATAAGGTAACTATTCTTCGTAGTGGTAAAAATATTGATAATAAAATTGGTGATAAAATTGAGCCATCACCACCCCAATTTATTGAAGGGGTGGTGGAAGATGTGAGTGATGAAAGTGAAAGTGAGGAGGAAACGGGTAAAAATAAAAGTAAAAAGTTTTTTGAAAAACCAAAACCCGTTGAAATTGAACAAGTTCCCATGGCTAAGGAAAAGGGTATGGAGGGTAATACCATCCCTTATCCTGAAGCGTTGTTGGAACCATCTAAAAAGGTGGTCAAGAAAAGGGGCCCATAATAGGAAGAGTTGTGGGAAATTTTTAAACAAGTAAAAATTAATTTACCCCTTTTAGATGCAATCAAACAAGTACCCTCCTATGCAAAGTATTTAAAAGATTTGTGCACTCGGAAAAGAATTCACAAAATTCCAAAGAAAATTGATCTAACTGAAAATGTGAGTTCTATTCTCTCAGGGTCACTTCCACCAAAGTTACAGGACCCAGGGGCGCCCATCATCTCCATTCAGGTTGGAGAATTTAAAATGACATGGGCCCTCTTGGATCTTGGAGCTAGTGTAAGCATCTTACCGGGTAGTCTCTATGACTAATACGAATTTGGTCCACTTCAGGAGTCTAACACCACCGTGGTGTTAGCTGACTTGACTCCTAAACTACCCCGTGGGATGATTACTGATGTGATAGTAAAAGTTGAAGATTTTTATTATCCGGTGGATTTTCTGGTACTCGATTATGTTTCCATGGACCTAACCAAACAACCAACGGTTATACTGGGTCGACCATTTTTAGCCACAGCTAATGCTCAAATTAATTGCAAAACGGGCACGCTTGACATGACCTTTGGTAACCGTAGGTTTCGGTTAAATGTTTTTTCAAATGGGACTAACCCTCTAGTCAATGATGAATGTTATATGGCAGACATTGTTGACGAGTGTATACTTCTATACGACACCGTTGTAGAAGAGGAAAACACAATAGAGGAGTGTTTTATGTTTGACAGGTTACAGATGGAGATATTGAAGAGCATGGAGGAGGAGGAAAAGATTCAAGAAGCGATGGCAGTGCAAGAGGGAAGACCACCATGGACTCATCAAGTGGAGAGTCTTCCAGATCACATTGATACGAAATTGAAGTCGTCTTTAGTTGAGCCACCACAAGTGGAACTGAAGGAGTTGCCTAAGCATTTAAAATATGCTTATGTTGTTGAAGGCAACACGCTCCCGGTAATCATTGCTTCAAACTTGACCGGGGAGCAAGAAGAGAAATTGATGAAGGTGTTGGTGACCCATAGGGCTGCTATTGGGTGGACTGTGGCAGATTTGAAAGGTATTAGTCCGTCAATTGTGATGCACAAAATCATCACAGATGAGAAGGTGAATCCGCAAGAGATGCTCAAAGGAGGTTAAACCCTAACATGCGGGAGGTTGTGAAAAAAGAGGTGCTGAAATGGTTAGATGCGGGTATCATTTACCCCATCTCGGATAGCCAATGGGTTAGTCCAACTCAAACAGTTCCAAAGAAGGCAGGTATTCAAGTCGTGAAAAACGACTCAGGTGAGGAGGTAGCTACCCGGCTGGTAACCGGGTGGCGTATTTGTATTGACTATAGGAAGTTAAATGCTGCAACTTCTAAAGATCATTTTCCTTTACCTTTCATTGACCAAATAGTAGAAAAATTAGCCGGACAAAAAATTTATTGTTTCTTGGATGGGTATTCGGGTTACAATCAAATTGCTATTCATCCCGAGGATCAACAAAAGACTACCTTTACTTGCCCATATGGCACTTTCGCATTTAGGCGAATGCCATTTGGTCTTTGTAATGCCCCCGCCACCTTTCAAAGGTGTATGATGAGTATCTTTTCAGATATGGTGGGGGAGTCTGTGGAAATCTTCATGGATGACTTTTCTATTTTTGGGTCTTCATTTGATTCCTGTTTAAATCAATTGGAAAAGGTTTTTCAAAGATGTGTAAAAACAAATTTGGTATTGAGTTGGGAGAAAAGTCACTTTATGGTCCAAGAAGTGATAGTATTGGGTCATGTTGTTTCGAGTCGTGGGATTGAGGTTGACCATGCCAAGATTCAAATCATATCAACTTTACCTCATCCCACAAATGTCAAAGGGATAAGATCATTTTTGGGGCATGCGGGATTTTATAGGAGATTTATTAAGGGTTTTAATGACATTACAAAACCTTTATGTAAACTATTATTAAAAGATGCCCCATTTGAGTTTGATGAAAAATGTGTCGAAGCCTTTGATAATTTGAAAAAGAGATTGGTTGAGGCCCCAATTTTGCAATCACCTAATTAGTCTTTACCTTTTGAAATTATGTATGATGCAAGTGGGTACGCGGTTGGGGTCGTGTTGGGTCAACGGGTAGATAGGAAACCCGTTGCTATATACTACGCAAGTAAGACTCTTTCGGAAGCACAATTAAATTATTCTACTACCGAAAAAGAGCTACTTGTGGTGGTATATGCTCTAGACAAATTTCGGTCTTATGTGTGGGGTAGCAAAGTTATTATTTATACTAATCATAGTGCTGTCAGGTACTTAATGGATAAGAAGGATGCTAAGCCGCGGTTGATAAGATGGATACTCTTATTGCAAGAGTTCGATTTAGAGATCTGTGATAAAAAGGGCACGGAGAACGTGGTAGCAGACCATTTGTCTAGACTGATGATTAAGGAGGAAGACTCAACGAATGAAATTAATGAGTCATTCCCAGATGAGCATTTATTAGCTGTTTCGACATTACCTTGGTTTGCTAATATTGTTAATTTTTTGGTGACAGGTACAATGCCGGAACACTGGGTAAGGAAGAAGAGGCTCCACTTTTTGTCCCAAGTGAAACATTACATTTGGGATGATCCTGACCTGTTTAGAGTGGGAGTGGATCAAATCTTTCGAAGATGCATTCCGGATGAGGAGATCATGAGTGTATTGAAGCACGTGCACTCTTATGCATGTGGAGGACATTTCAGTGGCCAAAAGACGGGTCACAAGGTTTTGTCTAGTGGGTTGTATTGGCCAACAATTTTTAAGGACTCGTTTGAGTATGCTAGAAATTGCTTACATTGCCAACAAGTAGGAAGCATCTCAAGACGTGATGAAATGCCAATGCAACCCATTATGGTTGTTGATGTGTTTGATGTATGGGGAATTGATTTCATGGGACCATTTCCTAATTCTTTTGGTAATCTATACATTTTGGTGGCAGTAGATTATGTCTCTAAATGGGTTGAAGCTATTGCCACCAAAACCAATGACCATATCGTTGTTTGCAATTTCATTCAAACACATATTTTTTCAAGGTTTGGGTTACCTTGCACAATTATAAGTGATGGGGGATCCCATTTCAAAAATCGGAAATTTGGAAAATTGCTTAAGCGATATGGTGTTGATCATAGGATTGCCACCCCATATCATCCACAAACTAGTGGACAAGTTGAGGTTTCCAATAGGCAAATCAAAGAAATTTTGCAAAAAAACGGTTCATGCGGACCGAAAGGATTGGTCAACAAAGCTAGATGATGCTTTATGGGCCTACCGCACAGCCTACAAAACACTTATTGGAACAATCCTTATCGATTAGTATATGGTAGAGATTGTCATCTCCCGGTTGAATTAGTTCACCGGGCATATTAGGCTATTAAAAAGGTTAATTTGAGTTATGATGATGCAGGTCGAGAGAGGAAACTTAAGTTGTGTGAGTTGGAAGAGTTAAGGGGTGAAGCTTACGAGATTGCGTCAAAATACAAGGATCAAATGAAAAGAGCTCATGATGCGAAGATTCGTAAGAAGGAATTTGAAGTGGGTCAAAAAGTTTGGCTCTATAACTCCAAGTTGAAGCTCTTCCCTGGGAAGCTCAAGAGTAAGTGGAATGGCCCGTACATAATAACGCGGGTTGGAAAGCTTGGCGAGGTGGATATTGAGGACCCGAAAGATGGGTCAAAGCAAACCGTAAACGGGCATCGTCTGAAGCCCTACGTGGAACATCTCACGGAGCACGGAGGTGGGAAGCTTAGTTGTAAATTGTACAATATTAATTTTATTTTTATTCTTATAAGTCAATTGCTAAAGTTTTTCTAAAAAAAAGGGTAGCATAGCCTACGCCAAAACTGGCGTAGGATACGCCAGTTCACTTGTGCCTACGCCATGCTCTGCTGTCCTACGCTAAACAAGTGTCCATTCCCTACGCGATTAGCGTAGCCTAAGCCAATATTGGCGTAGGATACGCCACAACCTGGAAAACATCAAGAATACCCGGGTTGACTAAGGTTGACGGGCCAAACACCACTAAAGTCCAAATTTTGATCATTAAAACACATTCTAACCTAATTACATCACCACCAACCATCCATTCAACCAAAAACTTCATCTTTTTCATCTCCCATCCTCTAAACCTTCTAATCTTCAAAATTTCATAACTTCTTCAATATCCCACCAAATCCAACTATCTTTATATCAAAATCTTATAATTTTTCAAGATCTACAAAACCCCTAACTTAGAATTGGTTAATTTTGACGTTTCGGGGGGCGAATCAAGGGCTGAAAAAATCGGATTTTTGTGGGTGTTCTTGTTATTGTCTTATTTCTTGCTTCTAGTTATTTTCCTGCCCAACAAGCATCATGAAGATATGTATTTCATCATTCTTATTTGTTATTTTCATCCTCTACATATTATGTGTTCATGTATGTTTAGAAAATCGATGCCATGAGTATTTGTGTTTAGGGAATAATTATTGTTTGGGTAGGAAGCATTGTTCTTGTTAGTTAAAAAAAACGATTTTTTTTTTCAATAAGAGCAAGAAATAAGTGTGGGGAAGGGGTTATAGAGATGTAAAACACATGGTCATTGGATCTTGACAATTGGTGCAAAGCTTTTGATTGTTAGCATATGATAATGACCATAGGATGTCATGCTTGGGTAAAAACGTATCTGATGTGCATGATAGTCTTGTTGAAATTGGATACTAATAATGAATTATTGTTTATGAATGTTGTTACAGAACGTATTCAGAAGAAAGGGCAAGGAACATTGTGAATCTTCTACTCAGCCCAATCGGAAAAAGGGGATTCGGTCCAACCTACGAGACGAATCTGATAATGAGGGAGATGAGATTCAGCATAAGTTGGATCATGGTGAACAGATGGATGAAGACCTTCCCAACTGGAAGGAAAAGTCTAGGCGGTTATCTTTGTTCCCCGAATCGATTAGACCAGCATTGTGGTATCAAAAAATGGCATCATTACATCATGGTACCGAGGGTGTCTTGTTTATGAAAGAGCGTATAATGCAGAACAGTTGAGATTGATAGGATTGACGCAAAAGTTTGAAAGAATTGGTTGGGAGGCGGCTTTAAACTTTTGTGAGAATCGGGGAAAGAAGATTTACATGAAGGCGATAGAGTAGTGGATGTCCACACTTGAGCGAGATTTTGGTGATAACCGACCTCACACATTGAAGTTGACTGGAACCATAGGGAAGAAGAAGATGACCTTATCCTTCGAGACAATGCGTCAAATTGCTAACTTTGACTCTTGTCCAGCAAATGAGTACTATTATATCCCTGAGGAGTTCTTTTGGGCCAAAACACAATTAAACACTGACCCAACAAATATGTTTGACAATGTAATTCTAAGAAAAAGGGGAGCTCAATCTTGCAGGTCAGACATGGCATGTGAAGCCAGATTCATATTAGGAATTTCGTTTGAGAATTTAATGGCAAGACTCGGGGATAGGTCAAAGGTAAGAGGTTGGGATGTTCGAGTGATGCATGCAATAATGTTTGGTACACCGCGCCTATCATTTAGGCATTTGGTTTTGATGAATATTTGGGACAGCCGGGAAAGTCAAGAGCGAAAAATGATCCCGCATGTTAGACTTTTATCATATCTGATGGAGGCTCAAGGAGTGGTAACAAGGTCTACACCGGCTATTGAAGTGAATGTTATTAAGATGAACTGGGAAGATTATAACAAGGCAAGATTCACATATGAGCGGACTGCACAATATCATGTCCTCCTTGACAAACAAAGTAAGACTCAGATGATGGCTCTGTGAGAGGATGTTGAGCATGAGGATGATGAAGAAGTACAGACGGATGATGAAGAGGAGTTACAAGAGGAGGATCATAATGTGAGGGAATGCCCAGTTCGGGAAATGAGTAGGCAAGAGATGGAAATGGTGGCAGAAATCAAAAGAGCAAGGCCCGCAGGTTACCAGGGTTGGACCTCATTTAAAAAATCTATCTGGGATAGGGGTACGCGAACCATGGAGCTTGCCAGGCAACAAGAGGTAGCAGCGATAAGGAGAGAACAGGAGCGAGTGGAAAGGGAAGAGAAACAGGAACAGGATAGAGTGGCGAGAGAAGAAAGAAGAGAAGCAGAAAGGAAAGCAAGAGAAGATAAGCATTGGTGGGCGGTTAATTATGCTCGGGAAATGGATACGGTTAACAGGTTTATGGAGGCTGAACAGATCAGGCATCACCAAGATCTAGTAGCGGGACGCCCATACGCGCCCATGGTTCCATATGTTGACTACTCAACCATTAGAGAGCAGCCACAGGAGGTGATTGATCAAGTTAGATGGCCTCAAGGGGTCTCCTCCAGTTATCTCCCCACTCCACCACCACCACCACCACCTGCACCACCTGTTGAAGGGTCTTCTTCTTCTGTTGACCCATTTAGTGATTACCATGGATGGATGGATGCGATCTTTGGGCATCCAAGCACTCCTTATCCGCCGCCGGGTCCGAATGACCCATATTACCGCTGATGTGTGGTCGAGGTAGTACTCTTTTTGTATAGTTTGTAGACTGGTATGTTTGTTCTTTTCTGTGGTTGATTTTAGTTTGGTGTGTTTTGAGTATGTTTGGAATTTTATGTTTTGCAGTTTTATTTTGTTTTTGTTTGTTTTGGATATTTTGATGTTTTGTGTGTGAGGCCAGATTATACGTCACCAGTAATGTTAGAGTGTTCAGTTGAAAAAGGGAGTAACAAGGGAAAGGAAGCAGTAAATTGTGGAAGGCAAAGACTCACCGATGGAACGAAGGCATCAACTACTTACCAGGTGCTTTCTATTCTTTACTTATGTGTATGTTGCTTGAATAAGACTTGAGTGAATGTTTGTTTTGGCCTTAGAAGGGGTATGTAGTGGGATGGAAACATGCATCCTCACATTTATTATTTGGCTACTTGGTCCCCTTATTCATAACAAATATACATTGAGGACAATGTCATTCTCAAATGTGGGGATGGGGAATAGCCATTTAAATGTGAAAATCTTTAGGACCCTCAAAAATCAAAATTTTTTGTTGAAACAAGCTCAATCTTAAGAAAGCCGTTTCCGCCAGATTATTGGATCATAAAATGCGACCCCTAGTCATGGTCATAAACTCTTTAAGTTCCTTGATGTGTTTTTCCAAGGAAGGTTTTTGAAAGATGTGAATTGCCTAGTTAGAAAAGACTAGAGAAGAGTATAACATTTTTGCATATCGGCAGCCCATTTTTCCCTTTAGGTTTAGGAGAGATTATTAAGCCATCACAACATGCTAACACCTTATAAAATTTCACATCCATTGGCATGTTGTGTTCAATTGATTTGAGTGTGCTATTATAGTCGCATAAGGTAGAACTTGCAACTTTTGATACGCCTGCCACTTTAGATTAATTGTGACACAAGAATGATTAAGGCATTAGGTTTGGCCTTTTTTTTATTTTACACCATTTTGATATCATTGACCCGAAAACAATCTCCCCTAGTTGAACAATTTTGAGCCTAAATCCTTCATTTCGATCACCCATTTCAACCCTTTTGACCCGTTTTAACTTTTCTATATTAAACCCAAGTGATGAAAATCCAGATTGAGGATTGTGTTCCATTGGTAATTAGTGTTTAAAAAAATGGAAAAACATGAGAAAAAAAAGCACAAACATATGCTGTAGCAGTTGTTGAATAAATGGCGCAATAGTGCCTTATGTTGTAAGTTGTGCGTTGATGTAAATAAAAGTTGGATTTTCATCACTATAGTCACTTTTAAATATTCCCTTCCATACCCTTCGCCTAGCCCCATTACAACCCGTTTTAAGACCTTTTGACTTGTGTTCACTTTTGAGAGTTTGGTGAAAGGCGATTGAGTTTCAAGCCTATACTAACATGCCCTATAATCGGTTTCGAGTGATTGGTATGAAATACTAGCGCATCACATGCTAGTCTAGATAGTAAACCGAGTGGAGTGAACCATTTTGAGGGGTGTGCAAGAATGTGAAATCGGTTCTAGTTGGATTTGTCTAGGCATTTGTTTTAGTAACATGTAAAAACCTTGGAATGTAAATCTACTGATAGGCGTAAGTCTTGTGAGTTAGGGTATGACTAGGGACCGTCTTTTGAGAATCGATAAAAAGGTTGGAATTGGTTTGAATTGTTGATTGAGCAAAGTTTATTGATTTGCTTGAGGGCAAGCAAAAGATAAGTGTGGGGATGTGATGGATTGGTTAAAAGATGTGTATAAATGCGTCTATAAATGAGTTTTAAGGAATGTTAAGTTGTCGAATGGTGTTGCTTTGATATTATTATGTCATTTCAGGATTCGACGACTAAA
The DNA here is from genome assembly GCA_028751855.1 of Ambrosia trifida. Classification (NCBI taxonomy): domain Eukaryota; kingdom Viridiplantae; phylum Streptophyta; class Magnoliopsida; order Asterales; family Asteraceae; genus Ambrosia; species Ambrosia trifida. The sequence goes on along the minus strand of CM054133.1, from coordinate 14,785,301 downwards.
GGAAGCAAAAATGACGTTTTGGAGTTGCTCGGGCGAGATACGGAAGCATAAACAAGCTGGAAAATCAAAATCCGAGGCTGAAGAGGGTTCTGGCGTAGGATACGCCAAAACTAGCGTAGCCTACGCCAGTGGGGTAGGCAAGGAGGGCAGAAGTGGCGTAGGGCAGCAGCAGATTGCTTAGGAAGAAAAGGTTTGGCGTAGCCTACGCCAAAAGTGGCGTAGGATACGCCAGAAGCAGATTTTGGTCAAACCTTTCCTTTTTCGAAGCAATTATGATTGGGAGTTGTTTTAATATCAAAAATTGGGATCTAGGGCCGGCATTCATTCATTCCTAAGCACAAAAACAACACACTTTTCATCCAAGACCCATCATACAATAATCCTTCCAACCCTTTGAAGAAACTATGAAGATGCAAGAGAAGATATTGAAGAAGAACACTATGGCCATGCTTGGCTAAAACATTTGTATTACACTGGGGATGTAGGCTTTTGATATCTAGGGTTTGAACACATTGGGTATTGTTCTTAAACTTTTGTTTATGTTATTGTGTGCTTGAATTAACTGTGTTAATTGGTGATTAATCTTATGCTAAACTCATTGTAGTTAATTGATCTTGTGCCAATTTTTCGTGAGATAAGCATGATTCCTTACGTTAACACAAACATAGGATTGTATGTTCTAGTTAATGAAGTGTAGTTTATTCTATCTTGATATTGATAAAACTTGATACCTAAGCCTATTGAATAATCACTCTGTTAGTGCCAATTACATTATTATTATTTACCCAATTGTTAAAGCCCTAGTATTCAATTGCCGAATCCTTAGTGTAATCTTTTTAATCTGATTGTGTAACACCCCAACCAATGGCGGAAACATCGGGATGTCACGTATTGATGATTGTTCAGTAACTCATGGTAAATAATAAGTTTCAATATATGATTTAAATAAATTACATATTTTTTTTAACGTTTTTAAATCAGAATTTTTAATACAATCCAATTTAATATTGATTATATGTCATTATTTAAACAAAAAAAATTAACAAAATGGATGGTAAAGATACTGTAAACATGAATCGGATGAATAAACGAGGGAGTTCTATGTATATATATATATATATATATATATATATATAAAGAAAATTTGTGTGATGTTACAGTCTCCCCTACTTTTAGGAACTTCGTCCCGAAGTTTATTTTAAGAAGAAACATTTGAATAGTGTTGAGGATAGTTAGGGTGACTATGGTTCAGAGTAGGGTAAGAGTTTAAGGAATGTATAAGATAACCATAAATGCTAGATAGACTACCAAATAACTAGGGTTTGTTATTGGTCTGACCCTACAGTATCCCTTTCCACGTATCATTAGTGTTTATATATAGGGTGTACCGCAGCTAACCCATCACACCTTTGATACTTCGAAAACATACGGGGTATCTCCCAAAACCTTAATAGAATTTCACACTACCTTAATGTACCTGTAAATTCATGATTATGTTCCGGACCGCAATCACCAATTTACCTTACATTAGGGTTTTGTGTCCTTCTATGACTCTAAACACACATGTAAGTAATGCAAAATAGCCTTGTGATTGAATCGTATACAATGTATCCAAAAATAAATCCAACTGTTGAGCAGGAAAAAGACCTCTACCAGTCAGTGAGTAAGAACCTCTACCGATTGTTGAGCAGGTGCGATAGCCTCTAATAGTCGTTGAGCAGGTTGTAGGGCCTCTACCGACTGTTGAGCAGGCATGATGACCTCTACCAATCGTTGAGTAGGTTATTTGGTACTCTACTAACTGTTGAGCAAGTACTTCATCCTCTATCAGTTGTTTGATTAAGTGTACCAATTATTACACACATGAATTGCAAATTTATAATATGTACATGTAAGCAATCAAGTATCAAGTATAGCATACGAGTTGTAATAGAGTTTCCCTAGACAAGGTTAATGACTCTAGGTGTGTCTATAGCAAATAGTTTATATTCCATGAATTCTAGTTTCAAATGTTCAAATATGGTAGATAGTCGAATCCTCATGTATAACTAAGGATTATGTTTGATGCAACACACAATCAAGTTTCAATAGTTTGGTTATCATGGGTAACTAGCTCATGTGTGAGAAGGTGAAGGATATGAATTTAGTTCTTGAGAGGATGATGAAAAATCTTGAAGCAGAATCAAGGTTGTGAGAGATAGTGAATGTGAAGATAGTTGATAAAGAGTTTATTTTATAGTAAGGAGATTATGTAGCAGTGTAAATTTTGGGGTTTGGATCAAAGGTTATAATCAAGTGTATAAGAAAACATGATTGTGGTATATGCCAAATATTGTAAAATTTGAACAAGTTGAAAATGAGTGAGTGTCGATGGAGAATTTAGAGACTAGATATTATTCCTATGGATAAAAAAAAATCTTATTTTCAAAATTGGTTTTATACATAAAGCAAAAGTTGTTAAATAGTACAAGCTAAGTGGGCTTTGATTAAAATATTCCCGTTAGTTGGAGATTTCAAACATGACATTAGGTTTTGAAGATCAAGGTTCTATTAAGTGATTTTTAATAGTTTAAAGCATTATATAGAAAATTGTTTGTTACGTCAATAAATAAACAATTGAATTTAAGTTCGAGGACATCTTTTGACAAAAATATGTACTTTGTAAAGTTACTAGGTAATGAAAATACAACAGGATTTAGAAATCTTTAGTTTGTGCTAAGGTATGAGGTTATAGTTTTTAAAAATAAGTAACATGTGGAGAAATGAAATAATATGATTTGGGTAGGGTGTTGAATATTTAAAAAGTGGCTAAGATGGTAAGGTGAAGTGTGATTGTGAAATCCATAGATGGTTATGAAATGAGATTGATTTAAGCTGTAAAATTTTGAGATTTTAGAGCTTAGTTTAAGGAAAGTGAGTGTAATCATTTATTCATTAATTAAAACAAATAAACGAAAACGTTGACTTATCAAAACTTCTAGATTCTAATAACATAGTGAAGACATGCTTTAGCCTATAAGTGAACACTCATCCCGAGAATTCCCAAGTAGGCATCCGGGTCCCTCGTCTGATTGGGATTTATGCGCAATGCCAGTCCTAGACAGAAAACTCAGAATACAGGCGTTCACCCTTCCAGATTGCACGTGTTCGTTATTAAAATCTAGAACTTCGACGAGATCTTCAAGGTGGTTCAGGCTACACCTGAGGATTTGTCCTATTAGTCTAAGAGTAGATCTTGTGATGGAGAACAATCTTCTTGTAGGGACTAAAGTAGGGATAAGAAGTAGGAGGGAGATAGAGAATAGAAACAAGTAGGGTTGCATGTAAAAGGAGCAAGTACTGATTATAATCCTATGGTTATAGACTAGATTATTTTTCTAATAACCTAATTCCCTATAACCATGGCTCTGAAACCAATCTGTAACACTCTAACCGATGGCGGAAACATCAGGATGTCACGTATTGATGATTGTTCAGTAGCTCATGGTAAATAATAAGTTTCAATATATGATTTAAATAAATTACATACAATTGTTCTAAGAATTTGTACATCAAGATAAAAAAAATACTAGCTACGCATCTTCAAGCATTAACTCTAATCTTCGAGCAAGCTATAACCTGAAACATGTTAAGTTTGAAAATATTTTGGGTCAACAAAAGTTGGTGAGGATTACATAGGTTTTGATAATTGAATAAAAACTTGTACAATTCGAGTGTCATGGCAAGTCTAGTCCATATGTGAAAACAAAAACATCGGGTAAATCGAGTGCATAATCAAACCTTGTGACTAGAATATTGTGGTCCATCCCATACGCTCATGGTTCACTCGATTATGTTATAAATTCGATAACAATCACCCACGCTACCTATGTAGGAGGTACACGTATCTGGGTGAGATTGTCAGTCCAATAGATCTATCATTGTATACCGTCGGCTGATCAATGTTAATGATTATGCTAGAATAATGTGCTTACCTTAGTAATGTTTAAGACATAATGCAACATAGAATAACACATAGACACTTATGATTGAATTGTAAATTGGATGTTGTAACATGTTTCACCCCAAAATAGTGAATGGAAAAAAAAGGGGCTATGTAAACTCACCTTAGGTGCATAATGAGTTCGTGCATTTTATTGAGCGTGCAAACACTTAGTAATAATGCTTTGGAAAATTCGAAACTAGCTAGAGGAGATAATGACGGATGAAAACTTTAGTGTATGGGAGATGGGATAATAATGTTTTTTTTTTTTTGAATGGTACAAAGAGTTGAATGGTAGGCTAGTGTATTTATAGTGTAAAATTTGGAGTTGTAATTAGGGGCTACTTTGACTAGGCTAGAATTTAGGAACAACTTTGACTTGACTAGAAGACCATATTTACTAACACTTTGACTTGACTAGGAGACCATATTTACTAACACTTTGACTTGACTTGACTAGGAGACTACGTTTGACTTTTCAGGTTTGACTAAGGGACCTTGAAAGGGTTTAAGTTTAATTTGTTTTAATTAACATCACAAAACACCAAATGGTGTAGTGGTTTGTGTGGTGTGGTTAAGGTTTAGCCCGCCAGGGACTCGGGTTCGAATCCTGGCACAGGCAAACATTTTTTTTAACGTTTTTAAATCAGAATTTTTAATACAATCCAATTTAATATTGATTATACGTCATTATTTAAACAAAAAAATTAACAAAATGGATGGTAAAGATACTGTAAACATGAATCGGATGAATAAACGAGGGAGTTCTATGTATATATATAAAGAAAATTTGTGTGATGTTACAGATTGTTTACAAACATCATTTTTATTTATAATTTCAATTAAAATCTTAGTGTCATAAACAACAACTTAAAATCAAAAATCTTAAATGAACAAAGTGCACTCTTCATAAGTCATATAGCATCTTCATAAGCAATACTTTCCAATCAACTAAACAACACTCGCTGACCACATGCTCCTTGGATTCGATACCTTATTTACCCTAACTACATAGGTTAATTAGGTTTTGCATGACCCTAACGATAGGTCATCACGTGGTTAACTACTACCCCGACATAAACGCTAGTAAGGTCAGGTTCATTGATGCCTTTGTCCGCGTCTGTAATCACCGCACCAAAACACTCCCCAATCCTTAGAGCATGTTCTTCGTAGCGCAAATTAAATGGAAGACCGATTATTCTGAGCCAAACCAATCTTTCAAATTGCAATGGTTGACCTTCCCAACTGAAAACTTCAATAAACCACTCCGACCAAAAATTTTGCTTTTCCAAAAACAACTTTGCCTTATCTGACGACGTGAGCGTCATTAGGATCTTCATGCCACCCAAATAGCGTATTTCGATCTTCAACTCCTTGATAGTGCTAAGATTTGCTTTCATATTACAAAAGCTATCAAAACTATTAGCCACTTTGACTATCGACCTCCCTTTCCCAGCTTCTGATTGATCCGACACAATATCTTCCAAAACCAACATGTTTGAGGTGTTTCCCATATTCCTCGCTTCACCCGTAAGTGTATCTCTGTACGAAAACATTCTATCACCATTTTCGGAAACTGCATTTGCTTGAAACAGTTCCTTATTTCCCACAAATTTACCTATATCTTTTGTAGGCACTTCTTGTCTTTCACCTTTGCATATCTTAGAAAAGCAAACACGTTGCCAAACTTATCTCTTTTCCGAGCAATATATGCATCCACAAGTTGACCACGTCTACCATATTCCTCTCTCAGTTTGTCTGTGGACAGATCGTCGGGAAGATTGGATATAAAGAATGTAATCGAGTTTCTGTTGTTTCCTCCTGAAGATTCCGGTGGTATTTCACCCTCCTCGAGACCAGCCGCCCTCTCTCTCCAAAACCTCGCCATCCCCGATAGAGTTACATCTGGAACAATCTACTTACCAAATTGGTTACTAGATGCTTAATGGTTGCCTTTTAACCATTTAGACTTAGGGTTACCTCTTAACCATTCAGAGGTTATGGACCATTAAGAGGTAACCTTTGAATGGTCATTAAGAGACTATCAAACAAGCCATAAGCTGATCTAAATCGGAAACCATAAACATATTTTGACTCTAAAAACAAGTATTATAACATGCGCGTTTATGTATCAGTGTGTATATATATTTATATGTAAGTTTTGACACATAAGTCATCACAATTCGGCTAGAAATTGCAACGTATGTGCAATTTGTTGCCAAACTTGAAAAACAGTATTTTTATAGTTAAAAGGTGTTAATATGTGTATAAATATGTGATCTTAAGGAAATTATGGTAAATTATGTGAAAATTTGCCAAGGGTGTATAACATATATAACTTAGGGTTTTCAATAAGTATAGTAATTATTTGATGGTAAATTATGATGCTATGATTTATTGAAGATAAATTGTCACTTGTAAATATAATTTATCAAACATTTGAGTCACCAACGGATCGGCGGACAAAACAATCTTTTTGGAAAAGGGTAAACATCGTTATGTGTTGGGAGTTGGGTGAACAACCTGCCATATAGACGCACACATAGATCTATAGTGTCTTACAGTGTTAGGACACATGTAGGTCGGTTTTCTCTGGGCTATTTTATTACTAGCTTGTTTACTGCATAGATTCAAGGTGAAATTCGCGACCCCTTTTTACTATTTTACATTTTGAGAGAAAGTTATTGCATATGTAGAAATTATGTGGTGATTATAGGAGAATGAATAGGTGTAAAGGAATGATACCATGGGTAAGAGGTTTCGCCAACATGGGATAGATTAAAATCGTCCTAGTTTACTGTAACCATTAGTTCTAGGTGGGACCAAAATAATAAATGGATAGTACTATTGGGTCTGACTAGGCTAGACGGGAACGATGAGATTGGGGAAGGATTTTCCTAGTATTTTCCTTAGGTTTTAAGAAAAAAATTGTAAAAATCTCTCGTTTTGAAAAATTACATTTGAGACGTGTAAACTCAATACTTTGGCATCTATATTTTGAAGTTTAATTATGCATATTTTCTATTAAAAGCCTTGTAAATCATGCCACGTGTTTCCGTCATTGGCGTGGTTTGACACATACACACACACAAACACTCAAAAATCTTTTTTCATCTATCGTATTTTACACATATTAAAAAAATGTATCCATGGAGCAACATCAATCCGAACAACCCATATACCCAATACCGACACTCACTGAACCAACCAAACACATTGAACTTTCAACCCAACACTTACCTCGAGTCTTCTAACCTCCTTTGTTCAACAATTGTTATCGTTCGGGCCCGTGGTTGATGTACCACTCGACCCACAAGCACAAGCAGCGGCTTTTTATGCTATGTACGCTCAAAGCACACAATATTCACAAATCATTGTACCCGAAATCCAACCTGACATTATGCAACCAACACAAAATGACCCCTTCCGACAACAACAAAAAACAAAGCATAAAAAAGATAATGAAGTTGAGCCCGTTGAAATAATTTTTAAGTAACGGACCGAAGAGGAAGAGGAAGAGATACATTTGACTCGTGCTTAGGTTGACATCTCGGAGGACCCGGGTCCAATATTATATAATATTTTATATTTTAGAATATTAACATTTTAATTGTTATATATATATGTGATGTATTACATTTTATTTTTGTGAATACTTATATGTTTATTTTATGTTAATTTTTTTCCAGCTAACCGTCAAAGAGGACCCGATTTCTAGTGTCGTGTTCGACAAACCGTTTATTTGCTAATGGGACGTGAAGCCTATCGCAATCTGGATTCCACTTCCGGTAAATGGAGAGAAATGCAACAAAAATAATGCACCACCTCTAATGTCATCTTCAACAACCTCTGTAACAAATGTGGTGACCGACCAAGCGATGCTAATGATGTAGATTTGTTTCTTGATACCCATAAAATCTACAAACAATATAAAGGAAATTCGTTTTGCCACACCACGCCAATGGCAGAAACACGTGGCGCGACGTTTGAAAAGCATCAAACCAAAATTAACACAAACTATAAGTAATTAATAAAAGAGATCATTTATTTAAGACGTCGAATTGAGTTTCATGTTCATACATGCTTAAATCATCATAGTTTAAAATTCAAAAGTAGAGATTTCACGATTATATCCCAACCCCTTGGAAAATAAAAGTAAACCCCCCCCCCCCCCCAAAATATCCGACGTTAAGTAGATCGCTGCCCGTACTAGCCATGCGATCATCCAGCGCTTAGTTACCTAAAAGATATGTTAAAATCGTCAATATATAAATATTGGTAAGTTCACAGGTTTTAGTTTTACAAAACATTTTAACAACAACATTTTTGGGAAATAAACACAAGTAGTGACTATTGTAAGAGTTGCAAGTTCCTACAATCTACTTGAGCCTATAACCAAACCAAGACTAGCAATGCCTCACTCATAGTTGTTTCTCAGAAAATAACAACTTAGTTCAGAATACGTGCACCCCTGGCATACACAGAGCTAATAGCGCTATCAACTAGTAACCCGCTTGCCATAACCCGGCAACTCATTCGGCATGTGAAGGACTTACAGTGATAGTGTTGGTTTAGTTCATCAAGGACAAAGTTTGCGAACTAGCAAAACCCGACCCACACAAGGAGTCAAAACCTGACCCACACAAGAAGTCATAGCACCCCAAAACCCAGGATGTGTAAAAGTAGTCCCAAACCGGACTATGAAAAGTTAAGTACGTTGTCTCAAACCCGAGACGTATGCTTTTGAGAAAAGAGTAGTGAAACTCACCTTAGGATGCAAGCAATTTATCCAAACTCCGCAAATAAATGTACTGCCGACTCCCTATTACATGTGTCACTAAGTGAGTATATGTGTAATACCATTACACCATATGACCTGTTTGTCCAAGACGTTTAAAAGTTCAAAACCATGTAAATGACACCTAAAATTTTCTACATGCACAAGTAAACCCTATGAACCCGTTGGTGAACATGTTGATTATTATCAGTTTTACACTTCATATACATCTCATATAAGTGTCCATTCAAGTTCATGTCAAATACGTACCATATAAGACTCCAAATAGCCGCATAACTGTATGTTACATAATCCGCGTTTTTAGGACAGATTATGTGCTGTGAAAACTATTTTATTAAAAATACTTATCCAGTGAATTAGACTCCCAAACTTTTACTACATATTCCAGGGGGTCTACCGGACAAGTCCATATTTTTAGTTCGTGATAAAACCATGCTCAAAAATTATGAAAAATCACACAATACAACTATGTCCAGAAAATACTCACAACAGATCAAATTAGTAAAAAAAATTAAAAATTTTGTATTCATCCAAACGGGATGAATCCACTTGGAAAAGCTAATTTATTCCAATTTTGACCTACTGTCCAGATTTCATAATTTAATTCTTTGTAAAACTCAAGTTATGATTGTTTAAAGTTGGCCCAGTTTACTAATCCGAAAATCTGATATGACCTTTAATCAAAGAAAAATTCCAAAAACTTATCAAACGACGTCCAAATCAGATGATTTTGCCCATTATGAAAAGCTAAGACCATTTATAATACAACCATACAAAGAAATCATCAAAATTAATACTTTTAAGTCACGTAACAGGCCCTACAATTCGACCCAAACATTCTGTCCAGATTTTAATCATGCATAAACTCCTATTAAAGCTACTCACATACGCATATAATCGATCAACAAACATCATAAAACATTCATATGACATAACATGATTAGAACCTTACAAAATAAATGCTAAACATCATCAACCATAAACCCTAGAAGTCTAAAACATCATAAACATGCATATCATGCAACCTATCAAATAATAATCACATAAGATTATGTTAAGCCCATTCAATCTTTATAAACATCAAGTTTTAATCTTTATGAAAATGTTTCAGACCTGGAAAAACTCGGTTATGAAGTTTTAAAAACATATTAAAGAAGATTAAAACACAAGAGATTGAATATTATACCACAAGCACTTCAAAACCACCAACCGATTGCTCTCCAAGCTTCCCGATCGATGTTCTTGAGCCTTAGCAAGTGTTTGAGGTTATTATTTTCGTAAATAGGCAGTAGGGAGCAATTAGGGTTGAGTTTAGGGGATACTTGGGGCTTAAGATTGTTTAAATAGGTGATTGAGGCGGTTTGGTTGCGTCAGAAGCCCGCGAGCGGCCGCGCGGCCAGAGTGAGCGGCCCGCTCACTCTGCCCCGGCTCGCTCCGGGTGGCCTGGTTTGTTGTACCACGTGTTTTCTTCGATTTTTTCGCTATTTTGGGCCATAACAAGTGTAACCCCATGTGTTAAGACCCCAACCATCCTAACGGTCCACCCATTACGATTTTTATTAACGCTTTCGGTTTAAGTTCACATAATCACATACAGTTTGCACATAAGTTCACAGAAGCACGTAATTGTAATCAATCTCAATCAATTAATTCACAATTTTCTAATTTCACCATTCACCAACGTCCGAGGTTCACTACTCATGTATATAGTTTGGTAATTCCCTGAATTACCACTTCATGCAGTTATTAACCTATAATTGTGCGACGTGTGACTTATCTAGCTAACCCTAGTTAAGTAGAATGCATAGAATGTAACTAGAGTTCAGCTAAAGGGAGAACCTGAAATTGCGGGGTATCACAACATTTATTGGTCCCCACAGATCGATGATATCAAAAGCCACATTTCGTGCTTGCCCCAAAACCCGCATTCATAATCCCATGCATCATACCTTAAGTACCTGAAAAATATGCCCATTTAAAAACATCAGTAAAATTGGTGAGTTCACCGGTTTTCCAGTTCATAAAGAATAGAATTTTTATTTTCAAACCATTTGTGATAATATTTATAACCTGTAACAATTTCGTAGGTTTGCAAGGCCTAACGACATGATAGCAACCTAGAACCCATAATCAAACCAAGACTATCGGTCCCATCAAAATATATTCCCTTGTAATCCACACAAGGATATATCCACACCGGTGCAACTGGCAGCAAGGGGTGGTTGTCACGCCCAATAGATCTACCAATATACCCATGTTGGCTCCGATGCGAAACCAGAGTTAATGATTATAATGTTAAGGGGGTAATCCTACAACAATAATTCTAGGCCATCACATAGTTACCATAGTTACCAATAGTTAACCATTCTGGGATCTAGTCTAGCAAGATCATTAAATCGGGTAGTATAACCTCTCACATCAGACCCTATCATCGCTACATTCCAAAACTCCTCCTCAATCTTCTTTACCTCTGATCGTGGACAATATTCCTGAAGCAACATTTCTTTCAAAGTATCCTAAGGGAGATCATAGGCTATATCTTCCCCTAAAGATTGAATTTGAGTATTCCACCATGATAAAGCAGCATCCTTGAATGTGGTTTTGGCATACTTAACCTTTTGTTCAGCAGAACATCCACTGATTTTCATAATTTAATAAGTTTGGCTAAAAATTGCGTAACGACGCGATTTCTAGCCGGACTGTAGTTTCCTACGCGTCAGTTTACACATATTCACAAGTATAAACACCAAAATACTTGTTAACACTTTAAGACACTTGTTTTAAACATAAATTATGTCCAAACTTTCTGATCTAAATCAGTTTCCAAACACTTGCAATTTAAGCGTTAAAATTACCGTTTTAACACCTAGTTTCGCGTTTAAGCCTTGTATAAATACATAGAAAAATACCAAAATTATTATTTACTTAAAAACATCATTTTTATCCTTAAAATATATTTTTATAACCTGATTATAATCAGTTTTGAAATTATAAGGTTCCAAGTGCCGAAAAGTTGCGAAAACCGAACTTTTTACGTCTAGAAATCGGTTTTAAACACATTGTTTTAATTCTAATCTTTATCATAGATTATTTTAGTCATTATAAGGTCAAAATGACCTATTTACTACTGATCAAAATTAACATTTTCAAAAACATTCGTTTAAGTGCAATTTTTATCATTCTAGGTCATTTTTAAGCACTTTAATCAATTATAGTCATATATCTAGCATTTATTTTTATGTGTTCATCCATATACATAATATTTATGTTAACATATATTATATTTTTAGTAAACATATCAGATTTGAAACATGGGTGTAAACACAAAGATCATCTACTTCACATCTTGCATTTTTGAGCTTATATACCACATATAGACCTACATTCAAGCCTAAAAACATAACATGCATTACATATTATGTATATTATCACATTTTCATTTTTACATCAGATTTGTTTTTATCCTTTAAACATGGAAAAAAATTTATAAAAACATAATTTTTTATCAAATAGTTACTTACAAATATCAAGTTTTCAAGAACACCCAATACCTACACATACATATATTTTACACCATGATCATACATTTTTGTTTAACAAATGTTGGTTTTTTGTCCTTCTTTCAAAAAGATTTAATTTGTTGGTGATCATTCTTACAAGAACCCACTTTAAACAAAGATCAAAAATCAAAGGAAATGTGTTTAAATAGTGTTCATACCCTTAGAGAACTTGAGTTTTTGAGGGAAAAGAAGATGGATTTTTCTTGTTCAACCTTCCTACGAAGCTTGATAATGCTCCAAAACTCCATAAAAATTCACCAAGTAACTTTAAAATGGATGTGAATGCAATAGATGTGTTGGTTTAAGATTTGAAAATAAAAGAATGTGAAGGGTTGTGGTGATGTTGGACGGCCATAAGGAGCAAAAGAAAGAGGGTTATGGGATTCATACACCCTGTGACGTCACATTCTGGGGTATGTGGCAGCCTCCTATTGGTATGTGATGTGAGCCAGGGTGTATGAATCCTAAATAGGGGGTGTATGAATTCTAATTACCAAAGAAGGTTGAGTGTCTTGGATATTGAAATTTTGCATGTATAAGAAGCTCCTTCAAATGATTATGGTAGGGTGTAGGTTTGACACTTGTATCATTGAGGGTATAGATTTGTGGCATAAAAACAAATTGTGGGCTTCTCTTAGTTGTATTCAACCGTAAAAGGGGGTGGTTTTGAAGGGTTGGGTTAATTTTGGTAATTAGGGGGTATTTTATATGATTTAGGGGTATAAAAATAATAAAAATACACCCTAAAATAATTTATTTTAACCTAATAAATTTTGGATTATTAATACCCACTAAATCTTATAATTTTTACTGTATGATATTTATTTTAGGTGCTAGACACTTACGCAATAAAAACACCAAATCAGTGTTTTTATTTATTTTAACCAAATATTAACTTATATAATATTATTTTATGCCATTCCAAGCATATGGGTCCTTTTTCTGGATTTTTAGGACTTACCGGGTCGTTACCAACGCTCATTTCGGTTAATTATCGCAATGCGATACGGTAATTTCTAAAAATTACCTAATGCAAACCTATGCATCAAAATAACTTGCTAGCATTAATAAAACTTTAATTTAACAAAATTAAGTCTTATTACAAATTTTACCATTAGTGCGTTAATTACAGTACAGATAACGGTTCCTAAACGGCGAGTATCACAGTTCGTGTTTGTTCATTTAACTTTAACTGAACACGAACACATTGTGTTCGTTCATTAAGAAATTTGTTGTGTTCGTGTTCGTTTATGTTCATTCATTTAAAACCTAAACGAACAGTTCATGAACATAAACGAACACAAATGATCAATATACATGAACACAAATGAACACAAATGAATGCAACCAAAACCAAATGACGGGGATGAGAAATACGACAACGCCATGGTCTGTGGAGATGGGGATGAGGGAGACGGCGGCACTGTGGAGGCTAGAAACTAGAGAGTGGAGACGGGGTTGTGGGGGCTGGAGGCGGGGCTGTGGACGGCTGGAGACGGGACTATGGAGGTTATAGGCGGGGTTGTGCGGATGGTCGGCCGGAAGTAGAAGAAGGTAGGGTTGTGGAGTGTGGAGAAGAAGGGAGGTGGGGCTGTGAAGTGTGGATAGCGTCTGATACGTGATATGGTTAGAATGTTAGGGTTAGGGCTAAGTTTTTAGAACATATGAATTAAGATACTTAACAAAAGGAAATAAATAATAAAAATAAAGTTAAGTTTAATTAAACGAGCATAAACGAACACCAAATGAACATAAATGAACGAACAAAATGTGTGTTCGTGTTCGTTCATTTATTTAAGTAAACGAACTTCCCGCCGAACAGTTCATGAACGTTTGGTTCGTTTACAAGCCTACATATTTTACTTGGAACTTTATAAGTAACATTTTTATTTTCAAAATCAAGACTTGATTGTTTGTAACAAATTAATCCAACATTTTTATTTTCAAAATCAAGACTTCATTGTTTGTATTCCCATATATACAAAAGTGTCCATTTTACACAAAATTTTACCAAGTCTTTAAGTTATCATTTTTTTTTTATAAAAATCTTTGTTTTTATAATTTTCCATCTTGTTTGGAAATCTATATTTTTACAAAAATCTTATTTTATAAAAACACATTTTTATACAAAAAAAACACATTTTTATACAAACAACACATTTTTGTAAGTTTACTAACTTTTCACAAAACAACCTTGGAAAGTTAACATCATCCTTTTTTACACCTAACTTTTCAAAGTCACATTTTTAAATCTAAGTTTTTAAAATGTCATTTTATTCCCCTTAACTTATAAAGTTGCAAAATAATTCCTTTAACTTTCAAAAAGTTAGCTTTTCTACCTAGATTTTTCAAAGATGGCAATTTTACACAAGACTTGTAAACTTGCTTTTATCAACTTTGTCAATATGACTTATTATTATGTTCCAACATTAATAATAGTCCAATATCATCTTATTAGGGTTAATAATATGTGTATTTGGTGTGTTAAGTCCAAAGTGTCAAATATGTCCATTTTTAGTGTTTCAAAGTTAGTGTCTTTAAAGATGTAGTTTTTAGATCTTGTAACATTTTTAAGTTCCATCATGTTATTATGTTTTAGATGGTTATATTAGGGTGATTAAAATCACTTTTAAGTATGTTCAAGTTATTTTTATGAAAATCATCCAAAACATCTTCAAATACACGTGTATGTGAACTTATAAAAAAATATAACACTAACATTTTGACACCAAACTTTCGGCCACATTATTATCTTTAAAAACCTTTGTTAAACTTGTAAGAACATATATTATTTCATGATCAAAACCCTTGTTAAATATTATGTTAGAATCTTTAACACATGTAAGATTATGTTAACTTTTAAACTAACAAAAACATTAATAACCACTAGAAAACTCACGGCCCTAATCATGTGTTTAAACACTTCCATTTTAGTCTTGTAAATCGTGTGTTTCATTATGTGAAAGTTTATTTTCCTAACCCATGTTAAATAAAAATATACATAAACAAGAAGCAAGATTAAGAAACTTACAACTAGCACAAGGCTAGGTAAGCCTCAAAACTCAAATGGAAGGAGGTTTAAGTGTGCCTTCCAAGGGTTAAGCTCCAAGTTTCTTGTGCACACTAGTGTAGGGTATGGAATGGAAGTAATTTGTGAAGTGTTTGTTGAAAAAAAAAAGTTGAATGGTGTTATGTGGATGGTGGTCGTAGGTTTTGTTGAAGGAGAAGAAGAGTTCTTGTACTTTGAAGTGTAGTGGTATATTGCATGTAGTAGATATTATAAAGGTGTGCTTTTGTACCATAATTAGACAAAACTAAAGCATGCTCCTTCAACACCATCATTTTAACAAAAATTGCAAGCAAAAGTAGGGTGGATTGTGCCCTTCCTAGAACCGGCCCAAATGGGGGCTTGTGGGTCCCACTTGTTTTGCAAAAATATCTTGGAGTTATTAGTTATAATCTAACTAGTTCGGTTAGGGTTTTCGGGATTTTATCGCATGTTTATTAAGAGCTATTCCGAACATATAGTTGACTCCCAATTAAACTTAAACATGAGTTATTTTAGGCATTGGTAAGTTATTTAGGCTTTTATTGGGTGAATGTATAAGTTTCGCGCGTATCCGGTGCGATACGCGAACTTTATTCAATACCGGGAGATTTGTGTTTGGAGTTTCCACATATGGTTTTGGAATTCCAAAACACATAATATTTCATGAAAATCCCCTTTATTTCGTATCCCGGGTGTTCGGGATCGTTTTAGGTTAATTAATATTTATCGGGTAAACGTCCGTTCCAGGAAAGTTTATTTGCACGCGATTTCGTCGTGCTTCAACATTAAACATATACATTCCTATTCATCTTTAGGGGAATTTGCTATTCTCTAAGGCTTAGCTAAAACAATTAACACAAAATTGTACTTAATTACGTTAATTACGCATAATTAGATAGTACGGAATTACCTTAATTTTGCTGGTTGTCACACGTTCACAATGGAGAAACCATGATAAACCTTAAGTAAAATCATCAAGTGGCATCTTGTCCCGCTTATGGACGTGCATGAGACATGATCCAAAAGGCCAAAGAGCGTATTGTCCAACAACGTAGGATCCTCTTATGACGGTTTGGATGTGCGATCCCAATCAAATCTACATGATTCGAAAGATGAATTTGAGATTCTAGATGAACCGGTTGAAATAACTCATCCAACGGGGAGAGATCGGGCAAAATCAAAAAAACCAAGGAGTAGGTACGTCTTCATCTTCCTCAAATACCCAAGCCCAAATGGATATTCTCGATAAGAATATTCAAAAATTGTTAGAGATCAAGCAACAAAAGTCTGATATCATTGATTTTATGGTGCTTGGGATGTAAACCGATGATATTGATGAATTGGACAAACAAATATTTGAAAAGAAAAAAAAAGGCAAGATCCGTCAACGATTTCTAGTTGATTTGATGAGTTTGTTTTTTAGATTTAATTTTATGATTTTTTTTATTTATTGTCCTATTAAAAAAAACTAGTTTACTTTTGGTTTTAGGTTTTCTAAAATTTAATTTTTCAGTTAAAATTTCATTTTTTAAACTTGTCACATTACATCAAAATAGAAGGTAGATGGGCAACAAGCTGCGTCGGCACCCCTTTCTAAATTGCGAAACCCAATCTATTAAATGCATACCCCTGTCCCCATGAAGTTGAACTATTGATGTGGAAAATAAGACTTAAAAAATAAATCATGATTAAAAAATGAGTGAGGTGTATTGAAAAACAAGACTTGAAAAATAAATCATGATATAAAAAATGAGTAAGGTGTAGTGAAAAGTAGTAAAACCATAACAAAAGATTGTGAATAAAAATGACTAAAAATGGTGTGGTGATGTGTTGTGGCAATTACTTTATGACCTAAAGTGAAAAAACTGAAACGATAACACTTAGCCTAAGTGGAATTTGAGGCTGGAAAATATTATTTGGTGCCTAAGTTAAATGAGTTTTAGCTTATAGTTTAACTCGATTTAAATTTATTTAAACTCGACTTAAGTTAAGTTTTATCATTTGATGATCCTTATGTAATTATGAAATGGTTTAAGTGTTTCCACCATAAGCTGGTTCGTTGAATAACCAAGAATGTTCTTTCAATTACAGGAAGGAGTGAGCATACAATGGGCCGAACCGAAAACCCCCGAGAATGAGACGGGCTAGATACCGAAATCGACCCGACATGTTGTGCCTAGGTTAAGTTTCAGTCCTAATTTGTTAAATGTTTCGGGTTCGGGTCAATTCCAGTCCAGGAACCTAAAGAAACCGACGAGACCTACTGGATCGAATATTTTAACATATATAATGGGCCAAGATCGGCGGATTGTTTTGTGTTAACCTAAATAATAAAGAATGCTTATCACTGATTACTGAATACGATTAATCTTGAATCCATAATAATTTCCTGAAATATCAAGGTTAACTTGGAGTCCAAGTTTCCTGCTTCATTCATCGTAGAGGTATTGTAATTTTTGATAGTTTTTCACCAATGACCCAATATTGGCTGCTTCTTTCATCACTTGACTAATTCAAGTGAAAGCAGTTTAGAAAATGTAAGCAAATGAAACCCAAATAAAAACTAAAAAAATTCCACTTAATAAACAATAAACCAAGATAAAACAACCATCAAGTATGCAATCAACAGTTTAAATGTAAGAATCCTAGAGAAATTGGAAGAAATGGTCATTGATGTGATGATTTTGAAGGTCAATAATCGGGTTGAGTCTATTGATGTTAGAAACGTCGAATTGTTTGGAGGTCAGGTATGAATTTGTAGGGTTATCGGGTCAGGTCAGTTCTTTGCTTATGCTCACCCCTAATTACAACCACTAATTGATGATGTTCCCAATATTTTATCTAAATTGAAAATTACATCGCATTACATGTATTTTGTACATATTTTCATAAATGGTATTGATTTTATTGGTAAAACAATACATAAGAAGAAAATAATTGTGAAAATAGAAATATTGTATTTTATTTGTTTCCCTTGAATTTAGAAAATATAAACGAGACTTTTTACGACCAAGTGAGCATCTTAAATTTAAGTTGTATCATTCGTATATTTTGTCTTTTTCCATGTCGTTTTTTTGCTTTTGTTTAGTTTTAAATTTTATTCCAATATAGTAACTTAATATTTAGAGCGTACAAAAAAGGGTTTATCCTGATAAACTTCTTGTTGGATTTGTACAAATTTCATATTGCAATGAAAACGAGAAATATGCTAACCATTTCAACCGAGTAAGATGATAACTAGAACTTAAAAAATCTTTTTGTGAAGACCACCAAGTTGTTACTATTTCTTAAAAACAACTACTATACAACCTTTTCTAGATTCTGGGATGTGTAAATAGCTCGAAATATTTAAAGTCTCTTTGACTCTTCCTATAGTGAAGAAGCTAAAGCAAAGCTTTTAAAATTCTTCAAAAACTCTTGTGTATCACTAAGGGGCTATTTGGTAAGCCTCTTAATGAGGTTCTGAATCATTCAGTGCTGAATGATTCAGCATTCAGCACGTTTGTTTCAGCTTCTTAATGGAATGGTTAAGACTGAACCATTAAGATTTGGGATGTTGCTGAACCATTAAGCACTAAACTACGCTGAACCTTAATGAGACTCTTCTACTAATGTGGGACAAGAAAATTAACCATTAAGAGGTTCAACTTAATGACTCGGCACTTAACTATTCAGACCTCTTAACCATTCAGACCTATTAATGATTCAACACTTAATCAACCAAACAACCCCTAAGATCCATAAGATGATCTTGCTATGGACTATTTTAATGTTTTCCACTAGCAAATTAGAGGTGGACAAATCGTGTTTTTTTTTTCCAAAACATGTTCGGGTTAGTCCACTTTGGTTTAAAAACTGGGAGTAAATTATCAAAATCATCCCTGTGGTTTGGTTAAATTTGCCACTCCAGCCCAATCTTATAAAAGTTGTTAAATAGTCCTTGATATTTGAGAAAATAGGCCTAAACAGTCCAACGACTTAACTCATTTAACTTTTTGACGTTAAGTCAGGGGCATTTTCGTCAGGTAACTTATTATTTTTAAACCCAGTTAACCAGTTATCCCCTTTATAAACCCTGGCTTTTTCCCCCAAACCATTGTAAACCCCAATTTCAAAACCAACAATCCAAATCGTTCTTCCCTCCCAATTCGATCTGTAATCAAGATTGTTGTTTACTCATGTGGTGTTGTAACGGTTATCAAGACTTCGTAGACATCAGCAAACCATGGCCGACAGTTCTATTGTTGTAATCGAAAGGTACATAAAAGCCAATTGAAAACTTAAAGTTGTTAATTTTTCAATTTCTAACCAATGTGTGCTGATAGGGAAGTGGTTGTGGCTTTGTTGCTTGGGTGGATCATCACTGTGTGCATGAGGTGGCCAATTCAAACTTGTCTGTCGAAAATGCAAGATTGACATAGTCCAACAGAAGATTGAAGATGTATTTGGGTGAAACTTGGGTGTTAATCATTTTGTATTGTGTGTTATTTGGGTCAGACATGTCAAGTGGGTCAAATAGTATGTAGTTATGATTGTATTTCTTTTGAAATTCTCATGTATCAGTTTCATGAATGAATTAATTAATGAATGTATGTTGTTTCAATGCAATTGTTTTTAGGTAATTGTTATGTATCAGTTTCATCTATCAGTTATGGTTTATAATGCAGCCTATGAAGTTGAACAAATAGGTCATGCAGGTTTATAGTATTGTTCAAATGGGTCATGAAATGTGGAGGTTTGCAAACATTTGGTAAATGCACATGGTTGATGCACACTGCTGCAGCCTATTTAGTTGTGCACAAATGGGTCACCTGCACATCAAATGGGTTACCTGCAAATGTGCAGCAACATCAAATCAAATGTTTTGCCTTAGACAGAACCTATGTTCTGCCTTTAGGTTTAGCCTAGAGATAGCTGGCATGATATCCTACATAAAAACATATGGCAAATCATTATTGAATCACTTAACATAAATAACATAATAAGGAAACAAGAAAGATAGAAACTTACCTTTTGCCTGTCACTTATAAAAGTGAAATCAAAATTGGGCCCAATATCCAAATCATCTCCCAGGTTCACCAAGAATCAACTCCAAGTCTCCATTGTTTCTGCTTCCACCAATGCATAAGTCACTAGATAAATTCCATTGTTACCATCCACACCTACAGCAGTTAAAATCTGTCCAGGAAAGGGTCCCTTCATGAAACAACCATCCAAACCCAAGATTTATCTACCACATAACCTCCACCTTTCCTTCAGACCACCTAGACAAATGTAAATTCTTCTAAACTGCCTTGTAGGGCTATTTGGATTGTATGCTCTCTCTCTCTCTCTACATCAATTTTGATTGATGTTCCAGGGTTAGATCTCATCAACTCCTCACAATAATCCCTAAGCTTCTCATACTGAGTACTATAACAACCAACCATTTTTGCAGTTGCTTTCACTTTGGCCCTAAACAACTGGTTTCTTGGGTTTTGAGGTGGAAGGTGCTGCCTCTCCTTTTTTTTAAACTATTTTGGGTGGGTTTACGGAAATGCCCCCAACTTTGACTTATCTGCATTAATGGCACAACTACCACCAAGTTGTTGATTAATACATTGGCAAATAACCTTAAACCTAGACTTATCATTCTTCAGAATCCTCAGCTGCCTCCTGGTTTTCACAGCAAAGTCCTTCACCAACTTCTTCATAACAGCTCTAGAAGTAAATGTTTGAGTAAGATAAAATGGACAGACATCATTCTTTGATTTGCCTCTCCTCTTCTGTTTCCTGTTCCTCCTAAGTGACTTATGCAACTTAGGCTCATCCTTATCACTCAAACTGTCAAAGTCATCTAAATCTATTTCAACCTCATATTCCATTTCATCATCTGATTCCTCACCTCCAGTAACATCTGGGTCTACTGCAGCTTTAAAGTTTTCCATATCAACCTCATAATCCTCTACTAAATTGTCCTCATCTACAATGAAGTCAGAGTCATCATCATCACCATTCTCTACAGTTTCCCTATTTTTCTTTTTCTTGCTAGTGTTAGAATTAGCTCTATCCTCACTACCAGATGATTGATTGTCCTCATCCATATCAGGCTTATAAGCACTATCTTCACTATCAGTACATTCCTACAAATCCAAATTTGTCTGATATGAGAATTCTTCCTCATCAGATTTATTAACATCTTCACAAACCTTTCTGTGTTTTTGTAACACCCCAACCGATGACGGAAACATCGAGGTGTCACGTAGTGACGATTGTTCAATAGCTCATGGAATAAAATGTAAACTAATAAAATGTAAATTTTGATACATTAAATGGAATAGTTTATTACATTGAAAGAAATACAACAATTAAAACTAGCAATATAAACTAAAATACAGTAAATCTCAATCTAAGCCTAAGTTTCAACAGCTTAGAAGTGATCTCATAAGAACCTGAAACATGTACGAAAATAATTTGGTCAATACAAAAATGTATTGGTGAGCATACCCTGTTTTGAATACATATAGTATAAAAACATTTCGCAATTCATGTGTTGTACCATTTGCAATTATGTAATAAGTAATATCCGTTCAAAATCAACCCTAAGAATCAAGTATCAAGAATCAAGAATCAAGAATCAAACCATTTTCTAGTATAATGAATCACAAGACAATGACCAAGGTCTCTCAACAGAGTCACAAGGGGTATATACCATAGTACTATTCATTGAAATGCTAGGCCCTCAAAGGTTAATGATTTTGACAAGTCATAGACACACAAATTAACATAAGGCAAACACACATGAGAATTGCATTTATTGAAAGAATAACATTTAGTAATAGTGTACAAGAATAGCCCCAAAAGAGTAAAACGTAAAAAAGGGGAAGGATATACTCACAGTTTGCGAAAGCGGTCAAAATCCAACTTAAGCAGTCATGAGCTAAGTAATAGGAATTCCGAGGAATTCAACCAATAATGTGTAAGAATACTAATAAGGAAATGTCTAAAAAGTCTAAGGTATCTAAGGTCTAGGGCATTTGGGTTTGCTAAGTCGATTTGGGGAATTAGAGTTTTTTATGATAAATCGAATTATTATAGAAGTTGTATATTAAAAATAATATACCCAAGTTTGTAAATATGGTTTAGGTAATTTAGTTATTACCAATTGAATATTTAGATAAAAATATGTTTGAATAATTAAGGCAAAGTAATTAATTAATTTCTTTCACTAAGTTATTGTAAATAACTACAACAATCATAAATGTTTAAATAAATAATCATAAGTTACACCATGATCCAACAAATGGTAATTATGATTTTCAAACATAGGAATATTTCTATTTTATAAGAAAAGTATTTATAAAATAGATATTTAATAGTATAAATAAATAAATGATTAATTATGTCTAATTGAACATAGTTAATACTAATAATTCAACACATGATCTAAAAATGCTATTATTATAGAAAATGGAGGTCTTCTGATGTAAATTAATGAAAATAATTTTCCCATAATTTTATAAACTTATTTATATTTAAAACTGATTTAATGAGATTAAATCATGTTTAAATGATTAAAAATAGGAAAATTAATAATAATAAATGTTTTCTGAACCAATAATTTTTATTTCAGTTCATAATGATGAAAAATAATTTCCCAAAACGTTTGAGATTAAAATCATTAAAAATGAATTTTTAATCAATTAAATACGATTAAAACAAATAAATTCAATAAAAATATAAAAATAAGACATTTTCCAGAAAATAAAAGTGTGGTAATTTTCTTTATGGTGTCAAGATGCTACACCTAATTTTCCATAATTTTTGGAGCAAAAATGGATTTATTATAAATATTTTAAGTTTTATATACATTATAAATGATATAAATATAACATAAAATCTAGAATGACTCTTTAAAAAAAACAAAGAAAAAGAAGCAGGCCAAGGGACACGAACCCAGGTCTGTGTTTCAGCTCAAGTTCCACCAACCACTCCACCACATGACTAAGTTTGTTTATTTTGTGAAATATAATTATATTTAACAAATATTCAAATAAACATCTTCTTCTTCCCCAAACTAACAACTAAGAACCCTAACCCTAAGCTTTCAATCGAATCAACTACAGCAGAAAAACTCTAAAAATGATAGGGCTTTTATACCCCTATCTAAACCGAGCATGATGAACTTAAAACAATAAACTTACAAAACGTTTATAGAAGAAAAGAAGGGGTCGATCGAAAAGGATTGAAGCCACCAAATTAGAGGCCTTGGAATGCACATGAGATGAATTAGTTTGAGGGGTTTTGATCTACAAAGGGATCTGATTATAGTTGTGGCTCCCATTTTATACTCCTACATCGAATGGTAACTTATTCGATCATTAAAGCTCTTTAACATGGCGGTTACAACAACTAGTCTTAAAGATCCAATAAAAATGTAATTAAATCCAGTATTTATCATTGAAACAGATTGTTTATGGTGAAGAAAACCAAACAAAGCATTAAAACGGGTTATTGTTAATTACACCTTAACTTTAATCAAAACCAAAAAAAAAAAAAAATTTAGAACTTAAATGTTTTATTTGTTAAGTTCTACTAACTAATTAAGTTTGTATTTCATAAGTTTTAACAAAAATTTGACATTTCACACATTCTATAAACGTTTAAGTTTACGATTAAATGTAACTCATGTTTTTTTTAATAAATTCAAAAGCGAAGAAAAATATAGGGACTAAATTTGACAACTTGATTAAAGATGAAGGTGACGTATGTCACAGTTTTAAAGTTTCATAGTTTGGGACTATATGTTCAACATATACCTCAATTAGCTTCTCAGTCTCAACTAGTTTGAGTAGTCCTAAGACTTGTGTATCAAATAATATTGGTCTTAATCCAGTATCTAGGCTTTCTCCTGGTTGCCTATAAAAAACTAACTTCATCACTCTCTAAGTACCCTAGTTCTGACAATAAGTCATACAAAGTTACCACAGCAAACCAATCAGAGTGCACATGATCAATATAGTTAACCTTGCCGTTTAGATACATCGTAGCTACTTCAGGGCCACTAAACTCACCAGCATGATAAACCTTAATCGAAAACTTCTATTTGCTTGAACCTGTAGAATCATAGAAACAGAAGTTAGTGACAATAGTTTGAGTTACTAAGACAAAGACAAAAAGTGTTGTACTGACCATATTTTGAGCCATGATCAAATTCCTGACTGTCTTTCCTCACACGCCATCCTTCGTCGTCGTCCATGATCAATATCACAACAGGGAAGGGCAACAATTGCAGAGGAATGTGGATTTGGAGGGTGAAGAAAAGTAGAGGGGGGTAATGACGTGAAAAATGAACAATTAGGGTTAAAAGGGTTATAAAGGGGATAAGAACTTACTTGGGTTAACTGGATTTAAAAATAATAAGTGACCTAACGAAATTGCCACTGACTTAACGTCAAAAGGTTAACTAGTTAAGTCGTTGGACTATTTGGGCCTATTTTCTCAAAGGTCAATGACTGTTCAAGCAATTTTTAAAAGATTGGGCTGGAGTGACAAATTTGGCCAAACCACAGGGACGGTTTTGGTAATTTACACAAAAACTGGTTTGAGCGAAAAAATGTTTTTTCCCTATTAAGTTTGGTGGGGCCGAAACCCGGTATTAAAAAATATTGGATGAGTTTGAAATTGGTTTTGCTTAAACTTAAAAAATATTGGATGAGTTTGAAATTGGTTTTGCTTAAACTGGTATACAAGATGGTAGTTTGGATCGGTTTAAAACCGATTTGGTAGTGAATGTCAAGCCAAGTTATGAACCAGTTTGAAATCCAGATTTCTTTTTCCATCTCTAAAACAAATACATGAGTTTGGTTTGCTACCCGCATCTAAAAACGTCATTTTTAGGCTGAGTGTCGTGGACCACGCGAACAGCCCAATGTGAGCCATCTGCGAGCCATGTGGCTCGCGAACACCACAAACAGCCCTACACTAAGCCTGGGGCGAGCAAGCCATTGCGAGAACAAGCGACCACGGTTACGGCGTGATTGTCTTGGATTTTGAGGGGGACGCGAGCGATGGTCTAGAGCGAGCCATAACACCCCCACGCGAGTGATTGCCGGAGCGATGGTCTAGAGGGGGTTGCGTCGGGTGATAATCCAACCACAACGGATAACCTTATCTATCTAGCATGGTGATGCTATTTGGCTATGTTTCCATTTACAAGTGATTGCGTGCTTATCATTTTTTAAATTCAATAATAGTTTACCGATAATAAGATACACATTCCACTGTATCGAAGAATGGACCCTTTAATATGGCCCATTTGCTAACATGCACCACCTCTATTTTGCTAAAGTGTACCAATATTAAATGTTTTTTTTAGTAAAATCCCTTTTTATTGGGAATCGGATACTTGTTTTTTTCCTTTAATTTATGGATGAACATTTGGTACCAGGTACTTGTACCGAACCAGTACGATACCTATATAGTGACATTATCTTGAATAATTAAACCAGTATCGTCTTAATATCAGTATAGTTTTCTCAATATGATAATATAAAATCAACTTAAAATGAAGTTATATTAGCAACAAAAATTTATTTGGTGACGTTAGTCTTTCTTTTTCTTTCTATATGTATGGAGTTATAATTAGGGATGGCAATGGGTCGGGTTTGGGACGGGTTTAGGTAATCCCAACCCCATACCCGATTAGGTATGCCGTTCCCAAACCTGTCTCAAAACCTGTCGGGTTTGTATCGGGTAATTACCCGTCGGGTATCGGGTATACTCGCGGGTTTCGGGTAAACCTGTTAATTTTAAAAACTTATCCATTGGGTATATCTAACTAAAAACTTGTCGGGTATCTATTGCGTGACTACTAACCAATACATTTAGCATTATCAAATATGTATGTAAATGATTACAATGTATAAATATAAAATAGTTAAATCATATAAAAACACTAAAAGACATAGATAACAGATCTTATACATAAATAATTGGTGTTTTTTGATGAAGGTGACAATCTAGATGGACAATTAGATATATTACGAATACATATTTTAAAAGGTATATAGGAAATTTGTTGGATCAGTATGCTCTTTAATAGTTACTTGCTTATGAACACTTATGTGTTTTGCAAGTTTAATCAGTTTTGCACAACGGAATAAGTTTATAAAGTTTCACTATCAACAGGAGTTATTACTCCCCCTGGATGTTTGCAAACTAAAGATAGTTAATGAGAATCTAAGTATTGAATGTAAATGACAATAAATAAGCAGATAGATTCTCAGTTAATGAAATGGAATAACAAGTAAAAGTTTTGAAGGATTTTAGCTTTCTATTTAAATCAATGTCTAAAACAGAGGGATGAACCCATCTATTTATAGATGAGCAGATACATACAACTTGTTCAAAACTTTACACAAAAGCAATACTACAACAGGCTGTAGTCTTGGAACTTGTACAAAATGATAAAGTAATAATAAACTAATAAACTATTGAAACATAAGGGCGGTGGAAAGATTCTATTACAAGTGCTGATGAATGACAAACTACTGATGAGTAGTTTGTCTTCAGTAGTTCTTCAGTAGACTTGTCTGGTTTGACTTCAGAACTTCTGATCTTTCTTCTTCAGTACTTGTTGAATCCTTCTTCAGTACTTGTGTCTTCTTTCTTCAGTAGTTCTATACTTAGAATATTTTGGCAGAAGTATTAATTAGACTAAGGTTGGCAAAAATTGGTTTCTTCAATCCTTTCTGTCCTTACAAAATTACATCGGGTATCTAATCGGGTAAACAGGTATACTTTATCGGGTAATCGGGTCGGGTAAATGGGTATATCATCAAATCCCAAACACGCAAAAAAAATAAAAACTAATCCCATACCCGATTACCTGACCCCAAACCTGTCCCAAATGTGTCGGGTTTTGAGTTTACCCATCAGATTCGGGTTTAATTGCCATCCGTGGTTAAAATTGCATCCCGCGACAATCCATGGGTCACGACAACTCTAGTATAACCCTTTATAAAAGGCTCTGGCTATTTGGACACCCAAGGAATCTAATTTAACACCCTGGTTATGCCTCGTATAGAGCTATTCGAGGCATATAGGGCTCACAAAGCTGAACACTGACTCCAAGGCACGTACAGCCTGTAAACTCGTACTTATATGCCTCGTATAAAGCTATACGAGGCATATAGGGTTAACTTTTTTAATTTTTCATACTTAGGGTTTTGTGGACTATGTGGGTCTGATATTCCAAATATTGGGCTATACGAGGGTAATACGAGTTTTTTTTTTTTTTTTTGAACGAGTGCAATAACAGTCTGATACATATCAGTCTGAATTTTTAACGTATAATTTTATAAGTTGAATTGACTCTTCTTAGTACGTTAATATCAGTCTGAATTTATTATGTATATTTTTTGATGTTGAATTGACTCTTTTTAATACGTCAATATCAGTCTGAATTTTTAACGTATACTTTTAAAAGTTGAATTGACTCTTCTTAATACGTCAATAACAGTCTTAATTTTTAACGTATAATTTTCGAAGTTGAATTGACTTTTCTTAATACGTCAATATCAGTCTGAATTTATAACGTATATTTTTCGAAGTTGAATTGACTCTTCTTAATACGTCAATATCAGTCTGAATTTTTAACGTATACTTTTAAAAGTTGAATTGACTCTTCTTAATACGTCAATATCAGTTTGAATTATTACGTATAATTTTCGAAGTTGAATTGACTCTTGTTAATACGTCAATATCATTTTGGTATAACCTGCTTCCTCGTCGCGCTTAACAAACGCACCGATAGCCGCAGCCCTCCCAAGCAACTGCACAAACACAAACTCATAACCTCAACAACTTTCTCAACACCAACAACCACATGATTAAAAGTCATGAAGTTGCTAATCTCAATCTCCATTATATTCCCTGGCAGATAATCATCTTCACCCCTTGAATTGACTCTCCTTAATACGTCAATATCAGTCTGAATTTATTACGTATATTTTTAGAAGTTGAATTGACTCTTCTTAATACGTCAATATCAGTTTGAATTTATTACGTATATTTTTCGAAGTTGAATTGACTCATCTTAATACGTCAATAACAGTCTGAATTTTTAACGTATAATTTTCGAAGTTGGGTTTGTTTTTTAAACATTGTTTCCATTTTTAAATAGTTTTGATTTGTAGCAATTGTATATACATCACAAAGATAAATAACTTAAGTTGATTGTAACTGAATAACTGATCAAGAACTATTAACAACAGTAAATAAACATCACAAACATAAATATCTGAACTGAATATATGCATATCAACCAACAAGTTCATACAAAAGAAGTCATAATAGTACTGAATACATTCAAAATAACTGAAGCATAGAAAATAAAAAACTAATGATCTGCATCATCTGCCCCACGTGGCGCTGGTGGTGGTCGTGGTGCTGGTGGGGGTTTGGCCGGTAATCCTGCTTGCTGTCTCTTCTCTGCCTCCGACACAGCCAGCCACGTCATCCAGTCTAGAAAAGCGTCGTGACCACGGCGCATCTCGTCCTGATCGCGACACAGATCCCGAATATTGCACTCCATACGACGCATCCTCTCTACAACCTCAAGAGGGGCACCCCGGTAAACGTGAGCCGGGTACTGAGGTAGCTCTCGAGGCGCCGACTCATCCTCTGCCTCTGGCTCCAGATCAACCTCAAACGGACCATCCACGTCCTCCACCATATCCTCCTCAACATCCCAAGGGTAAGGTGGGATGACCTCCGGTAACTCCACTGTAACATCGCAAAATTTTCCCCAAAATTTTAATACATAAAAAGCCCTTATATATATATATATATATATATATATATATATATATATTTTATTACACCTTTATCATTAATATTATACAAATGTGCCTAAGTCTTTATTTATCCTAACTCACAACTTATATACATACATAAATGTATATAAATAATAATAATAATAATAATAATAATAATAATAATAATAATAATATGATTCTAAATTCTTTTTTTTTTCACATACAAGATTTTTTTTTAAATAAAGCCTTGAGTCAAATAGTCAAAGTCCTAGTCAAAGTCTTAGTCAAACAGTCAAAGTCTTAGTCAAATAGTCAATTCATCATAAAACCTTACTTTATGGTGTTGACCAATTTTAATGGCTAATTAAATCCAAAACTAGTATAAAAACCCACCTATGACCCATTATACTTTGCACCTCTAAATCGATTGTTTCAATCCGATTAAACTTTCCCTCATACCTTTCTTCTATAGTCTATTACTTCTACAATTGAAGCTTTGATTATAAGCTCTTGTAATTGGCGAATTGGAAGCTTGATATTCTTTCTTTTTCGTTTTCTTCAATTTGGACTAGCTACGTTGTTGAGTCTTTGGGATTCGCCTCGCATACATTCACAACACATTATTCTATTTTTTTTTACGAGACATAACATTTTGCTAAGGTGAGTTTTACATAGCCCCTTTTCTATTTATCACCATTTTTGGGGTGAAACATGTTACAACATTATTTATGCAATTCAATCATCAATGTGTCTATGTGTATTTCTATGTTGCATTATGTCTTGAACATGACTAGGGTAAGCACAATTCTAGCATAAACATTCATCAGCCAAACGGTATACATTTATAGATCTATTGGACTGACAATCCCACCCGGATACGTGCCTCCTACAAAGGTTGCGTGGGTGTTTGTTACTGCAATATAAACGAGTGAACCATGAGCGTATGGGATGTACCACAATACAACAGTCACAAGGTTGATTATGCACTCGATTTACTTCTAGTATGTTTTTGCATATGGACTAGATTGCCATGACACATGAATTGCACAACAATTTTATTCGATTATCAAAACCTATGTAATTCTCACCAACTTTTGTTGACCCAAAACATTTTCAACTTAACATGTTTCAGGTTCTACTTGCTTGAAGATTTGAATTGATGCTTGAAGATATTTGCATAGTTTTATTCAATTTGATGTACAAATTCTTAGAACAATTGTATGTAACTTATTTAAATCAGTTAATGAAATTTATTATTCACCATGAGCTACTGAACAATCATCAACACGTGACATCCCGATGTTTCCACCATCGGTTGGGGTGTTACAGATTGGTATCAGAGCCATGGTTATAGGGAATTAGGTTATTAGAAAAATAATCTAGTCTATAACCATAGGATTTAACTAGTACTTGCTTCTTTTACTTGCTATTCTCTATCTCCCTCCTACTTCTTATCCCTACTTTCATCCCTACAAGAAGGTTGTTCTCCATCACTGATCCACTCTTAGACTAATAAGGCAAAATCCTCAGGTTTAACCTGAACCACCTTGAGATCTCGTCGAAGTTCTAGATTTTAATAACGAACACGTGCAATCTGGAAGGGTGAACGCCTGTATTCTGAGTCTTCTGTCTAGGCTGGCATTGCGCATATATCCCAATCAGACGAGGGACCCGGATGCCTACCTGGGAATTCTCGGGATGAGTGTTCACTTATAGGCTAAAGCATGTCTTCATATGTTATTAGAATTTAGAATCTTTGATAAGTCAACGTTTTCGTTTATTCGTTTTAATTAAATGAATAAATGATTACATTCCTTATATTACCTCATTGTCCTTCATTCAACCCATATCTTATTGAACATTCATTACCCAAATCACTTCCGTAACCGATGCCCTAAACTAAACAGAGATCAAGATCCTCCAGCTACCTAACCGCAAGTCTCACCATTTGACTATTGGTTGCTTTTATTCTATGTATTGACACTATTTGATTCAAGTAATAAAATATTTGTCTGAGAGTTGTTACATGGTGCATGATTGTTTGAATGTGAACTAATTATATAAATCTATACAACTACAACTCATATACTGTGCTTGTTATACTTGCTTGCATAAACATGTTATCAATTTGCAACCTATGTGTATAATAAATACTGCACTTAATAGAGGTCATCATGCCTTTTCAACAGTCGGGAGAGGCCCTACAACCTGCTCCACGACTGGTGGAGGCTATCGAACCTACTCAACGATTGGTAGAGGTCATTATGCCTTTTCAACAGTCGGGAGAGGCCCTACAACCTACTCCACGACTGGTGGAGGCTATCGGACCTGCTCAACAATCGGTGGAGATATAGAAGGACGCAAAACTTTAATGTAAGGTAAATTGGTGATTGCGGTCCGGAACGTAATCATGAATTTACAGGTACGTTAAGGTAGTGTGAAATTCTATCAAGGTTTTCGGTATTTGACCAATTATAAACCTTAGTTATCTGGTAGTTCATTTAGTCTTTCAATAGTCCATCAACTCATTCCTTTTAGGACTCCTAAAACTTAAAATTCTTATTCTCCTTGCTATTTCAAATGAACCTAATCCAACCCTTAAAACTCACACATATCAAAACTCTTACCCAAATTATTCGAAACAGTTTATTCTGTTACCTATAAATTTATGTCATGCCTTAACTCGAAACTTCCCAAACCACCCTTGTCCTAATTTCTACCCAATCACCTTCAATCCTGTGTTTTCAATAAACTTCGGGACGAAGTTTCCAAAAGTAGGGGAGACTGTAACATCGCAAAATTTTCCCCAAAATTTTAATACATAAAAAGCCCTTATATATATATATATATTATTACACCTTTATCATTAATATTATACAAATGTGCCTAAGTCTTTATTTATCCTAACTCACAACTTATATACATACATAAATATATATAAATAATAATAATAATAATAATAATAATAATATGATTCTAAATTCTTTTTTTTTTCACATACAAGATTTTTTTTTTTAAATAAAGCCTTGACTCAAATAGTCAAAGTCCTAGTCAAAGTCTTAGTCAAACAGTCAAAGTCTTAGTCAAATAGTCAATTCATCATAAAACCTTACTTTATGGTGTTGACCAATTTTAATGGCTAATTAAATCCAAAACTAGTATAAAAACCCACCTATGACCCATTATACTTTGCACCTCTAAATCGATTGTTTCAATCCGATTAAACTTTCCCTCATACCTTTCTTCTATAGTCTATTACTTCTACCATTGAAGCTTTGATTATAAGCTCTTGTAATTGGCGAATTGGAAGCTTGATATTCTTTCTTTTTCGTTTTCTTCAATTTGGACTAGCTACGTTGTTGAGTCTTTGGGATTCGCCTCGCATACATTCACAACACATTATTCTATTTTTTTTTACGAGACATAACATTTTGCTAAGGTGAGTTTTACATAGCCCCTTTTCTATTTATCACCATTTTTGGGGTGAAACATGTTACAACATTATTTATGCAATTCAATCATCAATGTGTCTATGTGTATTTCTATGTTGCATTATGTCTTGAACATGACTAGGGTAAGCACAATTCTAGCATAAACATTCATCAGCCAAACGGTATACATTTATAGATCTATTGGACTGACAATCCCACCCGGATACGTGCCTCCTACAAAGGTTGCGTGGGTGTTTGTTACTGCAATATAAACGAGTGAACCATGAGCGTATGGGATGTACCACAATACAACAGTCACAAGGTTGATTATGCACTCGATTTACTTATAGTATGTTTTTGCATATGGACTAGATTGCCATGACACATGAATTGCACAACAATTTTATTCGATTATCAAAACCTATGTAATTCTCACCAACTTTTGTTGACCCAAAACATTTTCAACTTAACATGTTTCAGGTTCTACTTGCTTGAAGATTTGAATTGATGCTTGAAGATATTTGCATAGTTTTATTCAATTTGATGTACAAATTCTTAGAACAATTGTATGTAACTTATTTAAATCAGTTAATGAAATTTATTATTCACCATGAGCTACTGAACAATCATCAACACGTGACATCCCGATGTTTCCGCCATCAGTTGGGGTGTTACATCCACCGGCACAAAAAGCTCTCCCTCTGCGGTCTTAAAACGCCGACCCATCCCAGCGAACTTGCGCGTAACGCGCATGCCAATGATCGTCCTACAATCCAAGTGAGATGGCTGGAGCGGAGGTCGCAAGTGGGGGTCACCATCGGGTAGAAGCCCCAAGTGACGAGCGAGGATGGTGACATACGCACCGCCATATAAATCTCCCCGCTGCTGACGGTGTATGGCGGAGGCAAACCACTCCGCCATACAATGCGCGAGCGCGCACGGCCTCCGATATAATAGACAGTAAAGATAAAAGAGGTTCGTCTTCGTGCACCACTCGCGGGAGGACTGGCGTGGCTGGATCAATGTAGCGATCAACCGGTGCATATATCGGTAGAGGGGGTCACGATTGGCGGTCACCCTGTCCTTCTCCTTCTGAAACCGGCGACCAGGAGCTGTGACCGCCCAAAACCCAAGCAACGTAGGCCTAGACGCCGCGCGTATACCATCTCGATATAACGCGGTATCCGTCTCAGGCTCCGTGTAAAACCCCAACCGGCACGCGAACGAGCGTAGGGACATCTTGAACGTCTGCCCCGCAAGACGGATGGTGATCTCGAAGAAACGATCCGCGGGATCATCGTCCTCCTCTGGTCGATCTGCTAGTCGTGGGGTGAAAGTAAAGGAAGACAAGAACTCCACGGTCAGCTCCCGAAACGTCGGAGTATGGGCACCATCAAACATACGGCTCCAAGGCGCATCAACGCCGATGATATCACGTGCCCGGGCCAGCTCACCAAACTCTTCCAACGCAGTATAAGAAACGGACTTGTGAGCCGCGACCTGCATTATGGTAATAACAATAACAATAATAACAATAATAACAATAATAACAATAATAAATAATAAAGAATAAATAATAATAATAATAATAATAATAATAATAATAATAATACCTGCATCCTCCTAAGCTTCTGACAGCGGCGCCACGCAAGGCTACCAGCAGGAAACCCCAAGTACGGGTGACCCAGAAGTGGGTCAACCGCTCGTGGTGGTGGCGGTGGTGGTCCCCTTCCCTCCTCCCCGTCAAAGTCCGCGTCGCCGTCATCAAATATATCCGCCATACTATGTAATTTTAAAAAATATGTTATTTTTAAAAAAAATAATTTTATTTTTAAAAATAAATATTTTTTAATAAAAAAATCTGCATATATATTATTATTGTTATTATTAAAGTAAAAGATTAACAAAATTAAAAAAAAATAAAACTATGAATGAATATGCCTCGTATTTTCCTGTATGAGGCATATTCATTCATCTTCAACAACATAACCCAAATCTGTTCATCTTCATCAGCCCCAAATTCAAGTTAGAGATGGACAAATCGGTTTTTTTACTCAAACCGGTTTTTGCTAAAAACCGATCCGGTTTTCAAACCGGTTTCAAGTATCGAACAGCACCATTGATCCTCATCGATTCGGGCCGGGTCGGGTCTTGGACCGGTTTTAAAAAAACCGGTGTTTGCTAAAACCGATCCGGTTTTCAAACCGGGTCGGTTCTCCAAACCGGGTTTTTTTGCCCACCTCTAGAATCGAGTAAAGGGAATCGACCTGTTTGATATTGCACTTTGTTTGATAAAACCGATAAAACACCACTTTGTTTGACAGTGACTTTTTTGAAGTCAAAACAATAAAGGGAATCGAGCCCTCTTTTAAAGTCAAAACAATTGGTATTGCACTTATTAATTGTATTTGTTAAAATAACAAATATATTGAGGTCATTTATACGTTGTATTAGTTTTTAATATAGTAAACTAAGCAATGAGAACCGGTAAGCTTAATACGAATTTATAAATCAATATTACAAAACACAATATTACTTAAAAATACGATTTCATTTATTCAAAACAACGACAATAACATCAAAATGAAATACAATCCAACGATAACATCGAAACAAAATACAAAACATAATCTTAATTCTTAATGTAAAACATAGTCTTAAACGAAATAAATCTTCAAACTTCAAGGTGGATGTCTAATCTTCACCTGAACCGGAGTTGCTTCTTATCCATTTATCAATTTCGGCTTCATATTCGGACATTGGTTCGGTTAAGTCCGCGTTGACCTCGTCCTCAAACACTTCGCCTTCATATCCAAGTTCTCCCTCAAGTGAGCGTATGTCTTGCACCCTCTCCGCCGCATCCAAATAATCCTTCAAGCAAATGGCCATCTCTACTGAAGGTGGAGTTAGTCGCGTCCTACGTATCGAAATGACCCTGCCACTAATAGAGAAAGCGGATTCCGAAGCTACCGTAGAAGCTTGGACGGTTAGTAAATCTCGGGCCATGGCGGCTAAGACCGGAAATTGATCTTCCTTACTTTTCCACCAAGCCAACACATCAAAACTTTTAAATTGTTCATGAGTCAAAGTTCTTAAATAGTTTTCGGCACCATACCTCCCAAGTTCACTACTAGGAGCGTTGCCTCGTGCACGTTTACTAGATGTGTCCAACAAATCATTGTATAAATCCATGTCCGTATCTAGTACATTTTGAGAACCTTGTCTCATCTGCACATGAATGGACGACATTTCACCATAACGTTCAAAATAAACATCATACATATCCGTGAGATGTTTGTTAAATCTTGATATTAAACTTTGTGAAAAATAGGGGTCCTTTGTCGTGTTCAAGTCCAACTCGTTGGCAATTTTTTCAATTATATTTTCTACCCCTGATATATTGTAACATGGGTTTAAAGCGGCGGCACAAGTAAAAACCGCCGGTAATTCCGAAAAATATTTTTAAAATTTTTCCTTCATAGGTGGCACCATATCTTTGTACGGGCTACCTCTACATTCCATTTCGCCTAATTTTTTTGGTCATGTTATATAATTTGTGAAGTGTTATAGAACTTGTGGGATAATAAACTCCCGACAAAGCGGTGGTTGATGCTTTAAAAACTTGTAGCATTTCGGCAACAGTTCAATAACATTCCAATGCAAAGGATGGTATGGTGCCGCTTTTCCCCGACTCACCAAAATATCATGATATGCAATTAAACTTTCTTTTTGCAAAACGTGTTTTTCGAACATGTTACAAGTGGAATTCCATCTTGTTGGACAATCCCAATTTGGTCCCAAACAAATGGCATTCACATTTTTGCAAAATTTGATATATTTAGCATGACTTTGATTGTTACTATATATATCGCGTAACATTCTTCGAAAACCCTCTCTTTGTGTTTCAATACATTTTAGACCATCTTAAACGGCCAAATTGATTATGTGTGCGACACAACGACTATGAAAAAAAAACCCCTCCACAAATAGGTAGGTATTTTAATTTTAGTTGTGAGATAGCCGTAGTATAATTCGATGTATTATCAAACGATATTGATAAAATCTTTTTTTTCTAACTTATACATTTGAATAACTTTGTCAATCATATTGAAAATATTTGAACCGGTGTGAGGGTAATCAAACAATCGAAACGCAATAGTTCGTTTCATCATTTTCCAAGAAGACGGTTCAATCCAATGGGCCGTTACACAAATATATGAGTCGTGTGAACCGTGCGGTGCGGACCAAACATCGCTAGTTAAGTTAACACCGGTTTCTAATTTTTCAAAATAATTAATTAATTCGTTTTTAGCTTCTTTCCATCTTTTTAAACAATCTCGTCTAAGGGTAGCATGACTTATATGTGTGTAACGAGGTTGAAGTGTTCTTTGAATAAGCTTCGTCAAATGTGGGTTGTCGAAATGGTTGAATGGCAAGCTTTCTTGTATCACACAATTCGCCATTCCTTCGCGAACCGCTTCTAAATTGTAAACAAATAACTCGCCTTCTTGTGTGATCGAAGCTCCACTTTGAGAGTTTTTTTGCTCTTTCAAAACTTTGCAATACGGTTTTTCCACATGGTCTTTCAAAGTCGAGTTAGCATCGTGTTTAAGAAAGTTGAACAATACTTGCATCTCGCTTTGTTTGGACCGCTACTCATAACACATAAATCAAAGTGTTTCCAAACATTGGGGTTTCGTTTCGTTGGAACCACCTTAACAACTGTTAGTTGAGATGAAGAAGCACTAACATTAAAGGAACCGGTTTGACTTTGAGGTATGGATTGAGGTGTAGGACTAGAAGATGCCATTTTTTTTGAGAGATTAGAGAGTGTACGCTAAAAAGATTAGAGAGTGTTTTTGATGTTGTGATAATCCTAAACATAAAGGGGGTATTTATACTAATAAATAGTGCTCAAAAATACAAAAAAAAATTACATTTCTAACGGCTACTGTGCCGTTTACCGAGGCATAGGGTCGGTTCCAAACCGGTTTTTCAAAAAACCGGTTTTTTCCTAACCGGTTTTCCGGTTTTTGAATCGGGTCAGTTCTCCAAACCGGTTTTTTTGCCCACCTCTAATTCAAGTTTCATGAATGAATATGCCTTGTATTGCCCTGTATGAGGCATATTCATTCATCATATCCATGAATCTCATATCAGATCCCCAATTCAGCCCCAAATTCAAGCCCACTAATCTAACCTAGATCAATTAATCAAGAAATCTAACCTAGATCTAACCAAATATATGTGAAAACATACCTTAATTGACTGATGGTCCACCAACGAGTGTGTTTGAGGGTGTGTTTGATCGAACTGTGTGTGTTTACGTGTGTGTTTGTGTGGTTCGTATGGCAGATATGAGACTCGTATTGGGGCTGATATGGGTCCTGATACGTTTCATATAGACCAATACGAGTCATATAAGGGTCCAGTATTGGTTGCAAGCCTAGTATCAACCCAATACTAGGCTTGTTATATGCCTAGTATAGGTCTATACGAGGCATACTTAGGTTTTCTTTTTTAATTAAAAATACTAATTTTGCTTTAAAAATTCTAAAAAATATATATAAAAAATAGCTTTATTTATTTAAATAAAATTTGATAAAAAAATCAATTTTTGTAACCAATACGAGACGTGTTCCGCGTTTTGTGACGTTTTGCTAAACCTAACAAAATAAGCTAAAAAAACACCGAAATGCATCGATCAATCGATTAACGAAATACAACATTTTCCGAAAACACCGAAATGCATCAATCAATCGATTAACGAACTAAAACACTTATGGGATATAGACGGGTCCAAATCTACAGAAACAAAGCAAACATCTTTAAAACCTAACAAAAGAAGCTAAAAAACCAAAAAACCGAAAACGCATCGTATCGGTAACAAAAACTGAGATTTTTTGTCACATTGGATTGAGAATAATAAATCTAATTTTCTATAATTTTTTTATATTTTTTTAAGTTAGTTTAATATATTTAAAAATTTATAAAAGATAAATAAGAAAAAGGAAAAAACAATGGTATGCCTCGTATAGCCCAATAGGAGGCATATAATGGGCCACGTATTGGGTTGATACTAGGCTTGTCACCAATACTACAGAAAAAGGAAAAAACAATGGTATGCCTCCTATTGGGCTATACGAGGCATATCATTGTTTTTTCCTTTTTCTTTTTTATCTTTTATAAATTTTTAAATATATTAAACTAACTTAAAAAAATATAAAATAATTACAAAAAATTAGTTTTATTATTCTCAATCCAATGTGACAAAAATTCTCAGTTTTTGTTACCGATACGATGCGTTTTCGATTTTTTGGTTTTGTTTAACTTCTTTTGTTAGGTTTTAAAAATGTTTGCTTTGTTTCTGTAGAGTTGGACCCGTCTACATCCCATAAGTGTTTTTCTTTTTTATCTTTTATAAATTTTTAAATATATTAAACTAACTTTAAAAAATATAAAAAAATTACACAAAATTAGTTTTATTCTTCTCAATCCAATGTGACAAAAATTTTCAGTTTTTGTTACCGATAAGATGCGTTTTCGGTTTTTTGGTTTTGTTTAGCTTCTTTTGTTAGGTTTTAAAGATGTTTGCTTTGTTTCTGTAGAGTTGGACCCGTCTATATCCCATAAGTGTTTTAGTTCGTTAATCGATTGATCGATGCATTTCGGTGTTTTTGAAAAATGTTGTATTTCGTTTTTATCGATTGATCATTGTTTTTCAGTGTATTCGATAAATGTCTTATTTACTAAATCGATTCATCGTTTGTATTCACAAATGTAAATAAAAAATATAAACGTAAATAACTAAAACCAAAATGAGTTTTATAACATATAGGAGGCGGTTCTACATACAAAATTACCGACGTAGCGGTCAACCTTAATAACTAAGACCAACCTCCTATTTATAACACATAGGAGGCGGTTCTACATACAAAATTACCGACGTAGCGGTCAACCTTAATAACTAAGACCAACCTCCTATTTATAACACATAGGAGGCGATTCTACATACAAAATTTGAACCTGATCCGGAGCTCTTATTAGCGTCGTTTCGACTTTTATTTCCTCCCCATCGAGGTTCATCTGCAGTGACACGCTGCATCGACAGAAAACGTACAAAATATGAACCTGATCCGGAGCTCTTATTAGCGTCGATTCGAATTTTATTTCCTCCCCATCGAGGTTCATCTGCAGCGACACGCTGCATAAAGCGAAAAAGGACAACCTGCCTGCACGTCGTTTTCGACTATAGTAGGAAAGTCATCAAAAGTTGCGGTATCCGACGGATCATCATCATCTCGACACGCTGCATAAAGCAAAAAAGGACAACCTGCCTGCACTTCGTTTTTGACTAAATATGGAAAGTCATCAAAAGTTGCGATTGTTGGATCCGGTGGATCATCATCATCTCGAACTTCAATTGCCATTGCTACAATAATAAATACATAATAAATAATAATAACAATAATAATAACAATAATAATAATAATAATAAATAATAACAATAACAACAATAATAATAATAATAATAAATAATAATAATAACAATATTTTCAGATAATAATAATAATAATAATAATAATAAATATTTTCGGATAATAATAATAATAACAATAATAATAATAATAATAATAATAATAATAATAAATAACAATAATAATAATAATAACAATATTTTCGGATAATAATAATAATAACAATAACAATAACAATAATAATAATAATAATAAAAATATTTTCGGATAATAATAATATTTTCGGATAATAATAATAATAACAATCATAATAACAATAACAATAAAAAACGAATCGGGTATCCCTCGTATTGGCTTGTATGAGGCATATTGATAGTCAAAATTTTATAAAAATCCAAAAATAAAAGAAAAAAAACGGTTTATTAAAAATTATCACAAACAATATCAACAATCAACGACAATCTATCCTAATATTGATGAAAATAGCTAAAAATCACATACCTTAGGTCCAGGCAATGAATCGGGTGTGTTTGAAGCGGGTCGGGTCAGCTCTGCTTGACTAGGGTGTGTTTGATTCGGGTCGGGTCGATCTGTGGGTGAGAGGTTTTGTCTGAATGTGTTGACTCGTATAAGACCAACAGCCTGCGTATTGGGGATGATATGGACCCAGGTATGCCTCGTATAGGTCTATACGAGGCATATAATGATCAAATCTTGAGGCAAGTGGACGACAGCTGGATCTGATGGGATATGGACGGACATGTGCTTCGTATTGGTCTATACGATGAGCTATACGAGGGCATCATATGCAACGTATTGACCAATATGAGGCATATAGGGGTCTCGTATTGGGTTCAAGCCTCATATCAGCCTAAAGGTTGACTAGAGTATGCCACATATTGGCCTATACGAGGAATATTGGCACTTTTTTTTTAGTCTACATAAGCTATTAACTATTAAAATACATAAATTTTTTTAGTCTACATAAGTTATAAAAAATTGTAAATTAACTAATAAAATACAACAAAAAAAATTTTAGTCTACATATGCTATAAAAATTGTAAATTAACTAATAAAATACATAAAATGAATAAAAAGTAATTTTATTCATTCAAATAATATTTTTAGAAGTTTACATTTATTCACCACTCAAAGATTAAAGATTGTAATTAACCAACATCCTCAATTGAAGGATTTTCCCGTTTATTAGCTTTAAGCGCTTTAAACCACTCAATCTGTTCTGTGTACAATTCTTCCCATTCCTGCGCTGCGTCACATCGGCAAAGACTCCACATGGGGTTTGGTGCTGGCATGGGATAGTATCCTGATAGTACTACGTGGATAAAATGGTTTCCATTAAATACAATTGTTATAAATTGACGAGGGCCGCTCACTTGATTTGGACCAACCAATAATGGGAAAAAAGTCTGACTTTGTGCAGCGCTTAACAGGTGAACAATAACTCCCAATGCGGTAGAAATTAGGAGCCCTGCATGAGGCATCTCCATCCAATTCGATTCGGGTGCTCTTCCTACCCCTGTAAAGGTTTTTCTATGCAGTTGCCGCTCATATTCTCCGTACGTATAGAATCTTTCAAATATCTTTGTCCAAATATCTTTGTGGGTTTGAAGTTCATTTATAATTAGTTGCCGAATAAACATATACTGGCTCTGCTCCATCCCTAAACCCACAGCTATCGCTCTATAGCCACAATGAGCATCGGGCTTGACATCCTTTATCCGGGATATATGGGTGAAAAATTTCTGGAATATGTTCCTTATATGTTCTAACAACGTTTATTGATTCAGGTTCTTGGATCAAGGGAAACCCATGATCAACAGGTGACTCTGCTTTTTTACCGCGTCGCATTGCAGACTTCTGGGATTTTACTATGGAAGTTGTTTCTTTAGA
The DNA here is from genome assembly GCA_028751855.1 of Ambrosia trifida. Classification (NCBI taxonomy): domain Eukaryota; kingdom Viridiplantae; phylum Streptophyta; class Magnoliopsida; order Asterales; family Asteraceae; genus Ambrosia; species Ambrosia trifida. The sequence continues at coordinate 14,743,293 of CM054133.1, read as the reverse complement.
TTCCTGTGACGATACATATGAGCTGTGTCGGGCTTTATCAAAATGGCCCGGTGACGATAGACCGTAGGAGCTGTGTCGGGGATCATCGAACTTGTGCCGTGAAGACGGAACGTAGGAGCTGTGCCAGGAAGGATCGTACCTGAATTATAAATAATAATAATAATAATAATCAATAATAAAAAATAAATAATAATAATAATCAATAATCAATAATAAAAAATAAATAATAATAATAATCATCATCATCATCATGCTCGTAACATGATACCTAGTGCTTTCCGATAATGCAAATGATGCATCTCCAGCATTGTGAGCTTTATCTTTTTCTTGTTTCTTCCTCCTTTGTTCTTGAACCTTCAATGTTGGCCGGCCACGGGTATTTTGTTGTATAATCGGGGGCTTTTTGTTACTTTTTAGTGGGTTCAAGACCGTCATAATCTTTGCCAACATGCTTTTTTTCACCTGTGGGGGTTGAGACATAATTGTCTTTTTTACCTCATCTAATCCTTCTTCCATGTTAATATCATCATTTATTATCTTGCTGCTCTAAAATCAAGCTTCCGCCAGAATTGGTCTATTGAGTCGAGCGCAGTCTTTTGACCTATTAAAGATGTGAAGAAACAATAAGTATCACGGTGGTTATCACTAATCACCGTGGGGGTTAATACTTATGTTCGTCAAGATTAATCCTTTACCCAAACCTCTTGGTTAAACCCGGGTGAGAATAAGGAGTATGAGTGTGTGTGAGAGTTACGTGAATAAGAACACAAGATGTAAGTGGTTCGGTCGAGGAATGACCTACGTCCACTGTAACTAGCCGGAATATTATTAATGAACAAGTAGAGAGAGTTACAAGAGTAATGCTAGGTTACAATGAGTAATTTCGGATCCCTTTGCAAGGAGATGTCCTTCTTTATTTATAGGAGAACTCATGGGCTTGGCCGAGGAGCCCATGAGAAGTTATTCTTATTTGGGCCCGGCCCAAGCCCCGGTCCAAGCTTCCCATAAAAATGGCGGGAAGAGCAGATCACTGTGGATGACGTCATATCGCAGCATGGTTCTTGCTAGATGCGGACACGTGGCGGGCCTTGATTGGCAGGCGGCGCCTCTGTCCTTGCTACAGTCGTTGACCACACCTCTGACGTCTGCAGGGGATGTCTGCTGTCACTGTTGATGACAGTGGAAGCATGGGAACAGTCGCGTCACCATCCTCTTCAGTGGTGGTTGGACCACTCTTGCCACCTGTCGTCTTTTCCTTGGTGCGTACTCTGTCAGAGATCCTTGTGAATCTTCCCTTTGATATCTTCCGTACCTCGTACCGAAGGTGATAAGGGAAGATGCCGCGCGTGGCCGCACGCGCTTATCAGGTGTTGGCCTCTGTTTGTCAGTGGGTGAGGCCGCGCGCGACACCACGTTTTATGTTGGTCGCGCGCTGATGCCAGAGTCTGGCGCTAGTAGTTGTACTTATGGGGATAGGGATGCCTTTTCCCCTTGGATTAGGCTCCCTATCCCTTCAAGTCCCCCTAGTCTAGGGCTTCTCCTGCTCTTTGATGGAGAGTAGGTGGAGCACTAGACTCAAAGTATCGATTCGCGGATGACAGCTCATCTGCTTCTGATCATTCTTGGTATGCTCGTGTGGACGTGTCCCGCCCTAGCTTGTGTGGGGATTGGGCGGAGACGTCTTTATTGCTTTTACGTCAAATCTGCGCATAGGAAGACGTGTTCCGCCTTGACCTGTAAAGGAGTTGAGCGGGGAACGTCTTTTCTGATTTTACGTCAAATTTGCGCTGAGGAAGACGTGTTTCGCCTTGACCTGTAAAGGGGTTGGGCGGGGAACGTCTTTTCTGAGTTTACGTCAAATTTGCGCTGAGGAAGACGTGTTTCGCCTTGACCTGTAAAGGGGTTGGGCGGGGAACGTCTTTTCTGATTTTACGTCAAATTTGCGCTGAGGAAGACGTGTTTCGCCTTGACCTGTAAAGGGGTTGGGCGGGGAACGTCTTTTCTGAATTTACGTCAAGTTTGCGCCATGGAATTAAATGCGGGTCTGGAGTTGTAATAAATTTGAAATCATTGGCATTCAATTTGTCCCTCATAAATTTGAGTTAATGCGCCTGGAAGTCGAATGATCAGTTGCTTCTGATGGAAGCTTTAATGGTTTCTGACGTGTCAAGTCCTCGTCTGTTGTGCTGACTGTTGGTTGTCACATCATTATGGTGCTGTGATCAATTTTCGTCTAATGTCAGGCGCGTGTGCCGCCACGCGCCTCTCTTATTGTCTTGGTGGATGAGGTTGTGCCACGTGTCGTGTTGCACGTGCCTTTTGTTAGACGCGTGAGTGTTCACGTGTTTGACAGATTTCACAATGGTGACATCTGCTGACACGTGGACCTCATCTGGCGAGTGGTGGGCTGGATCGTTTCCTTGTGTTAATCTTGGCCGTTTGATGGCGCGTATGACACGTGTCGTCATCTTAGCCTTCGAATTTGAAAAGTTTGTGGCGGTTGCTTTTCTCCTGTGGGTCCCACTGCCATAAATGCAGTGGGTATATAAGGATCATGCATGTATCCTTGAACGGTTACATGTTCATTTGCTTCTTATATTCTCTTGTTCTCTCTCTATTCTCCGGCGAGTTCTTGTCGAAGTTTCCGTTTAATCTTCAAAGATCTCTCTGATCTTGAAGATTCATTGTCGAAACTTCAAAGTTTGGACTTCTTTCTTGTCTGATTCCTCCTATTTTCTTTTCTTTTCCGTCAAAGTTTTTTCTGATCAAAGATTTTCTTGAAGACTCCGGCTGATCTTCAAGTTTTCCGGTTGATCTTCAAATTTTCCAGTCGTTTTCCCAGATTCCGATAAGTTTTCATTTTTTCTTTGGTTGATGTCTGAGTTATCTAACGGTCAATCTCCCTCCGGCGAGGGTCCTAGGAAAGAGCCGGTGACGGAGGATGTGGAGGAAGAGGTGATTGTTGAGCAGGGGAAGATAAAAGAGAGGAAGCTGATGACCAACACGTACTGTGTTTGGAGTCAGGAATCCTTCGATCAGTTCTGCAAGATGTATGACAACTTGCCGGAATGGGAGCCTGTCCTGCCGTCACCAGCGGACACTGTCCTTACCGCCGAAAGTGACCGGCTGGGCTTATATGAAGCCCACTTCACCAAGTGTGGGTTTCGCCTGCCATGCACCCGCTTCCAGATTGACACGCTGGTGGAATATGGCGTTGGGCCTACTCAACTAACCGCCTTCGGGATGCTGAGGTTTGTGCATTTCGAGGCGTCCTGTCGCGCCTTGGACGTTGAACCAACTGTGGAGAAGTTCAACGTCTTCTACTTTTTGGCGCGTGATGAGATGTGGTTCTCATTGAAGTCGCGCCCTAGGGTGCCGCCGATGGCCACCCACAACCCCAAGTCTCTGCATTGGCCGAAGGATAAGTTCTTCTTCGTGAAGAGGGGTGTAATCCCCATTCGTTTGCCCTGGAAAGTGATCGCGGATGGGCAACGCGTGGCGGACATGGTCGTGCCCAAGGATTATAAACATCAGCCTTGGTTCATCACCCTTACCTCCAACGCCACTAAATTGGAGTTCAAGAACTTGACAGAGGGAATCTTTTTCCTTCTAGGGATGAGCCGGCTTCATCTCCGCGAGGGCAAGGAGCCCTACATTGCTCCGGAGGGTAAGTAATATCTTATTCTTTCCACGCTTTTGTTGTAATATTTCTAACTTTTTATTGCTGTAGGTGTCAGCAAGTTCCAGTTTTTTTGCTGCCCGCGAGGAGAAGGGCATTAAGTGGAGGCCGCTGACGGAGGGCCAAGTTTCTTGTTTAGAGGCGTTCGTTGGCCGGTTTTACTATCCGGACCTTGTAAGCGCGCCGCAGCCTTTCTATACGACTGGTGAGTCTAGTATCAATCCTTTGCTCACTAGTATTTTTGGCAATGACTCTGATTCCTCAGTAGAGATTGTGCAACCTTTGAAGGCGTCTGCGGGGCGTGGACGTTGGAAACACGCTCCGCGGAAGCAAAAGTATTCAGTGAAGGTTCCTGTTTCTGACTCGGATTCTTCCGTTTCAATGGGAGAGGTCATCAAGGGTCGGCGCCGCAGGAAAGACGGGCCCGCGTCCGAGGATGAGGACGAGGATGACTCTTCTAAGTTGCAGAAGAGGAAGAGACATGCCACCGGCGCCACCGCTAGCAGCGCCGGGGCATCAAAGGGTGTGTCCACCGCGCCAGCTAGCGATGAGGGAGTTATCCCTCCTTCTGACACAGTTTCAGCCCCCAAGTGCGCCGATATTTTCAGTGGGCATTGGCGCTGCCCCTACTCGTCAGCCTTTGTTTCAAAAGCTGATCAAGAAGAAGGCTCCTGGTAAGTGTTTCTTCGTTATTTTTCTGAGTACTTTGCCTTTGTCTTTCTTTTAACCTGTTTTGTTTTCCGTTTTCAGTTTCGCCTAAGATTGTTCCTTTTCCTCCTCCTACGTCTCCATCTGCGGAGGCGGCTAGGGTGGAGGAAGAAAGGCTCTGGAGGGAAGAAGAAGAGGCGCGCAAACAGGCAGAGGCCGATGAAGCCCTTCGGAGGGCTGAGGCTGAGAAGATAGCGGCTGCCAATGAAGCTAAGCGAAAGGCTGAGGCAGCAGAACGAGCGGAGGCGGAGCGTCTTCGCCTTCAAGAGCAACAGTTCTTGGAGGAAAAGGCCCGCCAATTGAAGGAGCAGGAGGCGCAAGAGCGCGCCGAAGTTGAAGCCCGGGGAGCGACCCATGAAACTGATGGGTTTGAGAGGGCACTGCAGGGGGCAGGGGTTGCTGGTGCTGGTAGTGGCTCGCGCGGAGCTTGGCGCGAGTCTTCTGGGGTTGGTAGCAAGGAACCGTCGGGGGCCTATGACGGTTCTTGCTGGGCTGGTGGCGACGCCATCTGGCGTCCTCGCTGGGCGGTCAGGGAGAACACATTATTCTCCAACTCCCTGGCCGCGGAGGAGTTTGTGAGTGAGGTGGTGCCTCCCTATGAGCGCACGCACCAGGATATGTTGAGTCGTCCTGATCTGATGGCTGCTTTATGTGTGAATCAGGCGACTCAACTGTCCATGATGGATTCGTTGCGCCGTCGGGACGCGGCGGTGCAACGTGATATTGAACATTTGGAGGCGAAGAAGGCAAGCCTTGCTGAAAAAGAGGCTGCCTTCAAAGCTGAAATTTCCAAGTACCATCGCCGCGCCCATGATGCAGAGGCTAAAGCTCTTAAGCTTGAAGAGGAGGCGGCGGCGGATAGGCGCAAATGGTCAGAGTCTTGGAAGAAGACCAACGCTGAAATCATGCGCTTAAAGGAGAATCTGGCCGAAGTGCAGCAGGAAGGGCGGGTGACTACCCGGAAGTTAGAGGAGACTTGCAAGGCCCTCTTCGAGAGGACTGTTCTGTTTGTGGAGAAGCGTAAGGAGCTTGAGTCCAAAGATGCTGATCTTATCAAGGCTACCGAGCGCGTCTCTTTTCTGGATCAGGAGAGGGTCCAAATCCTTAATGCCAAAGAGGATTTGGAGCAAGATCTCGACTCTGTGGAGCAGGCTCGTGCTGCGGCCGCCACGGAATGTGAGGCGGCCCAGCAACTATTGGAGCAGGCGGTCGCTGTCCAGACCCAAATGCAAGACTCCATCCGCTGGTTGATGACCGAAGGGATGAATGGGGTGAGTCTTCATGCTTTTGTTTGTTGCTGATCTTGTTTGTATTATGTTGATTTGCTGACTTTGATTTTTCCTCAGGTCTTTAAGAGATTCTGGCAGGAGCCCAAGTTGGGCGATCAAGTTGCTGCTATTGCTTCCAGCGCCCAAGCCTATGGGTACGGCGAGGGTTATGAGGATGGCTTCTTGGCGGCTCAGAATGAAGGGCGGCTTGACCTCGCGGAGCATTATGGGAAGCCCTTGAAGGAGGAATATGAGGTGGAGCTGCTCAAGTTTGAAAAGATTGACTTCCCTATCCTTCAAGTGATTGCGGACTGTAATCGCAACGCAGACCCTCCTGCTGCTCTCAAGTACTTCATAGAAAGATCTGATGAGCTTGCGCGGGAGGCGGAGCAAAGGCGCCAAGAGGAGATGCGCAAGAAGGCTTCTGGCGAAGGTCCTTCTATTTTGCCTGGTGAGTAGGCGTTTGCATGTCTTGTAATTACTATGTAAATATGAAAAGGGTTTTTAATTCCCTTAATGTTAATAAAAAATTTTGTGGTTTGTTATATCGTGTTCACTTTTCTCGCTCTAACTTCTGTGCACTTATTTAACCAAGTCGTCACCTGGTGTGTAAGTAGAGGTTAGGGCGCGCGTCTGGCTAGACAGTCCGGCGTCAAAGTGAATACTTTTGCCTTGAAGACTGTAGCGGGGCGCGACTTGTGCCAGAGGGTCCGAGTAGGGCGCGTGATTGCTTTGCCTACAAGACCATAGACATCGCTTCTGTGTGATGTGCGTTTCCTTTGTCCGGCTTGTATATTACAAGTCTAGAAGACAAGTTCTACGCATACACATTTCGCACGTCAGTTAGGTCCGGCAAGTAAACCTGTATTAAAGACCATAGGGCGCTGTGCTTGACGCCAGTTTGTGCAAGTCCGACGCGCTCGAGGCGTGTCTTGAAAACTTACATGGCGTTGATATTCAGCAGTGTTGGTCCGACAAGGGTTTTGTCCAAGTCTTGAAGACCCTGGCGCGGAAAAGACAAGTAGAAGTGCAGATATAGGAAACCATTTTTCATTGATAAGGATGGCATGTGTAGCCATTTTACAATTTTTTTACAAATAACAGCGTCGCAGTTGCGCGCCGTTCCAAGATCGCGGGATAGGCGTGCCATCTAGTCTTTCTAGCGCATAAGCGCCTTTGTCAAGTATTTATTGTATCTTGTATGGGTCTTCCCAAGTAGGGGCTAGTTTTCCGGGCTTTTCGGTGTTGGAAGCCTCGTTGTTTTGGAAAACATAGTCCTCGATTTTGAATGCGGACTCTTTGACACGCTTGTTGTAGTAGCGCTCTAGCTGTGTCTTGTACTTAGCTTCTTTGATTGCAGCAAGATCGCGACGCTCCTCTAATAAGTCAAGTTTCAATCGGAGTTCTTTGTCATTGTCTCTTGTTTCGGCCATTAATACTTTTGCGGAAGGGCAGCCTATTTCGGCGGGAATGACCGCCTCGGTACCATATGTCAGGCTGAATGGCGTTTCGCCATTGCTAGTTTTTGTGAGGGTGCGGTAGGCCCATAAAACATGAGGGATTTCTTCTACCCACCCGGTTCTCTTGGTTCCGAGTCGTGTTTTGATCCCTTATACTATTGTGCGATTGGCCCGTTCCACTTGACCGTTACCTTGCGGGTGCGCGACCGATGTGAAGATTTGTTTAACGCCCATTTGAACCAACCATTCCTGGAGGGATTGGTCCTCAAATTGTGTGCCGTTGTCGCTTACCAATTGCATTGGTAGGCCGAATCGGCAGATGATGAACTCCCAAATAAATTTCTTGACATGTGCACCGTCAATCTTAGCTAGGGGCTTTGCCTCGACCCACTTGGTGAAGTAATCAATGGCGACTATTAAGTATTTTACGTTACCCGGGGCCGTTGGGAATGGTCCGACCAGATCGATAGCCCATTTCTGAAATGGCCACGCCGCTGTAACGGGCACCAAGTTGTTCTCGGGGCGCAAGGTATTCGGAGCGTGGCGCTGGCAACTGTCGCATTTGCGCAACTCGTTGACCGCGTCCACATGCATGCCCGGCCAATAGTACCCTGCGTTCATCAACTTTGCTACTACCATCCTTGGGCCCGCGTGTAGCCCGCATGTTCCTTCATGTATGTCTCTGAGGAGGAAGGAGGCGTCTGCGGAGTCTACGCAGCGCAGCAGCGGCCCTAGGTAAGAGCGGCGGTACAAGGTACCGTCTAAAAGTTGATATTGTAAAGCCTTGTGCTTGATCTTTCGAGCCTCTGACTTGTCGTCAGGCAGGATGCCGGAGGATAGGAAGGCTTTGATTGGGGTCATCCAGGACACGTTGCCTGTTTGGATGACGTTGACTTGTCGCGGTGGGACAAATGGTTTTTCAAGGACCTCAACTCGTACTTCTTTGGCCATATGTGCAAAGACCGCGGATGCCATTTTACTCAGCGCATCGGTTGGCTTGTTTTCACTGCGCCGGATGTGTTCGACGGTGCATGAGTCAAACCGTCGCATGAGATGCTTGGCTTGTTCTAGGTATAGTGCCATGATTTCATCTTTTGCGTCATAGGAGCCATTGATCTATCGCGCGACAAGTAATGAGTCCACGTGTGCCTCAACGTGCCTGGCCCCCATTTTTTCCGCAATGCGGAGGCCTGCCAGCAACGCTTCGTATTCCGCCTCGTTGTTTGTGCTTTTGAAGTCGAGGCGGATGGCGTATGTGAACTCGTGTTTATCTGGGCTGATGAGGCGTAATCCCGCGCCGGCGCCGTCGTCATTAGAGGCCCCCTCCGTGTATAGGGACCATTTTTGCGACGGATCGTGTACCGGTGCGGGTGATTCTTCTGCTTTGCATTCTTGGACTTGGTCCGTAGGTATCTCCGTGGCGAAGTCCGCGAGGACCTGGCCTTTGATTGCGGGCCGGGGTTTGTAATTGATCGTGTGTTCCCCCAGCTCGAAGGTCAATTTTGCCAGGCGGCCCGATAGTTCGGGTTTGGCGAGAATGTCATTTATCCGATAGTCCGTGAGGACGTTTATCGAGTGGCCTTGGAAGTACCTGCGTAGCCTTCGGGATGCATGGACAAGTGCGAGAACCAGCTTTTCCATGATTGTGTACCTTATCTCTGCGTCTAACAGCGTGCGGCTGATGTAGTAAATTGGTGTTTGCACGCCTTTGCGGTCGACCATTAGAACCGCGCCTATTGCCCGTTCTGTGACGGATAGGTAGAGTGTGAGCGGTTCTTTAGGAAGAGGTGCTGTTAGCATTGGAAGGTTCATTAAGCATTGTTTCATTGCCCGGAATACTGATTCCGCCTCTGGAGTCCAGCGGAAGTTGCTCTTCTTCAGACAGTTCTTCAAAGTGTCCACGAACGGGAACGACTTTGAAGCGTAATTGGACAAAGAGCGATTGAGGGCGACAAGGCGGCCCATTAGTGTCTGTACCTCTTTGACGGAAGCGGGGGAAGGCATTCTTTCGATGGCTTGTACTTTTTCTGGGTTGGCGCGGAAACCATCCCGCGTTACAATGACGCCCAGAAATTTGCCCTCTTCCATCCCGAATGAACATTTGCTCGGGTTCAATTTCATGCGCACTTTGCGTAATTGATTGAACGTTTGTTGGATGTCCCGAAGCATGTCACTTTCCTCCTTGCTCTTGATTACCAGGTCATCGACGTACACTTCAAGCCGTACGCTGATTTCGTTGATGAATGCTGTGTCCATTAGGCGCTGGTATGTGGCGCCCGCATTTTTCAGGCCGAAAGGCATCTTGGTGTAACAGAAGATGCCCGCGTCTGTGCGGAACGCTGTTTTATCTTCATCTTCCTTAGCCATCTGGATCTGGTGGTACCCCTTGTATGCGTCTAGGAAACACTTGAACCGATACGGGGCGAGAGAGTCCACCTTTAGATCGATTTCTGGCAAAGGATAGCAATCTTTGGGACACGCTTTGTTAATATCCTTGTAATCGACACACATGCGCCAGCCTCCATTAGCTTTGGCGACCATGACGGGATTAGCCACCCAGGTTTGGTATCTGATAGGGCGAAGGATGCCCGCGTTGAGCAGCTCGGTGACTTGTTCGTTCATGGCCTTTGTTTTCTCCGGGCCCATACTGCGCTTCTTTTGCACTATTGGTTCTACGGAGCGATAGACATTGAGTCTGTGTTCCGCTATTTCGCGGGGGACACCGACCATGTCCGCCGGTTGCCACGCGAAAACGTCCATGTTGCTGATTAGAAGCTGTTTCAAGTGATTGCGTATGGTCTCGGAGATTTCATGGCCAATGACCACCGTTTGCTCCGGAAATTTAGGGTTTAGCGCCCATTTTTCTGGCTCAGTGCAGGCATTTGTCTTGACCATTTTTGGAGGCTTGGCGGTTTCAGTGGTGTGGCAGTCTTTGTTGGCTCTGATGAAAGCGATGCCCGTCTTGGTTGGAAAGCCGACCATCAAGTGCGTCGTTGAAGCGTTGGCGTTAAAGCGCGCGATGCCTTCCCGACCCAAGAGTATGTCATAATTAGATGTGGCTGGTAAAACCATGAAGTCGCATATTTCCGTGCGTTCATGGGTGCCATCGGACCACGTGACTGGTAGGGAGAGCATGCCCCGCGGCATGATGGTCTCGTGAATGAAACCCGAGATTGGCTCATTGACTGGTACGAGCTTCGCTTTGTCTTCCGCATCCAGCTGTTGGAAACATTGCTCGTACATAATATCTGTGCTGCTACCGCCGTCTAGGAACATGTACCGCGTGCGGTAATGCCCGAAGACTGCGGTTATGACGAGTGGGGCGGTGCAGGAGGCGCCGCCTCTGACTTTTGGCATGAGGACATCGGCCTCTTTCCATGAGTCGTCAAGTGGTTGTGTGCGGGTGCGCTTCCCGTGCTGGGCGTTTTTGCCACGCCTAGTCATGTTGCAGTGATGACGAGGAATGAGTGTGTTTATTATTATGGTGTTGCGGTTGGAAGCCCGCGGGGGAGTACTTTCCCTCGTCGGCGGTGCCCGAGATGCGGCTCCAAACAGACTTGTTCTTGTGTTTATTACTATTATTATTATGGTGTTGAAGTTGGAAGCCGTGCATCTGGTTGAAATATTTTTCGGAGGAGGCATATATTTTTGCGGAGTGGATGAGTTCATCCCAGGACTCCGGGATACCGTATTTGCCTGTGAGGCACTTCATGAGTTCTGGGCTGCGCACATTGTGTATGAACGCTGCCCGTGTGAGTTCCTCCCCACAGCCTATTTGCAGGGCCTCCTTGTTGAATCGAACTATAAAATCCTCGATGGATTCGTGGTCATACCGGCGGCATAACAAAATATGCGCCTTGTCTTTCTTGTGCTTGCGCAGGTGCGAGAAATGATTGCCAAATTTATCGGTGAGGTCGTCGAAATCCTTAACGCTCCCCGCGGGGAGGTTGTCGAACCAAACCCTGGCTGCGCCGGTTAAGTTCTGAGCAAACAAGTGGCACCAGACCTGAACGGGCCAGTCCACCGACATACCTGCGCACTCAAAGTCGTGCACATGGTCATCTGGGTCACGCAGGCCGTCGTATCTATCGATGCTGCTGGGAAGCTTAGCTTTCCTTGGGATTTTGGCTGTCGCTATGCGAGCAACGAATTTTGACTTTTCGGCGAAAGCTTTTGGCCTGAATGGCTTGACCAAGTCATCGTCCTCGTCGTTGTGATGTGAACGGTGGATGTGTTTCTTTCCGTTGTGGTCAGAGTCGCTGCTAGACGACTCATAGCCATCCGGTTCGTCACGTGACTTCGCGTAGCCCCGAACCCTGGCGTCTCCGCCGAGTTCCCCGTTACGACCATCACCATGAGTGGCCGAGTCTTTCTTTTTGTACCCCTTTTTTGACGGGGTATCATAAGTGAGGGCCTTGCCCTTCTTTTTGGCTTGTTGCAAGAGTTTGCGCTGATATATTGCAGCGCTTTTGGCGTTCTGATGGAGGAGCCACTGGTCTGGGTCTTCCTCAGAACCGCCGTCACTGTCATCGTCCGAGCCTAGGTCACAGATCTCGAGATCTGGCTGCTCGAGTCGTGAAGTGGGTTTCTTGACGACATTGTGTGGTGTGGTTTGGTTTTCCGGGGACTGAGCATCGACGTCCCCGGTTTGGTTAATGACAGAAGTGTTAGGGTTGGGTTCAGCCATGGGTGGGTTTAAAAGAAGGAAAAGAAGACTGTTCTAACCGTTGGATGGCGCCAATGAAGAAACAATAAGTATCACGGTGGTTATCACTAATCACCGTGGGGGTTAATACTTATGTTCGTCAGGATTAATCCTTTACCCAAACCTCTTGGTTAAACCCGGGTGAGAATAAGGAGTATGAGTGTGTGTGTGAGAGTTACGTGAATAAGAACACAAGATGTAAGTGATTCGGTCGAGGAATGACCTACGTCCACTGTAACTAGCCGGAATATTATTAATGAACAAGTAGAGAGAGTTACAAGAGTAATGCTAGGTTACAATGAGTAATTTCGGATCCCTTTGCAAGGAGATGTCCTTCTTTATTTATAGGAGAACTCATAGGCTTGGCCGAGGAGCCCATGAGAAGTTATTCTTTTTTGGGCCCGGCCCAAGCCTCGGTCCAAGCTTCCCATAAAAATGGCGGGAAGAGCAGATCACTGTGGATGACGTCATATCGCAGCATGGTTGTTGCTCGATGCGGACACGTGGCGAGCCTTGATTGGCAGGCAGTGCCTCTGTCCTTGCTACAGTCGTTGACCATACCTCTGACGTCTGCAGGGGATGTCTGCTGTCACTGTTGATGACAGTGGAAGCATGGGAACAGTCGCGTCACCATCCTCTTCAGTGGTGGTTGGACCACTCTTGCCACCTGTCGTCTTTTCCTTGGTGCGTACTCTGTCAGAGATCCTTGTGAATCTTCCCTTTGCTATCTTCCGTACCTCGTACCGAAGGTGATAAGGGAAGATGCTGCGCGTGGCCGCACGCGCTTATCAGGTGTTGGCCTCTGTTTGTCAGTGGGTGAGGCCGCGCGCGGCACCACGTTTTATGTTGGTCGCGCGCTGATGCTAGAGTCTGGCGCTAGTAGTTGTACTTATGGGGATAGGGATGCCTTTTCCCCTTGGATTAGGCTCCCTATCCCTTCAAGATGATTAAACAAGGCTATGTCAAAAATTTAGTTGTATTCACACAATAAGTAAAAATGATTAGTACGTATACCTTTATTTATATATCTTTCGAGGCGACATGCGCATACTAACCCACAGCTCGTGTAAAGTTGGCAACCACATGTTGAATCAAATGTCCTCAATGTTTGTAACCGATAAAATTCGTTTTCAATGAGGTTAAGAGCATGGATGGAAACATTAAGGCGTAGTTCATCAAGGAAGGCTAGTCGCTTATGGTCGTTCATTATTTTGTTTCTGCTTTCTTCAAAACATTTCCTTATATGGGATTCCTGCTTTACTACAACATCATCGATATACCTTACTATTCTTGTCAAGCTACTGTTCGTGCTTGGAAGATATCTCTTTAAATCAGCATGTTGGCTCTCTACTCTATTTGTTGTAGTTTGGTGAAAATTTATTGATCTATTGGTCCAGGCAGATACAAATTTCTCATGGTATTGGTCCAGCCATTCATTAAACAAATAATCAAAAACATCTGCAAAATATATAATAATTAGAATGGACACCCTTAAATCTATTCAGATACCCTAAACAAATAGTAAAAACTTACGCTTCCTTCCATGTCTAACAAGTGCTTTATAAATGTTGTTCATGTTATGTAACATCCGGCGAAAATCGACATGTTTCCGTACGTAATTAGTATATGTAATTAACGGTTTAAGTGCATGTTTAAATTAATTGGATTAATTTAACTGGTGCCGTAGAGAATAGCAAATTCCCCATAAGATGCATAGGAATGCACACGTTTAATGATGATACATGATAGGATCATGTGCGAATAAACTTGTCCGGTACGGACGTTGGTGATTACCCGGTAAAAATTAAATAAACAAAAAGGATCCCGGACACCCAGGATATAAAATAAAGGGTATTTTCACAAAATATAATGTGTTTTGGAACTCCAAAACCATAAGTGAAAACTTTACATACAAATCTCCCGGTAACGAATAAAGTGCGCGTACCGCACCCGGTACGCGTATAACTTATAATTTCACCCAACGAAAGCCTAACTAACCAACTAACGCTTAAACTAGGCTATGTTTAAGGGTTATTTGAGGTTATTATAATGTCCAAAGAACGCGTAAATAAAATCTGAATAATACCCGAACGACACCCGAACGTTAAAGTATGAAGCTTAACATATTATGTAGCAAATATTTTGTGTTGTGGACCCCACAAAACCATCCAACCCAACCGGCCCCTAACCCCTCACCACTTTCATAATATTTTTCTTGTACTACTAGATATGAGGAGATACTTGAAAGATTATAAGTGTGGTGTATGGAGATTTAGGAATGGATTTGCATATCCTTAGAAGATACTACAAAATCCTCCAAAATTCTTCAAGAAATCGGCCAACACCCCTTCTCCATATCTCCTAGGATTTCTTTTGTACAATTAGATATAAGGAAGAATCAAGCATAGATCTTATGTATCTAGGAAGATTGTTGGAAGATATTGGGTACATGGAAAGATGATTACATGTCCTTTACAATCTTCTATGATCTTTCAAAAAAAAAAATATAAAGCTTTTCCTTCATGTTCTTTGGCCGTGAGTTTTAGATCATCCACATTTACCATTATTTCAACTTCTAACACTAAAACTCTTCCATAAACAAACCCCTTTTCATCAAAGTTTAAGTGTGTTTCAAGCTTGGATCATTACCTAAGGAAGAACACCCATTAAACTCCATCCAAAATCTTGTGTTTTGTGAATCTTCCCTAGCCTTGTGCTCGTTGTAAGTATTCTATATTTTTCTTTGTTTAAAACTCATAAACTTTGTGTTTAGATGCAAGTTGTACATGGGATATTTTTTTAACAAAGGTTTTTATAAAAATGTTAGACAAACTAAAACTTGGGAGAACTTATATAAAAATGAACACTTTTATATAAATGGGAATATAAAAGTGTTGGAACATTTTTGTATATAAGTTGTCAAGTTTTGTGTTATAAATACAAAAGTGTTTATAAAAACTTCCAAGTAATATGTGTTGAGAATTAGAAAGTTGAATAATACTTCTAGAAAAAAAACACATGTTGGAAGACTTGGAAAAAGGTTAACTATATATACATATATAAGTTAAGAAATCGGACTTGGACGTGTTAACAAACTAAGACGTAAAAGGGGACAAACGAGAAAAATATCATTACGTCAAGATGAGTAAAAATATATTTTAAGGAGTTAAAATATATACAACTTGGGTGAAAAATTTACATAACACTTTCCTCGGTGTTGGAAAAATATTCGTGGGAGAAAATATAACGTAAATAATCTAACGATTAAAAACGTTAAACGAACGTATGGACTTAACGAGGAAAATACATATATATATATATATATATATGTTCGGCTCGACGAAATTCTAGTATATTTACTTAATGGGAAAGTAAATATACGGGAAGGAAAACCGAGACGAGTAAATAATATATATATATATATATATATATGTATACCGAACCGACGAGATCCTAGTATATTTACTTAATGGGAAAGTAAATATACGGTGTGGTGAGTCGGGTCGAGTGTTAAAATATATCACATCGAACGATACGATCTTAAGTATAATTATTTAATGGGAAAATAATTATACGTTAAGTGAAGTCGAGTCGAGTGTTAAAATATATCACATCGAACGATACGATCTTAAGTATAATTATTTAATGGGAAAATAATTATACGATAAGTGAAGTCGAGTCGAGGATAATATTATACAAGTTAAAGAAATATTAACGCGAATATATATAACTTGTAACAAGGGTAATCCATCACCAACGGACCTAGGACATATGTTTAATTAAACGGGGAATTATATGTAAATGGTGGTGTTGGGAGTTGGGAGTTGGGTGTACAACTTGCCGGAAAAGCACACGCTATAGACTTAGTGACTTACACGCACTAGGACGTTCGTAGGTGCTTGACCACGGACTTGCTATTCTCTGCTATTTGATTGTACGTTGTACATCAGGTGAGTTTCACGGCCCCATTTTACTGTTTTTAACTGGGGGGAAAGATATGTTTGTCAAATGTTGTCACATGTTGAAATGTTTTCAAAGGATAAAATGTGATAAGTGGCATGATGAGTACTTGAGCAGTGATCGCCACTCGGGGTTGAGTCCTCTCTTCTGTAACCATTAATTCAGGGAAATGAAACCGAAGGAATATTTGGATAGTACTATTGGTGCCTGACAAGGCCCACCCCTAATCGATAGCGTCGATTATGCATCGGCGTATGCCAGGGGTGCACGTATTCTGAAATTAAGTCGTTGGGTTCCGAGAAACGACTTGGAGCGGGGCATTATTATTAGTCTTGGTTTGGTTATGGGGCTCAAGGGATTGCTCATCATCATAGTTTGTAGGAGCTAGCTACTCCTTACAAAGGCCACAAGTTGTGCAGGTTTCGCACATGTTGTAAAAACGAGATATCGATCGACAAGATCCTAGTATAATTATTTAATGGGAAAATAATTATACGGTAAAGTGAGTCGAGCCGATGGTTGTGAAAATGTTGTTGTTATGAAACTAAAACCTGTGAACTCACCAATATTTTATATATTGACGTCTTTTTAAACATATCTTTCAGGTAACTAAGTGCTGAATATATATGGGGCTAGTGCGGTGGAATTCGGGATGTCGGATACTGGTCGTGGTTTCATTCATTGTTACCATCGGGTTGGAACATAAACGGAAATACCCCCACATTGAAACTTAATGTTCATCGTTTTATGTAATGCTTTGTGCAAATTTTGTAACAAGATACTCATTTTCGACATCCTAATAAATTGATCTTTTCTAATTAAATATAGTTTGTGTTAATCTTGACTTTGATATGCTTTCGAGCGTTGCGCCACGTGTTTCCGCCATTGGCGTGGTGTGACATGTTATATTCGTATATTTGAGTTGTGGGAGACTCGCATAACGTAGACCATGAACGTGCAAATTCCTCCCAATCAGGGTGTGTAAATGATTTCTTGCAGCGTTTTGAAATATTCTGATAAATGTGATACCTGCAAAGAAATTTGTTTGCGTTTGGGAAAACTTTGTCAGCCGCGTTCATAAGCGCCCGGTCTCTGTCAGTTATAACAACACGCGGCTCCATACAATCTTCCAACATAGACTTAAGATGTTCAAGGACCCATATGAAGTTTTCTTCACGTTCCTTATAAACAATGGCATTAGCGGCACAAAATGACTGGTTTGTGGACGTCATACCGACAACTTGCACTAATGGTAAACGGTACATGTTGGTCTTGTAGGTTGCGTCGATCAACAATACATGCGGGAACGCCCGCCACATTTTGAAAGATACAGGATGAACAAAAAAAATGTCCTCAACCGTATTTTTTAAAGGATCCTCCCGAGTGTAATACGTGTATTTTTTCTCAACCAGCAGGTTTTCCAGTTCCTGCATGGGTGATCAACCTTGTTTCTTTATAGCACTAATCTTTTGACACGCATTGTGTATATCTTTCAAAACACACATGCTCTCCGGGAAGTGTCCCTTTACGGTTTTCCAGATTTTACGCAACTCCATCTCCTGCGCCCACAGCTCCTCCACCAAATTTAATTGTTCGGGAGACAATCTTATTGCATACGCGTGGCCCTCCAGATATTTAGCAGGACCATGGTTATGTTCGACATTCCTCACCTGTACCCTCCAGGCGTCACGTTTCCCGTCATATAACCCGATCACTAGAAAAGGGCAACCAATTTTTTGGCTGCCTGTTTTCCTCTCGGTGGCTATACTCTTGTGCTCGTGACCACGGTTGCACACTAGCCAAACCTTCACGTCCATATCATCAACTTTTTTGGATCGTCGGGTCACAATGACGTAACTGTTATCTTTTCCCATTTTCTTAACCCACGTAACCAAATCTTTTCGGGAAACGAAATCTTGTTCAGTTTCATACGAAACTTGCGAACACCGTGGTTGCTCGTCTGAAACATGCGAGTTGTGGGGTTGCTCTTCTCGAACTTGCGGGTTTTGTCTCGGGTCGTACGAAGAGTACTGCGGTACGTACGCATACTCACCATCGTGCTCGTAGTGCTGGTAGGTTTCCCCTACGTATGAATGTTCAACATTGGGTTCATAGCACGGCTCATTCAGGTATGGCAATAATGGTTTTTTGTAACCAGACACAACCTCTTGTGAATAAGGAATACCCGCTGCTTCAGAATTAGGAATACCTGTCGTCTCGTGAGAATTAGGAATACCGGATTCATCGAAAATATTAGCCCACCATGCCATTTTGGAGAAAAAAAAATAGCCCACCATAAAATTGAGAGAAAAAGAAAAATTGACGTAAATTCGGTTTGAAAAATGAAGAAGAAAGGAAGGGAAGAAGAAGAAGAAAAGGAAGAAAATAATCAACTTTGGTTGAATATGACTCGTATTGGTCTATATGGGGAATATAGGGTACGAGTGGCAGTTGCTTTATGTTACATCGTACCGGACATCGTACTAGTATTCCTCGTATTGGTCTATACGAGGGATATGACACCAATCATTGGTCTGCCAAGTTGACTGAAAAGGACACACGTGAACCCTATATGCATCGTATTGGCCAATACAAGGCATATAATTTTTTTTTCTTTTGTCAGATTGTTGTCTGAATGGGGGACAATAAAACGTATATGCCTCTGTCCAAATAATTTTTGGGGTGTCCAAATAGTGTCACCATTGTAAAAACTTGAAAACAAAGTACAACCCAATATTAAATCCGTGCCAAAATCCAAATCCAAATCCAAGTATAAGCCGACCCGGATCCGAACATAATCTCACTTTATCCATCCAAGACTCCTTTGATGCCTCAAAAACATAGCTCTTCACATTAATCGTCTTCCTATCAACCATGAACATTCAAATGACATTAACACGAAGCGTTTCTTCAATATCATCACAATTCACACCAAGAATCGAGCTCCCAAACAGATGCCTGTTCATTCGACCTTTGCAAAATAAAAAACCCATTACAAGAACCGTTTGCATGGCCGTAAGTTGGAATTTTCACTCGGTTATTGTTCTGAATATTAATGGGTTTCTGGGTTTTGATTGTTTTGTGTTGGGTATTTATTATTTAGGAGCCTTATCTGTTGAAGAAGCTTGAATCTGCTGAGAAGACTTGGAAGGATCTTTCGGTATTTATGTTTATGTTTATTTGTTATTGTTTTGAAATCATTTGTGTTTATATTTGAGTATGATATTATGCAGAAATTTGACCAATAAAAAGTGTGTAATGGAAACTGGGAAGTAGTTATTTTGTTGAATGATGTTAACCAGGGGTAGCGGCACAACTTGTTGCCTGTTTACCCGCCGCTCACATGTGATTATTGTTGGATTTTTGATGTAAAAAAAAAAAAAAACATATTAAAGACTAAAGTGTTGGTCTTTGTAATTTTTGAATAAGTTTGATGTTATTAATGGTTGTTTTGTTTTATTTCTGTTAAGTTTGTTCTTAGGCTATAGTATTATCTAGTGTAAACAGTTCTAGTTAGGCAATAGTTTTTTTTTTTTGTTTTAGAACGGTGACTGTTTTGTTTTTGTTTTTAAGGACTGGGTGGCCGTAGGTCGGCTTGCGAGATAGATTCAAGAACCCACAGGGTTTCTTCGTAGAGGGCATAACACCTGCTTAACGGGCCCAAACTGTGTCCTCGAGGGAACCTTTACCCTTGATATCACTTGATACCAGTTGTACCACCACAAGAGTCGAAACTCTCTGGTGTAAAGTAGGTTAGACAAAACCCCTGTGTGGCTTGGATTCGAATTCGAACTGATGACATCCAAAGGAGACCTAGTTCTTATCTTCATTGCCTTTGCCACTCCACCAAATGGTTCAGTAGACAGTAAGGACATAAGTTGTAGGTGCAGTGTCCTATTTGCTATGAATTTCATGTTTGTTATAATATGAATGTTGTTTGATCATCTTGACATAGGTTGAGTTAGCAGATCCGAAGTATTCATTATTTGTTTAAATTTTGATTTTGTAAGAACCGTTGGGGATTTGAGTGGTACACATAATAAGAATTCAGTTGGTGTATTCATTATTGTGTTGAATGTCCTATTTGCTATGTATTCATGCTTGTTATAATATGAATATTGTTTTATTATCTTGGCATAGGTTAAGTTAGCAGATCCGGATGTCGTTTCAAATCCTAGTGAGTACCAAAAGCTGGCACAGTCTATGTCTGAACTTGATGAGGTAATATCATATCCTCTGATCTTCATTAGTTTTGTGTGAAGAACATCATACTTACAACTTAGGTAGCTCGTGTTTCAGTAACTTACATGTAAATGACCAAATTTGCAATGCTGTGACTTATGAAATGTGAACTACTAGGTTGTAGCAACATATAGAGGATTCAAGGATTGCGAGAAACAACTTGAAGAGTCCAAAGGTTTTGTTCACTAATCACTGTCTTCTCCTTGTTTTTCATTTTCATGAGTTGAATTATTTTGCTGTACGATTTCCTAGTAATATCTTGTGTTTGTGTTTCAGTTTTGTCAAAAGATCCCGACGTTGATGAAGAAATGGCCGAGATGATAGATTCCGAAATTGAATCTTTATCTGACCAACTTAAAGTATTCGAAGAAAAGCTTAAGGTTTAGTTTATTGAAATAAAGATTAATCTTCAATTCTTCATCATTAACTTTTAATACTGATAGCTTTTCTCTATTAATAGATGTTGTTGATTCCGAGTGATCCTCTGGATTCTAGAAACATCTTGCTTGAAGGTATGTTTTCCGCTTGAAACCTGATGACACGTTGACTACTTTCCATGGAATTGAAACATACTTAGTAATTAGTATATACAATAAGTCAATAACACGACACGAATCACCTGATAAAATCTTGTTTATTTACAATAATATATGTAATTGTTATATTGCAGTAAGGGCTGGTACAGGCGGTGAAGAGGCTGGACTTTGGGCTGCTGACCTTGTAGGTACATTCTTTTTTATTCAGTCGTCTGTCCATGGAAACATGGTCACATATTTCATGTTGTTAAACATATGGATGTAATATCGTTACTGCAAAAACAAATGTTGTGTTTTATTAGGTTCGTATGTACCAGAGGTACTGTGAGCGAAACTCGTTGAGATACTCACCGCTTTCAAGCTCCGAGGTATTCCATATAACATTTGTAGCTTTTTTTCCTTGCTTTTACATATTTAAGTTTTAATTAAAATTGTTTTAATACTTTGTCGTTCTAAAGGCTGAAAGAGGAGGTTACAAGACTTATGTTATGGAAGTTAAAGGCGCTAGGGTATATAGCAAACTGAAGTATGAATCGGGTGTCCATAGAGTTCAACGTGTTCCTCAGACAGAAGCCCAAGGCCGTATTCACACTTCAACCGCCACAGTGGCCATCATGCCAGAGGTATCAAGAAACCACTCTGGCACTTATGCAACTTTTAAGTAAAAACAGTTATTATTATGTTCCACATTCAAATAAAAAATCAAAATTTCAGGAACAAGAAACCAAAGCTGGATTCTTACCTGGGTTTTAAAAAGCGCGCCTAGGCGCAAGGCGCCTCAGGGCTTTGCGCCTATTTGTCAAAATTTCAGTCGCTTTTCACCTGAGGCGCGCGCCTCACGTACACAGGGTATTTTTTATGCATAAAAATGTTGTACCTTGGTGTTTTTGGCTTGTACATATAGGTAAAATCACATAAAAACCTTATTTATAGCTATACTTTGGATAAATGAAGCTAAAAAGTCATGGAATATATATGGGATATATAAAAAAAATTATATAATTAGTGTGCGCTTCGGGTACAAAAATCCCACACTTTTTGCGCTTTGCACTTCGCGCGATGCGCTTAGACCTCGTCGCTTTTGTGCGCCTAGGGCTTTTTAAAACCAAGATTCTTACCGTTATTAGGATTTAGATCTAGAGCACATAATGGTTTACTACCTAGAAGCTTGACATGATTATGGGATGACGAGACACGGGTTCATGCTTGTACATGCTCTTTGATTTTTGCTAATTACTATAGGTGGCAAAATGGGCGGGTGGGGTTGGGATGACTTGAAACGCTTTTTGTCCAAAGTTTCAAATCATTTTACAAAGAACGCGTATCATATACAAATATAAATTTTTAAATCTTTTATAATTTACATTTTTCAAACTTGATAACATATTTGTTTCAGGCTGAAGAAGTTGACGTGGTAATTGATCCAAAAGACATCGAACTTACTACTGCAAGATCTGGTGGTGCCGGAGGTATTTAATCTTTAACACAAATTTCTTTTGTCTCATGGCTTACAACACAAACTATGTTACCGATTCAAGTTGTTCAGTTATATATTACGTGTGAATGTTAATATGCAGGTCAGAATGTCAATAAGGTGGAAACAGCAGTTGATCTTTTCCACAAACCAACCGGAATCAGAATCTTCTGCACAGAAGAAAGGAGTCAGCTTAAAAATAAAACGCGTGCCCTTCAGCTATTGCGAGCGAAACTGTAAGTAACCATTACAAAATCACCTTACGTAGTGTATAATCGTATATTAAACACGTCCGTTAAAAACTTTAGATTATTCTTGTAATGATTATTCTATTTACCCAACTCTCTTATCAGCCCATCTTCCCACCTCTACTTGTCAGTGTCATATTGTTTCTTGCATAACCGCCTTTTACTACATCTCGTTCCAGGTATGAAATCAAACTGAAGGAGCAACAAGAGTCTCAAAGAAATCAAAGAAAATCTCAGGTTTGAAAAATAATCATCGTACACAGTTAATTGAACTATAAACAGTAATATACAACTGTGAGATTAACGATGCATCTTTAACGGCAGGTTGGTAGTGGTTCTCGTTCAGAAAAGATCCGCACATATAATTACAAGGTATCTTCATTCTCCACAAACTAGAATCAAATTCTTAATTTCTTAGCTATGGCAGAAGATTAGAGGTGGAATGTCTTAAAAGGAAATGGGTCGGAATCGGATGAAATTTGTCCAACTATAAATAATGAAATAATATCCGACACACTAGGTATCTTTAACTATAAATAATTTAACATTTTCTGACAGTGGTGTTTCTGGCCAATCTTAAAATATTTATCATTTTAACTTGTGCCAAAAATTAACCATTTTGACCCGTGACCCCTCCCCCCCCCCCCCCCCCCCGACCTATTTTCCACCTCTATAGGAGACGGGTTATATTAACACCTATACTTTTGTTATACCGGCTCGAACGCCTTGTTGTTTAAATAACGCCCTTTCTACTGTAACATCTTCATTAGGACAATAGGGTTACCGATCACAGGCTAAAGATGAACTTTGAGCTCACTTCATTTCTTGATGGTGACATAGAGACAGCCATTCAGGTTCCGTTCCAACTTCTTTTCACCATTTGTATTCTTTTTTTTTTTTATTAATATTATTTTTTACTTAATATTATTTTGTTATGCAGTCTTGTGCTTCTATGGAGCAAAGGGAGTTACTAGAAGAGCTTGCAGATTCAGTAGGAAGTGCAGCCCGATAATTTCCATTTTTTCGAGTGTAGCCAGGCCGATAACCAAAACCGATGAAGTAGGATGGATATGTATATTTCATTGATTTGTCTCTCTTGAGAGTATTTCACAAATGTAATATTAGAAGTTCCTCCCTGCAATGTTGATACTTCTATATATATTTTAATACAAAGTTTAAACAATATAAACATAAACATTGGTTGTGCTATTGTCTAATGTATATTGTTTTGGTTAAACGTTATTGCATTTTGTAAGGGTTGGGCATGGGTCGACTCAGTTAACTAAACCATAACCGAACACTTCGGCTACGAAATAAACATAATCATTCACTTTTGGTCAAATAAGTTGTATGATGGTTCGTGATTTAAAGAAATTTTCAAGTTGTGGTCATTTTCTGTTTGGTTAAGTTGGTTTGTTGTTCGGCTGAATCGGTTTTTTTGTTCAAGCAATACGTATAAACTTATACGAAACCTAACCACCAAACATCAGTAGGCGGTTCAGCTAATTTCGTTCGGTATTTCTACTCACCTTGAACTACAACTGAATTGCTAATCAGGAGCGACCCTACAAGTAAACCAACCTAGTTTTACGATACTAAAACCGAACATGTTTTCAATAAAATGGGAGCTCTGGTATTTGTTTTTAAGGTTGTAACAAATAACGACTTGTGCTTTCATCGACTTCCTTTACAAGCCGAAATAGAACCGACTATTTTGTAAAAAGATGGGAGTTGAGATTGATCCCAGGACTCGAACCACGGACATTTTAGCCAAGACTAACTCAAGTTATCGGTTCATGCTTAACAGTCGAGATGTCATGTCGGATGCTGCTCTGGTTAAGTCAGCACGTAAGCCACCAGACCTAGGTCAGATGGAAATCGGATATTCCAATGGTTTTTGTTAAGAGCCCCACCAGCACGCACGGTTAGTTTGAACTCGAGCTCGGGCCAATTATTTCCGTGGATCCTCTACCGACACACCCTATACACCACACTGAGAACAAGCAGAGCACATTGTATGCACCACCCACGAACCTTTTAGAACCCGAATTAAGAACTTCTTAACCCCTCTCATTAGTACTTGGCTAAATATCCAATGGTTCTTTAGTAGTCCGGTTTCAATAGCCCCCTTCGAACCCACTTTAATGCCCCCACTTGGGTCATAGACTCGCGTCACAGAGTCCGGCGTTTAAATGTTTGATGGGCAGTTTATAAAGGCTCCTAAGTTCATTTCCCTAGGCGATGTGGGACGATACCCACTTGGGAATGTTTTTTAAATTATAGAAAGGAAAATGTCTTTTTGTTTAACAATTAATGGTTCTATCAGTTTGTTTATTTATATAGATATAGATTATTTTATTTTTGTATATTTGTATATAAATCTATCATTTTATAACTTTTTTATTGCATTTATATATATACTAGTTTTTATCCCGGGAGCGTCCCGGGTTGAAATATCTAATATAATATAATAAAATATATTATTATTATTATTATTTTAAACAAATCTCTGCCATAAGTTATCATATTCAAATAAAAAAAAAAAACGAATCTCTGAGCTGGGGTATAAATCTAGTGCCATTACAAATGAATTCGGAAGTTCGTAATCGATAATTCTAAAAAGAACTAACATGAAATAAGAAAAAAAAAGTTAATTATTGAAATATCGAACGCATTAGTCTAAGGGTTATGTGATGCGTTAAAAAATTCATGGGTATATGATCGGGTATGTAGTTCGAGTATTTGGGTATGTTGTTTCGGGTAATCGGGTTGGGTATCACCTAATCCAAGACCCGGCCCAAACCCACAATTTTTTTTTAAACTAATCCCAAACCCGACACAATACCTGTCGGGTTACAAAAAATAGTCATTTTTTCTCCGATTTTTATATAGCACTATGGTACTCGTTGGAAAGATAATAAAACGCTCGTTAATTTGGTGTAATTTTTTTCTTTAAAAAATCTCGTATATAAAAGATATCAACGTTTAAAAGTTATGGGAGGAAACACGAGAGATAAAATAATAAAGTTTTAATATTTAGATTTAGTAGATTAGGTATTTAGAGGGTGTTCGGGATTGCGTTTTGAATCTGATTTTTAGATTATTGCGTTTTGAAAACACAGATAATCAGTTTTTAGTGTTTGGGATTGCGTTTTGAAAACGCAGATAATTAGTTTCTTAGGCTACCAAAACGCAATAATCTATAAGTAGCTCCACCCCTGCTTTTCCAAAACGCATAATCTGTTTTGAATAATCAATCCCAAACACCCCCTTAATAGATTAGGTTAAAGATTATAATAGATTAGGTTAAATAATATTTATTTCTTTTTTTTTAATTGGTTTAGAGTTGCCACATCACATACTATGTGGCATCTCTCAAAGGAGAGATTGCATAGGAGTATAACATGTAGGATTAATCCCTTTGCAATATATAGATATAGATATAGATATAGATTACTTGCTTGGTTTTTTACAACTTAAATAGTTATTGAGTAAACATATAATTAACGTATTACAGAAAACTGATATAAATAATATCGGGTACGTTTACGTTCACATGCATAGCCAAATTCGATATGTGAAGTCGGACACGAGTCGGTTTAACATTTGAGCTCCAATATTAAGTTTGAACTCGTTTAGCTAAACTCATTTATACCCACTATTTTATCAAGAAAATAAATAAATAAATGTAAACTGAATAGTGATCATCGGAGATTGTACGGTATATCCATTGTAAAACAATAACATCAAGACGCTCCCAATCATCTGTAGGGTTTGAGGATTCGGCTTGGTTGGGGTCGGTTGGAGGTGGACGTGGTTTGAGATGGTCATCGACCATGAAAGCCTTGCAGTGGAGTTTGAATAGGGTCATCGAACATGAAAGCCTTGCTAGGTGAAGTTTGGATTCGAAAGTAATGGAGGGTATAATCCTTGCCTCTCTTCTATTCATTCTCAATAATATATAATACATAGAGATTCTATAATTATGGAATGGATCATGATACAATTTATATTTATAACCTATACATTGTTAACGTAAAATACACATTACTTTTCTATACAATGTCTTTCTTTTTAAAGTATATGTTTTTAGAGTTAGTATCAAACGGACTCTGATTGAACTTATTCAACCGTCACAATTTATATTTATAACCTATACAATTGTCATATTTCATGATCTATTGTTTTTTTATATCCTTCTTACCCTTCTCATTTTTGTTACAGTAGAATAACTTGACCCTATGTTTCTATGTGTTCGTAAACAAGTTGTATATACTTATGTGTGTGTGTGTGAACAAATTCAATGCTAAACAAACAAGCACAAATAAGGATTTGTTCGGTTGAGGCACCATAAAAAATAAATAAATAACTTGAGCAAAAGCTGGGAGTAGGGATTGAACGGGGACAACCATTGAATTTCCTGGAACACAAGAGAGATCGTACAGCTGAAATTATAAGGAGAGGGAAGGGTATGCATAATGTATGTACCTGTTCTTTGCTGTTCTCTGTGTGGTCAACCGATGCTGCTCTGGTTAAGTCAGCACTTAGACACTGGACCTGGGTCAAGTGGCTTTGAAATTACAATGGTCGTCCCCTTTCAATGGCTCCTTCAAGCCCACTTTAATGCCCCCACTTGGGTCACAGACTCACGTTACAGAGTCCAGCAAATTTTATGTTTCATCCATGGTTATAAAGTATGATAACATCTATTATCTAGGCGATGTGGGATGGAGGGTTGTAACCACATGGATTTAATAAAAATACAGTAAGCAAATATGATGCAGAAATAGCTATTAAAAGTACCTGCAATGTTGATACTTTTATATATTTTAGTACAAAATTAAAACAATGAAACATAAACATCGGTTGTGATAGTCTAATGTATGTTGATCTAGAAGAACCATGGACTCGAACCACGGACGTTTTAGCTAAGACAACTCAAGTTATTGGTTCATGCTTAACAGTCGAGATTGTGTCAGCTGCTGCTATGGTTAAGTCAGCACATACGCCACCAAACATAGGTCGGATGAAACGAGTATATTCTAATGGCTTTCTTTATGAAGAGCGCCACCAGTGCACGGTTAGTTTGAGCTCAAGCTCGGGCCCATTATTCAGACCGTGGATCCTCTACCGACACCGTCATTACCAAACTGAGAACAGTTGTGCATCATATGCGCCACCGACGAACCTTAGAACCTCTACCGACACTGAAAACTAGAGCATACTTTCGACACCCTTACCAATGATGTGTTATGTATTCACTCATTAAAGCATACTGTCGCACACAATAAATAATAAACATTAGTAATATATATTATTTAAAAAAAAAGATAGGAGTTGGCATTAAGAGGGAACTAGGCATCAAAGTTTCATGACAAGTCCGATGCTGCTCTGGTTAAGCCAGCACAACTACATCCAATCTGTGCCCGGATGGAGTTAAACTTTGGACGACTAGTTCCATATCAATGTACCTTCAAACCCACTTTAATGCCCCCACTTGGGTCACAAACTCCTGTCAAAGAGTTCAGCACCATTAAATTCTTTCCAATGCTTTATAAATAGTAATTATGTCTACTATCTGGGCGATGTGGGACTGCAACCACCAATTACGTGCAGAACATACAATTTTGTTTGGCAAAATTATTATTTATTTTAACAAATATAAACTATTTTATCAGAAAAAAACAACTCTCTCTAGGTGAGTCACAGGGATGATCTTTGGGAGAACATTTCAGATACTTGATAAGACAAGAAGACCCTTAAATAGAGCAAATAACGAAAGGCGAAGGGTCGAGTAGGAAAGGAGTTGTTAAATCAAAGAATTTGAATACGTTACTTTATATTTCATTTGTAATATACACCTTAAGTCAGGATTGGAAGATGAGCTTATTATGTTTATCATCGAATTCAGTATTGAGTCAATATCTGTGCCGAAAACCAGTTTTTAATATGAACAAAATGTTTGTAAAAAGATGGGAGTTGGGATTGATCTCAGACAAGACTCAAGAGCTACGAATGTTTTAGCCAAGACAAGTCGAGTTATCGGTTCATACTTAACAGTCGATAATCCATGCATTCTAATAGAAAAGCTCACAATTTCATTAAAGGACTTGGCTGTATAGCCTACAATACTCAACCAAAATAAACATAATACTTGCTAATTCCTAACCACTGCTTCTATAAAACTTCCCTAGCTAGTTCCTAGTCCTACGAAAACACGTTGTAAATGGATACATTGTCTGGGCAATAGATCTGCCCATTTGGTGTATAATACGACCATCCTTACCAAACTTGACAGCTAGTTTCATGGTCACGGCCCGTAAAAAGATGGGAGTTGGGATTGATCCCGGACAAGAGCCACGGAATGAATGTTTTAGTCAAGACAACTCGAGTTATCAGTTCATGCTTAACAGTCAATATTATGTCGGTTGCTGCTCTGGTTAAGTCAGCACATACGCCACCCAGACCTTGGTCCGGATGGAAATAGATATTCCAATGGGTGTTTTCTCTGCCTCACAAAGAACATAGCCATCAGCGCATGGTTGGTTGAACTCGGGCCCGGGAAAATTATTAGACCATGGATCCTTTCTCGACACCTTTCATACCAACTGAGAACCAGCAGTGCATCATATGCACAACCCACGAACCTTTTAGAGCCCGAGTTAATTAGCCCCTCTTGTCATCAATGACTAGAACTTCTAATGGCTCGGTAACAGTCGGGTTTCATTGGTCCCTTCAAACCCACTTTAATGCCCTCACTTGAGTCACAGACTCGCGTTAATGAGTCCGGCGCTTTTAAAGTTTGATCGACGGTTTATAAAGAGTAAGAAGCTCTTTTCCCTAGGCGATGTGGGACGGTACCACTTATTGGATTTAAAAACAATTAGAATATGAAGCAAAAAATGTAAATGTCATTCTTTTTTTAACGGCCAACAAATCAAACTCAAGCATTCTTAGGGTACCTTTTTGACAAATTCAAGTACTCCAAGAGTACCCGAGTTGTCAAACATCAATTCTGGGAAAAACCCGATAACCCACCCGCCCGTAGGCATGACAATAAAATTACCGGTAAAACTCGTCTGACTCAAGAATCGAACCCAGGATTCCCTAGGTCCTCTATCATTGCCTACCAATGTCTCTAACACTACACTATAAAGGTATTGACTTATTAACATTTGTTTAATGAAAATTATTGATTATTCGATCAAATGAAGGTGTGTAGGCGAGGGTTTATTTATTAAATCTTTATTTTTTATATGTTATTTACTTATTTTTTTTATAATATAATATTATGTTAATATACTATTTAATATTTTAAATTAGAAACGATCTGAATATAAGGTTTGTTTAAGCTCGCAAGCATACTCGATTTGGAAAGCTCGGACTAGATTTGGTTATTAATTGAGCTCGAATAAAAGTTCAAGCACGTTTAAGATATAGACTTGATTTGGACTTTTAGTGAGTCGATTACAGAAAGATTTGGCTCGTTTACATTAACTATTTTATCAAGAAAATGAGTAAAGTTATATCGAATGGTTAAATTAATGAATTTAAATATATAGATAAGCTTTATAAATTAAAAAAAAAGGGTAAAATTCTTAGTTTCTCGAATAAAGAAACGATTGTTAAAGCAATACATATGTTATTTTTTTGGAAAAATAAAAAGAAAAGAAAAGAAAAAAAAGGGAATTTCTATATGGATGCATCTTATTTACAAACCGTTAACTCCTGATTCCACACTTATTAATTGCAAACTATTATGTAAATGTTTAGCACATGAGATATAATGCATAATTTACACTGCCATCAACAATACAGATGAAGATCGGCTCGGAAAAAATACATACATGTTCGATGAGCATTCGTGCATTGACGGATGACCATTTTTGTATGTCGGACCATTTACACGGCGATCTTATTGCTCGATGGTTTTGAGGTCTTCAAAATGGTTGAGTCGTCCATGAATCAAGAACCAAGATGGTGTAAGAAGGGTTTAAGTTGCACATCATAGATGATTGACCCGGGTAGAGCTTGAGTTACAAGTGAGTCACAAGTTAAGTCTCTACAGGATCAACATACAACAAAACTAAAACCGATATATATGTAAACAATGGGAGCTGGGATTGATTGTGGACAACCACTATGGACCTTTTAGTCAAGGCAACAAGAGTTAACAATTTGTGTCACCCGGTTAACAGTCAATTCTTAGTGTTATTAGTGTCAATTTGATGCTTTGGTTAAACCAGCACATACGCCACCCGACCTAGGTCGGATGTAAAACGTTCCTAGTTGCTTGTTGTAAGACCCGTCCCATTTAGACTACATTTGAATAACATTTAATCCCGATTTAGGTCCCAGATTAGCACTATTTTTATATAAATATGGCTTACTATACCTCGCACGTTCGGATTAATAGATAACCCGCACGTGCTATTTAAAAATCAAACCAAACGATTCTTACGTGTCTTTATGACTACTCGGTTTTTACTAATATGTTTACTATGCAATTTACATAATAACATTTTTGTCACACCACGACAATGGCGGAAACACGTGGCGTGACGGTTCAAGAGCATAAAGTCAAGGTTAATGCTAAACACAAGTAATTTAAAGAAAATGGGTCATTTATTATGGCGTCAAATCTTGTTCAAGTATTACATAAAAGTAAATTGTTTTTAAGACAACATAGAGGTTTCTCAAATATATCCCAAAGCCTTGGGAAATAAAGGTGAAACCCCGCAAAATGTTTAACGCCATATCGGAGGATTCCACGACCCAGCTTGCCCGGTTCTCCTTCATCTAATTACCTGAAAGATATGTTTAAAAGTTTCGTCAATATAAATATATTGGTGAGTTCACAGGTTTTTAGTTTCCAAAACTTGAATACTTGGGAAATACCATGTTATGACAATATATAGGAGTTGCAAATTCCTATAAATCTACTTGAGACTATAATCAAACCAAGACATATAATAATTGTGCCCCGCTCCAAGCCGTTACTCGGTTTCCCACGACTTAAGTTCAGAATATATGCACCCCAGGCATAACCTAATGCATAATCGACGCTATCGATTAGGGGTGGGCCTTGTCAGGCACCAATAGTACTATTCAATATTCCTCCGGTTTCATTTCCCTGAATAAATGATTATAGAGGCGAGGACTCAACCCCGAGTGGCGGTCACACCTCAAGTAACAAATCCGTCAAACATTTTCCCTAACATATCTTTCCCCCGAAAAACGTAAAAATAGTTTAAAATGGGGCCGTGAAACTCACCTGAAACTCTGTCTGGCTTACTAGGCAGATAGCAAAGAGGGTCTCGCACCTACAAACGTCCTAGACGTATAAGTCACTATTCTTATAGTGCATGTGCCTTGGCAAGTTGTACACCCAACTCCCGACCACAAGTTATTCCAAATCCCGTTTAATTAAGCGCGTATCCTAGGTTTCGTTGGCGTTGGATTACCCTTTGCGTTACAAGTTATATATTACTCTTGTTAATATTTCCTTAACTTGTACCTTATTATCATCGACTCGACTTCACTTAACATATAATTATTTTCCCATTTAAATAATTATACTTAAGTTCGCATCGCTCGACATAATATATATTTCAACACTCGACCCGACTCACTTTGCCGCACATTTGTTTTTCCATTTAAACAAATATACTAAGATCTTGTCGTTCGATTGTACATTCTTAACACCCGATTCAACTCACCATACCGTATATTTATTTTCCCATTCAAATAAATATACTAGGATTTTGTCGGCGCGTCATACACATATATATCCTTGTCTACTCGTCGCGGCCTTCCTTCCCGCATATCTACTTTCCCATTAAGTAGATATACTAGAATTTTGCCGAGACGAGCGTACATATATATAAATGTGTAATTTTTCTTGTTAAGTATATACGTTTGTTTAACGTCTTATTTGTTTACGTTATATTTTTCTCCCACGAATAATTCCTTTAACACTTGGGAAAGTGTTTGTTAGTTTTCACCCATGTATATATATATTTTACTTCCTAAAAATATATATTTTCTCATCTTGCCGCAATGGCATTTTTCTCATGTTTTGTCCGTGTACGGTTCGTTAACGCGTCTTAGTTCGATATCTTAGCTCGAATAGTTAATTTCTCCAAGTTTTTCCCAACATGTGTTTTATAGAAATATTATCCATATTTCTCCCTCTTTACACATATTACTTGGAAGGTTTGAAATACTTATGTATTTTTAACCCAACTTGTTAACTTAACTACAAAAATGTTTCCAATACTTTTATATTCCCATTTATATAAAAGTATTCATTTTTGTATAAGTTTCTCAAGTTTGTTTAATATTTTTATAAAATCTCTATTTTATAAAAATCCTTATGTTAATATCATCCATATTTTATAACTTTCAAAAATATACTTTTATACAAAAATACCCAAGTTTGTCTACTAGTATTTACCAAAATCATCCTTAGAAGTTTATTACTTACACTTTTGACACTAAACTTTCCATCCTTGCATTTTTGGACTAATAGTTTCTAAAATATCCATTTAGTCCTCTAACTTTCAAAGTTACAATATTAGTCCCTTAACTTTCAAATGTTGCATTTTTCCACTCTAACTTCCAAAGTTAACATTTTTCACTCAAAATAGTAGACTTTGAAGATCCATCTTTTTATTGGTAAGTTATTTTTGTATCAAAACATTTTTATTAGTCTTATATTCCATATATAAGACTACTTGTAGGTGTGTTTTATGTATTTGCCCATTATATCAAATTATCATTCTTCTAAGTAAGTAACTTTAATTTTTCATCTTCTTAGTCCATGAACTTCTAACATGTTCCACCATATATTATACCATGTATGATCATTTTAAGATGATTAAAGTTACTTTTTAACATATTCAAGTTCATTCCATAAATCTTAATCAAATCATCATCCTACTTAGTGTATGTGTAGATTTTTATACATTTTCAAGAACACTACTTTATCATCATCCAATCCATGATTTATTCACATATCTTTAATCATCTATTTTACTCATGTAAAACCTATTAAAGATTATGTTCAAACCACCTTTTAAACCCTTCATGTACAACTTGCTTCTAAGAACACATACATGAATAATAATAATAATCAAAAACAAGATTAAGAAGCTTACTACTAGCACAAGGCTAGGGAAGACAAAACCTTGGATTTTGAGAGGGGTTTAGTGTGTTCTTCCTTAATGGTTAAGCTCCAAGCTTGAAACACACAATAGGGGTTTGGATGATGGGTTGTTTTGAGTGATTTGGAGATGTAAAAACTTGAAAGAAGAATGTGTATGGGGGAGAGGAAACTCACGGCTCCAAGAAGAAGAAGAAGAAGAGTTGTTTTTGCTTTCAAGTGTGCATGCTATTATCTTTATACTATCCTTATAATATCTCCCAAGATCACACTTAATCTATCTAAGATTTGCAAAGATTGTGAAGTACTTATGGAAATCTTTGGAAGGTAAAGGAAAGGGATAAGTGGCCGTGGGTTTTGGAGAGCCAAAGGAAGGGTGATGATCTTTCCAAAATCTTTAGTAATTATACTTGATCTTACACTTAGATTTTTATACAAGATTTCCACCCATGCA
Organism: Ambrosia trifida; assembly: GCA_028751855.1. NCBI lineage: Eukaryota > Viridiplantae > Streptophyta > Magnoliopsida > Asterales > Asteraceae > Ambrosia > Ambrosia trifida. The sequence continues at coordinate 14,709,395 of CM054133.1, read as the reverse complement.
TGTGCATACTTAGTGTATCATTACTTTGATCTTGTCTTGGATTATTAGGCCTATGGGCCGATTTTTCTTACAAGGGGAGACAAAAGCTTTGCATGCTTTGTACTTCCATCTTACATCTTTTGGCTTTTAGCTCATGCATGCTTAATACTAGCTTTATAGATTATTATCATAACCACACATGCATGGACATAACAAGGCCTTCTAGGCCGGCCCTTGTGTGGGTTTAGGTGGGGTCCACAACTCCAAATATTTACCCAATATTTGTTATGTTTAATCCCTCGTCGTTCGGGTGTCGTTCGGGTATTTTTCGGGTTTTAATCACGCGTTATTCGGACATTAAAAATACCTTTAATAACCCTTAAATATAGTCTAATTTAAGCGTTGATTGGTTATTTAGGCTTTTGCCGGGTGAAATTATGAGTTATACGCGTATCGGGTGCGGTACGCGCATTTTATTCGTTACCGGGAGATTTGTACAAGACGTTTCCACTTATGGTTTTGGAGTTCCAAAACTCATTATATTTTATGAAACTACCCTTTATTTTATATCCTGGGTGTCCGGGATCCTTTTCGTTTATTTAATTATTACCGGGTAATTGCCAACGTCCATTCCGGATAGTTTATTCGCTCATGATCCAATCATGTTTTTACCATTAAACGTATGCATTTCTATGCATTATTTGGAAATTGCTATCTCCTAAGGCCTTGATAATTAAATCACACATAATTGCATTTAATTACGTTAATCATATATAAATTAATTTGTACGGAATTACCTTATTTTTGCCGGTTGTTACATTCTCCCCCCGTTAAGAGAATTCCGTCCCGGAATTCATTTCGAGTTCTCCGGTACAGGTGTCTTCTCGAATAGGGCGGGGTATTTTTGCTTCATCCGGTCCAGCCTTTCCCACGTGAACTCCGGTCCACGCTTGGCTTTCCAGCGCACTTTGACCAATCTGATCTTGCTGCGCCTTAGTTTTTGGACCTTCCAATCAGTTACCTCGATTGGTTCCTCAACAAAATGTAACTTGTCGTCAATCTGGATTTCGTCTGCAGGGATGATGAGAGCTTCGTCGGATAGGCACTTTTTCAAATTTGACACATGAAACGTGTCGTGTATTCCACTAAGCTCTTGAGGCAACTTGAGCTTGTATGCCACTGTGCCTACCCTGGACAAGACTTCGAACGGTCCAATATATCGTGGGTTCAGCTTTCCGCGCTTTCCAAAGCGCGCGACACCTTTCCAAGGTGACACTTTCAGTAGGACCCTGTCTCCGACTTGAAACTCTAAAGGCTTTCGCCTCATATCAGCATAGCTTTTCTGGCGGTCACGGGCCGCTTTGAGGCGTTCCTTTATCAAAAAGACCTTGTCCGTGGTCTCTTGAACAATTTCGGGCCCGGTGAGTTGTTTTTCTCCAACTTCCGCCCAACATAATGGCGATCGACACTTGCGTCCATATAGAGCTTCAAACGGTGCGGCTTGAATGCTCGTATGATAACTGTTGTTATAAGAAAATTCTACCAATGGCAAGTGCGTATCCCAATTACCTCCGAAATCAATCGCGCATGCTCGTAACATATCCTCCAAGGTCTGGATGGTTCGTTCACTTTGACCATCCGTTTGGGGGTGATATGCGGTACTCATGTCAAGGCGAGTACCGAGGGCTTCATTTAAACTTTCCCAAAATCTTGAAGTGAAACGACTATCGCGATCGGAGATGATAGAAACAGGTACACCGTGTTTAGACACCACTTCCTTTATGTACAAACGGGTCAGTTTCTCCAACTTGTCCGTTTCGCGGATCGGAAGGAAGTGTGCAGATTTTGTCAATCGATCAACGATTACCCAGATCGTGTCATGGCCGCTTGTTGTCTTAGGTAACTTGGTAATGAAATCCATGGTAATTCGTTCCCATTTCCATTCCGGTATTTCCGGTTGCTGGAGCAAACCGGAAGGTCTCTGGTGCTCAGTCTTGACCTTTGCGCAAGTCAAACATCGCGCAACATACGCTGCTATATCTCTTTTGAAATTCGGCCACCAATAAAGTTCTTTCAGATCGTGGAACATCTTGTCTGCACCAGGGTGAACCGAATATCTAGAACTGTGAGCTTCGGCCAATACTAGCTCACGCAATCCCCCGTACACTGGGACCCAAATTCTATTCATGAAATACCGTGTCTGGTCCGCCTTTGGTTCCAGCGACTCAATCATCTTTCGTAATCTTCCACCCTTGACATTCTCGGGTTTAAGGGCGTTAACTTGAGCTTCACGAATTCGTTCGGTCAGATTCGTGTGGATAGTCAGACCCAAAGCTCGAACACGCAATGGTTTAACCCGCTCCTTGCGACTCAAGGCGTCGGCCACAACGTTCGCCTTACCGGGATGGTACTTTATCTCACAATCGTAATCGTTTAATAATTCGACCCATCGCCGTTGTCGCATGTTTAAATCCTTCTGATCAAAGATGTGTTGCAAACTCTTATGATCAGTGAAAATCATGCACTTGGTTCCGTACAAATAGTGCCTCCATATCTTGAGAGCGAATACCACTACACCTAATTCCAAATCGTGTGTAGTGTAGTTCCTCTCGTGGATTTTCAGTTGCCTGGAAGCGTATGCTATTACTTTTTCCCGCTGCATCAATACGCAACCCAAACCTTGATGTGAGGCATCACAGTAAACCACAAAGTCTTCCGTACCGTCTGGGAGTGACAGTATCGGAGCGCCACATAACTTGTCTTTTAACAATTGAAATGCTGCCTCCTGCTTTTCCGTCCACTCGAATTTCTTATCCTTTTGGGTTAGCATGGTTAAAGCTTGTGCTATCTTTGAAAAGTTCTCGATGAACCTTCTGTAATAACCCGCAAGGCCAAGAAATTGTCGTACTTCGGTAGGAGTTCGAGGGGCTTCCCAATTTTTAATTGCCTCGATCTTGGCGGGATCAACGTGTATGCCCTTCTCGTTTACCACGTGGCCTAAAAAGTGAACTTCCCGAATCCAAAAGTCACACTTTGAGAATTTAGCGTAGAGCTTCTCTTTGCGTAATACTTCAAGAATTAACCGAAGGTGATTCTCGTGGTCTTCTTTGGTGCGTGAATAGATCAAAATATCGTCAATGAAGACTATGACGAATTTATCCAGGTATGGCTTACACACGCGGTTCATTAGGTCCATGAAAACCGCTGGTGCGTTGGTTAAGCCGAACGGCATTACCAAAAATTCATAGTGCCCATACCGGGTTCTGAAGGCCGTTTTTGGTACATCTTCTTCTTGTATACGCAACTGGTGATAGCCAGACCTCAAATCGATTTTGGAGTAATAGTTAGATCCTTGGAGTTGATCAAATAAATCGTCGATCCTGGGGAAAGGATAGCGATTCTTGATGGTTAGCTTGTTCAGCTCTCGATAGTCGATGCACATGCGAAATGTGCCATCCTTCTTCTTTACAAATAAGACGGGAGCTCCCCAAGGTGAGAAACTCGGTCTTATAAAACCTTTGTCCAACAATTCTTGTAGTTGGCTGGACAGTTCCTGCATCTCTGATGGAGCTAGGCGGTATGGCGATCGTGCCACAGGAGCAGCTCCAGGAACGAGGTCGATGCGGAACTCGACTTGTCGAGGTGGTGGCAACCCCGGCAAATCTTCTGGGAATACATCCGGAAAATCTCTAGCTACTGGAATGTCTTCCAACTTTCGCTCGTCGGCCTTCTTGTCCACTACGTGTGCCAAGAATGCGACAAGCCCTTTTCTTAGACACTTACGAGCCTTCATGCTTGAAATGATCCTTAGCGGCGTCCCGTGTCTTTCCCCTTGAATTGAGAGAGTTTCACCGCTTGCGAGGGGGACTTGAATGACTTTATCGTTGCAAACCACGACGGCATGGTGCGCGGACAACCAGTCCATGCCAACAACTATGTCAAAACTTCCCAATACGACCGGCAAAAGATCAATCCCAAACTCGTGCCCACAGAGTTCTAATTTACAATATTTTGCTACCTCTCTCGTTTCAATAGTTTTTCCATTAGCCAGTTCTATGGAGTAGGGTGTATCTAGTTTACTAGTTTTTAATCCAAGTAGTCTTTTAAACTCAATGGATACGAAGCTAAAGTCAGCACCGGTATCAAATAATACAGAGGCATAATGACCATTAAGAGGAAACGTACCAGTGACCACGTTGGGGTCTTGTCGTGCATCACCGGCTCCAATCACAAATGCCCGCCCGCGGGCCTGGTTGTTGATCTTGGGGCAATCCCTTTTCCAATGGTCCAGTGACCCGCATGCGAAGCATGGTTTAGCTCCTCCGTTTTTCGGTGCTCCGGACCGACAGTCTTCAGTCTTGTGCCCTGTGCGGTGGCACTTTCCACAAGTTAACCCATTATTCCTTCCCTGATTACCCTGTTTGTTACCATTACCACGTCCCGTGGCAACATATCCTTTCCCTTTCTTGTTTGAGCTACCCGACGCTCTGTCCCTCTTCCCTTCATCCCGTTTCCTTTTCCCAAATCTTGGCTTGTTACCCTGATCGTTCAACACAACTGCTGAGCTTGTCCCCTGATTCTTGGCTTCTACGCTGCTAGCCTCAGAAATTTTCAGTCCCGATACTTGTCGGATCAGTGTACCCATGCGAATCGCATCTTCGGTGAGGCTTAGTGCAAGGTCGATAGCTGCGCGCATGGTCGTAGGTTTAGAAGCAGTGACCATGCTGCGTATTTGTGGTGCTAAGCCGAACAAATAACGCTCTATCTTGTTGCTTTCAGGGGTGACCAACCGTGGCACTAGTCTGGCGAGATCATGGAATCGGGACGTGTAACCAGTCACGTCCGCTCCCATCATAGTGAGGTTCCAGAACTCAGTTTCCAGTTTCTGTACCTCGCTTGCCGGGCGGTACTCAGCAATCATGAGTTCCTTCAGTTCTGTCCATGACAGGGAGTAAGCAGTGTCGTCACCCAATGACTGTACTTGTCCATTCCACCACGTCAGTGCTTGGTCCAAGAACAAGTTGGTGGAGTACATGACCGACTGGCGAGGGGTACACCCACTGATACGGATGACTGCCTCGGTCTTTTCAAACCACTTGACCAGTCCAACAGATCCTTCGGTGCCGTTGAAGTTGATCGGCTTGCAGTCTAGGAAGGCTTTGAAGGTGCAGCCACGCTCTCGCGAGGCCGTTTCTGCATTAATAAAGTTGTATGTTATTATGGGATAGGAGTTTTTAGGATATTCTCCCATCGCTTTATCAATTATTTTTAAACCTTCTTACCATTGGGGGAGGTTTCTCGTCGGTCACTCCCAGTCAAGTCACGTGATCGTTCGGAGCGAGCAGCTTCGTGCTCCGCGATTGCGCGGGCTATGCGCTCCGAAATCATGGTCTCAAGTTCGGCTGGTGTTGCGGGCAGTCCGTCTGCACCGCTGTTGCTTCTGGTGGCTGGTGCCATTTTCTTCAATAATAATTATCAAAGGTTAATTTGGCAAACATTTATACAATATAAAGCATAAATAACAAACCAGAATATGAACACAATAATCAACACCATGTCATCACACAACATACCAACACATCATACAGAATAAATAGTAATCAACACAATATCACCACACAAACACACAAATCACAATATATGGAGTAAGCAATAATAATCGTAGACAACAACATATTTCACCATCATAATAATAAGATTTTTCATTAATTTCAATAGTACTAGTACAATGCTTGTTCATAATAACAAAATGGGGAATACATCCCTCATACAATACATTGTTTTTGAAATAAATAAAACATCATATCATGTGCCGTCGTACCCGTACGGCTAGGCAAAATGCAGACGAGTGTCATAACCCGTGCTATACTACCATACTGCTGCTACTATGTACATAAGCTGGTGATTCTTCCGTGCGTCACTGATGCATCCCTACTGTGGCGGTGGTGGCGGATACTGGTACTGTGGTGCATGCATACTGATCGTCATGCTAATTGCCATGATACGCTCATATAAGAACTGTCGATGCGCAAAATGCGCATCCCCTGTAATACCACACTGAGCGTCCATGCTCAGTAACTCTTCCGCATAGTGCGCCAAAGCATCTCGTGCATCAATCATCCGCGTCCACATCAGACGGGTCTGCTGCTCTACCTGTGTCACGGTGCGCTGCACCGTGTCTGCGAGGGTCTGGAAGTCTCGCTCTAAGGTGATAGCAGTGGACCATGCTGGTCCGGGTAGGGGTGTCATCCTAGGTGGCTGGGATGGTCCGGGTATATCTGGGTGAACTGATGGGAATGGCCCAAAGGGGGCTGGTATCGGTATGTGTGGAAGCAACGGGGCAAAGCCCTGTGGTCTGGGGGTAAGGTGAGGTGGCATCATGTAGGGGTCCCCTGCACCCAGAGGGTACGGTGCAGGTGGCATGCTGGGCAGGGTGGGGATCGGTAATGTCATGGCTACTGTGGGTGGTGGTACAGGCTCGGCCAATGGGGCTACTAGAGGCTCTGAAACAGTGGCCCACTCTGGAGTGGATACCACAACAGTGGGGGTAGGAGGGCTCGCAGTGGCGTATGCCGTCACGCCCGCCCGGTGCAGCTCCGAGCTGCGGGCAGAGCTCCCCTCTAGGATGTGTCCAGTAGGAACTGGCCCATCCTGATGTACGGGCTCGGGTATGGTGGGTAGAGTGGCTGGTGCAGTAGTGGCATGCTCGATCATCGGAGCGACGTGCTCCTCCTGGTCTGCTGGTGGGATCGGCACAGCAATGTGCTCCACCGATGCGGTCGACTCATCGTCGGAGTCATCAGAGATCCACCCGTTGTGTCCACGGGGAACGGGCACGAGCATCATGCCCGGGGGTACGGGGATAAGTGGGGTAGGTAAGGGCTCACGATCGATCGGTGCGTGTCGGTCATAGGGAGACTCAACGGTCTCTGACTGCGCGGGGACAGGCCTCGATGGACCTGCACAGCCCTCTGGGAAGTCTCTGATGGCCTGGAGGGGCGGGTACTGGCAGTGGCGCTGCCTGGAATGGCACTATAGGCAAGTCTGCCTGTGGTGCCTCGGCCATAGGTAGGTTGACCACGTCGCCCTCAGCGGGGGCCCACTCTGGGTCCTCGCTCGGGTCAGTCTCGTCCGAGCTACCTCCTCCTGCGCCCTCCACGGCGGCGTCAATCTCCATCTCGTCATCCTCCGGATCGAGTACCACAAGCTCGATCGGCTCTGCTGGCGGCGCTGGGATAATCTGAATACTGCTATCGTAACTGGGCGCTATGCTACCAGCGTCCGACATCCTGGCAAAAGAACCGTACATGTATATATATGAATTATTTTAAATTGGATAGTTAAGGCGTACATTATCAGTATCCTTCCTAACTTCTAATTTCATGCTAATGCATAACAATACCCATGGCTGGCTTGGTCGGAATCTCCTCATGCCCAATGCTTCTTGAAAAATTACTTTATCGCGTTTAGCGTCTTTATATATTTTCTTTTGAAAACTTTATCATTTGAACCAAATCCGGTTATAGTCTAGTTTTTAAAGAAAATACTCTAGTTCGCTATAACCTTGGCTCTGATACCACCTTCTGTCACACCACGACAATGGCGGAAACACGTGGCGCGACGGTTCAAGAGCATAAAGTCAAAGTTAATGCTAAACACAAGTAATTTAAAGAAAATGGGTCATTTATTATGGCGTCAAATCTTGTTCAAGTATTACATAAAAGTAAATTGTTTTTAAGACAACATAGAGGTTTCTCAAATATATCCCAAAGCCTTGGGAAATAAAGGTGAAACCCCGCAAAATGTTTAACGCCATATCGGAGGATTCCACGACCCAGCTTGCCCGGTTCTCCTTCATCTAATTACCTGAAAGATATGTTTAAAAGTTTCGTCAATATAAATATATTGGTGAGTTCACAGGTTTTTAGTTTCCAAAACTTGAATACTTGGGAAATACCATGTTATGACAATATATAGGAGTTGCAAATTCCTATAAATCTACTTGAGACTATAATCAAACCAAGACATATAATAATTGTGCCCCGCTCCAAGCCGTTACTCGGTTTCCCACGACTTAAGTTCAGAATATATGCACCCCAGGCATAACCTAATGCATAATCGACGCTATCGATTAGGGGTGGGCCTTGTCAGGCACCAATAGTACTATTCAATATTCCTCCGGTTTCATTTCCCTGAATAAATGATTATAGAGGCGGGACTCAACCCTGAGTGGCGGTCACACCTCAAGTAACAAATCCGTCAAACATTTTCCCTAACATATCTTTCCCCCGAAAAACGTAAAAATAGTTTAAAATGGGGCCGTGAAACTCACCTGAAACTCTGTCTGGCTTACTAGGCAGATAGCAAAGAGGGTCTCGCACCTACAAACGTCCTAGACGTATAAGTCACTATTCCTATAGTGCATGTGCCTTGGCAAGTTGTACACCCAACTCCCGACCACAAGTTATTCCAAATCCCGTTTAATTAAGCGCGTATCCTAGGTTTCGTTGGCGTTGGATTACCCTTTGCGTTACAAGTTATATATTACTCTTGTTAATATTTCCTTAACTTGTACCTTATTATCATCGACTCGACTTCACTTAACATATAATTATTTTCCCATTTAAATAATTATACTTAAGTTCGCATCGCTCGACATAATATATATTTCAACACTCGACCCGACTCACTTTGCCGCACATTTGTTTTCCCATTTAAACAAATATACTAAGATCTTGTCGTTCGATTGTACATTCTTAACACCCGATTCAACTCACCATACCGTATATTTATTTTCCCATTCAAATAAATATACTAGGATTTTGTCGGCGCGTCATACACATATATATCCTTGTCTACTCGTCGCGGCCTTCCTTCCCGCATATCTACTTTCCCATTAAGTAGATATACTAGAATTTTGCCGAGACGAGCGTACATATATATAAATGTGTAATTTTTCTTGTTAAGTATATACGTTTGTTTAACGTCTTATTTGTTTACGTTATATTTTTCTCCCACGAATAATTCCTTTAACACTTAGGAAAGTGTTTGTTAGTTTTCACCCATGTATATATATATTTTACTTCCTAAAAATATATATTTTCTCATCTTGCCGCAATGGCATTTTTCTCATGTTTTGTCCGTGTACGGTTCGTTAACGCGTCTTAGTTCGATATCTTAGCTCGAATAGTTAATTTCTCCAAGTTTTTCCCAACATGTGTTTTATAGAAATATTATCCATATTTCTCCCTCTTTACACATATTATTTGGAAGGTTTGAAATACTTATGTATTTTTAACCCAACTTGTTAACTTAACTACAAAAATGTTTCCAATACTTTTATATTCCCATTTATATAAAAGTATTCATTTTTGTATAAGTTTCTCAAGTTTGTTTAATATTTTTATAAAATCTCTATTTTATAAAAATCCTTATGTTAATATCATCCATATTTTATAACTTTCAAAAATATACTTTTATACAAAAATACCCAAGTTTGTCTACTAGTATTTACCAAAATCATCCTTAGAAGTTTATTACTTACACTTTTGACACTAAACTTTCCATCCTTGCATTTTTGGACTAATAGTTTCTAAAATATCCATTTTAGTCCTCTAACTTTCAAAGTTACAATATTAGTCCCTTAACTTTCAAATGTTGCATTTTTCCACTCTAACTTCCAAAGTTAACATTTTTCACTCAAAATAGTAGACTTTGAAGATCCATCTTTTTATTGGTAAGTTATTTTTGTATCAAAACATTTTTATTAGTCTTATATTCCATATATAAGACTACTTGTAGGTGTGTTTTATGTATTTGCCCATTATATCAAATTATCATTCTTCTAAGTAAGTAACTTTAATTTTTCATCTTCTTAGTCCATGAACTTCTAACATGTTCCACCATATATTATACCATGTATGATCATTTTAAGATGATTAAAGTTACTTTTTAACATATTCAAGTTCATTCCATAAATCTTAATCAAATCATCATCCTACTTAGTGTATGTGTAGATTTTTATACATTTTCAAGAACACTACTTTATCATCATCCAATCCATGATTTATTCACATATCTTTAATCATCTATTTTACTCATGTAAAACCTATTAAAGATTATGTTCAAACCACCTTTTAAACCCTTCATGTACAACTTGCTTCTAAGAACACATACATGAATAATAATAATAATCAAAAACAAGATTAAGAAGCTTACTACTAGCACAAGGCTAGGGAAGACAAAACCTTGGATTTTGAGAGGGGTTTAGTGTGTTCTTCCTTAATGGTTAAGCTCCAAGCTTGAAACACACAATAGGGGTTTGGATGATGGGTTGTTTTGAGTGATTTGGAGATGTAAAAACTTGAAAGAAGAATGTGTATGGGGGAGAGGAAACTCACGGCTCCAAGAAGAAGAAGAAGAAGAGTTGTTTTTGCTTTCAAGTGTGCATGCTATTATCTTTATACTATCCTTATAATATCTCCCAAGATCACACTTAATCTATCTAAGATTTGCAAAGATTGTGAAGTACTTATGGAAATCTTTGGAAGGTAAAGGAAAGGGATAAGTGGCCGTGGGTTTTGGAGAGCCAAAGGAAGGGTGATGATCTTTCCAAAATCTTTAGTAATTATACTTGATCTTACACTTAGATTTTTATACAAGATTTCCACCCATGCATGTGCATACTTAGTGTATCATTACTTTGATCTTGTCTTGGATTATTAGGCCTATGGGCCGATTTTTCTTACAAGGGGAGACAAAAGCTTTGCATGCTTTGTACTTCCATCTTACATCTTTTGGCTTTTAGCTCATGCATGCTTAATACTAGCTTTATAGATTATTATCATAACCACACATGCATGGACATAACAAGGCCTTCTAGGCCGGCCCTTGTGTGGGTTTAGGTGGGGTCCACAACTCCAAATATTTACCCAATATTTGTTATGTTTAATCCCTCGTCGTTCGGGTGTCGTTCGGGTATTTTTCGGGTTTTAATCACGCGTTATTCGGACATTAAAAATACCTTTAATAACCCTTAAATATAGTCTAATTTAAGCGTTGATTGGTTATTTAGGCTTTTGCCGGGTGAAATTATGAGTTATACGCGTATCGGGTGCGGTACGCGCATTTTATTCGTTACCGGGAGATTTGTACAAGACGTTTCCACTTATGGTTTTGGAGTTCCAAAACTCATTATATTTTATGAAACTACCCTTTATTTTATATCCTGGGTGTCCGGGATCCTTTTCGTTTATTTAATTATTACCGGGTAATTGCCAACGTCCATTCCGGATAGTTTATTCGCTCATGATCCAATCATGTTTTTACCATTAAACGTATGCATTTCTATGCATTATTTGGAAATTGCTATCTCCTAAGGCCTTGATAATTAAATCACACATAATTGCATTTAATTACGTTAATCATATATAAATTAATTTGTACGGAATTACCTTATTTTTGCCGGTTGTTACATTCTCCCCCCGTTAAGAGAATTCCGTCCCGGAATTCATTTCGAGTTCTCCGGTACAGGTGTCTTCTCGAATAGGGCGGGGTATTTTTGCTTCATCCGGTCCAGCCTTTCCCACGTGAACTCCGGTCCACGCTTGGCATTCCAGCGCACTTTGACCAATCTGATCTTGCTGCGCCTTAGTTTTTGGACCTTCCAATCAGTTACCTCGATTGGTTCCTCAACAAAATGTAACTTGTCGTCAATCTGGATTTCGTCTGCAGGGATGATGAGAGCTTCGTCGGATAGACACTTTTTCAAATTTGACACATGAAACGTGTCGTGTATTCCACTAAGCTCTTGAGGCAACTTGAGCTTGTATGCCACTGTGCCTACCCTGGACAAGACTTCGAACGGTCCAATATATCGTGGGTTCAGCTTTCCGCGCTTTCCAAAGCGCGCGACACCTTTCCAAGGTGACACTTTCAGTAGGACCCTGTCTCCGACTTGAAACTCTAAAGGCTTTCGCCTCATATCAGCATAGCTTTTCTGGCGGTCACGGGCCGCTTTGAGGCGTTCCTTTATCAAAAAGACCTTGTCCGTGGTCTCTTGAACAATTTCGGGCCCGGTGAGTTGTTTTTCTCCAACTTCCGCCCAACATAATGGCGATCGACACTTGCGTCCATATAGAGCTTCAAACGGTGCGGCTTGAATGCTCGTATGATAACTGTTGTTATAAGAAAATTCTACCAATGGCAAGTGCGTATCCCAATTACCTCCGAAATCAATCGCGCATACTCGTAACATATCCTCCAAGGTCTGGATGGTTCGTTCACTTTGACCATCCGTTTGGGGGTGATATGCGGTACTCATGTCAAGGCGAGTACCGAGGGCTTCATTTAAACTTTCCCAAAATCTTGAAGTGAAACGACTATCGCGATCGGAGATGATAGAAACAGGTACACCGTGTTTAGACACCACTTCCTTTATGTACAAACGGGTCAGTTTCTCCAACTTGTCCGTTTCGCGGATCGGAAGGAAGTGTGCAGATTTTGTCAATCGATCAACGATTACCCAGATCGTGTCATGGCCGCTTGTTGTCTTAGGTAACTTGGTAATGAAATCCATGGTAATTCGTTCCCATTTCCATTCCGGTATTTCCGGTTGCTGGAGCAAACCGGAAGGTCTCTGGTGCTCAGCCTTGACCTTTGCGCAAGTCAAACATCGCGCAACATACGCTGCTATATCTCTTTTGAAATTCGGCCACCAATAAAGTTCTTTCAGATCGTGGAACATCTTGTCTGCACCAGGGTGAACCGAATATCTAGAACTGTGAGCTTCGGCCAATACTAGCTCACGCAATCCCCCGTACACTGGGACCCAAATTCTATTCATGAAATACCGTGTCTGGTCCGCCTTTGGTTCCAGCGACTCAATCATCTTTCGTAATCTTCCACCCTTGACATTCTCGGGTTTAAGGGCGTTAACTTGAGCTTCACGAATTCGTTCGGTCAGATTCGTGTGGATAGTCAGACCCAAAGCTCGAACACGCAATGGTTTAACCCGCTCCTTGCGACTCAAGGCGTCGGCCACAACGTTCGCCTTACCGGGATGGTACTTTATCTCACAATCGTAATCGTTTAATAATTCGACCCATCGCCGTTGTCGCATGTTTAAATCCTTCTGATCAAAGATGTGTTGCAAACTCTTATGATCAGTGAAAATCATGCACTTGGTTCCGTACAAATAGTGCCTCCATATCTTGAGAGCGAATACCACTGCACCTAATTCCAAATCGTGTGTAGTGTAGTTCCTCTCGTGGATTTTCAGTTGCCTGGAAGCGTATGCTATTACTTTTTCCCGCTGCATCAATACGCAACCCAAACCTTGATGTGAGGCATCACAGTAAACCACAAAGTCTTCCGTACCGTCTGGGAGTGACAGTATCGGAGCGCCACATAACTTGTCTTTTAACAATTGAAATGCTGCCTCCTGCTTTTCCGTCCACTAGAATTTCTTATCCTTTTGGGTTAGCATGGTTAAAGCTTGTGCTATCTTTGAAAAGTTCTCGATGAACCTTCTGTAATAACCCGCAAGGCCAAGAAATTGTCGTACTTCGGTAGGAGTTCGAGGGGCTTCCCAATTTTTAATTGCCTCGATCTTGGCGGGATCAACGTGTATGCCCTTCTCGTTTACCACGTGGCCTAAAAAGTGAACTTCCCGAATCCAAAAGTCACACTTTGAGAATTTAGCGTAGAGCTTCTCTTTGCGTAATACTTCAAGAATTAACCGAAGGTGATTCTCGTGGTCTTCTTTGGTGCGTGAATAGATCAAAATATCGTCAATGAAGACTATGACGAATTTATCCAGGTATGGCTTACACACGCGGTTCATTAGGTCCATGAAAACCGCTGGTGCGTTGGTTAAGCCGAACGGCATTACCAAAAATTCATAGTGCCCATACCGGGTTCTGAAGGCCGTTTTTGGTACATCTTCTTCTTGTATACGCAACTGGTGATAGCCAGACCTCAAATCGATTTTGGAGTAATAGTTAGATCCTTGGAGCTGATCAAATAAATCGTCGATCCTGGGGAGAGGATAGCGATTCTTGATGGTTAGCTTGTTCAGCTCTCGATAGTCGATGCACATGCGAAATGTGCCATCCTTCTTCTTTACAAATAAGACGGGAGCTCCCCAAGGTGAGAAACTCGGTCTTATAAAACCTTTGTCCAACAATTCTTGTAGTTGGCTGGACAGTTCCTGCATCTCTGATGGAGCTAGGCGGTATGGCGATCGTGCCACAGGAGCAGCTCCAGGAACGAGGTCGATGCGGAACTCGACTTGTCGAGGTGGTGGCAACCCCGGCAAATCTTCTGGGAATACATCCGGAAAATCTCTAGCTACTGGAATGTCTTCCAACTTTCGCTCGTCGGCCTTCTTGTCCACTACGTGTGCCAAGAATGCGACAAGCCCTTTTCTTAGACACTTACGAGCCTTCATGCTTGAAATGATCCTTAGCGGCGTCCCGTGTCTTTCCCCTTGAATTGAGAGAGTTTCACCGCTTGCGAGGGGGACTTGAATGACTTTATCGTTGCAAACCACGACGGCATGGTGCGCGGACAACCAGTCCATGCCAACAACTATGTCAAAACTTCCCAATACGACCGGCAAAAGATCAATCCCAAACTCGTGCCCACAGAGTTCTAATTTACAATCTTTTGCTACCTCTCTCGTTTCAATAGTTTTTCCATTAGCCAGTTCTATGGAGTAGGGTGTATCTAGTTTACTAGTTTTTAATCCAAGTAGTCTTTTAAACTCAATGGATACGAAGCTAAAGTCAGCACCGGTATCAAATAATACAGAGGCATAATGACCATTAAGAGGAAACGTACCAGTGACCACGTTGGGGTCTTGTCGTGCATCACCGGCTCCAATCACAAATGCCCGCCCGCGGGCCTGGTTGTTGATCTTGGGGCAATCCCTTTTCCAATGGTCCAGTGACCCGCATGCGAAGCATGGTTTAGCTCCTCCGTTTTTCGGTGCTCCGGACCGACAGTCTTCAGTCTTGTGCCCTGTGCGGTGGCACTTTCCACAAGTTAACCCATTATTCCTTCCCTGATTACCCTGTTTGTTACCATTACCACGTCCCGTGGCAACATATCCTTTCCCTTTCTTGTTTGAGCTATCCGACGCTCTGTCCCTCTTCCCTTCATCCCGTTTCCTTTTCCCAAATCTTGGCTTGTTACCCTGATCGTTCAACACAACTGCTGAGCTTGTCCCCTGATTCTTGGCTTCTACGCTGCTAGCCTCAGAAATTTTCAGTCCCGATACTTGTCGGATCAGTGTACCCATGCGAATCGCATCTTCGGTGAGGCTTAGTGCAAGGTCGATAGCTGCGCGCATGGTCGTAGGTTTAGAAGCAGTGACCATGCTGCGTATTTGTGGTGCTAAGCCGAACAAATAACGCTCTATCTTGTTGCTTTCAGGGGTGACCAACCGTGGCACTAGTCTGGCGAGATCATGGAATCGGGACGTGTAACCAGTCACGTCCGCTCCCATCATAGTGAGGTTCCAGAACTCAGTTTCCAGTTTCTGTACCTCGCTTGCCGGGCGGTACTCAGCAATCATGAGTTCCTTCAGTTCTGTCCATGACAGGGAGTAAGCAGTGTCGTCACCCAATGACTGTACTTGTCCATTCCACCACGTCAGTGCTTGGTCCAAGAACAAGTTGGTGGAGTACATGACCGACTGGCGAGGGGTACACCCACTGATACGGATGACTGCCTCGGTCTTTTCAAACCACTTGACCAGTCCAACAGATCCTTCGGTGCCGTTGAAGTTGATCGGCTTGCAGTCTAGGAAGGCTTTGAAGGTGCAGCCACGCTCTCGCGAGGCCGTTTCTGCATTAATAAAGTTGTATGTTATTATGGGATAGGAGTTTTTAGGATATTCTCCCATCGCTTTATCAATTATTTTTAAACCTTCTTACCATTGGGGGAGGTTTCTCGTCGGTCACTCCCAGTCAAGTCACGTGATCGTTCGGAGCGAGCAGCTTCGTGCTCCGCGATTGCGCGGGCTATGCGCTCCGAAATCATGGTCTCAAGTTCGGCTGGTGTTGCGGGCAGTCCGTCTGCACCGCTGTTGCTTCTGGTGGCTGGTGCCATTTTCTTCAATAATAATTATCAAAGGTTAATTTGGCAAACATTTATACAATATAAAGCATAAATAACAAACCAGAATATGAACACAATAATCAACACCATGTCATCACACAACATACCAACACATCATACAGAATAAATAGTAATCAACACAATATCACCACACAAACACACAAATCACAATATATGGAGTAAGCAATAATAATCGTAGACAACAACATATTTCACCATCATAATAATAAGATTTTTCATTAATTTCAATAGTACTAGTACAATGCTTGTTCATAATAACAAAATGGGGAATACATCCCTCATACAATACATTGTTTTTGAAATAAATAAAACATCATATCATGTGCCGTCGTACCCGTACGGCTAGGCAAAATGCAGACGAGTGTCATAACCCGTGCTATACTACCATACTGCTGCTACTATGTACATAAGCTGGTGATTCTTCCGTGCGTCACTGATGCATCCCTACTGTGGCGGTGGTGGCGGATACTGGTACTGTGGTGCATGCATACTGATCGTCATGCTAATTGCCATGATACGCTCATATAAGAACTGTCGATGCGCAAAATGCGCATCCCCTGTAATACCACACTGAGCGTCCATGCTCAGTAACTCTTCCGCATAGTGCGCCAAAGCATCTCGTGCATCAATCATCCGCGTCCACATCAGACGGGTCTGCTGCTCTACCTGTGTCACGGTGCGCTGCACCGTGTCTGCGAGGGTCTGGAAGTCTCGCTCTAAGGTGATAGCAGTGGACCATGCTGGTCCGGGTAGGGGTGTCATCCTAGGTGGCTGGGATGGTCCGGGTATATCTGGGTGAACTGATGGGAATGGCCCAAAGGGGGCTGGTATCGGTATGTGTGGAAGCAACGGGGCAAAGCCCTGTGGTCTGGGGGTAAGGTGAGGTGGCATCATGTAGGGGTCCCCTGCACCCAGAGGGTACGGTGCAGGTGGCATGCTGGGCAGGGTGGGGATCGATAATGTCATGGCTACTGTGGGTGGTGGTACAGGCTCGGCCAATGGGGCTACTAGAGGCTCTGAAACAGTGGCCCACTCTGGAGTGGATACCACAACAGTGGGGGTAGGAGGGCTCGCAGTGGCGTATGCCGTCACGCCCGCCCGGTGCAGCTCCGAGCTGCGGGCAGAGCTCCCCTCTAGGATGTGTCCAGTAGGAACTGGCCCATCCTGATGTACGGGCTCGGGTATGGTGGGTAGAGTGGCTGGTGCAGTAGTGGCATGCTCGATCATCGGAGCGACGTGCTCCTCCTGGTCTGCTGGTGGGATCGGCACAGCAATGTGCTCCACCGATGCGGTCGACTCATCGTCGGAGTCATCAGAGATCCACCCGTTGTGTCCACGGGGAACGGGCACGAGCATCATGCCCGGGGGTACGGGGATAAGTGGGGTAGGTAAGGGCTCACGATCGATCGGTGCGTGTCGGTCATAGGGAGACTCAACGGTCTCTGACTGCGCGGGGACAGGCCTCGATGGACCTGCACAGCCCTCTGGGAAGTCTCTGATGGCCTGGAGGGGCGGGTACTGGCAGTGGCGCTGCCTGGAATGGCACTATAGGCAAGTCTGCCTGTGGTGCCTCGGCCATAGGTAGGTTGACCACGTCGCCCTCAGCGGGGGCCCACTCTGGGTCCTCGCTCGGGTCAGTCTCGTCCGAGCTACCTCCTCCTGCGCCCTCCACGGCGGCGTCAATCTCCATCTCGTCATCCTCCGGATCGAGTACCACAAGCTCGATCGGCTCTGCTGGCGGCGCTGGGATAATCTGAATACTGCTATCGTAACTGGGCGCTATGCTACCAGCGTCCGACATCCTGGCAAAAGAACCGTACATGTATATATATGAATTATTTTAAATTGGATAGTTAAGGCGTACATTATCAGTATCCTTCCTAACTTCTAATTTCATGCTAATGCATAACAATACCCATGGCTGGCTTGGTCGGAATCTCCTCATGCCCAATGCTTCTTGAAAAATTACTTTATCGCGTTTAGCGTCTTTATATATTTTCTTTTGAAAACTTTATCATTTGAACCAAATCCGGTTATAGTCTAGTTTTTAAAGAAAATACTCTAGTTCGCTATAACCTTGGCTCTGATACCACCTTCTGTCACACCACGACAATGGCGGAAACACGTGGCGCGACGGTTCAAGAGCATAAAGTCAAAGTTAATGCTAAACACAAGTAATTTAAAGAAAATGGGTCATTTATTATGGCGTCAAATCTTGTTCAAGTATTACATAAAAGTAAATTGTTTTTAAGACAACATAGAGGTTTCTCAAATATATCCCAAAGCCTTGGGAAATAAAGGTGAAACCCCGCAAAATGTTTAACGCCATATCGGAGGATTCCACGACCCAGCTTGCCCGGTTCTCCTTTATCTAATTACCTGAAAGATATGTTTAAAAGTTTCGTCAATATAAATATATTGGTGAGTTCACAGGTTTTTAGTTTCCAAAACTTGAATACTTGGGAAATACCATGTTATGACAATATATAGGAGTTGCAAATTCCTATAAATCTACTTGAGACTATAATCAAACCAAGACATATAATAATTGTGCCCCGCTCCAAGCCGTTACTCGGTTTCCCACGACTTAAGTTCAGAATATATGCACCCCAGGCATAACCTAATGCATAATCGACGCTATCGATTAGGGGTGGGCCTTGTCAGGCACCAATAGTACTATTCAATATTCCTCCGGTTTCATTTCCCTGAATAAATGATTATAGAGGCGGGACTCAACCCCGAGTGGCGGTCACACCTCAAGTAACAAATCCGTCAAACATTTTCCCTAACATATCTTTCCCCCGAAAAACGTAAAAATAGTTTAAAATGGGGCCGTGAAACTCACCTGAAACTCTGTCTGGCTTACTAGGCAGATAGCAAAGAGGGTCTCGCACCTACAAACGTCCTAGACGTATAAGTCACTATTCCTATAGTGCATGTGCCTTGGCAAGTTGTACACCCAACTCCCGACCACAAGTTATTCCAAATCCCGTTTAATTAAGCGCGTATCCTAGGTTTCGTTGGCGTTGGATTACCCTTTGCGTTACAAGTTATATATTACTCTTGTTAATATTTCCTTAACTTGTACCTTATTATCATCGACTCGACTTCACTTAACATATAATTATTTTCCCATTTAAATAATTATACTTAAGTTCGCATCGCTCGACATAATATATATTTCAACACTCGACCCGACTCACTTTGCCGCACATTTGTTTTCCCATTTAAACAAATATACTAAGATCTTGTCGTTCGATTGTACATTCTTAACACCCGATTCAACTCACCATACCGTATATTTATTTTCCCATTCAAATAAATATACTAGGATTTTGTCGGCGCGTCATACACATATATATCCTTGTCTACTCGTCGCGGCCTTCCTTCCCGCATATCTACTTTCCCATTAAGTAGATATACTAGAATTTTGCCGAGACGAGCGTACATATATATAAATGTGTAATTTTTCTTGTTAAGTATATACGTTTGTTTAACGTCTTATTTGTTTACGTTATATTTTTCTCCCACGAATAATTCCTTTAACACTTAGGAAAGTGTTTGTTAGTTTTCACCCATGTATATATATATTTTACTTCCTAAAAATATATATTTTCTCATCTTGCCGCAATGGCATTTTTCTCATGTTTTGTCCGTGTACGGTTCGTTAACGCGTCTTAGTTCGATATCTTAGCTCGAATAGTTAATTTCTCCAAGTTTTTCCCA
Source organism: Ambrosia trifida (assembly GCA_028751855.1). Lineage (NCBI taxonomy): Eukaryota > Viridiplantae > Streptophyta > Magnoliopsida > Asterales > Asteraceae > Ambrosia > Ambrosia trifida. The sequence goes on along the minus strand of CM054133.1, from coordinate 14,689,547 downwards.
ACATGTGTTTTATAGAAATATTATCCATATTTCTCCCTCTTTACACATATTATTTGGAAGGTTTGAAATACTTATGTATTTTTAACCCAACTTGTTAACTTAACTACAAAAATGTTTCCAATACTTTTATATTCCCATTTATATAAAAGTATTCATTTTTGTATAAGTTTCTCAAGTTTGTTTAATATTTTTATAAAATCTCTATTTTATAAAAATCCTTATGTTAATATCATCCATATTTTATAACTTTCAAAAATATACTTTTATACAAAAATACCCAAGTTTGTCTACTAGTATTTACCAAAATCATCCTTAGAAGTTTATTACTTACACTTTTGACACTAAACTTTCCATCCTTGCATTTTTGGACTAATAGTTTCTAAAATATCCATTTTAGTCCTCTAACTTTCAAAGTTACAATATTAGTCCCTTAACTTTCAAATGTTGCATTTTTCCACTCTAACTTCCAAAGTTAACATTTTTCACTCAAAATAGTAGACTTTGAAGATCCATCTTTTTATTGGTAAGTTATTTTTGTATCAAAACATTTTTATTAGTCTTATATTCCATATATAAGACTACTTGTAGGTGTGTTTTATGTATTTGCCCATTATATCAAATTATCATTCTTCTAAGTAAGTAACTTTAATTTTTCATCTTCTTAGTCCATGAACTTCTAACATGTTCCACCATATATTATACCATGTATGATCATTTTAAGATGATTAAAGTTACTTTTTAACATATTCAAGTTCATTCCATAAATCTTAATCAAATCATCATCCTACTTAGTGTATGTGTAGATTTTTATACATTTTCAAGAACACTACTTTATCATCATCCAATCCATGATTTATTCACATATCTTTAATCATCTATTTTACTCATGTAAAACCTATTAAAGATTATGTTCAAACCACCTTTTAAACCCTTCATGTACAACTTGCTTCTAAGAACACATACATGAATAATAATAATAATCAAAAACAAGATTAAGAAGCTTACTACTAGCACAAGGCTAGGGAAGACAAAACCTTGGATTTTGAGAGGGGTTTAGTGTGTTCTTCCTTAATGGTTAAGCTCCAAGCTTGAAACACACAATAGGGGTTTGGATGATGGGTTGTTTTGAGTGATTTGGAGATGTAAAAACTTGAAAGAAGAATGTGTATGGGGGAGAGGAAACTCACGGCTCCAAGAAGAAGAAGAAGAAGAGTTGTTTTTGCTTTCAAGTGTGCATGCTATTATCTTTATACTATCCTTATAATATCTCCCAAGATCACACTTAATCTATCTAAGATTTGCAAAGATTGTGAAGTACTTATGGAAATCTTTGGAAGGTAAAGGAAAGGGATAAGTGGCCGTGGGTTTTGGAGAGCCAAAGGAAGGGTGATGATCTTTCCAAAATCTTTAGTAATTATACTTGATCTTACACTTAGATTTTTATACAAGATTTCCACCCATGCATGTGCATACTTAGTGTATCATTACTTTGATCTTGTCTTGGATTATTAGGCCTATGGGCCGATTTTTCTTACAAGGGGAGACAAAAGCTTTGCATGCTTTGTACTTCCATCTTACATCTTTTGGCTTTTAGCTCATGCATGCTTAATACTAGCTTTATAGATTATTATCATAACCACACATGCATGGACATAACAAGGCCTTCTAGGCCGGCCCTTGTGTGGGTTTAGGTGGGGTCCACAACTCCAAATATTTACCCAATATTTGTTATGTTTAATCCCTCGTCGTTCGGGTGTCGTTCGGGTATTTTTCGGGTTTTAATCACGCGTTATTCGGACATTAAAAATACCTTTAATAACCCTTAAATATAGTCTAATTTAAGCGTTGATTGGTTATTTAGGCTTTTGCCGGGTGAAATTATGAGTTATACGCGTATCGGGTGCGGTACGCGCATTTTATTCGTTACCGGGAGATTTGTACAAGACGTTTCCACTTATGGTTTTGGAGTTCCAAAACTCATTATATTTTATGAAACTACCCTTTATTTTATATCCTGGGTGTCCGGGATCCTTTTCGTTTATTTAATTATTACCGGGTAATTGCCAACGTCCATTCCGGATAGTTTATTCGCTCATGATCCAATCATGTTTTTACCATTAAACGTATGCATTTCTATGCATTATTTGGAAATTGCTATCTCCTAAGGCCTTGATAATTAAATCACACATAATTGCATTTAATTACGTTAATCATATATAAATTAATTTGTACGGAATTACCTTATTTTTGCCGGTTGTTACATTCTCCCCCCGTTAAGAGAATTCCGTCCCGGAATTCATTTCGAGTTCTCCGGTACAGGTGTCTTCTCGAATAGGGCGGGGTATTTTTGCTTCATCCGGTCCAGCCTTTCCCACGTGAACTCCGGTCCACGCTTGGCATTCCAGCGCACTTTGACCAATCTGATCTTGCTGCGCCTTAGTTTTTGGACCTTCCAATCAGTTACCTCGATTGGTTCCTCAACAAAATGTAACTTGTCGTCAATCTGGATTTCGTCTGCAGGGATGATGAGAGCTTCGTCGGATAGACACTTTTTCAAATTTGACACATGAAACGTGTCGTGTATTCCACTAAGCTCTTGAGGCAACTTGAGCTTGTATGCCACTGTGCCTACCCTGGACAAGACTTCGAACGGTCCAATATATCGTGGGTTCAGCTTTCCGCGCTTTCCAAAGCGCGCGACACCTTTCCAAGGTGACACTTTCAGTAGGACCCTGTCTCCGACTTGAAACTCTAAAGGCTTTCGCCTCATATCAGCATAGCTTTTCTGGCGGTCACGGGCCGCTTTGAGGCGTTCCTTTATCAAAAAGACCTTGTCCGTGGTCTCTTGAACAATTTCGGGCCCGGTGAGTTGTTTTTCTCCAACTTCCGCCCAACATAATGGCGATCGACACTTGCGTCCATATAGAGCTTCAAACGGTGCGGCTTGAATGCTCGTATGATAACTGTTGTTATAAGAAAATTCTACCAATGGCAAGTGCGTATCCCAATTACCTCCGAAATCAATCGCGCATACTCGTAACATATCCTCCAAGGTCTGGATGGTTCGTTCACTTTGACCATCCGTTTGGGGGTGATATGCGGTACTCATGTCAAGGCGAGTACCGAGGGCTTCATTTAAACTTTCCCAAAATCTTGAAGTGAAACGACTATCGCGATCGGAGATGATAGAAACAGGTACACCGTGTTTAGACACCACTTCCTTTATGTACAAACGGGTCAGTTTCTCCAACTTGTCCGTTTCGCGGATCGGAAGGAAGTGTGCAGATTTTGTCAATCGATCAACGATTACCCAGATCGTGTCATGGCCGCTTGTTGTCTTAGGTAACTTGGTAATGAAATCCATGGTAATTCGTTCCCATTTCCATTCCGGTATTTCCGGTTGCTGGAGCAAACCGGAAGGTCTCTGGTGCTCAGCCTTGACCTTTGCGCAAGTCAAACATCGCGCAACATACGCTGCTATATCTCTTTTGAAATTCGGCCACCAATAAAGTTCTTTCAGATCGTGGAACATCTTGTCTGCACCAGGGTGAACCGAATATCTAGAACTGTGAGCTTCGGCCAATACTAGCTCACGCAATCCCCCGTACACTGGGACCCAAATTCTATTCATGAAATACCGTGTCTGGTCCGCCTTTGGTTCCAGCGACTCAATCATCTTTCGTAATCTTCCACCCTTGACATTCTCGGGTTTAAGGGCGTTAACTTGAGCTTCACGAATTCGTTCGGTCAGATTCGTGTGGATAGTCAGACCCAAAGCTCGAACACGCAATGGTTTAACCCGCTCCTTGCGACTCAAGGCGTCGGCCACAACGTTCGCCTTACCGGGATGGTACTTTATCTCACAATCGTAATCGTTTAATAATTCGACCCATCGCCGTTGTCGCATGTTTAAATCCTTCTGATCAAAGATGTGTTGCAAACTCTTATGATCAGTGAAAATCATGCACTTGGTTCCGTACAAATAGTGCCTCCATATCTTGAGAGCGAATACCACTGCACCTAATTCCAAATCGTGTGTAGTGTAGTTCCTCTCGTGGATTTTCAGTTGCCTGGAAGCGTATGCTATTACTTTTTCCCGCTGCATCAATACGCAACCCAAACCTTGATGTGAGGCATCACAGTAAACCACAAAGTCTTCCGTACCGTCTGGGAGTGACAGTATCGGAGCGCCACATAACTTGTCTTTTAACAATTGAAATGCTGCCTCCTGCTTTTCCGTCCACTAGAATTTCTTATCCTTTTGGGTTAGCATGGTTAAAGCTTGTGCTATCTTTGAAAAGTTCTCGATGAACCTTCTGTAATAACCCGCAAGGCCAAGAAATTGTCGTACTTCGGTAGGAGTTCGAGGGGCTTCCCAATTTTTAATTGCCTCGATCTTGGCGGGATCAACGTGTATGCCCTTCTCGTTTACCACGTGGCCTAAAAAGTGAACTTCCCGAATCCAAAAGTCACACTTTGAGAATTTAGCGTAGAGCTTCTCTTTGCGTAATACTTCAAGAATTAACCGAAGGTGATTCTCGTGGTCTTCTTTGGTGCGTGAATAGATCAAAATATCGTCAATGAAGACTATGACGAATTTATCCAGGTATGGCTTACACACGCGGTTCATTAGGTCCATGAAAACCGCTGGTGCGTTGGTTAAGCCGAACGGCATTACCAAAAATTCATAGTGCCCATACCGGGTTCTGAAGGCCGTTTTTGGTACATCTTCTTCTTGTATACGCAACTGGTGATAGCCAGACCTCAAATCGATTTTGGAGTAATAGTTAGATCCTTGGAGCTGATCAAATAAATCGTCGATCCTGGGGAGAGGATAGCGATTCTTGATGGTTAGCTTGTTCAGCTCTCGATAGTCGATGCACATGCGAAATGTGCCATCCTTCTTCTTTACAAATAAGACGGGAGCTCCCCAAGGTGAGAAACTCGGTCTTATAAAACCTTTGTCCAACAATTCTTGTAGTTGGCTGGACAGTTCCTGCATCTCTGATGGAGCTAGGCGGTATGGCGATCGTGCCACAGGAGCAGCTCCAGGAACGAGGTCGATGCGGAACTCGACTTGTCGAGGTGGTGGCAACCCCGGCAAATCTTCTGGGAATACATCCGGAAAATCTCTAGCTACTGGAATGTCTTCCAACTTTCGCTCGTCGGCCTTCTTGTCCACTACGTGTGCCAAGAATGCGACAAGCCCTTTTCTTAGACACTTACGAGCCTTCATGCTTGAAATGATCCTTAGCGGCGTCCCGTGTCTTTCCCCTTGAATTGAGAGAGTTTCACCGCTTGCGAGGGGGACTTGAATGACTTTATCGTTGCAAACCACGACGGCATGGTGCGCGGACAACCAGTCCATGCCAACAACTATGTCAAAACTTCCCAATACGACCGGCAAAAGATCAATCCCAAACTCGTGCCCACAGAGTTCTAATTTACAATCTTTTGCTACCTCTCTCGTTTCAATAGTTTTTCCATTAGCCAGTTCTATGGAGTAGGGTGTATCTAGTTTACTAGTTTTTAATCCAAGTAGTCTTTTAAACTCAATGGATACGAAGCTAAAGTCAGCACCGGTATCAAATAATACAGAGGCATAATGACCATTAAGAGGAAACGTACCAGTGACCACGTTGGGGTCTTGTCGTGCATCACCGGCTCCAATCACAAATGCCCGCCCGCGGGCCTGGTTGTTGATCTTGGGGCAATCCCTTTTCCAATGGTCCAGTGACCCGCATGCGAAGCATGGTTTAGCTCCTCCGTTTTTCGGTGCTCCGGACCGACAGTCTTCAGTCTTGTGCCCTGTGCGGTGGCACTTTCCACAAGTTAACCCATTATTCCTTCCCTGATTACCCTGTTTGTTACCATTACCACGTCCCGTGGCAACATATCCTTTCCCTTTCTTGTTTGAGCTATCCGACGCTCTGTCCCTCTTCCCTTCATCCCGTTTCCTTTTCCCAAATCTTGGCTTGTTACCCTGATCGTTCAACACAACTGCTGAGCTTGTCCCCTGATTCTTGGCTTCTACGCTGCTAGCCTCAGAAATTTTCAGTCCCGATACTTGTCGGATCAGTGTACCCATGCGAATCGCATCTTCGGTGAGGCTTAGTGCAAGGTCGATAGCTGCGCGCATGGTCGTAGGTTTAGAAGCAGTGACCATGCTGCGTATTTGTGGTGCTAAGCCGAACAAATAACGCTCTATCTTGTTGCTTTCAGGGGTGACCAACCGTGGCACTAGTCTGGCGAGATCATGGAATCGGGACGTGTAACCAGTCACGTCCGCTCCCATCATAGTGAGGTTCCAGAACTCAGTTTCCAGTTTCTGTACCTCGCTTGCCGGGCGGTACTCAGCAATCATGAGTTCCTTCAGTTCTGTCCATGACAGGGAGTAAGCAGTGTCGTCACCCAATGACTGTACTTGTCCATTCCACCACGTCAGTGCTTGGTCCAAGAACAAGTTGGTGGAGTACATGACCGACTGGCGAGGGGTACACCCACTGATACGGATGACTGCCTCGGTCTTTTCAAACCACTTGACCAGTCCAACAGATCCTTCGGTGCCGTTGAAGTTGATCGGCTTGCAGTCTAGGAAGGCTTTGAAGGTGCAGCCACGCTCTCGCGAGGCCGTTTCTGCATTAATAAAGTTGTATGTTATTATGGGATAGGAGTTTTTAGGATATTCTCCCATCGCTTTATCAATTATTTTTAAACCTTCTTACCATTGGGGGAGGTTTCTCGTCGGTCACTCCCAGTCAAGTCACGTGATCGTTCGGAGCGAGCAGCTTCGTGCTCCGCGATTGCGCGGGCTATGCGCTCCGAAATCATGGTCTCAAGTTCGGCTGGTGTTGCGGGCAGTCCGTCTGCACCGCTGTTGCTTCTGGTGGCTGGTGCCATTTTCTTCAATAATAATTATCAAAGGTTAATTTGGCAAACATTTATACAATATAAAGCATAAATAACAAACCAGAATATGAACACAATAATCAACACCATGTCATCACACAACATACCAACACATCATACAGAATAAATAGTAATCAACACAATATCACCACACAAACACACAAATCACAATATATGGAGTAAGCAATAATAATCGTAGACAACAACATATTTCACCATCATAATAATAAGATTTTTCATTAATTTCAATAGTACTAGTACAATGCTTGTTCATAATAACAAAATGGGGAATACATCCCTCATACAATACATTGTTTTTGAAATAAATAAAACATCATATCATGTGCCGTCGTACCCGTACGGCTAGGCAAAATGCAGACGAGTGTCATAACCCGTGCTATACTACCATACTGCTGCTACTATGTACATAAGCTGGTGATTCTTCCGTGCGTCACTGATGCATCCCTACTGTGGCGGTGGTGGCGGATACTGGTACTGTGGTGCATGCATACTGATCGTCATGCTAATTGCCATGATACGCTCATATAAGAACTGTCGATGCGCAAAATGCGCATCCCCTGTAATACCACACTGAGCGTCCATGCTCAGTAACTCTTCCGCATAGTGCGCCAAAGCATCTCGTGCATCAATCATCCGCGTCCACATCAGACGGGTCTGCTGCTCTACCTGTGTCACGGTGCGCTGCACCGTGTCTGCGAGGGTCTGGAAGTCTCGCTCTAAGGTGATAGCAGTGGACCATGCTGGTCCGGGTAGGGGTGTCATCCTAGGTGGCTGGGATGGTCCGGGTATATCTGGGTGAACTGATGGGAATGGCCCAAAGGGGGCTGGTATCGGTATGTGTGGAAGCAACGGGGCAAAGCCCTGTGGTCTGGGGGTAAGGTGAGGTGGCATCATGTAGGGGTCCCCTGCACCCAGAGGGTACGGTGCAGGTGGCATGCTGGGCAGGGTGGGGATCGGTAATGTCATGGCTACTGTGGGTGGTGGTACAGGCTCGGCCAATGGGGCTACTAGAGGCTCTGAAACAGTGGCCCACTCTGGAGTGGATACCACAACAGTGGGGGTAGGAGGGCTCGCAGTGGCGTATGCCGTCACGCCCGCCCGGTGCAGCTCCGAGCTGCGGGCAGAGCTCCCCTCTAGGATGTGTCCAGTAGGAACTGGCCCATCCTGATGTACGGGCTCGGGTATGGTGGGTAGAGTGGCTGGTGCAGTAGTGGCATGCTCGATCATCGGAGCGACGTGCTCCTCCTGGTCTGCTGGTGGGATCGGCACAGCAATGTGCTCCACCGATGCGGTCGACTCATCGTCGGAGTCATCAGAGATCCACCCGTTGTGTCCACGGGGAACGGGCACGAGCATCATGCCCGGGGGTACGGGGATAAGTGGGGTAGGTAAGGGCTCACGATCGATCGGTGCGTGTCGGTCATAGGGAGACTCAACGGTCTCTGACTGCGCGGGGACAGGCCTCGATGGACCTGCACAGCCCTCTGGGAAGTCTCTGATGGCCTGGAGGGGCGGTACTGGCAGTGGCGCTGCCTGGAATGGCACTATAGGCAAGTCTGCCTGTGGTGCCTCGGCCATAGGTAGGTTGACCACGTCGCCCTCAGCGGGGGCCCACTCTGGGTCCTCGCTCGGGTCAGTCTCGTCCGAGCTACCTCCTCCTGCGCCCTCCACGGCGGCGTCAATCTCCATCTCGTCATCCTCCGGATCGAGTACCACAAGCTCGATCGGCTCTGCTGGCGGCGCTGGGATAATCTGAATACTGCTATCGTAACTGGGCGCTATGCTACCAGCGTCCGACATCCTGGCAAAAGAACCGTACATGTATATATATGAATTATTTTAAATTGGATAGTTAAGGCGTACATTATCAGTATCCTTCCTAACTTCTAATTTCATGCTAATGCATAACAATACCCATGGCTGGCTTGGTCGGAATCTCCTCATGCCCAATGCTTCTTGAAAAATTACTTTATCGCGTTTAGCGTCTTTATATATTTTCTTTTGAAAACTTTATCATTTGAACCAAATCCGGTTATAGTCTAGTTTTTAAAGAAAATACTCTAGTTCGCTATAACCTTGGCTCTGATACCACCTTCTGTCACACCACGACAATGGCGGAAACACGTGGCGCGACGGTTCAAGAGCATAAAGTCAAAGTTAATGCTAAACACAAGTAATTTAAAGAAAATGGGTCATTTATTATGGCGTCAAATCTTGTTCAAGTATTACATAAAAGTAAATTGTTTTTAAGACAACATAGAGGTTTCTCAAATATATCCCAAAGCCTTGGGAAATAAAGGTGAAACCCCGCAAAATGTTTAACGCCATATCGGAGGATTCCACGACCCAGCTTGCCCGGTTCTCCTTTATCTAATTACCTGAAAGATATGTTTAAAAGTTTCGTCAATATAAATATATTGGTGAGTTCACAGGTTTTTAGTTTCCAAAACTTGAATACTTGGGAAATACCATGTTATGACAATATATAGGAGTTGCAAATTCCTATAAATCTACTTGAGACTATAATCAAACCAAGACATATAATAATTGTGCCCCGCTCCAAGCCGTTACTCGGTTTCCCACGACTTAAGTTCAGAATATATGCACCCCAGGCATAACCTAATGCATAATCGACGCTATCGATTAGGGGTGGGCCTTGTCAGGCACCAATAGTACTATTCAATATTCCTCCGGTTTCATTTCCCTGAATAAATGATTATAGAGGCGGGACTCAACCCCGAGTGGCGGTCACACCTCAAGTAACAAATCCGTCAAACATTTTCCCTAACATATCTTTCCCCCGAAAAACGTAAAAATAGTTTAAAATGGGGCCGTGAAACTCACCTGAAACTCTGTCTGGCTTACTAGGCAGATAGCAAAGAGGGTCTCGCACCTACAAACGTCCTAGACGTATAAGTCACTATTCCTATAGTGCATGTGCCTTGGCAAGTTGTACACCCAACTCCCGACCACAAGTTATTCCAAATCCCGTTTAATTAAGCGCGTATCCTAGGTTTCGTTGGCGTTGGATTACCCTTTGCGTTACAAGTTATATATTACTCTTGTTAATATTTCCTTAACTTGTACCTTATTATCATCGACTCGACTTCACTTAACATATAATTATTTTCCCATTTAAATAATTATACTTAAGTTCGCATCGCTCGACATAATATATATTTCAACACTCGACCCGACTCACTTTGCCGCACATTTGTTTTCCCATTTAAACAAATATACTAAGATCTTGTCGTTCGATTGTACATTCTTAACACCCGATTCAACTCACCATACCGTATATTTATTTTCCCATTCAAATAAATATACTAGGATTTTGTCGGCGCGTCATACACATATATATCCTTGTCTACTCGTCGCGGCCTTCCTTCCCGCATATCTACTTTCCCATTAAGTAGATATACTAGAATTTTGCCGAGACGAGCGTACATATATATAAATGTGTAATTTTTCTTGTTAAGTATATACGTTTGTTTAACGTCTTATTTGTTTACGTTATATTTTTCTCCCACGAATAATTCCTTTAACACTTAGGAAAGTGTTTGTTAGTTTTCACCCATGTATATATATATTTTACTTCCTAAAAATATATATTTTCTCATCTTGCCGCAATGGCATTTTTCTCATGTTTTGTCCGTGTACGGTTCGTTAACGCGTCTTAGTTCGATATCTTAGCTCGAATAGTTAATTTGTCCAAGTTTTTCCCAACATGTGTTTTATAGAAATATTATCCATATTTCTCCCTCTTTACACATATTATTTGGAAGGTTTGAAATACTTATGTATTTTTAACCCAACTTGTTAACTTAACTACAAAAATGTTTCCAATACTTTTATATTCCCATTTATATAAAAGTATTCATTTTTGTATAAGTTTCTCAAGTTTGTTTAATATTTTTATAAAATCTCTATTTTATAAAAATCCTTATGTTAATATCATCCATATTTTATAACTTTCAAAAATATACTTTTATACAAAAATACCCAAGTTTGTCTACTAGTATTTACCAAAATCATCCTTAGAAGTTTATTACTTACACTTTTGACACTAAACTTTCCATCCTTGCATTTTTGGACTAATAGTTTCTAAAATATCCATTTTAGTCCTCTAACTTTCAAAGTTACAATATTAGTCCCTTAACTTTCAAATGTTGCATTTTTCCACTCTAACTTCCAAAGTTAACATTTTTCACTCAAAATAGTAGACTTTGAAGATCCATCTTTTTATTGGTAAGTTATTTTTGTATCAAAACATTTTTATTAGTCTTATATTCCATATATAAGACTACTTGTAGGTGTGTTTTATGTATTTGCCCATTATATCAAATTATCATTCTTCTAAGTAAGTAACTTTAATTTTTCATCTTCTTAGTCCATGAACTTCTAACATGTTCCACCATATATTATACCATGTATGATCATTTTAAGATGATTAAAGTTACTTTTTAACATATTCAAGTTCATTCCATAAATCTTAATCAAATCATCATCCTACTTAGTGTATGTGTAGATTTTTATACATTTTCAAGAACACTACTTTATCATCATCCAATCCATGATTTATTCACATATCTTTAATCATCTATTTTACTCATGTAAAACCTATTAAAGATTATGTTCAAACCACCTTTTAAACCCTTCATGTACAACTTGCTTCTAAGAACACATACATGAATAATAATAATAATCAAAAACAAGATTAAGAAGCTTACTACTAGCACAAGGCTAGGGAAGACAAAACCTTGGATTTTGAGAGGGGTTTAGTGTGTTCTTCCTTAATGGTTAAGCTCCAAGCTTGAAACACACAATAGGGGTTTGGATGATGGGTTGTTTTGAGTGATTTGGAGATGTAAAAACTTGAAAGAAGAATGTGTATGGGGGAGAGGAAACTCACGGCTCCAAGAAGAAGAAGAAGAAGAGTTGTTTTTGCTTTCAAGTGTGCATGCTATTATCTTTATACTATCCTTATAATATCTCCCAAGATCACACTTAATCTATCTAAGATTTGCAAAGATTGTGAAGTACTTATGGAAATCTTTGGAAGGTAAAGGAAAGGGATAAGTGGCCGTGGGTTTTGGAGAGCCAAAGGAAGGGTGATGATCTTTCCAAAATCTTTAGTAATTATACTTGATCTTACACTTAGATTTTTATACAAGATTTCCACCCATGCATGTGCATACTTAGTGTATCATTACTTTGATCTTGTCTTGGATTATTAGGCCTATGGGCCGATTTTTCTTACAAGGGGAGACAAAAGCTTTGCATGCTTTGTACTTCCATCTTACATCTTTTGGCTTTTAGCTCATGCATGCTTAATACTAGCTTTATAGATTATTATCATAACCACACATGCATGGACATAACAAGGCCTTCTAGGCCGGCCCTTGTGTGGGTTTAGGTGGGGTCCACAACTCCAAATATTTACCCAATATTTGTTATGTTTAATCCCTCGTCGTTCGGGTGTCGTTCGGGTATTTTTCGGGTTTTAATCACGCGTTATTCGGACATTAAAAATACCTTTAATAACCCTTAAATATAGTCTAATTTAAGCGTTGATTGGTTATTTAGGCTTTTGCCGGGTGAAATTATGAGTTATACGCGTATCGGGTGCGGTACGCGCATTTTATTCGTTACCGGGAGATTTGTACAAGACGTTTCCACTTATGGTTTTGGAGTTCCAAAACTCATTATATTTTATGAAACTACCCTTTATTTTATATCCTGGGTGTCCGGGATCCTTTTCGTTTATTTAATTATTACCGGGTAATTGCCAACGTCCATTCCGGATAGTTTATTCGCTCATGATCCAATCATGTTTTTACCATTAAACGTATGCATTTCTATGCATTATTTGGAAATTGCTATCTCCTAAGGCCTTGATAATTAAATCACACATAATTGCATTTAATTACGTTAATCATATATAAATTAATTTGTACGGAATTACCTTATTTTTGCCGGTTGTTACAATTTTGCTTTATGTAACAGCTCGCACACCACGCATAAGCGAATCCTTCGTTGTTCCCGAAAGTAACGATGGTCTAGAGTGTGTCCGGTTCCTCACTCCTACCACAAATACACACGATAAACGACACAACTTGGTCAAAACTCATTGTTTTTTTCCCAAAATGCCTTTATAGGCAATTATTTTAATTTAGTCACACGTAAGCGACACAACTTGGTCAAAACTCATTGTTTTTGACCCATTGACTTGTTTAAAAACCTCTAAGCCCCTACGGACTTAATTTTTCATCGTTTTTTTTGGTTTGTTCAATTTTTAGTCGTTTCTACGCGCCTTAGCGCACATTAGACATAGTTACGAAAATGTCTTAGGTGTTGTTTGTTTTTTCTGCAGGAAAAGGTCTGCATTCTGTAAGAAAAAGACTGTTTGTTTGTTAACGTTTGTAGGCTGCTGAAATAAACTGAAATTTAAATAAACTGATTTTTTACAGCAGTCTGGTGGTGGTGGTGGGCCGTGGTGGCGGTGGTGGTGGACGGACGGTGGTGGTGGATGATGGTGGTGGTAGACGGTGGTGGTGGTGGTGATGAACCGTGGTGGTGGTGGATGGTGGTGGTGGTGGATGGTGGTGGTGGTGGTGGTGTTGGTGGTGGGGGACCGTGGTGGTGGTGGACCGTGTTAGTGGTGGACGGTGGTGGTGGTGGTGGGTGGTGGTGTGTGAGGAGAAGAGAAGCGGTGAAGACCTTTGAAGACCTTGGAACAAGTCTACACCAAGAAGAGGTCAGGAAGACCATTTTGAGTGAAATGTCTTCCAAAAACAAACAATCTACAGACCTCAAACGTCTGCGCACGTCTACACGATGCAGACAAAAGAGGTCAGAAGTGTTTTTGAGCAAAAAAAAAAAAACAAACAACCCCTTACTGAATTAACACTCATACTTCATGTGGGTTGATTTTACTACAAATTCCCTTGGCTCAAAGGCCAACCATTTAATTACGAGCTTACTAGGTAGCGTTGACCCATTGCCATACCTTGATATTTCTTTTCCATGATCCTTGGCATCATGTGCCCTATTTTCAATATACTTACCTGTTGAAAAACTTACTCGACACACATTAAATTTTCGGGGTTCAAATGGGGACGCGTCATCATTGACTCGTTTAACTTCTTGAATTTTAATGCTTGATATACAAACATTAAGTATCGGTTCCAAATGATGAGAACATCATCAATTGACCCGTTGGACCCATTTATCTCAATACTCAATTATTTCAAGCTTTATGTGTCAGGCTCAAGTGATGACAACATCACTTAACCCATTTAACTCAATGAACAATCCCTTCATTAAAACGATTTCAACCTATCTTTTCATATGTAAATCACCATTCTATTCCCAATAGCTTTAGTAGTTTAACATTTACAAATTATACCGTTTTGACTCATAAATGGTCATATTAAGATAAGCCACTTACCTTGGCCCCAATTCTTGCGCTTCTTGACCCGTTAACTAGTTTGATCTGTTCCTCCCAAGCTTCCACCTGGCTTGACAAGATCAAACCTTCACAAATACTCATATCAATTTAGTCATTGGGTCAAACAAGTAACACATTTCATCAATACTCTAATATGATCATGTGCACTAACATAGGGCAATGATTTTAACATGAACTAGCCCTTCATTTAACACCTCAATTTCATTAAACTTAGTGCACATTCCATTTCCTAATCATCATTAGGCTACTTATTTCATTATATGACGTGTTTCCATCTTTTAAACCTAGAATTCATGCTTCTAAGGCATAGCTAGTAGCATATCATATAATTTAGTTATTGCCACTTTCATAACCAACTAACAAGTATCCCACATACTATTTATCAATTACTTTCATTTCTCGCGTAACATTCGAGTTCATAGGTTTACCTCATGTATTTTTATCAGGTATTTCTAACTAGACATTTCATCGAACACCTAGTTTGCATCTCATTTTAACCACTTATTTCATAGTTAAAACATTGTATGGAATTATCCATTTCACTCGATTCATTACTCAACATAAAAAGATAGCATTTAGCATATCACCTATGCATTTAATCACACATAACTAGGGATGAGATCGGTACCGTACCTGTACCGAAAATACCGGTATCAAATTTGAACAAAAGTGGGTACCAAGTACCGTACCGAATATATAGGTACGGTACGGGTATAGGTATAGGTACTGGTATTTCGGTACAGTACCCGTTTTGGTACCACTTTGTTATTTTTCTTTTTTGAGCACTCATACGAGTACCAAGTAAGTAAACCATTATGAGTATCAATACTATATGGGTACTAAATTGATAAAATTGGTATGAGTACCAATATGGTACAGGTACCAAACATCTTAAATTGATACGAATACCATAGATACCACAATACGAAGTAAAACATATTATCAAATTCATTAGTATATAGAATTCGGTACCCGTATCATTTTTACTCGTACCCGTATCCGTATCGATACCGTAAGTACCAATCACCAAAATCAATAAAAGTGGGTACCGATACTTATACCGAGTACCCAAAATCGGTAGGGGTACGAGTACTGGTATGAGTACGGTATGGGTACGGGTATAGGTACTCGGGAAAAAAATGCTCATCCCTACTCATAACCATCATCATAATCATCGTTAAATGGTAGGTTTCACCTATGGATCAAAACCCACCTTCACAACTGATGTGCTAAAAGTAGTTTAATATAAATAACTAAATTAAATCTAAAACTAGACACCTAGTAATACTCTAGACTCTCTAAACTAAACTACTGACAGGCAAGCGAACCTATCGACTCTAGTAAAGCTAAAGTAAGTCCGGATATCGAACCCACGAGACTCTAATAGAAAACGTAAACTAGACTCGAAAACTTATCTAAAACTAAAATAAAATGATTTATTAATTAGGGGGGTTACTAAAAACTAAATTGCAATAAAAATAAAGATTAACTAAGGTTAACTATACTGAACTAAAAACGATAATTGAGCTAAGCTGAGTTCAGATGATGGCAAGACACTACCTAGACCAGACCCCTAACTATGCCTGATAAGCTTCTATGGTTATGGAACTGATTTGGAACCAGGATCTTAAAATACTAAACATCAAGAATAAACTAGACACCCTCGACCCTTCTCAAGGGGAAACCCTAGAATATTTTTGTGCTGTTAAACTACCGGTTGGAGTACAAACCCTCACAGGTTATCTAACTCTTATGATCGAGTACCCGCTAGACAATCTACTTCACAACGCGAAAGCCTCACTACACTAAGTGCAAGGGGTAATTATTGAAGCCTAGATCTAACTTGATATGTAGGAGTTGAAAGGGAAACTAGGCAGATCTTCTCACAAAGCCTCTAACCTAGCAATCTAACAACCTAGACATACCAACAAGCCCTCACCTCACAGCTATTGAACTTGAAAGAATACCTAAAATCTTCTAACCACCAAATATCACTCCTATGGTAAACTCGCGACTATTGACCGTAAACTAGTTGCTACACAAAGTCTGCAACCTAACTAGCACTCATACATAAAAGACATTCACAAAAGTGCAAGTGGAGTGAATAAGTGATAATAAAAAATAATAGATACGCATCTACACCAGATCTAGAGAAATCAAAATTTTTACTGAATCATAAATCCAAAACAAGTTTCAAAAACCATAGAAAACGCTAATCAAAACATAGGTATTTGTCTTAGTCTAAGTAGCTATAAGTGTTTAGCCACAAAACATCATCAAAACAGAAATCAAAAGGTTCATAATATCAATCAACATGAGTTTGAATGAGAAAAAACTAAGAAACGACTAAACCGAATGATGAGCACCCGAGGAAGTCGATACTTTAGTTTCAAATCACGAACCTTGCCCTTTTCTTGCCTTGGAATCACCTTGAGCGGCTCTATTTCCGTCCAAAAGTGCAGAATGAAGCATAATATCACGATTAGGGTTTTTAAATTCGATTTGGGCTTGAAAAAACACTATTTTGGGCTTCCTGATGGCCATCGTGTCACGCGACGGAAATCTGGGTAAGTGGTCGCGTGACACGACGCACTCAAAACTGACGGGGGCATGCAAGGGTTATTATCTCAACTTGGCAGGGGTAGAATGGACTTTTTGCTGAATCTAGAGGGCTCCATGTCACGCGACGGGATGCAAGGAAGGCAGTCGCGTGACATGACGGGGTGATTTTTTCAAATTTATTTATTTTTATCTTCTCTTTTCACTCGTGACTCATCCGGGACCTCGTAAAGCACCGTTTATGCATAAATTTGCCTCTTTTGCCATCCGGATTCCTGTGACACATAAAATACTAAATAGAAACTGAAAAATATATATAAACGACACACACTGACTCGATAACGACGCAAAATATATACAAATAACCGATGTATTTTGCAATACATCAACAACCATGACCCTTTTCCAATTTATGTGAATCATCTGGTCTCTACATGACTAACATGTATATAATGATTCTAAACATTACCATAGCCTCAATTTAGCACCCAATTTCATCATTTTAGCAAAACCCACTTGTTCATCATTTACATAACATAACAATCACCTATGTGCATTGCCAATCAAATCCAAATTAGACATGCTTGAGGTCCTCTAAAGTTAGGGTAACCTCTTTTCACCAATAATTCCACGTTTTATAAAAGCCCTGGATTTTCACCATTTCACATAATTCATCATCAAGACTTGATTTGAAGGTTACCTTTGGGTTTGTTAGGCCCTAGATGACGAATTTGCACTTCATGCATTCGAATTCGATCTTCAATTGTCTTAGATTAATGCGAAGATGATGTTTAGAGGTATGTGTGTGTTTTTTGTGTGTATTTTTATCTCCTAATGAAAATTCGATACACACATGATGTATATATATAGATAAAGGTTCGGGTACAAAGGCCATATTTTGTGAGAAATGTAAAAATGATCAAGAAGTTAATTTCGAGTTTTAAATTACCGGTTCTTGTTGAAGAGGATGGCGTTGATAGTAAATTTCATCATTTAAGGGACTGTAAAGTTAATAAATTCAACACTCCGATGCCATAAACCTAATATATAGTTTTCTTTAAAAAACGTTGATTTTTTATTTTACGGAATCACGTAGTTTTGAAATATTTTATGAGTTGAAAATGTATTTTTATAAAATTATCAATTAACTAACCAACTCGATTGAATCACCTAGGGGGTGAGTAAATGTCGGTTCGGTTTTAGGAAAAACCATAACCGTAACCGATCGGTTACGTCGGTTCGGTTAATTTGGTTAATATGTCGGTTATCGGTTCGGTTTCGGTTATGTTCAGTTAATATCCAAACATAAAACTTGTGTAAACTTATAAACTTAAAATAGTTAGTAAAGTGTTTGGATCTTTTTCAAGAATACAAATATATATATATATATATATATATATATATATATATATATAGGATTTGGATCATTTGGATCAAGAATACAAATATATATATATATATATATATATATAAGATTTGGATCATTTGAGAACCACCATTTAGGGAGAGAACCAAAGAACCAGTGTGAACAGGTGACATTTTTGTAAATATGAAGGGTGCCTACAAAAACCCCTCCATCAAAAAATAAAAAAAAATTATATAACCTAAATAAATAAAAAAATAAAAAAAGTAAAAACACCAAAATGATTATTTTTGCATTAATAATTCAAAAAAAAATTTAAAAATAAAAAAAATGGCTGTTATGACGTCATATGACGTCATCCCTGATGCACATGTGCATTTCGCTGTTATATAGACAAAAATACACCGTATGTACATGTGCATTTCACTATTAAATCACACTTTTGAATGAATTATCAATTACCATACCTAAATAATTATTAAATGGACGCGATACAGATATATAAGGGGTCACAAATTATATTCAATGATCATTAAATGGACGCAAAGTGAGATATAAAATGCACTCGAACTCGTCAAGTGTTTAGTCATGCATATTATAACATAAATTGAAAATAAAACATATGTATGACAACAAACATGAATAAACTTGAAACACCTCTATATAAGACCTATAAAATAAGCATGTGTACTGCATGCCCATGTGCATTTCACTAATATTGTTAGATTTTTTAGTGGTTTAACTTTCGGGCATACATATATTCATGCATCATCCTTCAAATAACAAAGTTTTTATACCAATTTGTTTTTATCTTACAACTACATGTAGTCTCTACCAAACGTATTAACTCAATAAAACAAACGATAACAAACAAAATATCCATATTACAAACCAACTATATGTTAACTACTTACATACAAAATTCTAATTATCTCACAATCTCACGTTCACCAACATAACAAAATATTAAACCAAACATACATTACACAAAATATTATACAAACTTCTTTGTTTGTTTGACAATTTCCTTATACCCAACCAAAGTTGATGTGGTGTAATGCGTGTTCGTATCGGGCGCCAATTTGCTTTTTTCATAACATTCTTTTGATTTGTCTTCATTGCCACCGTTTTAACCGTCATTTTTCACCGTCACAATATGTTTCCGCTTATTTGACATCGTTTGAACCTTTCTTCTTAAATTTATATCTGCACATAGGATAATTTGTGTGTTTAAACTATCAACATTTAATATTTCACAAGAAAAATTGCGCATATGCACATGTGCATTTCTATATAAACTAGTAATTTGCCCGCGCGCGTTGTGGCGCGGTACATCGCAAATATCGGATTTATAACACGACGTGCTACGTGTTCGCTAAAGTATAGTCATAGCCCCACTGTAATTAAGTGCAAATGTTCAAAAGCTCATGGTACTAGAATGTAAATATATGATTATTGAATATTGTTTTACAACGTGTGAAATTAAATACAAGATAACAAAAATAAAGATAATTAATTGATTTAATCTAAGTCCAAAGTCCTATGTGAAGCGTCAAGCAGCTTATCCTGAAACATGCACGAAAATAATTTTGTCAACATATGATGTTGGTGAGTACTACTTAGCTTTGTACATATAGTATAAGTTTGAAAAGGTAGTACAATTCATGTGTCTAGCATCACCAAGGCATTATGTAAACACGCAAGTAACCAAGCAAGACAAAGATCAAATGTAAAGTTTGTACAATGAAATTGATAATGAGCACCTCAACACGTGTCAAGTCTAAAAGAGCACCATAACATAAGTTATGTCTAAATGAGCACCGTAACATAAGTTACGTCTATGTGTAAAGAGCACCATAACATAAGTGATGTCTAGATGTATGATTTTGTATGTAAGCTACGTTCATGTTCAAACATAAGCACAAAGATAAACAAGACACGTATATGAATTGTAAATGAATAAAATGTATGTGTAAATGAATATGAAAGTTTTGTATACTTGTGCATGAATCACCCCAAAAGTTGTAAAAACGAAAAAGGGGATAAGTAATACTCACAGTTTACGTAATAGCTTGAAATTGAACTGGACAACGAAATATGCATTGGAATTATCCCAAAGGATCAACCTAAAGAATTTGATAACGTGTAAGGGAAATAACTCTAGGATACATGTATTTCTAGGGTTTCGAATTGGGGATAAGTATTTATTTGATTAATAATCGAATTGTTTATTAATTATAAGAAATTTAATAAATAAATAAATAAAAGTCTTTTTGTAAAAATTATTAAGTTGAATATAGTCACAACATGAGGTTTTAAGTATGAAAATAATTTTTATAAAATTATTTTCTTGAAAATAGAATATATAATCTATTTATTTCAAATTGTCTAAATATAACTTTAATATCTAAAAATATTAAAATTAAAGAATTTCTGAATTAAAAATTGTATTTCAGTTCTAGATAGTTAGAAATAATTTATATAAAATTTTGGTGCAAAAATATTAAAAAAAGAATTTATTATGATTTATTTATGATTAAAACTAACAAAAATTAATTAAAAATATAAAATGACCGTTTTTTCTGAAATAAAAATAATTTCTGGAATGTTTAAGGATATACAAGTTTAGAATAATTTTTGTGAGATTTAATAAAATTGTTTAGATATTTTTATTGAATTTAATAAATATAAATGAATAAACTTGTATTATTAATAATATATGTTAAATAAATTATTTTTGAAAAACTAAAATTTGTAAAATGAACTTCACCATTAGAAGGTCATACAGTAATTTTTGTAGAATTTATAAAACACTTTTAGTATTTAAAAACTATTTTTAAAGGATTTAATATATTACATATATATAAAAAAGGAACAAAAAAAAATATAGTTGTTGGTTATAGGAATCGAACCCGGGCCTCTGGCCGGTTCGGGTTTTATCACAAGCGTGGCCACCAACTGAGCCACACCCTGAGAACGAGTTAAACTGGGTTGTAATTGATTATATAGGTTAAATGTATTGGTTTTGTTAATAGGTTTAAATAAGAACTATTAAAACAATGTTGTGGGGTTCGAACCTTGGCCCATGGCCGGTTCAAGTTCCACCTTTAAGCGTGTAAACCAATTGACCTAGGTCAGTTGGTTGTCATGTTTCAGTTTAAAAAAAAACTTATACTCTGTTTCTGCAAATCGTGTTCTTCCCTAAATCACCCAATCGAGCCCTGACTTTTCAATCACTAAAATTAGTGATCAATAGCCCCTAAATCTTTGGGGCTATTGATCTTAGGGTGCCGATGAGTGAACCCCAACAAAAAAAGAACTTACACGAACTCGTAATCGGGTATTAAGCTTGGTCAACGAAAACTTCAAACACGATAAAAAAGGCTATGATTTCAGGTCTGTTAATAGTAATTGAAGGTGGATAAGAGTTTTTCGGCGAGTTGTGATTGTCTAGGGAGGTCCAATTTATAGGGGAAAGCTTGGTTGAACGAATTGGAATGTTTGACTCATTAATGACATGAACGCGTATAATTTTATAATTTTGGTATGTTTTTGAATAATTATTGGTGTGGTAATGGTGCGTGTAATTAGCCGTACTGTATTGATGAAGAAATCACGAGTCAAATGTTGTTGTGTTTCCATATTATGAAAAGTCAACCCAAGGAGTGTGGTTGGAATCGTGCAGATCGAACAGGGAGAAGGAGGAGTCAATTTAGGCTGGGTTTAAAGGATTATATTTATTTTGTGTAGAGGTTGAATCAGATGTGAGTCACAGCTCAAATGGTTGTGGCGTGTGGGTGTGTGTCTGAACTGACTCGGGTTAGAGTCCGGCCCGCAGCAGATTTTTCTTTCTTTTTTTTTAAAAACAGGTACAAGGGGGAGGATTGGGCTTGGTCTGTTGGGCCGGTTTCTTGGGCTCCGAAAATTTTAAAGGGAGAAGAAAAGAATGGTTGGGTTTGGGTTAATGGATGGTTTAATGTTTATTTAGTTTAATGTTTAAAAAACAACATAAAACTTTTTTTTTATTATTATCATTATCATTATTATTATTATTATACAAAAATAAAAAATAAAATAAAAAGAAAATAAAAAGAAAAGTGACGGATGTCACAGAAACCCTAAATCTAGTTTCAGTATCTCCTACCGTTACTGTATCCACCTTTTTAAAAACAATATAATCATTAACCGGTAACAATTAATATAACTAAGTCAACAGTATCGAAAAGCTATATCTAGAAACAATTAGGGCATATAAACAACGGATCTATGAAAGAGGTAAACCGCCATAGCGTTCGGCTTGCCCTGCAAGCTTGGCGATGTAGATGAAGTTTTCGCCTTCAGCAGAAGCCGCCATGGATGCCGATCTCTCAGAGCTTCGATATTACTTTCTCTCTCTATTTTCTGAAGTTAATGTGAACGTCCCTATTTGCTTCTCCCCTAATTGTGAAGTGGAGAAGAAGAAGGTAATTTGTTGATGAAGGGGGTGTCTATCTTTTTTTTTGTTAATTTAATTGGATAGTTACAATAATGCCCCTTGTTCATATTGGTTCCTTGGTTCTCTCTCTAAAGTTGGTTCTCGTATGATCCCTACCCTATATATATATGTATATATATATATATGCAAACGCAGGTAAAATATATGAAATACCAAGGAAACAAATAAAAAAATGCTTCAACTATATAGATATACAAGAAAAATACATAAGTTATATAAAAGATATGTTTCAAGTACATAGATGTATATGAAAGATACATGAAATATACCAAAAATACATGAAAATATGTTCCAAATACATGGATATATGTATGAAAAATACTTAAGTATATAACTATCGGTTCGGTTATTTCGGTTACGGAAGAAGGGAAAACCAAAACCGTAACCGAATGATTCGGTTTTGGCCATATGTTAACCGTAACCGAACGGCTAATTCGGTTTCAGTTATTTTCGGTTCGGTTTCGGTTTTTTTCGGTTTTCGTATGCTCACCCCTAGAATCACCGGATACAACCCGTAAAAACCGGTTAAACCGTTTCTAATCCCAACCCAATACAATTAAGAAATAGTTTTTTAAAAAGATTGCAAAAAGGCAAGAACCAGACCTACTGTTTATTCTCAAACGAATCACAAACAAACTTTTATAAAACATCTCAGACCTTCACAAAATGATCTAAAAACAAACAAGATGAAATTCAGATACATAAATCCAATTCTCCTAAAACAATTTCACAAATCATCATCAAGAAGATCTATTCCACCATCATCATTCACTCACACCAAACTACTGTTTCGTCCTTTGATCCCTCAATTACCCGATCGATCATCATCTTTTGGCCACTCTGAAAAGAACCCATGTTTACAGATCTCAAAACGATGGCATGTGGGTCACTCTCACAACCACCATGATCAAACTGGGGAAGAAGGTGAGAGGATTTTTAGGCTGGGTTTGGCTGCTGATGTTGGGTTAACCGTTGGAAAAGCGTTGACTGGTTATTTGTCTGGTAGCACTGCTATTATTGCTGATGCTGCTCATTCTCTTTCTGATGTGGTACTTGTTTGGTTTTTTATTATTATTGTTATTATTGTTGGTTAAGTTTGAATATATAATGAAATGTGTTATAGTTCTGATTTGTATTTATTTGTTATTAGTTATTACACGGGTTGAATAAAGAGATAATAAATAGTTGGTAATGAAGATTTAGGAATTATAAAGCGGTAGTTTGAGATAAGATATGATATGATTGAAATTACGTATAAGAGAGGTGAGAGGCTTATAGGATTATTACGCATGGCGCAACCGGTTAGTTATCTATTGGGTATAGATTTTAAACTGTATGGTTTATTTAGTAGTGGTGGTTTTATGAACTATTGGACTTGTAAATGTCTTGGTTTAAAAAAGCGCGCAATGTCTTGGTTTAAAAAAGCATGATTAGGCGCAACTTGCAAGGCGCGGCAAGGCTCAAGCCCTTGTGCTTTTGGTAGCATAAGGGGCACTTTTTTGGAAAAGCGCACTTGAGGGCGCTATTTCTTGGAAAAAAATTGACGCTTAGGTCCACGCTTCATACATATATAATGCTTACTTGTCTCTAAATATTGGGTAAACGATGATAGAAACCTATAGAGAATATATGACCTTGTTGCTTTTGTGTGGTTCTCGCTTTTTAAAACCAAGGTATGAATTTATACAAACATGAATATTAATCAACTTTATGTATGAATTTCCCTTCTTTAATGCCTGTATTGAAACTGTCACAGATGAAGTTTTGTATACTGTTGGATGAACCAATGAGCTTATTAGGATATACATTTCATACAGGTCCTAAGCAGTGTTGCTTTGCTGTCATATAAAGCTTCAAGGGTTCCCAAGGACAAAGAACACCCATATGGTCACTTTTGATTTGTACCGACTCTCTTCTCCTTTGATTTGGTCATTTGTTTGCTGTTAAGATTTAAGAAGAACTTCTAAAAACTGTGTTGCATACTTGCACAATGATACTTCTTATTCTTGTAGTTATAGGTTGATCGTTGATTAGGTTCTGTGAGATTGGTTTTTAATATAATTTTCTTTTATAAACTAAGATTTTTAGATCAGCCAAATTTCATTAGCATGTTCGGTTCAAATTCTTTTAGGGATTAAATTGAAGTCTCTCTTTGCCAACTGGAAATTAGAATTCAGTTGTTTAAAACTAGCATGTGAATGTGGCATGCTGCATGCTTTATGAATAAATTGAAAAACTCATAGATATGCTAAGCAGTTAATAATGCGGTAAAATATCGGATATCAGTGAAGGACCGATATTTGAGATATAGGTTATCACGATGAGATATCGGTGGGATATTGACAATTTTTATATCATGCAATATCTATACATATAGCAATTTAACGCTAACAATTCAATATACTCTCCTACCATTAACAAATTAACCTTTTACAGCTTGCAAAACAATAACAATTGTAGCAAGTGGGAACTTGTTAAGACTTAAAACACTAATATTTAACGCTAACAATTAACAATTAAGCCTTAAAACAGTAATAACAACTATAAGAAACAAGGCAAATGGAAGAACTAGAAGAAAAACACCAATATCAGGAATATCGGTGATATGTCGGTCAAATATCGGCCAATATTGACAATAATATCAGTACCGATTTTTTGACTGATATTATGTACCGATATATCGGTTGATGACCGATAACCGAGATATCGGTGATATATATCGGCCGAGTTAACTACTTAGTAGATATGTCTTAATGTATGGAGAAAATTCATTACAAGATAATTATCAAAGTCTAAAAAAGCTGTTAACTAATGTAGATATAAGAACAATAAATAGAGAATAGAGATAGATATATGTCTGTATATTGCTAGTACTTTATATCCGTTTATGCCATAATTACCATTTACCAACATATCGCAAATGCCTTGGATGGTGAGATTGATGCGTTAAATTTCAAACTAACTACAGGGCATGGCAAGTTCGAGACTCTGGGTGCACTTGGTATTTCTGGTGTGCTTTTGTTAACGGCTGGAGGTATTGCATGGCATGCTTTGGATGTTTTAATGGTATAACCGTATAAGCTGTTTTCGTTCTTTTATATGAGAGCATGTATCAATAATACACTTGCTTATTTCATGGGCAAAAAGAAGCGATTCATCACATTTCATTCCTGCAGGGGGTACTGTCAACGGCTTCTGAAGTAGCTAATCAGCAGGCTCACAATCACAGCCATCATCATGGAATTGACATGGATCATCCTATCCTAGCTTTGAATATGACTATTGTTGCGATTTCCGTCAAAGAAGGGTACCTTATAAGTCAAAGCTTGTTCTTTTTCTTTCATCTTTGTGTTTTTGTAATCCCAATTCATATACATAATTGTTTTTACGTTACGATCAATATTTTAGATTGTATTGGATGACAAAGAGGGCAGGAGAAAGGACTGGTAGTGGATTGATGAAAGCAAATGCATGGCATCATCGTGCGGATGCTGTTTCATCACTTGTTGCTCTTATTGGGGTCGGTAAGTATCATCGACCCTTGTGTGTAACAAATACTCTTTTTACTTGGAAAAATATATAGTAAATTTCTGTGTTCAAATACAGGCGGATCTATTCTTGGTGTAAGGTTTCTGGATCCCCTTGCCGGACTTGTTGTCTCAGGCATGATTCTGAAGGCGGGACTTCAAACAGGGTACCAGAGGTAATTACTATTTGCCCTCAGTTGCTTTCTTTATGATCTTGATGTAAAAACGTACTGAAAGGATATACACGTCTGTTCTTTCACTTCTTAAAATTGAAAGTGTCTTGGAACTGGTGGACGCTGCAATACCATCGCAACAATTGGACCCAATCAGAAAGACAGTATTACAAGTGAAAGGAGTGGAGGCAAGTTTATCCATTAGTTTCTAAAAATCAAACTTTTTTGTATCCAATTAAGCGTATCAAATATGATTAAAAGGTTGTATCTCTTTAAACGTCACAGGGTTGCCGCCACCTTAGGGGACGGAGAGCTGGTTCGTCTCTATATCTTGATGTAAAGATTGAGGTGACTTACCTTTAAAAAAATATAAAATCCATTTTGCATACAACTAATGCTTTATATCTTCTTACATGATGGCAATTTTTAAATTTTTTTTATTTATTTTTTTTGCAGGTTGATCCCTTTTGTAGTATAAGCATAGCACATCAAATTGGTGAAAGTGTTCGGCACCACGTTCAGAATTCCCATCCGGAAGTTTCTGAAGTCTTCATACAGTTGGGTATGCAACTCGTTCGTAGATTTAAGTTAAACGGGCTTCATTGATAAAAAAGGTCCCTGCTAATTCTTCTTTTTTCCCTCTCACGTTGCAGAGCCTGCCACTAAGCAAAAAGCTGCAGCCGTAACTTTTGATTCTAGCAATTCAGTTTTGGAAGGTGATCAGATTGAAGAAATGGTGACCTTGCTACCTAAAATGTTTTCCGAGGTGCACCTACACTTTCTTGATATTACAAATTATCATAGTATCCCTTCTTATAAAACTTGCTTTAGGATAGTGTTTGCGGTTAATAAGGAAACGAAGGATATAATGGTCAAGTGGTCATAATATTAATTGTATTTGATCAATGATATTAACGTTTTAAGTTTAGTAAATCTACAAGTTTTTAGAGGTATAAACGAAATTGCCCCTTAGAAAAATGATATGCTCGCAGAAAACGATTGTTAAGGGTGTAAGAAAGCGCAAACTGCAAGACAAGTCTTTGCTTGAAGTTGAAGTCTCCATGCCTGTTGATGACTTGATTAGGAGGTAAATGAACCATTTTATATTATCCATTCTATAAATGCTTGTTAGTGTAGTGATGAGTTTGTGGTTGGTTTTGTTAGTGATGAAATGAAAGTTACAGAGGAATACAAGAGCCTTAACCTGCAAATAAACATTTCAAATAGTCTCAAAGATTGGCAACATAAGGAATGAGGAAAGATCAGTCCTTTAGAATTTAGAAAATCTTTTGATTTGTAAATTGCACTCGAAACCGGATGGATATCGAAAAATGAATATTTTTTCATATATCCCATTAGAACATGATGGGATTAGAGATATGGATAGCAAGTTGCTGACAGGTTTTTTTTTATGAGATACACTTCCAATTTCATGATGGAAGATCGGAAATAATTTATCATCAAGATTTGTTATTGTTGCGAGAGAATATATTGTATAATTGTTACAAACACTTTCTTCAAATATGTGAGTTCATGTTCTTCACTTTAAAAATACAGATCAATAATCAAATTATCAATTAGTCATAAGGTCATAACAAAACAAGTAACATATAAAACTTGTTAACTTAAAAATCACTAAAAATGGTTAGCACCACCTATAGTAGTTTATTTTCACTACCTTAGTGCACCCGGGTCGTTTACTAAGTGGGATCAAGTAACACCCACTAAAATCCTTTAAAGGGTGGAGTGGTGAAGAGGCCTTATGTTCAGTTAGGTGATCAAAGGTTCAATTCCCACTTTCAACATTTATGATTGGATATTTTGCCAAGTGATGGTTGAGCCTACTCTCTTTGGAGGGGCTAGGTTTGGTTCTGATGGCCTCCCGGTTTTCTATTACCGTTCATTTACTCCAGAGAGGATTGCCTCTTGTGGAGGGTGCAACATCTGTCAAGTGGCATGTAGTGGGAAATTTTCCGGGTGGAAGCCTTAGTGCCCCTTATGCGCAGCCTCGACTCGCTTGTGGGCCGGCCACTCTCGCGTCAGTGTGGACCCGGTTAAGACAACATAGTCTGACCATTGTAGAGTGGCTAGGAAATACCTTTCTGAAGGGTTGTGATGAACTCTGCCACAACATAAAAAATCACCTTCCAAAAAAAAAGTAACACCCACTAAAATAAAATTAGTGTGAGTTCAAAGGTGTAACCACCCCCACTCAAATTGAGTTGAGTTGGGTTAATATGAAGTGTCGCCTCCTCATTAGTGACTTGATTGAGTACCATATGGTGATCACCTCCCTCACCCTTAGTCAAACTCTCATATCATTCATTACTAACGCCAATCTCCACCACTTTAGGGAACACTTATCCAACGGCAAAACAATATTCATGAGCCATCAACGTTGCTACATTCTAAAACGACCAAGTTAAACCTACCACCATTTTGGGGATAACTCATTTTGCTAGAACCATTAATTTTCTAAAACATGTTATAACTCAAATTCAATTTATTTAGTTCTTTTAAAGGCATATTTCATTTACAACGCAGAACCAAAAAAAAAAAAAAAGGGCAATCAAAAAACAAAATCATCATCTTAAAACTCAGTATATCTTATAAATAAGAAAAAAATCGCATGGTTGGTCCCTGTGCTTTTCTGATATTGCATTCTTGGTCCTAGTGGTTCACTAATTGCAAGATTGGTATCTAGGTTTAACAAAAATGCACTAGTGTGATCCCCATGACTAACGACTGTTATCTTTTCTGGTTAAGTCCACACATGAGCTTCCTACATGGGGGTATTATAGTCTTTTTGTCTTCAATTATATAAATTATAATATCTACCCCACTTCTGCCAAACTTATTACCACCACCATAGCCATTCATCATTCTCTCTCTATACTATCCACCACATTTGCAACCACCGTCCACCGTATACAACCACCATCGTACACCTCTCTCCACCTCCACCACCATTACCACAACCACAACTGCCTCTGCTACCATTACACCTACAACCTCTCTTCACCAGACGACCATAACGACACCTGACCACAACCTCCATCATCACCACCAACAAGAAATCCCAATTAGTGATGTAACAACCGGCAAAAATAAGGTAATTCCGTACGATTAATTAATATATGATTAACGTAATTAAATGCAATTATGTGTGATTTAATTAGCAAGGCCTTAGGGAATAGCAATTTCCAAATAGTGCATAGGAATGCATACGTTTAATGGTAAAGCATGATTGGATCATGTGCGAATAAGCTATCCGGTACGGATGTTGGCAATTACCCGGTAATAATTAAATAAACGAAACGGATCCCGGACACCCAGGATATAAAATAAAGGGTATTTTCATAAGATATAATGGGTTTTGAAACTCCAAAACCATAAATGAAAACGTCTTGTACAAATCTCCCGGTAACGAATAAAGTGCGCGTATCGCACCCGATACGCGTATAACTCGTAATTTCACCCGGTAAAAGCCTAAATAATCAATCAACGCTTAAAATAGACTATATTTAAGTGTTATTAAAGGTACATTTAATGTCCGGATAACGCGTGATTAAAACCCGAAAAACACCCGAACGACACCCGAACGACGGGGGATTAAACATAACAATTAATGGGTAAATATTTGAAGTTGTAAACCCCACTTATACCCATCATAGGGGCCGGCCTTATGGCCAAAATATAGTCCATACAACTTGTGTTGATAATAATAATAACCTATGTAAGGCATGTTAACATAAGACAAAGTGTGTAAGAAAAGCATAAGTAGACATCTAGTACAAAAGCAAACCAACCTTGTCCCCCTTGAGCCAATTTTCGGCCAAAGGCCACCCAAGGCCAAGACAACACTCCAAGACATCATTACACAAGTGTGCATGCATGTATGTGAAGTCTTGTATATAGATATAATGATGCCTTAGAAAGATTGATCAAGATTTGCAAGCAATCCTACTTACATACATGCATATACACGGCCACATTCATACACACACATATCTCCATTTCAAAAATCTCCCAAGTACACTCATAATCTTCCATAAGATATCTCAAATCTTTAGCATCATTACATGAGTTGGATATATAATAACATGTGTTAGAGACTTGAAGCATCAAAGCAAAACTCTCCTTCTTTTTCCTTCATAGAGCCGTGGGTTTACAAGCACACATACACTTTGTTCTTTCAAGTTTTTACAACTCCAAATCACTTAAAATCATCCATCATCCAAACCCCTTTTGTGTGTTTCAAGAGCTTGGAGCTAAACCACTAGGAAGAACACACTAAACCCCTCTCAAATCCAAGGTTTTTGTCTTCCCTAGCCTTGTGCTAGTAGTAAGCTTCTTAATCTTGTTTTTGATTGTTATTTTTCATGTATGTGTTCCTAGTAGCAAGTTGTACATGAAGGGTTTAAAAATGGTTTTGAACATAATCTTTAATAGGTTTTCATGTGTAAAAATGGAAGGTTAAAGATATAAAAATAAACCATGGATTTGATGATGATGATATATTAGTCTTGAAAATATATGAAGTTTACATATAAGACTAAGTAGGATGATGTTTTGATTAATATTTTGAGATGAACTTGAATATGTTAAAACTAACTTTAATTCACCTTACTATGATCATTTAAGTAATAATATGTGGTAAAACATGTTAGAAGTTCATAAATGAATAAGATGGAAAATTAAAGTTAACTCACTTGGATGGATGATATTTTGAAGAAATGGACAAATACATAAAACACACATATAATTAGTCTTCCATATGGAATACAAGACCAACAAAAGTGTTTTGATACAAAAATAACTTACCAATAAAAAGTTGAATCTTCAAAGTTAACTATTTTGAGTGAAAAATGCCAACTTTGAAAGTTAGAATAGAAAAATGCAACTTTTGTAAGTTAAGGGACTAAAGTTGTAACTTTGAAAGTTAAGGGACTAAAATGAACATTTTAGAAACTATTAGTCCAAAAATACAAGTATGGAAAGTTTGGTGTCAAAATGCAAGTAATAAAGTCTAAGGATGATTTTTGTAAATACTAGTAAAAATACTTGGGTATTTTGTATAAAAGTGTATTTTTGAAAGTTATAAAAATATAAGGAGTTTTAACATAAGGATTTTTATAAAATAGAGATTTTATAAAAATATTAAACAAACTTGGAAAACTTATACAAAAATGAATACTTTTATATAAATGGGAATATAAAAGTGTTGGAAACATTTTTGTAGTTAAGTTGACAAGTTGGGTTAAAAATACATAAGTATTTTAACCATCCAAGTAACATGTGAAAATAGGAAGAAATATGGAAAATATTTCTATAAAATACATGTTGGGAAAAACTTGGAAAAATTAACTAATCGAGTTAAGATATCGAACTAAAACGCGTTAACGAACTACACACGGACAAAACATGAGAAAAATGCCATTGCGGCAAGATAAGAAAAATATATATTTTAGGAAGTAAAATATATATACATTATGGGTGAAAACAAATAAACACTTTCCTAAGTGTTGGAGGAATTAATTCGTGGGAGAAAACACATGACATGAACCAATAAGACGTTAAACTAACGTATATACTTAACGAGGAAAGATTACACATTTATATATATTTGTACGCTCGTCTCGGCAAAATTCTAGTATATCTACTTAATGGGAAAGTAGATATGCGGGAAGGAAAGCCGCGACGAGAAGACAAGGATATATATATATGTGTATGTCGTACCAACGAAATCCTAGTATATTTATTTGAATGGGAAAATAAATATACGGTGTGGTGAGTTGAATCGGACGTTAAGAATATACGATCGAACGACAAGATCTTAGCATATTTGTTTAAATGGGAAAACAAATGTGTGGCAAAGTGAGTCGGGTCGAGGATTGAAATATATATTATATCGAGCGATGCGATCTTAAGTATAATTATTTAAATGGGAAAATAATTATATGTTAAGTGAAGTCGAGTCGATGATAATAAGATACAAGTTATGAAAATATTAACAAGAGTAATATATAACTTGTAACACAAGGGGTAATGTAACGCCAACAAAACCTAGGATACGCGCTTAATTAAACGGGATTTGGAACAACTTGTGGTCGGGAGTTGGGTGTACAACTTGCCAAGGCACATGCACTATAGGTATAGTGACTTATACGTCTAGGACGTTTGTAGGTGCAAGACCACCCCTTTGCTATCCACCCTATTGAGCCAGACGCAGTTTCAGGTGAGTTTCACGGCCCCATTTTAAACTATTTTTACGTTTTCGGGGGAAAGATATGTTAGGGAAATGTTTGACGGATTTATTACTTGAGGTGTGACCGCCACTCGGGGTTGAGTCCTCGCCTCTATAATCATTTATTCGGAAATTGAAACCGGAGGAATATTCGGATAGTACTATTGGTGCCTGACAAGGCCCACCCCTAATCGATAGCGTCGATTGTGCATTAGGTTATGCCTGGGGTGCAAATATTCTGAACTTAAGTCGTGGGAAACCGAGTAACGACTTGGAGCGGGGCACAATTATTATATGTCTTGGTTTGATTATAGTCTCAAGTAGATTTATAGGAATTTGCAACTCCTATATATTGTCATAACATGGTATTCCCAAGTATTCAAGTTTTAAGAACTGAAAACCTGTGAACTCACCAATATATTTATATTGACGAAACTTTTTAAACATATCTTTCAGGTAATTAGAAGATGAAAGATCGAGCAGGCAGGGTCGGGAAATCTCCAATGCAAACGTCGAGCTTTTGTGGGGTTTCACCTTTATTTCCCAAGGCATTTGGGATATATTTGAGAAACCTCTAATTTTATTTCAAAAACAATTATCTTTTGTGTAATATTTGAAACTGATTCGACGTCGTAATAAATGACCCATTTTCTTTAAATTACTTGTGTTTAGCCATAACCTTGACTTTATGCTTTTGAACCGTCGCGCCACGTGTTTCCGCCTTTGTCGTGGTGTGACAGAACGTGGTATCAGAGCCAAGGTTATAGCGAACTAGAGTATTTTCTTTAAAAAAACTAGACTATAACCGGATTTGGTTCTAAAGATAAAGTTTTCAAAAGAAAATGTACATGGTTTTAAATAAAAGTAATTTTCAAGAAGCATTGGGCATGAGGAGATTCCGACCAAGCCAGCCATGAGTATTGTTATGCTTTAACGTAAAATTAGAAGTTAGAAAGGTTACTATAGAGTAAAGCCATAACTGTCTAATCTAAATAAATCATATATATATGTACGGTTCTTTTGCCAGGATGTCGGACGCGGGAAGTATAGCGCCTAGTGTTGACAGCAGTATCCAGATTATACCCGCACCTCCGCCGGAGCCAGTCGAGTTGGTTGTACTCGATGCGGAAGAAGACGACGTAGAGATGGACGTCGCAGGAGGGTCAGACGACGACTCAGACGAGACAGATCCTAGCGAGGATCCTGACTGGACACCGGCCGTGGTCGACGCACCACAGCCCATCGTACCGGCCGCACCTTTGGCCGTACACCCCGTACGTGCCATCAGGGACTTCCCTGACGGCTGTGCCGGTCCTTCGCGACCAGTTCCCGCCCAGTCAGACGCGGCAGAGTCTCCTTTCCGGGCTCACGCCGAGCACGAGCCGGCACCGGTACCCCACATTCACGTACCTGCTGGTATGAGACTCCTACCCATTCCCCGTGGAAGAAACGGATGGATATCCGACGACTCAGATGACGGGTCGGTAGGTTCAGTAGGGCACATGCTGGTGCCCGAGATTCAGGCTGCCCAGGAGGAGCCAGTGGCTCCCATGCTAGGGGACGCCCCAGCGGACCCCATAGCCCCACCAGCACCCGAGCCCCTACCCCAGGAGGAGCCAGCACCAGCCGCACTTATACACGAGGGTAGTCCCGCCCGTAGCTCTGAGCTACATAGGGCAGGCTTGGAGGCCTTCGCCACTGCGAGCCCTCCCACACCCCCTGTAGTGGTGTCCACTCCAGAGTGGGCCACTGTTTCTGAGCCACTGATAGCCCCCCTAGCTGAGCCCATACCACCACCCACCATTACCATGACTACACCCATCCCCGCCGTACCCAGTATGACGCCTGCACCATACCCTCTAGGTGCAGGGGACCCTTATCTGATGCCACACCACTTTTCCATCAGACCACCCAGTTTCTTACTGCCCCACATACCAGTACCATTCCCCTTCGGGCCATTCCCATCCTCACACCCAGACATACCCGGACCATCCCAGCCACCCAGGACGACACCCTTGTCTGGACCAGCATGGTCCACTGCCATCACACTAGAGCGGGATTTTCAGACTCTCGCTGATACGGTGCAGCGCACCGTAACACAGGTGGAGCATCAGACACGTCTGATGTGGACGAGGATGATAGATGCGCGGGATGCTTTGGCGCATTACGCGGAGGAGTTGCTGAGCCTGGACGCTCAGTGCGGTATCACAGGGGATGCGCACTTTGCGCATCGACATTTCTTGTACGAGCGTATCATGAAGATCAGTATGACGATCAGTACGCACGCGCCGCAGTACCAGTACCCCCCGCCACCGCCACAGTAGGATATATTGGGGATGCACTGAAGACGCACCAGATTATGTACATACTAGCAGCACTATGGTAGTACAGCACGGGTTATGACACTCGTCTGCATTTTGCCCAGCCGTACGGGTATTACGGCGTATGATATGATGTTTTATTATTTCAAAAGCAATGTGTTGTATGAGAAGTGTATTCTCCATTTTGTATTATGAACAAGCATTGTAATGACATTATTGAAATTAATGAAAAATCTTATTATTATGGTGAAATATGTTGTTGTCTATGATTATTATTGCTTACTCCATGTGTTGTGGTTTGTATATTTGTGTGGTGATGTTGTGTTGATTCCTATTTATATTTCTGTATGATGTGTTGGTATGTTGTGTGATGATATGGTGTTGATTATTGTGTTCATGCTTTGGTTTGTTATTTATGCTTTGTATTGTATAAATGTTTGCCAAATTAACCTTTGATAATTATTATTGAAGAAAATGGCACCTGCCACCCGAAGCAACAGTGGTGCAGACGGACTGCCCACAACACCAGCTGAGCTCGAAACTATGATTTCTGAACGAATAGCTCGTGCCATCGCTGAACACGAAGCCGCACGCTCTGAACACTCCCATGACAGGACAGGGAGTGAGCGACGTGAGACCTCCCCCAGTGGTAAGAGGTTTATAAATAAATGAAAAAGCGATGGGAGAGTATTTCACAAACTCCTATCCCATAATAACATACTATGTTACTATTACAGGGACAGCCTCGGGAGAGCGCGGCTGCACTTTCAAGGCTTTCTTGGACTGTAAGCCCCTAAACTTCAGCGGCACTGAGGGTTCCATAGGCCTGGTCAAATGGTTCGAAAAGACCGAGGCAGTTATCCGCATCAGCGGGTGTACCCCTCGACAGTCTGTCATGTACGCCACTAATCTGTTCTTGGATCAAGCGCTAACTTGGTGGAACGGCCAAGTACAGTCCTTAGGAGATGATGTTGCATACTCTCTATCATGGGCGGCACTGAAAGAATTGATGACAGCCGAATACCGCCCGGCAAGTGAAGTTCAGAAGTTGGAGACCGAATTCTGGAACCTCACCATGATAGGAGCTGACGTCACTGGGTATACGTCAAGATTTCATGATCTCGCACGACTGGTACCTCGCCTGGTTACACCGGAGAAGAACAAAGTGGAGCGTTACCTATTCGGGCTAGCACCACAGATTCGCAGCATGGTCACCTCTTCCAAACCCACGACCATGCGCGAGGCAATTGATCTGGCACTAAGTCTGACTGAGGATGCTATCCGCATGGGTACCCTAATCCGCCAAGTTTCTGGGTTGAAAATTTCTGAAGCAAGTAGTGTTGAGGGCAAGAAACAAGGATCAAGTTCAGCGGTTACAACTAATGATCAGGGTAACGGGCAAAGGTTTGGGAAAAGGAAGAGAGATGAAGGGAAAAGGGATCGAGCATCAGGAAGCTCGAACAAGAAAGGAAAGGGTTATGCCGCCACAGGACGCGGTAACAATAACAGCAACAAACAGGGAAACCAAGGGAGAAACAATGGGTTGACTTGCGGGAAGTGTCACCGCAACGGGCACAAGACTGAAGAGTGCCGATCTGGAGCACCAAAGAACGGAGGGGCCAGACCCTGTTTTGCATGTGGGTCATTGGACCATTGGAAGAAAGATTGCCCCAAAGTCAACAATCAGGCCCGTGGCCGGGCATTTGTTATTGGAGCCGGTGACGCACGGCAAGACCCCAATGTGGTCACTGGTACGTTTCCTCTAAATGGTCATTATGCCTCTGTATTATTTGATACCGGTGCTGACTTTAGCTTCGTATCCATTGAGTTTAAAAGACTACTTGGTTTAAAAACTAGCAAACTAGATACACCCTACTCTATAGAACTGGCTAATGGTAAAACTATTGAAACGAGAGAGGTAGCTAAAGATTGTAAGTTAGAACTCTGTGGGCACGAGTTTGGGATTGATCTATTACCGGTCGTATTGGGAAGTTTTGACATCGTTGTTGGCATGGATTGGTTGTCCGCACACCGTGCCATTGTGGTTTGCAACGATAAAATTATTCAGGTTCCCCTCGCAAGCGGTGAAACTCTCTCAATTCAAGGTGAAAGACACGGGACGCCACTAAGAATTATTTCGAACATGAAGGCTCGTAAGTGTCTGAGAAAAGGGCTTGTCGCATTCTTGGCACACGTAGTGGACAAGAAGGCCGACGAGCGAAAGTTGGAAGACATTCCAGTCGTCAGAGATTTTCCGGATGTATTTCCAGAAGATTTGCCGGGGTTGCCACCACCTCGACAAGTCGAGTTCCGCATCGACCTCGTTCCCGGAGCAGCTCCTGTGGCACGATCGCCATACCGCCTAGCTCCATCAGAGATGCAGGAACTGTCCAGCCAGCTACAAGAATTATTGGACAAAGGTTTTATAAGACCGAGTTTCTCACCTTGGGGAGCTCCCGTCTTATTTGTGAAGAAGAAGGATGGCACATTTCGCATGTGCATCGACTATCGAGAGCTGAACAAGCTAACCATCAAGAATCGCTATCCTCTCCCCAGGATCGACGATTTATTTGATCAGCTCCAAGGTTCCAGCTATTACTCCAAGATCGATTTGAGGTCAGGCTATCACCAGTTGCGTATACAAGAAGAAGATGTACCAAAAACGGCCTTCAGAACCCGGTATGGACACTATGAATTTTTGGTAATGCCGTTCGGCTTGACCAACGCACCAGCGGTTTTCATGGACCTAATGAACCGCGTGTGTAAGCCATACCTGGACAAATTCGTCATTGTCTTCATTGACGATATTTTGATCTATTCACGTACGAAAGAAGACCACGAGAATCACCTTCGGTTAATTCTTGAAGTATTACGCAAAGAGAAGCTCTACGCTAAATTCTCGAAATGTGACTTTTGGATTCGGGAAGTTCACTTTTTAGGTCATGTGGTAAACGAGAAGGGCATACACGTTGATCCAGCCAAGATCGAGGCGATTAAAAATTGGGAAGCACCTCGAACTCCTACCGAAGTACGACAATTTCTAGGCCTCGCGGGTTATTACAGAAGGTTCATCGAGAACTTTTCAAAGGTAGCGCAAGCTTTAACCATGTTAACCCAAAAAGACAAGAAATTTGAGTGGACGGAAAAGCAAGAGGCAGCATTCCAGTTACTAAAAGACAAGTTATGTGGCGCTCCGATACTGTCACTTCCAGACGGTACGGAAGATTTTGTGGTTTACTGCGATGCCTCGCATCAAGGTTTGGGTTGTGTATTGATGCAGCGAGAAAAAGTAATAGCTTATGCTTCCAGGCAACTGAAAATCCATGAGAAGAACTACACTACACACGATTTGGAATTGGGTGCAGTGGTATTCGCTCTCAAGATATGGAGGCACTATTTGTACGGAACCAAGTGCACGATTTTCACTGATCACAAGAGTTTACAGCACATCTTCGATCAGAAGGATTTGAATATGCGACAACGGCGATGGGTGGAATTATTAAACGATTACGATTGTGAGATAAAGTACCATCCCGGTAAGGCGAACGTCGTAGCCGACGCCTTGAGTCGCAAGGAACGGGTTAAGCCATTGCGTGTTCGAGCTTTGGGATTGACTATTCACACGAATATGACTGAACGAATTCGTGAAGCTCAAGTTAACGCCCTCAAACCCGAGAATGTCAAGGGTGAAAGGTTACGAAAGATGGTTGATTCATTGGAACCAAAAGCGGACCAGACACTGTATTTCATGAATAGAATTTGGGTTCCAGTATATGGTGGATTGCGTGAGCTAGTATTGGCCGAAGCTCACAGTTCTAGATATTCGGTTCACCCGGGTGCAGACAAGATGTTCCACGATTTGAAGGAACTTTATTGGTGGCCGAATTTCAAAAGGGATATAGCAGCCTATGTTGCGCGATGTTTGACTTGCGCAAAGGTCAAGGCTGAGCACCAGAGACCTTCCGGTTTGCTCCAGCAACCGGAAATACCAGAATGGAAATGGGAACGAATCACCATGGATTTCATTACCAAGTTACCTAAGACGACAAGCGGCCATGACATGATCTGGGTAATCGTAGATCGATTGACGAAATCTGCACACTTCCTCCCGATTCGCGAAACGGACAGATTGGAGAAACTGACCCGCTTGTACATTAAGGAAGTAGTATCTAAACACGGTGTACCTGTATCTATCATCTCTGATCGAGATAGTCGTTTCACTTCCAGATTTTGGGAAAGTTTGAACGAAGCCCTCGGTACTCGCCTCGACATGAGCACCGCATATCATCCCCAAACGGATGGTCAAAGTGAACGAACCATCCAGACATTGGAAGATATGCTACGGGCATGCGCGATTGATTTCGGAGGTAATTGGGATACGCACTTGCCATTGGTAGAATTTTCTTATAACAACAGTTATCATACGAGCATTCAAGCCGCGCCGTTTGAAGCTCTATATGGACGCAAGTGCCGATCGCCATTGTGTTGGGCGGAAGTTGGGGAAAAGCAACTCACCGGGCCCGAAATTGTTCAAGAGACCACGGATAAGGTCTTTTTGATAAAAGAACGACTCAAAGCGGCCCGGGACCGCCAGAAAAGCTATGCTGATATGAGGCGAAAGCCTTTAGAGTTTCAAGTCGGAGACAGGGTCCTGTTGAAGGTGTCACCTTGGAAAGGTGTCGCGCGCTTTGGGAAGCGCGGGAAGCTGAACCCGCGATATATTGGACCATTCAAAGTCTTGTCAAGGGTAGGCACAGTGGCATACAAGCTCGAGTTGCCTCAAGAGCTGAGTGGAATACACGACACGTTTCATGTGTCGAACTTGAAAAAGTGCCTATCCGACGAAACTCTCATTATTCCTGCTGACGAGATCCAGATTGACGACAAGTTACATTTTGTGGAAGAACCAATCGAGGTAACTGATTGGAAGGTCCAAAAATTAAGGCGCAGCAAGATCAGGTTGGTCAAAGTGCGCTGGAATGCCAAGCGTGGACCGGAGTTCACGTGGGAAAGGCTGGACCGGATGAAGCAAAAATACCCCGCCCTATTCGAGAAGACACCTGTACCGGAGAACTCGAAGTGAATTCCGGGACGGAATTCTCTTAACGGGGGGAGAATGTAACAACCGGCAAAAATAAGGTAATTCCGTACGATTAATTAATATATGATTAACGTAATTAAATGCAATTATGTGTGATTTAATTAGCAAGGCCTTAGGGAATAGCAATTTCCAAATAGTGCATAGGAATGCATACGTTTAATGGTAAAGCATGATTGGATCATGTGCGAATAAGCTATCCGGTACGGATGTTGGCAATTACCCGGTAATAATTAAATAAACGAAACGGATCCCGGACACCCAGGATATAAAATAAAGGGTATTTTCATAAGATATAATGGGTTTTGAAACTCCAAAACCATAAATGAAAACGTCTTGTACAAATCTCCCGGTAACGAATAAAGTGCGCGTATCGCACCCGATACGCGTATAACTCGTAATTTCACCCGGTAAAAGCCTAAATAATCAATCAACGCTTAAAATAGACTATATTTAAGTGTTATTAAAGGTACATTTAATGTCCGGATAACGCGTGATTAAAACCCGAAAAACACCCGAACGACACCCGAACGACGGGGGATTAAACATAACAATTAATGGGTAAATATTTGAAGTTGTAAACCCCACTTATACCCATCATAGGGGCCGGCCTTATGGCCAAAATATAGTCCATACAACTTGTGTTGATAATAATAATAACCTATGTAAGGCATGTTAACATAAGACAAAGTGTGTAAGAAAAGCATAAGTAGACATCTAGTACAAAAGCAAACCAACCTTGTCCCCCTTGAGCCAATTTTCGGCCAAAGGCCACCCAAGGCCAAGACAACACTCCAAGACATCATTACACAAGTGTGCATGCATGTATGTGAAGTCTTGTATATAGATATAATGATGCCTTAGAAAGATTGATCAAGATTTGCAAGCAATCCTACTTACATACATGCATATACACGGCCACATTCATACACACACATATCTCCATTTCAAAAATCTCCCAAGTACACTCATAATCTTCCATAAGATATCTCAAATCTTTAGCATCATTACATGAGTTGGATATATAATAACATGTGTTAGAGACTTGAAGCATCAAAGCAAAACTCTCCTTCTTTTTCCTTCATAGAGCCGTGGGTTTACAAGCACACATACACTTTGTTCTTTCAAGTTTTTACAACTCCAAATCACTTAAAATCATCCATCATCCAAACCCCTTTTGTGTGTTTCAAGAGCTTGGAGCTAAACCACTAGGAAGAACACACTAAACCCCTCTCAAATCCAAGGTTTTTGTCTTCCCTAGCCTTGTGCTAGTAGTAAGCTTCTTAATCTTGTTTTTGATTGTTATTTTTCATGTATGTGTTCCTAGTAGCAAGTTGTACATGAAGGGTTTAAAAATGGTTTTGAACATAATCTTTAATAGGTTTTCATGTGTAAAAATGGAAGGTTAAAGATATAAAAATAAACCATGGATTTGATGATGATGATATATTAGTCTTGAAAATATATGAAGTTTACATATAAGACTAAGTAGGATGATGTTTTGATTAATATTTTGAGATGAACTTGAATATGTTAAAACTAACTTTAATTCACCTTACTATGATCATTTAAGTAATAATATGTGGTAAAACATGTTAGAAGTTCATAAATGAATAAGATGGAAAATTAAAGTTAACTCACTTGGATGGATGATATTTTGAAGAAATGGACAAATACATAAAACACACATATAATTAGTCTTCCATATGGAATACAAGACTAACAAAAGTGTTTTGATACAAAAATAACTTACCAATAAAAAGTTGAATCTTCAAAGTTAACTATTTTGAGTGAAAAATGCCAACTTTGAAAGTTAGAATAGAAAAATGCAACTTTTGTAAGTTAAGGGACTAAAGTTGTAACT
This sequence comes from Ambrosia trifida, assembly GCA_028751855.1. Taxonomy (NCBI): domain Eukaryota; kingdom Viridiplantae; phylum Streptophyta; class Magnoliopsida; order Asterales; family Asteraceae; genus Ambrosia; species Ambrosia trifida. The sequence continues at coordinate 14,647,499 of CM054133.1, read as the reverse complement.
TTGAAAGTTAAGGGACTAAAATGAACATTTTAGAAACTATTAGTCCAAAAATACAAGTATGGAAAGTTTGGTGTCAAAATGCAAGTAATAAAGTCTAAGGATGATTTTTGTAAATACTAGTAAAAATACTTGGGTATTTTGTATAAAAGTGTATTTTTGAAAGTTATAAAAATATAAGGAGTTTTAACATAAGGATTTTTATAAAATAGAGATTTTATAAAAATATTAAACAAACTTGGAAAACTTATACAAAAATGAATACTTTTATATAAATGGGAATATAAAAGTGTTGGAAACATTTTTGTAGTTAAGTTGACAAGTTGGGTTAAAAATACATAAGTATTTTAACCATCCAAGTAACATGTGAAAATAGGAAGAAATATGGAAAATATTTCTATAAAATACATGTTGGGAAAAACTTGGAAAAATTAACTAATCGAGTTAAGATATCGAACTAAAACGCGTTAACGAACTACACACGGACAAAACATGAGAAAAATGCCATTGCGGCAAGATAAGAAAAATATATATTTTAGGAAGTAAAATATATATACATTATGGGTGAAAACAAATAAACACTTTCCTAAGTGTTGGAGGAATTAATTCGTGGGAGAAAACACATGACATGAACCAATAAGACGTTAAACTAACGTATATACTTAACGAGGAAAGATTACACATTTATATATATTTGTACGCTCGTCTCGGCAAAATTCTAGTATATCTACTTAATGGGAAAGTAGATATGCGGGAAGGAAAGCCGCGACGAGAAGACAAGGATATATATATATGTGTATGTCGTACCAACGAAATCCTAGTATATTTATTTGAATGGGAAAATAAATATACGGTGTGGTGAGTTGAATCGGACGTTAAGAATATACGATCGAACGACAAGATCTTAGCATATTTGTTTAAATGGGAAAACAAATGTGTGGCAAAGTGAGTCGGGTCGAGGATTGAAATATATATTATATCGAGCGATGCGATCTTAAGTATAATTATTTAAATGGGAAAATAATTATATGTTAAGTGAAGTCGAGTCGATGATAATAAGATACAAGTTATGAAAATATTAACAAGAGTAATATATAACTTGTAACACAAGGGGTAATGTAACGCCAACAAAACCTAGGATACGCGCTTAATTAAACGGGATTTGGAACAACTTGTGGTCGGGAGTTGGGTGTACAACTTGCCAAGGCACATGCACTATAGGTATAGTGACTTATACGTCTAGGACGTTTGTAGGTGCAAGACCACCCCTTTGCTATCCACCCTATTGAGCCAGACGCAGTTTCAGGTGAGTTTCACGGCCCCATTTTAAACTATTTTTACGTTTTCGGGGGAAAGATATGTTAGGGAAATGTTTGACGGATTTATTACTTGAGGTGTGACCGCCACTCGGGGTTGAGTCCTCGCCTCTATAATCATTTATTCGGAAATTGAAACCGGAGGAATATTCGGATAGTACTATTGGTGCCTGACAAGGCCCACCCCTAATCGATAGCGTCGATTGTGCATTAGGTTATGCCTGGGGTGCAAATATTCTGAACTTAAGTCGTGGGAAACCGAGTAACGACTTGGAGCGGGGCACAATTATTATATGTCTTGGTTTGATTATAGTCTCAAGTAGATTTATAGGAATTTGCAACTCCTATATATTGTCATAACATGGTATTCCCAAGTATTCAAGTTTTAAGAACTGAAAACCTGTGAACTCACCAATATATTTATATTGACGAAACTTTTTAAACATATCTTTCAGGTAATTAGAAGATGAAAGATCGAGCAGGCAGGGTCGGGAAATCTCCAATGCAAACGTCGAGCTTTTGTGGGGTTTCACCTTTATTTCCCAAGGCATTTGGGATATATTTGAGAAACCTCTAATTTTATTTCAAAAACAATTATCTTTTGTGTAATATTTGAAACTGATTCGACGTCGTAATAAATGACCCATTTTCTTTAAATTACTTGTGTTTAGCCATAACCTTGACTTTATGCTTTTGAACCGTCGCGCCACGTGTTTCCGCCTTTGTCGTGGTGTGACAAGTGAACTTTGTGTTTTTGGGATAAAGTCACCCACCTCCCACCACGCTGCTCCACCTTGATCAAAACCCTAAATTGAACTTTGTGTTCTTGGTCCTAGTGCTCCATCATCGTTATCCTTGTTCGAAGCCCTAGTAGTAACGGCGATGACGGTGGTCTAAGGCTAATTGATGGAGGTTTGGTCTGGTAGTTGTTGGTGGTTTGATCCAGCGGTGGTTGTGGTCTAGTCTGACGGTTTGGTGGTTTAATTAAAGGTGGTTGTGTATAGATACGGCGGCGGTGGTGGTAGTTATGATGATATAGTCCGGTGGTGGTGTTGGTTTGGTCAGGTGGTGGTGTTGTCTGGTCAGATGGTGGTAGTGGTTCTTGTTGTCTGGAAAGAAGAGAAAGAGAGGGGAAGATGAAGAACGATGGGGTGTGTGGTGGTGTAAGTTATTTATTTATAATGTTGACAAAATTACACTTTGTGTCCTTAATGTATGGCAGAAATTATGAACCATGCCCCCCCCCCCCCCCTTTTTTGCATTTTATGTCCAAAATTTGCTTTTTTTTTATTGCATTTTATGTCATTTCTGACTAACTGGGTTAGATTTCTCCGTTAACTTCATTAAACCCAGGGGTAAAACAGTCCATTCACGTTCCTTCATCTCCTTTCCCCTTTATAACACCACCTGCACATGTTTCAAACCCTAATCCACCATTTCCATCTTCAACAGTTAGAGACACAAAAACTCAAAAAACCCACTCCAATTTCCACTGAAAACAATCATGGCTACTTTGAACTCCAAACACGATCTAATCACGTGACTAGCTTCCACGAAGAAGATGATCAAACACCACCACCACCGTCACTTTATCCTTGCTCAACCCAAGTCACTCCACTCAACTCAGACCCAACCCCGCCTCTCAACACCACCACCACCATCACTTTTTCCTTACACCTCCTCTCTCTCTCTCTCTCTCTCTCTCTCTCTCTCTCTCTCTCTCTCTCTCTTGATACTCTATCTACCATTAGATATAATAAGTCTTCACTCTGTACATGAGATTTGTGGATCTGGATTTTGATTTGTGGCTTTTGGGGGGTTGTCCAAACATTATTTTCGATTTGGGTCAGATTCGATTTGGGTAAGACGTGGTTAGGGTTGTAAACAAACCAAACGTTCAACAAACAGTTTGTGAATTGTTCGGCGGGAAGTTCGTTTGTATTTGTTCGTTTAATAAATGAACGAACACAAACAAGAAATTATGTTTGTTTAGTTAAACAAACAAACATGAACATATGCCGCGTTCGTTCTTTTATGTTCATGAACGTTCGGTAACATGTTTGTTTGTGTTCGATAGTTCACTAGAGTTTTTAACTTTTAATTTTTAATTTAAGTACTTCAAATTTCCCATTGGTAGATTATTTAATATATATTACTGTATCACATATTAATAATACTTCATATATTTTGATTAACTATTATTTTGGGTGGATTAATAAGGATTTCATGTTTAATTTGGTAATTTTATGTTTTTATGAGACATTATGTTATTATAATTATGTGATCAAGATTATGTCAAGTATGTTTAGGTAATTAAGTTAGTATATTTTGGGGACAATGTCTGTGATAAAATATATAGATTTTATTCGAAATTTAATATGTGTTAGTTTGTCCCCAATTTTGTTCATGAATGCTTGTTTGTGTTCGTTTACATTCATTCGTATTTGTTTACTTTCGCTTTTTTTTCCCAATATGTACCTAAATTTAACAAATATACACAAACGAACACGTTCGTCTCCTTATAAAATGCACACGAACATAAAATCTCGTTCGATAAGTGTTCATGAACAGTTCGTGAACACGTTATTTCCTTAACAAACAAACACAAACAGGAAATCTCGTTCGGTAAGTGTTCATGAACAGTTCGTGAACACGTTATTTTCTTAACAAACGAACACGAACAAGACCTTGTTCGTGTTCGTTTGGTTCGTTTACAGCCCTAGACGTGGTTATTTTGTTGATTATCATCAAAAAAACGTTCCACAACCTGCTGCTTTGTTTATTATCATCCAATATACATAGGTGTGTCACCCGATTCATCTTTTGTTTTGGGGTTTTGTGGGTTAGGGTTTTATAATTTGGGGGCTTTGGGGTTTATTACGATGATTGGTTTTGTTGGTGGTGACGGTGGTAGGTTTTGTCTGCCGGGAGTGAGTTACAATGGGGTGGGGTGGGGGTGAATGGTGGTGGTGGTGGTGCAGGTTTTGTTGCAGGTGAATGGGGGTTGCGCAAATGGTGGTGGTTTCAGGCGATGGTGGTTTCACAGATGGACGGATGGTCACGGTTTTAGGTGGAGGTTGTTGCAAAGATCATGGTAGTGGTTCCCATACGGTGATGGTTGCCCAGATGGTGGTGGTTTCGGGAAGAGGTGATTGCAAAGATGGTGGTCGTTTTAGGTGATGGTAGTTGGGCAGATAATGGTGGTCTCTGGTGGTTTTGGTGGTTGGTAGAGAAAAGCTAGAGAGAGAGAGTGATGTAGTTTGGAAGCGCAATCAAATGGCTCAAGAACAAATAGTAATCAAAGACGATAAACGAACCATAGGTTCCAAGAACAAAGTTCTTTTCAATTAAAATTCAATCAAAAACTAAGTAAATAATAAACCCTAAACCCCAATTTATAGTTGGGGATCACAAGTCAAAAAGGAAACTAAATAAAGATAAAAATAGGAAATTCAAAATTTAAATAAAGAAAAGATAATATGGATGCTCCTGCATCATACTCCCCGTCTTCGAAAAAAACTCGTCCTCGAGTTTTGACTTCGGACCAAAGCCACCTGGATCAAAAGGGACATCAACTCGATTCTTTTGCACTATTATCACGACCCACCTAAGCACTTCAACTTCACTTGTCATCTCGCCCAGCTCAAGACATGTACCACCTGGATCAAAGGGAGCACTAATGAGTTTCTTATTCACTAACGATTCAGAAGCCGATCCACCCATTTGTATATTCACGTTACCCACCTTATTCAGCCCATTTACCTGCAATATATAAATATCTTTTTGTTTTTCCATGGGTGCCCCATAAGCCACTAGCAACAAATCATACATAACACATCCACGTGCAATCTTCATGTCCATGCTATTACACATAATGGGGCCCACCAAAGACTTATGAATATACCCCATAATTGACAAGAACTCCATATTTTGAGTCGGTTTATTAAAATTATGGTCAACCTCAATAATATTAATAACTTGAATTTTCAAACTAAAAGATGGAGATACCGTATCTTTATTTTCCTGTTCACCAAAGAAATATTCCATTCATCCATAATTTTCAGCTCAGTATATGGAAATACCGTACCTTCAACCATTGGAACAACACCACCATAAAACACACCGGCAACAACATTGCCGCCAGCTACCACCGCCTCACTCCCAACAATCGACTCATTACCCACCACGAACTCATCACCCGGTGAGTTCCGATCACCACCGCTAACCCAAGAATACCATTCCTCGTCCTCATATTCATCAAAACAAGGAGGTGACGGATAGATAATGCTACAATTCTCTGGATACTCCTCCTTCCCGTAGTTCTCATCCCGGATGAAAGACTCTGAGTCGGTTTCCAGAAACTTATAACCATCGTAGTCTTCAGGATGCTCCTCTTTCCCAACGATCTCATCCCAGATGACATCTTTTGAGTCAGTTTCCTGGATCTTACGATCTTGCAAATCGAACATGATTTTATCGTTGCCTCGATCGGCGATTCAACGAGAAAAAACATAGTTCGCTTCACGCAGAGCCATTTGAAAACCAAGAGCTCTGATACCAACTGATGCAGTTTGGAAGCGCAATCAAATGGCTCAAGAACAAATAGTAATCAATTGCTTATTGAGCCATTTGATTAATTTAGAATTGAAGAACATTGTTCTTGAACCTTTTGGTTCCTTTTGAGACATGTGATTATCAATTGCTTATTGAGCCATTTGATGCGCTTCCAAAACTGCATCAGTGATGCAGGATTATCTTCTTATTCGATTATTGAAAGTTTATTTATGTTTATCTTTTATTTAATGTTTATCTAGTAGTTAGTTATTATCTCTATGTTTTAGAAGTCCTATAAGTATGGGGTTTGTGTTTTGTTTTAGTGAGTTTTTGATTAATTTAGAATTGAAGAACATTGTTCTTGAACCTTTTGGTTCCTTTTGAGACGTGTGATTATCAATTGCTTATTGAGCCATTTGATGCGCTTCCGAAACTGCATCAGTTGGTATCAGAGCTTTTGGTTCTCAAATGGCTCGACGTGGAGGTGAATACTTGGTTGCTCGTAGAGTCGCCGACAGAGGCAACGACATCAGTGTTTTCTATTCACGTGCTCGTGGAGAAGATCGACGCCCTACTCGCAGAGTCGCCGACCGAGGCAGCGATAGAATCTATCATGACCCACGAGATCTTAAAGAGATCAAACGGCTCCGACAACGAGTCCTAGATCTTGAAATAAAACAAGAGATCAAGCGACTTCGTCAACGAGTCAGAGATCTTGAGTTACAACGGGAGAGGCGCGTTATGAAAACCGAATCGGGATCTATCGTCCGGGACGATGTTAACGAGGAGGAGGAGAATTCATTCAGGTGTCACCCACCCAGGTTCCTTGTATCAATCTATAATGACGAATCTGGTGAGGAATGTTTATCGGAAGATGAACATGAACCCATATTTGATGATGACGGGATTGAACCCGATGAGGAAGAATGTTCGTTTGTGCAGGAGGTTTTAAGGGGAAGAACAAGCGTTAGGGGTGCTCCATTGATGAGTGTGGTGGTTGGCGGTGAGGAGTTGCACAACTGCAGCGCTACCAGGGATAGTGAGATGATTTTGGAAGCCTCGTTATTTCCGCCGTCATATAAGAGAAATTTGATTGTTGATAAGGTTTAATTGGCAAAAGATAAGGGAGTGGAAAATGAGTTTAATGAATGCATGCATGCCATGCGTCCTAACAATCCACGTGCGCCTACAATGCCTCTAAACCCAATAAAGAATTACAATCAACAGGAAGGCTTGCAAGGTAATATTCCAACTTATAGTGGTGATAAAATTTTAACCTTGGATGGTGGAAATAATCGTTTGAGATATTCGTATGGAGTAAAAATCTTGAATAAGTTTCCATATCAAAAATTGGTTAATGGCCATAAGGTGGAAGATGGAGAAACTAGGTTGTTAAATGATTCCTCTTGTACTGATCACAATGGGAAAAAAAGTGATGTACTTAATGGCTACTTTGTGAAAAAATGCAATGAGGTCTATGGTTTACATCTCTATGGCTATCTAGTTGGAGCGGAACTATTTGACCAGGTTACGTCAATAGTGAATGTGAGACGACCAAATGCTCCATTTGACCCAGGTGGTAGAGGTTTGGAATTAAGCGAGACAAACCGTGAAGTTGGACTTTTAAAGCGAGTCATGACAATGATAATTCAAAATAGGATTGATAGTTCCTTTTGATCCAGGTGGCATTGATCCGAAGGCAAAACTCGAGGACGAGTTTTTTCGAAGACGGGGAGTATGATGCAGGATTATCTCCTTATTCGATTATTGAAAGTTTATTTATGTTTATCTTTTATTTAATGTTTATCTAGTAGTTAGTTATTATCTCTATGTTTTAGAAGTCCTATAAGTATGGGGTTTGTGTTTTGTTTTAGTGAGTTTTTGATTAATTTAGAATTGAAGAACATTGTTCTTGAACCTTTTGGTTCCTTTTGAGACGTGTGATTATCAATTGCTTATTGAGCCATTTGATGCGCTTCCGAAACTGCATCAGAGAGAGATAAAGAAAATAAAGTTGAGAGGGAGAGGGGAGAGAAATATTGTAGGTTTATAAAGAGTTTTTTAAGTCAAAGGGTGTGAATGGACAATTTTGCCCTTACCTAGATTGAAGATAACTGAATTTACTAACTGTAACACCCGCTTCCCGGGTCCTGTCTGTGGGTTATGGGCCCACAAACAAAAATGGTTCCCAAGGAGTGTCACGTTTTGGATTATCAATATAGAGAGTTCTACACAGCGGAAGTCTTAAGTTTATATTAAATCAAAAGCCAAGTTTTGTACAACAACCTAATCTATTACAATATGTTGTATCTATATGACAGTCTCTTCCTTAGTCCTCGGTAGCCGTCCCAGAATGTGACATCCGTCACCTTCGTCTTTCATCTAACTAACAAAAATAGCCCTCAAATATTTCCGCTATAGCCCTTATAAGTTTCGTCGTTTTCAAATTTAATTTTAGAGCGAGCTAAAAAAAAATTCATCGTTTATATTTATTATGGATCGGATAAGAGTTTTAATCGAGTGTCTATGTGGAAACGTGTTCGTAAAAGCTTCTAAAAAAAATAAAAGATTCAAGTTTAAAAAGTTATATAAAAGTTTTAAGTTAAATCTAGTTAACTTGGTTAAGTTTTATAAAAGAAAAACTAACTTAGTTATATAATAAACTAACTTGGTTACTTGAGGGACCAAAGGTGTTAATATTTAAAAGTTTAAAAAAAAAAGATGCAGCCCCTTCCTCTGGCTCGGTTTTCCGGCGGGAGCAATTCCGGTCACCGGAATTTGCTCCGGCGAATGGAATAATGGACTATTTGTTGACTTTAACTCGTCTTTAAAGCGCCCAAACGTTTCTCCTTCATTTTCCAATCAATTCCAATAATTAATTAGTGGTTTTAACGCGTTTTATGAGAGATTAATCACACCTTCATGTTGTAACCGGCCGGACTCATTTAGAGGTAATAAAGACCGATTTTCACTTAGACGTTATATAATCAAACCCTCTGATCGACTTCTGCATCCTTTTCTCATCTAAACCCACTTTAAATTGTGCACAATATGTCCAGAATCGTTGATACCAACCTCTTTATTCTCGGGTTCGTTTTTTTCGTGTATGGTCCGAAAAACACATTGTAAGTCTTATGTTTTTATGCCGTTTTGTTTGGTTTATAATATTGAATAAAATCCCTCTATCACAGAGCATGAAACGTGCCTTGAAATGGGTTATTGAATCTTAAGGTTAGGGTTAGGGTTCTTAGGTTATATTTGGGGAAGAAGATGAATTGTGAATATATGTTAAATGTATTTGATTTAAGAAATAATAAACAAGTTAGTTTATGGTGGAGTGGTTGGCTGATGTGAGTGCTTCATGTGCAGCCCGAGTTCAAGTCTCCTAGGCTCCATGTTTCTTTCATTTTTGTTTTATTTTTAGTTATTAACCATATTAGATATTATAAACATTTATAAATACATTTAACTTAGAATATTCATAATAAATTTATTTTTGCTCCAAAATTTATGAAAATTTAGGAGTAACACCTTGACACCATAAAGAAAATAATCACACTTTTACTTTCTGGAAATTATTTAATTTTCGTTATTTTATTAATTTAAATGTTTTTAATCATAATTAATTAATTAAAAGTTCATTTTTAATGATTTTAATCTCAAACTTTTCGGGAAATTATTTCTAATCATTATGGACTTAAATAAAAATTATTGGTTCAGAAAACATCTATTTTTACTAATTTTCCTATTTTTAATCATTTAAACATGACTTAATCTCGTTAAATCAGTTTTAAATATAAATAATTTTATAAAAATTATGGGAAAATTAATTACATTGATTTACATCAGAAAGCTTTCATTTTCTATAAAAACAATATTGTTGGATCACGTCTTGTATTTATAGTCTTATTTATGTATAATTAGATATAATTAATTATTTAATTATTTATGCTATTAAATATCTATTTTATAAATACTTTTCCTATAAAATAGAAATATACTTATGGTTGAAAGTCTTTATAATTATTTGTTGAATCACCGTGTAACTCATAATCATTTATTTCAATATTTATGATTATTGCATTTATTTATAATAATTGTAATTAACTAAATTAATTTGTATTAATTAATTAAACATATTTTAACTTAATTATTCAATTGGTAATAATTATATTACCTAAATCATATCTACAAACTTTGGTATATTATTTTAATATACAACTTTTTTTAACGCGACTTATCATAAAAACTCTAATTCCCCAAATCGACTTAGCAAACCCTAATGCCTTAGACCCTAGATACTTTAGACATTAGACATTTCCTTATTAGTATTCTTACACATTATAGGTTGAATTCCTCGGAATTCTCATTACTTAGCTCACGACCGCTTAAGTGGATTTTGATCGCTTTCGCAAACTGTGAGTATATCTTTCCCCTTTTTACCGTTTTACTACTTTGGGGTGACTCATGTACTTATATATTAATCAAGTTTCAATTTCTTATACTTAATGCAATTCTCATGTGTGTTTGCTTTATGTTAATTGGTGTGTCTATGGCTTGTCAAAATCATTAACCGTTGGGCGGCCTAGCATTTCAATGAATAGTACTATGGTATACCCCCTTGAGACTCTGTTGAGAGAATCTTGGTCATTGTCTTGTTAATTCATTATTCAGTTGGTTAGTCATGTGTTAGTCATTGTTCTCAGGTTTGGTTTTAAACGGATATTACTTATTACATAATTGCAAATGGTACCGCACATGAATTGCTAAACACTTTTCTACTATATTTATTTAAACAGGGTATGCTCACCAATACATTTTGTATTGACATATACTATTTTCGTACATGTTTCAGGTTATTTATGAGATGACTTTTAAGCTTTTGGAACTTTACTTAGATTTTGGATTCATTGTATTTCAGTTTAGTTGACATCTAGAATTGTAGTATTTCATTTCAATGTAATAAACTATTTAATCAATGTATCAATATTTACACTTTTAGTCCATGAGCTATTGAACAATCGTCACTACGTGACACCTCGATGTTTCCGCCATCGGTTGGGGTGTTACAGATTGGTATCAGAGCCATGGTTATAGGGAATTAGGTTATTAGAATGCCTTTTAGCCTAGTCTATAACTAAGCTTACATTCACGAGTCCTCTCGTATATATTTCTCTTTATATTTATATTTTCTATCGAGATATTTTCGTTGTGATTCTTTCTCGTTATTTCTTTCGATATTTTGCTTGGAGAAGAAGACACTTGTATTTCACAAACGAAACGAAATCACCAAGTTAGGAGTGACATCCATACCATGGTGATTAGTTTTACTCCTCTATATGTTATTATTCTTAGGAATATATCTTTGAGATAGGAGTGACATCCACACCTCAAAGAGTATTTCCTTCAATAAGGAACTTAACCACTAAACTGGGAGTGATATCCTTAACTTAGTGATTGATTTTCATTCCACAATTGTTTTCTATTTTGAAATACATCTTTGGGTTAGGAGTGAAATCCACATCTCAAGGATCTATTTCTGCATCTCGTTTTTAGTCCCGCTAAAGCTTTGGAATTTACCAGTGACGGGGTATGTGCAATCGGGAAGGATGACCATTCACTCATAGGTTCAAGTACGCTCCCCACAAGTCACTAATAATATTTCCATTTCTTTGGCTAGTCACCAGTTTCATTAGAAATATTTTCAATATCACATTTTTGATATATTTTTCATTTGTTGTTTGAAACTCTTATCATAAATTTATATAATGAAGTTATTATGTCTTTTGAGTTTTCTCTATTAATAGCTATCGCTATTTGGGCATTTTTCCGTTTTTCATCATTGAATCTTAAGTTTTGTTTAACAATTGGATTTTAAGTTCCATCTCTTGATGTTTTATATACTCGTTGATCATTCGCTTTTGGATTTTTTTTTTCATCATCATTATTAAAATTTTTATCCGCTATATTGTCGCATTAAAACTTACACTATTTTCATTTATGCTTTGTGACTTTTACACTATTGTCGCATTGACTTGTATCATTCACGTCATTTCTAAATATTGGTCTTTTGAAAACACATTTGATTTATATGGTTTTCGAGAAAAGAAACTTGCGACTAATAATATGCATTATGATAATTTTCAACTCGACTTCTTGTAAACACATGAAAGTATGTACTTACGAAGTCTTTTCATGTGAAGCTGTTTTGAATCTAAAAAGTTATTCTCATGCATCACTACTATACTTTCAACTATATCACAAAGTTCGAGTAAAACTACATTTTGTTTTATAAACAATAATTTATTTTTTTTACCCTTACACTCTTTCAGTCGCAAAACTTTTGGTCTAAACATTGGACATCTCTTTATCGAAATGTTGCTAAATGTCTTTTAACATATAGCGCATATATTTTAAACCTGCATGGCCAGTAGACTATACGTATGTTCCGTCCACTCTCAATTGTGGTAAATATCATTATCTCATTCTTACATCATTTTATTTTGTTATATTCGCGTACTATCTTATTTATGATTATTCTCGTATTATTATTTTATTGGTGGCAATCCCCACACGTTATTTACAATTATTCTCGCACTAATTATTAGTAGTCATTCTTACAACACTGGTTTTGAGCATTAACTTAACTCGCCTACTTTCATTTGGTGAAAATTGTGCGATTTACTTAATTTATATTATACCATTCTTTCAATCGAAGTTTTATGCTATACTTATGTACTTGACGCATATTTGGTATGCATATTTTCTTTCCTGTTTTGAGCAAAACCCTGTTATACTTTACATTATTTTGTTCATCATCATGGTCAATGAACATCCTAGTTGATAACTCGTATGAGATCTAAGCCAGTGCCCACGTACGACTCGGATTAGAGTATTTCTTTAATCCGAGGGGAACGGTGTAACCCTCAGAGTCTATCAATATGAGTGTTTGGAGCCAACGATGTAAACAAAAGTTATTGGTTAAAGGTGAACCCGAAAGGGAAGAACCTCTAACCATGTCTTATACTTACATGTTATTCACTTTACGGTTAAAGGGAAAACCCGGAAGGGAAGGACCTCTAACCATGCCATGATTGAACATTATTCAATTACGGTGGCTATTACATATTGATTGTACGCATTTGTTTCTGGTAATACTTAGGATAGGGTTATGGAAGGGCATAACACCTTAGTGTAAGGTAAATCGATGATTACGGTCCGGAACGCAATCATGGGTTTACAGGTACATGGGGGTGGTGTGTAATTCTATTTAGGCTATTGGTAGACAATCAGTACGAGTCCAAAGTATCGGGAGTGTGGTGGGTTAGCTGCGGTACACCCTATATATAAGCATAAACGATACTGCGGGAGCGAACTAGGAGTTTGACCAAGAACCTACCCATTATTACCTCTTCATCAGATCGTTGATTAATAACTAGCATTTACGATAAGAACGTTCTTACACGAGCTTTAATTCGTCTTCCTAGAGTCTTTCTCTTGACCACCCAAACAGAAAACACAAACCTTGTATACTCTTACACACTCGATTATTTGGACACTTGCTGCATACTCTAACAACGTATAGTCAGAAACTTTTCTAAAGTAGGGGAGACTGCTTCATTAGTACCTCTGCCCCTCACCCGTTACACATTCCCAAAACTTTTCTCAGTTAAACTCTCAACATTCCAACCTCAAATCATCTGTTAAATTTTTTTTATTTTTTTTTTTTTGAAACTTTTACTTTGGGTATTAGACAACTAACTTTAAACTTTGTGGGATCATAAATGATGAATTTTCTTTTAAATCTAGTTGACTTTTACAACGCATTTTGTATCATAGTAACCTCCACTTGAAAGAAATTTCGAGACGAAATTTTCTAAAGTAGGGGAGACTGTGACATCCGTCACCTTCGTCTTTCATCTAACTGACAAAAATAGCCCTAAAATATTTCCGCTATAGCCCTTATAAGTTTCGTCGTTTTCAAATTTAATTTTAGAGCGAGCTAAAAAAAATTCATCGTTTATATTTATTATGGATCGGATAAGAGTTTTAATCGAGTGTCTATGTGGAAACGTGTTCGTAAAAGCTTCTAAAAAAAAAAAGATTCAAGTTTAAAAAGTTATATAAAAGTTTTAAGTTAAATCTAGTTAACTTGGTTAAGTTTTATAAAAGAAAAACTAACTTAGTTATATAATAAACTAACTTGGTTACTTGAGGGACCAAAGGTGTTAATATTTAAAAGTTTAAAAAAAAAAAAGATGCAGCCCCTTCCTCTGGCTCGGTTTTCCGGCGGGAGCAATTCCGGTCACCGGAATTTGCTCCGGCGAATGGAATAATGGACTATTTGTTGACTTTAACTCGTCTTTAAAGCGCCCAAACGTTTCTCCTTCATTTTCCAATCAATTCCAATAATTAATTAGTGGTTTTAACGCGTTTTATGAGAGATTAATCACACCTTCATGTTGTAACCGGCCGGACTCATTTAGAGGTAATAAAGACCGATTTTCACTTAGACGTTATATAATCAAACCCTCTGATCGACTTCTGCATCCTTTTCTCATCTAAACCCACTTTAAATTGTGCACAATATGTCCAGAATCGTTGATACCAACCTCTTTATTCTCGGGTTCGTTTTTTTCGTGTATGGTCCGAAAAACACATTGTAAGTCTTATGTTTTTATGCCGTTTTGTTTGGTTTATAATATTGAATAAAATCCCTCTATCACAGAGCATGAAACGTGCCTTGAAATGGGTTATTGAATCTTAAGGTTAGGGTTAGGGTTCTTAGGTTATATTTGGGGAAGAAGATGAATTGTGAATATATGTTAAATGTATTTGATTTAAGAAATAATAAACAAGTTAGTTTATGGTGGAGTGGTTGGCTGATGTGAGTGCTTCATGTGCAGCCCGAGTTTGAGTCTCCTAGGCTCCATGTTTCTTTCATTTTTGTTTTATTTTTAGTTATTAACCATATTAGATATTATAAACATTTATAAATACATTTAACTTAGAATATTCATAATAAATTTATTTTTGTTCCAAAATTTATGAAAATTTAGGAGTAACACCTTGACACCATAAAGAAAATTATCACACTTTTACTTTCTGGAAATTATTTAATTTTTGTTATTTTATTAATTTAAATGTTTTTAATCATAATTAATTAATTAAAAGTTCATTTTTAATGATTTTAATCTCAAACTTTTCGGGAAATTATTTCTAATCATTATGGACTTAAATAAAAATTATTGGTTCAGAAAACATCTATTTTTACTAATTTTCCTATTTTTAATCATTTAAACATGACTTAATCTCGTTAAATCAGTTTTAAATATAAATAATTTTATAAAAATTATGGGAAAATTATTTACATTGATTTACATCAGAAAGCTTTCATTTTCTATAAAAACAATATTGTTGGATCACGTCTTGTATTTATAGTCTTATTTATGTATAATTAGATATAATTAATTATTTAATTATTTATGCTATTAAATATCTATTTTATAAATACTTTTCCTATAAAATAGAAATATACTTATGGTTGAAAGTCTTTATAATTATTTGTTGAATCACCGTGTAACTCATAATCATTTATTTCAATATTTATGATTATTGCATTTATTTATAATAATTGTAATTAACTAAATTAATTTGTATTAATTAATTAAACATATTTTAACTTAATTATTCAATTGGTAATAATTATATTACCTAAATCATATCTACAAACTTTGGTATATTATTTTAATATACAACTTTTTTTAACGCGACTTATCATAAAAACTCTAATTCCCCAAATCGACTTAGCAAACCCTAATGCCTTAGACCCTAGATACTTTAGACATTAGACATTTCCTTATTTGTATTCTTACACATTATAGGTTGAATTCCTCGGAATTCTCATTACTTAGCTCACGACCGCTTAAGTGGATTTTGATCGCTTTCGCAAACTGTGAGTATATCTTTCCCCTTTTTACCGTTTTACTACTTTGGGGTGACTCATGTACTTATATATTAATCAAGTTTCAATTTCTTATACTTAATGCAATTCTCATGTGTGTTTGCTTTATGTTAATTGGTGTGTCTATGGCTTGTCAAAATCATTAACCGCTGGGCGGCCTAGCATTTCAATGAATAGTACTATGGTATACCCCCTTGAGACTCTGTTGAGAGAATCTTGGTCATTGTCTTGTTAATTCATTATTCAGTTGGTTAGTCATGTGTTAGTCATTATTCTCAGGTTTGGTTTTAAACGGATATTACTTATTACATAATTGCAAATGGTACCGCACATGAATTGCTAAACACTTTTCTACTATATTTATTTAAACAGGGTATGCTCACCAATACATTTTGTATTGACATATACTATTTTCTTACATGTTTCAGGTTATTTATGAGATGACTTTTAAGCTTTTGGAACTTTACTTAGATTTTGGATTCATTGTATTTCAGTTTAGTTGACATCTAGAATTGTAGTATTTCATTTCAATGTAATAAACTATTTAATCAATGTATCAATATTTACACTTTTAGTCCATGAGCTATTGAACAATCGTCACTACGTGACACCTCGATGTTTCCGCCATCGGTTGGGGTGTTACACAGACGCCATCCAGTCATTTTAGCATCAATTTTGCATACAATAGGCATCTAGGATGTGTGTCCGAAAAATATTTGAGACTCAGTGTAAAACTGGTGATTTCATGAACATAACAGCATTCAAAATCACAAGTTTGTCGACTATAGCATCAAGCATATATATCCATGGCAAACAGATAGGATCAGAGTAAGCACAGTATGTTCACATAACCGGACTAAGTATACAAACTCTACTGGCTAAATCAGATACATACAATCAGCCGTCAATCATCTTATAAGAACAGAGTAAGCATAATATGTTCACATAACCAGGCTAAGTATACAAACTCTACTGGCTAAATCAGATGCATACAATCAACCCTCAATCATCTTATCAATCATTGCCACATATCACAGATGCTAAATATAGTCGATTCTATAATTACTACCAATTCAAAAAGAACATCACATCTCGTTTTAAAAACAGTTCAGAGGAACTCACCTTTGCTTTATAAATGTTTACTCTAATCAATCCAAACTTGGTTCCCTGATCAAGACCAATATAATCTTAAGTTAATTAAATAAGGAGTCAGGTACTAACTAGTCTAGCCTAGTTAGTTTTGAATAACCCTACCTAGTTTAAGCATAAGTGATCAGTTTATGCATAAATTAGGGTTAGATTACCCAACACTCACCCTAGCCATGACCTTAAATCATACTCTGTACTAAACTTAGATTAGACTCATAATTAAATTAATCTCAAGAATAAAATACATACTTACTACATAGACGAGGCGTTGGAAATATGAGGTTTCTAAATTCTAAGAACTGATTCCTATATAGAGAGAGAGAACTTTTAACCATCTTAAACTTGACTACATCATCCGTTGGTTTCTAAAGTCAAGTGCCTTTGTTTTCAAATTAAGGAAAACTTCATGTTGAAGATACCTTATAACCCAACACATGTCATTCGCATATATATACACCTTTCATGAAGAATAAACATATATACCTCTCATGTGCCACGTAAAATTATATATACGCAACATTCGTATGAATTTATTATTATTATTTTATAATACTAAACGCTCGTCTAGATCTCTCATATTTTTAATACTCATTTTACTCGTCACTTAATCGTCTGACAACAATATATGAAGTATAAACTTCATATTCCTTGCCTTAAGACTATATGGTGTGCCTCCTTTTTCCCCCAACTCCCCCAAGTGCCACATCAGCGCCACCTCATTTCCCCCATTTTCTCCCCCAAAGTTTGGAAATGGTTTCCCCCAATTCCCCCATTCCCCCTTCCTTCTTTTTATTCCTTTTCCTTTTTATTTAATCATTATTAATAATAGTTCCTCTAATTGTGGCCAATCAAATGCTTCGGGACAAAGGGGGAAATAACCCCGTTTTCCCCGAAAATATTACGGGGGGGGGGGGGGGGCGGTGTTCCCGATCGGGGCACTTGCCAACTCACCACCCCGATGGAACTCCCCGATGGCACACCGTATGGTCTAATAATTCTTATCTTAAAGTTAAGGGTATCGGTCAGCTACGACTTCCAAAATATAAATATTTGAAGGCATGCAAAGAATTTAGCTTCATGGGTTGCATTCTCCTTTCTCTAATCAAGTATCGCTAGATTTGGGGTTGTTACACTAACTGAGTTAGTAGTAAAGGACACAATATGTTAGAAAAGTAGAGAATTTAGATATAAAATGAAATTTTTTTATTAAAGGACACGTTTCATCATTTTGATAATACATAAAGGACACAAAGTGTAATTTTATCTATAATGTTTGTTTGTTTTTTTATAAAGGGCATACTAGACATTTCGTATGTATTTAACAGAGAATTTTAACCACCGTTAGGGACAACGACCAATAGAGTAACGAAATTAGTACATTTGGATCATGTTAGTAATAAGTTTACAACCCTCGAGACCAATGGTGTAATTAGGGAACCACTAGGACCAAGAATGCAATATCTAGAAAGCACAGTGACCAACCATGCGATTCTCTCTATAAATAACGAAGCTAAGGTAAGATCTAATGAGAGTAAGATGTAACAAACTTTACCTCTACCCTGTAGGAATAGATAGGTTGCTTCCGTGAGACCCTGGACATAAGGCACATAACACTCGACGCTTAGGACAAAGGGCGATTAGTGCATGTACCCTGAAGAAACAATAAGTAACACGGTGATTATGACTAATCCCCGAGTGGTTTATACTTATGTTACGTCAGGATTAATCCTTTACCCAAACCTCGTTGGTTAACCCGTAAGGAGATTTAGTGATTGTGAAGTGTGTGTGTGAAGTAAGTGTAAACACGAGATGTAAGTCGTTCGGTCGGAAACGACCTACGTCCACTGTAACTGCCGGAATATTATTACGGGAGGAATGTTACAAGAGTGGTATGTGTTACAATGGTTAATTTCTGAATGCCTCTACAAGAAGAAGTATGTCCCTATTTATAGGCATAGTTGTGGGCCGAATGAAGAGTCCCACGGGACATGTCGTCAGCTTGGGCCCAGTCAATGTAACATCTGTACTTTTCGTATTTTCAATTCTAGTCCTTGTACTCTTGTATCTTTCAATTTGTACCCTTGTACCCCCGAGCTTATGATCAATGGAAGAATATTTTGTCAATTGCATTTAACTTTTAATCTATTTCAATCATTCTATGTATTCTATTTTACGCAAACTTTACACGTTACGCTTAAAAACGAGACTCTAATACGAAACCGAAGGATAAACGAACCCGTACGAGTTAGAAATCAAGCTCAATCCAAAAACATGTCAAAATGGGCTTAAACCTTAAGTTTTAACCCAAAAACACGTCCAAAACCAAGTCTGTTGGGCCAAGCCCAACCAAAAAACATTTTTTGGGCCTAAACACCTGGTCACGTCGCGTGACCAGATTCTGATTTCCCGTCACGTAGCGTGACGAGACCTTTCTGGCAGAATTTTAACCAACTCGTAATTACACCCATTTATCTCACCTAAACATCTCCCAACCACCCTAATTATTGCATTAAACACCCAACCAACCCACCTCACCTATAAATACAACCCCTCTCCACCCTTTAACCTCTTGTTCATCCATAATCTCTCTAAAATCACTCTCTAATCCTCAAAGTTTTGAGCAAACTTCCTGATAACACATCAGTAAGTTTTCTAAGCTCAAACCTTCTTTCTCTTCAGTTTTTCTTCTTCTTTTCATCTAAAACTCCTTGGAGAAACCTTTAGGATCTTCCCCATATTTATCCACAGAAGTGTGATAAGGGTAGAGCACCTAAAAGAGGTTCCAAAGGTGGTTGTTTTCTGAATTATACTATATAATAACATAAACTTATACTTTCAAGCTTCTATCTTACTATCTTATTATTAATCTTTGGAAGGTTTGTGGTTACACCCTACCTTACCAACTCTCTTGACCCTTCTTGTGCTATGGATTTATCCACACTAGAAAGGGGAAATCCCGTGTCCGAAACCCACGTTTATTCCATAAACGAAGTGGTTATGACATGAACCTATCAAATGGATTCACATTCCTAACCTTATACCATCCGAATCATCTATGATGATTTTGTGCTTGGTCTAACTTAATCTCATGACCATCCGGATTGCCCTAAAGGCAATTTGTGTTTTGGTTCGCCTAAAAGGCTTGCTTGACTCTTATGACCATCCGAATCACCTTCATGGTGGTTTGTGTTTTGGTTCGCCTAAAAGGCTTGCATGACTCTCGTGAATCTATAATCTAAACCCGAAACTAAGACCCTTTTATTCTTTAATTCTAGATAACCAAGGCTAAAGCTAAACCTACCAAGACTTACCTTTTTGGAACTCTATCAAACGCACCCAAAGGTGAGTTCATACTTGTCCCCTTTTTATTCTTTATTCTTTGGGGCTCAACATGTATCACTATCAAAACTTAAACGATTTCATACTCTTAAACTATTATGCTCAATCTAAATGCTATTATGCTATGCCATGCTAGAATTCAAAGTCTTACATACAAATGTACGATTAGTTAACAACCCACCTTACATGTATAGCGCTATAGGTTGACACGCCGCCCCCTTTATGGGTCATGATAAGATGAAGTCTTTTGTGTTATCGAGTGTTGTTGCCGTTTGTATGGTTCTACGTGCATATGCCTATAACATGATGATTCGAGTAGACTTTTCTATACTATGTACTTAGACTCAAACTAGTATGCTCACCAATGCTTTATGTGTTGACGGATATTTTATACATGTTGCAGGAAATGTTTGATGCAAGATATTCAAGAAATCTACTTAGAATTGGACTAGAAACTCACGCTAGTTTAAGTTCTATATTTTGATGTCGTATTTCTCTTTTCATGAAAACAATTTGTATTATGTTATCTTTTTACACGATGATTATGCTATGAATGAAATTTTATCTTTAAATCATATTGTCACGAATTCTAGTGTCATGAAGTCTTTGAACAATCTATCACAAGTCTCACCTCGATGTTTCCGCCATCGGTTGGGGTGTGACAGATTGGTATCAGAGCCATGACTATAGGGATCTAGGAAAAATTGCCATGTTTGACCTAGACTATAGTTAAGAACCTTTTTGACCATTCCTTTTATCATGCTTAATATACTTGTTCTCCCTATCTTGCTTCTACTTTATTCCTTTGGTCTTAAAAATTTACCTTCCTGTTTGGTGGATTATTCTACACTTGAAGACGCTCGTATACCACAAACGAAAGGAAATCACCAAAATAGGCGTGAAACCCTCACTTTGGTGATAACTTTCAATCCGCGTAAATTCTTTATGTTTTTGAAACTACACCAAGATAGGAGTGATATCCTCACCTTGGTGGAAATTTCACAATTCTCGTTCTAGTGGACACTTACCAATTGAAAGTTAGAATTAATTTTCTTACCACATTGGACAAAGTGTACAAACCACACTCAAAGAAACGACCTCGCTAAGATAGGAGTGAAATCCACAACTTAGCGACTAGTTTCAATACTTGATATATTTTTATTTTAAAATCTCTCCAAAGTCTCAAATTTACTAATGACAAGAAACATGTAGTAACTGGAAGGGTGAATACCGTTAACCGCAAGTCGGCGAGAGTATTTCCACCTATTAGGCCAAAGCATGTTTCAAACTCAAAGGTAAATTCGAACCACTTTGGTTAGTCTTAGTTCCGTTCCGGAACACTCCAATGGCTTGCTTAAAACAAGCCCCTCATTTTATGTTAATAATATTTTCAATGTTGTTTTCATGCTATGTTTTCACTACATATATTCGATTTTTTTTTACTACTCGCAAAGGCTCTCAAGACTCGCATCTCAAGTACTCTAGCAATCTCCAAACAATACTAATAATCGCAAACCAACATAAATCAAAACTCCTTAAGCGCACTATACTTGCTTACACATACGTGTTACTCTATTTGAACAATGTGAAACTTGCATCCTATACGTGTAACTTGAACGTGCATACTAAATCTAAGAGAACAACTTGAACTTATGTATTTTGTTTATCTAAATTTGCATCAATTTCACCGATCTAATCTTACCCGCAAGCTTTTCATTGTTAACCAAAATTCTAGTAACTTATTTTCTAAATTCAAAAGTCACCTTGTTTAAAACCGCTTATGCAAATTTTCCTTTGTATGATTCTCGAACATGTCTTTCCCTCTCAACAGCATCGATCTCAACCAACTGGCAAGCCTTGTTGCCCAAGAACTAGACAAGATTCTCCTCTAACCTAGAAACACCAACAAACCCAATTCCAAACCCCGTCGATACCATATAGGACAGCACAAACCATGTAGATACTAAACCTTCTACCCATACCCCTAGCAAACAAAAAAAAGGTAACCGAAAACGCAAAACCCTCAAACGAAACCACACTTCGACAACTCTCGAGACTCCGAATTCCAACAAAAAGCATACCGTGAAACCTTCCCGCTATGCGACAGTTGTAAATATCACCATCCCACTCACACACAATGTCGCGTATGCACCAACTATGGTACATATGTTCATTTGGCCAAAACATGTCGTCGCACAACTAAACAACGACTCAACCCATGAACCCAACCAATGCCTAAGACTTGCCATGGTGATCTACGATGCTGGAAGACCCACTCACCACACTAAAGAAGATCGATTTTTCTTTTCTCTAAAAAAAAAATATAAGAGAATTTCTTTGTGTAATGTTTTCAAGAAACTGTTCGGATGTGAAATTTTCCTTTTTATGAAATACCATCGTTATCCTAGTTTACAATCATAATTTATCGGCAAAATTCCAACATCGCAAAACCCTTTCTGCTCGCGCACAATCTTTTTCAAAAATTTTGAACAAAATTCTTCCTACTATTTCTAAGAGGATGCCTATACTTCTATAAAATCCTCACTTTCAAACCACTAACAAATTGTGCGTCGAGTCTGTATGACAAACAAGATTCTAAATGGTAAAAGTGTTAAAAAAAAAATTCTTTTGTAAACAGGACTTGTGAGCAAAGACACGCTAAATCAAATAATCTACTTCTTTATAATCCCAAAACCTTTTCTCTCAAAATATTCATCAACGCCAAACTAAAATTGTTAATAAACTACTTCCTCGCTTAATAAAATGAATTTTTCATAAATCGAACGTCCGTCTTCGATAAAACTTTTACACTAAATCTCACCACTTTGATAAAAGTCAATTTGTTTTCTTCATTATCTAACGGACTAAATTCTTCTACCATCAAACTTGACCCTTAGTCTTGAAAAGCTAAAATTGCTCGCGTACCCATAAAACTCAGTTTGTAATAAAACCGAATTCTATGTTGCCCACAGTCAAAACATTTTACACGTTTTCATTAAGAATGCAATTGTCCATCCTTTTGTTTGATTTTATCATCTGAACGTAACCGCACATGCACAAGTCTACACCACTATGTCATGAAACCATATATCTACGCCAAAACACGTACGGTTAACAACATCAAAAACTTGCTTAATGCCTTTTCACATTATGTGCTTGCATGTCACGTTGTTTGCTATGTTTACAACATCAAAACTGTTTAATGTATTTTCCTTTGTGTATAAATATTTTGTGTCCACTAACGACCCACACATAACTAAGACAAATTATGTGGACCATACGACAATTGGACTAATTACGGGTGCACACGTAATTACAAAAATTTGGCGAATGAAAAACATAACGAGTCCCAGTGTGTGTAACCTATCATGACTTGAATAACAACACTCATGAGGTATGATAACGGCATGGTGGATACGCCGCCGGTACATCCTATACATAAATGTCCTATCATACTACCAAAAGTAGAGTTATTCGTGCCATGAGAAGTTTTGGGTGTCGAGTTAAAATTTTGACCAACACTTACGTTATTTATCTTTTACGATACCGTTTATGTTATACTAGTCTAATTACGCTTGCATTTATTTATCTTTTATGCATATTATGACATTGTTTTGAACCACACTCTCTACTATGCAACATCATTCTTGCTATGATTAATCCATACTTGTAATCTCCATCAACTTCGTTTCCTTCCTCTTGCCTTTCCTTGCTTAATCAGCAATCCTCTCATTATCAAAAATCTCGTTCTAAGTCCCTTAAACTCTGGCATTAACCCCTAAAAGCATTTATACACTTAAAACAAGATTCGCCTCTCACTTTCTTATATTTTCTCGACTAAATATATACTGGATTTCAAAACTAAATAACTACTATATATTTCGCCAAAAAGCTGTTTTCAAATGGTTCAATTTCTTATCACTTCTAAAAGTTTTCTTTTTCTAATAAAATTTTCATCCTTGTGCAAACCAAATATCTATTACTAAATACTGCTCACTCCCGCACCTAGTCACTCATTATGCTCACATTTTACTATTACACCCAATTACCCAAGGACACCTCTTTTACAAGCAAAAAAAAAAAATTCCACTATTTCATATATGATATACCGTATAACTACTTATCTTTCCAAACTATTGCTACTTCATATATGTTATACAATATTTTACCTATTTTCACAATATTTTTACTATTTTATATATGCTATATTGTATATTTACTATTCATTCTCAAAAATTTGCTGCACTAACTCCATACTCAAACCTACCTATACGTACCCTTTTTCTTTCACTAACCACCAAAAATGCTTTAGTTGGTTAAACTTGCGAATTTTATCTACCATCCACCACCTTACAAAAATGCTTTGTTCGGTTAAACTTTCAAACTTCTACGTACGACCTTGGGTTAAAATTTTAAAAGTATTTATCTTACGAGCATATTATCGCACAACGACTAGATACCGTATTTGACTTAAACATAATAAACTAACAAGCCTTGTTCTCATATCAAACCACTTACCTATTTTTCAAAAGGTTGAATCTTAATTAAATTTCGGGACGAAATTTCCTAAAGTAGGGGAGACTGTAACATCTGTACTTTTCGTATTTTCAATTCTAGTCCTTGTACTCTTGTATCTTTCAATTTGTACCCTTGTACCCCCGAGCTTATGATCAATGGAAGAATATTTTGTCAATTGCATTTAACTTTTAATCTATTTCAATCATTCTATGTATTCTATTTTACGCAAACTTTACACGTTACGCTTAAAAACGAGACTCTAATACGAAACCGAAGGATAAACGAACCCGTACGAGTTAGAAATCAAGCTCAATCCAAAAACATGTCAAAATGGGCTTAAACCTTAAGTTTTAACCCAAAAACACGTCCAAAACCAAGTCTGTTGGGCCAAGCCCAACCAAAAAACATTTTTTGGGCCTAAACACCTGGTCACGTCGCGTGACCAGATTCTGATTTCCCGTCACGTAGCGTGACGAGACCTTTCTGGCAGAATTTTAACCAACTCGTAATTACACCCATTTATCTCACCTAAACATCTCCCAACCACCCTAATTATTGCATTAAACACCCAACCAACCCACCTCACCTATAAATACAACCCCTCTCCACCCTTTAACCTCTTGTTCATCCATAATCTCTCTAAAATCACTCTCTAATCCTCAAAGTTTTGAGCAAACTTCCTGATAACACATCAGTAAGTTTTCTAAGCTCAAACCTTCTTTCTCTTCAGTTTTTCTTCTTCTTTTCATCTAAAACTCCTTGGAGAAACCTTTAGGATCTTCCCCATATTTATCCACAGAAGTGTGATAAGGGTAGAGCACCTAAAAGAGGTTCCAAAGGTGGTTGTTTTCTGAATTATACTATATAATAACATAAACTTATACTTTCAAGCTTCTATCTTACTATCTTATTATTAATCTTTGGAAGGTTTGTGGTTACACCCTACCTTACCAACTCTCTTGACCCTTCTTGTGCTATGGATTTATCCACACTAGAAAGGGGAAATCCCGTGTCCGAAACCCACGTTTATTCCATAAACGAAGTGGTTATGACATGAACCTATCAAATGGATTCACATTCCTAACCTTATACCATCCGAATCATCTATGATGATTTTGTGCTTGGTCTAACTTAATCTCATGACCATCCGGATTGCCCTAAAGGCAATTTGTGTTTTGGTTCGCCTAAAAGGCTTGCTTGACTCTTATGACCATCCGAATCACCTTCATGGTGGTTTGTGTTTTGGTTCGCCTAAAAGGCTTGCATGACTCTCGTGAATCTATAATCTAAACCCGAAACTAAGACCCTTTTATTCTTTAATTCTAGATAACCAAGGCTAAAGCTAAACCTACCAAGACTTACCTTTTTGGAACTCTATCAAACGCACCCAAAGGTGAGTTCATACTTGTCCCCTTTTTATTCTTTATTCTTTGGGGCTCAACATGTATCACTATCAAAACTTAAACGATTTCATGCTCTTAAACTATTATGCTCAATCTAAATGCTATTATGCTATGCCATGCTAGAATTCAAAGTCTTACATACAAATGTACGATTAGTTAACAACCCACCTTACATGTATAGCGCTATAGGTTGACACGCCGCCCCCTTTATGGGTCATGATAAGATGAAGTCTTTTGTGTTATCGAGTGTTGTTGCCGTTTGTATGGTTCTACGTGCATATGCCTATAACATGATGATTCGAGTAGACTTTTCTATACTATGTACTTAGACTCAAACTAGTATGCTCACCAATGCTTTATGTGTTGACGGATATTTTATAGAAAAGTCTACTCGAATCATCATGTTATAGGCTGTAACATCTGTACTTTTCGTATTTTCAATTCTAGTCCTTGTACTCTTGTATCTTTCAATTTGTACCCTTGTACCCCCGAGCTTATGATCAATGGAAGAATATTTTGTCAATTGCATTTAACTTTTAATCTATTTCAATCATTCTATGTATTCTATTTTACGCAAACTTTACACGTTACGCTTAAAAACGAGACTCTAATACGAAACCGAAGGATAAACGAACCCGTACGAGTTAGAAATCAAGCTCAATCCAAAAACATGTCAAAATGGGCTTAAACCTTAAGTTTTAACCCAAAAACACGTCCAAAACCAAGTCTGTTGGGCCAAGCCCAACCAAAAAACATTTTTTGGGCCTAAACACCTGGTCACGTCGCGTGACCAGATTCTGATTTCCCGTCACGTAGCGTGACGAGACCTTTCTGGCAGAATTTTAACCAACTCGTAATTACACCCATTTATCTCACCTAAACATCTCCCAACCACCCTAATTATTGCATTAAACACCCAACCAACCCACCTCACCTATAAATACAACCCCTCTCCACCCTTTAACCTCTTGTTCATCCATAATCTCTCTAAAATCACTCTCTAATCCTCAAAGTTTTGAGCAAACTTCCTGATAACACATCAGTAAGTTTTCTAAGCTCAAACCTTCTTTCTCTTCAGTTTTTCTTCTTCTTTTCATCTAAAACTCCTTGGAGAAACCTTTAGGATCTTCCCCATATTTATCCACAGAAGTGTGATAAGGGTAGAGCACCTAAAAGAGGTTCCAAAGGTGGTTGTTTTCTGAATTATACTATATAATAACATAAACTTATACTTTCAAGCTTCTATCTTACTATCTTATTATTAATCTTTGGAAGGTTTGTGGTTACACCCTACCTTACCAACTCTCTTGACCCTTCTTGTGCTATGGATTTATCCACACTAGAAAGGGGAAATCCCGTGTCCGAAACCCACGTTTATTCCATAAACGAAGTGGTTATGACATGAACCTATCAAATGGATTCACATTCCTAACCTTATACCATCCGAATCATCTATGATGATTTTGTGCTTGGTCTAACTTAATCTCATGACCATCCGGATTGCCCTAAAGGCAATTTGTGTTTTGGTTCGCCTAAAAGGCTTGCTTGACTCTTATGACCATCCGAATCACCTTCATGGTGGTTTGTGTTTTGGTTCGCCTAAAAGGCTTGCATGACTCTCGTGAATCTATAATCTAAACCCGAAACTAAGACCCTTTTATTCTTTAATTCTAGATAACCAAGGCTAAAGCTAAACCTACCAAGACTTACCTTTTTGGAACTCTATCAAACGCACCCAAAGGTGAGTTCATACTTGTCCCCTTTTTATTCTTTATTCTTTGGGGCTCAACATGTATCACTATCAAAACTTAAACGATTTCATACTCTTAAACTATTATGCTCAATCTAAATGCTATTATGCTATGCCATGCTAGAATTCAAAGTCTTACATACAAATGTACGATTAGTTAACAACCCACCTTACATGTATAGCGCTATAGGTTGACACGCCGCCCCCTTTATGGGTCATGATAAGATGAAGTCTTTTGTGTTATCGAGTGTTGTTGCCGTTTGTATGGTTCTACGTGCATATGCCTATAACATGATGATTCGAGTAGACTTTTCTATACTATGTACTTAGACTCAAACTAGTATGCTCACCAATGCTTTATGTGTTGACGGATATTTTATACATGTTGCAGGAAATGTTTGATGCAAGATATTCAAGAAATCTACTTAGAATTGGACTAGAAACTCACGCTAGTTTAAGTTCTATATTTTGATGTCGTATTTCTCTTTTCATGAAAACAATTTGTATTATGTTATCTTTTTACACGATGATTATGCTATGAATGAAATTTTATCTTTAAATCATATTGTCACGAATTCTAGTGTCATGAAGTCTTTGAACAATCTATCACAAGTCTCACCTCGATGTTTCCGCCATCGGTTGGGGTGTGACAGTCAAGGCCCAAGTCCATGTTCTTCCTGAAAATGGCGGGAAACGGCCAAATACTGTTGATGACGTCATGCTACAGTGTGGTCGTTGTTATAGCTGGACACGTGGCAAATTCTGGGTGGTGAACAGTGATGCTGTCCTTGCTGCAGTGGCTGGGCCTGCCATCGGCGTCTGATGTGACATCTGACAGTTGGCGAGGTATGTCTGTTGGTCACTGTGGATGGCAGCATGGTGGGCAGCATGGGTACAGTAGAGCCGTTCAGTAGTTGTACTATTTGCCACATGTCCTTCTCTTGTTCGCATGTACTCTGACACAGATCCTTGTGAATCTTCCTTTTGTTATCTTCTGTACCTCGTACTAAAAGTGTTAAGGGAAGATTCCGCGCGTGGCCGTACGCGCTTATCAGATGTAGCTTGCTGCTTATCAGCTGCCTTAGCGCGCTATGCTGCTTGTTGTGTTGTTCGCGCGCAGGTGGATCCTTGCGCCATAGCTTGGTGCGAGGATCCTGTTTATGGGGATAGGGACACCTCCTCTCGGATTAGGCTCCCTATCCCTTCTGCTATCAACGCCACCATGCATGATTAACCGTCGCCGCTTTTAACGTTTTTTTCATAAAACAATTACATGAGATCATATTTACACCAATTAGCCCAACTAATGAGCATGTTCTTGGATCTATGACTAAACCAAAGAATAACCAAAGTGATTCAATATATTATCACCTCAATCTTCATCGGATATTTAGGAGCAGCATGACACCAAGAACTAATGAAATTCCAAAGTACCAAGGCAAAAATACACGAAGAAAAAAGATGTTTAGCAGATTCATTCTCATAATCGCACATAACACCAGACCACCAACCTGAACGTTTCTCCTGTTAAGAGCCATGAGAATTGGGATACAGTCTAACTCAGCCATCCAAGCAAAGATGTTGCATTTCTTAGGAATTCATTTACTCCACTTCATAACAAAATAGTGACTATAGTCTTTTTTTTTTTTTATCCAAAATCGCATTAACAGAGCAAGCCGAGAAAAACACATTGGATCCACTCCTCTCTTTCCGTATTCCGCACCCATTGCTAACATCTCACAAAACTTTGAGAGCTTCTGTTATAACTATCAATGATCTTATTCTCATCTAAAATCACGATCCAACCTAAACAAGTTAGGAAATACCAATTATCAACAATACTTGGGCTCAAACTTCATATGATTATCAGCCAGGGCGGTTACCAGACATTTAGCTACTTCGAAGCTAGTAGGGTTCCTTCCCCACACAATGACTAGGATTTGCATAGGTAAACCATCAATGTACTTTTCGATGGCTATGGGTAAATGGGTGGCCTTATGGGGTAGCAATAGATTGAGTTCATGGAAGCGGGTATTGTAAGCAAGATTTTCCCTACAATCCTAAACAAAAGTATGGAATTTATTTTCTAATTTCTTTCTCATTATGTGGACAAAACTCAGCCTTCATTATATCCTTGGCTTGATCCCAAGGTAAAGCTAGTGTCATCTCTGCTCCACGGGTACGCTTTTCCTCATTCTACCACGTAAGTGCCCATTTTTTAAGGACACTTATAGCTTAGCACACCTTAAGATTATCAGGACATTCACTATTGATAAAAGAGTTTTCCATGCCTTCAAACCACTATATGAGACCAGTGTCTCCTTCATCACCACTGAATTTGAGAAGGTTACATGTGTTAAAATGCTTGAAAGTTCAGATAGGTGACCATTTCCATTGTCATTTTCGTTGTTGCCAGTACCGTTGAGATTCCTATTTGTTACATGAGCAATTTAGACAACCAAGTTGGTGAGTACTGTCGCCATTTGTTGAGTGATGATTGCGACAGTACTCCCCAAGTTGGTTGCCCAAATTGCTCAGGTAGCAAATTGGAATGCCAAGGTAATGGCAACGAGAGTGGCAATGGAAATGGTCCCCATATCTGGACTCTCAATCATTTTAACACATGTAACCCTCCCAAATTCAGTGGCAATGAAGAAGCCACTGTCTACTACAGTGGTTTGAGGGCATGGAAATTAGAAGATGATCTCCATACTTTCAGGATATTGGAGAAAATCTTGCTTATAATACCCGCTTTCATGAACTCAGCCTGTTACTACCCCATAAGGTCACCACTTTACCCATAGCCATAGAAAAGCATATCGGTGGTTTACCTATGCAAATCCAATACACTATGTGGGAAAGAAACCCTACTACCTTTGAAGAAGCTAAACGTCTAGTAGCCACCATGACTAATCATTTAAAGAAAGGTACCTTGTCCAACAAAGGTGCAAAGAAAACTGTTGATAAGGCTACACCAGAGCCAGTTAAGGAGGTCACGTCTGAACCCCCTGTGAACAAGAAATGCAAGACCAAGCTATGCAATGGTTGTCACTATCCCACCAACAGCACAAATACCCAACAAGAAACAATGAGTGGAATCATGGGGAGTGCAATACTTGCAAGTACCATCACCCAGCTCACATGTCTTATTGTCTTTGCACAAACTGTCAAAGAGTTATGAACACCTCGCAAATGTTGTCGATCACCTTTTGCTCTGAATGCTCCAGCTTTTAATGCTTAGCCTGGTAAACCAACAAAGGGACAATGTTTTGAATGCGGCCCCAATCATTTCAAAATATTTTAAACAATTTCAAAAATATTTTTTGTTAAATTTTGATAGAAAATAATTAAAAAGGGATTTTTATAGAAATTATGATTAAAATGAGTTTTTTTTTTAATAAATTACTTTCATACTCAAGGAAAATTACATTAAAATAACGGGTAGGCGGGCAACAAGCTGCGCCACCACCCCTTTCTGAATAGCAAATCTTAATCTACTAAAAACGTAACTCTGCCCACCCGGAGCCGAGACACTACTATGAATAACCCGCTGGTAGCCTCCGGTGCCAATGAGCCAAAGGTATCAAAAGCCAAGAGCACAAAAACGTGTTGGTTCTCCTCGCTTAACATGTTTTTCTACCTTCTTTACCTCTGCTTTCCGCACTGTTTGCCCCGCTACAAAACCACTATCCTTCAACCAAACTAGGGAAGATACACCCGTCAGGTCAACACAAACATGTTTCCCCCCGGCCCACCCAATGACAAAGTTCACAAGGGCCTCCTTGACTCAGATCCCGGCCCATTTTAAAATGTCCCACAAAATGTCTCGACCCCAATCTTAAAATGAGTTTGGAAATAAAATTCGGTTTTATAAAGTTTATACACTTTAAACTTAAAATAAATATTCCAAAATTTATAAAATTCTTTTGGTATTTTAATTGGATTCAAAACATAGATATATTTATATTCAGACATAATAATCAACCTATATTATTTATATATACTTTCTGAAATAAAAAGTAAAAATATAAAATTTGAAGGTTTATGAAGTTACAAAAATTTTTATAGAGCTTGTAAGTGATATTTAAATACAATTAAACTTCAAATAAAAATACGAATCAGAATCATTGTGGCGATTTATACGATTGTCGTTGCTATATCTCAAATCACATTATTGCCCGTAGAAGCCACAACAGACCAAATCGATACCCTGTACTCCACAAACATTGCACAGAAAAATCCCACAAAATAATATACAATTTTTAATACTTTACGTTCAGCAGTAATAAATAGAAATGTCATTATCGAATAACATTAATGATCCAGAGCTCGGATCGGTAAAAAAATTGAAACGTGCTAAGCCTTATCAAGCCCAAGCCGAGCTTGAGTTAAAAACAAAGCTCGTTTATTTATATTAATTTTATTTAGAAATATCAAAAAATAGATAGTAAACGAGTCAAACCCAAGCCTAAGAAATTCAGAACAGGTCGAGCTCAAGGGCAAGGCTCGTTTCGTTTGCACCCTTGTTAATGGCATTTTAAACCAAGTCTGCCCCAAAATCAACTCTATCGTAAAGAAGCAAACTGAGCAAATAAATCAAAATTTTGGAACTTGCTTTCAGCTCAGAATACAATCCACAAAAACCAAGACACAACCAAACAATATAAATCGATAAAAATGGTCATAAAGTTAATCAAAGTATCCACTAAAATGCGTCACAAACAAAAATCGGGTTGTAAAAAGACTCGGAATCAAAATTTTAAAAAAAATCAAGCTGAAAAATCAATTAAAAAACTATAGATTAGAGGCTAAATAAAATTTTGTAAGCAAAAAAAGATGGATCAGATTTCTGGCTTGGATTCTCTAAAAAGAGAATAAAATTAGCGCATAGTATAATCAGCTTCGATCATATGGGGAAATAATCATCATTTCCATCTCTAATAAAGATTTTAAAAAATCATAAAACAAAAACAAATTAAAATTTATTAATATTAATCCATTGATCAGATAATTGTTGGGTGCTTGTGCTGTTGGTGGAGCTGTGGGTAAATAGCTTCCGGTCTTGCGTTTCTTGTTCAGGGTGGCTTTAGTGTAGTCTTCACATTTTGTTAGTCAGGGTGGCTCTAGACATTTATCTTCTTCGAGCGTATAAAGGTTCCTTCCCTACACGGTGAGTTGCATAGGTAAACCACCAATGTAGTTATCAACGGCTATGAATAAAGGGGTAACCTTATAGGTTGTTACAGGCTGAGTTCATAAAAGCAAGTGGGTATTGTAAGCAAAATTTTCCTAACTATCCTAAACAAGAGTTAGAATTAATCTCTTAATTTCTTTCTCATTATGTGGATAAAATTTTGCGTACATTATATTTTTTACTTGATCAAATGGTAAAGCTAGTGCCACTTATTCTCCACGAGTATGTTCCTTCTCATCCCACCACCTAAGTGCCAGTTTTTAAAAACACTCATAGCTTACCATACCTTTAATGAAAGTGTCTTCCATACCTTCAAATCAATGTAGGAGACCGGTGGCGATGAAGGAGGCCCTGGTCTCTTACATTGGTTTGAGAGCATGTAAAACACTTTATCAATAGTGAATGTCCTAATAATTAAGGTACATAACATTATGAGTGTCTTTAAAAAATAGGCACTTACATGGTGGAACGAGAAGAAACATACTCGTATAGCTTTACCTTAGGATCAAACCAATAATATAATGAAGACAGAGTTTTGTCCACTCAATAAGGTCAAAAAATGATGAATTCCATATTTGTTTAGGATAATGAAGAAAATCTTGTTTACAATACCTGTTTCCTTAAACTCAATCTGCTGCTACCCAACAAGATCACCCTTTACCCATTGTCTTCGAAAAGTACATCATAGGTTTACCTATGCAAATCCATGTGGGGAATGCACCATACTGCTCTCAAAGAAGCTAAACATCGTGCAGCCACCCATGAAGAATGGTACTCTATTCCGCAAATGTGCAAAAAAGCTGTTGACAAGGCTACACCAGAGCTAGTTATGGGGACAAGTCTCAACCCTTGTGAACAAGAAAAACAAAACTAAAAGCTAGAAGCTACGCAATGGTCGTCATTGTCCCAAGAACAGCACAAACACCCAACAAGAAATATGTAAGGGTATCATCCGGTGTGCAATACTTGCAAGTACAATCACCCAACTCACACATCCAGCAATCTTTTGTACCAACTGTGAGAGGTATGGACACTTCGCCAATGTTTGTCCATCCCCTGATAACCCAAACACTGAGCCTGGTAAATCCTAATAATTTCAAAACATTTCAATACATTTCAAAAATAATTCTTTTGAAATTTTGGTATAAAAATAATGAATAACAGATTTATGATGAATAAGTAATGTTTTTAAGGAAATAAAATTTAATTTTATAGAGTTCATAAGTTAACAAACTTAAAATAATTTTTTCAAAATTTATAAATGTATTTAGGTATTAATCGACTTTAAAACGTATATATTTATATTAAAAAATAATCAATATATATATATTTGATATAAATATTTTCTAAAATAAAGAGCAAAAATATAAAATTTGTTGGTTTATAAAATTATGAGAATTTTTATAGCATTTAATATATAAAAACAATTTATCTAGGTTTAAATATATAAATAATAAATTGAATATCGAAATAAATAAAAATATAGGTGTGAGTTGGGGGACTCAAACCCAGACCTGTAGCTAGTTAAAGTCTTAGATTCTAAGTCCAAATCATCTGGTCTGGACCTTATGTTGGTTCTTGTACATTCAGAAAATATTTTATCTTGCTACAAGATAAAACCATTTTAAATACAATTAAACCTCAAACAAAAACACAAATCAGCAATTAATTTTACAAATTAGCTTCTATAATGTTTTTGACATACATTACAAGTGATTAAATCATTGGGGCGATTTATACAAGTGTAGTTTTATAACTCGAATCACACTATTATCCTTAGTAATCAAACCCAAGATAGATTCTTAGTATACTATTACTTATATTAATATTTAATAATATTTACTCTTAAGTTTATTATTTTTATTTGAAATATTAAAAAAATAAATAGTAAACGAGCCAAACCGAGGATAAGAGATTCATAACGAGCCTCAAGCCTTGAAAACAAAGCTCCAAGAGCCCGGCTCATTTGGTTTTAACCCCTACTTGTTAAAAGAAATCAAGGAGCAAAATCAGTATATAAAACTATAGATTAAAGGCTTAATAAACTTTTGTAAGCAAAAAAATATGGATCAGATTTCTGGCTTGGATTCTCTAAAAGGAGAATGTAATAATAGCGCACAGTATAATCAGCTTCGATCATCTGGGGAAAAAATCATCACTTCCATCTCTATTAACTATTTAAACAAAATCATAAAACAAAATACATTTAAAAAAAATATCCTTTGATCAGATAATTGTAGTCTGGAAGTATTTTTCAATCGACATAATATATTCCGACAACTTTCTCATCACCTCAATAGATACAAAACACCATTAAATCGACACACACATAAAACAAAAAGAAAAGAAAAGAAAAGAAGAGTGCTCAGAAGGATCCATTGGTTGTTTCTAATCATGAAGAAAAACTAGTTTCCATCATAAAATAGGTAGTTTTCAACATCATTGCAACTCTTCATATTATTATTATTATAATTTATAAAGGATTGAAAATAATATTAATAGAGGATACCTGTAATGTGGTCTGTGATTGATTAGAGAAGAATGGTGATGTGTGTATTTATAGTTGGAATTGGGTTTTAGGGTTTGGTTTGTTGTAGGTTTATGTGTGTCTGCGGCGGAGGTGTATACGATAGGGCGACAAAAAGACATTGTAATTTACAGTTTAGGTCCTTCAAAATGTTGATATGTTGCGTCATGATCTTTTTTTAAGGTTATTTGCATTTCATTCCGGTTTTTTAGAATTTCATAGACTATAAGGGTATGTTTGGTATGAGATAATGGAATGGAGGGGGAATGGAATGGATCATTACCATTCCATGTCTTGTTTGGTTGCCATGTGGGAATAAAACAAAATATTACTTTGAGTTGTTAAATAGGCAGGATAAGACGAAGGAATAAAATCGGAGGTGAGTGGTTGTAGTGGGTGGTGGTCGGTGGCGATGATGGTGGGTGGTGATATGTGGCGATAGCGGCGGTGGTGGGCGGCGGCGACGATGGTAGCGACGGTGGAAGGTGGAGGTGGACAACCGTGATGGTGGGTGGGTGACGATGGTGATAGTGGCAGTGGTGGGTAGTGGTTGGTGGTGATGTGTGGTGGTAACATGATGGTGGGTGGCGACGACGATGGTGGGTGGTGGTGACGACGGTGGTGGTTGGTGGTGGCAATGATGGCGATGGGTGAAGGTGGAGGTGGATGGAGGTGATGGTGGGTAGGTGGGTGACGATGGTGAGTAGTGGCGGTGATGGGTGGTGGTGGTGGGTGGCGGCGGTAGTGGTGGGTAAAGAAAATTGTGGTGAGAGACGGTGGCAGGTGGTGGAGGCGGCGGTGGGTGGGTGACGGTGGTGGGCGGCGTTGGGTGGTGTTGGATGGCGGCGGTCCTGAGCGGTAGTGGGTGGTGGCGGCGACGACGATGACGGTGGTGGTGGGTGGCGGCGACAGCGGTGGTGGGTGGTGGCGGCGGCAGCGGTGGTGGGTGGTGATGATGGTGGTGGGTGGTGGTGGTGGGTTTTGGTGTTGTTAGTAAAAGGTGAATGAGGGATGGAATGAAAAAAAACATGGGGGGTGGATGAAATAATTTTGAGGGAATGGAATGCCTTGTGGAATGAGTGATTCCATTCCTTTAACCAACCAAACACACTATTTTGCATTACCTCGTAATGGTCCATTCCATTCTCCCTCCCATTCCATCATACCAAACGCTACCTAAAAGATAAATTAACTAGTTTTTATCCAGGGAGCGTCCGAGTTGAAATATCTAATATAACATAACTAGTTTTTATCCCGTGAGCGTCCCGGGTTGAAATATCTAATATAACATAATAAAATATATTATTATTATTATTATTATTATTATTATTATTATTATTATTTTAAACAAATCTCTCCCATAAGATATCATATTCAAATATTAAAAAAAGTGAATCTCTGCGTCAGGGTATAAATCTAGTGCCATTACAAATGAATTCAGAAGTTTGTAATTGATCATTCTAAAAGGAACTAACATTAAATAAGAAAAAAAAGTTAATTATTGAAATATCGAACGCATTAGTCTAAGGGTTATGTGATGATTTAAAAAATTCATGGGTATATGATCGGGTATATAGTTCGGGTATTTGGGTATGTTGTTTTGGGTAATCGGGTCGGGTATCACCTAATCCCAGACCCGACCCAAACCCACAATTTTTTTTAAACTAATCCCAAACCCGACACAATACCTGTCGGGTTACAAAAAAATAGTCATTTTTTTCTCCGTTTTTTTATATAGCACTATGGTACTCGTTGGAAAGATAATATAACGCTCGTTAATTTGGTGTAATTTTTTTCTTTAAAAAATCTCGTATATAAAATATATTAACGTTTAAAAGTTATGGGAGGAAACACGAGAGAGAAAATAATAAAGGTTTAATATTTAGATTTAGTAGATTAGGTATTTAATAGATTAGGTTAAAGATTATAATAGATTAGGTTAAATCATATTTATTTCTTTTTTTTAATTGGTTTAGTGTTGCCATATCACATCCTATGTGGCATCTCTCAAAGAAGAGATTGTATAATATTATGACATGTAGAATTAATCCCTTT
Organism: Ambrosia trifida; assembly: GCA_028751855.1. Classification (NCBI taxonomy): domain Eukaryota; kingdom Viridiplantae; phylum Streptophyta; class Magnoliopsida; order Asterales; family Asteraceae; genus Ambrosia; species Ambrosia trifida. The sequence goes on along the minus strand of CM054133.1, from coordinate 14,609,733 downwards.
GCAATATATATATATATAGATAAAATATATTATTATTATTATTATTATTATTATTATTTTAAACAAATCTCTGCCATAAGTTATCATATTCAAATATTAAAAAAAAAACGAATCTCTGCGCCGGGGTATAAATCTAGGGCCATTACAAATGAATTCGGAAGTTTGTAATCGATCATTCTAAAAAAAACTAACATGAAATAAGAAAAAAAAAGTTAATTATTGAAATATCGAACGCATTAGTCTAAGGGTTATGTGATGCGTTAAAAAATTCATCGGTATATGATCGGGTATGTAGTTCGGGTATGTTGTTTCGGGTAATCGGGTCGGGTATCACCTAATCTCAGACCCGACTCAAGCCCACAATTTTTTTTAAACTAATCCCAAACCCGACACAATACCTATCGGGTTACAAAAAATAGTCATTTTTTTCTCCGATTTTTATATAACTCGTTGGAAAGATAATAAAACGCTCGTTAATTTGGTGTAATTTTTTTCTTTAAAAAATCTCGTATATAAAAGATATTAACGTTTAAAAGTTATGGGAGGAAACACGAAAGATAAAATAATAAAGGTTTAATATTTAGATTTAGTAGATTAGGTATTTAATAGATTAGGTTAAAGATTATAATAGATTAGGTTAAATCATATTTATTTGTTTTTTTGTAATTGATTTAGAGTTGCCACATCACATCCTATGTGGCATCTCTCAAAGGAGAGAATGCATAAAAGTATGACATGTAGGATTAATCCCTTTGCAATATATATATATATATATATATATATATATATATATATATATATATATATACTAACTAATTACCCCGAGAGTGTCCCGGGGTTGAAAAATCTAATATTACTTATTAAAAAAAGGATAAAAGAAGTAAACAATCTCAACCTCTTTGATATACGTTAAAATATACATATATAAATCCCCGATTAAACTCCCAAATTACGCGTTTTCGACCATAATTGCACAAATTCGGTACTTAATCGATTCATATGTTTATTGCAGGTCTTAAACGACGCCCCAAAGACAAAGTCGAAGAAATCAGACAAAATCTGGACTAAACGGATAGTTGCTGCACAATCAGGCAAATCTAGAAGATGTGCACGGCCGTGCACCCCCAAGCGCACGGCCGTGCGGGCTCATGTGGCACGGCAGTGCAGCTGCTACTGCACATCAGATTCTCGGGCACCTTGATCAGCACTCCCGTGCACATGCCCGTGCGACCCAGTTCCTTGGCTGCACTGCCAGTGCACCAGCCAGTGCACACCTTGTACCCGGACACCACCAGACCCGCACGGCCGTGCACCCCAGGTGCACGGCCGTGCGCAACCCAAGATATTTTCAGGAACCAATTGCTCACTTGCCTGTCACATCAAAAGTTAAAGTGCACGGCCGTGCACAAAATCAAAACTTGTATAAAAACAGAGCAAAACTTACTGATCAGATATTGGGTGAAATTGGGTATTCTAAAGAGGTTCTGAGGCGATTTTCTGGGCTAACGAAGTGCTGCACAGGCGTGGAACAAGCCCGGGACGCCGTCCGATCCAACCATCATCATCCGATCCTTCACATTCAAGATTTATGGTTTGATCTATAAACTTTTAAGTAGTTTGAATCTGAATATTTTGGCTTGTTTGTGATGTTTATTTAGTTAATCGTACGCCTACGGGCAAGAACACTAGTATGTAGTATGTTAAACAATCGTTTGTATAGTTAATCATGTCTTGTATGAATTTGGCGTTTTTCATGTTTAGATCTTGATGATCATAATGCAACCTTGTTTCATTGTTATTGGATTTGTAGTTATGTTTGATTGACTTTGATGATTATCGAATGTGTTAAGCGGATACATGTTGAAAAACCGTCCGTTTAATCATCCGGTAGTAGACTAGTTAACTTGTTAATAAGTTTACACCATGAAACTGTAACCGGGTATTGGTTTGGTTAAAGTCAGTCGAATAATGATTAGAAATTCTTACCGACACGTAAAAGGGTTTTAAAAGCCTAATGGTGCCGTTACTGATCTTTGACACGGTTAATGATCTTTGCTAGTTATTTTGGTAAAAATAGCGATCTTAGTAGATCTGTGTTCAAAGTTGGTAAAATGGAATAGGTTGTGAAATGCTCTACTTTATGCTAGTCTAGATGGTTGTATTGTGTATTCGGTATCGCTTTCCTGGATTAGTGAGGTTAGAAAACTCTTAACAGATGACTAACTTATCTTTAGAAGATTTGCATGAGATCATATCAGCTGCTCGCTAATAAACGATTTGAGGTGGTTAACGTGTGTATTCGTGTTAGCTTTCCGTATAGTTGTCATGTTAGGATGCCCGAAAGGGACACTAACTGTCGGAAAATGGGAATGTTGATCACACGCATTTATTTCATATGATACGTAGATGACATGCTAGGATTGATATATTATAGTCTATATATTTATATTTTGTATTTGGAGTCTTACATATGTTATTTAGATATTTTAGAATTAATTTAGTTTAAAACAAACTTTCACTATCTTTTCCTACTGGTAAATTGAGGACAGAGTTTAAGTACAATTGCTCTGCGCGCGTCCATGGATCGATATCTGGTTCTTATCTATACATTATATATGACAGGGTACACTTGCCCTATTGTGTGTGTTTTAATATTAAGGTCTAAACCATTTTTATAAATATTAAAGTAAAACATGTGTTTATTCATTGTAAAATTTTGTGTATATCCGCACACGTCAAGTTTTTGGCGCCGTTGCCGGGGACGCGACGAGCTTTAGGAACGAAACGAGTCAACTTTTTACCAGTGTACATGCTTGTGAATACTTGTTTATACTTCGTTGATTCTTTATTTGATTCATTTATTTGCATATATGATTATTTGATTATTTATTAGATTTATCTGTCTGTTGATATATTCGATTGATTTTAGATTGGTTCATAGGTTTGCATATATATATTTGTTCATTTTTTTATGCTTATTGGATTGAATTGATTATTATTCATTCACTAGGTTAGAGACCCGTGAAGTTCACGGGTGAATTTTTTTTAAAATAAAACATTATAAAAGACTTAAATAAAATTAAACAACTTTTATAAGGGCAGTGTTCAACTAAAAGTTTAAAACATAACATGAAAGAAAATAAAACATGATAAATTAAGTAGTAAAAATCTAACTTGATTGCATTGCATACACATGTGCTAATATCAAGCTTAATTCAAATGTTAACATGTAGTACTTGCATATGCAGGCCAAGTGATGCTTCAACAATCTCTGGCAAAACATCTTAGTTTCCATCTACATACTGAAGACGGACCTGGATATTGCTGCTCCCTACAGGTGTGCCAGACCTGATTATCGATTAGTATCAAACAATCAGGACCTTTACCTGCACCGTATCACACACAGTAACACCTTATCAGCATCTCAAACTACACAAATACTATCCAAGTCAATGCAATTAAAATTATGATGATATTAACCGAATTTCTAGTTCCTCTTTTTAAAGCCGCGCAAAACTTTTTTCTAGTATTGTTTGAGCATCTAATAGAAACTCAACTATAATTCAACATTTAAGCTAACCAAACAACATAAATCGGACAATTCATCAAAACAATCAACCAGGCAATAGTCACCTAATATTTTAGGTGACTAATGCTAATAACCCTTAAGTATATGTTATACAAACAAACAGCCATAATAATAACCCCTAAATTGGACAATTCATTAAAATAAACAACCTGGCAACAGAAAACACACTGAATTAAAGAAAAAAAAGATTATTCATCTGTTCGTCAATTACATAGAATGGGAGATCTTTTTCTTCAATTCAGCCTTTGAAATTTCTAAATCATACCAAATTATTATTAAAAAATTGTAATATTAACATGGCAAACAACCTGTTTAATCTCAAAAAATGTAAATCTCCAATGATGATGATGAACATTGAATCCCCAAATCAGTTGATACATAAACACATTCAGAAAACAAAAATTGACTAATGGAGACGATATACCATATACACATTCATAAACAGATCTATAAATTTAACCACAATAAAAAATTTAAAAGATGACTCACGAATCTGTACATATAACACAAAAAACAAATGATATCAAAACCGACCAAACACATAACCTCAATCAAAAACCAAACCGAACAACAACGAAGATATACATATAACATAATCAGAAAACAAAATCGACTAATGGAGGTTATCTATACATATAAACACAATAAAAACAAATCTATAAATTTAACCAAATTGAAAATTCAATAAACGGCTCACGAATCTATAATAACAAACAACTGAGATCAAAACTGACGAAACACATAACCTCAATCAAAATCAAAATCTAAACAGAACAACACAAATATATATATATATATATATATATATATATATATATATTGTCGGTTTGAAGACATGTTAACTAAAACCAAATAAATTTACAATCTATAATTGAAATGAAAACCGGAAAAAAAAGAAATAATCTGACCAAACCTTTGAAGGAGATCCAGTGATTTGTTGATTGGTAGGAGATGCAGAGAATGAAACGTATAGAGAAGAGGCCGATTGGATAGGTAGGAGATGCATAGAATGAAACAATTTGTTGATGACATTTCCAACAATATCATGATGCTACTTCAAGAAAGGACCAAGTGCCTCAAAATAGTCTCCAAGTAGTTCAACTAATGCAGGTTCAATCCATCTGAGAAAAAAGTTACCGAAGTAAACCTTTAAATCACACTCAAAGGTGTAATTAGAATTGGATGATAATGCTAAGAAGTTCTAAAAATGCAAGAAAACAAAGTAAAAGAACCATCTAGTATTCTGCACGAAGCAAGTTGAGCATCAGAACCATCCCATTAATAGCTTCTAAACCATTAATAACAACTTCCACAACATTCTCTG